>CM075500.1:20678924-21981424 GCA_037950675.1 Hypophthalmichthys molitrix | reverse complement strand
TCCTGCTGTCAGAAAGGTCTTAAAAACACCATATGGGGTCCAGCGCTGCTTTAAGCGTCTCTTTAGACAATCAAACCAAAGACTCCAGAATGATTCTTCACAGCACATTATGCCACATTCAGAGTCAATGTCATATGTTGTCTGTCCCCTGCTTGATAAGAGGGGCCTGCTGAGCCTTTAATCTCAAGCCTGCCAGTGAGCAGATGAATCAGCCCACCTCTTGTTTTCCTTTAAAACTAATTTATACCACAGTGATGCAACGCAGTTTATAGGGTGACTCAATCTGCATAATGAATAATCAGCTAATGCAGGAGTTCCAACCTATCCAGCAGCGATGCACACTCCAGCACGCCAATTCCCTGCTGACATCACATGACAAGTTAGGCATCAAATATTAACTGTATTTTTCAGTCCAACACCTATTTCTTAATGCATTAAACAGAGCAATGCTTTCATTTTGCAGCAATACAAATACTAAATGTGCCTCAAGGGGCAAGGCTGGCACAAGAATAACCTGTTTTTATTTATATGATCAGCGGCCAAGAGCTAAGACTCATGCCATTGCCATTCTGATGAAAAGAAATATCTTCATTGTTTCTTCAATGACTTTTACTGAAGCCTCCTGCTTTTCCAGACAAAAAAAAAAAAAAAAAAGACCCCAGTAAACTCAAATGTGTGTTCTATAAGGTTTCAGAAGATATCGGTCTATGCTCAGATTTCTCAAGATACCAAAGTCTGCAATGAAACGTCAGATATTTTGATATGAACTCAAACATTTCTTATTAAGACCAAATTATGTTGCTATATACGTTTTATAGCTATGTATGTCATTAATTTTATTCTATTTTTATTTGTCCTTTATCTTGAAATTGTATAAAAATGTATAAAAAATAAACATTTGAGATATGGTTGATATTTAAATACACATTTCATAACTGAAAACTACATAAGTTTTACTATTGAACTGTATGCAATTAAAGGCCCGTTCACACCAACAATGATAACTATAAAGATAACTACATTAGCATCCACATCAGCACAAAATATCATTCTGTTTATTATAAGTGCGTGCTGCAGTTTTATTGTCTGTCGCTTTGAATGCTCAAGCTCTTTAAAGCAGGATGGATTATGATTGGCTGTTGATATTTTTATCGGTTATCAGATGGTAAAAAAAAAATCATTCTGAAAGTGATTCCAATAACATCGTTCCTCTGTGCCATTATCATTATAGTTTAGTTGTGGTGTGGACTCTGCTATTCTTTCAAATTTAGAATTATTTTTAAAACTATATGATATATCATTATCGTTATAGTTTACTGTGATTTTGTATTGACATCTCCCATATGTATTCTGCTGGCCAAATAGGTCTTTTTCCACAAAATACGATTGTTGATGCAGGTGAAGCAGTCACGTGCCAAACACAACTCAAAAGGGGCATCTGAGTTTATGAACAGCATAGAAGTAACTTTTCTTTCAGCTTGACAGGTAAATATCACATGGCTATCTAAAACTGAGACAATGACAACACAGAATAAATTCATCCAGATTAATTTAACCCACTTTTGCACTTAAGTTACTAAAGCCTAATGTTATTGAGATGTCTTCAGATTATATCAAATGTCTGACTGTCATCTTAAATCAGAAATATGGATGAATTTGTTGTTCAACTCCAGCAGCCATTCTACACAATCAAGCATGCTTAGTTTACTCCAGCAGCCCTCTGGATGTAATTCCAAATGCTCGGTAAGATGATTTCCTTAACAATTACCGTTAAATTCTTTGCACACAATGCTCACTGAATGCACTCGGATTCGATACCTACTGAACTGAATTATTACAAGGGAAGAACTGCTTAAGGCAGTACATTTAGAATGAAATACAAAGCGGCCCTGACAAGCGCAAAGAAATAGAGCAGTCATATATTCATCTTCACTTGTTACGGCTGTCCAGATCTCCCCGCCCACTGCCATCAGGTTATTCACCTCAATCAGAGAAATGCACCATGTTAATCTGTATTTAGAGAACTGTATAGGACACATCCTTGAGCTCCCCTTCATCCTGAAGTGTTCTTAACTGTGTGTGGTGTTTTTTTATCTGTGATAGACTTTCTGTTGTCAGATATATGAGTGCAATGCATCTCAGTGGGTCTCAAAAGATAAAGCATTCTGGCCTGGAACACAGTAAAAGCTTTGTTCGATTTTTAAAAAGTGAGCTTGACATTTATCTCTCGGCTCGCAACAGCATAAAGCCACCTTTTTCTCTGTGCCAGTAGTGAACCGTTATGATGCCATCAATATCCTTAGACTTCTCAGGCTCCCCTAGTGCATCTGCGTGACAAGATGGACATAGTCGTCTATAAAGAAAGTAGGATGGGAACCATCTATAAAGGAAGAAAGGGAAAAAGGAAAAGAAAGTATAGGGGCCTTTGCAGCAATGCCGAAAATGCAACACATGCATAGTAGTTAGAATACATATTGCATTGTGACCTATTCTGAACGCAACATCAAATTGCGCTTGCATGTATTGCAAGTTTTGTTTCCACATACTTTCGTAGAGTATGTAGCAGGCTTTATTTCAGAAAACAGTTAACATCAGAGCCCTGTTTAACATACACTCCTCCTGAGTTCACTTCCTCGCGCTGTTTCAAAGTCAGAAGATTCTCCTGCTAAATCTACATATTTTATGGGGCACTCACTACAGCAGGCTTAACTGGAGCAGAAGTGTTTATTCAAGAGTTACATATTTCTACAGACTGATTGCATATTTTTCTGTAGTTACATGAGCTTAATGCCATTCTCTTGTGTGAATCCATCAGCATGAGCGTTTCCCTCATGCCAGATACATGTTTGTCACTGACTGTCACAAACAAGAAAGAGTCACATCCATGCATTACTTTACTCAGTCAGGTCAGTTCACAACAATGAATCGCTCATATTTGCATTAAAATTCTTTAGAGACATTCTTCTTAAATAAAAGTATGCCATGATTCTTTGCAGAATAAATATAGCAATCCCAATTGAATGGTGACAGGAAATCAAGGCAAGCAAAGAGCAGCTTGTTAGTCATGCCCAGTACAGCTCAGTGAGCTTGTTAAGGTAAGTGTGAAATGAATTCTTTTCAACAGAAGGAGGTTGCCATGCATTATTAATTAGAAAATTAGATAATTGACGCATACGTGGGTGGGCTTGTCACTTATGGATTTTTCACCTTCATCAAAATTCCCAACCTCTGTGTATTGTGGAAAAAGGCTAAAAGCATGTGTTCTACGTAAAAAATATTCCACGTTTTAAAATGTAAAAGGTTACATTGGCCAGCAAATAATGCAGTTAATAACATATATATATATATATATATATATATATATATATATATATATATATATATATATATATATATATATATATATATACATACATACATACATATACATACATATATATATATATATATATATATATATATACACACATGTGTGTGTGTTACATTGTAATATACTGTTATAATATAAGCTACAGTTGCTTTAACTGACATTCATTTTTTTTAAAACAATACCCTGACAACACAAAATCAGCAATTATTTTGATTTGCCTGAATATACTGTATGCTAGTGTGTTCACTTGTTAACCTTCACATTCATTATCTTTATATGGTTTGTATTTGATTGAAACCAACCAACATACAAAACCACTGCAAAAACTGGACTTATGACTCAAAACCTTACAGTTACTGAGATATATATCTATATAGCCATAGTGGCAGCTAGTCATGTAGTCTATTCCCTAAACCACTAACAAATCAATCAAACTGATAGACAAGTAAACTACTGGATAGTACAGTTCTAATTTGTTCTAGCTTTCTTTTTTTTTGTATTTTACAATCCGTATGAAATTTCAGAAACACACATAATAGGTTGAAAGGCAGACATAAACAGGACAAACCAGTTTAACTTACCAACCACCAAGGAGAAAAGCGCGTGTCTCCACGACACTGATGCCATGACGTGTCAATGTCAGTCAAAGCAAACAGAAGTTTCTTGATTAAACTGCACTATTCCCTCACAGCTCGACACATCTGCGCGTTTGGCAGGTAATTTTGCAGAATGTTTCATTCAAAGCTGAATCTCCACTCAAGACGCTGAAGGGAGAATTCCTCCGTTCCTCCTAGTCATCATGCCCTGTTTTATAAAGTACTGCTTTAGTGCCGAATAAAGCTCAACCGAACAACTGAAATGGGTCTCGGGTGACTTGAAGCGTGCGCGCTCAGTAGTTCTCGCTAAAGTCGCTCGTGGACAGTCGGAATGTGCGCTCGAGCGCGCGTCAGGCACACAAGTAAAAGATGCGAGCTGTGCTGTGGCAACTGTAAACGCTAAGCCACCTCCCTCAAGGATCATCAACTAATGCTGGCTAATGGGTCATTCCACGAAATCGGTGCCTTTTCAGCTTTGAAAAATTAAAATATAAAATGTTTAATTAAAAAAAAAAAAAAAAAAAAAAAATCTGTCTATGAAACGAAGACAACTTAAAATGACAAGAAACTGTATTGTGCCATCTCAGGCTATATAATTTATTACTACTTTTCTTCCTCATGTTCTGGTATACACAGACATAATCATCACTATATACTACAGTTTTAATTAGAACTATGTAATTGTTTTCACATAAATGAGCAGTATTTTTGTCCCTTTTTTCACTGGGGTTGTTTCAAATTTGGTATTTTTTTTAAAAAAAATCTTATATTTGTCATTCAGATGACCAAGGGCATCCTAATTTTGAAGGCTGATCACCTGTCAATTAAGAAAAAAATGTTATATATATATATATATATATATATATATATATATATATATATATATATATATTTACAAGATAGATATTAAAAGAATGGCTTTGTCCAAAACAAAATAGACTGATTGTTACAATTGAAAAACTTGGAAGGCCATTTCAAATATTATTTTTTACATGATTTATGAAATTAATGACAGTAACAGGATTGACATAATGGTAACAGGACTGACCAGAGTAACAGGGATGACGGGACACACATTCTTCAGCATACACTCTACATATTTGTTTACATAATACTGTAAAGTTTCTAACTTTTTAATTTACATTATATTGTTTTGCATTCACTCTGCATATCTGCATTAGTGAAACATTCAATTTCTAAGAGATCAAGGGCCTCATTTATAAAATGTTGCGCAGAAACCGTCCTAAATTTGACCTTACGATCATTTCTCAGATGTGCGTACGTGGGATTCATAGAATGAACGTACACACAGAAAACAAGCATTCGCCTCTTTTTCAGATGTGAAATCTATAAATCGCAAATAATCTTGAACTTGTGAGCAGCTGAATGGTTTCAGTTCTCTGCGTTGTAAACAACACCTAATTAATGTCATTTACATATAAAAGATCATCAGTCATCGTCCAAATCCTTTAATTTAGAATGGCGAGCTGCAAGAATAGCTTAGATTTCCAAAAACCTGCAGTAATCTGACAAGGAAAAGTGTGTACGCCTGCTCAGACCCTGATGTGGCGCTAAGCACTTTTCCACGTTTTTATAAATATGAGCGTTGGCGTGGATTTAAGCATATGCACACTCTAAGATTAAATCTGTGCGTATGCACGCTTTATAAATGAGGACCCTAATGTTTCAAGGGTACTGTAATTAGACCCATGTGTCCATACGTTTTGTCTGTGTCAGTGTGCCCCCTCGCAGAACTTAAAATATTCACTGCCGGGCCAAAAAAAAAAAAGGTTCTGAAAAGGTCCTGAATGTTCCACAAAGGTCCACCAAATAAAAGAATCGTGACCGTCACTGAACGTACTGGGAACGTTACCAGACAACGTACTTAACACCAGTGGGGACGTTCTGAGAATGTTCTGGGAACGTAAAATTTCTAGCGGGGTAACCTGTCACCTAGTAAAGTTCTCAGAACGTTCAGAGACGGTCACGATGTGGAGTTCTTTTAAGGGTTGGGGGACGTTATTTGGTGGACCTTCAGGGAACATTCAGAACGTTCTGGGAATGTTTAGGGGGCTATTAATATAGGACGTTCTGTTAACTTCCCAAATGTCCTCTTTGTAACGTTCTCGCACGACCATAAAATAACCAAAATAGAACGTCCCCCTAAACTCATTTCGGGAACGTTATTAAATGACCAACAGAGGACCGTGTGGGAACGTTCTGTTAATGTCCCAAATATCCTCTTTGTAACGTTCTTTTTTGACCATAAAATAACCAAAATGAAACGTCCCCCTAAAGTCATATAAGGAACCTTGAACTGCAGCACTTTCATTACCAAAAGAGGACGTTTTAGGAACATCCCTTTAGAGAACTTTTAGGGAACGTTGCGCAAGGTCACAAGAACATCGCCTTCTGTGTGGGTCTGAGTCCTGACTTCAACCTCAGTGTAAGTCTTTGGGATGTGCTGGAGGAGGCTTTACAGAATGCTCACCTCTTGCATTGTCAATACAAGATCTTGACCAAAAATGTATGCACCTCCTGATGGAAATTACATCAGAACATTTATTTCCATCAAGAGGTTAGACTTACATTGAGGTTAAAGTCAGGACTCAGAAGTGCCCATTCATGTGTGAAAATGATTCTTTGTGCTCTCTGAACCATTTTTTAACCCTGATGAATATTGGCATTGCCATACTGGAATATGGCCATGATACATATTCCAACATGGTTGTTTAAGAAATAAAAAGCTACATACTCCTTCTGTTAGGGTTAAAATATATTATATATTAAGTTTCTATAATATATTTAAATAGTTAATACTTGAATTACGAGATTCGTGTACCAACAATACTACAAATAATAACTAAAATTGTAACTGATGCTCATATGCCACCCACACTGAATCATAGACATCAATAATACACCTGGGATGACCTTTTAAAATGTTTGCATTTTACACAGATAAATGTTAAAATCAGTGTGGCTAAGTTTAACACCTAATCTGTCATCCCCGTTACCCACATGTCAAGACCTATTACTCTGAAAAAGCAACAGGGTCGACAGTAACAGGTTTGACAATTTAAAGCTAATTTAGACCAATAGACCAGTTCACAAAAGCACATTTTGTACACTTTGAAGGGATATTACTTGTAGATAATGATTGTTACATTAAATAAATAAGTGTTTAAATGAATACTTTGAAAATGGTAACAGGTTTGACATTACATGATATCCCCCCCTCAGTCATACCTACGGAGCCCCTAAAGGGACATGGTGGTAGAAAAAAAAATGGGAAGGGAGGAAATTAAGTGCTGGTGGAAAAAAAAAAAAAAAAAAAATTGGGATAGGAGGATTTTTTTTTTTTTTCAAATCTTTTGCGTTCCCTCGCAAAACTTGTGCGTTCCAGGTCTGTTTCAGAGCTTGTATTGAAGCTAGAGGACTCAAATCAGAGCCTCACTCATGTAGGTGAAGAGCTCTGGCTCCACCTGCTGGTCCGCTGGAGAATTCAACCCAACTGTGAATTTCCTACAAATTTTAGTCTTCCTTTATTATGCCTAAAAAAAGCCTTATAGTTTAACCCATAAGTACTGGATAAATATCAGCAACATGTATAAGATGAAATTATATATATATATATTCTAGAAAATCATGGTTTGAATATGAGCTACTGTACACACTGCATGCACATGAAAGCACTGGTCAATAACTGTTAAAATACTTTTACTCATGGAAAGTCTCACATCGTACAAAATTTGACAAGGCTTACAGTCAGTGTATTCATATAAACAGATCATTTCTGTGACATCTACAGATCATTAATATATGTAAATAAGCCTACAGTGTGAGACTTAGAGAACAGAGGTAATTAGCATATCAATTGAATCCAGCTACAATTGACTTCTGTGATTGAGCACTTCCACTAAAGCAGGGAGTACAAAGCAAATCAGAAGATGTAGACCATATAAACAACCTTTGAGAAGTCTGACTTATAATTATTCACAAGAATTGATTTTATAAAAAGTTGATATTTGACCTCCAAACATTTCATCCCAGTGATTTCAGATCCAGTGATTATACCAATGATGTACTTTTCAGTGTGCTGAAAAACAGCAGCAAATGCTTGTGGAACTTACAGTGGAGGAAGAAAGGCCTCTCATTTGTGGCAACTAGTGGCACAGACAGCGAGTGGTAATTTTTTCCTCCCATTATCACATATTACAATCACAATAAAAATATTTTAGTTTGTTTACATTGTCCAAAGTCTTCAGCAATTTTGATACTGTATGAGCCATAGGCTAACATGGGTCTCAGCTGCTCCTGTGTCTCATATTACATCATGCAGCATTTATAACCACAGTGAAGCACACTTAAAACTACACAGTGAAATACATCAACTAAACACAGTAGATGACAAACTACATTGTAATACGTTATGCTGTAATATGTTCATGTACATTTAAAATCTTATGTGAACTATTAAAATAAGGCAGGTCATAACTACAATGTTTGGATAAAAACAGCATTGATAAAAGGTTCAAACAGCAAATCTTGGCTCAATGACTTCATGACTGCATGTTGCCCAATGCTAAACAATAGTGCTCTAACAACCTTGCAGTTTAGAGTACAGTACTTAAAAGCGTAAAAATTAATGCAGCTATTTCTCAAAAGAACATAGAAAGCAGAGCAAAAGAAAGGCAAAGATAAAAAATATAATTTCTGTAGGAAGAACTACTCCAGTTATAAAAATAACGAGTAACGCATTGTGATCCAAATGTGTTCACAAGCCCTTTCGCAGTTATTCAATCAGAGAAGATCTCAACAGGATGTGGAGAGCAGGTGGATCAAACTTTCTACATCGAACATCCAATCACAACAGGACTGGGTCTAACATGTGCTGCTGCTACAACAAAGGGCTGTATAGTCTCGCTCAAAAGAGGTATAAAAGTTATCAAAGGAATGGTGGTCCCCAAACACTGGACCCTGCTGCTAACCCTTTGTGCAATCGAGTTGAATTGTTTTATTCTTAGTCATCAGCATTGAGATCTGGGCTTGTGGATGCTATCTGTCCAAAGCCAGCGTTCTTGAAGATGGAACTGCAACACAATGCATGCCCAGAGTCCAACTGTCTGTGCCTTCGCTGTAAGGGCACTGGAATGTGTTTGACTGGAATGTAGTAATCAAGGGAAACCTTTTGATGGTCCAGTGACAGGTGCTGGGCATGTGCTCAAGGCATCGCTCTCAGAGTTCAGTGGTCAGCAGACCTTTGGGCTTGTGGCTGTCGTCCTTGGTTGGGTGAGCCACAATACTGTCAAAGATCAATTAGAAGCCGAGTTAAAGGGATAGTTCACCCAAAAATGAAAATTCTGTCATTTAGTCACCTTGAAGTGGTTCCAAACCTGTATGAATTTCTTTCTTCTGCTGAACTCAAAAGCAGATATTTTGAAGAATGTCAGTAACCAAACAGTTGATGGACCCCATTGACTTCCATAGTATTTTTTTCCTTCTATGGAAGTCAATGGGGTCCACCAACATTCTTCAAAATATATTCTTTTGTGTTCAGCAGGGGAAAGAAATTCATACAGGTTTGCATCATTTACTCAACTTCAGGGTGAGTAAATGATGACAGAATTTTCATTTTTGGGTGAACTATCCCTTTAATACATACTTCAAACACTAAAGAATTCAATTAGATTAAGTTAAAGCAATTTCTGCTGCAATAAAACATTTTTTTTGCAGTTTATATGCTGTATGTAAAAGCACACTACTTTTCCAAAAGTATGAGGTCTGTATTATTTTTTTTTGAAAGAAATTAACACTTTTATTCAACAAGGATGCATTAAATTGATCAAAAGTTACAGTAAAGACTTATAATGTTACAGAAAATTTTCTATTCCAAATAATAGCTGCTCATTTGAACTATTCACCCAAAAATCCTGAAAATCATTTCCACAAAAATATTAAGCAGCACAACTCTTTTCAACATTGATAATAATCAGAAATTAGCACCAAATCAGTAAATTAGAATGATTTCTAAAGGATCATGTGACACTGAAGACTAGAGTAATCGCTGCTGAAAATTCAGCTTTGCCATCACAAGAATAAATTACATTTTAAAATATGTTAAAATATGTTAAGTTATAATATTTCACATAAATGCAGCCTTGGTGAGAAAGAGAGATTTCTTTGACATTAAAAAAAAATAAATAAATAAATTTACCGACCCCAAACTTTTGAACGGTTGTGTATTTAATGGAATACACAACTACTTTTGAATGGTTGTAAGTGAAAAAACACACCCACATAATGGTGTAGTTACAGCATGACTCTTGTATTTATCATCCACCAAGTTGAAAATGGCGAATCTGATTGCTTAGAAAAGTAATAGGACAACTGTCCTCAACAGAGCAGAAAAATGTTATGAAGCAAGGATGAAACAAACCTGGTGGCAATCACATTATGAGTGTGTGAGAGATGGGGGAGTGGGGAAATAGCAGCTCCCTCAGGATGTTGAGATGACATCTTTGCTGTACAGTCAAGGAGGCCGTTAGTAAAGGTGCCAGACAGCTAGAGGAGAAAGAGGAAGCAGGGGACAGTCAGTCACTAAATTAACTACTAGAAACGTGAGAAGTGAGGACAATGAAAATGCACACTCCACTGAACATGTGGCCTGATAGGGAGTCATCTGAATCAACATCATCAGAGGCAATATTAAAGCTTTTGCTAAATGTATAAATCTACAGAGTGCATATATAGAACTGCAGAGAAATAGGAAGAGACAAGTGCTTCGATAAAGTTGCTGCTCTTCTATAATAATGCAGTGTCAGTGTCTGGAGTGACTGAGACTGCCAAAACTCTGATTTCTGCATGTACTGCTTACTAAATGTTTCATATTCTGAGAATTCATCCTATTCATCAATCTGAGATTTCAATTTCATTCATGTAATATCTTCTAATCAGGATTATTCAAAATGACACTAAACCGTTTAGATAAAAGCTTTCAGATGAAAAAAAATGGTTGTGATTAAAGAGTATTTTAGCAGTAAACTCACTGTAGGTGCTGAAGCTGGAATGATCCATCGAGGAGTGATTGTTGGTTTGGGGGCTGGAACCTGTGTCAATTCAAATGTTTCCATAAAATACTAGCAATGTGGAAAAATCTGTAACGGGCATTATTGTGCTATACAGTCAATTACATAGTCAAACGGTAAATGCTGGCTTACTATAAGCAGTATAAGCTTATTGGTTTAGTCTTAGAGCTGCAGTGCTGAACTTACTACAGGGATGGGGTCTGTGAAGTCTATCAGGTTATCAGTCAGAGAGGCTGTCAGCGGCTCAGGATCCTGAACTTTGACCTGCATTGTAAAAAGCCACATGCTCTAAAGGGAATGCCAACCAAAAGCACAGTCAATGTCTAGATTTGCTTTTGCTGCAGGAAAAAAACATCAAAAAGTTTTACAGCTTTTGTAATCATTAGAAAACAAAACTTTAACAGATGCAGAAAGACAGAGATTGATAGTAATATTCAATATAGATGGATAAACAAAGGAGTAAATAGTAAATATAGCATTGCTAGGTGGTTTCTTAGTGGCACAAGTCCAAAACACCCTCCGCAAGTGGTATTCTGGTCCCTAGATATGGCACAGGTCCCTCCTGTAATAAGTCTTAAATTATTAATACGTTTTTTATTTATTTATTTATTTTTGCAATGGATTCGTTAAGTTGCAAATGAGCTGCTGCTCGCCGCCACCAATTCAGAATAGCACTTCCTTCATTCACAGCTCCTGCATGCATCGGTTATTCTGCCAAATACTAACAAGACATCTGCTTGGTTTTGATTATCATCTATATCGCGATCACACTCAGGTTTATTATCCGCATGCGTTTTAAAGCTATCAGTTTAAACTTGTAATTGATTGTTTTCTGAGTGCACATATCTGAAGCACATGCACAGAAAGCTGGCGGTCAGATGTCTCGTGAGTATTAAACTAACATCTACTCTCTAGTCTGCTTTTACAGCCTTGTTGTTTTTATACTCGTGATATTGTATATTTTAACTCAGAATTTCCAACATGAAGACTTTAAATAAAGACTGAAAGAGTTTACATTTCAGAGTTTACATTTAGAGTCAAAAGCTGGTGACAGTAGTGATGTTGAAGTTGTGTGACCATGGCAGAGTTTGTTTATAGCTTAACATTTGCTTTTTTACTTCTGGCAATTTTATTTAGGCATCAAAATTCATAAACTTTGTGATACTGTAATTTGTGAAGATTATCATTTGTGTAAGTATCAAACTTTTGTTGGTTCCAGAAATTTTCTGCAATAATCCAAAAGCCAACCTATTGTTTTTTACCGAGGGAACCAGGGTGATGTGAATTTCTGTGCTGGCCTACAATATGTAATCCCTGCAGCACTCTATTACCTGCTGAACCAGCCAAAACTTCAACATGAATGTTTGACAGTCAAAGAAAAGAAAAATAAAGTTGTTTTTTTTTTTTTTTTTTTGCTGGACTCAATTTCCCTGTAAAGGAGAGCATGTGTTAGCTGGGAGTGAGTAAATGATGGGGTATGTTGACAGCTGCTGGGGACTCTCATTACAGTGTGCCAGCAGCTGGAATGACATTAAGCCACTTTTGTTACCTTGGATGACTGGGTTTCATTCAGTGGATCTGATGACAGAGGCGGCACAGAAGAAATGAAGTCATCTGCGTTCTCTTCCAGGCTAAGGACAGACAATGAATAGATTTGTTTATGAAAATGCCCAGTGATTGGTCTTTGTTAGAGAATCTTGAAGATGCCATATATGATAAAACAATGGCAGTTATTGAAGAAGTTGTTCTTGTCCATTTTGTGACAATAAAACAAACAAACAAACAAACAATAAACATAACAACATTTAGGCTTTTTCAATAGTGATGAAGCATGTCTGAGAAGAGCTCTGGACACAAAACCTTTTGATTTGAACACTGGTAATGTGCACAAAAGACATAGAAAACCTTTTAGCATTTCAAAGCACTTCCCAAGCTATTCATTAGTGTTCATTCAAAAGACACACAGAAAATCACAATGTTCACCCTTGAATGAAATCTATGACAACTCTTATGAAGTGTTTGAGGAAATGACTCAGAGGTCACTTGTGATTACTGTTGATTATGGGTTTGTGTGTGCGCACATTTGGACAGCTCTGCTCAGCAGAGCAGAGCAGCCTTGACAAAGTGGGTACCATTGTAAAAGGTACAAATTATTTACACATTTGGCAGACGATTTTGCCAGTGTGTGTTCCCTGAGAATCAAACCAATAATTTTGGTGTCTACAAACTGAGCATCTGATGTAGGCATCACTAGTGAATTGTAATTTAATCTCTTGTTCCTTTCCATAATAACTGATTTTCATATGGTATATAATTTCAACAATTAGTCACATTTGATTAATTTGATATTTGATTCTACAGATATCTAATTGTAAATAAATTCTGCAGTTGATGTGTACAGTGATGTTGAACAGAGGAAAAAAAAAATCTTCCACACTAAGACACTTATTTTACATATCTTTCTTTTATCATGTGGCTATCAGAGCTGAATGGCTCCAAGTCAGTGTACACAGATAATTGTGCAGTCAATCTGTGGCTTGAGTACATGTGTTTACATAAGAACATGTTTCCAGGCAGACCACGGCCATATGACCCATCGGTAACTACATATCAACAGTTGCCACTAGATGGCAACACCAAGCTACATTAAGGATGTTAAGGCTAGTTTAAGGAATGTTCTGGGTTCACTACAGGTCTTTGGAGAAATTTGTCCAAATCTGTACTACTTCCTTATATACATTCTTGCCAGTTCTAGTTAACATATACTATTTTAAAAAGTTGGGGGTTGTTAAGATTATTAAATATTTTTGAAAGAAGTCTCTTATGCTCACTAAGGCTGCATTTATTTGATCAAAAAAAAAAAAAAAAAAATCAATAAACAGTAATACTGTGAAATATTACAATTTTAAATACCTGTTCTCTATTTTAATATATTTTAAAGTATAATTTAATCCTGTGAAGGAAAGCTGAATTTTCAGCATCATTACTCCAGTCTTCACTCTTCAGTGTCACATGATCCTTCAGAAATCATTCTAATATGATGATTTGCTGCTCAAGAAACATTTCTTATCATTATCAGTATTGAAACAGTTGGGCAGCTGAATATTTTTGTGGAAATGAGGATCTATTTTTTTTCAAGATTCTTTGATAAATAGAAAGCTCAAAAGCATTTATTTGAAATACAAATTTTTGTAACATAATATATGTCTTTACGGTCACTTTTGGTCAATTTTATGCATCCTTGCCGAATGTAGTTATTAATTTCTTTCCAAAAAACAAAACAAAAAACAAACAAACAAACAAAAAACACTTAATGACCCTAACCTCTAAATGGTAGTGTATGATCATATACAGTATAGAAGAAATGAAGCAAGCCCTGGCTTGCTGATGGGAGGACCAGGTGGCCCCTTTAATCTGGGTGTGCCCCAGTTTCTGCCTGCCTGCATGTGCTCCACTGTCCCAGGAGGATTACAGGCCCACAGGCTCACTCACATGGCCCTACTATGTCTTAATCCACACACTCAAACAACAAAGCAATGGTTCTTTGTAGTACAATCTACTCAATGTACTTGGACTAGGTTTTGTGTGCTGTGATCTCACCTGCTAGTAGAGCAGGGCAGCAGGCTGGGCTGTTTGAGCAGGTCCCAGGACTCCTGCCGTTCCGCTCTCCCACTCACTGGCAGAGAAGTTGTGCTTCCCATACGCCCCCCTCGACACGTCAGTCTGACAAAGAGAGACAGGCATCCACCATTCACATCTTTTATTTTTAAAAAATGATTATTTTCAATAACAATCATGTAACAATTTAAATGTTTGTGTTAATGTTTGTCAACGGTTACAACAAGATTATTACAAATGTATCAAAAACAATGTCTGACCTTGAATTTCAGCTGCTACATTGTCATTTATAATGGTAGTGCATGAAGTAAATAATTCATGGCATAAACTGACATTGAACCCAAAAACAGTTTAGCTATAAAGGCATTCTACACCTTTAGCACAGATGCACAACAGCATTCTCTCCCCCGAAATACATCATACCTGGCTGCTGCCTCCTGTAGGTTACAGTTCTTGTCTGGAGTCAGTCCAAGTTCATCTCTAGAATCCTGAACAAAAAGATGAACATTTCCAAACATATACATGCACAAGACTTTATGCAACAGTATACCTATCATTAACATATCTAGTATCATGCTGATGTTGTAACCATGCATGTATTCATAAAATCAAAGACCCCATCCCACCCCCTCGAGGAAGACGAACAGCCAACTTTCCTAGAATAGGCTAATATGTTAATACTGCACATAAACACTAATACTGCCTATGAGAATACCTTGAGTGCTGCCTCTGCCTGAGCTTTCAGGATATTGCTCTTGAGTTCATCAGGAGCTTTGAGCTGGTTCAGCACAGGACTGTTGCCCTTACTATTTAAACTTTTCTCTGTCAGTTTCACCACTTCCTCCTGCACACAAATAAAAGATTGAATGTTTGATGATGAAATTGTATCCACTGTGTATTTGTGTTCTGTTAATGTTCCCTTTGCTTAAATATACAGACCAGGCTTAAATAAATATCAGGCTGAAAAGACCTTAAGTGGCACTGAGCTGGAAAAAATATAGATATCACTGATTGCAGTAATAACATGAGTAATCATCTTCCCAATTCACATTTAATGTAAAGCACATCCTTAGGTTAGAGTGTCAAACACAGTGCCTACTCTTTGTATTTAAAGTCTGTCAAGCTTTAATTAGAAATCTTTGTTCTCAGTGTGTGTGGGGACTTCTGGATGGCTGAACGGACCTGGTTGTTCATGTTGAGGTTGACGTTAGTTCTGGCAGGAGCAGACACTGGAGTGTTTTCGATCTCTAGTTGCTTGAGCCGAGCTGCAGCCTCTGTGGACAAGAAGAGATTCAGATTCATCACAAAACAATAAGAGGTCAGATAGACAGATGGAAACACATCTGCATGTGTGGGGATTAAAACATATTCACTCTTGGGTTAATCGGTTCACACAATGGAAAGGCAGAGTGTGACATTGCCATAACTACACAATATAAATCCAGGTCTGACAAAAATAAAAACCAAGTAAAATATAAATCAAGTAGTTCTTTGTCATAAAAGCCTTTAGATATTAAAAAGGATATTTTCTAAATCTTTTATATAAATAAGATGATTAATTAAATTATATAAATGTATATACCCAATATACACTACAGTTCAAAAGTTTACGGTTGGTACAATTTTGTTTATATATCTTATGAATCAAAGCTGCAAAAAAAACCAAACAAACAACAACAACAACAACAACAACAACAAAAAAACAGTAATTGTAAAATACTGTTACAATTTTAAATACCTGTGTTCTATTTGAATATATTTTAAAATGTAATTTATGGCAAAGCTGAATTTTCAGCATCATTACTCCAGTCTTCAGTAACTGCTTTTCCACTGTCGGCCAAGTGCGAGCCAGGGCTAACAATGTGCCGGGTGGGGCCAATAGCGTCAGACCTCGACCCACGAGGCCAAAAATCAAGCTGCGTTTCTACTGTCGAGCCAGTAGCTAGATCACAAAATGCGCATGACAGAAGCGAACGCTTAGTCTTTACTTAAAGACTTAAGATTCCAGCATCTATATTTGACCAATGTTTTACAATAAAAAAAGTTAGTGACAGTAATTTGTTAATTAGTGTCAGGAGTGAACCTCAATCGTGCTGAATTAAACTGGTATTTACCATTTCACATAAAAAGAGAACATACAGTACCTATTCAGTTGCACCATAAGACTTTATTGTCACCGTTGATCTGTTCAATTTATCCTTGCAGAATAAATGTATTAATTTCTTTAAGAACGGTAATGTATGTGTATTTGGTACTGGTCAATATTACTGTTTTATTCATTATTCTGGTAGGTTACAAAAGCACTAAACATTTCTAATGTACATTATAAAATTGTTTTGATGTCTGATTTTGCTTTTGAAGCATTTAAAATGGTTAATTGTAAATGCACTAAACATTTTAAACGCATAAAAACATTATGTAAAAAATAACATTGTCCAAAGTTTCTGTCAGTGCATCCCACTGTATTTGTGATGTATTAACTGACCGGTCAGAGAGAGGGTCTCCTCAGTGACTGTGCTAGCTGTGGTATAAGCTGCACTTGGTCCCATTTCTTCTGCTGTCACCATGGAAACGGTGGCCTGAAGAACCTCATCTACACATGTCTCCAAGAGGTCAGTCACCACGGGCATGCTGTGAATGATGAAAAGGTTAATTACCATTTGTCAGTTACAGAACGTAACTCCCTATGTCCTGCGCGTACATGGATCACATCAATAGATATGACAAATGTCACTCACCTGGACAAAAGTCCTTGAAGCTGAGCCAACCTCAAGTTACAGCTATGTATGCAATACCACAGTATCGCATCCCAAATATGTGAGTCAAAATTAAAATATATATATTATACCCAGTGAAAGATGGTGTACTCACAACTAGATGTGTTAGGGTTGGACGACAGATTTACTTACATATGCGTTACCTAATGGTATAATCAAACCTTTATAATCAAATTTCAGAACACACACACTCATTACTGAAGAACCTCACACAAAAGGAATGGAACTGTTATCTAACAGAGTCATATGCCAACTGACCATGCACATTCCTTTAGATCTAGATTAAAAGACCACACACACACACACACACAATTTGCACTATACAGTATTCAGTGCCTGTACGGACCAAGTAATTAGCACTTCATATATATAAATCATTCCAGACGGAGACATGAGAAGTTTTTCATTTACAGAAATGTGAGTTCTAACACAAAAGTATATAAATCTCCCACAGACCTAAAGAAAAACTGAAAAGAAACAATGGGGAGTTGCTTTTGTTTGTTAGTTTTAATCAAATGTCTTACAGCCATGTAAGATACAGCTGTCCTTTGGTAATAACTGTACTGTTGACAATCTAAAAACCATGTATACTGCCCTACACATTGTCAACTGGTTAAAATGTTTAATCACTCCAATAAGAACTTACGGCAAAGTTCAATAATCAGATCATTCTGATTACACAGAGATATACTGAAATAAAACATATAATCTTAATGGCACTTTTTCACAAACAGGCTACAAATAGGTTTCCCTATTCCCTAAAAGGCACAAAACCAATGTTCTTAAGAGGAAAAAAATCATGAATTTCTCTATAATTTAAAGGAAATATTTTCCTTTAAAAATAAACAGATTCTAATTTAAGCAGCACTGTTACCCACTTTGGTGTTTAAATTTTATTTTATACATTTTTACATTTATTTAATCAAAAACTAATAGGTTTTCAAAAATTGCAAACCTCAAATAAATATAACCATCTTGAGGTGGACGAACATCACTTTCTAAAAGGTAAAGCACTTCCTTTAAGTAAAATTTGAATGCCCTATTTTGTACCCTATTTGTGAAAAGCATCTAATAACGGTTTTAAATGTACAGTAGGTCTAAACAATCAATTAAAACCAAGTATGTTCATCAAGGTATAACTTTTATGTCAAATAAATAGCTAAAATAAATGTCAACAAGATATTTCCAGTGTGACAAAGCTGGTTGAATAATGACAAAGTCATTGTCATTACAAGCACAGACACAGTAAGAATTTCAGGCTTCTCCCATGAAGGTTCTCTCATCACTCTGGCTGGTTTCAGTCTAAGAGGGGAAGGGCATAGAACGCTTTCTGTGGTTAAAATGAGGGGAAGAGTCCAGGTAGTTTCGCTTGATCTCAGTCAGAGAAAATGCCTTTCATCCTGGCGTTTCCTGGCGAACAGTTTGTATCCAAGGAATGCGGGGGTGGAGGAGCTGTGATAGCATCCGTGCCTGAGAGGAGGTGCAGGGCGGTCACGCTGGAGTCAATGGTGGGATTGAGTGGGGGGAGTGAAGCCTGGATGGGTCAGTGGAGGAGGGGGGAGTGTTAGCATGAGGGGACAGGAATACTGTAGAGTTTGATATGCAGACATCAGAAAAGGGTAGGCAACATAAAGAGAGAGGTAAAGACAACAAAACGAGGTAAGAAGTTGAAGGAGCTAAGGCAGAGGATGATATACAGAAGATATATTAAGAGCTATATAGTTCATAGATGAATGCACTAGTTCGAACGCACTATAGAGGCGGTATTTCCTGGTAATGATATTTCACTCTTTCAAGCTGCATTAACACACAATGTGTTCTACAAATTTAATGTAGTTTAATATCATGCATTAAACATATCCCATTCATAGCCTGTTCTGATGCAATGATATTTGAATACCCTAATTTCTGAGTGGAAGGGAGTAAAATATCTTCATGTTTTAAATCCATTTTAAATAATGGTACTGTTAAGCACTGGACTACTACCTTTTGCACCTTGAATAATAGAGTATGTAGTAGACTTCTCACTAGCCAGCTGCCTGAGAGGATAGATTCAGACTACAAAAACAAATTGTCACAAATACAAGATAATATAAATACATTTTTATATAAATAATTTTATCTAGCAAAAAGGCACAACTGCATCTTCTGAGTGCATGCAAATGCTTCCTGAATCACTATTCAACATATATCTTCTGTCCTTGTTGCATTCAACAAGGAACATCTGAGATGTCCGATTTTCAAATTATGTTACTTTTAATGAATCAGGGTGCATCTCAATCAACTCCCTAGGTCGTGAACCTGTATATCGTGTACTGTACAGCATCACTTCTGGTATTTATGAACCACAGCAGAACTGATATATTTATTATATCATTTTTTTAATGTTATCTAAAGTACATTATTATTAATACCTTGCTTGGTAATATATGTGCAACATTTCAGCTGTAAAAAAATTAAAAATGTATGATGTTTACAGGTGTTGTAAACATACATCACCTGTCTAGCGATGTATGTTTATGCTGACACAAATAATGGTTTGCATTTTAAAAAACATCTATTGCGTGTCATTATGTGTAGTGAATTGGCTCACATGATTTATGTTTTGTGCTTTAGAACCTCCCTTATGTTAAGGGAACATAGTGAGCATCGATGCTTCCTGGTTTTCACAGTGCATTGTGGGCTTTTATATGGAGTGAACGTTTCAGTTCACTGGAAGTATTTTGCGATTGAGACAACCCTTAAAAAGTCCCTGAAATAGGGAGCTGATTGATTTGAACAGATTCACAAATCCATCTTCAAACTCCTGAGTAAGTTATTAGTTTGAATCCGTCTCACTCATTCAGTGAATCTGATTCATTTTTTGAATAATTTTACCATTCATGAATTAATCACTGTGTTGAGAAGCAAAATGAGTATTTTTACTATTAAGCATTATTGAGACTAATTATTTAATAAATATTGAAAAAAATAACTGTTACTAATATTAATACTACAATATTATTATACTTTATTAAATATAATTTTATTATTGCACGAAGATGTGGCAATGAAAATGGATCAGTGGGAAAGCAGATGGTAAGACAGATGTAATATGACAATAAAAGAGGGATGAATAACTTCAAAACATACTTGAGAGAACAAAATCGAAGGCAAGAAAGTATTTTTAGTCTATTTACTAGGTTAGGCAGAAGGGGGTTGTGTTTGGTTAGTGAGGAGTATTAATAAGACTTAAGAATCAATTCAGATAAGAAGAACAGAAGTGAGAAATTGTCATCAAAAAGGAATGGAGAAGAGATGTCCGCTTGTCTGTGTTGATTCCATCTTTGACAAGCAAAGTTACTAGCAGTAGTTTCAGGTTTGACGAAGGAGAGGACAGGACAGTCACAAAGCCAAAAACAGAGAGCCCATTGCTCATCTGGCAGTTACACCACACCAATCTATTGGCCCAGCTGAGATCACAGGTACCCTACTGATTAGGTTGGTTGGTTTGGATAAGAATCAAGCAACAGCAGAACTGATGTAGATACTGATTTTCCCAGCCACAGAAAAAAAACAACTGATACAAAGCCAATCACAAGGACTGCCTCAGAAATGCACTGATTGGTTGAAGTGAGCCTATGAAGGGTTGAAAACAGGAGTATACATACCTTGCCTTATGAAAAGGCCACTGGGGTTTCAGAACATCAGACTAGAACAAAGTTTAACAAAAAAAAAGAAAAAGAAAAAAACTAGAACATTAAGGAACGAGGATCAAATTTTCATAAGACAGGACAACATATCCAACACTCACAATAATCCCACTGTCTGATTTAATTTATTTTCCATATTTCAATTTTAAAGCAAAGCTCTGCACAGCACAATAACCCCAAAGACAGCCTCGGGAGATCAAGACTGGGGGGGGGGGGGTAAGAGAAAAAGACAGGCCTTTCACATCAAGAGAGAGTTTGTTGTTGTCAGCCCAGCAGGCGTTTTCTCCTGTGCTGAAGCAGCCATCTGCTCAACGTCAAAGCTAAACAGCATGAAGCACCTTCAGCACCAGTCACCAGCCAGCACCACAACCTCACACCAGCTCACCATCACACTACCAGCAGCAGCACCAAACAGCCCAAATATATCATTTATACAAGTGTTGCACTCTGCCAAAGTGATGTTAACTGGCTGCGCGGGAGCCTGGAGTAACAGCAGGGAATCAGATTAACCTGCTTAGGAGGTCTTATTGCATTAAAATTGTGAGAAGCTCACCTCCTCTTGTCCGATTGGCTGCCACCGGGGCTTCTGGGGAGGGTTTCGATTTCCATAGGACCTGGTGCAGAGGGCGGGCTGCTGACCACAGGCATGCCGGACCAGGGAGGCCGTGTTTGGGTGGGCTGAGGAAAGAAGTGTGTGGGCTGCATTTAGATACAAAAAAAGTCAAAGCAAAATAGCCTTGCCAAACCAAATATGTGAATGCATGATAATAAAAAATAAAAATAAAAAAAAAATCAAGTTAAAATCAAACTAGTTAGAGTTATGCAGTATATATAATTATTATATAATTAATGGGTCAAGTTTCTTTTAATGGGTCGAATTTATATTTAACATTTATTTATATTACTCAAATTGTGATGTGCATTTTTTTCCAAATGTTTGGGGTTGGTAAGATATTTTAATATTTTTGGAAGAAGTCTCTTATGCTCACCAAAGCTGCATTTATTTGATCAAAAATACAGTAAAAACATTATTGCAATTTAAAATAACTTTTTGATTTTAATATATTTTAAAATGTAATTTATTCCTGTGATGGCAATGCTGAATTTTCAGCAGCCATTACGCCATTATTAACCCAGCCATTATAGGTGCACGCTTGGCGCAGTAACATTTCTTATTATCAATGGTGAAAACAGTTGTGCTGCTTAATATTTTTGTAGAAACTGACACAGGATTCTTTGATAAAAAGAAAGTTTAAAAGAATAGCATTTATTTGAAATAGGAATCTTTTGTAAAATTAAAAGTGTGTTTACGGTAACACTTTTGTATGGGGAACAATTCTCACTTTTAACTAGTTGTTTATTAGCTTGCATAATGGCTGTTTATTAGTACTTATAAAGCACATATTAATGCCTTATTCTGCATGAACATATTCTACATCCCTAAATCCTACCCCATACCTAAACTTAAATGCTACAACAACTACCTTACTAAATATTAATAAGCAGTAAATTAAGAGTTTATTGAGGCAAAAGTTGTAGTTAATAATGAATGTGCTCCCCATACCAAAGTGTTACTGTTCACCGTCACATTTACAGCATCCTTGCTGAATAAAAGTATTAATTAAAAAAAATCTTACTGACCACAAACCTTTGAAAAATAGTGTATTTTACATAATTTCATAATTACTCTGAGATTTTTGATATTTCTTTGGTTTACTCATATGCAATTATTTAAGTTTGGAGTGACATACGACTTGGCATTTCTTTGTAAGATTAAACCAAACAATTAAAAAAAACAAAAAAAACATCTAAACTGTAACAACATAAACATTGGTTAGCAAGTATATTTTTGTAAAAGAACTGCAAGGATGTACTACCTTTTTTTCTGAGCTTGGGCTCACTCCGTTATTGTGGTTACTGTGGAAAGAGAAGAGAAAATGTGAGGTGATATATAACCTGTCGGGGTTTATGAGCTACTGTTGACTGACTACAGTAGGCAGCACAAAGATGGCCCCTTTATAGAGGTGACCAGAAAACATGGCCATGTCAAACCAACATTGGATCAGCATGAGCGAAGACATTCCTGATGTTGTTTCAGCATGTGACCAGGGGGCTCATGTATAAAACTTTCCGTAGATTTCATCCTAAAAGCTAGATTTTGCATATGCACAATTTTTCAGATTTATAAAATTAATGCGTACCTCAGAATTTGAGCAAAATTGTGTGTACATGCATCTCTTAAAATGCCTAGTTTTACGAGCCATAATGTCATCTGCCTATCATTTCCATAGGTATATTCCTATCCACTTGATACCACATTTACTGGTAGGCTACAAGACATTAGGAAAAATATGAGATACAGACTATAAATGCCATTTGCGCCATCAGATTACAATAAAAAAACAATCAGTATCTTTGTCTTGTTTTAGAATAAATGCTATATCAAATTATCTAAAAAAGCCATATAAAATACTTTTCAGAGAAAGTTTTCAGAGAAGAGTTATTCTCATTCATTCCCACTGGCAAAACTGTATTTTTAATTGGTTTAAACAATTGACAAAACATTTTTAAAAAAGTGCAAATCTTAGTTTCCTTCAAATTCTATCCTTCAAATGCAATGGTATTTTTCATAATGTTGGGAAGATCACAGGAGGAGTTATCATTAGGCTACTGTCTGCCTGCACACAACATCAACAGCACACCTCCGTGCAGCAGTGGTTGTACAGCATTGTCATCGGACCTTTTAAAACTGCCAAATGGACCGTTCTACCACCGAACTAATCCAGCAGTGTCTGCCATAATATCAGAGTCAAGTGAGCATCAATGATTATTGTTCTCGCAGCTCGCAAGAAATATTTTCTCAGAACATGAGCTCTGCAATTTAGTTTAAAGAGGAACTGTCATGCACCTAGCATTCCTTGCTGAATTAAAACATTAAAATGTACAAATGTGCCACAGCAAAGGTGTTCAAAAGCAGCGCATTCACTACAAATATTCATATAATATATATATATATATATATATATATATATATATATATATATATATATATATATATATATATATATATATATAGAGAGATAATGACTCCATTAATTTGTTTAACTCCATTAATAAGACTAGAATATTTAATCCAAATGTGTTTATCAAAATGAAAACGGAGTTTAAAATCATTCTGTGTACTTCATTACTTTGCTCACTCCAGTAAAAGTGTGTGTACACACAGTCTAGAGTGTGCGGACAGTGTGCACATATATATGCTGTTTATTTTTTTTTTATAAATCCTGATATGTGCGTGAAAAATTGTGTATGCACATTTTAATGCCCTTTTTGTGCATAAGCAAAAGGCCCCAGATCTTTATAATACAATGAGGCAAACAAGCATATTTAAGAAGCATTATTGTATTAGTCACAGCATCAGTCTTGAAAAGTCCCTACAAATGATCACGACAAAAATGCCAGCACATGATGTTGCCCACATTTGCATCTTTAAATCCAGCTGAATCATAGTCTAAGTAGGGGTACTTATAAGACTTTCAGCCTGACAGCATGCCCTTAAGCTGACAGACTAGTGATGCATTTTTCCCCTGGAAAAAGAATGTAGTAGTAGTAGTACTTCATATCCTATATTACATTCAAATCATGTTTTAAAAAAAAATAACTCAAAATACCCTAGTTATGGTTTGACAGCATCTTGGTATATCTGGACATTAAATCATTCATAGCTTATAAAGTTACTATACACACACACACATAGGAAAACTACATACTAGTATAGAAACATGACCGAGTCCATAGAAGCAGTGAACAGCTCTGAAAAGTGTGTTGATGTGCTTTCAAATGACATACTTTATGACTGATGTTGAAACTCGAAGTCACCTCATCACTATATGAGAGAAATTTAAAATTCCTTTACACAATGCAGCAATGTAAAATACTTACTCTAAGGATCTGTTAGGACCTGTGGGGAAACAAACAAAAGAATGAGCATGGTATTATGCAAGATCACACAAAGCTGAAGTCACAACAGAATTATGTACATGTAGCTGAAACAGTGTTGGGGATGAGTCAACTATTTGAAAAAGAAGCTGCTAAAGAACAAAAGATAAGTACTTAACTATTTATAGGAGGCAAAAATGGACATAAAATGTTGTACAAGGACATTTGAAAAAAAAAAAAAAAAAAAAAAAAGAAAGAAAGAAAGAAAGAAAAAAAAAAAACTTAAATGAATGGGGCTATTATTTGTTGGGACCAATAAATAAATAACACAACTACATCTTAAACCTGAGAATGTCATGTTACTGAAAAGGTTTGCAATGTTATTACATTTAGCCAGTTTTAATCCCCAACACTAAGCAGGTCATTTTCTCACCTCTGTTCTGCATGGTCCTTCTAGAATAACGGCGACTTGGTCGTCTTTCAAAGGATGCAGATCGTCTAGCTTTGTTGGTCTTAGTTGTCTGATATTCTGTCTTCCCACTTCCCACAAATAAAAGAAATATACATCAGTTACACACATCTATTAAACCTTCATGATAAATCCCCGCTGACTTGATAAGACTGTAGACATTTACTTTTACTAGCTTAGAGTAATGAAAGTCTAATGGCATCGGAAAGAGTAATTCCACTGTTCCTTGGAGGATAAGCAGAGCAACCAGCATTAGCAAACAACTTAACAAAAAACAAAAACAAAAAAAAACTAATTAAGTCAATCAGACACACACAGGTGAAATCAAAGATAAGTGAACTCATTGACGTGAAAAATAGATCAATTCTGGAGCCAGAATAAGTGCAAAAATAAATGCAGGCAAAAAAAGCCTGACCAATAAGAAGCCAAACTGGACAACGTCAAAGCTCCAGGCTGGCAGCTGGAGATAAGATGCAATTCCTTAGTAAGTACAACTAACACGCACACATACACATTTAGAGCAGACTATGCTACGATTTACAACTTAGCAGCATATATTGTAAAGTGGACCTATAAAAAACAGGAAGTCTTGTCTAAATACAGGGAAAAAGACAATAACATTCAACTGACCACTGGGCATGATTATAATGGGTTTATACTAAATTCAAAAATAAAACCACAGGCATTACATGTTACCCAAAATGCACTACTTTAAAACGTGCCTCCTACTGAAGTCATTGTACAAGATGTAATGGTTTTAAGAGCTTCAAATAAATTCAATCCCTTCACCAAATTTAAATTACACAAAATTAGTTGCTGCTTTCAACAAAACCACGTAACCAAGTAGTCTAAAATATATTTTGGTCGTGCTCCCCCATACAAAACTCACTGCTAAAATGCATATTGTGGGTCGGAACCAAGGCATTGCTATGCAGTTGATAAAGTTTGGTGTAAGAGGTTTTAGTGTGTGCTAAGTGTCTAAGTCATTGTCATAAGTCTGTAGGATTTCTTTTCCCTGTTTTATTATCTCCCAGACACTCACAATGGACAAATGATCAATGAACTTTAGGAGGGGAAGAGGGGAGAGAGAGAGGAAAAAAAAAAAAAAAAAAAACACCCACCTGTATCTGAAACGTGAGCCCATTCGGATGAACCCGGAGCGAGCCGAGCTCTTCTGGACGGGACCTCGTAGGCGGAAAAAGGCATGGTGTTCTACAGCACACTTCCACAGATGCTTGCAGGCCTTCGGATGGTCCATGCGGAAGACGAAAGTGTGCTCCTGCTCTTTTCCCTATGGCAGAGTACACAATGTAAGAGCAATGTACTATTAATTTATCTATTGGTGTGACAAAATAAGCACAGAATGAATGGTTTAAGAATGAAGAAGGCATAAACAAATGTAAACTCAAGAACATGCTGAGAATGATGTTGAGAACATATACTGCAAAACAAGCTGCTCCAAGACACTGAGAACACTAGACCATGAGCTGAACGCGTGTGAATGAACACAATACCGGGCTTCACTCATGTATTTAATTAATATGCTTCCTTTGCGAGTGGTAGCAAAGACAGAGGGGGAAAAAAAACAATACATTCAGCAAAAACCAGATGCTCAATCTAATTTACATTTGCAGTATTTTGGTAAATCAAATTCTGTCTGAGGCTTTTATCAGTTGAACTGCTGAGGTGTAACTTCAAAGACATGGGGAGTCTGGGGGCTCAGTGTGCAATAACCAATGTTGAATCAACTTCCAGACTCAACAGAAACTGCAATGCACCAAACCCCAGCCCCCCTCAAAATACATCTTTGGTTTCTGTCTGACACCATCTTGTGTCATGACTGACATTGTTATTGTATATGTTCAAACTTAAGAGAGTGATGGGCAGTTCTGTCCTCACATTCACAGCTCGAGTGCTTTATAAAGTGTGAAGTTCTTCAGATGCCAGGCATGCCTGAAGGGAGTCCGTTGTTTATTAACTCGTACTGGAGAGATGCCAACAGTCTCAGCAAGAACACACAAATTTTCTCACATACAAAAACAAACTGGTTTGTTTCTGGATGCACAAAGATACATGCTTCACATTTTGTTATTGCATACATTGCAGATGTATGTTATTGCATTTATTAAACATAAATAATCATAATTGGGTCCTAATATGCAACTTCAAATAACCAACTACGCACCTACCAGTTGGTTTTGCTTGCTTGCTAATTATGTATGAACAAAACAACCATCTGATCACAAACTGTCAGAAGTGCTCACAGGAGATTTAAGATACATGTTAATACCAGCCATAAACCACACTCAGATCAGGAGTGTAGAGAGTGTGCATACTATTTTCGATCACCCCTCACAAGCAGATGTTGTGTCAACTGTATGTGTGTGCATGTCTCTGTGTGCGAGATGTTTCTTTACCTCTTCTGTCTCCTGCATTACCTGTTCATCATCCTCCACTACCACCAGGGTGAGTTTGCTCTTCTTAAAGTCCAAACGTGTAATCTTGGGCCTGTGCAGACAACCGGTTTGCTTTAGATAAAATGGCCTTTGTCACTACATTTACTGAAGTATGACAGAACAGTTACAGGACAAATATTTCAAGTGTTACTAAACTTGTGGTTAAAGGTGAAGTGTGTGTTTCTTCAGGTTTTTAAAATCAGAATTAAGGCTTTTTATAACATTTTTTAAGACCTGCACAAATAAAACACTGTATGTCTGTTCATAAATCATGTATCTCAGAAGATTTTATTTAATAAACAGGCTGGGGCACAAGCTCAAAAAACACTGGACTCTTATTTTGAAATGTCTGTGCTTTACTATTTCCAGCTGCACATTCAAACAGATGAGAGAGATCACATTAAGTCGTATAGCGATCACTGCTTTTACCTCTTAATTTAAAGCTGCAGTCCGTAAGTTTTGCCTCTGTCGCCATCTCTGTTCGAAACCTGCAATTGCAGTTGTTTGCGGAATTATCATCTTTATGTGGGTTGTGCATCGGCACGGCTCCTCAGCGCGGATGAATCTAATGTTTGCTGTCAGTCACCACATCGGTGTGTATACTGTACTTCGGAATCACAGATTCTACGTCTTGGAAGTATGACCAAAATAAGAATTTTCACAGGAAAATGTAATCTGAACAAGTAACATGTCTGCCACTTTTGTTCTGACCAGCTGAGAAAAAAAGCATTACAATAAATCATGCTGCCAATGGTGACTAAATATAACGATCGCTTAGCTCAGATCACATCAAACCGTGAAAATTATTATTGTTATACTTTGTTCTCAAATTGTTAATATTAACGACATCTGCATTGCGTGACTATGTGTATTTAGTGTGTATTAGCATAACCTGTAGATTTCAATTTCTGTAGCCACTCCGCAGTCCGAAGTCTTTTGCTTTTGACTACGGGTGAATCTCCAGTTGTCACTGACGATTGTCAATTTGGACCTTTCTGGATTACAATCCGCCATCAAAATGAAAAGTTTAATTATTCCAGCTGCTGTGAGAAAAGGCTATAAATGATCCGCCATCCTCACATGTGATTTAGCCGACTAGCAGGGAATCGTTCTTTATGTAAACAGCCACGACGTAATAATGGAAAGACTAACAGCAGCATGCTCGAATTTCCCGTGAAAACCCACCAGTACCACCCGAATTACAAAACATTATTACAAGCTTAACGTTGTGAATCGGGCTAAGGTAAGGAGATAGTGTTGAACACTGGCTGGTTATGTACTTGCTCAAAAATTGATTTTGGATCATTTTTAACCAAAAAAAAAAAAACGTTATGGACCGCAGCTTTAAGACCTTTCTTATATCATGCAAGATATTTAAGATGTTTTATGGCCTTAAATTTTATAAAACTGAATTTAAGACAGAGGTTTTGAAAAATGTAAAAATCCCCTTTGGTGCTGCTAGTGGTGAAGAAATTACACACTGCAGCTATAAAGAGCTGGTGAGGGAGCGCTTACCAGAAGAAGAGGCCAATCTTAGTTTCCCCCTCAAACACAAGCACTCCAGTGGGGGTCAAACCCAGGCTGTATTCATTTCCGTCCCGTGCCTGGAGGAGGAGGAGGTAACATAAAGAACAGATAAGTTTCTAGATATATCTGGATTGAAGAGAGTCCCCCTCAAGGTCCTGATTTTAACAAACTAATACATGCTTTAAATGAATACCTTGACCATATGCATGTCCACCCCATACATCTCCAGCCATTTGGCCTTATTTAGGTAGTTTATCTCAGCTTGTGCTGGTGTCTGGCCCCTGCAACACCAGCAAACAAACAGGGTAAAACAAAATGTAAAGAAAATTGTAACAACCCGCGCTGCTGCACATCTGCTGTTGATTATAGCTTGTCAAGGTTACAGTGATGGGTCATAAATCACATACGAAGTGTTCAGGGTCAACAGTAGAGCTTTGTAGACAGGAGAGATCCAGGAAGAGTCGGAGGTGATGACCTACACATTGAAATTTATCCACCTGCTTTACATTTAGATTTCCTCTCTAAGCACAGACTTAAAAAGAGTCATCATGTGTATGTTTTTATAGAATGAGCTCTCTCATTTATACCTGCACTCCTTCCAGGCATTGTAGATATCTACTTCCATGTCTTCCGTCTGGTTTGGGGTGAAGCGGAATTCTGACACCAAGTCAAGTCCGTGTTCAGCAGGGTCACAGTCGCCCAGTTCAGCTGAAAGGTAAAATGCTACAGATCAGCTACAGATCAGGACTGAATGCTCCATCATGGCCTGATCTGTACCAGTTTTTGAAGAAAAGAATTGCAACTGGTTGCGGCTTTTGTTGTCATGTTCCACAGCAGCTACAGTGGTGAAATTATGAAAATATCATGATTAGAGAGAACCAGGACAAATCATTCTCTCCAACAGATAAAACACATTATCCTCAAAACTTGAGGTTGCATAACCTTGTTTCCAAAAAAAAAGAAAAGAAAAAGAAAAGAAAAGAAAAAAAAAGTTGCTAAATGCCAGCAGAATGCGGTGCATTTATGTAGAAGATCAGAGCACAATAGGAGGAGGGTGATAAGGAACCCTTTCTTTCAGACCCACACTAATGAGTCATTTACTTTTGAGAATGAAAGAGAAATTTTCCAAAATCATTGTCACACTTCCTCTCTCTCTGACCCAAAATTACAACAAGCTGGGAAATTGATCTCTTTTCAAATTACCCCTTGAAATGAAAAGAATGTGTAATATACTGTAATATACACTACTGTTCAAAAGTTCAAAATGACATTAAATTGATTAAGACATTTATAATTTTTATTTCAAATATCTATTTCAAATAAATGCTGTTCTTCAAACTTTGTTGAAAAAAATCCTTAAAAACATTTGTCATGGTTTTCACAAAAATATTAAGCTGCACAATTGTGTTCGACATTGACAATAATAAATAATTCTTGAGCACCAAATTAAGCATATTAGAATGCTTTCTGTAGGATCATGTGACAGTGAAGACTGGAGTAATGATGCTGAAAATTCAGCTTTGCCATCCCAGGAATATCCCACCAACATATTTGAAAATAGAAAACACTTACAATAATATTTCACAATATTAAATTTTACTGTATTTTTAATCAAATAAATGTAACCCCAAACTTTTGAACAGTAGTATAAATCATAGTATTTCTAAACAAATTTAAAAAACATCCAGTTCTGTCACTTACCCTGTAAAGCATATGCAGCCAACTCCACTGCTGTTTCAAACGGGCACTCTAACCTAGATTAAACAAGATGATCACAGAATATTTACTAAAAGTCATAAAAACATTCAGGTTTAAAAAAAAAAAAAAAGAAAAAAAAAAAAAGAAGCATTTTTCAAAGTGTTTCGTAACAATGAGAAATTTATCACGGATTGTGTTAGATAAAAGGTAAAAGGTTTTGCTGCAAAGCCCTTAAAGGATTAGTTCACTTTCAAATCAAATTTTCCTGATAATTGACTCACCTCCATGTCATCAAAGATGTCCATGTCCTTCTTTCTTCAGTCGAAAAGAAATTAAGGTTTTTGATGAAAACATTCCATGATTATTCTCCTTATAGTGGACCGCACTTTCATATTCTTCAAAATGCTTACGCTGTATGTCCTACGCCTTCCCTATTCTACTTACGGAAAAAATGGAACTGGTGCTGCATTCGTTCTGTAAGTTGAATAGGGAAGGTGTAGGACATACAGCATAAGCTTTTTTGAAGAATACGAAAGTGCGGTTTTGGCGGAACCACTTGGAAGGCGATCATTTGTTTATATAAAGCATATACATTTACATTTTTTTCCCGAAAATGACCGATCATTTTGCTTGATAAGACCCTTATTCCTCGTCTGGTATCATTTAAAGCCCTTTGAAGCTGCACTGAAACTGTAATTTTGACCTTCAACTGTTTGGAGGCCATTGAAGTCCACTATAAGGAAAATAATCATGGAATGTTTTCATCAAAAACCTTAATTTCTTTTCGACTGAAGAAAGAAGGACATGGACATCTTGGATGACATGGGGGTGAGTAAATTATCATGAAAATTTGATTTAAAAGTGAACTAATCCTTTAATAACACTGGCTGTATAGTGCAAGAATACAATTATAAATTCTAAAATCAGTGGCAAAAAAGCATAATACAACTTTTAAATAATAGTAATATGTAGACAAATGTCAAGATGCTTTTAGGACACAATTCAAAACAACTTCACTTACTTTCCACTGAGAATGTCCTGCTTTAACTGTAGTACAAAAAGGTATCTGCAAGAGATAATGAAGACAAAGGAATTGAGTAAAACAATTGAGTAGATATTAGTAGTTTGTTAATTGTATAAACAGGTCATGAACCTTGTTAGCTCTTCGTGCAAGTTGTTGGGCTCTGAGGAGTAGAACTTTACTCTCATATGGAGGCAATATGGTGGTCCAACTGAAACAAGGCATAATAGACACGTCAAACAAAGCAAAATGCTTGAGTCTGCAGTGCACAAGTATACAGCTTGTTGTGGTATAAAAAGTTAACGTTAAAAAAAGTTAAGATTGCAGAATAGAAATGGAATTTCAGAAAGAATGTCATGTGTGATGAGATATAGAGTTTCCATTTCATGGTTCATTATTAACTGCCCTTCAAATACAGTTAAGCGTTAACCCTATACAAACAGTTATTTCTGAAAGTAATCAGGAAGACTAACTAAAAATCTTGCTCTGTTCCAAAACCTTATGAGCTTCCTACCTAGATGCAATGCTAGCCCACAAGGTTTTGAAACTGAGTTTCTGAGTGAATAACCATGGATAATTCTCTATGAAGGAGTGTCCGAGTGTATCAGGCCTCTATCATTTAAATCACCAAAACACCCTTCACAATGTTGCTTAAATAATCAAAACATCAAACATAATTTCACAAGTGAGCTCAGTAGTAAGAAAACAGCATTTTACTTACTTTTGACCTGTTTTTTGATGCTTTTGGTGACATCAAGCCAATGCTGTAAAAAAAAAAAATTATATATATATATATATATATATATATATATATATATATATATATATATATATATATATATATATATATATATAAATATAAATATATGGAAAACCTTTCATTTTCTGAATATAAAAACATCAGTCTTATGTAGTCTTTTTGATGTGTTTATTCAAGATATTATTAACATTTAACAACATGTCTGGTTTAAAAAACAAAACAAAAAAATCATCAGCCACTTTGGCTGGTGGGCAAAAAGTGTTTCATACTCCCGTCTGAACACACTAGAAAAGTCTGTCCTGTCTATTGAGCTTAGCTGCTATAACGGGGTGATGCATGAACAATGTGGAGGGAGGGAGGGAGGGAGGAAGGGTGGAAGGGTGGAGGCACTCATGCTGATGGAAGAATATAGTGTCTCAATCTCTCCCACACATTCCTCACACACTCTTCCCTCCCTCTTTCCTTTCTATGCAAGACTCTGCACTAGCCTGAGCTCTGTCTGCTGCTCTTTAGCAGATTTAATATTTTATTACTATTAAAGTTATAAGTGTCAATAATGAAAGTTTATTAGAATGTGCATCCTAGAGTTCTTTTTATTCAGCTGAACAGAAGTTAATAAATGATGACTACTTATTCTGCAAAGGAAACCATCAGAATAGTTAAAGCAAATTAAACTGCAAAAAATGTTAAAAAATGTAATTAAGGAAAAGCTCCTGAATTTCAGTGATTTTGCAGTAACAATGCTTGCATCTACAATGCAAGCAGGGAATGCACCAAATCTAGAATGTTCCTGGTCAAATTTAGCTAGGTACGGTAATAAAAGCAGCATCCAAAGTTGTCAGGAATTTTGGGAGATCTGTTTGACTCAAACCAAATCATGAAGACCACCCAGTCGTGAGGACTGCCATACAACATCAGGCAACGCGTTTGGTCTTGATGATACTAGGAGCTGATGTTAAGCTCTCTTTGTCTCTTTTCACTGGCTGCCAGTTGCTGCCTGCATCAAGTTTAATAAACATACGTTTTAGTAACCCCCCTACCTCCAAATAACTCCCCTGCAAATTTAATGTGAAATGCTGTAGTATCCCTTATTTGTAAGCAGCTTTGGATAAGTGTGCAATAAATTAATAAAAGGAAAATGGAAATCAACAAAGCCTTTTAGTAATTCTGCACCTAAATGAAAATTCTGGGCCAAATTTCTCAAAATAAAAGTTTGACACACCATCAAAATAAAAGTCGCTTCTAACACATCAACCGATGACGATATTTTAAAAATGCCAAATATCAGCCAACATATCGGCCTTGGCGATATATAGCGGATGACCACTAGAAATTAATCTAAATTTAAATGATCTCATAGATGTGGCTATTGTGGTTCACAGTCATAGTGGCACTAGCTGGGTGCAGTAAATTTGGTGCATTCAAGTGACTTTGACATAGTTCTTTTATATTTACCCACTTCAAACGCATACTGCCTAACGTGCACAGTTTCTCTAAAGCTTGGGCCCAATCATTACTGCTTGCAGCTATATTAAATATAGAGCTTTATAAAAAAAAAAAGACTGTTTCAAAGCAGCTTTACAGTAATAAACAGGAACATAATGATCAAACAAACAGGAAAGTAATGATCAAATCAGATGACATATCAACACATATCAAAGCACATCTTGCATCCACTTTCTAGAAATCATTTCGCTCTTACCGGTACTTGGGCTGAATCCATGAAGCGCAGGCCAAAGTAATCTTTCTCGACAACATCCAGGTGATACATGATCTGTTCAAACAGCTCTGCACCTTTGGCTTTTTTCTGGAGAGAGAACATGATTTAAATCCTAACAGTCAATAGTAGCTTTCAGGAGTAGCATTTAAACTAATATTATGTAATAAAGTACTTATGCAAATTTCATTTTTGTTTATAATTTATAATATGCATATTGGAACTGCAGTGGATAAGGTCTGGCCAAGCAGGCCACTCTAACTTGGCTGTTTCTATATCTGTATAAAAAAATAAATAAAAAAAACACACACACATCTAAAGCAAAACCTTTAGAATAAGTTTAAATTGTTCCATTTAAATCTAAACACTGGACTCCACTCATCTATGGGACAAAGACCCTCAGCACTTTAGCGCACAAAATCCCAATTTCCAAACTGTAAGAAGAGCTCTTCTGTCTTAACCACAATAACTCAGCAACAGCATAACTACTTGACTTCCAATTAGGGATGTACCGATCTGAGTATCAGCTCCGATACTGCCATTTTTGCCGGATCGGGTATCGGCAGGACGGGACCGATCCAAATGCGATATTGTGCATGTACTATTCTGTGGTATTGTTAAGCTCCACAAAAGGCACAAAAACATAAAAAAAAAAATCACCATAAAGTTTTCGTGCACTATATTCCAAGTGTTCTGAAGCCATTCCATAGTTCAATTTGAGGTACAGATAAATATTTAAGTCGTTAAATTAAAGTTCACGTAAATGCCTCCCTTCGCTGCGGCTGTCATTCTCCATTCAGCATACAGACTGCGTATCGCGTCCGGTTACGACAGTCAACACAATGAAACTCTTTCCAAGATGAATCAGTGTTTCTATGATTATACTTCATCTGTAGACAACGATACTGGTAATACAATACGCATCAATATATCTTCACTTTGTGCTATGAACTTTTCAATGCGGAGTGCAGCCACTGCGCGCTGTGACTCCATGTTGCTTCAAGCGCATCATTCTGGACACGGGATGCGCATAAGCGCTTTGTTCCGCTCTGTATGGGAGCCGTTCATATTATAATACTTTTGTGCAATGAAAGATTGTTAGCATTTTTTGTTCTGTCCTATCTATCATATGTTGCTGCCTCATTAAAAAAAAAAAAAAAACTCCGCTATAAATTTAAAAGAATTGTCTTTTAATTTTACAGTATAGCCTATATTTATATATAAATATATTTAGTTTATGTCATGTATGAGTCAAACACTCATGAAAAACAAGCCATGAGTCATGGATGAAGGAATCAGCTGGACTCCTGTTTATTTTGAATGTCTACCAAGCTAATGAGGCTATTGGTTTATTTACAGTTGTTGCACTGATGCACAATTATTTAATAAATAATTCACTACATTTGTGTTGTTATTTTGTTTTATAAAGTTAGGAAAGTAATGTTTAAGTCAAGCCTGATGCCTTGCACAAAAGAATGATCCCAGTCTCTTCCACACAGTGAGGCATACAGTTTATTAGGTAATTTAGCACTTTTTTTATTATTACTTGAATATCGGATCGGTATCGGCCATTACTGAATCCCAGGTATCGGAAGCGAAAAAGGCGGATCGGTGCATCCCTACTTCAAATGTGCCTGATTTCAAACCATTTCTAACCATTTGTTCTGCATCTTGACGAACCAATGAGCCACAGTCTGCCTTTACAACGAAGGAAGCCCCTGACCCATGACCACAAAAGACATAAACAAAAAGAGTAATAGTCAAACATTTCACATGGCTGGATTTAAGCAAATGATAAATGTTACTACTAGAGACGATTAACAATGGGGCCACTTCATGGACGCTCCGGTGTAAATCAGCGAGTTATAAATTTAAATTTCTTGATTTCAGATAATCTAATCTAAACAAACACCTTTATCTTTACCTTTATTTTACAGTACACAAAGTAGTAGTTTATGGACAGCTACATACATGCAAGCATCTCCATGTATAAACCAAAAAGTGGTGGCACACAAGCATCTCACCCAACTGCTTTGCTCCAAGTTGGGAAGGACGGTTTAGCCGTAGTCCGGGCGCTCAGCACCGGATGCTCACGCAGGCCCCAGTAAGTTGGCATAGTGTACAAAGCATCCCAGCGAGCTGCAAGAATGCAGACAAAGAGTCTATTGTGTGCTTGAGTGAACCCCAGGCTCAGGACTCACATTGTTCAGCTGAGGTTTTCCAGGCTGCTAGGCCAACATACAGCCTTTGGAGGCGCAGTTACATTCCTCAGTCTGTTTCCAGCAAGCAGGACAGAAAGTAACAATTGGTTTGACTGCTTGTTCTGAACCCAAATTCACCACTCTCTCTCAGTAGGTATTATTTGTCATTTGCAATTATTATTATTAGGTCAGTGGATTGTTTGCACAGACAGTCTGTCTTGAAAAAAATGATAAAAAGTGGTGCTCTGATGTAAGTAGTAGTGGGGCTTAAAAGGTGATTTTTTTCATAAATAAATTCACCATGCTGATGTGTTTTACGGTATGGTTAACTCTCTAAGAAGTTGTTCCAAAATTCATCCCCTTACCACCCATACCACCACTTCAAATATCAGATCACCGCTTTTCTAATAAAAACAGCCTATTGTCAGCATTCTAAAACTCTGAGAAGCACTACCAAACTCTACCACTAAAATATTGGAGCTTCAAAAATAGAGTAAATAAACTAGTCAACCTCACTAAACAAACAGGTTGACCAAGCCCTAAAGTGTACTAATGATTTGTGGCATTGGGCTTTCCTGTGTAGGGCTGGGCTTCACTCCTCAAGAGTGAGAGAACATATATGTCAAGCCAGAAAATTAATTGAACTTGAATCATCCACCTCCATACTGGGCAGTGAAACATTGATTCAGCATTTATGGGTATCCAAGGTGACTGTTTGAAAGGCTTTTCCTTGGAGATGCACCAGATGGTCATTGCATGTTTGTGCAGCTTGCGAACTGTAAAGATATTTATGTCTCTTCTTTCTCATCAGCAGAGTAGTATAGAATAGGTTTGTCACAGTGGTTTGTCTTCTGTACTATGGTGCTTAATTTGTGTGAAGAGGGAATAAAAAAAAATCCCTTTTTTTTTTTTTTTATACACTTATTCGTTATGAAAATGTTTAGCATTAATGTCCTACCAAAGAAAAAAACTCCTTTATTGCTCCACATATTAATGCAAGCCATATGTATTTGGAAAAGCATGAGTTGGAATAAATTGATAACTTTCTTATGCTTATTTCTTAAAAGTTAGTTATTTAGACTGGCATCTGCTCATTTGATGGAATTGTTTATTCTTGGTTATTAAGTTTGTAACTCATCAAGATCCTCTAATTTATCAGTCACCACTAGTTCAGTTTATGCTCATCATTCCCTTGTGTATGACAGATCAGAGGGAATCTTTAAAACAACAACAAAATAGTGCCAGCTATCTAAAATAAGAACAAAGCAAAAATAAAGGCAGATTAAGATCTTAGCGTAAACTACTATGGCATGTGGATCCTGCTTGTAGTGACTATTTCCTTCCCAAGCCTCAAAGAGGCCACCAACAGTAATCTACAGTGACCAGCCCAGAGATCACAGTGATCCTTATCAAACCAGATGAACAAAATCTAGTGCCTTCAGTAAACAGCAAACATCTATTAGACCTTCCTGACTGCATTAATAAGATGCTAGACAATTAAATAAAAATGTATCATTGAAATATCTGGGCACAAGACCACATAAGTAGCTGAAATTGATGCCCCTATCAAGATGCTGATTAGACAGCATGATTATTGCACAGGTGTGCCTTAGGCTGGCCACAATAAAAGGCCACTCTAAAATGTGCAGTTTTATCACACAGCACAATGCCACAGGTGTCACAAGTTGAGGGAGCGTGCAATTGGCATGCTGACTGCAGGAATGTCCACCAGAGCTGTTGCCCGTGAATTGAATGTTCATTTCTCTACCATAAGCAGTCTCCAAAGGCGTTTCAGAGAATTTAGCAGTACATCCAACCGGCCTCACAAGCGCAGACCACATGTAACCACACCAGCCCAGGACCTCCACATCCAGCATCTTCACCTCCAAGATCGTCTGAGACCAGGCACCCGGACAGCTGCTGCAACAATCGGTTTGCATAACCAAAGAATTTCTGCACAAACTGTCAGAAACCGTCTCAGGGAAGCTCATCTGCATGCTCGTCGTCCTCATTGGGTCTCGACCTGACTGCAGTTCGTGTCGTAACTGACTTGAGTGGGCAAATGCTCACATTCGATGGGGTCTGGCACTTTGGAGATGTGTTCTCTTCACGGATGTATCCCGGTTTTCACTGTACAGGGCAGATGGCAGACAGCGTGTATGGCATCTTGTGGGTGAGCCGTTTGCTGATGTCAACGTTGTGGATCGAGTGGCCCATGGTGGTGGTGGGGTTATGGTATGGGCAGGCGTATGTTATGGACAATGAACACAGGTGCATTTTATTGATGGTATTTTGAATGCACAGAGATACCGTGACGAGATCCTGAGGCCCATTGTTGTGCCATTCATCCACGACCATCACCTCATGTTGCAGCATGATAATGCACGGCCCCATGTTGCAAGGATCTGTACACAATTCCTGGAAGCTGAAAACATCCCAGTTCTTGCATGGCCAGCATACTCACCGGACATGTCACCCATTGAGCATGTTTGGGATGCTCTGGATCAGCGTATACGACAGCGTGTTCCAGTTCCTGCCAATATCCAGCAACTTCGCACAGCCATTGAAGAGGAGTGGACCAACATTCCACAGGCCACAATCAACAACCTGATCAACACTATGTGAAGGAGATGTGTTGCACTGCGTGAGGCAAATGGTGGTCATACCAGATACTGACTGGTGAGATCTTGATATGCCACACCTGTGAGGTGGATGGATTATCTCGGCAAAGGAGAAGTGCTCAGATTTAAACAGATTCGTGAACAATATTTGAGAGAAATAGGCCTTTTGTGTCATAGAAAAGGTCTTGGATCTTTGAGTTCAGCTCATGAAAAATGGGGGCAAAAACGAAAGTGTTGCGTTTATAATTTTGTTCAGTATAGGTTATACTGTAATACAGGTAGCATATAAATGTGCACAAACAACAAAAATTGACTAATACATCAGTCAGTGGAAATAGTGAACTTTAGTTAGGAATGGAGATGAGAAATGCAAAATACTCATGAGTTTAACAACACACTCAGTCACACTTAGTCATACATCATACCTAACACATTCAGGTGGAGGTCAGAGAAATTCCTGCCAGAGGCTCAACCACAGTGTCAACAGAGGCATTAAGAAGCTGAGGGGATCAAGTAATTCACTGTTCACACACTCCAATGACCACATGCATTACAACTAATCAGTAAACAGGCTGAAACACATCTGGGTCAGATCTTTGAGACATGAGCTTGAGAAAACATCCTGAGTCATCATATAGTTTTGCAAGTCAAACTTATGTAATAATGGAAATAACATTTAAGTCAGGGACTAAACAAAATCAAAAGTTCTTTAAGGGCTCATATCATGAGACTAAATTTTCCTTGATCTTGATAATTCTGGAACAAACAGAAAAAAGAAAAAAAAAGAAAAGCTGAAATTCAAACAGTTTTATAAATAATTGATCCACACAAAGCAGTTCAAATGGGTAACGTTGTTTCTTCCCACTCTTGGAGTGTTGGGCTTTTCGTGTTTGCCATACACAACAGAAAAAAAATGTTTTTTGCACATTAGCTCAACCATTAACCCTGTAAAGCCTGACATATGAAATAATAGTCCGAAAAAATTAATTGTTTTGAAACTGAACAGTTTATTAAACCTTGAGACAAAATATAAAAGAAAATCTAAAAAAAGGCTTGCATATGTATGTTTTGTATCATATTTGATATCATCAGGCTTTTATGGTTCACATAGTATGATCAGGGCTTGGCAAGTGAAAGAATTTTACTTGCCTGACCAGACAAGTAGCCTGATTAGAACTTCAGAGACAAAAAAAACTAGGGAAGCATCGAAAAGCAAGAATGACTCTGATTTTATTACACTCAGTGTAAATGCGATTGATATTTCTGGTAACAAGGTCGCGCTGTTGAGGCTTGCACTGCCTGTCTCTTTGTGAGAGACTTGAGTGGAGAAATCAAAACAAATGAGAGTAACAGCACAAAGAAACTCACATTAGAAACATACTGAGGTAAAAATTCAAAAAGTTTTTCAAAGAGTTTTTTTTATTTATAACACATAAGGATGCTAACGATTAATCACGGATAATACATTTAATCGATAAGACTTATCGATCGTCGATTAAGCAGGTTCATGTGCGTGCATGCTGCTCAACCACAAAACATGTAAAGTAGACACAAGGAAAAATGAAGCGAGCATGCCAGAGTTATGTTTGGGACCATTTTACAGCTAGAGTTACACCGTCATCATGATTAAGTTTGCGTGTGCATTCTCAGCCTTTTGTTTTGTGCAAATGTAAGTTGTAATATTGTGTTTATTTTGTGTAGGCCTATCTATATCTGATTTATCTCATATAGGATGCATGTGGTTAAGAATTAAAGCATGCCAGTGATCATCTTCAGCTTCAGTGCAAGCAGCTCAAACAACAATGCACAACTAATAATGACTCTGATTGGGATTGTCATATTACATAACATTACAAAGAGAGCAATATTGTAATAAAACATTGTGAATTATTTGGGTTTAGTTACCGTTTAGTTGTTTCATCATGTCCACAACATGACATTCTGCACAGCACGCAAGTTCAAGTTCACTTGTACATTCACATCATTTTGTGCAGATATAATTTGTAATATTATTTTGTATATATCTGATTGATCTCATATAGGATGCATTTCTTTGAGTTAAATAATGCGCTAGCCAAGTGCTTCAGTTTACCGGTGTTCATTCAGCGCTTCAGTGCGCGCAGCTCAGACAGCAATGCACGACTAATAATAACTATGATTGGGACTGTCATATTACATAACATTAATAAGAACACTATTTTAATAAATCATTGTGAATTCATTGGGTTTAGTTGCCATTTTCAGCGCGTTGTTCCAGGAAGAGTGGAGAACAGGAGAAGGCTACACATTCTGACAAGCACGCATCTGAAGTGGCGTTTGTGACACGCTGTATTAGTCGTTATATTTGATTACTTATTTGACAATCCTACTAGCCCTGTATTTAGATTAAAACCATTCTTATTCATTTGGTGAGAAACATGGCGTTTTGAGCAGCATTTGCACACCCTGTCATGCAGCTGACTATATGCCACTGCAGTAGACGCATATCGCAGTATTAAGGCTAACGATTAATCGATTAATTGATCGTTAATTTAAACAATTTGTGTAAATTGACATTCTTAATAACACATGATATATAGTTAAGCAACATAACACGACCAAGGGAGCCATTTTGACTAATATTATCACGGCTGCAAATGTTACATTGATTTTATAGTTCAATAAACAAGTAGTTAATTTTAAGTCACGATAAGGTTTAATGTCGAGCCCTGTATGATATAGTGATAGGGTGACCACCCGGTCCTGACAGTCCTGAAATTGGAAGCTTTGTCCCATATCCTGCAAGTCATAAGCAGTGTCCCGTTCCGCATTTCAATTTGATCTGTATTACTTTCCCCTGTAATTACAATACCACAATAAAAACAGTTAATAAATTAAATACATTAATAAAATTGCAAATTGGGATTATTGAGGTTTAATCTAATCACACAACCATAATGATCAAGCAAGAGAGGGAAAAATAACCAACCAATGCATTTGAAGAGGCCAATAGGGTGTTTTCGTTAATGTGTGGACAGAGCAAAACAACCGAGCCAGTGTGGACCTCATCAAAAAGTGAACTGGTGCAGGTTAGCTACAGTTACAAGTAGCATAACGTAGTCACTGGTTAAGGAAATTTATATTCAGTTTCAGTTCATTATATTTAGCATGACTGCATAGGCCCCAATGAGTGCCAGACACAAAGCCGATTAAAATTAACATTTTTTACAGCTTATTGGTGTCATATTATCATCCAGCATCACTGAAAACAATATAAATCAATATTTATGTAGTCTAATAATAATAATAATCGTTATCGCCCTCCCAAGTGTCCTGCATAGTTTCGCAAAATTCTAGTCTGCTGACCAGCAACAGAGAAATAGCCAGGTATAAATATAACCAAATATTAATAAGTTAACAATATAATAAAAAGTTATTACTACGTTTACTTTATAAAAATGTAAGATTTCACAGCAAATAGATGTGTACCACAAACTAAAAGTGGACAATTTTAGAAAAATACTAAAAGGCCTTTTGCTTGCTAAAATAATATGAACTATCAATCTGATGACAGAACTTAGGCATGTAGAAGATTGTGTACAACAGGTTTTTCAGCAGTTTTTAACATGTTGATAAATTAGAAGCTTTAGAAATTAATCTATCAAATATGATATAGTAGGCTTTATATTGTTTAGCTGAACTTATAGGAAAAATGACCACAAACCCTCAGCTTGAGAACACAGCTTCTCATTTCATTCACACGCAACAACAGTGTAAAAGTCATTAAAGCACAACAGCAAAAATAGCCTGTTTAATGACAAGCATCAGGTTGAAAATGGGTGGAAAATGGTACTGAAAACATAAATTATGAGTGTTTAGCACAAATGCGTTTTATGTGGATGCTTGACTCCTATATAAAAAAGCTTCTTTGAAGGAATTCCTAATCTCATCAGTTCAAATCTAGGTAATTATAACTACAAAATTGAGAGTAAAGACTTTTATTTGTCAAGTTATAAGTGCTAAGCACATCTCCAGTCTCCAGACAGAGATGTCTAGTTTCACTCTCTCAGGTTTTCAGCCTCAAACAGCAATGAACAATGGAGAGCTTTCTCTCTGGCATACTGGAGTATCAATTTGACCCAACAGGCAAGGACAACTTTCTGTCAGAGTACAGGCTGAAAACTGATGCCAAGGATTCAACCTTGAGCTTCAATCAAGGTCACCTATTAACTTGAGCAACTCAAGAAAAACACTTCACAACTCAACCAAACAAGAGTGTCAGAACACTGAAACTGACTAAACAAACAGATCTGTTTATGAAAACCATAGTCAACCAAACACTGTGCAACACTTGTGCTTTAATCAACTCACCGGCAAGTCAACACTGACATCTGTGCCATCTAACAAGGAAACTCGGCAGGTGATGATGGACTTGGCATCTCCAGCAGCAGGGATGTGTGTTGTGGCTCGCTGGGCTTCCCGGAGTCGAGCTTTCTCTGAATGTTTGCGGATGGACCGCCGGCCCAGAGTCCGGCGCAAGAAGCTCAGCATATTCAGGAAGATTCGTTAGACCAGTCTGAAAGAAAGAAAGACCATCTCTGTTACAATCAGGCCAGCCCTGTTACCACAGTAAAACTGTAGTTAAGAAATAGCTATAGTAAGACCGTAGTAACACCATAGATGGCACCTTATTTCCTAATGAAAATTCACCTCAGCTTTTGTGTATTATTGTATAGTAACTAGCTATTATTTAACAGAGTCATCATCTGTAATGAGACCACATTAATATGAAAAAATATCACACGTAAAACCATCAACATATTCTCACCATGCTTACGTCAATGAGAATATAATTTCTATTATAAATAATACTAATAATAACGGTCTATGATATTTAAAGACAAACTACAAATGCAGTTGTACTAGCTTAACAGTTAACTGTACAAAACTTAAGCTATTACCCTTAACTCACCCGATTTTCCTTACAGCAAAATATAAATAGTTACTATAGTGTACTATTTTATTCATAAAAGACAGTGGTCGGTTCTTTCTTGTTACTATAAGTTATTAATTACTTTGTCTTCAAATTACAGCCGCATTTCAACAACACTGACGCACCTTTTAAGAAAACAACGGCGAAGACATTTAAAATAACGGCGGTCAAAAAACGTCAAACGTTTAACGCTGCTCTCAGGCGTGAACGCGCAAAATCCAAACTGTTTCATGTTCCGATTAAAAATTGTAGCGAGCTGCTCACGATCACGCGCTGACTGAACTACACTGACACCTGTTTGCACAAGACAAACTGCGCCTAATTGACATTTAATGGCGGAACGATAAAGAAAATAGGTATTTGTTTAATTACACAAATAGCTAGAAATCACAATACGGCTAAACACCACTGATTAATCTAACTTTGTACCGATATATATCGCGTCTTCCTAAAGGATGACCGTACTCGAGACGCTCGCGCGCTAGCGGCGCGAATCCACTTGTTGATCCTCAGTCAGACCAGAGCAGAGACAAAAGCTATACTTACTACAGATTGATGAATATTCCGCCAATGAAAGAGTCCTCCAGCTTCGGCTTTTATCAGTAAATTCTGGGCTTTGAAATATCCATCTTTTATGCCGCAGTGTGGCACAGCCACTTTTTTTTCCCTTTTTTTTTTTTTTAGATAAGTGTAACTGATATTCTCTCTGTTCCGAAAGATTGTGGGATGTGGGGTGGCTGTTTTCCCCTCAGGAAATGACGTCACGTAAATCCCTAAAAGTGGATTTACATTTAAAGGGCCGGTGTTGTGCCGAACTTTGTGTAATGGATCTGCATATCCCTTTATAAAAACGTACTGTAATGGTACAAAGTACAGTGATCAGATAGTAAAAGCATGGTACTAAATGATTACCAAATTAATGTACCATGATATTTACATAACTAATACCATTTTTTTTTAGTGCAGTCATGAAGTGATATGATAAATTCAACACAATTCACCATCATTTGCAGTAATTACTGCAAAGTCGTATTTTTCCCATTTCATATGCTTAAATATTACAGCACGTTTAGACATTATTTATAGGTTTGAAAGAACGATTTGTAATTCTCCTGTAAGCATCAGATTGAAAATGCATCATTTAAAATTTATAAACTGTATATATTTTAAAAATGTGTAGAATGGATTAGAAATGTATGTGAAGATATTATTGCAAACTGTCAGGTGCTTACAGGTATTTTGTTTTTCCAACAGCACCACCCACTGGTTACTAAGGGCTTGAAATTGTTGTAACAGCTCTCCTCCCTGCCAAAATCAAAGGAATTAAAATGTACAAACAGACATGTACAAAAAAACAACATATTTAATGCAAAAACGACCCAGATCAAACACCTTATTTTATTTTAAAGACTTTCTTTTTAATATACAACGTTGTATGTACACTTTATAATATTTTCATAAAAATGGACAAGTGGCACAACTTGACCTTGCAGCAAATAAACGTTAACACCAGTCTACAATAGTACATCTTTGTTGAAAAAGTGCTGTCTTTCCCACAAGACAGGAGGCGTGTAGTTTCTCCCAAATTGCATGTCGTATTCCTGTTTTAAATGTCTTTTGGTAAAACCTGTAACCTATTGATCATAGAAGGGAATTATTTGGTCCTAAAACCAAGGTTCTCCAGCAAGCATGACCACAAAGAAATGACAAATGATTGACTGTAAAAGTAGATAGTACCTTACAAAGAGTACAGGTATGGACAACTCTGCGTTCAACTAGAGACAATCTGTGAAACTGGGCAATGGGTCACACATTTAATTTGCAGACATCTCAAACAGCAACATCGTAGCATGAGAAGCCAATGCAATTTTGTCAAAATCAATGCCAATGTTGGATTTGATGGATTCTAAACATAAGACTGGTCATAAAACTAGGGCTTAATTAAATAAACTAAATAAAATCATACAGTCTGAACCAGGCACCAGCTCTAATGTGTTGAACCAGGCCTAGATCAAACCTGAACATGTGATTTGGGTTATCACATTCACACTACCAGTATTATAAAACACACTTACACACATACAGACAGCAGAAACATACAGTAATAACAACACACATACTGGACACTCTCTCAGCTTGCAAATGTTGGTGAAATATTCTGCATGAGCAGTCTGCAACAAGAAATAAACAGGTCAGCCATAAACAAACTCCAATCTGATCCCCCAACACAGTATTGCATTTGGTGTGTAACGTTCAGATTTAGCAACAACAACAACAATAAAAACAGCTCTTATTCGCAACACATAGATATTACATCACCTACAAGGGATACTAAACCCTTTAATTGAATATCTGATTTTAAATGATAATGGAGTTCATTTTGAGGGAATGTTTGCTTCTGCACAGATCAAACTTTTGAATGGCATTCTTCTTACAACAAAACAACAGTGTGAAAAAAAAAAAGAAAAGAAGAAAAAGAATCAATTTCATTTTCAAAAAAATCTTCCATAAGTGAATTTCTGGTTGGTTTGTGGTCCTGAATTTAATATTAAACAGTTACGCTGGTTCTTGCATTTGGGAGGAATATTTTCAGTAACTAAAGTTAAATTTTAGTCTTTTCCTCACACAAAGCTATTATTTGGCTTAAGAAGATTTGAAATATAGTCAATATTATGGTGTTTTTGTTTTTTGTTTTTCTTGTAGGCTTTCATTGTATGAAAATGAGCAGCTTGAACATTTCTCAAAACATCTTTTGCATTCTGTTGACAAAAGAACATATGGGATTGGAAAGACACAAGGGTGAGTAAATAATTAAAATATTTTCATTTTTGGATGAACTATTCCGTAAACATCTGCATTGAGAGACTGAACTGATATTTTGCATCACAGCTGTAATGAAGAGTGCTTTAAAGTCCTTGTTGACAGCATTTTAGTTTGACAGCAAAATAAATAAAACTATTTTCACCCTGTGCCAAAGAGGGAGAACAGCAAACAGAAAAAAATATCATAAGAAATATGAATTTTGATTTGTTAGTAGTTAGTTAAGTTGCATGAGCAGGGCTCAAAATTTGTAAGTAAAACAATAAATATTCCTAATAAAAATACAAATGTTCATCTGCAGCACAGGCCTGGATGTGAATTGATTTGTGGGTGTTGTTTGTCTCCAAATAATAGGTGATCACATATAAAAACACTCATTCATTCACGGGCCTGCCCTTACACACTTACATATGGCACCAGCAATCTCTTTACTATATTCATTATTAACATATATATTTGTCAAAACCCTGAACACTCAAAGTCCCAACATGTACCTAATTCACCTTTGTTAGATTTTTTTGTCCTTTCTTTCTCTCCTCATTAAAGCCTGGCATAAAGTCTCTTTGCCAGCATAAAGTGCAGCAGTGCTTGGTTTATGTCCTGTGTTCCTGGCTCGAGATGCTTCTCCATCGCTCTGTCGTGAATCTGCGATATCATCACGTGGAGAAGATCCTGTCAGTGAATTTCAGCATCATTTTCGGGAAAAGCTGGCATTGCATTAGTTGGATTCGTGCAGAATGGACTTGAGCGGTTTCACCAGGCCCTCCTCGTAAACCTTCAGTATGGCCTCGCACACAAACTTGAACTGGCTCTGAGAAGACAGAAAACAGAGGGGAAGTCATGGTGAATGGAAGATGCGTCAGTCTGTCACACAAGAGCGGCCAAGCGTGACGGCAGTATGTGAAACTGGGATGAGAGCATAATTCATGGACTGTGTCTGTGTGTGAGACAGAGAGAGAGACAGAAAGAAAGAGAGAGAAAGCAAGATGGGAGAATGCATATAGAACCACTGTTGAACAACCCAAAAGACAATTTTGTATGTTAAGCAGCAGAAAATAAGATGTGGACAGTCAAAAATATATTGCGCTCATGTCCCTCCTTCAAAATAAGTCTTTAAACCAATTTTTTTGTCCACCAAGTGAAGGCAGAGAAGAAACAGCTGATTTCTCTTAAACATGTTTAAATAATGTTCAAAACTCCAACCTTATGTACACTACGTTTGGGGTCAATAAAGTTCTTTAAATGTCTCTTGCACAGCAAGACTGCATTCAATTGATCAAAAATAAATGCAGTAAAAATAGTAATATTGCCTTTATATTAATATTATTGCAACTTAAAACTTAAAATTTTTTTTGATGACTAGAAAGTTTAAAAGACCAACATTTATTTGAAATTTATATTTTTTTGTAATAATGTAATTTTACACTCTAACATTTGATCAATTTAATGTATCCTTGCTGAATAAAATTAATAATTAAAAAAAATCTTTCTGACGTTTAAAAGGTATTATATGAGCAATAGAAATAGTGATGCCTTAGCAACACCACTAATGAAAAAGAACAGAGTGGGCATGTAGTGCACAAGTGTTTTCACTAAGCATCAGCCCTTTCTTCTTCCTGCTGTCTAATTAGTGTGGTTTCATGGTCAGCAGTCTCTGGGCGGACAGGCCTCATTAAAGCACAGCAGATCATGTTGAAATCATAGCTGCATCATTCTGAGAGTCCAAGCCTAGACAAGAAGACCCTCTGCTACAGCAACTCTTCTTCACGTTATATGTGAAAACATGGCCTGTAGCTACATTTTAAATGTGAGTGAAAATGTCACTTCAAATGATTTTTTTATTTGTTTATTTAACATCTCATCATTGGCACAGTGCCGTATTCAGCCACTTCCCAATGATATCTCCCAATGGATGACTGAGTGGGGATATGACATGACAAAAGGGGGTGGGCAGAACTTACAGGCGTCTGAATCATCATGGCCCTCTGATCCCGCATGGTTCTCACAATGTCTAACGGATACACTGGCTGACTGCACTCCATCAGACACATTGCCGTCTCCATTGTGATGAGAACTCCCGTCCGGCCAATCCCGGCGCTGGGACGCAGCAGAGGGAGGGAGAGAAGAAAAACTTGATTACACTGTAATTCTCTTTGGATAACTACATTTAGAAACTACTTTGTGATATAGATATATGAATTACCTGCAGTGGACCACAACGGGCTCATCCTTCCCAGCTCGTTTACTGCGGACCAGAGCCACGAAATCCAGGAAGTCCGTTGAGTCATCTGGTACACCATGATCAGGCCATGCCAGGTACTGGATTTGGGTCAACTCTCTGCTCTCCCCACTCTAACAGCACAAACAACAGATCAGCAAACACAAAATGGCATGGTTATAATGGCATCACGGCAAATGATACACTGTAAACAAGATCTCAGAGTCCAATATTAACATTTGCCAAGTGCCTAATTCAAGTAAACACTGGTGTAAAAACCAAAAATGAAAATTATGCCAGAATTTACTCACCCTCATGTTGTTACTTTATTTCTTCTGTGTAAACACAAAAGAAGACATTTTGTGAAATGTTTTCAAATTTTGAGAAATGTCTTCATCCATACACTGGAAGTCAATGGGCACCAAAACTGGTAACCAACTTTCCTCAAAATATCTTCATTTGTGTTCCACAGAAGACAGAAAGCCATACAGGGTCAGAAAGACTTGAAGGTAAGTGAATTATTATTTTTCTTTTTCTTTTTGGAAAAAACATTCCTTTAAAAGCAAGTAAATCAAACACCAATTTGGTTGACAAGCAAATCTGTGATACACTCACCTCAATGTGATTAAGAGTCATATCTCTAACCAAGAAAGCAGAGTTTCCCTCCTCAGTCTGGCAGGAAACCTGAAAGCCGCCATATGTAGCGCTACCTGAGGGGTTCGGCCAGTACTGATGGCACTTTACCTGTGGTGGAAAGGTATTGGATGATGTTAGCTCAAAAAGAAAAGACACATCAATTAACGTCAAACATAAAGAGGTATACATACACGTCCTCGTTCAACCTGAGTAGTAAGCATGACTACCATAGAGGAGCCCTGCTCCCATGTCATCTGCCAGAAATCCGGGCACGTGTTGGGCAGCGGCCCCTGGCAGGCGATATAGCGGTTTATGAGACGGGAGGCAGGGATTTCCATCTGTGAGCATGACAGAACCACATTATGAGAGACTATTAATCACAGTCCATCTTTCGCTGGGTGTTTTGAGTTTGCAGCGAGATAAAATAATTATGAGCTACTCACATTGATGTAATTTGCATTGATGTAGTCATCTGTGCCTTTCAAGATGACTCTAGTAGCATCATCTGACAAGAAAACAACAAAAAGTGATTTATTTTTTATCACTTCTACTGGTTATCAGTACAAAGGAACAGCATGCAGCATTACTCACACGGTGAGATGTCTCTGTAGCGGTTTTTGGAAATATTCTGAGGTAATTTGGCACATGACATTGTCATTCCAGGTCTTTTCCGATACAGTTGCTTTAAAACAAAGCAAAAACAGTCAGTCTACAAAAATCCCAATGAATAAAAACTCATTATTAGACACCAAAAATTAAAGTATGACCTTCAGTATTCATGCCTTCCTTTCAACTTTCAAGTATTAGACCAGAAATTACATACATTCAATTTTTTGTGGGCAGTCACTACAGAAATCTGGCAGCACTGTGTCTGATATTAGAGTTATATTAAGGCTGGGACACACCAAGCCGACAATCAGCCGCCAGGCAATGTCGGGCCGTTTTTGATTGTCGGTTGGCCTATTTATGCATTTTTTTATTTTTTGGGGTGTGTTCCGCACCGTTCACTCTAGTCAGATGTTTTTAAATGTTGAACTTTAAACTTGAGCGTTGCCGTTTTTAGAATGCTGTGTCTTGCATGAGAAGCTCTAAAAGATGCAAGCGTAATGGTCAAACACGTCCGTCTTGAGCATGTTTACATATAAAATCAACAGAAAGAAGTGCAGTGGAATGCAAAAACGCATACCTATGTGAATGACCCCTTACTCCTAAAATCCAAGCATTTCAATAATGTATCACTTCAAGGACACATTCCACCAGGTGCTTTCTGCGTAAATCCATGCATGGCCACATAAATGCACAATGAGCAAAGGAGCATGCATCTTTCTTTTTTTTCCATTCATCCTTCTCTCTTTTTTTTTTTTTAACAGTAAATCTGGCAATAAGAGGGTATTTTACTTGTGGCGAGAAAGCATATGTATATTATGAATATAATAATATGTAAGGGATAAACCTTCACTTTGCGTCAGGCAGTTCTTTGCCTCCACGTCGTGCATTAAAATAGTTTAATGCACAGCTAGCCGTGGATTACACTGCTTATACCAAGGTCAATTTCCAGAATTGACAACTTAAAGCTGTTGTTGATGTTTGCAGTGCAATATTTGACTAAAAGGGTAAAATTGACAGTTATTTTCATCAGTTACGGCTCAGTAGATCACAGAGATAAGATTGCATTTGTTTGAATGAATGAATTATAGCATTTATAAGAATTAATTATCGAGAAAGGGAGAGAGAGAGATGAGAGATGCATACCTGCATCTGTTCAGCGTCTCTCTCTATTAACAACAAAGCTGTAAGTTTAATTACTTTAAAATAGTGATGTAACCCCCTCGTTGCTGAGAAATATAATGTAGTGAATCAGTAGCGAAGCTATTTTATTAGCTACTAAAAGTGGCAGGGCAGCGTTGATAAGTATCTGCATTCCTGAATGTCTCTGTGTGCGCAGTGCGATCTCCGCTCTCTGTGTGCGACTGAAGTATGTATGTGCACGCTTCAATAATAATAATAATAATCAGAATCAGAATCGAGTATTCAGACAAGACCATGGTATAATAATAAATAATGTATGTTTCTGCACTGTAGCACTAATATCTTAAATCCTGCAGGGGTTTGATGACAGATGTTTTATAGAAATTTGTCTCCTTTAGACATATATTGCACATTTTATCAACATATTCACACACACAAACCCCACACACGCTAACAGGAAGATATTAGAGCTGCCTGATGAAAGACAGGAAGTAATAGGAAGTTCTTTTGATATGACTACATCCTGAATAACCCTGATTGCTGTGGATTTCAGATCATTCTGTAAATTAGCAATTTAGATAAACAATTGCATATGAACTTGAACTGCTTTTTGCCAGTGGAGAATAGAAGACATACATTATCATGGAGCTTTTTAATCACCTATGGAGTAAAAAGCATTTGAAAATACTTGAAACTAGAGGTGCGTCCCAATTCACGTACTTATGCACTATTCTATGATGTTTTTAAGAGCACAGTGCGTTCACAGAAAATTCCAAACAGAAAAAGTGCACTTTAAATACCCGGATGATGCTCTAAATTAAAGGAAAAAACAAAGTGTGGAATGTTGGACACTTCATGCACTCAACTGTCGCAGCTTTAATTATGTTGCTGAGGGGGAGGGGGGATCAGACTCTGATGTTTAATGACAAAATAAGCTTATAAATTTCATACACTACATGGATGAGTACATATTGTATAAGTGCATAATGTATAGTGCGTCATTTGGGACGCAACTCTGGATTTTCTGCTACTAAAAAAAATGGAAGTAGAAACATGAACTTAATTAGAACTCAAAAGGATCAGAGACAATAATCAGTTTGTTAACTTACATCAAACTGGGCTAGTATAGTAGCATTGTTGAGACCCTCCTTTAACTGCAGCATTGAGTCCCTCCAGGCATCCTGGTCTAGGTGTGATGGGTCTGTGGGAGATTTCTCTGGGATGTACTGAAAATCCGGCTCCGTCTCCAGTTTCTCCTCAACTACATCATAGATAGCTACATAAGAGAAAACAGTTATTGTGATGGCAGTTAAGTCCACAAGGTGTAAAGAACTGGAAATAATTTCCCCCCAAAAAAAGACATAAAAAGTAAATGAATCAAAACAAAGGCTGTCTGTGTCTCTATACTTCAGTTAGGAAATCGTAATTATAATGTATGCAATTAAAGTGATTTTGGTCAAAATAAAATGGGCGTGTACAACTAATTCCATAATTTTTTAAAACGAGCTACAATTCAAAGAGGTTTCAATAAAAAATATCTAGTTATCCGTAGCATTTCCATAATTGTAGTGGTGTTCACGTGCACCATTCAAAAGTTTGGGGTCAGAAAGACTTTTTTTTTTTTTTAAATTAATACTTTTATTCAGCAAGGATGAATCGATCAAAAGTGACAGTACATTGTTGCAAAAAAAATCTATTTAAAAATTAATGCTGCTCTTTTGAACTTTCTATTCATCAAAGAATCATGTAAAAATATTATCACAGTTTCCATAATTAAAATATTAAGCAAAAAAAATAATATATATATATAAGAAATAGTAAGAAATTTTCTGCACCAAATCAGCGTGTTAGAATGATTTCTGAAGGATCATGATCAAAACTGGGGTAAAGGCTGCTGAAAAAAATTAGCTTTGCCATTACAGGAATAAATTACACTTTATTAAAATATATTAACATAGTAAACAGTTATTTTCAATTATAATAATATTTTACAATATTATTGTTTTTACTGTATTTATGATCAAATAAATGCAGCCTTGGTGAGTATAAGAGACTTCTTTCAAAAACGTAAAAAAAAAAAAAAAAATTGTACTGACCCCAAACTTTTGAATGGTAGTGAAGTCATATCAGCATGACATGAAGGCAGCAAAAGGTTTGTTTATTAATCAGGAAAGTGCTCACCATTGGGCCGCACCAACAGGATGAGCTCCCCGGAATGGCTCTCACAGCTGGCCTTGATGAACATGACCACCTGATCGTGCGTGTGCTCTGCAATATCTCGACCGTTGATCAACACAACCTGATCGCCCTCGTTCAGTCGAGGCACACACAAATCAGCCTGAAGAGGAGACAGACAGGAAATTATGAAATTCAAAGCGTTAGATGACAAATGAGATTTTAACGCTTCATTTGGATTATTCTAATATCCAGTCAGAAATTTCAAGTAGGAAAACTCCATATGCAATTTTGAACGGAAAGCAGCAAAATCCTTCAAACACAGGCATTAACAACACATTGACACACAGGGCAGTTCCCTGCAAATCCTATAGAGGTCACTCTTCAATGAATCTGTCCTTATTGTTTTCAGCTTTAATCCCAGCTGCCCTATAAAAGGGTAATACTACAGTATTTATGACAATAAACAGCCTATTAAACATACCGATGTTCCAGGCGCTACTCGAGACACAATAATGGGCATCTTCTGATCAGAGCCACCCTAAAAAGGAGAGAAAGAGAGAGGTGATTTCTAAGAGGCAATGGAATCATTAAATCGTCAACAATCAGTCACAGTAAATAACACATGCTGAGCATTTTACCTTCACATTAAACCCAAATCTCCCATTCTCATCCGGTTTCATTTTAATCAGGACAAGGTTGTCATGAGGAACAACTCCATTGGGCTAAACGTGAGAAAAAAATTATAATAATGTCAACATTTACATGTCATTTTCTATGTTCAAATTTTAAACAAATTTAAAAAAGCACATTTAATTTGTTTTATCTATTATTCCATTAAGTACAGGATTCTAACTAGTTTTTAAAACAATGTATGACTTGGCGCCTTCATACATTTCTGACTCTCTGTTTAAGCATGCTTCAAATCATTGTTTGAGCTATTTTATTGGCAGACTGGCATATAAGTAGTCAGAGATCAGGTGAAGATGCTTTAAGCCATTACGCCCCCAAAATCTGGAAAATCTTAGCAATTGAAATTAAGTAAGTTCCAAGCGATCACAAGAGTTTCTAAAGACATCTTAAGCCGCGTTTCCACCACAGGAACTTTCCCCAGGAACTAGGGACTTTGGGGTGGTACTCTGTGTGTTTCGACCGCAGGAACCAGGGTCTAAATGAAGTTCCGGGTAAAAATTTCCCCCTCAGAAAGTCCCTGCTTGTGAGGTAGACGTTTTTCAAAGTTCCGGAACTTTCAGGGTTACAACTTGGGCGGTGAACATGCTGATTGGTTGAGTGCATGCAGTATTTTGATTTGTTGACTCATACATCATTGGTCGATTCAACCACCATTTTTAAAAGTCTGTTGCGGTGTGTGCAGTAAGAGTTGTTTGCCATTCTAATCAACAATGGAGCTTTAAAAAAAATACAACCGATGGACCGACGACGAGGTTCAGGCTTTATTAAGCATATGTCATGCGCAGTCCTACGTCACTGGACTAATTTGCCTAATCTTCACAGTACTTTAGACCGCGATGGAAATGCAGACAGCAACAGGTCTGGTGGAAAAAAGTTCCTGGAACAAATTATTCCGGGTAATTTCGGTGCAAATGAGACTTTAGTTAGTTACAGTTAGCTCTTGAATAAAACATTGTAACTCACTGCATTCATTTTTAACTTTTTTTTCACCTCTATTAATTTATTTCAATTTTTTGTTGTCATCCTTGTTTTGTATTTTTTGTTTTTTAATATTGTATACTTAAAGAACAAAGCATTTCAGCCTGCATTTTATGTATGAAAAACACTACATACATAAAATGCATTATTACTATTAGTTTTTACAAACACTGCATCTTAATAGATAAATAAATAAAAATAAAAACCATTGAAATATTAACTCGCACTGAGGCAGTGAAAATTATTTATGTGCAAGGAACTGCGTGCACTAAACCACCAAGTGTTTTATTACTTTTTGAAAGTACAACCACATCAGCGGTGTACCATAACAGGGAGGGACGCTGGACTATTAATGCCAACTTCGGAAAAAGGAACAACAAAGCAGCACAAAGACAGTCTGGGTCGAGTGAGTCAGTGGATGTATTCTTACCATGGTCTTGTCTGTTGCTATGGGGACATCGTACATTTCGTTGATGTGGTTGTCCAAGTCCTGTTGGGAGTGGGACAGTATAAGCTGGCTCAGGTTCTTCCGGGACTGTTTGGGAGGGAGGGCAGGGGGCGGGCCTTCAACGCCTTCCGGAGACCTATTAAATTTATGGAGAATATAAATATATATAATAAATAAGAATAATACATTTATGCTTGCATTTCATTGAAAAGAGCATGAAAACATTCTTTAAAACATCTCCTTTCATTTTGCACAGATAAAAAGAAAACTATACATGTTTGGATCAACAAGGGTGAGTAAATGATTTAAATTTTCATTTTGTTGTGAAATATCACTTTAATAAAAAGGTTCCGACACCATCATTTTTGTCCAACACATGAATGACGCTTCTTAAAAAGTTTTAAGCTTAATATATTTTATTCAGTTAAACTGAACACATTAAACTGTGACAATCCAGTGAACCACTGAATTATGCAACACATTGTTTTAGCTTTCACACTTAGGCACACACTTCCAATGAACACCACACCATGGGGGTTACAAGTATCTGAGTGTGTGTTTGTATATGGGGCATACAAGTATGTGCATCTCAATGTGTGCGTCGGCAATCACTGACCCCTTTTGGCTTTTGTTTTCATTTCTAGTCATGTTCTCACCCCAGCATGGTGTCAGAAAGTGACCGCTCTGACCCAAACTGAACACATCACGCACATACAGAGCAGCTGAGCAGGCCAAAGGTCACAGAGCAAATGTCTGCTTATCTACAGACAGCAGGGACATACAACAACCAGTGTAGTCCAATACTCAAACAAATGATTATTATAAGCTGAATGGTTTAATGAATCGAGAATGATGAAAAAACTGAATTTTGTTCAGTTCTGCTGCTGGGTTCTACAGCAGATGGTTGTGTCATCATTTGGCAGGTGTACAGGAAGAGAAAGCGGAAGAGAAAGCATTTTATACATTGTGGAGCATGAGCCTACACATAGATCTGTGTGTTAATAAATATATATTCCTATTTAGTTCCTTTAAATTATATATAAATAAACTAAGAAAGCAGAAAGACAAGTTAAATATACTATACCTACCCAGTAAACATTTCCGACACTGACCCTATGATATGCCAAACTCTCACTTCCCTATTACAGCTAATTTTACACATAAGGTCTCTTTACTGGTAAATTGCCAGTAAATTACCATATACATATCACGGGAACAGGACCTTTTCAAAAATACCATAAATCAGTACTGGTAATGTTCCGGTTTGAGATATATCATTACTGGTAAATTAATGGTATGATGCTATGAGTGAGGGAAAAAAAAAAAAACAGGATTACCAGTATGAGCACGTATGAGATCAGAATGTGCTGACGTTAGAAGTCCTCTTTGGGCCATTCATAAAGCGCTGTCTGAGATGTTTACAGTAAGGTCCGCTGCTTTTAATTGTTTTTCTATGTAAACGTACTAGAAGGACGTCTGACCATTGCTCCACTTCTAACTAGAAACAGCCTTCTTTTCCATTCATCAGCGCTGCGGCTTTTTCGCACTAATAGCCAAGTAATGGCTGTACTGTAGTAACTACAGTGTTATGCGTCTCATGTTTTTAAGAGCAAAACATGTTCTGTGATCATTCCCTTACACCAGTAACTCAAAAATAAAAGTCAAATTGGACAGGTAATGAAACTAAAGTGCTTCTACATCTTTAATTTATGATGATTGACATCACAGAGTTTATCGGTATTTTGGTACTGAAGTGTAAATTGTATCTTTCCGGTAAAAAGATGGAACGCAGATGCTTGTGTGAACAGCACATTTGTCTATTTACCGGACAAGTCAATCTGGTAATTTTACAGTAATTTACTGGGTTTAATGTATGAAAGGGGCTTATATTTTGCACTTTAATTTTCTGTGATTAATCACATTTTTTGTGAAGATAATTTAACTACCACCATGTCCGAACACTTATTTGATGTGAAATACACATTTGGAACCAGATGTTGGACTAATGAGATTTCACTGTGGCCGAGGAAATTTACATTTATGAATTTAGCAGATGCTTGTATCCAAATCGACAACAGAGAAACACAAGTAATTTATCACAGAGCCAACAATATTCAAAATATACGAATATTGGTAGATCAGCAAAGCCACAAAATTTGAAACCAAGCAATTGACAAAACATCCAATCATACATCACATACTGCAGCTGTGGTTGTTAGGACATGGTGTTGGGCCATTTTATATGTGTTAAACTGCATAGAAATAGAATGAATAAACTTTTGTATAAATTAATAAATAAATTGCAAGCATTGTAAGAATGTTCACCAATCAAAATCTAACTCGTACTAAAAAATACTGTACATTTGATCCTCCCGACGTCCCATTCTGATAACAGACCTTTTAAAAATTCACGTAAATAATCTTTCAATAAAAATCACCTTAAGAAATTGTGGCAACGCAGGAGCTATCAAATTACTTCGGCCTGTTAGATCTGACTCATTTAAAAAGCAATCAACTATTAATGTTTTCTGCCACAGCACATCATCAGACAGGTTCTGTGCTGATGCCCCCAACTGTAAACAGGTCATTTCTAAAACGGTTCAAAGACTGAAACAAAGGAAAGGGGGTGGGGTGTTATATTTCAATTAAACTAGCTCAACAAACAAAGTCAAAACAACCACATGCCATGTAAATAGCCTATCTGCCAATGGCAATGTCATTAGGCTTAAGTACACTGCAGACCTATTCAAGAGGATCACAAAGGGCTTGACATGTTTACCATGCACCATTAAAATCCAAAGCTCTGCGCCCATCGCAATGAGAGCGGTAAACACGTTTTACAGCTGCGCAGTGTGCGTTTAGTTTCCATTCGGGGCCATTTAAGGGCGCAGACAGAGGGTGGTAGCCTTGACTGGAAGGCAGAGACAAAACAAACAGCCAATAAAAGATGGTTTTGGTGCAGTAAAACCACTTTTCCCACTTGCGCTTCTGTTTCTTACACTAAATTATGTGGCTTCTGTATATAGGGTTTTATAATAACTGAAATTATTTAATGTTTCAATAAGTTAGAGTGGCACTGCGGTATGGATAAGCAAATATTCAAGACTTAATATGCATTATAAAGCACATTAATAAAAAAAAATAAAAAAAAGCAAGTATACCAAATGTCTGCTAAAAAAATTGTTTTTTGGAGGTATTCTATTTTAAGACTCTTTTTGTGATTTAAGATTAAAATAAAATGTCACAGAAATTACTTTGAATAAAAATATCAGCATTTCATCCATCTGACTATGACATCTGGAGAGCCTTAAGTACTTACGGCGTAGACTCCAGGCTGATGCTGTTAGCTTGTGTAGAGGAAGCTGATTTGTGATTGGAGAAAACAGGAAGGCTGGGGGAGGCGTGGATGACATGGTCCACCAGGTGACCCATAGAAGAGGGCCGTAGCCGGGGACCCTCTTGCACAAATAAGGAGTTCCTACTGTTGACAGAACATTTATAGATTCTGTAATCATTTTCAACCATTTGTTTTATGAGTAAATACAAATCCTCTGGCTGAAGGTAAACTAGGTGTTTCTACCAATTAAAACAAATCTATTTTGTAAAGAACATAAGATGAAACACATGATACTAAGTGTTAACCCTATTTTTTAATTTTACTGCACTCATCCAGTCTCTCACTCTTCCTGGAAACACTGTCACTGTTAGTTTACTGATAATGCTGAAGTCCATCTCTGAATCTTTGACAGAGAGTGACAGTTTTCATTAGAGCTCCATGAACAGCTGTCTGACTCCCTGACTTACTGCATGGGTAAAACTCACAAAACCTGTCAAGAACATGTCTAGGTTATATTTCATCCCTGAATCAAAGGAAAAATTAATTACAATACACTTTGCTTTAAGAAACAAAGCCTTTTTAGGACCATTAAAGTTTTTGTATTCTCATTACTGTACTGTAATACATGAAAACATGTAGATAGTAGTTACATTTATTTAAACATGTTGGCATTTGGTTAAGTGCCTTTGTGCGGATTTAAATAAAAAAAAGTTGCATTATGGTATTTTTTTTAAATGTACTGTATTATAGTAATGAAATATGAGATTCATTGCTATGCATAATGGGAATAAAAAAGAAAATGTTAGGCTAATGTAAAAAGAGGGCAAAATGTGCTGAATTGTCATGAAAATAATGTCATAATGACAAAAAAAAATATTCATTTTTGATTAATTTTCTTTTTGCAAAGTATATGGGCTTTCGCACCAAATAGTTCTAGGAACTTAATTCTAGGAACTAGCCACTAGGATAATTCCCTGAGAACTAATTTCTCCCCCAGGCCATGTTCCTGGTTGCATTCGCACCAAGAATAGGAACTATGAAGCGACCGACAGCGCCGTCTTTAAGCACGGCATTTACAAACGCTAAAAACCAGTGGATGGAAGACGCCGTGATCGGAGCTGTGTTTGTTGTGTGATGTAGGTTTCATGATAACGGAGATAGAATGTAAACGCATAATTTACGTGCCTGAAAGAGAAAAAGTGGGGCTAAGAGACAAAATCTCATATGACAACTTTCAGTATTACATATCATCGGGGCGGAGAAAAGAACACAACCCTGCAGACAACATTTTTGACATGCGTTTGACCAATCAAAGTACACTCATGTCACTGATAGTTCCTATAGTGCTGGTTTAGACCCCTACTCTGAAGTAGGAGCTAATTTAGTTCCCCCAAAAGGAGTTCCTAGAACTAAAATTGTTCCTAGAGCCTGCGGTGCGGTGAAGTACGGCAAAATCCGGGTACTTCAGCCAATAGTTCTAGGAAATATGAAAAGGTCCCTCCGGTGCGAAAGCCCCTTACAATTTTTTTTCCCTCCTTTTTATTTTGGAGTGAAATGTGACAGGCATGCAATTTTGAGATTCACTTACATACAGCTTACACGCTTGTCTTTTTCCCCCATCACCCCCCAAGCACCCTACAAAGTCTTTGCTCGTTAGGTTGGATGTTTCACTGAAACGGAGAGGCACTCACTGGTTGGGCGTCCCAGGGGGGGAGCGGGTGGGCAGGCTACGGGTCTCCAGCCTCTCATCAGACAGTGAGTTCCTGCTCACTGCTTCCCAGTCTGTCACACCCATCAACTTTCTGTCCAGGGGCTTGCTGGGAGATCTGAGAGATTAAATGTATTCTGTTAATCTCTGCAATACCCCAGTAGAGCCAAAGGCTAAGGACACTTATAAGCTTGTGTTAACTCTCTGAGGTAAGACAGATATCGTTCCACTGTACAACTGTACATTGATATCCAGTGGGCACTTTTAAGAGTGTTAAACCCCTTTAGTTTTTCTGAAACTTAGGGTTTCTGAATAAATAATAAAGTCAGATAATATCTCACCAACTGTTTCTTTATATTTAATGGTTTAATAGTGATTACACCTATTTTGACAGAGATCACATTCTTTTTAAACTGAATTCTGAGTTTTATCATTTTACCTTTATGTTCTCCTGAGACACTGTTCTACAATGTTAAATTTATATTTTGAATGTTTAACTGCAGACAGTCAGTACATTTTGACACAGTAACCCCTATTGAGATACCTCTTTTTAGCAAAAAACAAAAATACTATATATAAAAAAATGACATTTAAGTGTGCTGTCATATTTTGTTGTTATAACAGTATCCACTTTGAAAGTCAGACAGAATCTACTGTAAATCTGCCAAATGTCAATCATTATTTTGAGTTAAAAAGAACAAAGACAAGTTTGACTACGCTCATCATTTCAGAGTTTCGCATTTTGTTCAAGTGCATAAAGCATAAAAAAGTCATGACTTTTTCATGAGTAGTGATGTTCTAATTCAAGGTATTTGGAAAGCAACAATCTTAGTATTGGTCAACATTCTCATGAAAGATAGTAAAATATAAAAGACTGTTGAGAATGGATATTATAGACTCTAAAAAGATGCATAACAAAAGTCATTGTCATTGCCAGTTTGGTGAAAGTATTAGATTACATTGGAAAATTGTATTTTTAATATGATTTGATTCAGCAGTAACTCATTTAAAAATTCACTACTTACAAAGGCATTAACTGGTCTTTTTGCTTTATAATGCTCATGTACACTACAGTTCAGTTTTTTTTTTTTTTTTTTTTTTTTTTTACTTATTTAACTTTTAAATTGTAGTCTATCTATGTTAGCATTATAATAGCCTGATTTGAGATAAAGAAAGTTCCATTACACCATTCGTCAGTTGTGATTTCATGAACATGACTGAAACATAAGCTTGGCAAACAATTTTGGAGATTTCTAGTAGATAGGAGCTGTACTTTAATGACTGTAAATATCTACATGGGGGTGTTACTAAGACAGTGACCACTGAGTGAACTGATTTACTTAAAAAAGGACTTTGATCCCAACATCTCAAAGCTGCTGAACCAAATCACTCCTCCTCACCAGCTGGTAGTTTATTTTATAAGTTCACACTTCCACAATAATAAATACTCTTTCAGACCAAATATGCTAACGATCATTTACTGAAGAATCATATCCGGTCACCAACACAAAATCCCTGAAGTACAAGCTTACATTACCTTGCAAACACTCTGTCCTTGATTCCCTTCTCCTTGCCATACTGAACAGATTGTGCTTCCGTCCTCCCGCTGTGAAGAGATGTACAATGTTTGTCAGGATTCAAACCATATTTCGCAACTGCACAACATATAATGTGACTTTCTTGCCTGAGACTTCCAATTCTGTGAATGGCCTCATTTTATATGAGGCTCTTACTGCTCAAAGCTACAGAGTTCAAATATGTTTTAATATACTATAGACAGCACCAATAAACTTCTAAATCTAGAAAGCTTCACAAAATGAATTATTGATCAGCTCCTCATCCTAGTTTCCCTAAATCTAAAATTGGCTAAAAGAGCATCATCTATTTTTCAAGAGTTTATCCCCATGATTACTAGAGTATTTGTTTGTGTCGACTAAGGTCAAGCTTTCCGGTGACTGTGGCCTCCCTCAAGTAACTACTGCAGAGACTGAAAACAAAATCTATGAATTTCTGCTCAGAAAAAAAAAAAAAAAAAAAAAAATGAAATGAGCATGTCACACAAAATGAAAATTTTGGGATTTGTATGAATAACTTTTACATTGTTCTTCTACTACATAATAACTTTTACAGCTACTATTGCAAATGTCTAAAAAATGTCTAATAATGCATATTTAATTTAATTTAAAATAAAACTTAAATATTATACAGTAAATGTAAAAATTATGAGAAAATGAGAAATATAAAAATTCTAAAAATAATAGTATAAATTTAAATTCATACAAATATCAATAAATTTTTTTTTTTTTTTTTTGAGGCAAGTGAAAAAAGGACAAGGAGAAATCTGAATTAATGGCTTGTCTGGGCAAGCAGAAAAAAAAAAAAAAATTATTATAGCAGCTCATAAGTTGCACTTCCTCAAACTACATGCACTATTTTTCACCCTGATTAAAAAAAAATTATGAAGTACTGTGGATGTATAGGAACACTGGAAGAATGTCTTACCAGTAACGGAACTTGGAGCCCAAACTGAAGTAGTGCGCAAAGAAGTTCTTCTGTGGAGGAACGGGCCGATCTAGCCGAAAGAAGGTGTGGTGTTCAACACAAGCCTTCCAGAGATTTTTACAGGCCCTATAGTTTACCATGTTGAAACCGAGCAATGTATCTCTTGTCTCGTGCTGTAGGCAAGAAAAAGAAAGAAAGAAGGATCTTAAGGCTGTTAAATCAAGCATACTGCACAGGAGATGTTGGTAACATTTACATTCCCTGCCCTGAACGTTACACACATTATGTTGTCTTGTTTTGCTCTGAACATGGGCTTCCATTTGAAACCTGGCCAAAGTACCCAGAAAGCTCTGCTCTGGAGAGACCTATTAGGACTGACACTCCAATCTGAAAGGCTCCATTGGTCACTGGGGACTCCAGAGGGGGGTAAATGCACTTCCTGGACTGTTTTTGGTTGTACAAATCGCAGGGGCTGCGACCCAGGGCCAGGGAAATTGGACCCACTCAGCCAAGCTCTGCCATCTGGGCATCAATTATGGATCATGACATCATTGAGTTCTGCTTTTAGTACAACTGCTTCTGAAAGCTCCCTGTGCATTATTCACACCACCGGGGTGTTTTGAGGTCTCCAGCAGAGGGTGTGTGATGCCATGGAGAACCGGTTCAGGCACACAGGTTCTCGTCGAGTCGGCACAGTTCTGATGTCAGGTCGCATCCCGCTCCCCCACATGCAAAATGCATCATCTACTCTCCATAATTAATAAGCTGTAAAGAATCTCTATCTCACTCCACATCATCACTGACAGCAGGGCAGTAATTACTGAGGGATTTCAAATAAACAAAGATCAGTGGTGCTATGGGAGCCAGTATGCTCTTCAATTTGATATTGCCTGAGCAATAGAGCAATAGAAACTGCGGCTCTCTGCAGTTTGGAAATGGGAGTGATGATGTCTGTTGGAATCATCTTATGATTTTACATACTGTTATCAGCAAAAAGTGAGAGGAAATGGCACAGATGAACAAAAATATTGTAGTTTAAATTGAATGTTCACTTCACACATATAGAAATGTGCTGCCACACATCACACAAAAATAGTGATATTTTTAATATTATAAATGTATACTGTTTTAATATAGTAATTTTAATACATTCATATTTATTTAATAATTTTATATTTTAATTATTTGTCATATAATCCCCTACACTTTCAGTCAAAATCTAAATACGACATTGTGGCGCATTGTGAATCGCGACCTTTGTTTTGCGATGAGTATCATTGAGCTAGAATCACAGTATTAAAGAAAAAAAAAAAAGTGTACCACTTACTGCCTCTTTTCTTATCTGGATGAAAAACTGTTTGCATTTAAAAGATATTTTCACAATCTTCAACCTAAAATAGAGGGAAAAAATAATTTGTTGGTAAAACAAAAACACATTTTCAAGGGCAGCAACAAACACATTGTGAGCTGTTAAAATTCCCTGACCCATTTTACGGCCCTTTGTGTCTGTCTAAGCTTTACTCCTATTAAAATATGACTCGGAGTGAAGCTAAATATATTCAACACACACACACACACACTCTCAAATGTCCAAATAAACACATGCTTGAGTGTCATTCACTTATGACACATTCTGTCACACACAAATAGTACAGCACAGTGCAACTCACAAACAGGTTTGTGAGTGGTGAAACTGAACTTCATTTGTCTTTAGAGATCACTAGCATCAACATATTTATGTGCATTCATAGTCAGTGTTGTATATATTTACTCTTTTTAACCATCACTACTGAAGTTTATGAACTGCAGGGGTGAGCGATAAAATAATCAATAAGTGCAACCGTTTGCCCTGAGAGCTTAGTTGACATCTGTGGTAAACAGCCACTGTTCTGTTCAGGGCTAAACATAGTTTGCCCGGAAAGCATCTGTGCGTGTATTTCAAACGGGAGGTGCTTGGACTACAGCTACAGTAGCAGCTGGGCTTGTGTGCCAGAAAAACTGTCTGGTGGTGGGGGGATGGGGGGAAGCTTTGCCTGATGAGGATTTGGGTGATGTCGCTTTTTACATTTGATTATTTAACAGAGGCTTTTTTTCCATTCCACATCAGCTAGTGCAACCAAAAAGATGGATAATCTAAAAATGTCTGAAGATAAAATGTCTAAACACGTAAAATACACATAATAAAAATCTCATTGGTCCAATTCTGCTCCACATGACTTTATCTTAAAATCGCATATATGTTCTTATTGGCTTATACCAACAATTATTTAAACATTCAGTGTTGACAGAAACTATTTCTCATTGAAATCTGACACCTAGTTAAAATAACAAAAAAAAAAAAAAAAAAAAAAAAAAGAATTTTAAACTGGAAATCTTCATTAAAGGATGCCTTGAGGCTGACAGCAATGCATAATATTCAAACTTACTAAGTTTACAACCTCAGCCAGTCATTACACTTCATGACTTGAATGAACCTGAATGACACCAATAAGGCAAGTTCACTTACCATGGAAAGTAGTTGATTCGTACCCTGTTCTTGTAGATGGCAATGCCAGTTGATATCAGGCCCATGAAAATCTCTGTGTTGCTTTGATCCTGAAAGCAGGAACCGAGCAAGAGAGAGAAATTATTAATGAGGATCATTAAGCTTTTTTGAACCTGTCCTGTGTAATGTTGTTTAAAGAGTTAGCCCACCCAAAAATGAAAACTCTGAATAAAAAAAACATTCATCTTATTCTGTTATTCATCTTATTTCGTTCCAAACCCATATAACTTGCTTACTTTCATGGGACATAAAAGCTATGCAAAATGCTCTTTCCCATACAATGAAAGTACATACAGTGGCCAAAGTCTTCTAAAGCTATACAATAGCTTTGTGTGAGGAACAGACATAAAATGGGCTTTCCTGTTCGAATGATTATCATTATGTAACAAAGAGCCTTGTGTGTAGATACATAATGAAACAGCTCCGGCACACTTACCCTTGCATAGTGCAGTTCCACTCCATAGAGTTCCAACGTTCGTGCCGTGCTCAGATAATTGAATTCAGACTGTGCTGGGTTAAGTCCACTGTGTCCAGGCCAAAAAAAGGAGAATAAAGGGTAAAAATGAAGACATGTGCTTTAGATTCACATCATAAGACAGTGTAATAGAAGTATGTTTAAACAAAACTCTCGTGTAAATTGCTTAAATTGCCATCTTTGAGAATCCACCGATTTGTCAGTATGGCTAAGACGTGGCATACAATGAGCTTCCTGTTCTCAGCAAAGCTCTATAGTGTGCATACTGAGCAATGAGTGCTGAGAAAGCAAACGTGAGTATGTTCACTGACAGAGTGTTATGAATATTCATAAAGCCATATGTGAAATCAACAAGACTCTTTCATTGTGGCCAATTTCTGACAGCAATGTAATGTGCTGAAAGGAATTTTTGATTATAAAAGTACAATGACAAAATTGGTCAGAGCTCTGCCAGAGTAAGTTGATTCTAAGAAGCGATGATTCTTACTTGTGTTGCTGGTGATGTTTGGTGACATCTTTTTCAAAGCCCTGAGGCTGGTTGGGGATGAAGCAGAACTCAGACAGGTATCCTGGCAAATTCTCGGCCTCACTGTAATCACCCAGCTCAGCTGAAACACACAATACAACCACAGTGTTACGGATAACAGCCATGACTCATAACAGTACAACGTGCAGACAAATGCTGCATTCACGCCACCTCGTATTTACCTGAATCTTGACACGTGACATTATATTCGGAGCTGTTCACGTCCTTTGACTGGGAATTATGTGTTTCTATGGCACCACTAGCAACGCCTAAATGAATCTGCAGCGGTCAGGTGGTACAGCGGCTATGTGGTACATGTGGGAGCTTTCAGAAAACTCCCAGCTTACAAGTTGTAATTACGAGCTCTACGAGGACGTGAACACTTTTTACGAGCCAGAATCTCGTAGTTACAGGAATTACGATATGGCGTGAATGCAACTAAAGTCACCTGATAATGTAAAGGGGCAGGATCACAGATGGATACACACTGGTGCCTAAATCTCTTTATCACCCGCTTTGTGTGTAAACCACATTATCACATTATTATGTATCACTATTATCATGTGACAAAATGCCCTAAATGCCCTATTATTATAAGCAAAATGGCCTAAAAAATTATATGTATAACTTATTTAAAATAAAATGATACTTCAAGTGACATTAAAGACCTGTACATTATCTATCTATCTATCTATAAAATAAATCCTGTTATTTTGAAGTTCATATTCAATACCCCAGTTCATATTCAAAATAGCACAGTTTCAACAAAATCTTAAGCAACTATTAAGCAAGTATTTTCAACGCTGATTATAATCAGAAATGTTTCTTGAGCACTAAATCAGCATATTAGAATGATTTCTAAAGGATCATGTGACACTGAAGACTTTAGTGATGCTGAAAATTCAGCTTTCCATCACAGGAATGAATTACATTTTAAAATAGAAAACAGTTATTTTAAACTGTAATAATATTTGACAATATTACAAATTTACTTATTTTTCATCAAATAAATGCAGCTTTGGTGAAACATCTGCAGCATGAGAAACATTCTAACTTATTTTTCCAACTTTATTTGAAAAACGAATTGAAAGTAATGATTAAGATGTGTTCAATCATGTTAATTCAAGGTGTAAGATAGAATATAATATTCTGTATATTTTATACATGTAAAAATATACCATTTTTATATTGGTGGTTATACCACTTTACAGGTTTAGAGTGTTTTAGAGTGAATAAGCCAAAACATTCTGATGATATAATAAATTCTTACTGAGTGCCAAATGTTGTCAGATCAAACATGTCGAGACAATGTATGACTGCTTTGACTCAGAGGATGAATGAGTTCACTTCACCTTCACTTAATTTTAGGCCAAGCATTGCATTATCATTACATTCATCCTCAGTTTAAAATACAATGATAAAACGCACTAATGCTTAAAGCTATTCAAGGGTTTAGCATTATTGAACACCTGTTACAATATTCATTATCATGTAAAACACACAAGCACTCAGTAAGTTTTTTGAAATCCGCTAAACCACTTCCATTGACTAAAAAAAAAAAAGCATAAATGCAGCATTTAGCATCAATTTTGCCACTTTGGCAGCTTGTCAGTAAACCTAAGCAAACAAAATGAGTTGCAATAGATAGTGCTGTCCTAGGCTACTGGGCTCAACAGAATCCCCTCTGACCTATATAGCGCCCAAACTGCATGCTAAAAGCCCCGGAGAGACCGGAGTAAATGTGCTCACTACAGCAATCTGTCAAGAGTCATTATTGCTGAGCTCAATCTGGCAAGCGGACCCCCTAGGGCCCAGGATATGCCATGTCACTCACTGCTCCATCTCGAATGGCCACTATTAGGTTAACTAAGATGTGCTGGGCTGTGTTTGTGCCTGCTGTACTTCAGAAAGATTTCTTGCTCGCATGTACTCCTGTTTTACAAGCTAGTGCTTGTTAAGTGTTGAGGTTGTGCACAGATGGAATGTACCATGCTGAGCTTGCGCTGTTGTATTTCAGTGGTTTGCTGGGAAGCTCAGCACTGGATTTTAGTTTGCATGATATCATCTATGGTGAAATTTATTGCCTGACGTGGAAAAAGAAATGTGGTACATAACATAGGCGGAAAACAACTTTAATTATAATTCTGCTGCTATGCTACTATCAATTCCTCTCGATCAAGAAATACAGAATTACAGGCGCCACTTGTTTGACACCAAACATAACATTAAACAGGATTTAAAGTTGTAACATTAAAGATGGTGATACCAAACCAGAATTAAAGCAAACCACGTGTAATTGACCGCCACATACCGTTCTGCTTAAAAAAAAAAAAAATTTCGTTTTGTGGCTTCTTTGTCATTTAAATCCTACAACCGTTCATTCCAATGAAGAACTCATACTTACACTGAACAGCATATGATGCCAGGAGTGCGGCAGTATTGTGCGGACAGGGCAGTCTGAAAAGGATAAATATTATATTAAATTAACAGTATAACATGTTGGGAGATCAAACCAAATTGGTACCAAATTAATGTACTTAAGTAACCATAAAAGAACATTAAGCAAATGCAAATTCAGGAGCACAAACTGCAGTGGTATCACAAGATGAATATTGCATGAACAGTCTACATAGTACTAGTTACAGACATAATCATTTACAAATAAATTGAATGCTCCCTACTACTGAATGCACATACTATGCAACTGGAGATTTTCAGTTAAAACAGTCACACATCATCTAGCTCACCTTCCACTGAGTATGTCCTGCTTAATCTGTAGAAAATACAGGTACCTACACAGATGGAAAAGAACATGATAAATAATCTCTTTGAGTATGTATTTTTCATGAGGTGAAGTCTTAAATATTAAAATAAATAATAATAAATATTAAAGGGGGGGGCGGATTTCTCACAAACTTTAGACAGTTTTTTTTTTTTTTTTGAGCATAGCCCTTTATTACGTAATTAAGGACGGAATTCCTTGTATGGGCACTTCTCCCAGAAGAGCGCGCACGCACGCAACGACCAAAGCGAGAGAGCAAGAGCACACCCATCAACGCGCTTCATTCGGCTTTACGGAAGTTGTCGGCAGCGCTGCACAGGACTTGCTCGAGAAAGATTTGTCACTTTGTTTTTAGACCACGAAATCAACAATGTCACCAAAGAAATGCATTTTTGGTTGTGAGGGAACGATAACCTTGCTTCCCAAAGAACCCAGCTTTAAGTGGAGCTGAGAGATTTGTGCTCAAGCATTACATTGATGCACTTTCGATATTTGTCATTAAAATAACCATAGAAACCGCCTTAAATGAACTATCAAAATAAGGATTCATTCACTATACGCTATAATTATTATAGTGATTCAAAAGTTATCCAGGGATAATGCGATGGTGTATTGTGTGTGTTTAAATACATTTGTTTAGCTGACCATCGATAGTTTGCAGACAATCGCTACACAAAAGCTGTGCATGCTTGTCACTCTTTAGCCTTGCCCACGGCACGCCTCCAGGAGCTCGGCTGCTTTCGGAAAGACTCAGTACAGCTTATCTATCTTTTATAAATATGATAAAACAAGACTCTTCGGAGATATGAAGGATGCTATACTACTCTATAGGTACTCAAGATTAACATGAGATTGGCAGAAACTCTGTGTTTTATGTACCTTTTAAATCAAACTTCCTACAGGAAATGCTGTGCCATACTGTACTGCAATGCAGTTTAGATATCGAGAGTTTAAGTAACATTAAATGGCATTTTTGCATTATTATCTAACCAAGCAAAGCAAACAAAGACTTATATAAGGTTATATAAGGTGTCTTAAATTTGTGTAATATGATTACAATATTAAGATACTTGCTGTTTAAGTCAGCAAAGCAGTTTACATTGCATTTAAGATATACATTTTATTTGTTCAATCATTCCCTGGGTACTGAACCCATGATGACCTTTGCCATACTGCTAGTGTCATACTCTACTGTTTGAACTACAAGAACACTACAAAAGAGTTAATGCAACAGTATCACCATGAATCACTATGAATCACCATCACAGATTCAGGTGATGATAAAATTACAACAAATGTCAGTCATTGAAATTTTAAATTATGCACACGTAATCCTGCTTTACTCATCCCTGTTCTAGTCTATACTTTATGTCCATTAGTTTGAAGACTTTTAAATGCTATAGTGTAAACTTAAAGGATTAGTTCACTTTCAAATTAAAATTTCCTGATAATTTACTCACACCCATGTCATCCAAGATGTTTATGTCTTTCTTTCTTCAGTCGAAAAGAAATTAAGGTTTTTGATGAAAACATTCCAGGATTATTCTCCTTATAGTGGACTTCAACTGACCCCAAACGGTTGAAGGTCAAAATTACAGTTTCAGTGCAGCTTCAAAGGGCTTTAAACGATACCAGACGAGAAATAAGGGTCTTATCTAGCGAGACGATCGGCCATTTTCTAAAAAAATAAAATGAAAATGTATATGCTTTATAAACACAAATGCTCGCCTTGCAAGTGCTTCCGGCAGACTGCCTTCCGTATTCTTCAAAAAGCTTACTCTCAATGACCTACACCATCCCTATTCAACTTACGGAACGACCGCAGGCCCAGTTCTGTTTGGATGGATGGAAGCTTTTTCTTCAGCTCATACTCATGGGTCCCGTTCACTGCCATTATAAAGCTCAGATGCGTCAGGATATTTATTAATATTTCTTCGATTATGTTCCTCAGAAAGAAGAAAGACATTTACACCAATGGCGGATGGCGTGAGGGTGAGTAAAGTTTGGGCTAATTTTCATTTGAAAGTAAACTAATCCTTTAAAAGTTGGCAAAATGAACTTTTATCATATATATTTTATAACAAATTTTACTTTTACATTTTAAGCATAGATTTAAAATGTTTAGTATTTCACTTTTAGGAAAACAGATAAAAATTTCATGACTGAATTTGGTGACGAATGTTTGTCCAAAAAAAAAAAAAAAAAAAGGACTAGAATGTCCTTCCCACCTTACGACCTCAACGTTTTTCCATTCCAATGTGCTACTTTTCCATTGTTTTTCTATGTAAGCATGTGCTAGATGGACATGTATGACCGTTGTGCTCTCGTCTCGCGTCTTTTGCAGCGTCTCACACATGAGCGTCGCGTTTTTAAGACGTTATGTTAAAAGAATATCAACTTTTACACGCAGCGCCGCTCATCAATTTCAGTTCCATAACAGTGGACCAATCAAATGACCCCGGAGGTGGGGCAAGCATTGTGAGCTTTTGTTTACAGTAGCAAGTTGGCATGGCAACTGTTTTATTTGAAGGCTATATGACAGAGGAGGTGCTCACACTGGCTGTGGCTGTGTCTGGATAGCCAGTGTGATTATTTTCTTTTTTTCCCCATGTCAAAAACAGTAGCTATCTGTTCTGCTGTTTGGCTATTTCTGTTATTTTCGTTAATGCATCATATCTCAAAAGTGTGTCTCAAGACTCTCATGTTCTGCGCTGCACTTTTTTTTTTTTTTTTTTTAACCATTCCTGTCTCATATTTTTAGACGCAAAGATGCATTTTGTGTGAACAAGCCCTAACTAATGCCATGGGCCAGAATTCAAGGCACACAAATGAACAGAGCAATGTTTCTTTAATAATCACTTTTTAAGGTCTTTACATCAAAGCTGAAATCCACAAACTCACCGTGTGTATTCTTCCTGAAGTTTGTTGGGGTCACTCACAAAAAATTTCACCCGGAAGTTCAGATGATGTGGGGAGCCCCCTAGCATTTTATTCATTAGAACACGTGCAAGTACAAAGATGTGCAGATACAAAGAAAGAGAGAGAATACATCAATGGTGGGTGGTAAACAACAGCCTATAATATAGTGCTTTGTATAAAATTACTTACTTTTTAATTGCTTCCTTATGGGTTTATTTGGATCCAGCCACCTCTATAAATTATTGATAGGGAGAAAGAAAGAGAGAGAGAGATAGAGAGAGAGAGGGTAAGAAAAACCTTAATAACATGGCAACAGTCCAACATAACCTAATGCCACTCAATAATTCAATAGGCTTGTGTTTTCTGCTGTAGGGAGGTGGGGATGTACTTATCTGCAGTTACACAAAGAGACAAAGTGAGTATGTTTGTTGAGTAAAAAACTCTGATCCAGTTTCAACTGAATCAATGTAACTTTAAAGCCTTTGCAGCCACAGATCGACCGATTGGTAGATACCTACTGGTAGACTGATGCAGGTGTGACATGAATGCTAGATGACCAAGATGTCTACTAATGTGTTTGCTTTCATCTGAATGATGAATAAATGATCTGAATAAATGAATTTATTTTAGAGTTTCTAGAATATATACAGTAGTTAAAACATTTACTGTAAGATTTTAGGAGGAAATTTTCTTGTGTTTTTGTGATGTTTTAAGATGTGATTTACTCATTAAAATACTTTTTCCCCTGAAGAAACTAATAACACTTTTAAAACTCACATGAGATGAAGAATCCAGTCATATCAGTAGTCTAATATTCTGCTAATACTGAATATTGAGTTGGGCCACCCAAAAGGGAGAGATACTTAACAGGATCTTTAAACCTGAATCATTATGTGTCCTACATTCCTAAATGTGAACCTAGTTCAGGAATACCGGCCATTCACACAAAAAGCTCCAAGCAAAACCCTTGTGAATCCCTGAGGGCAGACTGGCTCGGCTCTGGCACATCATTGAGCTTTACCTTTGAACTCACCGGGCTATCAGAGGAGTCGTCGGCCAGGTGCAACCCAAAATAGTCTTTCTCGGTCAGCTCCAGGTGCTTGAAGACAGCGTCCAGTAGGATCTGTCCTTGATCGTGTTTCTATAGAGTATGCACACACACAGTGATAGAGGGAAAAATATAAGTTGTAAGAATACATTTTAATCCAAGAATATTTTTTTTATTATTATTTTATATAAAATATTTGAATTTTAATATTTAATTGTAATAAATTAAATAATATTCTTCAGAATTATACTGTCTTCAATATTATTAGACAATGACATATTTCTATCCTGATTTCTTCACTTTAATTTTGAAATAAAGGGAACCTAGAGCATAAAATAATAACTGAAGCAAATCCGGATGTGGACTAAAAGTAAAATGGCATCAGAGCCTCATTAAACTTTGTATTTGTCACAACAATCATGTGCGTCTTTTTGGCTGACATCGGCAGCAAAATAAAACTGGAAGTATGTCCATATTTCCAGTAAAGGCCAAGCCACTTGAGAAGTTAGAAACAGTCAGATGTAATATGCCATTTTTATTGGCTGTCAGATCCGTTACAGCATCCTGATAGAAGAGCTGAGGCATTACCAGCGCTTTTATTTCCTGTTTTACCCTTTTTAATGCTCCTTTTTAATATTTCCTGTTTTACCCTTTTTAATGGTACAGCATCCTGATAAAAGAGCTGAGGCATAACCAGCGCTTTTATTTCCTGTTTTACCTTTTTTAATGGAAATGCCAAGACAGCATATTCTGAACACATGCCTTCTGAGAAACACAAACAGACAGTTCAAACCACATACATGCTGTGTTGCTCAATAAACAGAATATGGCAACAGTCACATCAGCAGAATGAATGACAGGCCAGTCTAGAGAATATGGACAGTCTAACGCCTCTGCAGAGCTGCAAAACGTGCAAGAAAATACAGAAATATGGAGCACAAATACAATTTACGTACGGATGTCACATGGAAAAATTAAAAATGAAACAAAATTATAGATAACATTAAAGTGCAAGTTCAGTTTGATTGTTTCAATTTTATTTGTGACACTATGGTCATGATAAGGTTATTGTTTTTTTTGTTTTGTTTTGTTTTGTTTTTAATGAAGGAGATGGAGGTTTGTGTCCTCCATACCTTAGAACAGGACTCTTCAACTCCAGTCCTTGAGGGTCAATGGCCTGCTGAGTTTAGCTCTAACCCTAACCAAACTAAACACACCCGAACAAGCCAATCATGCTGTCTAGAATTTCTTGCAAATTGGGATTGGTACTAAAGTCTGCGGGACACTGGGGCTCTGTCCGAAAACTGAAAAATGCTGCCTTCAGAGTAGGACCGCACCATATATTGTTTCAGCATTGGCATCGCGATGTGGGCATTCCTGATAGCCGCATCGCAGGATGTGTGATAAGTATAGGGATTGTAGTTTATCCGTGATACGTACGGACCAGGCCCCATGGTTTGGAACGCATTTGATTCGCGGATTAATTGCAATGTTTAACAATCACAGAGTGAAAGTTTTTCATTTGCACATTTTTAAGTCCTGTTTAAACATTCAAGCAAGTTGAAAGCACTCCCCTTCAAAATCACCACAATCATTCTAGAATGATTAATTCTTTCCAAATAAAGCTATTAAAGTCATCTGTTGAAATTGTTTTCATAAATCGCAATATGTATCAAGGAAAACAAAATAATCGCAAAGCCAGTTTTTCTCTTCTTCCAATATCATGCAGCAGTTGCAGCCCTACTTCGTAGGACGCATTCCAAGGTAGGAAGGCATCAAGGCATGTCAGAATTCAATGTTAGCTTTACTTCCTCCCTCCTCTCTTGAAGATGCCTTCATCTGATCAAGTATTGAGGGCAGCCTTTGATATCCCCCCACAATCCTGTGTGTTCCATTCCCTTAAAATTGAGGTAAAAAAATAAATAAAGATGGCATCTGAAAGTTGTGGTTGGTGGTAATGTACATTTTTGACCTTTTTCCTCTTTTAAAATTACTATTATAGTAATTAAAAATTTGCTTCGTTATCATCAAGGCTCACTCTATTGTTTTGTAGATCATAAAACCGTTACCCTGCCTCAGAAGCCTGTCCTAAATCAGTTTTGTGATGTAATTTGTGTGCAAACGCTGCCTGCTAAGTCACTGCCTGATAAGGCAACAAGTCTGCCTAAGCTTTCGGACGTAGTCCAACTCCAGGACTGGAGTTTAAGAGCCCTGCTTTATAAATTGAGATTTTTTTCCTTTTAAAAATCATATCCAATTAAAGGGGACCTATAATTCCTCTTTTACAAGATGTAATATAAGTCTCTGGTATCCCAAGAATGTGCCAGTGAAGTTTCAGCTCAAAATACCCCACAGATCATTTATTATAGCTTTTCAAATTTGCCCCTATTTGGGTGAGAGCAAAAACACACCATATTTGTATGTGTCCCTTTAAATGCAAATGAGCTGCTGCTCAGGCCCGCTTTCCAGAAGAGGGCTGAGCTTTAACAGTTTACACTTCGGTTGCTCAACAACAACAAAGCTGGAGAATCTCACGCAGCCAAAACGACGATTGTCAGTTACGGTGTTCAGTCTTACATTGTTTAAACCGAGACGGACACTGATGGAGAGACTCAGGAAGAAGTCACATTTATACAATGCATCTGGACGTTTCTGAATGGTTAGTGGATAAATTTATGTAGTTGCTGTGGAGTTGATTCAACTCATCAACTAGCATATGCCGTCATGTTAATCTTTTGTGCAAATCCACCTTTGAATTGACCCTCGTTTATGAAGCAGTCCGGCGTAAAATGACAGCATGGTAACAACACTCTACTATAACAACTCTTCCTCTTCTCTAAAGCAGCTCAACATGGCCTTGCCCCCTTTGTTGTGTGTTCTCGGGGACAGGGTTTATGTGCATTTTAGGGTTAGTGATGTCACTAACCCGGGAAGAAGCTTGTTGTAGTCCCTGCCAGCTGTTTGTTGTAGTCCTTAAACAGAGAATTCTTTAAAAGAAAATATCTCCCTTTGCACTGAACTTTGAGCGTCGTAACTTTGCAGATGTTGTTTATGCTCTAACAGCAACATTACACACTAACTAAAGTTAAAAAAAAAGTTAAATCATAATCAACCACCCCTTTAAAATCAAATAGTATACAGTAAATAGTAAGATAGCAAACATTTTATACCCAAGTAGATTTATAACAAAAAGTGACAATGGCAACATAGAATCATACTTTCTATATAAAAGATTTCCAAGTTAAAGATCATACATACTGTTGTTAAGCATGAGAGCCAGCCCTAACAAAACCTGTTGGGGGTAACACTGTACACACTCCACAAAATACACCAGACAAATTATTTGTTGTTGTTATTTAGACAGGTTACATGCCTTTAGTCACATCATAATAGTCAAGTCATACTACCTATATTTATATACTGCTTTACACAATACAGATTGTTTCAAAGCAGCTTCACAGCAGGTAAAGTAACAAACAGGCCACAAATAGGTCTTACTGCCACTGTAGAACTTAAATACACCATGGGAAAATTTTAGGTATATCCAAAACAGGAAGTGTTTATATGGGCTTTGATTCTTCTAAACATTTTTTTAGGATGTAGATAATAACAAAGTTCCCGGATTTTTGGAACCTTGCGTTTCCTTCCCCTGCCCTCAGCACTTTTGTATAGATTTACACACTAATTAAAGTGTCTGAGAGGAGACTTGCTGGGGTCTCAGACCTTGTGGCTATTCGAGTGTGTGCTTTCAAGATTAGTCAGAACTGGAAATGGGATCTCAGTGTGGTATTTCTAATGAATGTGTCAGAGAGTGTACATTAAAGTCGTAATGACACGGAAATAGAAACAGATATTTTCTTTGGAATTTTGATTTTTTTTATTTTATTTTAAAAAAAAATGGAGTTGTTTCCACTTAGTCCTCTTAGTTCTTGTTGATTGGGTGAAGGAAGAACTACTGAATGCAAGCTTGCAGTCAATTGTAAGAAAGTGTTGGGGTTCAATCAGACAATGATTGGAGAAGTCTGGCATATGTCACCAGAGAACTCTCTAGTTTTACCAGATGATCAAGTTTTGACATTTTGATTAATCTTAACAAGGTCCAAAACAAAATGTAAAAAATTAAACATTCACAGATGAATTGTTCACAATAATATCAATAGCATACATTTAGAAAATACTGTAAATTATATTTCATGCCTATTTTAAAGGCAAAAAGGAGAGGAGTGCGGTATGACAGAAATGCAAGCAGACTTGTACCAGCTTGTCCAGATATCAGAGGTCTGCAGGAAGCCTGTGAGTGATTTGAAGACAGTCAGTCATCTACACACACGGCAACCAAAGAAACAGGCAACAAATAGACCAGTTATGTAGTTATGACGTGTTTTGATACTAAGGGAAGTCTGGCACTGCACAGGAGGCCAACAAAGTATTTGGACACTTAAGCCACAATTATAGCCAGCATGAAATTGCTTTCTCAATACACATTCCTGGAGTTATTGTGAAAGATTCATTAGAGCATGTTGCTTTGAAGTAATCTTCATAGTGTTTTATCAAAATAGCTCAGCTTCTAAAATAAATTTCCTTCTAAGCTCACATCACTAAGGCCACTTAAGTATGTTAAATGTGTCCAGAGCTAAACAACAACGATGGCCTGCTAATCCAGAGCCAGCATGAGAGAGTTTCGGTCCATCTGATGGAACCATCATTGGCCCTATTGGGGTGCTACATTTTACATGCTGCGCACAAAAAGATGGCTCTCAGACAGCATGCGATCACAAATTCAGTTCTCTTTCGTGACTTATTGCGCTTGAATGGTCAAATTCACATAAAATTGTCAAAATGCCCATTTTGGTGAGTATATCTTGGTCAACCCTAGTTATCATCATCTGACTGGGCAAGTATAATATACGCTTATTGTTAATCCACTGGTGTTGCTTCTCATTTGCATAAAGTTGTGCAGGGCTAAATTGCACCGCTACTCTAGTGTTCTCGGTTGCCAGCCCTCAGTGAAAACATAAAATCCACACAATTTGAGGTATCATTCATGTCTTGCGCCAAAGGCTAATGCTTAGGGTCAGGGATTTGAACAAACCCCTAACCCCAGTATGTGCAATATAATGTTACTTGCCTTCGCAAACACCACTGATAAGAACATCAATATCAAAGTGACAAAATCTGTTACAACCAAGACATGCACATTAAGAGAGATGCTACAAGGCAGCAATCAAGTCTAATATTTATAAACTTTCAGCTTCTTCTCTGCATTCCAGACGTAACATGCACCTCGAAAAACACACAGATGAGATATATTTATGATGGCCTCTCCGTAACATCAACATCATCAACTTCTGTAACACAAATAACAGCCCTCCTGTTTTCAACACCATGCCCCCTCCAGATTATTTGCCTCTGGTCCCTCTCTCCATTAGATCTTTGTGCTTCCGTTCCATATGCGCCTTATACTCATCAAGGGCCCGCTGTGCTGCCAGACTATCTAGGTCACCAAGAGGTCTGGCACAAAAAAGTACAAGACCAGAGAGCGAGTGAGTAAATTTGATCAATGGGGCTGTTACATGAGGACTGGCTTTCCTGGAAATGTTGGTTACGAATCAAAGAGCATCATGACAGACAAGAACAGACCGTAAGAACGCCTTAATTCGTCATGTGATGTTTATAGGTTTATTTATTGCTTGCGGCACTTCAAATATGGAAACACTTCCTGATTCACAGGAAATCCTTGGACAATATAACTGATTGGAAACCACTGGGAAAAACCTGAGCAACCTTCTATAACCTGAGCAACCTTTAATTCAGTTTTGGCACAAGCCCTTACTTCAAGTCAGGACATAACAGTTCTCAGTAAGGACCCTTTTACACAACACTTTGCACAACACTGAGGACAAGGATGAACAAACACAAGGGTTTTGTAATAAGACCAAGCAAATGAAAGAGCTGAGGATTTGTGCCTTTGCTTGTCGCGTGTGTGGGGCGTGTCATGGTAGCTTTATATTGCAGGTGCAAGTATGTACATGAATCTCTGGAACCCTGAGGGCCACTTTTCATCCTGCTGGAACGTCAAGCATGCATCCCTTCTATGAGCAGAATTACACACTATCCTCTAGCTAGAACATGAGCATGATGTAGATGATGCAGACCATTATGCCAGTAAAAACTCACATTGATGACAAATATCAAACAAATATGCGTATGATTTAGGTTCATACAGATAAAAATGTAACAAAAAAAAAAGTTCTAATAATAAGACCTTAACAAACACTGTATAATGTTCTGCAGATTAGTCATTCACATATAATCATTCATTAATATATGATTAATGAATTTTGGTGGCAATTCTAGCTATTTATTACACTACCATTCAAAAGTTTGGGGTCAGTAAGATTATTTTAAATGTTTTTGAAAGAAGTCTCTTATGCTCACCAAGGCTGAATTTATTTGATAAAAAAATACAATAAAACAGCAATACTGTGAAATATTATTACAATTTAAATAACTGTTTTCTAATTGAATGTATTTTAAAATGAAATTTATTCCTGTGATGGCAAAGCATCATTTCATTTCCGCATCATTACTCCAGTCTTCAGCGTCACATGATCCTTCAGAAATCATTCTAATATGATGATCTGCTGCTCATGAAAGGGGTGTCCAATCCTGCTCCTGGAGGGCCACTGTCCTGAAGAGTTTAGCTCCAACCCTAATTAAACACACCTGAACCAGCTAATCAAGTTCTTACTATAGGCTAGAAACTTCTAGGCAGGTGTGTTGAGGCAAGTTGGAGCTAAACTCTGCAGTACAGTGGCCCTCCAGGACCGAGTCTGGACAGCCCTGGTTTAAAGGGTAATTTAAGTAATTTTTAAAGTAATTTTTCAAGATATTTTTAAAACGTTCACTGCATGGTAAAAAATAGCTACACTACAGTTTTCTGAGACAATAAACAAATGTCACATTTTTATTTTCATTATATTACTTTCAAAAATAATGTAAAATACCGGTAAATAAATGTTTACAAATATTATAAACTCTAAACATAGATATAGGCTATTTTAGTTTCATAACAGTGGAAACAACTTAAATATTCCATAATTTATAGTCATACAGATAAGAGTAAGACAACATTCGAAACTAAAGGGTTTACTTTTGTTTGTGTCTACTCACAATAAAAACAAAACATTGTGCTTTTGTAAAATAAAGAAAACAATGAGGCTGCTGCTTTCTGCCGTCTCGGTTTCCTTTCCGTGAACTTGTTTTTGACTTGTTTTGTTTTTTCCCAACTCAGCATATAGCTACTACCTGTCACACATTTTTTTCTTTCGTTTTGTTAATCTGTTAATTATTTAAGTGAAACTTATTTTGAATATTTATTCCTTTAATACAACTATGATTTTTTTCTGTTTTTCTCCTTTCACAGAAGAGCTGCAGGTACGTGATGTGACGTCATGATGTGTGAATCCTCGTGTTCTGTTGTTTTTGCTGCTATTTGAGCATGTATTTCACTATAATTATTGCACATATTTATGATTAGGGATTTGAACAAAAACCTACATGTATTAAACACTGGTGTGAAACTGATCTTGCACCATGTTACAGACATGAATAAAGCCTCAAATTAAACAGCTTGTTGTGGAGAGCTAAGCTATAACTTTTCCAAATTATCAGACTTGCCTGAGGGATGATGAAATAGGTGAAAATACACAACTGACTAACATTGCAAGAGGGACCCAAGCCATAAAAACCACAATACCATAGACACTTGGACATGCAAGTAAGCATCTAGAAATGATCTATCAACTACCCAGAAGCCCCTAGGGTCGCTGTGATTTTGTTCCTGGACATGTTCCTGGATAAACATCTTTTGTTAATTTTAGAATAACATTCCTGTCCAAAAACATATTCCTAACCCAATCCCTTCCCCTGAACCTAATCCTACCATAACTTATCACTAAACTCAGGGAGAAATGGTGAATAAGAATGGTGTAGAAGCCCCTAGTCCTTGCTGTAAGCCTAAACTTGACATTAACTGTAAACCTAATCTTCAAATCTAATCGGTTGATTGGAATGTTGTTACAGGATCAACAAGGATGTTGATCCAGGAACATGTTCTACTTGGTGAAATCACGTTCACCCCTAGCAATCACATAGCAAAGCCACTCACATTTTCTTCAGAAAATGTAAAAATGCAGTTACAACATATATTACTTCAATGCTGGCAAAATGGACTTTCAATAAAAGTTGGCTGCCTAATATATTTAAAAGGCAGGGGAAAAAAATGAAATGGGTGCTGCATGAAAACTACCTGCTACCTGCTGTTTTCGCTTTTAGCGGGTTGAAAACAGCGATGGTAGACTTGAGCACATCATTAGTTCATGATCTGATCATTAGTAAACTGAATTAATCACATTACTTACATTGACTTTAAAAGGCTGGACAGTGTTATCCAAAAGAAGAATGTTGCAGACCACCTCGGTGCGCTGCCTGTCGCGTGCCAGCTCCGTCGCCCGGACATTGTAGGATCTGCCTGCAGGCAACCGGAAGCGTGTGGTCATTACGGTCCAACCAGAGTCTGTAACATAAAGATATCTGCTTGAGGTTGTGCAATTCCGGTATAACATAACATTTGCATCAGGTTGAGTTAGTAATTAATTTTAAAACAGGAATAATTATTACTATAAACATTTAATTACAGCATAGGCAATTTTGTACCGGTTAAACTGGATCACAGCATGTACAAGGCTGATTCGGACTCGAAATTAAATGCACACATGACAAACTGATATTTTAATGTACAGCCTACATTGTGCCTAAATATATTCATTTCCTTAGGGGGTCTCACGCAGCTTTTCTGCTAAAAGTAACAGCAAATGGGGACAGTGGATGTACTCAAAGAAGAGGTACTTCGCATGCACAGAAATACAATTGATCCGATTACAACGAAATAATTCTCAATTTTAAAATAAAAATGGCAAGAGAGTTTCAATTGTTGATTCAGGTTCATCTTAAAGTTCAGGAGACCATTTACCTCTCAAACAGACCTAAACTGGCCTTTACCTAATAATACACTGGAATATCAACACTGGAATCAATTATCAATCTACATATTAACACTTTAGTGTTACCTATTTTTTTCCATATTTCTCAGCTTGCCTTATCTAGGGAGTTCTGTTGTGCTCTATTTAGGTGAATAGAGCAGTAGAGCAGTTTGTGTGTAAGATCAAGTGGAAGCGTTTTTACTTCAGCATTCTGACATGTCCACGGGTCACAACCATCAGGCCATCCATAGATACAAAGACACATCTGAACCCCTCATGTTCATTCATAGATCTACAGTCACACAAAGGTCAAAGTGAAATATCTCTGACCTTTAAGGTATCTCACAGGGATTTCTGGGCATTCAAGCTCAAATGTTTTTTTGTGGGGGGGCACTATAATAATGCAAATAGATTATATATAAGCATTATCATTTGAAATGAAATGAAATACAACTCAATAGCAATGCCTAGTTTTAAAGGGAAATTTTGCATTGTCACATCAGCAAGAGAGATCAGGTAAAATTAATGCTTATGAACTAACAACAGATGACCATCATTTTGTGAAAATGCTAGACAGTCTAGAACTGCATGAGGAGGAATACATTTTAGCCGACAGACCATCAAGAATGAGCGCACCTTGCAGGATTCTCGAACACAGTTATAATGAAAAACATCTGAAATCACCTTGCTGATAATAAGATACCTCACCTGCCTTCTGCCTCTGCATTTAAAACAAATCTAGAGAGAAACTGCCCTTTGCAGACATTAAGTAATATAGGATTCTGTTGTTTACAGGTTTATTTATAATTTAAGAATAAAGAATGGCATTTCAATGAAGCAGCTTACATGTGTACTGCTGGAAGTCAATAATAAACAAACAAGAGGAGTATAAAATATAAAAGGGCAAATACTAAAGACAGATACAGTTTACAAACTCAGGACAGACGCTACAACAATGTTCTCATTGTTTCATAATGCCGAACTAGCAGCTGAGGGACTTATAAAGGTGTAAACAAAAAGGCAAATGTCACCTTAATGGTTTACTATGGTCTATTCCAAAAACATCAGCTTTAATGCATTCAAAGCACACAAAATGTGTGCAAAGGTCAGCAAGCATGGCAGCATCTACAAAGCCCAGGTGTCCTCAGTGTACTGTAGCTCGATCCTCCTTTGCAGGCTAACCTTTATATGTCTGTTCCCTCGGGGGCCGTCACCTAACCACATGAGCGTGCTTGAATAGGCTTCCGTTACATTCAAACATAACTCGGCTCTGCAGAACAAGCATTTAACTCGCAACATTACAGTGAATGTGAAAACTCATTTGGCTGCACCGGTGCAAGTCTCTGAGACGCGAACAAACTATTGGAAGTCTAGAATATACCATCAGAATAATAATTCACTAAAACATAAATCCTTATATGCAAATTTATACTATGATTGGCTGTTTTTCATTCCATTTTTTTTTTCATTCCCTCTGCCCATTTGTGAAATTATTTCGAGACCATCTTGAGATCCCTGCATTCAATTGTACATTCTCAATGCAAAATAACTGAGTACTCACTGAACCTCTGATTCTCTTAAATACTAGTGTATTGTGACATTGATGTTGTGATATTCAGATGATATGGATTTGAAAATAGATGGATCATAAGGCAATAGGTAATAGTTATTTATTTTAATAGGTATTAATTAATTATTTCTTAGCCAGCAAGTATTCAGTGAAGTGACTGATGCCCATGAGTGTGTTAAATTGATGTTTTTAGTTCTAATATTTCAACTGACAGCCAGCCTATATTTTTGACGGAGGTGATGACGTGCATGAGGAATGAATTCGATTTTTGGGTAATTATAAAATGTGCTGGAGATGTTCTAAATGCTTTTTGCATAGCTCATTATACTTTTTTATGGAATTAAGTCTATTTCATGGGTTAAATAAATTACATGTTACTCTGAGCCTGACATCTTTGCTTGTCAAAAATGTTACATTGAGCTGTTGCAAATTCATTGACTTTTGAAAATCAAGTTCATTTTTTTACCAGGAAAGGAGTGGTTTTGATGCAGTTGTTTTTATTGTCTCTAATAACAAAAATATTTTATTTAAAACCCATGAAAATGCAGATCCCATTGTAAATAATAGTTAAAAATCACTTTTTTTTAAATTGTTGTTCCATTTTTACCCCTTGGCAGAATTTGACTCATATGTTCTAAAGTTTGTGGTCAGTTTTAACATTTTTTTTAAAAAAGTAATTCATATTTTTATTCCATAAAGAAGCAAGAAATGTTTATTGAGCACCAAACAGCCATTCGGGAGGGTCCATTCATCTAACTTAAAAATATCCATAATCCATGCCATTGTCATAGAAGCATTCATAAAGACATCTCATAAAGTGAGGTAGTTTATGTTCACCTCATATGCAATATATTAATATATCATTTGTAATTTAAATTATTATTTATTATTTAAATTTAATTATTTAAATTAGGGGTGCACCGAAATGAAAATTCTGGGCCGAAACCAAAAATTCAGGATGCACTTGGCCGAAAACCAAAACTGAAAATAAATAATAATCAATTAATCAAAATAGTTAATAATCAAGACTCAAATATCTAAAACTGAGTTGTACAAACATTTAAATTGCACATAAGGCAATTTTTATATAAACTATTTTTATATTATTTTTATATAAAGTTTATATTTTAATAACAATTGTTTCTACTCCAGTTTGTTGGTGAAATATAAACATTTAAATGGCAATAAACTTTAATAACTTTTTCATGACAGATTTATTCAAACATACATTAAATAATGAAGACCTCACTAACAGGTATGTAAAAATATAATAAATATGTAAAACTCTCTAGAGTTATTTTTCTAGCTAACTAATGAGTTTATGGACATTGAATAGCTTTCTTGAGGTAAACATAACATTAAGTGACATTGTATAGCCTTCAAGCGGTTTTATTGATGTCTTTCCCCAGTTGAAACACTGACTGAGTGATTTCATGAGACATGCAAGTTGTAATGTATCTTTCATCACATCTTCTGGTGTTCACCCATGTTTATTTAATGCTGTAACTAGTAGTAAAGAGCAGATGAGATGATCGGTTCATGTGCGCTTGATCCGTCCTGCTGCTGGAACTGTATTAAAGAGCGTCAAAACTACATTTATTATTGGAATTTCGTAATAAAATCGACAAAATTTTAAAGCTGAGACTTCATATTAAAAGTAACAAAGCAGAATTTTCAGTGCATCCCTAATTTAAATAACTATAATATCATTAACAAACATACTGAGCCAGAAGTCGACATGTATGACCAGAGCAATGTTTTTAAAGTGCCACACAGCAACAGTATACATTTTCTGGAAACCAGCCTACAAATAGCTTATTTATAGTAGTCTCTGAACATTAAACTGAGACAGAACAATTATTTTAACATCAAAATATGACAAACTTCAGCTTTAAATGTTGTTTTCATTGGATGATGTGAATAGTGGGCATGTAACACACAGAAAATGCAAATTATCAAAACCAGGTAAAATTACTGTCACTTTCACATTTATTAGCAGCTTGCACCAAAACGTTTTTGTGTGAGTTCTCAAGTACAAAATATTGCAAGGCATGGCAAAAGGCTACACTAACAAGCTTCTTGATTCCCATGAGCCAAGACTCAACATTGAAAAAGAAACACATTTTTTGATTAAAGTTGCACATTCCAGCCAATTCTGCACTGCTTACAGTAGCAGGTTTAACTGCTGAGGGTTTGTCCGTTCTAATCATGCTGTCAGTTTCTGGACACACTGCATGCTTCCACTCCTTCCTCTCCGCTGAGACACAACCACTCACCAGGAACATAGAGCTACTTGAATAAAAGGACGACTTCCACAGTAATCAATATCCTGTAAACAAATCTGCCTCACTTCATTAGAGGGAAAAAAGCCTCCCCTGGGCTAGAGATGGTAGAAAAGGCTCAAGCACTTTAGTAATGGAGACTAAAGCCGAGAAGTCGGCTAGCTCAAGTCAAATGTTCTGTATTCATTATACTTCCCCAGACAAGGGACGCCCAGATCGATAGACGCTGAGTGTCTAACACGGTCAACTTGGGCCTTGAGCCCTTTGCAGGGATCTATTGCATGCTGGAAATCCCCAACGTCACATCTCCATCCATTCATCTTGCTTAAGATTCAAATGACTCAGGAGACTCACATGTTACTCTGTCCATTAGCCTGCAGCATCTCTACAGATGAAATTGTGACCCAAAGGCACAAACTGGATTAGTTCATTATAATAATGCCATTGCAAAAAACATGTTGAATAAAGCAAGGAGTCATCAGAGGCTATGAAGAAAAAAAACAACTTTAAGTGATTGATTTATAAAACTGTGGCAACATCAATATGATAAAATGATAAAAATGTAATGTATAATATATTATAATAATTATAATAAATCACAACTAGAAGACGGATAAAGAAAATATGGAAGGCAAAGGTTTAGGCAAGCTTAAAGGATTAGTTCACTTTTAAATGAAAATTACCCAATACTTTACTCACCCTCAAGCCATCCAAAGTGTATATGACTTTCTTCTTTCTGATGAACACAATTAGAGATATTTTAATAAATATCCTGACGCATCCAAGCTTTATAATGGCAGTTAGCAGGATTGAAAGTGCTCTAATCCTTTAAGTTTTAAGCTTTTGGTTCTGGCGCACAAGAATCAATATGCAACACATGCAGTCTTTGTAGTGTAAATGTAGCTATATGGTAAAGTATGCAAGAAAGATCAAAATTCAGTACGCAAACATATGTTAGAAAAAAAAAAGTAACACTCTTAGTCTAAGATAAGGTTTCATTTGTTAAAATTAGTTAACTATGGCCCGGTTTCACAGACAGGGCTTAGACTAAGCCAGGATTAGGCTTATATATTATATATATAACCATGCCTTTGAAAGAAAACATTACTGGTGTGCATCCTAAGACAATACATTGGCACTGACAAATTTTAAGATATGTCAGTGCATGTTGCTTTCAGTTAAAACAGCTCAAACATGCATTTTAGTCTAAGACTAGTTTAAGCCTTGTCTGTGAAACCGGGGGTATATTAGTTAACATGATCTAACAATGGAAAATAGTTAATAAATTATTATTAAAATTAGTTAAATGTTAATTTTAACATTTAAAAATACATTATTAATCAAAAGTTGTATCTGCTAATGTTAATTAATGGACCAGAGCTGAACTAACCAAAGATGAACTAACAACTAACTTGTATACTGAAGTATACAAGTTTAACTAACAATTATTTTTTATTATTATTATTATTAATAATGTTAACAAAGATGAAGAAATACTGTATAAACTAGCGGTGGACAGACGATATAGCAAAAATATTGTATCAATTTTTTTCAGGTAGAATCAAGATCCATGATCTTATCACGATTCTTTTTCAACTTGGTCATTGTGAAATACAGCGAAACTAATTTGCATAATTAACTAACTTTATTTGGGCCAAAGTAGAGGTGGGCTATACGACAAATCTTATTTCACTATTCTATTTCATTATTTTATCTTCTTTGTTATTAAAAATAAGAACAAAGATGTAAATTACAAATAATAGGTCAAATACAATATAAGATACCAAAGAAGTAAACAGTGCTTTAATTTTTTAGCTACAGTAGGTGTATTTAACAGTAGCATTTAAGTAAAAAATTGAATAAACAAATATAAAAATAAAACAACCTATAGACTTCACTGTATGAATTAAAAATACACTAATGACTAATCCCTATCAAAGCTCAAGTGAGTGAGTGATTTTTGCTTTGTATTTGTTGTTTGATTAACATTAATGACACAGACACCAGGAGGTTTATTAGGCTGCTGTCACTTTAAGACCTAATGCACAGATCAAGTATAATGACACGCACCTAAACTTTTTACATACACTAAAGATATAAACGACTGTGTGTGTTCATGTAAACCTCGTATGTATTTGACAGTTTAAATGCAAAAACACGAGAAAAGCTTATGTCAGGACATATGTCATGAAAAGTTAACTGGCAAAGCTTGAAAACACATGCAAATAATAAACTTTAGTGATGGCAAAGAACTGCCATGTCACATGGGTGTAACCCTACCGATGTGTTGCAAAACATGTGATGTGAATGTATGTCGCTTTGTACAGTATGTTGGGATGGGGCGCCAGAACTGCAACTGAATCGTTCACGACCTAAAATTGTGATATCTCACACCCCTAGTCTCTATTGCTCGTATTAACTAACGTTAACCAATGGGACCTGTGAGGTGTTACCAAAAAATGACTAAATATTAGCCATTTTTCCACCTCAGGCCGAACGGTTCTTAGAATGGTAAGGAACGGTTCCAGTTGTGTTTCCACTTGAGCCTGGTACGACACGGCATGATAACAATTACAAGCCATTCTCGACACAGTTGTCTAACTGTGCGTTCACACTGCCGCCGGCGCGAGCGTCAAAATTCGCCCTGGCTACCCTGCCAACAACGCTGTACTGTGCATTCAAACCGCCGCCGGCGGGAGGGTCAAAGTAAATGACAAGTTGTGGCAACCAATGACAAGTTGTGGCAACCAATCGGAATCCTCTCAAGCGAGGACCTCTACATTCCGATTGGTTGCCGCCGAACCGTGTCATAGCTCATTACCATAAAGTTGACCTGACTTCAACTCTCCTCGACGCTCTCACAGTCCAAGACGCGCCGCGCCGCTCGCCGCCGGCTCACATTGAAAATGAATGACTTCCTGTCACTTTGACGCTCTCGCTGGCGGTGGTGTGAATGCACGGTAACCGTGCTAAATCGTGCTGGTAGAATGCGTGTAGTGACGTCGCCATTCAAGATTTGTCACTTGTCTGTTGCCTGGCTTAAGTGTTGCCAATTCCACCGCGGGTTGTATCGACCCAAAATAACATGATATTTAGTCCCTGGAATGCGAATTTTACCAGGGGAGACCCGCCCAAAAAGCGAATTTTACCCCCCGGGACGCGATTTTTTTTTTTTTTTTTTTTTACCGTGGGACCCCCTTGAAATGCGATTGGGCTAGTTTTGAGGAGCAATTTGTGGGGGTTTTGTTGTGAAAACCTGGCGACCCTGCCTGGCTTCTCTGTAGCTGGCTAAGCGCTCTATTTGAGCGACGAAAAAACGCAAATTAGTAATAAAGAAATATCGGATCATCCTCCATAACGCGGTCGTTATTTACATCTCATATCATCAGTAAACCTTTGCATTACCAAGGTAACGACTGACAATTTTAAGAGCGGCCATTATCAGCCCCATAGTGGAATGAATGAAACCATAACTGTACCAGCTGGCCCAGATCTGCACGGAATGGAACGGTTACGCAATGAGAACCGTTCGGCTAGCGGCTAATGAGAGCTCTCCCAAACTTTCAAAATGTCAGTTAAGCAGTTTAAGATACATTTTTAAAGCAAGGCTTTTTTTTTATGTTTTTAAAACAATTTTGTAACCAGCATGAAACATTAAGCTGCCTTGAAAAAACTAAAACTTCTCCTGCCAATATAGTTCATTAGCTTAACTGTAGCCTGATTAGTTGCCTAGCAACTTGCTGCATTAATACAGTATTCAACGGACTGTTACAGGTATACTTCAGCCTTATGATTCGTAATTCTGGTATAAATGTGGGCAGCCATATGTTTTATGGATCCAAAGCTGTTTTTATAGCTTAATACTTAATAAATGGTTTTAAATCTAAAAGTAACAGCAGGCTATAAAGTACATTAAAGTCTTATTTCACAGGGAAAATTAGCTCTCACACAATATGACCCATTCAAACATGAAAAGGCTCTTATGAAGTGGTTGAATTTTACATTGCCTTGACTATGTGGATCCAGAAATTGTTACTTTTTATATTAGAAAGTGTTAAAATGGGACCAGCACATCTAGATCAGTCAACAGCCAGAAGTGAAATAGGAGGAGGATGATCACACAATTATGCATCATTCAGAATCACTGCTAGCAAAAAGACTCCCTTCAGTCTAAAGCTTAAAGTTTAAGGTTAGCACTGCTGAACACTGCAAAACAAATGCAAACACTCTAAAAAACATTTGCAACAATGCAGCAAAATACCACAGACACACATTACAGAGAAAGCTTAAAACCAAATAGTAAATAAGTTATAAAGGATAAAGAATTCAGTAAATTTGCCATGCATATTAGCTTGCAGTTGGTTTGAATCCCATTTTGGGAGAACAAACACAGACCTTTCCTCTACAGTGAGCGGCCAATGGCAGCCCACAAAAACAGTGCAATGTGCTGTGAGTGTGTTCTCTGGCATGTGGGGAGGGGAAGTGGGCGTACATCCTGACTCAGGTGAGTACACACTTTCAAACTAGGTCTACAGGAGTCAGTGTGTAACCAGATCTTACAAGCACGACCCAGCCAATCTCTGAACTTGACATTTTTGCAGCCTCTGGCTACATTTGGCACAGCAACCACAAATGCAATGGCTGGAGGAAGTAAAAAAGGAAAAGAGTGATTTTTCCAACCACTCTGCTTCAAAAACAGTTTGAATGTGGATGAGGGAAATGAAAAACAGTTTGGACAGTATAGAAATTTAAGGCAAAGCACTTTAGGTAATGCATTGTGATTCTGAACAATTCTGCATCGATACATAATCGATTCGATACACAAAAGAATTGATTTTTTAAAAAGTGCAATTAAATAGGCCTGTCATACATATGCAGTGTTTTACTGGTAATAAAGTACTTTTACTATAGACTATAATAAAAAGCATTTGGGTCTGATGTTTTGGGTTTCAAAAGAACATGCATGAATGAGAAAACAAGCTTGATGTTAAGGTTATTATATTATAGGTTATTACTCAGAAACTTTGTGATCTCTAATTTAATTCTCTTAAACTGCATAATGTGCTTGAACAGCCAGATACTCAAAATAATAATTAGCCAGATAATTTCAAAATATCTGTCTTGACGAATATTCACATAAACATAGTCGGTTATGTCTTAAGTGAACATAATTCTGATGTGTAACATTATTTAATGCATTAGGTCATAATATTATAAACCTGAAGCTGTCTGTGTGATTAATGTTCATCAAAAAATAAAAGAAATGAGGAATCGAATCGTTATACCCTCTGAATCAAAATCAAATCGAATAACACATCAATTAGATTACCTTTGCCGTGATTTAATGTTCACTTAAAAGTTAATTTTAATAACACTTTTTAATCATTATAAAATAGCAACATTAAATGTATAGTCAAGCAAATCTCAAAATGAATATCAAATTTTTCATTCTGTACATTATAATGTTGTGATGGCTAAATTTACATTAGAATAAATACTTAACAAATACCTTAGATAAGGTATTTAAATTCATTTACACAAATGCATCACAATTAAAAGGATTAATTTTAGTTTAGTTATTGTTGTAAATTTATTTATACAAAATAGTACAGCATACTTCAAAATATCCCATTGTATTTGCATGGTTCAACAAGAATACTATGGTATTAAAATGGTAATTTGTCCAAAAAGCCATGGTACTCTTTATGTTCATTCAAGCATACCGCACAGAACAGAATCGAACCTCAGCTGATGTGGCCAAGCATGCGGTGTCTGTTTTCCGTGAGGTTAAAAGTGTGAAATGTTTTCAATTCATATTCCAGTTTAATATGCAGAGACAGCTACAAGTAAAGCCATGAGTAGGTTGATATCCTCGCCAAAGTGTAAACACTGTGGTCTCTGTTTGTTTGAGTATCCCAATGCAGCAACGCTGGAAAAATCTGAAATGTAAAGCTAAGAAGCAGTGGACCCATCAAAACAGGTTTACTCTGAACTGCAAAGCTGTTTCCTAAGAGTTTCAGCATGTCTGGTAGCATCTGAAATTAGTTTCCTACATTCAAATTAAATACAAGTAGTTAAATCAGTTCATTGCACTGTAATTAAAATTTGTTTCCACTCCAGATTTGTAAAACACCACATCAAACATCCTATATGAAAAAAGTTCAATAAACCAACACTTAACTAACTTTTAACATCTTACCCTTCCATTATCCTTCATACCAAAAACAGAGGGTCCAATATTTATAGATAGCTTATGGTTCTCATTTGAATAAATCCCTAATCTAAGGTATTTAATCTTTGGCATATAACTTGTCATTTTGCAAAAGGCAGTCACTGAATACTGAAAATGATAATTCTGATTGCTGCACAAAATATCAGATATTATATAATGATATTTATGTGCACAGTACACATCAAAAGCATACTGTGAATGTCTTATGAAAATATTTCAGGCACAAGTGGTCCAAACACAGGGAACAGGCTGTACAATCAAAGGGAAAATACAGATGTACAGATATAGACACTCCCGTCCAGTGCGGTGGAATTTTTCCAAAGGACTCTTCCTCTTTCCGTCAATACACAAGAACTTTACTCATAAATGCTTAAACATCTCATTGTCTCTTTGAGATGTGTCATGAGCCTCACATTAAAAATTGAGGGGAAAAAGGAGGTCGTCTATTTTTGTCTGTCTGAGTTTAGTTGCAGACAGGCAAGAGAAGCAAATGAAATGCAGTAGGGAATCTCTTTTATCATAAATCATATCTTCTGAGGCAGAAGGGACATTTTAATAACACTAATACTTTTTCTGTTTTGTATCTTTCATTTCTTTTAAGGTCAAGTTCAACTTAGTGCTTTATTGTATGCCCGTATTACACCTTTCCCAAGTTTGGGGTCAGTAAGATTCTTTTGGTAACACTTCACAATAAAGGTTTCATTTGTTAACATTAGTTAAACTAACAATTAACAGCTTTTATTAATCTTAGTTAATGTTAATCTCCACATTTACTAAAACATTATTAAAATCAAACGTATGTGTCAACATTAGTTAATGCACTGTGAAATAAAATGAATATGAACATTTTTTATTATAGTTAATCAATGCTGTAAACATATATTGCTCACTGTTGTTAGTGTATGTTAAAAAATGAGACTTTATTATAAAGAGTTACCATTTTTATGTTTTAGAAAGATGTCTCTTATGCTCTACAATATTTATTTGAACAAAAATCTGTATTTTAATATAAATTAAAATGTAATTTATTCCTGTGAAGAGTGGAGTAATGGATGCTGAAAATTCATCTTTGCCATCAGCGTCACATGATCCTTCAGAAATCATTCTAATGCTGATTTGCTGCTCAAGAAACATTTCTTATTATCAATGTTGATAACAGAAAACAGCTTAATATTTTTGTGGAAACCATGATACATTTTTTTTTTTCAGAATTTTTAAAAGAATTAAAAGAACACATTTATTTGAAATAAAAAATCTTTTGTAACATTATAAATATCTTTACTGTCACTTTTGATCAAATTACTGTGCCCTTGCTGAATAAAAGTATTCATTTTTTAAAAAAATAAATAAATAAATAAATAAATCTTACCCAAACTTTAAAACGGTAATTAGTGTTAGGTTCAAAATAAGAGATTTTATGTCCACAGGGTGATATAAATCTCCAAGTAAAAAGGAAGCTCATGATAACTTTTCCTTTTGATTCTGGAGCACTTACCACAAAAATGTGACACACTCATTTCCTCAGGGCCGAGCGCGTGTTTGGTGACAGCATAAGGAAGCAACACTGAGCTTTATAATTAACAAAATCTATGATGTGGATTTGAAAGAGTACGCCATTTCATCAGGAAAACTGGGAAATGGAAACTATTGAATGAATCCTCTCTCACAAAAACACTCTGCTAATAATAACATGTACCTTTACACTTATAAAACACCTTTGAGTCCGTGACAGATGGACTGTACACACAGCTGTGATTTGCTTCTGTCATATCTGCTGAAACGCATGTGATGTGTGGCTGGTGATCCGTTTTGGAGAGCCACATGAGCAGTCACTGCAACAGTGCTGACAGAACACTCTCTATTCATGATACCGAGGCCAGTCATCCATCGCGTACCTTCTCAGACAGGAAGTTTTTATTGGAAAGAACAAGCAGAGAAATCCTGTCAAAACGAGCCTGTATTTCCTCTAGGCTCGCCTCTTCATGACTCAGATCTGAGATGAATATATTTGACCTGGCAGAAGAAGGTGCAGTGCCTAGATGAACTAATGATAATTCCTGACTGTCTGATGGGCGTTTCTGCATTGCAACTAAAATGACGACTTCTTCTTCAAAAAAAAAAAAAAAAAAAGCGCTTTAAATATTATCAAGAGAGTCAGACAATGAAATTCTCAGTTGGTGATGAAAAGAAGCCTGTTAACTATAACAGGCTTCTTTTCAGCACCAAGTGAGAATTTCAGTCTCACAGCTCAGCTGATCTGCCTTGTGTCATCTGGAGAGAACACCATGATTCAGAAATTAATACTTTGATTCAGTAAGAAATTGGAACACTTTCCAAAAGTGACACTTCACATCAAAAGTGACAGTAAAGACTTCTACACTGTAGAAGAAGATTTATACTTTAAATAAATGCTGTTTTTTTTTAGCTTTTTATTCATCAGAGAATCCTTGAATATCACAAAAATGATAGGAAGAAATGCTTCTTGAGCACCAAATCATCATATTAGAATGATTTCTGAAGGATCATGTGACACTGAAGACTGGAGTAATGATGCTGAAAATTCAGCTTTGCCATCACACAAATAAATTACACTTTAAAATATGTTAGAATGAAATTATAAACAGTTCTTTTTATTTACTTTGAATCAAATAAATGCAGCATTGGTGAGCATAAGAGACTTACAAATCAACTTTAAAGGTAGGGTGCATTCACACTCATTGGTTGGAAGTTTCTTTTTTTCTACAGTAAAATCAAATTGGTCAAAATACCAAATTGTAACAGCTAGCCTATACTTCTACAACAGTGATAGACCTAGCCACGTGAAATGATAACGTGGAATGCAAATGTAGTCAGGGCTCTAAGAAAAATCGCTTTGTTACTTTCGCCCACGTTTTCCCCTAAGATTTTGGTCATATCGCCCACCCCTAATTACCTATATTTAAATGAATGAATGCTTCTCCCAGGTGGAAGCCAGTGATTAATATAACAAGAAAACTGTGGAACGGAAGACCCTTCAGCTTGAAATGAAATAACAGCTCAGTGTGAGAGAGTACATGGTATTAAGATCCCTTGAAATATCCCTATAATAAGGTGCTTAACTTGGCCATGGGTTGCTCTCAGGAGGTCAGAACTTACATGGCAATGTGCTCGGTCAGGCAATGTGGTTTCTCATACTGAGATGGGCAGGTGCTGCCAGTTCCAACTGTCTGAACACCTGCCTCCTGTTACCCCCTCCTCAAAGCCCCTCAATTCAGCTCCACATGGCCTTGGCTCAGGTGCACAGAAATGCCTGCCAGGGCCTTTGCTGCAGCCCTTGCACCCCTAACAGCTGACATCCTGAAATCATCTGAACTGCTCCTGCATAACCACTCCACTCAGCTGTAATGTTCATGACCATTCATAAAATATATATATATATATATATATATATATATATATATATATATATATATTTTTTTTTTTTTTTTTATTTATTTATTTATTTATTTATTTATTTTTGCACATGGGGTTATGTTTTTTGTTTTTTTAAGAAATGGCCACTTTTATTCAGAAAGGATACCTTAAATTGATCAAAAGTGACAGAAAACCTTTACTTTGTTACAAAAACGTTCTATTTCAAATAAATGCTATTCTTTTGAACTTTATATTCATCAAAGAATCCTGAACGGATTCCACAAAAAAAATATTAAGTAACTGTTTTCCAGATTGATAATAATAAGAAATGTTTCTTGAGAGCCAAATCAGTACTGGAGTAATGATGCTGAAAATTCAGCTTTGCCATCACAGGAATACATTACATTTTGAAATATATTAAACAGAAAACTTAGCACGGAATAGCCTTCCCCAACTTGTAGACAGCTTTTTACAGGAAGAAGAGTCAGTGTTGTTGAAATGTTAATGGCTTCAAACAGTTCATGAGTAGTTGAAAAATGTCTCCCAGTTGGTTTGAGTTTAATGCGAGTCTAAATATTCACTATGGGTTTGAATCTGGACTCTGACCAGGCCTAAACATGAGCCTGACGGACGTGTTCTCAAGCCACATCTTGGTTATCTTTGCAAATTGGGCAGGAGCATTGTCTTGTTGAAAAATAACATTGATCATTCCTCTTTAGATAACTTTTCATTTGTGGGAAACACGCCATTCTGCAATGTTCTTCTGTACTCCAAAGCATTCAGTGACTTTTCACAGTGAAGTAGCTCACCAATACTAGCAGCTAAAAGGGCTCTCCACACACTGACACCTTTTCCTCCAAGCCTCTTTTATCAATATATTCCAACCTTATTTTCAAAGAAACCACCGTGTGGAGCATCACTGTGCAACTTGTGTTTTATTGTGGTTCATCACTTCACACACAACTTTCCATATTCTGCCAAAAACTTCATTCTGTCTTTAATGTTGTTCTGAGACAGCAATGCCTTTTTAAATAGTGCATTTGCTTAAATTTAGCTAATTTCCTGAACAATAATTTGTGGGTAAGACAATTAATAGCTCACCGTTTAGCCATTTTAGGCTTGGCCCAATATTTATTTATTTTTTTGCCCAGGAGTGCGTGCGTGTGTGTGTGTGCGTGTGTGTATATATATATATATATATAAAATAATTTATATAATATACATACATATAACATACATGTATGCATCCACACATACACTGTACATGTATATATATATATATATATATATATATATATATATATATACATACATACATATATACAGTATATATATACACATGTGTGTGTGTACAGTGTATGTAAATTATATAGAGACACACACACCTACATCCACCCATCTTATCGTGCCTTCATGAGGGAAGAATTTTGAACAACTGGTTTTCACCTGTCCATATGACGTCGTAATGATCGAGTCACATGGGTCTAGTCATAAACCCTGTCAAAAACGATGACGTCATTGACATGTAGACAGCCAATGCAACATATAAAATAACTCAAATTTAGAGAGAGGGAGAGGGAGAGAGCGCGAGAGCGAGAGCACACAAACTCGTCTTTGACTTCGAAATCACCGAATGTTTCACCAATGACAGGAACCATCAGTGTTTGGCTCTTAATGAGAGAAGTTAAATTAAGATAATCCTCTCAAATAGATTACATGATCATGTTCATCTCCCATCAGAGCACTATTGCGTTGGTTAAATACACCACAAGCTCCAACAAAATCAAATCTGCTTTAAATGTCTTCAGCTAAAGAAAAAGCTTCTTGAAAAACTGAACTGTAAACATTTACAAATAAAATGCTAAAGAAGTATTCCTTGTATGTGATCTTTTTCTTGGCTAAAAGATAACATTATGATATGAGAAACAACTTGAAATTTGTTTTTACTACAGCAAAGCAGGCAGCATTTTAGTACAGAAATTCCCCAAGCAACATCAAAGTGACATTCCGATTCTTACCGTCATAAACTGCTCCAGGGGTGTCCAGTTTTATAAGTAAATGTTATTTCGTTAGAGACCCAAAGGCAGAGGAGCGGAGAGCCCGCTCAGAGAAGCAGCAGCCTCATACTGACCCGCTCCAGCCCAGCACACACATTCAACTCAACGGGGCCTCCGGTTCCAATAATCCACATAAACTCAATCCTGTAAAGCCAGTCAGCGACGACACTTTACAATCCAGTCAACGGACCACTAGGGCGGTGGAAGGGATCTCGTAGGAGAATAAAAACGCATTTCCCACTCCGGAGGTCGGCTCATCAGGATCGCTGACTTTTTTTTAGTTGTGTCTCCGTTCACGGTGCTGTTACATTGTAGAAGCCGCAGAAGCAGCAGCGCTGAGTGTTACATTGTAACATGGCGCGACATCTCTCCGCAGCGCCACCAGCGGTCGGGGGTGGAGTCACAACCTGGAGATTTAGACAGATAGATATATATATATAGATAGACCAGTTTATTAAAATAATTATGCTGTTCACAGGCTTGTTTTATCCAGATATAGTGGGACTAACATTGATTGTGGATTTACTAACGTCTCAACAAAAGTCTAGTCAATGCAACAATTCTTTTGCCAAAGGCAAGATCGCATATTCGCGGCACAGAGTTTTTATGGGCAATAGTGGCATCTTGTGGTCAAATCGCGCTGATGCTCTTAAAGGAATAGTTCACCCAAAAATGAAAATTCTATCATCGTTTACTGACCCTCAAGCTGTTCCAAACCTGTATACATTTCTTTGTTCTGCTGAACACAAAGGAAGATATTTGGAAGAATGTTTGTAACCAAGCAGATCTCGACCCCCATTGACTAACATAGTATTATTTTTTCCTACTATGGTAGTCAATGGGGGGTGCAATCTGCTTGTTTACAAACATTCTTCCAAATATCTTACTTTGTGTTCAGCAGAACATAGAAATGTATACAGGTTTGGAACAGCTTTAGGGTCAGTAAATGATGATAGAATTTTCATTTTTGGCTGACCTATCCCTTCAGTTACGTGTTTAAATACGTGTAGAGATTTGGTCTTGTTTTTGAGTCTTCTGTGTTTTTTCTCGATTTTTTTAATTTTGGTAATATTGTTTTCAACTGTCAATAATAAAAAATAAAAAAATTGGTAGCTAGGAATTCTTTAACTATGTATCTAAAACTTCACTGTGCGCAGAATATATCACACTGTAACAAACATTTAAAGACTAAATTGTATAGTAAAAAAAAAAGCATGCTTTTGGTTTGAAATTAGCAATTATCTGGAGGGAAAAAAGTACAGTAAAACACTGTTCAGATGGCCACAAAGGGCTAACACTGCGGAAAGCCAAACCTATTGGAAATATCATTGCAGAATGAGTGATCTAGTATGTAAACACTGGGAAATGTCCACACCCAATGTGTGCTTCAGCAAGATTGCCTCTCAAACATCTTTTTGGCATCCATCCTTTGGCTGACTGTCACTCACACTATGTTTGTTATGTAGGCATGTGCCAGCAGCAAACATTACTTAAAAATGTGACCAAAAACTATTTTTAAACTAGTTTTTTACTATGTTCCATGATCATTTAGGTTTTTTTTTTTTTTTTAATTAATCTCAATGATCTTATATGTCATTGGTTTACATATATTTAGCCAGTAGCCTAGTGTTTCTTACTATTACTGTAAACTAATCAGAAACATGACATTTTGACAGATGTAAACTACAAAATCATAAACATAAGTTGTAAATTGTTTATTCATGAGAAAAAGAAGACACTGGTATCCAGTGGTGTGCTGTACCATTTCAAATGCATTGTACTTATACAACCTCATACAAACAAAATCCAAGAGCTAATCATTTACATATATGCTTTTAAATTTTAGGCAGTTCATACTTTCTCATTTTTCAAAAGATTTAAAATCCCATCCCGTCTAGATGTGTATGTTGCATGTCTGAGTTGCAGCAGGTGCCCAGGAAACAAGTTTCCACTGGGGGCGTACATCTTTTCTCCTTTAGGGCCCATCAGAGAGCGCAGGGTCTTGTTCCGTGTCAAGATTTTCTCATAGAACTCTAAACCACCCTTTGCATAATCGCTAGACAGACATGCTGCACGATGATCCGAGCTGTAGTCCAACCACTGGCTCAGAGCATCAGAAGCCAGTATATACGACACGACTCCTAAACCTAGTGCAACTACATTAACACCAGCCCTGAAGATGATGGACCCAGCCTGGAGCCCAAAGATCTGCTTGAGGGCTACGCTGTATATACAAGCTCCAGCCAGACATGCTGGAGCCACTGAAGCGTGCAACACAGGACCCCCAGCCCCGAGTCGGGCAACTTCTCGGGCTATAGCAAACTTCTGCGCCTCTGGAGAGAACACCAGGGAGTTTTTGAGAGCAATGCCTGAGTCGCTGTCCCATTCCAGCTCTTTACCATTGATGAGAATAGTGCGGTTTGTGATGCCCGATGGATCATCAGCGGTGCTGTTGAAGTTGGCTGGGATTCCGATCTGCGCTCCAGAGGGAAGCCATGGAACACCTGCTCCTACCGGATGAAAGCCGAAAGAGGCAAAAGCACTGAAGTTTTTAGGGGAGCTGACAGCAGAATCTTTCAGCACCTCCTGAAAGACGTTCTCAAGCTTCTCCGACAGGCTGGCTGGTTCTCCTTTGTGCCAGGCCTGGTACACTTTTCTGTATGTATGATCTGGGAAAACATGATAAAAAATGTTGGCAGAGAAAACCCCGCCACAACCGACAAGAAGCAGCGGTGTCCGATACTTCTGAATAAACACAGAGAATCTGAGAAAACGTGAAGCCATCTCTTCTTTTGCTTACCCAGCCAAGCTGTCAAGACAAATGACAAAATTATATATTATTAATCATAAATTATATAATTTTTGCATTTAATATCAATGTCATCATTAACAGACCATGTAGGCTACATATTAATAAAATACGTGGTTTTTTTTTCGCCAAACTATATGAAAAGTTGCTTATAAAGGCATTATGCTTTAAATATCTGCTGCACATTTTCAAAGTATGTATCGCAAGCCCTTCTTTTCTGAATACATTTTTATATTTTTCGAATGCATACATTTCCCGTACAGTTTCGAATAAAGTCACGAACAACTCTTTAGAAATAATTACCTTTTAAAAGACCATAAAACCATTAGCATTCTCTTACTTGCTACTTTGTGTTCATTCTCGCAAGGACAGCACGTTGAGTGTTATGGAAACACATCTGCCGCAAGAACTTTACGACACTTTTACGACAGCACGGATAATGTGCGGACTCCATAGAAATTGAATAAGGATTAGAATAGAAATAAGAATGTATAATTTGTATTACTATAATGGGAATGGACAGGCACATATCTGAATAAAATTTCGCAAATTTTAAATCTTTATTTTGTATTTTTATAAATCACTGGCTATCGGCGTTGTCCACGGATCACGGATGTCACGCATGAATATTTGGAATATATTTATCAAAGACAGAACGTCTCAGAGGACTCACAATCCTTTTCTTTCCCTATGCATTGAACTTGATCAAACTTGAGCACGCGTTCACAACAGACACTAGTTATATTAATTTCACACGGATGTAAGCGAAACTTTTTTCTTTTGTTCAACCTCATCTTTCAAATTGTGAAAAATGACAACCCCATACACACACACACACACACATATATATATATATATATATATATATATATATATATATATATATATATATATATAATTTTAAAAGTTACAATAACATCTGTGTCAAGCGTCGTCCTATTAAAATGAATGGGGAAAATATAATTATATTTTTTAATGTCCATTAATTTTTTATTTTTCATTTCATCTATCATCTTATAAATCGTAATGTAATCATATAAACTTAACTGCCGCTTTAAAAGTGATGATGAGGCTTCAAACAGAGGAACAGTCCATTTGCGCTTGTGGGGAAGAGTCTTCCGTTAATTCGACGATGTACATGTTTTGAAGAAGACGGCGTGTTCAGAAAAGATCTGGGTATATGTTCACGGCTGTTTGTATCAGATGTATAATGCTTCTAGACAAATAAAACAGTGAATGAATGCTCTATAAGAGTTGGCAAAAGAAACGCATCCACCCCATCGAAACCATGCTATTTATAGCATCAGCAGTTGCGATGTGAAGTTTGTTACACAGAAATTTCATAAGGGCGGAGGTAAATGTTTTAATATTTCATTTAATCTGAACAGCAGGCTTCACAAAGAGCCTGTAGATAATTCTGAACTTAAATATACAGGGATGTCGAGGAGGAGTCGGGATATTTGCACACTTGGTAAATCAACCAAACCAGCATTGGTAAGTTTCCTGCCAGAGTTTGATGATGGGTTTTGATGATCATTGTCATTTGTCAGTGGTCAGAATCACACTCGTGTAATTTCAGACATAAACGTTTGTCAGTGTATACCCCTCGTGCTCAGCTTTTCATTGTCTATAATCATTATAGATGTTTAGTAAATGAGACTCTGAAATAAACTCTGAAATCTGAATTGAGTGACTGATCTAACGGGATACGTCACTACGCCGCGTTAAAAGTGACGTCATCTCTGATGGAAGGGCGTATGAAACATCTGAGTAATAGACAATTTATAAAGCTAAAACTAAATATAGCTTTACATCTGGGTGGAAGTGATATAATTAATTATTTAGAAAATATATGATACAATTTGTAACAATATTAGGGAAGTTCCATATGCATAGAATGAAATGGTCTGGCTTCAACCCATTTTTTAAATAAAAGACATAATAATATGATAGACATGTACCCATTTCCATCACAAGAAAAAAAAAATCATGATTCTGTAAATCATAATCAGACATTTAAAAAGCCATAATTATGCAATAAAAAGTAAAAGTCATGCTATAGCAAGTCCTAATTATGAGTTTGAAAGTACAAAATTATGGTAATGTGGAATTAGATTTTTTTTTTTTTTTTTGTCAATTTGTCATAATTTTGGCAGTTTATGTCATTGTCCTCTCCTTTTTTTTTTTTTTACAGTCCTATCATAATTCTGACTTTTTATAGGCCTACATTTCTCTAAATGTGAAGTGGTCTTAAAGGGATAGTTCACCCAAAAATGAAAATTTTGTCATTAACCCTCAAGTTGTTCCAAACCTGTATGAGTTTCTTTTTTCCTGCTGAACACAAAAGAAGATATTTTAAAATGTGTTGGTAACCAGACGGAAGCCATTAACTTCCATAGTATTTTTTTTTTCCTACTTTGGAAGTCAGTGGCTACCGTCAACTGTTTAAGTACCAACATTCTTTAAAATATCTTCTTTTGTAATCAGCAGGAAAAAAGAAACTCGTACAGGTTTTGAAGATAATGAGGATGCGTAAGTGATGACAGCTTTTTTTATTTTTGGGTGAGCAAATGTGAATAGAACAGTTTATGTTAAGCTATCCATATCATACATAATATCACTGTTTATATCTATATATTTACTTATTTAAACTTGGTATAACCCTGTTATTAATTCTCAAATTGTTTTATTTAGTAAAGTTAAAACTCACAGTGATAAGTTCATTGCACTTTATCGACCACTTTGAATTGACGTCCTGATGAAGAAAATCAATTTAAAAACACTGAAGAAGGAAAGTCATGCGGAATGACATGAGGGAGTAAATGACCATTTTCATTTTTGGGTGAACTGTGCCAAAAGCCTACAACTACAGTACACAAAGTGTTAGCCCGTCATCTTAAGAGGTCAGTTTGGGGTCTCGCTCATGGGTGTGTCTGGTCGAGAGGTGTCTCATAGCTTCCTTATGAAAGAGAGATCACTCAAATATCCAGGCCTGGTGGAATTAGGAAGGAAGTTTACTCCTTCCTCACATTGTGGGCCGCAGGAAGGGGTGGCCGTCACCCACTGACAGACTTTTCCTCCTGAATAGCCCACAGTGCCCTGCTCACGGGCCAGACAAACGTTTCCTCATTAGCCTAGCTGAGTTCCTCAAAGTCTTCTTTCTGCTAGAGTTGTCTTTTTAGGTAAGAAAATATGTTTTTACTTATTTTATTATTATTGTTTATCATACATCCTTTAGGTACATATTGCTATTTCACTGTAACTCTGTTCATATTAACATTTAGGGACTTGCTTAAGAATTGTGCTAATAGTTTTACAAAGTCACTCCTTGTTTTCTTGTTATTTGATATTGATAAGTAAATTAATTATTAATTTATTAATTTTTTTATTGCCATAAAATAAAATATATTTAATGTGAGGTAGCCTAAGAGGAAGCATGAATGTGCAGAAATGTATATGTAGTGTATTTGTACTTTATGGTACATTTTGTATATTTATTTATTTTCAGTCTCTATGCCAGGATTAAAGATACTTTTTGTAGACATATTTGCAGGGCTATAACTGATCTTATATAAATAATATATAATATATTATGAAAATATATGTCAACATTTTGACATCTTATTCTCATCCTCACATACAAAATTCATGGAGCTTTTAAGGAGTATTTTATGAATGTTTGTGTTGGCTTGTGTTGTGCAGAAAATAACAGCAATTACAAAGAAGCACAATGTCTGCGTCTAGACCATATCCCTTGCAATGCATCCTTCTACCCTAAATTAGCTCTCCCCAGAACTATTCCCAAACCACACAAAACCTCATTTGAACTTTTCTTCAGTACTTTGAGCTTCTTTATTTCACATAAAACACGAGACTCATGCTCATAACTGTCATCTACCTAATGCTTAGGCCTAAATCATGGGGTAACATTCTCCTCTCCTCTATCCTCAGGTGTAGCTGTTATCATGGCAACTAGCGCGGTCCCTAGCGACAACCTCCCGACGTACAAATTGGTGGTTGTTGGAGACGGAGGCGTGGGAAAGAGTGCTCTTACCATCCAGTTTTTCCAAAAGATTTTTGTGCCAGATTACGATCCTACTATTGAAGACTCCTACTTGAAACACACAGAGATCGATAGCCAGTGGGCTATTTTAGATGGTAAGTACCAATACCTCATTATCTGTAGTATTTTTCTGTATTATTTATAAGTAATATTCATGCTTTTTAAGTCTGAGGGGGAAAAAATGAAAACATAATATAATACAAAAAACGTAAAACTTACAGAATTTGACATTTTTAATAATGTCTCATTGTTCTTTGTAAAAATGCTCTGATGTTGGGTTGAAAAAATGTAGAGAATATTTTTATATATATATATATATATATATATATATATATATATATATATATATATATATATCTATATATCTATATCAGGGCTGTCAATAGATACTTATACCTTTAGATACAATACTTTTGTGCAATTAATCATGATTTATTAATCACAATTTATCTTGTTTAATAACACGTTCATTTGCTATGTCCAACAGTAAACCAAGTAAATCATCATTGATTGTCTTTCCAAAAAAGGACACTTGGAGACTCCAAAAGGACACCCAATAATAAAATTATATAAGGAGTCCATATAATTCATAAATTTACAGTATGCACACCAAAGCACCCATGGAAAAAAATTACAGAGAAAACTTGTATAGTATGTGTACAGTGCAGGAGCAAAGAGCTTGTTTACATTTTAGACAAGTCAGGTTGCGATACTGAAGAGAACCACATGGAGATGACTGCACATACCTACTACAGTACACGGATCCATTCTGAATTACTAAACATGGCAACATAAACATATAAATATACAGTATATAGAGAGAGTGTAAATATTTTCCAGGTAATATTTTACACATATTATTATTTTTGCTCCTTGCAGTTTTAGACACAGCAGGTCAAGAGGAATTTAGCGCCATGCGAGAGCAGTACATGAGGACTGGTGACGGATTCCTAATTGTGTTCTCTGTGACGGACAAGGCCAGCTTTGAACATGTCGACCGGTTTCACCAGCTCATTCTACGAGTGAAAGACCGGTCAGAGATCATGTTTACTTCATGCAAAACTCAAGACCACAACACATATTTGACTAGACTTCTCCTAACAAAAAATTTAAAGTTTCTTTCGTGTCTCCACTAGAGAGTCTTTTCCCATGGTTTTAGTGGCTAACAAAGTAGACCTGGTGCATCTGAGGAAAGTGACAAATGAACAGGGCTGTGAGATGGCCGCCAAACACAACGTGAGTCCGTCAGAAATCGGAGCACTAATTTATGTAGGACTAATAACTTTCAGTGACCCCACAACTTACAGTGTGTGTTTGTGTTGATTGACAGAGGTTAATGGGTTATTTCACCTAAAAATGAAACTTCTTTCATGATATACTCACCCTCATACCATTCCAAACCTGTATGACTTTCTTCTGTACCACTAATAGTACTACTTTTATGGTGCTTTTTATTTTTGGAGCATGCAACCCCATACATAAACATTATAAATATAAAGTACTGTTCAAAACTTTGGGGTCAGTAAGATTTGTTAATGTCTTCAAAAGAAATATCTTTAATTTCTTTTTTAAAGTCTCTTTAAGACTGCATTTAATTGATCAAAAAACAGTACAAAAAAAACATTCTATATACACTACCAGTCAAAAGTTTGGACACGGTAAGATTTTTAATGTTTTTAAAAGAAGTTTCGTCAGCTCACCAAGGCTGCATTTATTTAATTAAAAATACAGTAAAAACGGTAATGTTGTGAAATATTATTACAAATTAAAATAACTGTTTTCTGTTTGAATATATTTTATAAAGTAATTTATTCCTGTGATCAAAGCTGAATTTTCAGCATCATTACTCCAGTCTTCAGTGTCACATGATCCTTCAGAAATCATTCTAATATGATGATTTGATGCTCAAGAAACATTTATGATTATTATCAATGTTGAAAACAGTTGTGCACTTTTTTTTCAGGATTCCTTGATGAATAGAAAGTTCAAAAGAACAGCATTTATCTGAAATACAAATCTTTTGTAACATTATACACTACCGTTCAAAAGTTTGGGGTCAGTAAGAATTTTTATTTTCATTTTTTTTTTTAAAGAAATGAAAGAAATTAATACTTTTATTCAGCAAGGATGCATTAAATCGATCAAAAGTGACAGTAAAGACATTTATAATGTTACAAAAGATTATATTTCAAATAAATGCTGTTCTTTTGAACTTTCTATTCATCAAAGAATCCTGAAAAAAAAAAATAAAATAAAAAATAAATATTGTACACAAATATTTTGTACAATTGTACACAATAAATGTTTCTTGAGCAGCAGATCATCATATTAGAATGATTTCTGAAGGATCATGTGACACTGAAGACTGGAGTAATGATGCTGAAAATTCAGCTTTGATCACAGGAATAAATTACTTTATAAAATATATTTAAACAGAAAACAGTTATTTTAAATTGTAATAATATTTCACAATATTACTGTTTTTACTGTATTTTTAATTAAATAAATGCAACCTTGGTGAGCAGACGAAACTTCTTTTAAAAACATTAAAAATCTTAACGATTCCAAACTTTTGACTGGTAGTGTATATAATTTATTGCTGTGATGGCAAAGCTAAGTTTTCAGCATCATTACTCCACTCTTCAGTGTCACGTGTTCCTTTAGATCATTCTAATATCCTGATTTGGTGCTCAAGAAACATTATTATCTTATTATTATCAATGTTGAAAAAGTTGTGCTGCTTAATATTTTTGTGGCGACCATGATATATTCTTTTCTAGGATTCTTTGATGAATAAAGTTTAAAAGAACAGCATTTATTTTAAAATAAAAACCTTTTGTTCATTAAAAATGTGTTTACTGTCACTTTTGATCGATTTAAAGCATCCTTGTTGAAATAAAAGTATTAATTTCTGTGGAAAAAAATAAAATCTTACTGACTCATTTTGAACAGGTCTGTATTTTTGTAATTATTCTGATCTTGTATACATCATTAACAAGTCATTAAATTTATTAAAAGTTTTGAACACTCAATCTTTAAAAAAAAAAATACATTTTAAAATGTTTATGGAACTCCTATTCCTAATGTGAGTGACTTCATTGCAGTAATTTGCATTTCTTAACTATTTCTTTAGATTACTTACATTGAAACAAGTGCCAAGGATCCCCCAATGAATGTGGACAGAGCCTTTCATGAACTAGTCAGAGTTATCAGGTAAATAAATCTCATGATCTCACATTTTTCAGGGGTTTATCTTCTCATAATGATGTACCATGATGATATACAGTGAAAGATATAAAAATGCTATATATTTTTGCCTAACCAGACAGCATTTTAGGCATTATAGGTGCAGTTAAAAGTTTGAATCGGTTATTCATTTTTATATTAAAATTTCATTCATGCTTTGCCTTTTTAGACAGCAAGTTCCAGAGCGTAGTCTGAAAAACAAGAAAAAGACGAAGTGGCGTGGAGAGAGAGCCATGAGTTCTCACAAGCTTCACTGTGTGATACTGTGATATTGTCTCTTTTCTGTTGGAATCATCAGCGTTTGGCAAGATAAAATGCCAGACAGGACTGACTAGAGATCTGCACTAATCAGAGGACCACAGACTTTATCAAAAGAACTGGCATGAAGCCATACTATCTCTTCCTGTCTCAGGGAAGCATATTAGGTGAGTGAAGGAATCACTGCCACCAGACCAAGGAGGAACAATCAGTTCAACGTGTCCTAATTGAAGCACTGCCTGAAACAACAAAAATCAGAACATGTTTGATGTTTAATATACTATGTGAAGCAAAATTTAGTCCAGTAAGATTACACTGTGGGTGGAGCTACCCAGAAAGATGCATCCAAACCGAAACCATGCACCGCAGTCATTCACGCACCTACATCAAAATTGTCTGCAGCTTCCAAACACTCATATAATTATGTGGATGATTGTTTTGTAGTGCTGTCTTTTTTTTTGCAGTAGTTCCCACAATATGAAGGGATAGTGTTGTTTAACTTTCAAGAAGAACTAAAATCTGCCTTACATGCATATTTATTTGCAAAGGAATATGTAGCTATAGTCTTCTTTAAGGAAACTTTTAGTGTCATAAAGTGTTTGATGCGTTTTTAATATGGCCTTAACTGTTAAGCACAAAAAGTATTGACACGATTGATGGGCCCATTGCACTAGAAGACAAATGCAAGTCTTTTTGCACTTTCAGTATTTACTCATGGGCTTTTACTGTTTAACATGCTGTTTAAAGTCGACTTGGGATGTTTTTTGTTGCACACTTAACAAGTGCTCTAAGCCCTTTTTAATAATACCACAGAAAAATCCCTACTAAACAGATCCCACCAAAATAGGTCCTGAGAAATCACACATCCCTGCGACAGCTGTGTAAACAGTATTTTAAAAAATGAGTGTGCTTTTTTTTCCCCATCAGAAACACTCCCTGCTTTGAATCATTTGCACTTTTGGATTCGCTGACATCCGTTGAGGGGTTTTGTAAAGAAGATGTTAGCAGAATAGTTGAATGAATTTATTGAAGCAGCACAGTATACAGGTGCTGGTCATATAATTAGAATATCATCAAAAAGTTGATTTATTTCACTAATTCCATTCAAAAAGTGAAACTTGTATATTATATTCATTCATTACACACAGACTGATATATTTCAAATGTTTATTTATTTTAATTTCAATGATTATAACTGACAACTAAGGAAAATCCCAAATTCAGTATCTCAGAAAATTAGAATATTGTGAAAAGGTTCAATATTGAAGACACCTGGTGCCACACTCTAATCAGCTAATTAACTCAAAACACCTGCAAAGGCCTTTAAATGGTCTCTCAGTCTAGTTCTGTAGGCTACACAATCATGGGGAAGACTGCTGACTTGACAGTTGTCCAAAAGACGACCATTGACACCTTGCACAAGGAGGGCAAGACACAAAAGGTCATTGCAAAAGAGACTGGCTGTTCACAGAGCTCTGTGTCTAAGCACATCAATAGAGAGGCGAAGGGAAGGGAAAGATGTGGTAGAAAAAAGTATACAAGCAATAGGGATAACCGCACCCTGGAGAGGATTGTGAAACAAAACCCATTAAAAAATGTGGGGGAGATTCACAAAGAGTGGACTGCAGCTGGAGTCAGTGCTTCAAGAACCACTACGCACAGACGTATGCAAGACATGGGTTTCAGCTGTCGCATTCCTTGTGTCAAGCCACTCTTGAACAACAGACAGCGTCAGAAGCGTTAAAGATAAAAAAGGACTGGACTGCTGCTGAGTGGTCCAAAGTTATGTTCTCTGATGAAAGTAGATTTTGCATTTCCTTTGGAAATCAGGGTCCCAGAGTCTGGAGGAAGAGAGGAGAGGCACACAATCCACGTTGCTTGAGGTCCAGTGTAAAGTTTCCACAGTCAGTGATGGTTTGGGGTGTCATGTGATCTGCTGGTGTTGGTCCACTGTGTTTTCTGAGGTCCAAGGTCAACGCAGCCGTATACCAGGAAGTTTTAGAGCACTTCATGCTTCCTGCTGCTGACCAACTTTATGGAGATGCAGATTTCATTTTCCAACAGGACTTGGCACCTGCACACAGTGCCAAAGCTACCAGTACCTGGTCTAAGGACCATGGTATCCCTGTTCTTAATTGGCCAGCAAACTCGCCTGACCTTAACCCCATAGAAAATCTATGGGGTATTGTGAAGAGGAAGATGCGATATGCCAGACCCAACAATGCAGATGAGCTGAAGGCCACTATCAGAGCAACCTGGGCTCTTATAACACCTGAGCAGTGCCACAGACTGATCGGCTCCATGCCACGCCGCATTGCTGCAGTAATTCAGGCAAAAGGAGCCCCAACTAAGTATTGAGTTCTGTACATGCTCATACTTTTCATGTTCATACTTTTCAGTTGGCCAAGATTTCTAAAAATCCTTTCTTTGTATTGGTCTTGAGTAATATTCTAATTTTCTGAGATACTAAATTTGGGATTTTCCTTAGTTGTCAGTTATAATCATCAAAATGAAAAGAAATAAACATTTGAAATATATCAGTCTGTGTGTAATGAATGTATATAATATACAAGTTTCACTTTTTGAATGGAATTAGTGAAATAAATCAACTTTTTGATGATATTCTAATTATATGACCAGCACCTGTAGCTGTTTTCAACACTGATAATAATAAGAAGAAATGTTTCTTTAGCACGAAATCAGCAGATTAGAATTATTTCTGAAGGATCATGTGACACTGAAGACTGGAATAATATGATGCTGAAAATTCAGCTTTGCCATCATAGGAATACATTATATTTTAAAATATATTAAAATAAAAAAAACGTTATTTTAAATTGTAATAATATTGCTGTTTTTACTGTATTTTTTATCAAATATATGCAGCCTTGGTGAGACTTCTTTCAAAGCCATTAAAAAAAAATGTGAACATGTGAACGGTGTGTACCTTTAATTTTGCATACAATGTCACTGAAGATTGCCAAGGCAGTGTGAAGAATATGATTCTCCTGGATAAATGGGTTAGATTTTATGCTTGATCAACCTTCGGTATTCAACAGTTTGCCAAACCTCCTGTGCCTAAGTATCCTCTACTTTGGACCAATTAATGTGCCTGTGCCAGTGTGATAAATAATCAGTTTCTGATCATTCTAACTGTTTCCAGCGCACAGGCCTGATAAATGATATATGTTGTAATGTTCAATTCAGTTTTGCTCTGCCCACTCATTTTTATATTGACACATAAGTAAATCAGTAAGGCACAATATCAGACCTTGCTGTGATCTGTTGGATTGGGAGTTTTTGGTTTATTTTGTTACTGTTTAGAAACATAAAGTCTAATAAGCTAGAGAGCTCGGTTAGAATTAGTTTACCATTGACAGGAGACATTGGTTCAGATTGACAGTATGGAGATGAATTTCCACAGGTGAATAGATACCTTACAGTTACTCTCTAGTGTGATTTATATAAGGTTTAATTAAAAGGAAAATCACAGTAATCTGGCAGTACATTCCATTTTGATCCCCTACAAATATTGTTACGTATTTATTTTTTGAACACTTCATAATTAGAACACTGCTATCAGTGATGTCATAAACTGGTGTATTAGCACTGTACATTAAATCAGAGTTCGTACCAATCCAATCCCATGTTATTGTATGATATGATAGATCCAGACAAGGTTTGCCAAGCATTAATCATTGTCTGCATGTAAATGATGAAGTGAGTTGTTTTGCATCCAGAGGTCATCGTGTGTGTCTAATGAGGTTTTCATTCTGTGATTAAATTTATTTTATTTATTTTTTTATTTGTGAATGAATAGAAAGATTGTTTGTTGCATTAGTTGTCACTTGTTTTACAATGCTAATGTTTATTTAATAAGTTGTCATCTCTAAACATCTCAAGCATAATGAACAGAACCAACATTTGTTCAATCAGAGAAGCTTGTCGGGTTTGATATTGCTGTGCAACAAATGCTTTGTTTGCTCTTTTTTTTCTCTCTCTCTCTCTCTCTCACCCTGATAAGATTGAAAGTGTTTCGATGTGCAAGTCATGAAAAAACTGCTCAAAATAAAATGACATTTCAATTTGCCTTGGATGAGAAAGTAAACCAATTATGATGGATTGTTAGTGGTGTGTTTTTAAATAAATAATTCTTTATACACTATGTAGTCAACCATGGGTTTTTACAGGAAGATGATTTGCTTTTGAATGTAAATATTTTCATTATGGTCAATACGCTATATCTTTAAATCTGTAGTAAATGCTTAATGATTTTTTTTTTTTTTTTTAAACTTTTTGGATATTAGGCACTGAATGTAAAATCTGAAACAAAAAGACACCAGGATACGCTTGAATTTACCAGCAGGTGGCAGTAAAGTACAGACATTTGTATTGATCTGACTGTAATATAAAGTTTCATTCGAATCCTACATGAAAAACGATCAAAATAATCCGTTTCTTCTTGAAAAACTAAACAGCTGAGGTCTGCAAGAACAATAATAACGTGATAGTATATAACACAAACATAATAATGTCTATTTTTTGTTGTTTAATGCTGAAATGATTTATTTGGCCGTTGCCATTTTAGTGACAACTGTAAGTTATAGATATAAGAGGGGGAACAGGGTCAGAAGATGATACAAATCAGACTTGTTTATTGTGTATATGTTAGCAGACTTGTTATATGTTGTTTTGTATGCCCTGTTTCTTTTTCCTGTGGATTACAAATTTAAAATTCAATTCTGCTTAATAATGAATTCTGCCTATTCATTAAGAATAAGAATTTCAGTATTTTAAAGTTAAACAATGAATTAATTTCGTATCTTATCTTTTACCCTAAAACATCGAGGCTTCAAAGCAACTTAGCTCTTTAACACAGTTCCTTAGAGAATTCACTCTGTTCTCTGAGTCTGGCTCTAACATCCATCATCAAATGCTGAGTGTCAGCAAAATATTATGGAAGAAAATGTGAATTTTTAAAGAGCTCAGCATTTGATTTCTGCTTAAATGAAGCTTCTTCCCTCTCCTGCAAAGATCTCAAAACCCCACAACTGGACCACGATTTCAACCGAGACAACCAAAGTAAGTTAACTTAGTAGGCTCTTACAGTCTTGCTTACCAGTTTTTTTCAGAAAAATTATTTTGAGATCAAAGAATAATTGGAAGAGCGCCTTCAGTACAGCCGTTAATGCTCCCTGAACAATCAGAGTTTATTAGCATCAATAGATTCCTGTATGCTTTAAGTTAGGGGTTAAATGTAAAGATTATTATAACAAAAAAGTAAACATTTAGAAGACCACCTGTAGGCCTACTTCTAAGAGATAAAGGTAGAGAGGCAGAGACCTAAGAAGAGCCACATGATAGGAAACCAGCGGCTCAGAAAAAGGGGAAAAACACCAAAGAAACTGAATCAAAGCTTAAAAAAAGCTAAAGAAAGAAGCATGCATTAATGTCTTCTTTTAAATCACGTGGCTCATTAAAACTCCAGACATTTACACAGACTACAGGAAGGTCACGTTCACCTCCTACTGTTCTACAGATGCTGAAAGCAAACACAACCTCTAATATATGGCTTCAAGAAGCAGCTCCGTATAATGAATGCTTTTGCTGCATTTTTTCCTCTACTTTTATGAATCTTTAGAATTTACCTTGACATCCGCTCAATTCAGAATTTTACATGCTGTGAATGGACACATAATGTCTCTTTGCTTGTAAAATCCACAGTACACAGTTTTCTTACAGAGCTGCTGACATTTGACTCTTATGTAGTTGATAATAATACCACTTTTTTAACACTTGAGTATCAGAGTCAAATTCTACAGGAAAAAAAAAATATTGTCAAGGCCACATATCATAGTCATACTATACATTAATATAAATAATGTTATAAATCACTCATGTTTAGAGAAAAGATTGGATATGACTTGAATTCACTAACAGTTAGCTAGTAGTAGTCAATTCACTGTGACCTTGAGTTTTCCCCATTAAAATTAGATACTGGGAAGTTTGGTAATGCCATCTAACAAAGGTAATCTCAGGTTATTTACATTACTTTAAACCTTCACTCTGCTGTCCTGGCTCCCGTGTCACTTCATGTCCATCAGAACCAAATATTACACATTTCTTAATAAACAATTGTTTTTATGTTTGATGTCATGGTAATATAATCCTTTGTTATAGAAAATTGCAAATTGCACAAATGGAATTCGAAATATTTTTAACAATGAAAATTTTTTGTATTTTTGAGTGGGGAAGTAAAAAAAAATAAATAAAAGTCCTGTTCCTCACAAGGCCAAAACCGTTACATTTCAGCAATTGTAACATTTTATTTCTTATTTCTTACAACTAGAATGACTGATATTTAAATTTAAATAAAAAAAAAAATCTTTTTTTAAGTAAAGGCAGGAAAACACTAAGCCGACGAAAGCAGACTGCAGGGTTGGCTCACGTCGGCAGCGTCTGGGTCCAAAGTTGCCCTGACACACCAAACCAACGCTCGACAGCCGACGGCCAAGTAGCACGTCCGTTCTGCGCCTACGTAAGAAGAAATACCTTTCCGTACCAGCAGGTGGCAGTAGCTGAACAGCCAATCAGAATGATCGGATGGACTGACGAGCTCCGACGCCGGTTCAACATGTCAAATCGGCCAAAAAAAAAGCCGACGAGGACCAACTTCAGTCGACGGTGTGGAACACACTGAGAAAACCTAGTTGACCGATGAACAAAAACTGCCCGACGGCCGACCGTCGGCTTGGTGTGTTCCGGGCTTAAGGTTGTTACGAACTGCTCCGAGACTTGGGTTGAAGATCCAAATGCAGTTTATTGGGACAATCCAGAATCATAATCCATATAACAGGCAAAAGGCCAAACACACAGGCAAACAATCCAAATGAGCAACTGGGCATAAAACACAGGCAAAAGGGTAATTCAAGACACACAAAACCAGAATAACACTCAGAAACACAGTGTAACAACATAAAAGACTTAGCAAAGACTGACAGAAAACACAGGGCTTATATAGGCAGTGTTAACAAGGATAATGAGACATATCTGAATTTAATTAAGCATAATGAGTCCGGGCAAAGGGTTATGGGAAATGCAGTTCATGATGAGATAACAAAGACTCTGGTGGAAATCAAGGGCACTCCAGCTGGAGGATGTAACACAGGTAGAGCAGTTCCTTAGTTAATTTGACTTAATTACGAAATTGCAAATCATTCATTTTTGTCATAGCCTATTCAAGATTTGTTAGATCTAAATCAGTAAAGTTACTTGGTACTATGAGTTTTGTCAGTGGTAGCCTTTTAAAAATAATAATAATAATAATAATAGGCCTAATAATAATAAAATGAAATGTTACTGTTGTTTTATGATTATTATTAAAAATGATCCCAGCATTTGGGGCGAGAATTGCATTTCTGTTTTCCAAATATTTTTTTCATCAAATTCAAAAGCATTGTTAAGAGGAATCAAAACCAGCAACATTAAATTCCTCACGATCCAACCTACTGTATGATGACATAGTAGTAGTGGCACCATGTCATCATATGATTTCTTTTTTTATGGATAAAGTATAACTTAGCTCTATAGTGTGTAAGTGTGTGGGGGAAATCACTTTCATATTCTTTATAGACCCTCACAGACATTTCCCTGGAACAAAGCAGCTCTGTTGTCAATAAGCAATTCCTTTATTAAAAACAAAAGATTGAATAGTGAGGTGATGCATGAATGAGCAATCACCATATGCACAATCAATGTCCTATACACTCCTGGCATGAGTGTATAGCAGTGACTCCTAGCAGTGGCTCTCTGGTGATTCATATTTAAAAGCACTCGCAGCTGCTGTGCCATAACACTGACAAAAACCATAATTGGCATGAGCAAAAAGCTGTGTATGCCAGCCAAAGACTATACAATAAAAAATATACAATAAAAATTCATTTTAATCCAATATTTCAAACAATGTAATTCCACATCCTGTCCAATGCTGTCCTCCAAACAATGAGTAATACGAAGCCTATGAAAAAAAATATAGTGAATGTATCTATGTAGGCTATGCTGTACATTATAAGCAAAAAAGGGTTAAAATACAAACATTACATTCTAAAGTTAAACCAAAAAACAACTGATTGATTACTATTTTTAAAGCAGAAATTAAAACGACTATAAAAATTATAATAATAATAAAAATAAAATAAAAAAACGCACAAAATGTTAACTTGTACGAGGTATGAAGAATACACCCTCTGTGACTGAGAATTTAAAGGGGACATAACACACACAGTTTCTGCTGATCTCATGTTAATCATGAGTACCTATAGAATAGTGTTGCATCCTTCATATCTCCGAAGAGTCTTTAGGATTCTTTGGGAAGCTGGAAAAGGTTATCTTTCACTCACAACCAAAAACAAACTTCTTTGGTGACATTGTTGATTTTGTTGTCTAAAAATTAAATGACAAATCTTTCTCGAGCCAGTCCTGTGCAGCGCTGCAGACGACTTTCGTAACCCAAACGGAGCACGTTGATGGGCGTCCTCTTGCTCTCACTCTGGCTGATGCGTGCGCGCGCTCATCCGGGAGAAGTACAAGGAATTCCGCCCTTTATGACATCATACAGGGCCATACTAAAAAAAAACCTTTCCGAAACTTATTATAAGAACCCCGAAGGAGTGTATTTGGCACAGAAATTCTCCGTCATACATCCAACTCATTTTTTTACACTTTAGCCATGTTTAGCATGAGAAACCAACTCTTTAACAGTGTAAATAAGTCAGAATGCATAAAATAGCATTTTAGACATCCCCTTTAAGTGGAGCTGTTGATATTGCAGGTTAAGCTGGATTGCCTCAACAGGGGACTGTATTATAGACACGATCTGCTGAAGAACTTCATGCCTCCCAGCTGTGACCCTCTAATGTGACAATGTTGTACAAATGCTGATGAAGCTCTGAGATGCCCACTTGGGATTTCAGCTAGCTAGGTTTTGCTGAGGAAAGAGATTTGAAAATTGACCACTAACTCGCCAGGCACACCTTAGTAGAAACACATTGTGCAAACATTTTTATGCATAATGCAGGATTTTTAAAGAGTTGTTATGGGGTTGCTATGGTGTTCAGGGTGGTTGCTAGGGAATTTGTACATAGTTGCTAGGGTGTTCTGAATGGGTTGCTCTGAGATCTGAATGGGTTGCTAGAGTTGCTAGTTGTACGTTAGCATGTAGATGCCACGTATCCGCCATCTTGGAACAGTCAGCGTGTCATCATTCACAGTAAAAATCAATGATGCCACAACATTGTGCAACTTCTGGTTGTGAAACAACCGAGATTTAAATTCCCAAAGAAATTGGATAACCTTTCTCAGGTTAAAATTGTGTTGGTCTGTTTTTATATGTATTACAGGTTATACTATGGTACTTTTTACTGTTTTTACTTTTACTATGGTAACTTTTTAATGTCATGTTAGCTGACGCCTTCCTTTGTCTTGTTGTATTGTGTTAGTTTAGCAAAATAATCTGCTGAAGTCTATTGCAGATATAGATAATCATACATGTGTGTCTAAACGCTTGCAGATGCAGTCAACTTGCTATCGAGTGTGGGTGATTTGTAATGAGTTGTTATAGGGTTGCTAGGGTGGTCAGATTGGTTGCTAGGACATTGCTAGCTGGGTGTGGAGGTGTTCTAAGGGGCTACTAGTATGTTCTGAGGGTTTTTACTGAGTTGCTATGCAGTTGCTAGGGTAATCTGGGTGGGGTGCTAGAGTTGCTAAGTGGTTGGTAGGGTGGTGTGGGTGATTTGTAATGAGATATTGGTTGCTAGGGTGCTCTGGGTGGTTAATAGGGCATTGCTAGATGTTGCTATGTTGGGCAGTAGGGTGTTTTGGGTGGTTGCTAGGTCACTGATGTAGGTCTTCTGCGGTGTGTTTTGTTGCTATGCTGTTGCTAGGGTATTCTGAGCGGCATTCTGTTGTTCTAAGGCATTGCTAGGCAGTTGCTAGGGTTTTCTGTGTGGTTGCTACTGTAGGGGGTTTTTAATGTGTTGCTGTGTGGTTGATAGGATGTTCTGGGTGGTTTCTCACATCTACTTGTAATGCATTAAAATAATAATAAAGTAGCTCACTGTGGGTAAAAGGCAGCATTAAACATGGTGTATGTATTTTTCAGAGAGTAAGGTGTTGTTTTAGGTGATCAGGTAGTTACGTGACTGTTGTTGTGAGTCAACATTCAACAGCTTCAAGTAATGAGAAACCTGCTGTTGGGGGCGAGGTTATTATATTTTCAAATACAGAAAACAAAGGCTGAATTAAAGGTACAGTATGTAGGTAATATTGACAGCTAGTGATTGAAATGGGTCCTGCAGTCCAAACTCAAAATATTGGAGAGAGTTTTGCTTGAATGCTGGGTTCATTGTTATTTTTAATGAAAAACACAACAGTACAATGACAAGCCCGCTTAAATGGAAGCTTTTACATTTCGCTTTGAAACCAAAACTTCCACCGTCATCTTGTCAGTCAAGAGTGAGGTGAAATGAGGTGAAGTCTGACTCCTGCTGCTGATCTGTGCTGCGACTCTCGTTCGGCACACGCTGAATTGAGTAGATACGTTTAGTTTTTAATTGTAGTGTCTGTTCTCTAACTGAACTAAATGATTTTTATTACTATAAAAAACAAAACGACAGTGGGGGTGATGCCGCGGTGGGCAAGTGATGATACCGGTGTTGTGGCTGAACAGAGGCAACACCTATCGCAGCAAGCTTACCTCAAGTCATAATGATTTTAGGCTGCCTAAACGCGTTATTACATATTGTGAAAAGCCTAAATGACGGCACTTATGTGAACATTAATTTTAATGTCTCTGTTATATGCCACACAAGTCTACAGTGTGTGAGTCAACGTGTCATTCTGTTGTCTGAGAGCTGACTGACAGTTTTTAGGTGCATTACTGGCAGCGTGCGCCACCCTCTGGTTACATGAACGTCTCACCACCGCATCAGCACCGAAAACATGGGGATTTTTTTTAAAGACGATAATCGCACAACATATTCGATATTCTATAATTAAATCGATTAATCGAATATTCAAAAATATTGATAGTGGGCAGGATCACACAGACTAAAACAAAAGCAGACATTCCAACACGGAATGCACATTTCAAAGTAGCAAAACTGGCTATAGCATTCAGAGAAACAAGAATGTGAACTTAGGATGTTTCCTTAATCTCTGCAAACATATTATGGTACTTTTATGCTTTACTACATTCAAAAAATGACATAGAGCACCTTTAAGGAGTTACCTTTTTTTTTCAGAAAAAAGTGAAGTTGTACTAGTGTTGAATCTAACAGTAGAATATGACTAAACTTTTGAGTTCATATTTTTCAGAAAAGCATAAAAAGTGTACGGTGCTATTATGTGATTATATGTGAATATTTATTGTTTTTGAGTCTATTCTTTGTCATGCTTCCTGGGATAATAAACTAACAAAGTAGTTCAGTGCTGTATTACTGAAATAATGTTTGAAATTATACATTAATGAACATCTCTGTGTACATGCTAAATAGCCCTTTGATAATAGTTAAAGTGTTCCTGTGAAGATGGTTATGTCTGCCAAAGGCTGCATCTAAATCCATTCTCTAGTAATTGTCAGGCACATTCTTGTTTACTTTGTAGTCATGTGATTTGTCAGGATTGCGCTTCTAAATGTAAAATGAATCATATAAAGATGAGGGCACAGTTCCAAAACAGCTATTTCCATCTGAAAGCCTTTCAAACCCATTTAAACATAATTAAACTTGTGTACTCTTGAGTAGTAAAAGTACATTCACTGTTGTATAACAAGCAGCGATTGTTGAATCGCAGTGTGTCTGACACGCTCTGCATGAATATCATAACTCAGAGTAGACTCTTGTGATGTGAGATATATTTTTCCCCATATTAGAAAGGTGTGTTTATTTATTTTTGCTTAAAAAAGAGATTCCATTACTGACAGTCATGCTGTTTCGTGCTGTGCTTGTCACTTCCTGTTGTTTTGGGTAGCGTTTCTCAAAAGCACCGTAAGCCTAAGTTGATCGTAGCTCCATTTGTGGCAATGGAGCTACGATCAACTTAGGCTTACAAGCAGTTGTCCACAGCAGGTTATGAGATAACCAAAAAACAAAAGTAGCCTACTTTGGATCAAGGTCCCACTTTATCTAATATGTATTAACATTTAATCATTTGATGCACTTGTGTACAAACATGTTTTTACATTGTACTTATATTATTATAATTACCTGTAATTATATTAATTACATAATTCATATCTGTAAATTACATCTATGATTACACTGTTGACCCTTCCCTTGCCTTTTAACCCATCATCAACACAATAAGTACATTGTGCTTATTTTTCAATGTAAGTAGCCTACCTAGTAGTTAAAGACACCAGTAGCACTTTATTTTACAGTCCTGTTCCAAATCCCATACTGAATGCCACTAAAAATAGATATATGCGATTTTCTTGCCTTGCATTATGATCATTGTATATGTTGACTTAAGCAGCGTTAGCCATTATAGACATATTCAAATCAACTGAGTCATTAGGCATTGCAGGACCAATAATTTAAACTTTGCTTATTATAAATAGATTTCCTCAAATAAAAGTTAGTCCACATAAGTCAGCGCATTAAGGTGTTGTTGTTCATTACCACGGTTGCGTGTCCAGTTTGAACGTGCTTCTCGTGTACGAAAATGATCTGTACTACATTATTTAACTGTATTTACTTCGTTAGGATGTTGATATAGGCCTAGCAACTGTTCAAGTGTCAATTAAGTTTCATTCATACTGTTTAAAAAGGAGATCTCCTTTAATCCGATAAAAATGTGTCCCTCATAACCAGTAGTAGCCTATAAGCCTAAGCAAGCTTAACTGTTATTTGACATGACATGAAGAAACCGGAAAAGTTTTGTTTAGGCTTTCAAAATCCCTCACCTTGCTTATCTTCAAAGTGGACATTTCTCTAAACCCGCTGAGAGCGCCCCAAAGAAAACAATGCATGCAAAATCTGAGGTAAAATTATGATTTTGTTTTTCGCTGCAGATATACACAAAATAATATATTAATTTCAATATGTAACATTAACATGAGGTAATTTAAACGTAGCCTTTGTAAAAATATAAAGCAAAACATTTAATGTGCAAAAAAATGTAAAGTGTAAACGACTGTTTTCCAAGTCGACTAGCAGCAGCAGTAATCGACTAGTCCGCTAGTCTCGCACATCCCTAGTTCACACTGTATGATTTTGGTCACGATTTGGTCATCTGAGACAAATTTTGAAAACACACTGCACGATTTTCAGCTGTCCCAGACAAAAGATTGCCATTGTGAAACAATCGTGGCGATTTCTGTGATGGTGTCTCCTAAACTCAGGGTTGCCAGGTTTTCACAACAAAACCCACCCACTTGCTACTCAAAACTAGCCCAAAACTACCCCAATGGCGTTTCAGCAGAAATGTTAATATGTCATAGCCAAGTTTATTAGATGTCGCACAGTGTGACTTGTAATGATCTTATAAGATTGCTGAAATCGCAGTGTGTTCTGGGTTTAAAAGTTTCCTCTGATCCTTGGCTAAAATCTGTAGTCTTTGGTCGTTAGTTTGACATGTTCACCGACAGCCGATTAATGAACATTGCAATCAAGTTAACCTCCGATGAAATTCTGGCAGTGTCAGAAGATTTAGCGCACAGTCCTGGAGTGTGACTTCTCCTATACGACAACCGTCAAATTGACTTGTTTTCAAGACAAGTCATGATCAAAATGAACACTAGAGATTTCTTTGTTAGCCACCATTTCAGTCCCGTGTGTAATCCAGCTCACAGCCACCGAACGTGAATGGGTTGATGATGTAAAACTCTAGACAATTTTCATGTGTGCGTCGGGTGGTTCTTCTCCTCCATGTCGTGTATTAAAATTGTCTAATGCGCAGTGGATTATCTCATTTACGTATGTATAGGTATACTAGTTCAACTACTTACTGAAATTACAAAGATCACCTGCTCCTTGTATTGAAAATTTGATGGCCACAATATATATTAAACTGAACCTGGTCAAATCTGAAATTCCAAATAGATTATTTGTCATCGAGAACACAATGTGAAACATGAGGCTTTCAGTAAAGCATTGCATCAGTTGGTGATTCAATGTTTTTTAATAAAACGGGTCAACTTATTGCAGAATGTTATTAAAAACGAAGTCATTTTTGTTCCTCCAGTTTATATCACAAGATTGGCTTTAAGGCATGAAGTATTTTGCTTAGCTTGACTTCATATATTTTGTTACTGTGAGCACACTCTAGCACACTATTGAGTAATATGATCCTGCTGTTATTGGCGGTGAAGATTCAGAAAGCATTCATCCCACACTTATGCTAGCAGGTTAACACAGTTGGCAGGATAAAGTCCCTAGGGAATAGAAGAGACACGTCTGATTGCTCAAAGTTAAACCCAGGAGAGCCAAACCTGACAAGCTGTCTCAAGCAGAGGTTTCTTGAAAACCTGAAGAAATTTCCTGAGAAATTCTTGATAAGATATTACTTCATGCAATAAACACATTAGGCCCTGACTAACAATTCATTAGTTCTATCATTCAGATATTACATTTTTATTTGATTGCTTCAATAAAACAACATTTAAAGGGTTAGTTCACCAAAAAAAAAAAAAATTGTCATTAAGTACTCACCCTCATGTTGTTCCAAACCTGTAAGACCTTCGTTCATCTTCGGAACACAAATTAAGATGTTTTTGATGAAATCCAAGATATGGATTTCAAGATATGATATCCCCCATAGAAAGCAACGTAATTACCGTCATTCAAGGTCCAGGAAAGTAGTAAAGACATTGTTAAAACGTGACTACAGTGGTTCAACCTTAATGTTATGAAGCGCAAAAACAAAACAAAAATAGCGACTTTATTCAACAATTTTTCTCTACCCTGTCATTCTCCTACACTGTTTATGTTGGCTTCCAGGTTCTACGTCAGAACGCTGGCTCATTATTGTCCAACGTTGTTCACATGAGCAAGGGTACACAGTAAAATCCCCAGAGTTAAATCAACTCTGCTCAGAGTACATTTGGGCTGCGTTTTTTAAATGCCCTTCCCTCACTAACTTCCCTCAGTCTCGTTGACTCGGATGTACATCATTGCTTACGTTGCACGAGTGCCCACTACTGACGGAACCTTTGCAATGGGCTGAACTGGATTGCCTAAGCCCTTGATCACTTGGAATCCGCAATGGAGCTGATTTATTATTTATTTTTTCCCCTTACAAAATTGTTTAATGCAGCATTCCATATGTATATATGTGTGTTTTAAATGTTTAAAAAAAATAATTAATATATCATAGAGTTGTTTGTGATGGGGTAAATTAAACGCGATATGCAGTGACGTCATAATCGTGTTGCATTGTGGGTTATGGAGCTGCCTGAAGTGTACATATGAAGTAGACTCACTCCCTCTGTCAAAATCGAGGGAGCAAGGGTCTGGCTTTATAAACTTCCCTCGTCCACTTCACGAAGTGGAACGCACTTCAAAAAGGTGGTAGGGATTCCCCTGAGGGGAAGTGCTTAGGGAAGTTCGCGAGTGCGTGTCTAAAACTGGAGTGGAACGTAGCCTTGGTCCCTCTCTAAATAGTGTTAAAGTAACACTAAATCGGAGTTAAAGTTAATGAGACAATTAAGCAATTAATTAAGTGATGATTGAACATTAATGATGAACACCTGCTGTTAACAATCACTGAAGAAAAGAGAAACACAAAAACTACAGCTGACTTCAGCCACAGCCTTAGATGAAATCAACTGAAGATGAAAGACATTAAATCTCTCAAGATCTGATTAATAGATCTGATTCACTTATTACTAACCAGAGTGACTTTATTTCTGTCACACATCTAAAGAAGTTCTTATTGAGAATTAACAGAGGTTTAGATGTTGGTGTTTTATTGGTCAAAAATTATGCCACCATCATGGTGGTCAGGGTTTGTTTTAGTTGGGCTCTTGACCCTTTTAAGTCTTTAAAATATTTTGTGTTTGAGCAATTGCAATAGTGTTTCACAAGAAACACTTGTACATTGCTGAATCAAACGACTGAAGGAGCAGATCAGCTTGAAATTTCTTGAAAGCCATTTCAAATGAGTATCACAAAGTGGTCTCTTTCTTTTCGGTTTATTGACTGAGATTCAGCTATTACAAAATTGCAACGCAAAAAAAAAAAAAAGAAAATCCATTAAACAAACGCATTCGCAACTCTTCAATGCTAAAAATTAACAACTATTACCATTCAGGCTTATACATGAAAATATAGCATACAATCCTCAACAGTGGTGACAATAAGTATTCATACAGCAGTGCATGATGGGAGTTTTGTCCTATGGTGATACCCAGCATGCATTGCAGCGTGAAGCATTTTTTTTTTTTTATCACCATTGTTGAGATTCATATGCTGATTCTTAATGTCTGTGTGTGTGGTTAAGTGATGCAGCAGTTCAAAAAATTTTATGCACTACATGGTTTTAAAATGGTTCAATATGTCTGTTTGTTGTAACGCTTTTTTTAAGTGACAAATCATATGAGCAGTTGCTTTGGACGCAATCAAGAAATCTCACAATGGCTATATCATCATATAAAAGCAGCTAATATCTACTCACTGTAAGGCACTGACCTCACTGCTTTACAACAACAACCTACACATTGTTGCAGAGAAAAATCTAACAGAGGAAGTCAAGGGTCAAGAGCCCAACTTAAGCAAATGCTGATCTTCATCATGGTGGCGTCGTTTTTCTTTTCTTTTTTCTTTTCTTTTCTTTTCTTTTCTTTTCTTGACTATTAAACCTTTGTTAATTGTCAATTCTGTAGATGTTTGAAAATAAAGTCAATCTGGTTAGTAATATGTGAAGCTGGTAATGCTGTTTCTGGAGTTGTTTAATCAGATCTACAGAGATTTAACAATTTTTATCTTCAGTTGATTTCATCTAAGGCTGTGACTGAAGTCAGTTGTAGTTCTTTTGTTTCTCTTTTCTTCAGTGATTCTGCTTGTTAACAGTAGGTGTTTATCATTATTGCTCAATCATCACTTAATTAATTTCTTAATTATCTCATTAACTTTAACTCTGCTTCAGTGTTATTTCAACACTATTTAGAGAGGGACCAAATGTACTCTGAGCACAGATGATTTAACTCTGGGGATTTTGCTGTGTAGAGAAGAAGTTGTTGAATAAAGTAATTATTTTTGTTTTGTTTTTGCGCACAAAAAGTATTCTCATCGCTTCATAACATTAAGGTTGAACCAGTTCAATCACATTGACAATTTTAACAACATCTTTATTACTTTTCTGGACCTTAAATGATGGTAATTCCATTGCTTTCTATGGGGATAAAAAACCTCTCGGCATCAAAAATATCTTCATTTGTGTTCTGAAGATGAACAAAGGTCTTGCAGGTTTGGAACGACACGAGGGTGAGTAATAAATGGCAGAAATTTCATTTTTTGGTGAACTAACCCTTTAAGGTCATACTTATATTTAAATATATTTAACCCTTTAAGGTCATGCCAATATTTAAAGTTAGCCATATGATTTTCCTTTAACTGATCCTTTAACTTATTCACTTTGGAAAAAATGATTAAATGTAATGTTCAAATGCTTTTGTAATATTTCAAACATCCCCACTGAATCTCGTATTGGGAAATTCGTATCATTACTGCAGTTTTTCTGCAGTTATTTTTGTTATCAAATTGATTTGCATTTCCTCTACATACTGTATGCCAGGCAATTTGAGGATTAGGAGTGATTTGCAATGGGCCAGTGGGGCAGCTGTTATGGAAATAAACTAAAAGAAGCTTTTTACTTAAGAAAATATGAGTGGTGCAAAAATGCCATGATGCCATGGGTGATTGCTGAGGGGTTGCTTACATATTTTCTTTGCATTTTATAAATAGTTCCTAGGGCATACTGATATTCTGGTTCCTAAAAAATGGCTTGGGTCTCTCTATCACTGTAAGTCTATGGGATTTTTTTTTTTTTTTTTTTTTTTTGTAAATTGGAAGTCTGATCTCCTCAACAAGCAGGATTTGAGGTATCACTAATGTCTGAAGCATGAATAGCATAGAATTAAATGCCAAAATATATTTGGGGTTTCATGTTTACAAGTATGGACAATAACTAGATAAAAAGTTTTTCAAGACAAAGCCTGGCAAAAAAAAAAAAAAGTAGTTTTAAAATCTTTGAGAATTTTGGTTGCTATGGTACTTGGTGTTTGTTTGGATCTTGCAAGGATGTTTTTGATAAAGAGTGTTTCTATACAAATGCTAGTAGGTTTTATTGCATTGCTAGTTTCAGATAGATAATATGCTAGTTGTTATGTTTGTTAGTGATAGATAAACAACATAATGAAGTACCATCAATTAATAATTATCAGCTAGTCATGTTCCACATTGATACAAGCTGTAAATTTGTGCACTGATAATATTTTTGGCAACACATAAGGAAGAGATTAGTTGTTCATAGTTGAAAGTTGAATGATACAAGATACAAAAAAGATTTCACATGTACATATGAAGAGTGATAATGATTTTAATCAGTGCTGCTTCTCCATATTACTTCCTGCTGACTGAGCTACTCATTCTAGCAGATGAATCAACGACAGATTCATTTTGGCTTTGATAGTGCTGCCATAGAAACGCATAATAACGTCACACGTTGTCATCTCGTAATTATGGTTATTACCAAATGACATGGATCAGCTAATGTCCAGCCTCATCTTAAGTTAATAGCTGATTGGTCCATTGCTAGTCAAGCTTCTGATAAAGTAAAAGTAACTTTTGCATATAATTCAAGAACAAAGCCAACACTGTCAAATTTTTGAAATAAATTTTATTAAATTATTAAAATGTATCCTCTGGAATATTACAGTAAGTGCGATGGAGACTTAAGTAAATGTATTATCCCCCCAACATACGATAGACCAATTATACAACCATTTATCCAGAGCATTGCCTCCACGGTCTACACGAATCATGCTTTTGACATCATGGTTCTTTGCAAATGAAACCAGTATTAAAAAATAAATTGTTGGCATAGTAATAGAAAATAAAAAAAATCCAACATTCACATTGTCCGTTTGGCAGTTTCAGAATTGCATGAAGCAACCAGAAATTTTACCCACCATCAGCATTTCCAGGGCCATGATGGGTGGTGTCTTGTCATGAACATATCAATCTATCTGCATATGGCATTATGTCAAAAACAAAACTGTCACAGATTGAGCAGTAAGTGTCCATTGTAGAGGTGCTGTTTCCATCCACAGCGGTGTGCGCTGCAGGTGATGTACTGTCATTTTTGTTCTTTAACAAATGCCATGTTTGCTATTACACCCAATTTAGCTGACTATCACCACACCATTATCTACAGAGTTTCCTCGTCATCCTCCAGGCCACTGCTGGGCCTCGTGGGCAGGGATTCCTTCAGCAGGATGTCATCGACCTGCTTTGCACTGTCCTCCGGTTCCTCAGGTATAGATGGTGGTAAGCTGTCAGCATCTGAATTGAGCACATAGCCTGGCAAGGTGGCATGTGCACTGATAGTTGGCCCCCCGCTGCTGCGGTAGACTCGGCTGGAGAAGAGTGTGGTGGAACGGGTACCTGGGCCTCCGGTAGCGAACTGGGATTGACTGCTGGTGCTATTGTTGAGGCCAGTTAACACAGAGCCATAGCGGTAGCTCCCACACACCACCGGGCCCTTCCAGTCGAATGCTAGATTCCACCGCGTCCATGTCTTCTTGATCTCAGTCTGGACCTGAGGATCAGAGTTAGATGATAAAGAACAGTGGATGCTGAAATGCATGGTGACTTTAAAAATAAGGCCAAGAGTAATTAGTTCGTATCATTGCAGAACTTACTGCTTGACAGTTTTTCTCAATCGCTTTGGCTCACTTAGGCTGTTCACACTGTCAGTCCAAATCCGATTATTCGTGTATTCGATTGGAATCTGATCTAAAATTATTGACGTCGACATTGTGTATCGCAACTGTTCAGATCTGATTTGTGTGTCCATACTGCTCTTTCGTTTTCCGGAATATCTGCATTGGTTACTATAGCAACAATGTTTCATTGGTAGGCATACACCAAAAACAACAACAATAACCACAACATGAGGGGTTTGCAATACAGATGTTGTCTTATTTACAGCATGACAATGTGTAGCTGCCACGCTGGACTACTGAGTCTTAAGAAGCAGCGACAGACACGCATGTGTGGCTTTATTCCATGCTGTCGTCTCCGCCGGTTTCATTATATTGTCATTTTCTCCTCGTCTGGCACCTTGCAACAACACAACCTTGTTTCTGCAGCGACTTTAAGCTTGTTAACAGCGTCTGATGTTTATGTATTACATGTCATGAGAAAGTCACATAAACCACAGAAATCCGATTAGAGTAGTCGGACCGAACGGATTTCCAGAAATACAAAAAAATAGGATTTCAATATGAATGTAGCTTGAAACGGATTTGGAATAATTTATCTATAAAAACATTTCATTTGATTTTTGGCCGTTCACACTTGCTAAATCTGATCAGATTTCATATTTCAAGTGTTCTGGCAAGTGTGCAAAAGAGTAAGTACAATAGTCTACAATTTGCACAATAACTAAATGCAAAACTGATGAGTTGATTCTTAGTGAAACACTTTACAAACATTTTTCTAAACATTCTTTCATCATGTGAGCCATCTGACATGGCAAATGTCCTGCCATTGTAATCAAATAGGAATCATATATATGGAGTTTGCCCAGCTCAATCACTACCATTTTTTAATATGGAGGAATGTCACAACCCTAAACAGCAGCAGTGTTACATGTAAACTGAAAATTCACAGTTGCTTGTCATTTAAGAGCAATATGAAGATAAGTAAGATGTGTGGTGGGTTTAGGGGAAGACATAATAGAGTGTGTAAAAATGAACTGTGAATTTTCAGTTTACATGTAACACATTTCTACAAAAGTAAATGTACTTTATAAATACAAATGTTAATTTTCTTTTGTTTACTACAGTATTGACTTTTCCCAGTAAATTTTTACCTGATGTTGATATCTGTATCTAAAAAGCTCAATGTGATGCACAAGAGAAATCGATGTGCGTATGCCTCGCTTTCAGATGTGAAATCTGTAAATCACAAATGATCTTGAACTTGTGAGCAGCTGAATGGTTTCAGTTCTCCGTATGGTAAACAACACCTAATTAATGTCATTTACATATAAAAGATCATCAGTCATCGTCCAAGTCCTTTAATGTAGAATGGCGAGCTGCAAGAATAGCTTAGATTTCCAAAAATCTGCAGTAATCTGACAATGAAAAGTGTGTACGTCTGATCAGACCCTGACGTGGCTCTAAGCACTTTTCCATGTCAAAGACCGTTTTTATAAATATGAGCGTTGGCGTGGATTTAAGTGTATGCACACTCTAAGATCAAATCTGTGCATATGCACACTTTATAAATGAGGCCCCTGATGTTTCAGCAAATATATACATATATATATATATATATATATATATATATATATATATATATATATATATATATATATATATATATATAGTGAAATAAAATTTCTGATATCATGGTCATATTGCTCACTCGTCCTGTATTCCACCATGAGAAATCTGGTCACGCTAGGTTGTGTTAACATTGGTTCAGTGTTATGTTATAAACATGTGTTCTGTAATATTTGTTTAGCACTTTTTGAAAGGCAGATTAAAAAAGACTTGATGTTTGTTTTTGTTTTCTATTATGACTTTGGTAATTATGCCCTTTTAAGGTTATTTGGCACTGTGAAATTTGTGCTTTAAGTTTGTGACAAGCACATAAAAATTATTACTTTTTTCACTGTAGTAATAATAAAGAAGCTGTCCTACATTTATTAGTCTCACTGTGTTGTGCTTGGAAAACTGTTACATCACCCAAAAAAAAAGAAAGAAAGAAAAAAAAAAAAGAAATGAATGAATGTATAGGCATCAGTATCCTTATCGGCGAGTACCAGAAAAAAATATTGGTACTCGTACTCGATCCCTAATTTGAATTATAGTTCAGTAAATTCCTCTTCCTGTCATTGTCATTTCAGTGAGTGTGGCCAATTAATTTCAAATTCACACTCGGGAAATAAAAAGGAGATAATGCTTCAATTTAATTTGCACCACCCTAATTCTGTCATTCAACAACTAGAGCAAAACAGATTAAAGAACAACAGTCGACAGTTGAAATGGTGAACACTTGTTCCACCCACTGCTTCTCCTGATTGGCCTATTGTTTAAAACTAACATTTGTTGTGATAAAGCACTTAAGTATAACAGCAGTATGTTTAAATTAATAACAATATGTTACATTTTCATAGCACTCAAAGTGCTTTAGTGGGTGGTGGGATCTCCATTAACACCACCAGTTTGTAGCATCTGCCTGGATGAAATGATGGCAGCCGTATATGCCAGAACACCCACCACACACTGGCCGTTGGTGGAGAGGAGACCAGAGATGTAGCCAATCAGCTTAAAAGGCATGAGTAGGAGGCTATGATGGATGGATGCCAAAGAGCACATTTTTACTCCTTTTGAGAAGCACCCTGGGATTTCTGATGACCTCAGAGAGTCAGGACCAGTTTAAAATCTTATCCGAAAGTCAGCCACTCTTTCGACAGCAACCTAATTTTCTCAAAGAGGTCAGTTTAGCTTCAGTGGGAAACTGGCTTTCTAAACCCATGGCAGCCTAAAACACCACACTACAAGAATGAAGCTGTGATGAATGTGATTTCACCAAGTACAACATGTTCCAGGAGCAACATTCCAATCAACCAATCGGATCTGAAGGACAAGTTTACAGTTTAGGCTTACATCCAGGGTTAAGTGCTTCTTCGTCAGTGTTATTCACCTATCATTTCCCACTATCAGTGACCCAACCGCAATACCTGTCTTGCTAAAACACTTCAAGTGAACATTTGTGAGACACACTGCAATGAGTTGCAGGCACCTTGTGTATGGTTATTTCTGTAATATGCACAAAATCTCCGGCACACATCAAGAAACTGATTTGTTAAATGTGTCACAGTGCAACAACTTTCAGTCTTGAAGTGTGCAATTGTCCTAAAAACAATGTTTGATGCTGCAAATAAATGACACTGAGGTGGCCAAATAGTCCATACATAATGAGAAAATAGTACAGAATGCAATTGCACATTCTTTCTATATTCCCTAAATTATTGTGAAGCAGCTTTGCAGATGCTCACCTCTCCATTACAGTAGCAGTAGATGATGGACACAAAGAAGCCCTAAAAAAAAAAAAAAAAAAATAGATGTTAGAAGGGCAACAGCAGGCTGTCTCAGCAGAGTGCAAAAAAGTCACAAATTAATCTTAAAACTAAATATTTTTTTTACTTTTTTTTTTTGAAGAAGAAGAAAATACACTTAATATTTCACTTTATAAAGTAACAGCAAATCTCTCAAGCTGCATGATTTGAAATATCATTTATAATGCAGTAAGAGTTATGTGTCAAAGTTTAATGCTTAGGCTAAGCGGTTTCTTCAGATATCTATTCCTAAAGACCCGTTCACACCAAGGACGAAAACTATAATGATAATGATAAACATATAGTTATACAAATCATTCTAAATATAAAAGAATAGCAGAGTCCACACCAATGATAAAGGCACAGAGGAACAATATAGTTGGAATCACTTTCAGAATGATTTTTTCCAGCTGATGAACAATAAAACATCGACAGCCAATCAGAATCCACTCCACTTTAAAGACAACAGAGTGTCATCATTTGTTAGTGTGGACTCTAGTATAGTCAGGGGTGCACATGATGCGTTCAAGTCATGTTGAAAAGATCATATTTACGAGCTGAACGCACATGAACGCCACCACAATGTCGTAAATAAGAGTGGGAAGTTCGGGATTTTCTTTAAGCCCCGATCTGTACGAGTTGGGGGCGTGACAATGAGAAACATGGTGGAATACCACAATATTAGTTATTTAGCAGTGACATTGTCCAACTTATCTATTTACAACAAAGTAAGCTAATTGCCTGCACAAAATATGGTAGCATTATAATATGACAACATAATACGTAACGATACATTTTACAATGACTTCATAAATTAACTAAAAACATAAAAAAAATGCAAAACATGCTTGATACACATTCTTTGTTCTTCATTTTCTATAAGTAAAAGTGCTGTATTTTTGTGTAATTAATTAAGGGAAGGTACACCGCCATCTTACTCCGACAAAAGTGACTTGAACACACCTGCCGTCGTAAACATGGCTTCCCACCTCGTAAATACGAACTTCCCTGGAGGATTTGAATGCACCATAAGTGGTGCGCAGGTGTGCATGCGTGGTAAAAATAAACGATGCGCGCCAGAAAGCACTTTTGAGTACCGACATTTTTGAGGAACGGTTCACAGGGACACGTTTACTTACTGGAGTAGGATTTTTCTCCATCTCTGGTAAGATAGCAATCATGATGATAAGTGTGTTCTTTAATTATTAGGTGTGCAACGGATCGCAGTTAATCCGTGATCCGTACAGATAAGGTCCAACAGTTGAGCACGCATGTGATTTGAGGATTAACTGCTAAATTTGACCATCATAGAGTGAAAGTTTATCATTTGGACGTGTTTTGTCTCACCAATTAACATATTCAAACGATTTTAAAAAGAAGAAGAGGCAGAAATCGGGACTCGCGGGCTGTTATCTGTGCGCACAGCCTCACACCCCCGAAACACACGCACGCAGAGAGAGAGAGAGAGAGACAGTCAGACAGCGCTCGAACACCGAATTAATTTCTCTTTCGTGTTTACTTGCGCTTGAACGGACACATACACACAAAATTATGTCAAAATACCTGTCTCGGCAAGTATTCTCTCGGTTATGTCATAAGTGAACAGTTGAGAAACAAACCGGATGTGTGTCAGTTATTCGGTCCGTGCTCTCCTTCTTAAAGTGACAGCAGCCTAATATTCTTGCTGTTGTCTGTGTCATTAACGTTAGGAAAAAGAAAAGTCATTATAATAATTTACCATGATCGAGGGAAAGAAGAGCAGTCAGGAGGAAAGTGATGAGGACAGCTTTTAGGATCAGTGCGAGTACCAAGCAACATCTCCAGGTGCTCCCTTGAGAACCAGACTAAAAAAGTTATGTGCACCCCTGAATATAGTTATCCTTGTGGTTATCTTTACAGTAATCATTCTTAGTGTGAACTGGCCTTAAGTATGACCAATATTAATGGATTAGTAAGTCTTTTCTACTTCACAACCACTGTTTAAACACTGATGAAAACACATCTATAAAGAAATACATTTGTAAGTTTGGCAGCGATTCAGAGGTTAAGAAATAATGTAGGGCTGTCTCTGGAATATTTTTTGAATGTGTGTGGCTGCGTTTCTGAAGATAGTGTAAGTGGACATGGAAGTGATTTGTTCTTGATGTGAAGGACATGCATTGAGTCGTGTCATCCAGGTCCAGATAAAAGACTCTTAACCTAACCAGCATCTGTCATTTAATAGAGCCGAACATCTCAGACAAAATCAATGTGGTGTGTCATCAGATGTCAAGCCCATTTGGAGTGCTGTGAATTGGATTGATCTGTCAATTTATTTCTCTGTCTTACACATTATTGAACGCTTTATTGCTTGCAGTTTCGCTGACATCTTCATGTCAGCAAAATTCTCATCAATATCCGTGGGTCCTTGACACTTTTTAATTATATTTATTAGTAAATTATTACCATGTGCATTTTGTACAACCTAGGTTAAATAGCTGAGAACATTACCATTAAATTCTTTAGCAAATTATGATGAAAATATTTCTTCTGCTATGATAGTTGTATATTTTCAAATAATTTTTAATGTAAAAAAAAAAAAACTTTCATTGCCAGAGCAGTTTTAAAAAATTGCTTGTCATCAGTGGCTTATAAATAGTGTTTTTCCTTCTCATTTTTTTAGTCTTTCTTCCAAATCAATATTATAATGCACAGCATTTATATAAATTATGCTAAAATACAAATTTGAATTTATGATTTTTGGATTATCAAAAGAAAAACATGCATTTTGACTTGCAGAGATCACTGATTACATTAGCTATTCATGCAATAAAAGCATTGTTTCCAAGTACCTGGAAAGAATTGAAGAACAGCTCACAATACATCCGCACCTCCCAGCCCAGACCGTCGAAGGTGTGCGGCATTCCAACAAACACAATGTAGTGCACTCCAAACACAAACACCAACACAAGCGTGGATTTGGCAAGCTTCCTGAACAGAGAGAAATGAAAATGTTCTGTCAGTTTAAGGGACAGTTCATCCAAAAATGATGTTATTTAATCACTTTCATGTCACTGCAAACCTGTATGAATTTCTTTTCTCTATGGCAAACAAAAACAGATATTAAGGTGCGATCACATTTACATTTGTATAGTGAAATTCAGTGGGTGAAATGCTCTAATCTCAATAGGGATCTCACTTTAACATGAGGGAAATGAGTCAAAAAATTCCCCCATGCATTCCCAATGGATCTACTTTACTGCACAGTTTCACAGAAGTTCCGCTAATGGGATTGCACCTTTAGGCAGAATGCTATTTTCAATATTATATTTCCATATTCCATATTATTGCTTCTCAAGACATAAAAGCATCATAAAATAATGTTACATTTCCAAGTCTTCTGAAACTACATGGTAGATTTGTGTCAGGAACGAACTGATACTTGCTGAATGGACTGTCATTTGCTAAAAATCAACCCATCCACTGTAAAGTTATCAGCTTCAGATGACTAGGAATATAGGACACAATGGACTTTTATTATGTTTTTTTTTTTTTTTGGAGATTGGCAGCATCTGTCCCTACTCAATTTCATGAACATTCTGCCAGCATCTCCATTTGTGTTCCACAGAAGAAAGAAAGTCATATAGATTTGGAATGACAAGAGAGTGTACCAGGGTGTAAAATGATGACAGAATTATAGGTTTTGGCTGAAATGTCCTGTTAAGCGCTATATGCACAGTTACCTGTAACTCTTTTGATCTCGGGGAGATATCTGTGTAGGCCAATGACGCCAAGTATGGAGTGTGATGTTATTGTGATATTATGAATTCAAAAAGTTTGTTTTTAATCATTGTTTGATGAATGACACCCCACACGCCTCCATGTGGCTTTAATCAGAATAAAGATGTGCAACATATTAATGGCTACGCCTTGCCTGCCCTGTAAGACAGGTTAAAATGTCTTGCAAATTACTCATGAAAAGAATCATGAAAAATAATTGGAAAAGAGCAATGCTGGAAGATCATGAGGTGTAAATCCTCTTTTAATTGAAGCCTGGTTAAGTTTGATCAACCAAAGTGTTGTAGTAAAGTAAGCGACGTACCAAATAAGAGTCAAACGATGTGACACGCGAGCGTACGAGGTCATTCGTTTTACAGATTTATTTCTATTCAAATAATGACAAGGAATCAACCAGAGCTCTCTTTGGCTCAGCAAAACACACAGTTTGATAATGTGTTTGCTAACACGACTGTCTGTGTCTTCAAGTTTGTTTTACCAGCTGTGCAAGCTGACATCTGGGGCTCTTCATAACACTAATTAGTGGGGAGGCAGCAATGATCAAAATGATTACTGTTATTAGCGGCGCAAAATGACATCCATTGGCATTGTTTTGCTCCAAACTGGAATCTTTTAGGGAGCATCCAGAATAACATTTTGACATGCCAATGCCCATTTATAGGGTCTAAAAGCATTTATTAAAAGCCAGATAAAAATGGAAGCCAAAAATGTTTCTTTCTTTCCGCATGTAATAAGATCAAATCTATAATAACCAGTGTCCTTAAAATGCGACACTGATTTCAGTACATGATGGAATGATAGAAACCACAATCCGAATCAAACCGCAGAATGAGTGGGCGTAGGAAGGTAAGCTTATTATCGCATCTCTTAGCCACAGGCAATTCTGCCTCCAAGCTGTCAGATGAAAGGTTTTGCCTAAATTACATAAGGAAATAAACAGTTGCTGTAGGGATAGCTTCCACTCTCAGCAATCTAATAGCAGAGACGATGCCACTGTAATGACCCAGGACAATTCAGGCTGGTACAATGCTGAATTCACAATTTCGAGGCATTTGAATGCATAAAAACATTGCCCAATGAAAGTGGACGCACAAACCTGTACTGTTTCCGAGTATCGTATCTGCCTGCATTGGTCTCACGGATCTTGGTTGCGAGCACCCGCACGATATTCACAAACAGGATGAAGTTCAGCTGAAAAAGAGAGCGCAGAGAGAATTAACTAAATAAAGTTAGTAAAAGGTGAAAGCTAATAAAATCCTTTCTCACGCAATTCATCCAACGTGTGTAGCTGAAAACTGTAATAAGGACTGAGGACTATAAATATTTGATCCATTATGGATAACTGGACAATAAAGCCTGTCGCAGGAGGTCACCGGCAGATGACTGTATAAGTGATTTGTATGGCTGGCTTTTCCCAAATGAGCTGGGATGTCATTTGAAAAATGCTAATTTCTGTCTACTTAATCACAGTGAGTGGGATGTCTGTGCATGAGATTTTGAGCTCAGTCCGAAATCAATAAGACAAACAAAAATGCATTCTGAGAATAGAAAATAAGCTTAAGGGTATCATTTAAGTTATGGTATTTGTAATTCAGCATTTCACACACAAAAAGGACTCCATTATAGATGCATTTTTTTGTGTGTAAATTTATTCTAATATTACTTTCTTTCGTTTTCTGTTTTGCATATGTACTTATAAGCTAAAAAAATGTTTTGGATCTGAGCATAAATCTGAGCATGAATAATTAATGAAGAAACTTTGCTCTCCTAGAAGCATTGATGTTATTGAACAGCATGAATTATGATACAAACTAGTGTGTTCATGATTAATGAACATTTAAATGCCTCCAAAAGGTTAAAGAGGGTAGATATTAAAAAGCGCATAGGGCCTATACAAAATGATTTAAAGCTATTACATGAGAAACACTTCTTATAGTGTTTCAAAACAACATTTCAGTAACCACAAAAGTCAGACACTTTATTATAGATTTACATATCAGAATAAAACTGTTTAATGTTTAAAAAAAAAAAACTGTAAGATAACTGATGTTCAGGTGCAGGGGCGGGAAAAGACAATTTCTGCAAGATAAAGCTCAGACTGTGCTCTGAATACTACCTATAAAAATTAAAACTGCATACTCTCTTAAAAATAAAGGATCTTTATTGGCATCGATGGTTCCATGAAGAACCTTTCCATTCCCATTTCACAAAAGGTTCTTTATAGTGGGAAAAGGTTCTTTAGATTTTTAAAATGTTCTTTACATGGTTCTTTTAGGAACAGTTCACTGTAAGGTTCTCTGGGAAAACAAAAATAGTTCTGCTATGGATTCGCTGTGAAAACAACCTTTTGGAACCTGTAGCAATGCCTGCGTACACATATTTCTATTCCTCAAAAAGATCAAAGAGGACTTTGACAGCACTGAAAAGACAATCAAAATGACTGTTTGCAGAAATATCTCTTTGTGACGAAAAACACCACATTCTTCTCCACACAGCAGCTCTTCTCTGACATCCCACAGGACAACTATGATGTTATTCCCAATCACGGCAATCACACATTTAAATGACCCCTTCTGCAGAATATTACCCCCATATCTACCATCTGTTCAGTGGGAGTACGAAAAAATGGAAATGTGCTTTAACAGTTTGCAACATATGAATCATCTTTGGCCAGATTTTACTCTCATTATACATCTGACTTTCCTATTCATTATTGCCCATCTATACACAATGGAATTGAATAATATTAAGCATTATATAGGACTGTGTGTGTGTTGAATATATATTATCTCAGTATTTTAGAACTGCATATCAGCAATGAGGAGAACTGCAAACTTGTTTCACTGTCTTTAGTTATAGTCAAGTCAGGTCGCCTTTATTTATATAGCGCTTTTACAATACAGATTGTTTCAAAGCAGCTTTACAGTGATAACAGGAAAATTATGCAACAAAGTTTGTTTTGGCTGTATAGCAGCTCTAGAAGAAAACAGTGTCATTGTCCAGCTTAAAGGGATAGTTTACTCAAAAATGAAAGTTCTGTCATCATTTACTCCCCCACAAGTTATTCTAAATCTGTACAAATTTCTTTGTTCTGCTGAACACAAAGGAAGATATTTGGAAGAATGTTTGTAACTAAGCAGATCTCTTGACTACCATAGTAGGAAAAAAATACTATTACAGTCAATGGGTAAAGAGATCAGCTTGGTTACAAACATTCTTCCAAATATCTTCACTTGTGTTCAGCAGAACAAAGAAATTTATACAGGTTTGGAACAACTTCAGGGTGTGTAAATGATGACAGAATTTTCATTTTTGGGTGAACTATTCCTTTAAGTAAGTTCAGTGTTGATTCAGTTCTGTTGTAAAAATCATTAGTTATTAATTTAGGTCATTAGTTTATACAGCAGCTCTGGAGAAAACAGTGATATCATTGTCCAGCTCAGTTCAGTTCTCATACAATAGTGTCAGTGCAGTCAAATCAACAATATTGTTAATAATAATAAGTATAGACTACTAATGAGGAAGAAGGAAGGACATGAATTCAGCACCTGCTAAATCTCTGTCTCACATTTTACAACCACATAATTGTTAAAATATGCATCAAAATATCTTGGAAACAAAAAAGAATCATTCAAAAAATGATTCAACACTTAATTCTTGAGTGTGTGTAAATGTGTGAACCTGAATGACACGGTGAAATATCAACATCTCACTATCTGAGCAGATCAGCATGAAATGGAGCTAAGGGAGAGTCACTGATTTTCAGTCTTTTTTTCATGGGCAAAATTTATGTAATTTAAATTTGGAATCATCTCTTTGAAACCACAAACACCAACTTGATTCGCCTTGCGTGTGAAACTTGTAAAGAGTCCAGCTGTGCTGCCTGGCACAAGTTAAACAAGGCTGTGGAAAAAAGAAGTCGCGCTGAGGCAGCTTTATCATCCCCCTGGAATAATACATTTGCTTGATGTGCACAAAGAGATCAGCTGGATATACACGATTAAATTTCTCACCAGTATGGAGATTATTTACACCTTCAACTAATGCAAATGAGTCTATTTACATATGCATACATAATATCCATAATATCCACACATAAACACATCCCTCAAATGTTTGATACTAAAATGTCATGAAAACTGCATGCATAATCCCCTATGTAAAGGTGATGATACAATTTTTGAGCAATGTCACCGGGCGATGATGCTTGGGCACTTTCCCATTGAGAATGGGAAACAAATTTCGATCTGAATAAAAATTGGAATTCATGTATGCAATTGCCAGTCTTTCGTGGCCTTTTAAGGGTTATTGTGATTCAGTTTCAAATAATGTTTTTGCCAAAAATGACATCTACTCAATCCCAGTGTTGTTATTGAAGATTTAATTCATTATATATTATCAATCCTTGAAGATGCTTTGATGAAAAATGAGCTGCTAAACTGTAGAGATGACCTAAACGAGTTGAACTTCAAAGGTTTGGTAGTGTAATAAGATTCTTTTCAATTAGTATGATGAGGAATAAAACCAAATTTTCGGCTGTGCGTAATGTGTTAGATTCCACCAGAATCACAATTGCAATTACTGCAAGTAGTACCGTTTAATATTACAATGGCTATTTACAAAAGGTAGCCTGTATATACCGTTGCCATCGAGGTTGACTATTTGCACTCAGTGTAAATAGATGCTGCAGTGCCACCACAAAGTGATTGCTGGTACCTGCCCGGCCATCCCTGTCAAAAGTCCTGGCTTCGCCATTTGCCAGCATGCCTGAGAACAATAAATATTGTCACTTGGTATCAGTACAATCAAAGCCCTTCAGAAAGTTTGTAACCCAAGAGAAAAAGATTCTTTGATAGTCTGATCCTGTCGAGAGCCATCTGGAGTCAGAGCAGGTGTTACCCCTGCTCACAGACTGTCATGATGGCATCATCTAGTTGAGTGGATGTGGCCAAAACATTATTGAAGCCTGCAGACACCTCAAGCTGAGTCAAAGGAAAGTTCCCAGTACTGCCTGGTGAAATGAAGGCTTTTTCTCCTTCATTGTAATAGATTTTTATATCAATTTAATGATCTTACAGATGAAGAGATATGGGGAACAGGATTGGGAAATGTTTCAAGCTGGACGTTAAGGGATAGTTCACCCAAAAATGAAAATTCTGTCATTTACTCATCCATGGTATCATGATAACCAAACAGTTTTGGGTACCATTGACTTCCACAGTATGGACCAAAAAAAAAAAACATTTCTCAAAATATTTCTCAAGATATTTTCTCAATATTTCCCTATTTTCTACAGAAGAAAGAAAGTCAGGAATGACAGGTTTGGAACGACATGAGGGTGTGTACATTTTCATTTTAGAGTGAGCTATCCCTTTAAAACTAACAGTGAGCTCATCCATTTTTATAGGGTTAGTTCACCCACGAAAACAATCACAAAACTACTGTGTGACTTTAGAAGACATATATATTATATAATGCACAAGTCTATTTTTTTTGCTTTGCCATTTGTGGATCTTAATCTATCACCATTCAATTTCATTGCACAGAAGATGCAACATCTACAAAAGGAAGAAAGTCATACAGGTTTAGAATGACATGAAGGTGAGTAAATGATGAGAATATACATCTGTGGATGAACAAACCCCTTGAAAGTTGTTAGAACCAGAGTACCATCACACTTGGTTAGATGATTTGACCTGCGTCACTTTGGCGAAAATGTAGAGTTCTTTCTCACGAATCACTCGCATGACTGAGTCTATTCAAGCGCTTCAGTGAGATGCGTTAGCATCTGTGGATCCATTACTCTCACAGCTCTCCACTCGCTCCATGGCAGGGCACTCAGGAATACATCAGCAGTGACCCTCTCTGCCACCTGGATGGCGGTAGTTTGCCCAGAGAGCAGCTAGCAGCAGGCAATCAATGCCAGCTGTGAAGGCTGGGGCCTTATAGAAATGATGGTGTCATATGACCAATCATCAAACTGCTGGACCATGTAGACTGGTGAAAGACATATCTGTGCCAAGAAAATCTGAATGCAGAGTGAATAAGTACTTTCCTTTTCATAGATTACTAGAACTGGTTTTTAGAGTGGAAAAGGGGTATTCTATTTCAATGGACATGACTGAGAAGCAGCTGTCAAAATACATTTATTATGTATTGAATTATGGTTGATGCATATACTGTATTGAATAACAATATATATTGTATATAAAGTATATGCATTTACACTAGTTTGATTTTTTAAAGTTTTTGAAAGAAGCCACTCATGCTTAACAAGTCTGCATTAAATTGATCAAAGTATTGTGAAATGTTATAGCAGTTTATAATTACCTTTCTCTTTTAATATATTTTGAAATGTAATTTATTGATAGCAAAGCTGAATTTTCTGCAGCCAGTTTCATAATGAATGTGAAACTAATCAATAACTAATGCAGTTACAATGCAGTAAAAAAAAAAAAAACGTTTAACCACTACTTTAATTAACACTTAACCACTTACATACTCAATAAGTAATAATGTGGTAATAATTAGTTCCATTATTACCTATTGTATACTCTAATGAGAGTTAGTTGACGTGTAGTTGCAAAGTTATTTATAGTCAGTAGAATATCAAAAAACAGCAAGACAGTTATTAATGAGAAAATCTAGATTCGCCACTTGGTTCCATAAATATTGTTTTTTTTGTTTTTGTTTTTTTAAATCTGACGCATTCATTTTTAAGTGTGACTTTAAAGTGGTTAAATACTTTTTTGGGTCACTGCATATCACTTCATGGTATGTATGGCTGATATTAACTTGGCAGTTGACTGGTGGAGAAGTTAAACCAGAAGCTATAAACCATCACTTAAATTTAACCGAGCTAAATAAATCCCCAGTTTTTAAATTTAAACTCAAATTGTTTTTAAATGAGCAGAATGAACTGGAGAACTTAGGTTAAGGTGGGGACCCCCACTGAGACACTTCAGTCTCTCCGAGTGTGCCCAGGTCTAAATCATGTTATTGTCTGCATCCAATAATTGGCAGAACTGGCAGAAACACACACGTACACTTTGTAATTATGGTAATGTTCTTGCCAGTTCTTCTGACATTTGCCTTCTTTGGCAAAGTTCTTTTTATCTCGCAGTGTTGAATAACAGAAAAGAGAAAAGTTAAGCTGAAGTTAGACAATTTCTCCCTCCTCAGGGTAAATTGCCTCAGTCTTTGAACTGTTTCCAAGGCTGCTGCTTGGTTCTCACGCCGTGTTTATCAAGGGCCTGACAGTTTTTCACGTCGCTTTTACTCACCCCAATGGCTGTCAGAATGGGGACCTGGTAGATCCATTTGATGTTTCCTGCACTCAGCTCCCAGCATCTGCACAGATAAAGACAGATCGAATGATAAATTAAGTGGCACACATGGATTATGATGCGAGGCATAGAGCGAGACAGCGTGAGAGAAGCAGATTTCCAGTCCCACAGGCAGTGCTAACACAGTAATGATAAACTGTACTTCACAGTACATACTGTATAGATCAGAAAGACATAGTTTAGTCTCTCTAGCTCTCCTTGAAGTCACTGACCCCCTCCTTCACTTTGAGCAAACTCAGGCGCTTTATAAAACTCATTTCCATTTGTTTACCACCAATTTGTTACAGCATTCATAATCCAATTAGGAATGTTTACTATGATGTGCAGCTGAATGGATAATCTACCGTGCAGAGGATTTTGTCCATAAATAGGATATACTGTAAGTACTCAGAGGGATGCTGAATGCATGGCCAGTCTGGAGCAAAACTAAAGAGCCATAATGAACATTCGTTAATAATTACATTCATCACAATTTGAATTGATTTTTTATAATCCTAATTTAAATGACCTTTAGTGCCATAGACAATTACTAAATATGGGTACTGCAGGCAGAGTGATAGTCATGTGATAGTCCATTCTACTTTCATGTAAAAGAAGAAAGGAGTGCTGTTGCTTCTTGTACGTGCAATCTGACAAGGACTCATTAAAATGTGACTGAGTCACTGCTTTTTATATGACAATAGTAAATGAAACACTTCGATGCAGAAAAACATCAACAGGGAAACACTGGAGAACCATATTTGTGTACAAGGCACACAAATTAGCAATGCCACCCATAACCAGCAATAACAAAATAATAATATTCAGGATAAACCTGGAAAACAACAGTGAAAAATCATGTGAAGACACTAATACAATATGCCACGAGAGGCCGTATGTTACAGTGATTTAAAATGGTTAAAAAGTGTTTTTACACCATAAAAAAAGCTGGGTTAACAAAGCTGGGTTGAAAATGTTTGCCCAACATGCTGGGCAGTTTTATTTAACCCAACTATTGTTTAGAAATTACTGTATGGCTGGCTTAAAATGAACCCAAAATAGGTTGAAAATTATAAATCAGATACAAAATTAACAGAGGCAACAATAAAAATCAAAAGGTGAAATTTTTTTATTAAGCAATTTAATAAATTTTTATTGTTTAATTATTTATTAAACGTATTAATAAATGTTCATTTATTACACATATTAATACATGTTAATTTCCAACATATTTTGGGTTCATTTTAAGCAAGCAATACAGTCATTTTTAAACAATAGTTAAGTTAAATAATGGTCCTCTGCATGCTGCCAAAACAGCTCCGAGCTGCTCTATACAAGAATCTATACAAGACCCCTGAAGGTGTGCTGTGGTATCTTGCACCAAGAGATTAGCAGCAGGTTCTTCAAGTCCTGTAGTAGGTTGTGAGGTGGAACCGCTGTGGATCGAATTTGTTTGTCCAGAACATCCCACAGATGCACAATTGGATTGAGATCAGGGGAACTTGTAGGCCAGGGCAACACCTTGAACTCTTCATCATGTTCCTCAAACCATTCCTGAACAATGTGTGCAGTGTGGCAGAGTGCATTATCCTTCTGATAGAGGCCACTTCCACCAGGGAACACCATTGTCATGATGGGGTGTACCTGGTCTGCCACCTGTTTAGGTAGGTAGCACGTGTCAAATTTATGTCCACATCAATGGCCGTACCAAAGGTTTCCCAGCAGAACATTGCCCAGAGCATCACTCCATCTGCCAGCTGTTGTTGTCCCACAATGCATCCTGGTGCCATCACTTCCCCAGTTAAATGGTGTACACATACACAGCCTTCCACGTAATGATACTCATCAGACCAGGCGAACTTCTTCCACTGCTCCAAGGTCCAGTTCCGATGCTGGTGTGCCCATTGTAGGCTCTTGCAACTGTGAGGGTTCATCATAGGCACTCTGAGTGGTCTGATGCTACGCAGCCCCATATGCAGCAGAGTGTGACTATATACTGTAAAGTTAACAAATGCTGTTTAACACACTTGGCTATTAAAAGATTAGTTCACTTCTGAATTAAAATTTCCTGATAATTTACTCACCCCCATGTCATCCAAGAAGTTCATGTCTTTCTTTCTTCAGTCGAAAAGAAATTAAGGTTTTTGATGAAAACATTCCAGGATTATTCTCCATATAGTGGACTTTACTGGGGTACAACAGGTGGAAGGTCCAAATTGCAGTTTCAGTGCAGCTTCAAAGGGCTCTACACGATCCCAGACGAGGAATAAGGTTAGATTCGTAAAGCTCTGAAGCAGTGTTTTGAAATCGGCCATCACAAGATATTGTTGAAAAGTCTTTTTTTTTTTTTTGTGGCGCACAAAAAGTATTCTCGTCGCTTTATAATATTAAGGTAGAACCACTGAACTCGCATAAACTGTTTTAAATATGTTTTTAGTACCTTTGAGATTTTCAATGGCATTGCTGTCTATAGAGGCCTCACTGAGCCATCGGATTTCATCAAAAATATCTTAATTTGTGTTCTGAAGATGAACAAAGGTCTTACGGTGTAGAACGACATGAGAGTGAGCAATAATCATTCATTTTTGAGTGAACTAACCCTTTAAGCCAAATGGCCTTTACAAAAAAAAAAAAAAAAGGTAAAACAACGATATCAGACGATTTTGAAGTTGGAGAAGAAAATTAGATGAAGTTTTTCGCCCTACCGGAGTCCTTCCGCCTACGTCAAGTGTGACCTTTCAATATAATGTGTGCCGCATTGCAGAGCAGTGCAAGACAAGCATTTGTGGTTAAAAAGTAGATGGAGAATTATCCTGGAATGTTTTCCTCAAAAACCTTAATTTCTTTTCGACTGAAGAAAGACAGACATGAACATCTTGGATGACATGGGGGTGAGTAAATTATCAGGAAATTTTCATTCAGAAGTGAACTAATCCTTTAAGTTTCCTCAAAAACTTTTAATTCATTTCTGAGAATAAGCTCTTACATGCTGTTTCAATTCAAAACAGCAATTTTCTTCCATTTTACCTCCTTAAAGTGTTTAAATGAAAAATATGCAGGTAAATAACAATTTGTTAATTTTGTTTTGTTTATAGAAATATTGTGTATTCATATAAATAATGAAAGGAATTTGTACTTTTTTACTTCTTGCACTAAACAAGTTTAATATACTTGGCAATGTTGCTGCTAGGTCAAAATTATGGCTCCTCTGACTCAAAAAAAAAAAAAAAAAGCATAACAAGTACATAAATAATGAGATGCATGTGGAATATCAAACACCCAGAGAAAATTCACATTTACTAATTTGGCAGCCATGCATTCAAGGTAAACATTTTATCAGTATGTGTATTCCCTGAAGACCTCAGCATTGTTAGCGCTACCAGTTACGCTACAGGAATGTAGATCAAGACAACTTGAGGATACCTGTAATCTTCTTTGCCTTTGAGAGTGGAACATCTTATGGTCTTGCAGAAAGCCATTAACCCACCATCAATCAGAACTGATAAATGTCAGGATAATTAACAGAGCTCTGCAGTCTCACTTCTTGCATGAGCATTTCATTTGTATTTTACTCAAGTGGAATAAAAGATCAGTGGACATAAGAGAAGCTATTTTTATCTTTAATAACAAGGAAGTTAATTAAAATGAAATTAAAAGTTGGAAAATTCTATGTCAGTCTCAAAAGCCATTCAGCCTATTAAAAAGCAATTATTATTTTTGTTTTGTGTTTTTCACACAATCTTGATGACCTGTATTTTAATTTAGATTAGATTATTATTAAAAATACTAGTAATTGTTCTTCAAACATTTGTTCATCTATAAAGTTTTGTAAAATGCATGTGACAAAAAGAGACAGAATTCTGAATATTTTCATAGTGCAGATTCAATTATAGATTATTCAACAGTTAGTTCCTAATTTACTAATTTATTGGTCAAACTGTGTTCCATAAAAAAATTACTTTATTTTTACTCTACCAATGAAAAAGTTCCAAAAGAAGGCAAGAAACACACAGACTGAAACTCAGCATGTAAATGGAGTGCTTCTTACTCAGTGGTGAGAGAAACCCTGCTCAGAGCAAATACTGCAGTGAGGAAAAACATCAATGCTTTGCTCCTACAGAACTGAAATTGCTAAAAGAAAAAGAAAAAAAGAGTAAAAGAGTATCTTGTGAATTAAGCACTTGCACAAATCATACATTATTTTCCCCAAGTGGTTTTTTAAGTGCATTCAAGGTCTTTGGTTTGCCACATTCTTTGTCAGATCTTGTCCTGTATGTGCCGCCCAAACAGTTAGGAACAGAACAGAGTGAACCTTGTTACAAGTAAACTTCAGCTGCTCATGCCTTACGTAACGTCCAGTAAAACTTATCAAGGGATTTATGATATTTCCTAATAATTGAAAAGATTAATTGATTTCTTATTGCACCATATTACCCTATTAAAACATATTAGGCAGTGTGACTTTTTTGTTTGTTTTTTAGATACAATAAAGATAAAAGATACAATCTGTGATAAGCTAAACTAGGCCACCTTAACAACTCAAGTAAAAAAGAAACACTACAGCTAAAACAAAGCCTAATGTTTATAAAGAACGTTCTCCCCAGAGAAGCAGCAAGTTGTTGCTTGAAGACATTTGCTTTTGTACCATCACTAACAGCCTGTAAGCTGCAAGAATACAAATTGTGCTCTCGAGGGGAGTGAGACATTGGCATTTAGCAAGTGTTTGAAAGTAAAACGAGGAAAAGATAAGGCCTCAGGCATGCTCTTGCATCAATATGACATGAAAACACTACTTAATTTTGATGAATTGGTGATAAATAGCTTGAACGCTGAAGTGGCTTTTTAACATAAGAACACAAGCCTTTACAGTACAGATTAAAGACAAGTACTCAACGATTGAATTAGTTCACTAACTAGCAAATGTGCCTTGAAAATAATAACCCTATACTGTATATATCAAAAGGCTAAAAAATGGAGATAGATAATAGCTTTTTATGTTTTTTACCCACAATATTTTTCATGAATAGTACCATACAAAGTCCTTAGGTGACATCTGCAATAATTTCTACAAAGATGATTAGGACAAGAGGTCAAGTCTGTGAGGATGAACACATGAAATCACCTTGCATCTGCCAGCGTTGCCCTGACAACTGCCCATGCTGCAACAAAAAGAGCAGGAACGCCTGAAATCAAACACAGGAGGAAAAAGTATTTCAATGAACTGCTAACAAACATTGTACTGTAAGTGAAAATGATGGTTAAAATTAGTGGTCATAATTTATATAATATTATAATGTCACAGTCAAACTTTTTCATTATCTAAAAAATATGTCACCATTTTACAAATATATATCTAAAGAGAGTAAACTGCATTTGTAAAGTAATTTCAGAACTAACACTTTAATTACATTTCATCCCTTCATATTATGTGGACTTTCCAAACAAGAATGCAACAGTATTTTGTTTTCCTACTTTAGTATGCAATGCAGTAAACCACAATAAATGGCGTGAAGAAAAGCTAACATCGTGTAAATGGATGTTAAAACGTCTTAAGACATTTTATTGAGGCACTGAAGCATGACCCTGATTTAACGCCTTCCCAGGGGTTCAAGAGCTCCTGCAGAGGCTTGCACTCATAGATGGATATCCTACAGAGTAAGATGAAAAAACACTGCTTGTTTACTTATTGCCAATGGAGTGTTTTTCATTCTAAACACTGGACAGGAAGAACATCCGTTCTGTCTGGTACGTAGGAACCTTGATTGAATATTTTGTTTCTGACAAAATTGCTATTATTATTTTTTCACTTTGAATGGTTTGTCTCGATTCACAATCAGCCTTTGAAATTGAAAAGCTAAAAAAAATTTGTTTTGATTCTGATCATGTAAAAGTTTCCATATGCCCTTCATTGCACACCCAAGTAAACAAAATCAAGTCTTTGGTGACTACAGTCAGTAATAAATATACTCAGCAAAAAAGAAGCATTCTCGCACTTTAAACTGCTTTTTTTTCCAGCAAATTTCTTATGTGTAATTACAGGTGTTGGACAAACTGAAACACTGGCCAATATAGTGCTGGAGGTTTCACACTTTGGTCACTCGTGCCAATGCCAAATGTTGGTTTCATTGGTGCAAATCTTGGGCTGTGGACAATGTAAAACATGTATTGTTCTCTGATAAGTCAACCTTCACTGTGTTTTCCACATCTGTGGGAGTTATGGTGTGGAGAAGCCCCAAAGAGGCTTAACACCCAACTGTTGCGTGGCCAGAGGTCTGCGCAAAATGGATTTATCAATCCCGCTCTTGCAAGATTCTGTACCGCTTCCACCAAAAATATGTTATATTTGATCCTGCTCCCGCCCAAAACTTTAACATGTTGTCCTGCAACCCCCCACTTTGAGCCACTTTGGAGGATTTTGGAGGAGCAAGTCAAAAATATGTTTTTCCCGACCAGCATCACATAGTGACCTGTCCACTGTTCTGGAAGACTAATGGCTCAAAATCCCTCTGGACACTCTCTGTCATTCCCAAGACAAATTGATACTGTGTTGGCTGCAAAACAAAAGGCTCTACACCATACACATAAATGATTGTGGTCTAAAACAAGGTGCTTCAGTTTCATTGTCCAACCCCTGTATTTGTATGAACATAAAAAGTTTCAACAACTGAGACATAGACGGAACAAATTTGATGAACATAAATTGGATAATGAGTCCCTGAACAGAGCAGAGGTCAATATCAAAAGTAGCAGTCAGTAAGTAGCAGTATGTGGTGTTTCCAGCAGCTGCTTTAAGTACTACAGTGCTTCTCATCAGTCAGATTTGCCCATTTTTTTGCTGCGAGATGTTACTCCACTCTTCCACCGAGGCACTTGCGAGTTCTCAAAAATGTCAGGGGGGACATATGGTTACATGTGGTTTGGCACTGCAAGGATGATCAGCTGTCCTTCCTGTCTCCCTGTAGCACTGTCTTAGGCGTCTTACATTAAGGACATTACAGTTTATTGCTCTGGCCACATTTGCAGTCCTCATGCCTCCCTGCAGCAGGACTATGGCATGTTCACACAGGTGATCAGGGACCCTGGGTATCTTTCTCCTGGTGTTTCTCAAAGTCAGTAGAAAGGTTTCTTTAATGTTCTCCTTAAAGTTACTGGAACTGTGACATTAATTTTCTTCCGCCTGTAAACTAGTGTCTTAAAGACTGTTCCACAGGTGCAATAATTGTTTATGGTTCACTGAACAAGCATTAAAAAGATAAACAATTTATACTGTTTATTATTCTATTTATTAAAACAAAGTAGCATATTTTTCAAGCATTGTTTTAAGCATTTTTACTTTTTACATTTATTCCAAAATAATAACTATAAGAATGCAGTGAAAAATGATGAAACTGATGTTCAGCTGTTCTTTTTATTATTCAACTTATTTTCGGATCATCAGTCATCAAAGCTCAGAAAACGGACTCATTGCCTCCTCTCACATGACTCATTCATTCTCAACAACCCCCCACCAAACTCACGGCATGTTTTAGGGCAGTGGTTCTCAACTGGTTTGGCCATGGTACCCACATTTTCCCATGAAAATGTTTTAGGAATTTGAACCAAGCAAATTTATTTCTAAAAAATGGTTGACACATATGCAAGTACTGTCCCACTTTACTTACAGAAAAAACTGTATGAATATCACTTACACTGCTGAATAAACAGTATAGCAGCTTGAGCGGAAAAAACGCTGCTTCCTACTGATGAGATGCACGGTTTAAACCTTGGAGAAACCAAGATCATATCATGCATATCAAGAAGCAAAACTGCATGGATCTGAGGGTGAACATGTCAATCGAGGGTGCCCTCCTCTCAGACAGCTGTTCCCATGGCGATGATGGGGTAACTGTGGGAGTCTAGGATTATCCTGTTGAAATAATATGTGCCTTGGCTCATAATACATTCTCTTTAAACATCTTCACACATGCTGTCGATATGCTATACAACCTTCTTATCATTAGGACATTTCCTGGTAAATCAGGAAAAAGTAGGTGAGCAGTCAGTCTAAAATAAAACTGCATCTCTAAGAGTATGAATATCCCGCTGTCAGAGAATTTGTACTTTCATCTACTGAATCAATTTTTAAAGGTACAGTCCACCAAAATAGAAAATGCAGTTATCATTTACCCACTCAACGATTTTCTTTTATCAGTGGAATGCAAAATAAAATATTTTGAAGTATATTCATGCAGTTCTTTTTATACAACCAGAGAGTGACCAGGCAATGTCATAAAATCAAATAAAAAGCAGCATAAAAGTAGTTCAATCAACTTATGAATTATAACCCAAGTGTTCTGAAGCTATACGTTAGTTTTATATGACAAAATTGAACCATAATTTCATTTAGTAGTAGAGGCAGGGGTGGAAATGGGGGGTAACGCGGGGGGACGGCGTCCAGAGAGTGAATTTTGAGGGGGGACGGCGTTCCAGTTCAAATTGGTTCTATCTTTTAGGGAAAATAAGGGATTTCTGTGTTTTATTCTCTCAATAGCCTACGAAAATGATAAGAATTTAGCACAAAAACACAGCACAATAAAACATGATTAATCATTAAAAGATCGCGATCTGGATTCAAACACCCACGCAAAAAGAAAAAAGTTAACATTGCACTAAGCATCCAGGAGCCATCAACGTCTACCTGTAATTATATCTGTATTGTAACAAATGCTGGTTAAACAATCACAATAACTACTTTTTCATAAGGCCAAGTAAAAGTTAGATTCAAGAGCTTTAAAGTATGAACCTTCTTGAATTATTGACTAAACAATTGGTTTTCCTCATGTGTATATGACTGATTTGTCCATTAGGAAAAACCTGGCTCTATTCCAAGAGATGACAGGAAATTAACATGTTCCGTATAAGAACATTTTAAGTAAAGATAGTTTGACTTCCCATGGCACTTTGAAAACAAGTGATTGTTAACTATAGGATGTTACCATTTAGCAAAAATAAAGCAACAAACAAATAAATAAACCTCACGAGGGAGCAAACCCAAACTCCTCGCAACCAAGGTAGATAACGAGTCCCCCATACCAAATGGAAGCAAACACAATAGAGTAAATCACATTTGAAAGTAACTTGATGCTTCAAATAAAGATTGCATCAATTACATCGTTACACCAGTAGGTGGCGACAAGTGACTGATAAAAATGTATCTGTCATTGAATCATTCATTAAAAAGATTTGTTCAAAAACGTTGATTCATCCAGTAATGAAACAAGTGACATCTTTATAATCAAGTCATTGAATCATTCATTCAAACCTATTATTTTAAAATAATATTTCATTCAAATTAATTAAATATGTTTTTGTAAATAGACTGCAGCATCTAACATTATGTTAGAACCTCTAGTAAATTACATGTTATTTTTTTATTTGTCTATTCAGAATCATGAGAGAATTTTTGAACACTATTTAAAAAAATGTGATTTTCAATTTCCAGAATCTTGCAGCTTATTAAAAGTAAAAACAGCATCATAACCTCATGTGGTGAAACAGGTTGTGAGAGGGAGAACAAATCATTAATAGGCTACTCTTTAAATTCTGGGGGGGAAAATAGAATCAGCAGTTGAAATTATTTCAGAGAACAGAACTGCATGTTCAGGTAGCAATGTTTTTTTTTTTTTTTAAAAACTCCATGTCTGTAACATCCTTAAAACAAAAAGTTTTATAAAATGATAAACATCACATTTCAACCCTTTTAACCATTGTTTAAGAAAAGGGATTCATGAATATTATTGTATTTTCTAGTTACATTATTATCCAAATTATTTCGCTTTTAGAATGCACATCAGCTTCCTTTTCTGTTAAAACTGTATTCCTTTTTAAATGTCTTTTCAAAGTAGCTATGCTAAACTGAGAGGTAGCCATCCAAACATTCTACAGTTTTTTCTTAACCTGAGGACAAATGTATTTAAAATGTCTGTGACCTGTTCAATTCAGTATGCACCACATATGCAAATTCCTAAACAAAGTATCTTTAATTTGGCCAAAATCAAACAGGTAATTTTCTCCAAACAGAGATTCTGTTGAATGAACATGTTTGTGCCACACACAATTCATAAATGTTGGTCATTGACCTTTTAATGCGCCTGCTTGATAATTAAGAAAATATTGTTTGGAGGAAACATGAAATATGCCTGTTTAATGTTATTATAGATTATATAATATTTTATATTTATATACATCTGAAAAGTCATTGAAAGTATAAAAAAATATTAATTAAAAAGTCTTTCCAACTAGAGTCCCCCCCCCCCCCCCCCCCCAGTGAATCTCAGCCATTTCCAGCCCTGAGTAGAGGTTTAAAAATGCATCAATATTATGTACAGCATATTCATTCTACAACATATTTTCCATGACTTTTTTATTTGATAAATAATAAAATGTACATTTTTATCCAAATAAATGGACACTTCTTATCCCAAATTGAATTAGTGAATATAGAGTCTAAACAATTATTTATCAATATTCAACTATATAGTGCAAATTGTCTCACTAATTCTATTTAATTTATCAGCATATTTTTGGAAATAACACAATAATCCAAATTAATAAATAATCCAAATACAATGAATTTGATCGAATCATAACCCAGTTTCAGATTCATGATGCATTGTATGGAAATGTGCACACATCAAACCTGATAAACTCCTTTTTCAGGAGAAAAAAAAAAAAAATCATACAGTTTTGGAAAAACATGAATGTGGGTAAGTGACTGACACAAATGTCCTTTTCTGGCTGAACTATCCCTTTAAATAATTTTTAGACTAAAATCTTCCTTTGCCATAATGATTATTGCATCACACAGCATTGCTCAGTTACCCTTCCTTCCTAGTCCCACTAAACAAATATGAATTCTTTATGTAAGATATCATCATTGTGCCATTATTACAGACATAAAAGGAGCTCAAATCCACAACATTACATCGAAGAATAAGATGGAAGATTTCCTCTCATTTAGATTATAATAACAGCATCAACGTGACATTATTGTGTAGTACTTTCACAGATTTAACCCATAGGTCATTAATAAGCCATGTCAAACGCATTCACGAGAATGTAGCGAGCAGCCGCTCCTAGAACAGTGAATCTGCATATCAAAGGTACTTCGATCTCTGCCCTTCCACTAGGAACACATCAAACAGGAATGACAAATAAATAAAGAACACTTCAACTTGAAACCACTTGAAAAGGAAGCAAGCTCTCAAAACAAACTGCAGTGAGCTATCATTGTGCTGTTTCTCTGAGTGGGAGCAGAGGAAAGGGTATGAACACCACTTGCTATAAATAATAGCTTATTGGTTTCCATGTAGACATTTCTCAAAGGAATACATAAGATACATATTCAAAGGCAGCCACCTCTGAGGTGGGCATCTGCATGTTTTATAATGTTGAGCAAAAGAAAGAAAGTAGCATTTCTTCCCTATATAAGAAAGACCTTTACAGCTGCAGAAAATATGTGGGGTGGCCATCAACATCCCTGTTGAATTATATTCTGCTTTGACCAACATAATGAACTGAATGCAGAGAATCTGCCAACAGTTAAAACAGTTGCTCTTTTTTATAAGATTAGTCATCGAGTTTGAATAGGATAGGTGATGAGAAATGACATAATGAGACCTTGGTAATATTTATTTCTCAAACACCCCTGTAAGTTATTGCATCTGTATCAAGGTTCAGCTGGCTGAAACATGGGATATTCAGAGCTCATAAAACCTCTCATTAAAAAAATAAAGGCTCGGTTGATTATTTCTGTAACGTTTTTTTCTTTTCTGCAAAGGAATGTGTAATGATAGAGATAATTAATAACATAATGATATCAAGCAAATTAGCGGACTTACAATATATTTATTATTAAATGCATGAGGATATTTGAGGTCAGACATTTTTATATAAATATTTAAAAAAGGTAAAAGTATTAGAAATACTTATTAAAATCAAATCTAAAATTATTTTTTTCTTTTGCAACTTTTAATCAACTTTTTGACTTCACTAGTTCATTTGGAATGGTCCTCCAGTGTGAATTTTTATTAGTACAAATATTCCATAATACAAGGTCATGAAAATTATACAACTACATTTAACCATTTAAAAGGTTTTAGATGACACTGCAGAACATACAGTATAGTTTCCAGCAGTTCACCTCCCATATATTATCCCCACAAATAATTCTCTCAAATCTCTCTTGTTAACACAAATTATTTTTTGTATTATGTGGAGGCATCAGACTGCAGAACTAAATAAATGAACAGGAAAGTATCTCCACATTATAAATTAAATTAGTTTTTCTCAGTCAATTTTATCCAAAGTAAGGTCAATACTCTTTAAACCTCTTTATTTAGCCAAACAGCTCAGTTTCATTTTATAATGAAGTGTTGCTTTCTTGTCAGCTAACACATTGATCACCAGCCAGTACTCACATTAAAACCATTAGTGTTCTCTACTGATTACATATTTAGCTATAAACGCACTGCTATTCTACTGAAAAAGCATATTTATCAAATGTCAACAATGAAGATCTTTTGATCCTATACTTGATTCTGTATATTTCTGAAGATGTACGTATATCATGCTTCACAATTATGTTAGAGCAAAGAATTTTCTCCACATAATACAATGTTTTCTCAAGCTATAGATGAAAGAAAAAAGCAGTGAATATTGCTCAATATTTCTACAGGCTATCTCTTTAGCTTGGAGAAAAATAAGACTGTCATAGATGCTGCATGGAAAGGGAGTGAAGAACTCCAAGAGTGCATCCAGAAATAGAGAATATAGTAGAAGGAGCAACATGCAATACAAAATATGCAATACTGAACTGATATCTCAGTACAGTATTTCTCAAGCGCATATCATGATTCATATGCTTAATTAGAGTAACTCTTTTTTTTTCTCCGCTACTCCATTTACTTCCTTCCTGTGGTTTCCTTCCTCTCTATTCATCTCTTCTCAGTAAACACATATTCTTGTTCTAATCGCTCTTTCTCCAGGGTTCTCATTGTTGGTCCGCTCTGGGTTTTTTCATGGTGACACCGTCTATTCATGGAAAAGTCAATTTAGTAAATTGCATTTCCTGTTTGGTGTGTATTATTGTGTATGTGATTCCATTGTCAGCATGCTATAGTTCACAGTACATTCCGTGAAGGGAAATATATATTATTAATAAATTCTATTTTTTAAAATACACTATAAATATAATACACTATCATTTAAAAAAGTTTTTTTTTAAGAAATTACAAAGAAATTTGTTGATCAAATAAATGCAGCCTTAGTAAGCATAAGACACTTCTTTCCAAAAACATTTGGAACACCCAAATAGCTATATATATATATATATATATATATATATATATATATATATATATATATATATATATATATATTACTGTGTATGTAAGGAATAATTGATTCTGGGCCGTTGAATTATTAGAAAATAATGTGCACGCTTCGCGTCGTGGCCACATTACCACCTCGGTGTACATTATTTTCTAAAAAATTCAACGGCCCAGAGTCAATTATTCCACTTACACTACGGTTAACACACCTCAAGACACTGTTCCGATGTTGTATTTCAAGACATTTGACAGGTTTTTGTCCTTAAAACACTCGTGTGTGGGACTAATTTCTTACGCAGCTCATCCCAAGCCTCCATTGCTAATTCCAAAATGTCAAATGTCCAAAATGGAACTAGTAACGAAGGCTTGAGCCTTGACAGCAGAATAATACCATTGATACAGTTATTAACTCAGTTAGAGAGAGAGAGAGAGAGAGAGAGAGAGAAAATATGCAGCATATGTGAATTAGCTTACCTGATCTGTACGTCTCTAATGGCAGCAGTTTGTCTACTAATAGCGAAACTATAAGTTTATCTCAAGAACCACACAGTTAATACCTCGCTGGTGAGTCATGTATCTTAAGTTGCTAAACTATTTTACTGATGAATTCGTCTGAGCAGCGCTAACCAAATGTTTCTGTGCGAGTGTGTGTCCGTACTATACAGTACGAGTGTTCGTTTGAAAGAGAGAGAGAGCGCGAGAGAGGATGTGCTTTCAGGACACAATAAAATGTATTTTGTGGCAAAAACCATGACAATAATTTGATGTTTTCATCCTGTTGTTTACTATATTTATTTGCTTGGTTGGTTTCATTGTGGGTTTTGTTTCTTTTGCAGTTGTAGGCTGTAAGGACCTATTGAGAAAACTGAAAACATTTGGCGAAGTGATATGGAACTGCAATGCGTCAAGACCTGCTAGAACTACTTTAGCCGTGCATTAACCTGAAAATAATTGCACACCTTAGAACGTTGGTCAACCAATCAGATTTGAGCATTCAACAGCCCTGTAGTATAAATATAGTTATAGTATGTCTCTCACTCACACATGCACATAATAGTCACTATACAACAACAGTCAACCAACTGTCCATGAACAAAACTAGAATTCCAGCAGATCAAAATCTGATTTCATTTACCAAGAAATGTTACAACCCCAACAGAAGCAGGAATATACAAATTGAAATTCACTACCATGACATACTCACCCCACCCGATCAAAGTGAAGCCCCACAGGTATTTAGAATCAGACAAGAAGGCCATGAAGATGAGACTGTGCAGGTACAAGCCCTCCACCAGGATCCAATAGTAGTTTGTAGCCAGGAAATAGATGAACAGCAAGACGGTCACTTTACAACCCGTCTGAAAAAGAAGAGCATAGCAAACAAGTTAATTTTCATGTCAAAACATGGCAATTTCGATTAAATAAAGCCAAATGTCTCAAGTTATTCAGTAAACATACTGGCTGGGAAGCAATACTTCAGGTGTGACAAACTATTTCCTACTCTTGGTTGGAGGCCATCTCAACCAAGAGTTTTTGAAAACAGTCCTTTGTTGAGGTGTCTAAGTTCAGGCTGACATAAGACAGAAGAGCAAAATGAACAAAGATGCTTTTGTTCTGTTTTCTGTTATGGTACAATTAGTAGGCTACATTCACATGGGCTCCTTTAGATCAAAGCAAAATCCATCCAAGACTCTTATTTATTTAAACATACTGCACAAGTGCATGACCCCTCATGTTATTCTACACCTGCATGAAAGTCAGAACACCTTTGGACCCCATTGTCTTTGTCTGTATGGCCAAATAAATAAATAAATAAATCTTTTGTGTTCCACAGAAGAAAGAAAGGGTGAACTGTCACATTTAAGCCCTGTCTTTTATACTCTAGAAGAAAAAAAAATGCTCATCGTCATGAATCCTCTTTTAGAATAATTAGCACACTAACTTCATTTTAAGATGACATAGTGTCAAATGACAGAAACACTCTTTAGAACAGTAGAAGTGTGACAAAATGACAACCTTTCACTACAGTCAGGTGACTGGCTGAATGCTGTAGGTTGAAAGGGGCACTTCAATGAAGCTATTAGCTCACTGCCATGACAGATCTGTGTGGTTAATGGCCATAAGGCATTTCCAGACCAATGAACTGAATTAAAAGGGATTTCACATCACAAATCATTTTCATAGCTTACTGATGATGGATATTTCTTACATTTTCTGGAATAATTATAAAGTCGTTTTACACTGAAAATATCAATTAGTCAAAAGAAATGGATGTATAGGGAATAATGTAGTGACCAACAAATGCTAAACAAATCCAAACTCTTATTTTCAAACTTCAAAGCCAACCTCTGCCTAGACTCTGTTGCACAATCTTGGTATTCTCTCAGGCAACTTCTTGAACCATGGATCTTTTTCAAGGACTACTGAAAGACTTAATGCTGGGTACTTGCTTTTCTTGAACAGCTGTAAGTGGATGATGTGTTAATAATGATAACTCTGAGGATATTTTTTGAGGAAAATCAAAGGAACTATTTCTCTTTGAATTAATTAATCATATGAAGATTTGACTAGACAATCAGAGAAAAGAAGTCTTCTGAGCCATCAAAGTCTTCTGATTTTGATAAAGGGCATAAAAAATGTTTCAAAAATGTTAAATGGAAATTTTGGGCATGTAATAAATTGGTTTTGTTTGTGGGTTTGGCATAAAGTATTAGAGTGTTATGTTTTGGCAAGAAAGATTGACCACACTGAACTAAAAAGCAAATTTAAAAAAAAGATTTTTACCATTTAAATAACTAAATAGTAACCAAACTTTTTTGACTAAAGGTCTTAAATGAACAGCAACAGCTAATTGTAAAAAATAAAGATACACAAACTATTCTTGCTGTATTATTTTTGAAAAATATATGTTTATATGGAAAAAAAATGTTTGTGAGTTTGGCAAGTATTTGAGTGTTCTGTTTTGAAAAAAAAATTGACCTGAACATTGAATTGAACATATTGGTATTCCAAATAGCACATAAATATACCTTTTAAATTTATTTAAAAGGTGTTGACATTACTGTATAGTATCACTGAACGTATAATCTGAGCATCAATAAAGTTAGCTCAGTCAGTAATCACAGACACAGTCTACCTATTAAATTAGAAAAAAAATAAAAAATAAAGTATTTTTGCCTTTTTTATTTTTTGTAGAACTGGCTATAAGCTCTTGAATTAAGAGTATTAAGAGTAGTGTTTGAATCCCAAGTGTTTTCTTTTTTTAAATAAAGCAAGTAGCTTTGGGATTCTAAGTGAGGACACTTTCTCACTTTCTTTTTCTGACTATGGACCGATAACAGTGAAGGGAGTGGAAAGGGGGAAAGTAGCTATAGCACATGAAGCTGCTTTGAAAACATTACCTGTGGCACAGTTCAATCTACACCTGAAAAAGTTCAAGAAGGACTCTTGGACACTTCAGAATCTACTGTAACAGTAGATGATCAGCCAAGTTAAAGACTAGGCTCAGTTACTTTGTCTGGTGTTGAACCTCAAACCTCTCAAACCTCTGCAACATGTCTGGATCTGCCAAAAAGTCTGTGTCTGTGCCTGTAGGATTGTTTTGCCCCTTGACAGACAAGAAAATTCACCTGATAGTATCTCTCTTGATTTTTTTTTATACACTTGAGTTTATACACAGTACTGTTCAAAAGTTTGGGGTCAGTAAGATTTTTTGGAAAGAAATACTTCTATTCAGTGAGTTCACATTAAATTGATCAAAAGTGACGGTAAAGATTATTTTAATGTTATAAAAGATTTCTATTTCAAATGAATAACCTTTTCAACTTTCTATTCATTAAAGGATCATGAACAAAAATATTAAGCAGCCCAACTGCTTTCAACATTGATAATAAGAAGAAATGTTTTATGAAAACCAAATCGGCATATTAGAATGATTTCTGAAGTACCATGTGACACTGAAGATTGCTGTTTTAACACTTTTTAACAGTTGTGCTGTGAGAAAAATTTGTTCATCCAATGCTTACTGGACATAATCAATAATAATGACTGTAAGGTCAAGATCTCTTGTTTTACGTTTTACGTTGCAAAATATATGATGATCATAAAGACCCAAAGTGGGTTCTTTCTCGATCAGAAGCCCTCTGGAAACACATATGGATGTAATATATTCACTGACAGTGGAGCTAAGGAAAAAAGAAATTAAAAACAGAAAAGTTTTTGAATCACCAAAAAGGTGTGTCTTTTGAGACTATCATCTAGTTTTAATTGGCTGTTAGATGACATTTCATTTATTCTCAGCCTGGTCACTAGCAATTGTATTATAGTAACTGTTGAATTGTCAGTTTGTAAAAAAGCAATTATCTTTTGGAATACTGAAATCTGAAAATCTGAAAGAGATATTATTAAAATTTAGTAAAGTTAAGATTGTTAATGGTTTCAAATTTAACATGGATTTACGAGCAACTTTTGACATCATCGGTTAAAACAAAACATCATCTCACAAACAAGTTTTAGCCTCTGGTATGTTCTTAACCGGTTTGGATTCCAGTCAGGGGGAAAAAATCAGTGTTTGTTCGTTTTTTTCTTTTTTGGGGGGGATCCATGCACATTACATATACATTTAATCATTTAGCAGACGTTTTACCCAAAGCGACTGACTTACAAATGGAGAGAACAATAGAAGCAATTAAACCAACAAAAGGGCAATAATATGTAAGTGCTGTGTACTAGTCCTGGTTAATCTAGCACAGTACACATAGCAATTTTTTAATAAATATAAAAGATAGATAGAATAGAAATAGAATAGACAGTATAAGTATTAATGGGTCAAGTGCTGGCGAAAAAAGGTGCATCTTTAAGTGGCTAAAGACTCAGCAGCTCAGGTTGAGTTAGGCAGGTCATTCCACCTGCAGGGAACAGTCAAAGTATAGATCCGTGAAAGTGATTTAGTGCCTCTTTGGGATGAATGCAAGGTGCAGCTTTAATTTAACAAAGCTGAGTGGTCACTCGAAAACCGGCTCACTCACAGATAATCCGTTCATTTCGAACGTGACCGAAAGTAGTGATGTGTGAGTGAATGAGTTGTTTACTTAGTAATTAATCCATCCATTACCAAGTCTAACCTATTCAGGCTGATTTGCAGAACAGCCATAACAGGTGAGTGTTAGCAGATGGACAGCGTAATCAGTCTATCACTAAAGCACTGCCTCCTCTCGTGACTTTTTTCCAATTTTATTCTGTCCTTACAAATCTGCAAAAGCAAATCATGCATTAAAACAGACATTTTCATTCCTCAACCACATGATCAGTAAAACAAAAGATCAAATCTTGTTTGTGCTGTGAGCTGGTTTCAGATGAACATGAGAAAACCTCATTGAATTTTGAGTGTTTAACTTCCCTGCCTTCAGCCACTCATAGACTTGGTGATGAGAATATCTATCCATTCAAATGTCATTATATATATACTGTGTTTTGCATACCTGTCCAAAAGAGTGACATTCTGATCCCGAGATACGCTTGGTCCCTTCATTGTAAGTCTATGGGATTTTTAAACTCGATTTATTGCCTAGCAGGTGATAATCGTAAGTCTGATCACGTAGAAAAGTAATAGTACACCTCTCCTCAACAAGCTGCACATTTTGAGGCATCATTGAGCCTCAAACACATAGTTTAATACCTAGGATAAGGAGTTTGTTGAAATCCCTAACACCAAGTATGATCAATAATAGTAATGCCTGCAACATCAACTGATCAAATCTTAAGATATGTTTTTAGCTCTGCTTTCACTCCACACTTTTAGTCTGGATATATTGATATGATTGTTCGATAAGAATGTTGCTCTATGACTAACAAAGGGCACTGAATGCATTACAATACACTGCAATACACTACCACTGCAATGCAATACTATTTTTAAAGAAATTAATACTTTTATTCAGCAAGGATGCATAAATCAAAAGTGACAGTAAATACTTCTACACTTTAAAAAATCCTAATTTTACGGAAAATAACTGTGATTTTTTTCACAGTCATTTTCATTTATTTTAAATTATACTCAAAACTCTGTAAAATTAAAAATGATGTATGTGAATTAACAACTCAGCTGTTATTTTATGTATTATGACATTAATGAAAAATTACAGTAATTCACATTTTTTTACAGAAAATTTACTGTATTTTTATACAGTATTTTTTCTGTTTTCTTAAATTACAAATAAATGTATGTAAAATTACAAAAATAATCAGTAATTAAACAGTAACAAAACAGTTAAAGGATAAAACGGTCAAATGAATGGCAGCCAAAAAACCCTGTAGAATTAAAGTAAAATATTGTCATTTAAATAAAGTGCAAAAAACTTTAACAAAAAATCTCTTTAAATGTTAAAAAATTCATTTATTTTACAGGTATTTCCTGATTTGATTCAAATGACTGGCAACAACAGAACTCTCTCAAGATCTCAGCATCTTCACTTATGACAGACTTTATTTCTTTTATACGAAGGTTCTTAATGAGAATTAACAAAGATTTAGATGTTGAGGTTTTATTGAAAAGAAAAGTTTGATGTCACCGTTATGGAGGTGAGCGTTTGCTTTAGTTGTGCTCCTAACCCTTGACTTTTTCTCTGACTGCTTTTTCTGTGTGTTTCTAATGCACATTTGTTATAGCAAAAAGTGCTGGAGAAACTCAGATCAGATGATTTTGGCTGCTTATTGATGATAAGGTTGTCATGAAATGGCCTGATTCACAGATATCACTTAGTGTAAAATTGCTGAGTATACTAACTGTTAATTTCATATAATTTACTGTGATATTGTGGAATCATATTATGATATCCTGGTATCCAGATTTTTAAGTCATTACGCAGAAAAGGTTTTCAGCCATTTTTTTCTTTTTTTGGGAGCACAGAGACATCAATAATCAACATATGAATCTCAACAATGGTGACAATCAACAAAGGTTTTTTGTGACGTGAGTTGATCTGAATTTTTTTTGTCACCATTGTTGAGATTCATACGCTGATTCATGATGTCTGTGTGTCTTACGTTATTACAGCACTGTAGGAGTATTGACATTGTAGGAGACAAAAATCAATTGCAACTAAAAGTAAACAATTCAGTCAGAGACTTGACTCTGGTATCAGTGAATCAGATCACTTTATGATGACTATACTATCACTTAAAAAGTAACCAACATCATCTGAAGATTTTTTTGTTTTTGTTTTAACAAAGGTGTATCAGAAACATACAGTTAAAACAGCAAGATAAATACTAATGTTAAAGAGTCAAGGGTCAAGAGCCCAACTAAAGCAAGCACTGACCACCAGAATGGTGATTTCAAACTTTATTTTATTCAATAAAACATCAACATCAAAATCTCTTTTAATTCTCAATAAGAACTTTAATATGAAATAAAGTCTGGATTGTAATAAATGAAGATGCTGAGATCTTGAGAGATCTGTTAGTGTTTAATGTTCTGTTGGGATTTAAAGTGTTTCTGTATCGTCTGTTTTGTGGGTCACCATTGTGCTGATGAGTAGAGCCTGTGCTTCAGTCCAGGATGAACCAGAAAGCATTGGTGTTATACTGCATGTTGCTTTATTTCAGAGGCAGTACCATATAGTTGCATTAATTCACTAATGTGTGCTCTTTTTGGTTAAATACAAGCGATTCATATTTTGCAGTGAAAGTGTTTTGTTAGTAACAGTTCAGGATATACCTGTAAAACAACAGTGTTTTGCACTTTATTTAAATTAGGATATTTCACATTTATTTTACAGACTTTGATTGGCAGCCATTGCTGAAAGTCATTTGACCGTTTTTTTTTTTTTTTTGTAAGATTGTTTTGCAGTGAAGGTGTTTTATTGTAATAATTCAGGGAATATCTGTAAAATAACTCTTTTTCTGCAGAAAAATTTTAATGAAAATTTCTGTTAAAGTTTTTTACACTTTATTTAAATTAGAATATTTTACTTTAATTTTAAGGTTTTTGTTTGGCAGCCGTAGCTGACAGTCGTAGCCATTTTTTATGATTTATTTTTTTTACAGTGTAATAAAACTCTCCAATACTCTGCATTTCATCTCATTGTTTCTCCTTGTGATTTTTCTATATACACTGTTTTATGACCCTCACTCTACAATTCTTTGTTAATATATATATATATATATATATATATACATACACACACACATATATATATATAGAAAGAGATCCTACTGTAGCATACTATACTGTATATTCATAACAGTGGTGTGCGGTGGTGTTTTAAATTGAGGAGGCAAAGTCCTCAATTTCTCTATATATCAAATGAAAATTTTTGTTCCTGTTACACTTAATTCTCCTGCCTGGTTAAATAAACATTACATAAGAAAGAGAGACCAAATACAATTCTATTTTGTATTTTATTACATTCTATTTTGTATTTTTACACTATGTAATGTTCTATTTATTAAAACCAAATATAAATTTAAAAAAGTCAAGTGTTTTTATGCATTTTACATTCATTCCAAAATAATACCTACAGGCAGTAACAATTTAAACAATATATATTATTTGTGAACTCATGTTCAGCTATTCTTTTTAATAAATTAGGTCAGCCCAAACCAGGAACACTTCCTATAACACCAGATGTACTCGTTACATCAGAAGAAGAATGGCATCTACGCTAATATTAGTCTTTCTGTTTATCCCAAGGTTTACCATAGTCAGCCGGATCCGGGCCGGATCCAGGTGAGATCGAGGACCTGCGCCTTGACATGACCACAACGCAGCCCTGAAGTGTCAGCAGAGATTGAGTCAACTAGATAATCCACTGTGAAGGCCTCATTGACACGACAGCCAGTGGCACAGTTCCTCAACAAACCGTCCATACCGGCGTGATGAATACGATCCTCAACTGGATAGAACTGGAATAAATACTTTGACTGTTGTGACCCATCGGACTTATGATAGCTGCCTAAATCATAAAAAATTGGTCCCCGACTGAGCCTGGTTTCTCCCAAGGTTTTTTTCTCCATTTTAACATCTGTTTGACACCTCATGTCACCTGTTGGAGTTTGGGTTCCTTGCCGCTGTCGCCTTTGGCTTGCTTAGTTGGGGACACTTGACATTTGATATTCAACAATGTTTTGATCTGCCTGCATTGACACCATTTTATGCGAACTGACTGAGCTAGATGATGACATCACTGTGTACTCCAGTGCTGATATAGATAAATTAACTAAATTAATAACTATTGATTCTTACAACGGAATGAATCAGTACTAAATTTACTTAAGATGGATAATGACACCATTTTCTTTAAGAGCTGCTGTGCAGCCAAAATTATATACCAGTTATCACTGTAAAGCTGCTTTGACACAATCTGCATTGTTAAAAGTTCTATATAAATAAAGGTGACTTGACTTGACTAATAGTCACCTTATTTTCAGCAGTCATCAACCTTGTACACACTGGTCAAAGACAGACACAAAGATGTACTTTTAATTTCACCAAGCTGATTGCTGACTAAAACCCCCACAGTCATCATGTTTTCAGGCCATTTCAAGTTTGATTTTTACGTGACATAAATCAGTGATATCTAAGTGGCTGTAAGTTGTTTACTTACTTTTTAATTAGTCTTCCAATTAACGCCATCATTGTCTTCATTCAGGCCGATTCGCTAACATAGAACAAGCACGTAAACAAGAGGCGGAATTATCGTACAAACCAGTCATATCCAATCATAACCAATCATAGCACGATGGAAACATTGCGTCCTCTCACATGACTTTCCCCCATTCATTCTGAAATTCCCCCACCGCCTTCCGTATTCAAGTTACGAAGAAAGTGTAAACTGGTGTTGCGTCAGTTACACTTTTTCCGTAAGTTGAACAGGGAAGGCGTAGGACGTAGCGTAAGCGTTTTGAAATGCAAGAGTTTTACACTTTCTTTGTACGTTGAATACGGAAAGTGGTCTGGTGGAAGCTAGATATTTTACTTCATAACTTGTTAAATATGGATTTTTTTTTTTTTTTACAAAAACGCATCGCATTCGCTTTTTTTGTGTCACATTTTGTAATATTTGCGGTTATATTTTAGCAAGACTGATTATTTTCTCATCCAGAATTCCATAAATTTTTGAGGAGACACTGCCACCCTTGCTTCCTCAGAGGAAACGCCCCTGATTCATAACATAAAAAGTATGCTGTCTGATTCCATTTAGAGGGCCATCAGTAAGTCTCAGTGTTTGAGTTTTCATTTACCACAAATATCCATAGCTCAGCATTTCTTGAATAATCAAAACATTATCTGTCATAAGTGATTTGAATAAATTATAATTACCATGCATAATTTGCAAAACTAGCTATAATTACAGTGCTTTTTCTAACATGAGCTCTATATATCCACAGAGAGAGAAAGAGGTAAACAGCTTTTGAATGAGAATAAGATGCTGGTTTTAATCAGTATTACATTTTTTTCAAAGAATAATTTTAATCCTCATCTATTCATCCATAAATCATACATCAATAGGAAGTTTTATAGAATGTGATAGTTTTGTTTGAGGAACAAAAATGAAGTCATTCAGTTTAATTCGTACTTTTGCATGTGATGTGGCAGGTTTAAATGTGTATATGCTCAATTGAGATTAGAGAGCTACGGTTGAAATGAAGACTTAAATTTCTATCTGTTCCTCACACAAAGCTATTGTATGGCTTCAAAGGCTTTAAAGACTTAGAATATAGTGCATGACTCATACAGACTATTTATGAATATTTACAGTAACACTTTTTTGCAACTTGGCAGCCTCTGTACGCTTTAATTAAATGGAAAAGAGTAGGATGAACATTCTGAAAAACATCTTCTTTTATGCTCTACAGAAGCAAGAAAGTAAGGCTGTTTTTGAACAACATGAGGGTAAGTAAATGATCACAGACTTCTCATTTTTAGGTTAACTATCCCTTTAATGTTTCCTACTGTTCTCACTTTTTTCCCCAAAGGAGTGCATCAACCAGGTGAAAGGAGCTGCTATTCTGACTATGGACAATAACAGACATATCAACTCCAGACGAAAGTGCCAGAAATATGGGTAACCATGAGAGCTTCAGTGCTCCTGACAGATGATCAAAGAGGCGCCGGAGGAAAGCAAGGTGCAGATTATGCTGTCAATACACCTGGAGGATCTGAACAGCTCATCTGAACACCTGAAACTTTTGTTCTGTCTTTTCTCTGTCCCTCTGCTGACAATGTACTCTTAGAGATCTCTGCCCTCTTTTCACAGTACTGATTGGAAACACAATGCCTTCTGCAGACCACCACAGTGAAGCAGTATGATGTTATAGATATCAAATGAAATCCTGGGTCAACGAGGAAAAACTTCTGGAAAAAATGGACCTAAAAAAACTGTTGACTGTGCAACTCTCTTCAGATCTCTTTAAATCATCATCTCACATCACAAAAAAATATACTGTCCAATTTGGTTTAGGAGTAAATGGACAATTTACTATTCTTGTTGCATAACGCAGATCTCAGTTATTATTAATAATGGAAAATACTGAATGCTACAAGTGGAAAAATTACAGCCTTTCCTTCAGTTCACACAATACTGAGAAAGGCATAATGGTTTGAAAATAAAGTAATCATATTAGCCTTCGTCATACAAAATTAATAACTCATGACTAAGAAATGACAAAAATATCTAAAATGGTCATTTAAAAACTATTACTAAATAAAGTTAAAAAATATATATATTTGAAATGATAAAATTATAATGCAATACCCCAAACACTCTAAATCCCACAATGCAGTATCATAATTCTGTACCAAGCATATACATTAGCTTACTAATGTAGTTTACTTTAATTGTAATGGTTAATTTGGTCAAAATACATTTGTCAGTTTTGCCAATAATAATAATAATTAATTATTATTATTATTATTATTAACAATGGCTGAAATCTTTACAGCAATGTGAACATTGAGGCTTTTTCAGGTTGGTTAAAGGATTAGTTCACTTTCAAATAAAATTTTCCTGATAATTTACTCACCCTCATGTCATCAAAGATGTCCATGTCCTTCTTTCTTCAGCCGAAAAGAAATTAAGGTTTTTGATGAAAACATTCCAGGATTATTCTCCTTATAGTGGACTTCAATGGTCTCCAAACGGTTGAAGGTCAAAATTACAGTTTCAGTGCAGCTTCAAAGGGCTTTAAATGATACCAGACGAGGAATAAGGGTCTTATTTAGTGAAACATTTTCTAAAAAAAATATAACTGTATATGCTTTATAAACACAAATAACCACCTCGCAAGTGCTTCCGTATTCTTCAAAAAGCTTACGCTGTATGTTCTACGCCTTCCCTATTCAACTTACGGAACAAAAGCGGCGCCAGGTCCGTTTTTTCAGTAAGTAGAATAGGGAAGGCGTAGGACATACAGCGTAAGCATTTTGAAGAATACGGAAGGCGGAATGGTGGAAGCACTTGCAAGGCAATCATTTGTGTTCATGAAGCATACAGTTGTATTTTTTTTTAAGAAAATGACTGATCGTTTTGCTAGATAAGACCCTTATTCCTCGTCTGGTATCGTTTAAAGCCCTTTGAAGCTGCACTGAAACTGTAATTTTGACCTTCAACCGTTTGGAGACCAGTGAAGTCCACTATAAGGAGAATAATCATGGAATGTTTTCATCAAAAACCTTAATTTCTTTTCGACTAAAGAAAGAAAGACATGAACATCAGGAAATTTTTATTTGAAAGTGGACTAATGCTTAAGTTTACATTTTCTTTCTGTATGTAGGATAACTTACATTTTATATTTGTGACTTTGTAAAAGTTACATATGTGCTTAGGTATGTCAATATGGCATTGTTTGATTGTCAGAGGTAAAGTCCAGGGGTCAGAAAGTAAAAGTCCTGCCACCCATGAACTCAGCTAGCTGATTTCACTAATTAGTTTTACCTCCTGGCTGAAAAACTGTGCTAATTAGCAAATCCAGGTGATTGGAACAAAATACTGAGGCCCCGTCCACACGGAGACACGTTTAGGTTTATACGCAAAAATTTTGTATCGGATAAGCGTTTCGTCCAGACGAATCCAGCGTTTTCAGAAGGTGAATCTGATATTTTTTGAAACCGGGTCCCAGAGTGGATAAATCTGAAAACGCCACCCTTGCGTTTTCGTGTGTACAGCCTATCCGTATATTTTGTGAAACGATGATGTCATCACCCCACGTGTCGACCCTAGTCAGACACCGCTAACAGCACAAAACAGCAACAACAACAACAATAGCGGACTCTAGATGCTTGTTTTCATGCTGCAGAAGCTACTGAGCCAAAATAAAGCGTTATTTCTAAGCTTTACTAAAGTTTGTGTACAGCGCGCAAGGTTTATGCGCATGCTCCAAGTCTTATTCTCTGTTTTAAGTGTATCTCTGTGGCAGAATTACAGCACCACATACTGGCCTGGCATGTATACTACATCGTTTTGAGCCGGTTTCAGCGGTTTCGTGTGTACGCAGATATTTCTTGAGATGAGGAAAAAAAAGATTGGATAGGGAAAGATCTGGCTTCGTGTGGACGGGGCCTCAGGAGGACTTTTACTTTCTGAACCTGGACTTTACACCTCTGTTCATATATACATATCGTCACCTTGGAATTATAAGGTTCTATCTGACATTTTTGTCAAAATTTAGTTATTCACATATTCATATTCTGTGACAACTTATTTACATTATGTGATGTTTCTTTTTTTAAGTTGTGTACATTTTGGGACTTTTTTTTTTTAGAAAACAAAACAGTTCTATCTACAAAGTCGAAGTCATCAAAAGTTCTATCTGCGCGAGCAGATTTCAGTAGCACTTCGAATGCACACACAAGGACCAATCAGGATCAGCTTTCTGTCATTTGTCATGTTACCTGTCTGCTCCACAATAGCGGAAGAAAGTGCAGAAAAACGCTGAATCAGTGAAGAGAAGACCAAATAATTTCACACAACGCAATGTTTATTAGAAACCTCATGATCGACTATTTTATTTATGATCTTGTCAATGACAGCAGCCCAAATTCCAGGGAAGTCTTTTTGTGTGTTTTTCTGCATCCATTGCTGAGGAGTTATTTTCAGTTAGACACCACGCTATCCAGCAGCGCTAGTAAGAGGATCCGGGTCCAGGTTTTGTAGTCTATTTGCTTTATTCCAGTCACGTCATTGTCATACGAGGGAAAGTTATGTATATATTAGGTTATGTGTTAACATTGATACATCCTGTGTACTTGTACTGAGCTGTATATACAATGTAGCTATAAAGCTATACGCTATGGCACATTGGATTAAAGTGTATAAACTAATGTTACATTAAGTGAGATGAAATGTTACATTTTATATTGTTGCATAGTTTGAAGTAATTTAAATATTTTAACTGTGAAATATTTTTAATTATATATAGTGAGTGTAACATTTTTCAATGTTTATTAAACTTTGTTAAACACCTTTGGTGAAGCATTGTCTGTTTTCTTGCAGTTTTTTAGTCTTAAAATGTCTTAAATTTTACAGTATTAAGCCTTAAAGTTCAAATAGTCAATCATTTAATTGATGGGGTCTTAATTACAACAATAAAGCATTAGCATGTTATTTCAGCCATATTGATGTCTAGAGAGAAAGCCATTTCACATGTTCCACTTTCTGTGGAATAAAGTCCTGCTCAGATGTATTACAGTAGCTGCTTTCTGTCTAAACAAAAGGAAAATTAAACTTAAATGGTTCCTGCAATAATGTGTTAAATTACCCATCATATTCCTACCTAAATTTAACATCTGCACTGAACAAAATATTTAGCAATGCCTTTTATGTTTAACTTGAACAAGAAAAAAATATTCATTAAAATATGAGGTTACACTTTATTTTACAGTGCCGTAGTTACATTGTAATTACTCAAATAAGTACTGAGTACTATTAATTAACTTCATGTACTTATAGAGTTACAGTTAGGGTTTGGTTTAGGGTTAGTTACTTGTGCATAATTTACTGTTATTACCATAGAAAGTACATGTAGTAACGTGTAACTATGGCACTGTAAAATAAAGTGTTACCAAATATGAAATAAATGTCATAAAAAACATTAAATTTAACTTTCTCATGCATGTCAACACATGGTTACAACACTAATTTTATGTTTTAAAACAAATTATAAGTAAACTGTTTGTGTTTCATAAAATTAATTTTTTGCCAGATAGAACCTTATAATTCCAAGCGAAAAGTGTTTTTTTTAGAATTAGAAGTTTCTATCTGCATTTGACCCATTCCAAATATCACCATTTACAAATTTAAGAGGATTTTGATTTTGTACATTTAGAATACATGTAGGGTCTCCGTCATTTTCATGTTTGAAAGAAACTTGTTCCCCATATAATCTTTGCTATATAGAATGCAAAAACTTTGAAGCTCAGTATCTCAAAACTGCTCAGAACCCAGATAGACCTTTATAATTCCAAGGTGACGATATGTGAATTTGTATTTGTTTTATTCCTTGTGATGAGTGTGTTGTTTTTTGTTTTTTTATTTGAATGTTTTGATTTTATGTAAAAACCTAACCAGGGATGTGGGCTGCAAACTAGCTTTATGCTATATGTTGTCTGTGTGTAACAATGCCCTGTTAAATAAACAAACAAATAAAAAAAATTCTTGTCTTATACACCTAAATAACAGCCAGCCTTAAAAAATATGAAAACACAAATGTGAGCATGGTGTCTACTTTGACAAGTCCTCACAAAGATCCTTGATATGATGCAGTAAGAATATATACAGAGCAAATATTTGCCACTAATTGGTTCCGCTGTCATAATGGTCCACCAAAGAAAAAGGAAGGGCAGGAAATTTCCTGCATGTTCCTTTAAATGTGAAATTTGCCAGAGTATAATAGCCACCTATCGATATGAGCATTTTGGCTCACTGACCTATAGAAAAACAACACACACACAACAAAATGGATCAAAGCAAAGCATTTGTGCCTTTGATCTTTGAAGACACATTGTTTGCACCAAACATAAGCGTTGCAGCTATGGATGCTGAACAACTGGTCACAAAATCCTCCCTCACATTTTGGCTCCATCGCACTTATCTCCTGCAAAGCAGCTGTTTGAAGAAAAAGCTGAGGGCGCAGTCAATGAGTCTCCAGTATTGCCCGCAATGGGATACAGTTCGAGTCTGAGCGTAGGTGGGAATGAATAATCATTTCCCACCCAAAAGACAGCAAATGGGGACAAGTGAGCTTTTTTAACCGCTTTGCATGGATTGTTGAGCCTGGCCATGTGGTGGGCGTAGAGTATAATAAAACACTCAGACATGTTGTGTATGAGCTCTGGGGTGGAGACTAGAGTTAGTATGAAACAAAATCCCACCAGTAAGAGTATGACACATTGCACAGGATGAGACTGAGCACTTATTGCAAGACAGCGTCTAGCAATACAATAACCTTTGACTTCTAGCTTTGGCATTTCTTCCAACAATTTCAGCCCAACAGAGTGTTAAGACAGGGCACAACCTTGCACTAGCATTAAAATATTTATTCTCCACCATAATCAGAATTGAAGTCAAACTTCACCAAGACGTCATTTCATCCAGACCCAACTTGACCCCTTTCAATTTCCGCTCAACCAGGCTTGTTTAACACTTCACTGTGCCTCTATGCAGTGTTCAGGCTGTTATGGATGACATTCTACAATGATTTGTGGTTCTGGTCATTCAAGAGTTACTAATTCAAATGGCAAATGTTGCACACAGCATGATGTGTACCTGTGTAACAGACAGCAGATCATTTTGAAGATTCCTCCATATGTGCGTATCTATCTATCTATCTATCTATCTATCTATCTATCTTTCTATTCAAATTAGTTACAGCTTATGGAATATGTATAAAAAAGGTTAAATGATTATTCTGGGTTACTTATAAATTAATATTAGAAAAAAAAAACAGAAAGAATATATCATTTAAATACAATTTAAATTTAATAACATAAAATATAATTTTAAATAAATATCACCCAGCCCTAATATAAATATTCATTACATAATCTAAAATCTAGCCACACAAGTTACTTGATAAATATTTAATGAAATACTCTACTAATACTTGATGCATGAGATAGTCAAATAGCGTTTGACTCACATACTGTGAAGTGTCCACTGGTGCCACATCCACAGCATTAGTGAAGTTATTCATGAGCACAGCGTCAAATTCCTGCAGCCCAGTACCAGTGTGCACCACGTGATCCTTCACAAAGATGCTGACGGCACGCAGCATGAAGGAAACAAACAGGTGCATGTGAATGTAGTTCCTGGTGCAGTGGAGACGTCTGAAGGCACACAGAAATACATATTAGGCTTGTTAGGGCAGAGAATAGAAAATATGGTAGACCTCAGAGATAATGTGCATTCAGGGAAATGAGGAAAAGGAAAGTTTCAACTAGTATTGCACTTACCTTGTTTGTACATTATGCTAAAATGCTGCTACTTTGAAGACAAGATTTATATTTCCTTTGAAGTATGCAATCACAGACTAACTGGATGTCACTTAATGTTATGATATACTTTATTTTTATTTGGTTTACCCATTCAGTTTCAGTCTGTTCATTTGTGCATCATTTACACAGGGAACTCAAACATAATACATACAATACCAATACACTCAGCGACCACCAGTTCACAAAAATCCCCAAAGTCTGATGCGTGTTATAAAGATTTTAGATTTTCTACATTTAGTATATGGATACTTGCATGAAAGGCACAGACTCATCTAATTATGTTGTCACTACAGTCTTCAAATATATTTCTTTTCATAAGCGATAAAAAGAGCACTACGTCTTCAGAGCAGCCTTGACTTTTGTTCTTCAACAGAAGCTGCCACTTTCAAAATTTCACCTCAGAAGAAAAATGTGTTGATACGTGTCAGCCATTGCTGTTAATTTCGTCAGCTATTGCTGTGGCCAATCCACTTTATCAGACACTATGTTACTTTTAAAATTTAGGAAAATAGCCATTAAATATGTAATCTAACCAATAATGGTGGAGGTGTTCAATATGTGTATTCACACTACCTTTCTCATCAAAAGTGTATAGCTGCAAGCTAGCAACGTCCAGCAATGTTACATTGTTCCCTCGCAGCTCGCCAGCTGTGCTATTATTATTGACATTTTGTGACAAGCACTTATTTTACTGTGTGAATATAGTATTGGCAAGTCTCTGCTAACTACACATTCTTACTGAACTCAAAACACATCTGATGAGCTGCTAATGAAGCATGGAGAATAGAGAGAGAGGGGGAAAAAAATACACAGTAGCACTGATTCACATTTGTGCAATTACAGTCTGACAGAATTAGAAATACAATATTTGAGTTTAGGGTGTTAAAGGGTTAGTTCACCCAAAAATTAAAGTAATGTCATTTATTACTCACCCGCATGCCATTCCACACCTGTAAGACCTTCAGAACACAAATTAAGATATTTTTGTTGAAATCCGATGGCTCAGTGAGGCCTGCATAGCCAGCAATGACATTTCCTTTCTCAAGATCCATTAATGTACTAAAAACATATTTAAATCAGTTCATGTGAGTACAGTGGTTCAAAATTAATATTATAAAGTGACAAGAATATTTTTGGTGTGCCAAAAAAAAAAAAAGACTTATATAGTGATGGCCGATTTCAAAACACTGCTTCATTAAGCTTCGGAGCGTTATGAATCTTTTGTGTCGAATCATGATTCGGATCACGTGTCAAACCGTGTCAAACCGTGACTTTGGCACTCCGAACCACTGATTCGACACACTGATTCATAACGCTCCGAAGCTTTATGAAGCAGTGTTTTGAAATCGGCCATCACTATATAAGTCGTTATTTTATTTATTTATTTTTTTTATGCACAAAAAATATTCTTGTCGCTTTGTAATATTAATATTGAACCACTGTACTCACATGAATTGATTTAAATATGTTTTTAGTACATTTATGGATCCTGAGAGAGGAAATTTCATTGCTGGCTATGCAGGCCTCACTGAACCATCGGATTTCAACAAAAATATCTTAATTTGTGTTCTGAACATGAACGAAGGTCTTACGGGTGTGGAACGGCATGAGGGTGAGTAATAAATGACATTATTTTCATTTTTGGGTGAACTAACCCTTTAAGAAAACTATTTAAAGCATCCGTTTTCGTGCTATTTATGAGATGAAGTACAAACACATAGTCAGTTACTTACCTAAAGTATCCAATAATAAAGATGGCCACTAGAAGAGAGCTGAAGGAAACTGCATAGCCTACTGTGTACATGATGTGCAGCCGTTCAAAAAAGACCTGCTGTGGGGTCAAAGAGGCGGTGCGTCAAGCCACCTATAAAGTGATCTCAGTCCATTGAAGAGAACTGATGGTAATGTAGCTTACTCTCTTTTTGTTGGGTTCTGGGGATTTGATGCACTCCGTGTAGTTGACCCAGGTCTTGTTTGAACTCTCTGCAAGCACCCAGGAACCATTAGAGTCACACCTCCTGTAGGCGTGTCCTGAAAGATTGAAAGATTAAAAATTTAAAACAATGGTAAATGTTAGTTTATTTTCTATTTTTAATCAATTTAAAAAAAAGTCTAATAATTCAATAACTGTATTTAAATGATGAGTCAAGAAACAATGAACATTACAAATAACTTCCAGTTCTTTCATCACACTGATAATGGAAGGTCAAATCAAGAACATTGCATTGTAGGCCTACAGGTCATCTGGGTATTCAACACATACAGAAAATTTGCATATGCACATAGTATACATACTGCACACCTCAGAAACAGTATGTGTAGTATTGTTCAAACATAGAGATTGGGTCTCATTTACTAATAATTGCGTGGATTATTCGTATTTATACACAGTAGAAGTTCTCACAAAAAAGCCACCTAACTCTCAACACATATGTACATGTATTTGTTCTTAAAGGGATAGTTCACCCAAAAATGAAAATTCTGTCTTAAAACTTTTTGTCACTCTTGGCAAACATCTGATGCTGTCTAAAGATGCTCTCCACTTTTATACACACCCAAAAAAGAAAGACACAAAGGATGGCAAAACACACAACGGTTGATGAAACAGAGAGAGAGAAAAATGTTTCAAACCTGCATGGTTGAAGTCATAGATGTAAGTGGGGCAGGGGGTCTTGGTCAGAGCTCCAGGGAAGCCTTGCGACCAACATATCAGACCATCCCACTCTGGGACACACACACCAACTGAGAGTAGAACAATTTCAGAGCAGAGATGTCAATTCACCAAAGGACAAGTACAGATATGACCAGTGAAATCATCCAATCTTGCAGGATAACGTGACAGTATATGAAGGTCTCGCATGAGCTTTAACACTCACCAAATGAATCATATATACTTTCTGTTAACTGGACACTTATAGGTGATGTTTTGTGTTGTGTGGATATTGGATTGTATCCAGCTGGCATGGTCTAACATGAGCGTCATCATGAAAAGGCAACAAGTGTGCTTGTGTACTCGAACAGGTACTGCAACAAGTGTATGGTTTTGTACTGTATGTGTGTTTAATTCAATTATAAAGTCTGAACTTGATCAGTGCACTTATCTTTTGTGTTAAAACAACTGAACAATTTATAACTGTAACAATGGCTGTAGTGATTTCTATTGAAATAAAAAGATTAAGAAAAACTATGCAATTAACACCAGACAGTTGATGTGTAAAGAAGTTCAATAAATCAGCAGTGGATTCAACAGAGTCGGTCCAGCAACCACAGATTTCTTCTAGCATCAGACCATAGAAGCATTGAAGTGTTAAGTTTGAAAACATTAGACCATGAAGTGCTTTCAAACTATTCACTTGGAATGATTCAGAGAAAGTCTTATGCTATTCTAATGCTAAGTCAATATGAAACAGTAATTTGCTATCCATTTTACTTTGATATGACATTTCCAAGTGAACCAGGAAACAATGTAGGACTGGACTGAATTTCTCTGGTATTTTCAAACTTGCGTATTTCTAATTTTTTGGGAGTTGTTACATTTTAAAGATGTGATTAAGCTAATATAATTTTAATGAAAGAGATGACAGCATATCTTCAAAATTTGGAAGGAGGAGGATCATGTTAAAACATTAGCTACAAAGGTCATCATTCATGCCAAATTAAAAGATTAAAATTAAAAGAAGAAATCCTAGTTTAATGTTTAATCATGTTTAAAATAATGTTTAGCACATACACTGAAAAAAAGCATAAATTAAAAGATATATTTTAATTTTTCCCTCTCTTTAGAAAAATGCAAACCAATGAATTGTGCCAGAATGTATTAATTAAGTATATAAGGTCAATTAGATTTAATGTTGACTTATGTTGGCAAAATTAAGTTCCGGAACCAAAAGAACACATATAAAATCACAATTACACTGAACGCTTCTCCTACTGCACTTCTCACGTACCAGTTGAAAACTAAATATGTTGCACCCACATCCTTTGCACACCATTTCTTTGTAGAGAACATAATTATTTTTATCTCCTCAAATTACACATGACCCTATATAACCCATGACGTTATCATGAAAGGGAAATGGGAGTGAGCCAAATTAATATTATTGAGTTGCCAGGTCACTACTGATCATTTTACAATGAGTCATCTCCACAAGAGCTTGTTTTTCCCCTTTCACATGTTCTGCCTTATCACCTGTGACAAGTTTATAATGAAGCTAAATGAAACTACGAACTGTGCAGTGAGTTTTACCTAACAAAGGTTGTGATGGAGTCTCATTATCTGTCTGATTCAGTTTATTTCATTTACTTGCAAGCTTCATTTATGTGAGTTAGCTGACTCATTCGAGTTTTATATAAAACATGTTTTGGCAGAGGTGATGATGGTCATACTTTTGGTGAACATGTTACTATTTCTAGGTGAGCTTATGTGGTGCACAACAACATTGATTTTGAGAACTGAAAAGGCCACTTAAAGGGTTAGTTCACCCAAAAATAAAAATATAGTCATTTATTACTCACCATCATGTCATTCTACAGCCGTAAGAACTTTGTTCTTCTTCGGAACACAAATGAATGTTGTTGATGAAATCCGATGGCTCAGTGAGGCCTCTACTGAGGGCAAAGTCATTTAAACTCCATAAAGGTCCATAGGTCTCAAGGTCCATAAAGGTACTAAAAACATATTTGAAACAGTTCATGTGAGTTCAGTGGTTCTATCTTAATATTATAAAGCGACAAGAATACTTTTTGTGCACCAAAAAAACAAAATAAATATGGGCCGATTTCTAAACACTGCTTCAGAGCTTTATGAATCGAATCAGTGAATCGGAGCGCCAAAGTCACGTGATTTCAGCAGTTTAGCCGTTTGATAGGAGATCCGAATCACTAATTCGAAACAAAACATTCATAAAGCTCAGAAGCTTCATGAAGCAGTGTTTTGAAATCAGCCCATATAGATATTGTTGAAAAGTGGGTTTTTTTTTTTTTTGGCACACAAAAAGTATTTTTGTCACTTTATAATATTAAGATAGAACCACTGAACTCACATGAACTGATTCAAATATGATTTTAGTTCCTTTATGGACCTTGAGAGTTTGAATGGCTTTGCTCTCAATAGAGGCCTCACTGAGTCATCGGATTTCATCAACAATATCTTAACTTGTGTTCCGAAGATGAACGAAGGTCTTATGGGTTTAGAACGACATGAGGGTGAGCAATAAATGACATTATTTTCATTTTTGGGTGAACTAAACCTTTAAAGACCCACAATATCAAAACTGACAATTCTTGTTTTTTATGGAATATTGCAGTATTTGTTATTAACTATTTATCTATTGCACATCATTATTTTGTTCAAATTCATGTCCCCTCATAATCTTTAATCAAAATGATTTCCCCTCCCTCTTGCTACATCTCTACTCTGATGACTTGTTTATTGGAGCGAAGCCAAGACAACTTACATGAGATCACAGCAATAGCAAACCACAACCATCTAATCAATTCCCGATGGAGAAAATCAAGTCCCGCCCTATATGTTTTCTTGTTCGAGAATACGTATCACTCGGATATACGTCACAATAGAGAAAAAAAGACTATCCCAACTTATGTTGTTTCATGCCGACTTTAATTAAAAACTGTGTGGGGAAAAAAAAACGTTCAGTGGAAATGTTGCCTACCTGCAATGTCGTCAATGGAGACCTTCTGTAGGCATTGCAGCTTTGCATCCAGTAGCATCTGTACCTGTTCTTCAGCGGTAATCTCACCATCTTCACCAGCCTGTTCAAAAAAAGGGCTCATTTTGTTTCTTCATTATGTACTAAATTTTCTGAAGCCAGCTTTGTGTGAGGATGTAATTTACAAATGTCATTCGCATTTTCAGTAACACTAAATTTCGATGGTCCACTTTAGACATTTAAGAACTCATCTTAAGTAACTTAAGTAACTTATCAACTACATGTCAACTAATTCTTATTGAAATAAAGTGTAAGTTCATTTTCAAGCTTGGCCCATCAAGCCGAATTTAGGATCAATGAAGGCAAACAGTAATTTTAAGTCTGTTCCTCTCAGTTATTGTATGATGCTTTTTTTTTTTTCATTCCCTTTCACTACACTTTCAGTATGGAAAAGAACAGCTCTGAGATTCTCTGCAAAAGAAAAAAATCTTCCTTATATGTTCCAATGAGGAAGAAAAAGTCATAATTTTGGAACAACATGAGAGTAAGTGATGGCAGAATTTTCAAAAACGGTCCATAATTCCCTTTTTATGATTTATGTAAAATTATGTAAAACTGAGTGTGTGTTGGTGTGGTTGTCAAAGGGTTAGTGGTGACTTTCTCTCTCTGCATAGCTCTCTCTCTTTCTCTCTCTCTCTCTCATTTCTGGTTACTTATTGAGTCTGCGAGGGAGTATGAAGAGTTGAACTTCTAAATACCCAGAGGAGATGAAAGAAATTAAAAGATTTACTCTCTGTAATGATGAAAGAAAGGTTTTCAATTAGTCTAAAAGTGTATCAGAAGGCTATTGGATCTGTCATTTCTGCCTGATATTCTGCCTCAATTAAAATAATTTTCTCAGTCGTGCAAAGTAAAGATACGTGTACAGTTTTGAGTATTGTAAATTGGGCATTGTTCAGAAGGATATTAAAATGCATCTGGAAAAAATATGTAATTTATTATGAAAAATAATGAGAGCTGTGAGGAAGTGCAGCCTGTTCACTTGGGTTGTACTGTCACATCTAATTTCACAATCCAGTTTGTTTGCTTGTTTTTGTTTGTTTGTTTGTTTTACATTTTTGGCTGTTTTAAATATTCTTAAATGCAGTTTACAAAACAAGCTCTGACATTTGTGAAATTATACGGTAAAGCTGGTTCACAAATCTGTCAAATTCCCATTTTGACTGAATTTGCTCTTTCCATTGTACTTGGTTTAATTGAGAGAGCAAGAATTTTCTGAATAATGACTGATTAGAGATCTACACATTCAATCTTTATGAAGAAGCTCTCTGTATAGATCTTCCAATTATTAGGGAATTCATGCATACTACCTTGTACCACAGGCATTGAGAAAACGTAAACTGTATTTTTATGCATTTACACACATTACAATTTTATGCTCTTCTTACACTAAGTAGTAAACACACACAATGCCAAGCATTACTAAACACGTCAAAAGCAAAATGTATTCCTCAGAGATGATGACCATAAGATAACACTACCTCAAACTTCCATATTTTCACACAATAGAAAGCCATTTCTTAAGTATCTTGTCCACCACATCCTTCATTTCTCCTGCTACTTTAAATACTGCACTGATATTATGACTCAAATTAGCATAAAAATTATAGTAGGAGACATTTAATCATTTGGGCTCAATGTGACTCAATGTGTGGGGAATTATACATCTATGATTACGTTCGTAAATCCCATGGCAGCTTCATGAAGTGTGTAAGTGGACTCTTTGTTGGTTTAAAAAGATATATAAAAATTATAATTGGTATAATTTTTTTTAATATTCATGCAGCTTCCTTGACATCATCAGTTGACTACTGACAATGTTCTAGTCAGATGGACAAATGTGCTTGTCCATTTCAAAATACCTAACATAGATTCTGAACGTATCTAAACAATCAATAAGTGAATAAAGCTCAGTATTAAAAACATTCTGAGATTGATCAGTTATAATAAAGGTCCTCCAATTGGAAATGGGTAGAATATATGTCTGCCAGTGATTACGTTATGGACAACTATGGAGCTTACAGTTGTATTACTTGTCTGTATTGTACATTCATATGACAAAAACCATACAACTATCATTCAAATCAAAACTAGAGTAAAAAGCTCTACATCTTCTTGCTAGGACATTGAGTTTATTTTTAAATCTTAGTTCAAATTCAAAGAAAATTTTGCTTGATTAGTGCTGTTCATCTTAAAAGCAATGCAGAATGGGTGCAGTGAGTGCAGGATGATTTAAGTAATGGATAATCCACTGCTAGCTGTGCATTATATGATTTTAATACACGACGTGGAGGCAAAAAACTCTGTGGAGTGCAATCAGATTTTTTAATGCACATCTAGCATTGGATTTTCCCACTTATACCATGGTCATTTGCCAGAACTGACAAGTTAAAGCTGTCATTGATATTTGCAGCGCTTAATCTGATGGGAAGGGTTAATATTCTTTTTTTAATGTTCTTTTTTTTTCTCACTCATTAGATCTAGCTTTCTACCAGTTTTAAATCAGACTCAGACATAAAGTAGTGCAGTAAGGTTACATTTACTTGACTGAATTATAATATTATTTAAATGCATCTGTGCCTTTGAGTCAAAAGGATGAGAACCTCTGAATTAGATATAACAAATTTAGATGTGCCACATATAGCACATTTTTTAGATGATTCTCACAGGACAAGCACATTATGCATGCATTCTCGATTTACTAATTTGTTACAGCAACTTGCTAGCATATGTTTCAGGTATTTGAAAGAAATCATTCCCAGATTAACTGTGCTTTGCTGTTTATTACACAGTTGTGAGGTTATACAGTCCATGTGTGAGCATAATTTCCTGCTGTTGTGAAGAAAGTGGCAACGCAAAGCCAATGCATGTTTGTATGACACTGTGTATTGTTTTGCTGGATCATTTGTTTCCTGCAAACAATTTATTTGGTTTATTAATGCATGAACAAAAGCACAAGCCACTCAAGTGTGTTTTTATGTGTCACCCACAGCACAGGTCTAGATGTGCTCACTTGAGACATTGCATTTACTGGTCACTGACCACCAATGACAGAACAAGAGTGAACAATCTGTCAACAACATATAATGGAATGCTAAAAAAAAAAAACATTAATGTGTATTGTATGTATTCTATACTCACATGAGCAATTGTTACCATAAAGGTCTATTTCCACCCAATATGGTTGATAAATGTTGACTAATACCAATGTAGCAACTCTTTATAAAGTATTAGTTTAGGAGAGAGGATAAGGGCTGTGAAACACACCAAGCTTTCATCAAACCTCCACTGTTGGATTTCATGTCTCAGAGGCTGATATTAGGGATGGAGATTACATGCAGGTTGATCATTACATACATGAAGGTGAATCATAGTTCAGTCAATTTCTAAAACGTGTTTAATGTGGTAATATTTTATACTAAATCAGCTGGTTTTATTCAAGTCTATACGCACACCGACAAAATACATTTTAAGCATCAGATCAAGTAGAAATTCTCCTTTGCACGTTATCATGTTCAGTTCAGGTTCATACCTCTAAATAAAGCTAAATAAAACAGAAGCACCATTCCCATTTAAATTTTCCCTCAGATTATATATATATATATATATATATATATATATATATATATAAAGATATAAAGTATCTTTGAAAATTTAGTGTGGGTAAAAATAAAGTGTTTGTATAAAATGCCGTGTTCGAAATCACACATTCGCAGATCTAAATGAAATTTCAGTCAAATCGAGACGCAACTTCTTCAGATAATTTACTTTAAGGATATTTCTGTCATTATCATACACCATAGACTCAAATACACTTGTAAAAAGTAACACAAAAACACGACTCGTAAAGGGTACCAAGTAAATCTGAACCACCCCAGGTGCTCCCGTAAAAGCCCTGTAGGCTATAGACCCAATGTCTTACCTGAGCATCAGCTAATGTCCAGAACAGAATCACTTTGGCGAAGTTCCACAGGAGACAATTCCTCATGATTCTGAGGTGATGCTTTTGTCGAGATAACAGGCAGTCCTCTTCCTTTAAGACTTTGTGTGTCTCCTCACACTCTCCAGCGACCATGATTTAGTCATGTCGTAAGTGAAAAACATCGTTAAATCTCCCAGAAATCTTTTCTTCAATGTCTAAGCACAGAATCACGAGACGTCGTTGTTATACGAAGTTCAAATGCGTTCACATCTCCTGTATATCGTAACTTAAAAGCAGCTTGAAAGTTTGCAAGTGTACTCCAAGAAGAAATCCCCTCGGCCAGTTCGGCTGACGGACTCAACGTGAATGATATGGGCGTTTGAATGAGAGACGCTCCCACCGTCACAAACAGCAAGATAGTGTCTCAAGATAGTGGATGGGCGGGTCGAACTTGAAATATCTGTGGTATAGTAATACTCATGGTTTATCGCGAGGAAAGACCCTCCTCACTTCAACAATATTGACACAATGTGTTAAGTGGTGTTTTCTTCTTCTTCTTCTTCTTCTTCTTCTTCTTCTTCTTTTGTTTTGAAAATGAATGCGTATCATGAGCTCCGAAGTGAAAACAATTAATCATATTATAGTTGTGTAGGATAGGAACTATTTCTTCTTCCGCGCATCTCTCAACGCACAGGACTACAGAGGCAGTGATAAGCAGCGTTCACTCGCCATGTCTTCAAAGAGTTGAGAGAGAACGATAGAAAAATCTTAATCTGTCTTTAAGTTAAGTTGATAAATGATTCATCGCGTTCTTAAATTGTTGAAAAATGAAAGAAGTCTGATCATTTGCGATGTATTCAATGCTACTGGTGGCTTTTAAATCGTAAGTCATCACAATATTTTACTATTATAAATTACTATAGTATCCCTATCCCTAATACTGAGCCTTATTTGAGCATAATGTATAAGTAAAGCCCCTTACAAAAAGTGCTATTCTCAGTTATAGTACCAGATGGTAATATCATTACAAGGTTCTGCAAAGAACCATATCAGAAATGTGCAGTATACTCTAATGGATAAAAATCTGCATTGGTATCTGAAATATTGTTCAAACCCCAGGGAGGATTAGCTAAATGACTAATAATTAAAATCATTGAATTAGTGTTCAAGAGGTGGCAAAATAAGAGCGAGTTGTGGATCTGTCCATGGTGCTGAAACACCAACTAGCAACTGCAATTCCTAATTGACTGCCTATCTTTTTTCTTTTAGGGGCCGTTTACACAACACCATTTTAAACTAAAAACTGAAAAATTTTTATGTGTTTTGGCCATTCATTTTGCATGACAACAGCGTTTTGGGGGCCTGAAAAGCCTGCAAAGTTTGGAAAACGTGTTTCAAAGTTTTCGAAAACGATACTGTTATAGACTCAGTGTAAACTACAACAACTTGAATTTGTGAAAACGGTGATGTTAAGCACATGCGTATTACATGTTCAGTCTATAGTTTTTCTTTACAAAGTGACCCCGCCAACTACTGGCCTGGCATGCCTAATATAGCATTTTTAGTCATTTTTTGTGGATCCATGTGAACGGGATTGTTTTGACAAAGTTGTTGTCTGTACGCAAAAAAAAAATGTGCATTTTTAGTACATCGTTGTCGTGTAAACCCTTTGTAACTATTCCACATTTCATTAAAACAAAGGTGAAAATAGTAGCCTCTATATATTAATGCATTACAGAAACCCTGTGTAGTAAAACATGTGGTTAACCATTATAAAAAAGAATCCTGCAGAGCAAAACGCCAACACATTTTCTCACACATCACACTAGTTATTCAGAGGAACCCTGAGGATTCAGCATAACTCTTATCACTTGGATTCAATCTCTTTGAAGAGGCAGCGACAGGCCACTACTTAACCAGAGACTGAGCGAACACACATTCAGCTTTCCCTGAGCTGTTAAAAATGTATTTGACTTGATCCAAAGGTGGCTGAAAATACTTAACAAAAGACATGCAGCCTATCTATGTTTGTGAAATGTTATGTGAATAAAAGCCACATTAAGGATATTGACAGGGAACAAATCAGCTTAATTTCTCTGTCAGGTTTGAGAGGAGGTTTAATATAACAATCTCAGTCCAGTTACTTAGGGTCTCAGGTGGGGAGCATTACTTTATATCAGTCTCAAACACAAAAAGATGCTCCCGGTATCTGTTCATGTGTCCAAATTGATATCAGTCATATCGCCATTAATCATCAATAATACATAAACAATAAATGAAGAGAATAGTAGTCTCAAACCCATTTCTGTCAATGCTCTGTCCCTCTTTTTGTTAACAAAAGGCTGCTTAAAGAACAATATTTGCATATTTATTGCTCTTTTGCTAAATATATTTATATAATATAGGAAGAATCTATCATGGTCTGAATATTTTACTTTGGAAAATTCACACGCTGCTTTAAACTTTCTTTGTGCCACTCTTGCAATTTTACCTTTATTTACTTTTTCCTAAACCTCAAGAATTTACATTTAAATTAAACAACTTTCCAACAAATTCCATGACAATCTTATAACCATATTCTGTTTCTAATTCAGTAAACACTGAACAATCATTTCCATTCCATGCAAGTGGAGTAATGAGCTTCACAACATGCACCTTGAAAGGAGTTGTTAGAGCACAGTCTAGCATTTTTTAAAATTCATAAAAGGATCCTCATCTGATACAATGAATACAAGAGACCATCCTATCAAAGCCTTCCTTTTGCATTGGTTTATATGTTTGTCTTTTATCTGTTGGCGTCACTTGTCAAGTGAAAACATACAGTGGGGTAAAGGTTCAAGGAAACACGGAAAATATGGGATTCAAAATCTAATTTAAACATACAAATAACGTTTAAGGTCTTAAAACCAAAGAAACCTTATGATGAAGAAGAAACCTTTTAATGACTTTTAACAAAAGGTCAGAGTTCATGCCAAAGTAAAATGTATATGTAATGTAAAATGTAAATGTAAATTTTCCAATTAAGCTTTTACTCAAATTGTTATAAAATGTTCTATGTAATGAAAAAAGTTATTAAATTGGAAAAATGCTAATTGGAAACATTTTCACTAGTGGTCTCAGACTTTGGGCTCCCACTGTTTGAGTTGCAAATATCTAGTACTACTGGCAGCACTCCAGCGTCTAACTGGCGCAGTGCTACTTCTTACACCAGAGTCTTAGAAGTTGAAGACTTTGTGTTTGGCTGGTAAAGGCAGCAGTGTTGAGAGAGATTTATGTGTGAAAAATCTCAAGTAGGGGATATCTGTCATCTGTCTCTACCCAACCAAATCAGCTTTCACAAAAACCCCCACTAATTTATAGGTGGTCCAATTAGGACAGATTCAAAATGGCTCAGATTTGCCTGAATTGCTTGAAAATGTCACATATTGTGAAATGAGTTCAACATTCAGAGGATTTTGCTTAGAATTGTTTTCTCTGTTGCTCTTATTTTTTCACTTCTTAGCTGAAGAATACATGCACTGCATCAGACAATACCTCATTAGTGCATGTCTTCACAGCAGCCTTGCAGCTTCTTTTCCCAAACTTTTGACACTGTCTTTTTTATTATATATTAATGTTCATAATCATATTTTTACAGGGTCATTTTCATCAAAGAGTTGAGAAGAGGACAATAGGAACAGGCATTAATTTCATGAATGCTTTTATAAATGCTGAAGTGTGAGGTTTTCAATGTGGATACACACAAACAAGAACACAAACTGGAAACAGCGTGCCAAGCAAGCGGGCCACCATCAAGTCAACATTGTCAGAGATTTCTACAGGCAATGTTTAAAAAAAATGCTTTACCTTGCTTGTAGCATCCTAAAGCACAAGACATGCTGCCAACTTATAGGGTGAACAATAAACTAAATTAATAAATCAACACATGGTATATTAATAACCATAATTATTAAAATATAAAATACAAAAACTGGGTCACACTTTAGTTTAAGGTCCAATTTTCACTATTATCTCTACCTGAATATATTTTTTTCAGCACTGCTGCTTTTATTTCTTTTAATATGGGGAAGTTGATATGATACACTTGCCCTTTTTCATTAAACATTGTCATTATATTTAGTCATTAGACATTTCTTAAGGCTTTCTGATTTATTTATTACTATTTGTTTACGAATATGGCAGCCCTGTCAAATGCCCAGTGGATGTTGTCTCATTTTATTGGCATCAACGGTACAACAGCAATGATGGAGCTCATTCTCAGACCAGCAGTTCTCTGTATCTAAAATAAATTTACCTCTGTTGAAAGAACAGACCACCCTAAAATTAAAACTCTGTCATTCCTTGTACCATTGCAAACCTGCATGTCTATGTGGAACACACAGGATTTTAAGGAATCTTGAGGAATTGTTTTAGTCCATATAATAAAAGTGGTCCAAAACAACACTCGACCCCACTGACTTTCATAGTAGAAAAAGTAAAAAAAAAAATAATATTTTTTTTTTTTTTTAATTTATCTGTTTTGTTTTCATTCCTGCTTGTAAATATATGACGTAAGTGAATGTTTCGCCATCTTTTGAAACTCAACTAAATACTTGTGTATGATATGAATATAAAAACTCTCAAATGCACTTCTTTTGAGTCTCTGCTTCATTTTCTTCATCTGTGCTTTCAAATTAATTCAATTAAAAACAATACTATTTCTACCACTGACTCTTAAAGTGTCTCTCTCTCTCTCTCTCTCTAACGATCTGCTTCTCATGACTGTCAGTATTATCTGCCTCTTAAAAGTTGGTTGATCTTGAGCTATGAGAAAGGCATTTAATAAACTAAATATTTTTTTTTATTATTATTAAAGACAGTTTGTTCAAGACAGACATTAAAATAGCTATGCTGTGATACAAGTTATCTTTGTGAGAAATGTTAATAACCTCCCAATTATAATAGCAATCATCTGCTCCAGGGCATACAGTGATTATCTGTTTCTACATCCAAAAGATGAAACATTTGATCTTGCTGGCAAACTCATGAAAGTAAGTGTAAATTCTTAATTTGTCAAATGTCAAAAACATTGATAAAGTCTTCACAGCAGCGTGAAAAGCTGCCAGATGCACCCAAATCTGCAATGCCTGCTAATTGGTAAACTGCAGGGAGTGTTTCCATGTCATTCTATAAATGGATTAGATTGATTGAGTTTCTTCACCAGATGCGATTGCTGTTACTCGCGGCCGTGGCAGGAACACACTTCTAATTTACCCATAACCTTCAATGATGAGGGCCAGTTTTCTGTCTTTGTTAGAATAATTGAATCTGTTCTCCTATGACCTCCAGAGGTTAAGATGGAAATTTCATTTCAACTCAAAAGCTCCAGACAAACTTTTAAAAAATTAATATATTGTAATAAAATGTCAGATTAATCTTTCTCTGAAAGCTGTTTCAAGATCTGGATATAGTAATAGTCATTTCCACAAGTCTTTGCAAATAAGCGTCAACCAAAAAAAAAAAAAACATATTTTGGCATGCATCGAATATAAGTCATAAGTAATTTTTATTTCTGGAATCACTCATCTAAATTTGCACCAGACTTAAATCTATTTTTATTACATTAAATTACAGTAAAAATGAATAAGATAAATCAGTCAAATGAGTTTGTTTTCCCCACATATCTGTTCCACAGAATTGTGAGAATATAATGAATCATGTTGAAAATAATCTGCACTTGAGGCCAATAAACATGATTCCTGGTAAAACCTGAAACGGTCAAAGTACAGTTTGTGATTTAGTGACATTTACTTTATCTCATATATTACTTATCTTGAAACAGCTGCTGTTTACTAGTCACACCAAAACAGCAAGACTTTTGATACTAAAAGGCTTCAGTCTAGTTGTAGATGAGCTGAATTGTGGTGGCTTAAAGGCTGATTTAATTACAATTTGCTCAAAGATGGGGGGGGGGGGGGTGCATTATTATTTCTTCACATCATTCTTGGCTCCAAACTAATTAAAATGCTTTCCACAGCCTAGGATACTATAGATGATTTGTCCATGACAATATATATATGTAACAATATGTGACCACAGGCAGAAGGAAGCAGGAGAAGCAGGTTTTCAAAGAACTCAAAAGGTTTAATAATAACTCAAAAGGTAGGTAAACACATCCAAAACAAAACAGTGACAGGACAAAGAGTGAACAAACCAAGGAGTACTTATACAGGAACTAATGAGGGAACTAATGAGATAATAAACAAGACACACCTGAAACGAGGACACTAACTAAATGAGTAACCAAGGAAACTAACTGAAGATGGGAAACTGAACAAAGGAGGACATGTAACAAACAGAACATGGTGAAAAACAGACAGACGTGACATTACTCCCCCCCCACTGGGGGGGGGGGGGGGCGGCAGAGCACCCTGGAGGTCGTGGGCAGGGACTGGAGCAGAGTCTGGAGCTGGCTCGGGGACTGGAGCGGCCACTAGACTCTGGTCAGGGGCTGAAGCCATCACTGGACTCTGGTCACAGGCTGAAGCAGACACTGGAGCAGATTCTGGGGCTGAATCTGGAATGGCCACGTGTTTCTGGTCTGGAGCGAACTCTGGAGCGGGCTTGTGGGCTGGAACTAACTCTTGAGCAGGCTCAGAGACTGGTGCGGAGTCTGGAGCGGGCTCAGGGACTGGAGCAGAGTCTGGAGCAGGCTCAGGGACTGGAGCAGAGTCTGGAGCGGGCTCGGGGACTGGAGCAGAGTCTGGAGCTGACTCAGGGACTGGAGCAGAGTCTGGAGCTGACTCAGGGACTGGAGCAGAGTCTGGAGCTGACTCGGGGAGTGGAGCAAAGTTTGGAGCTGACTCGGGGACTGGAGTGGAGTCTGGAGCTGACTCGGGGAATGGAGCAGTCACTAGACTCTGGTCAGGGACTGAAGCCATTACTGGACTCTGGTCACAGGCTGAAGCAGACACTGGAACAGATTCAGGGGCCGAATCTGGAATGGCGGCCATCTTGCAACGAGGCTCTGGGATGGCGGCCATGGTAATCACTGAACTGAGGACGTGGGGATTTGCCAGAGGACAGAAATGGACGGATCCATTGGAGGGGTATGTGAAGGGAACCGGCTTGAGGTGAGCTGGTGAGGTCATGTGCATCTTCGATGGGGCTGGACAAGGAGGATACTCATTTACTTTAACTTCTTCGACTCCAAAATTTGAGCCATTTAAATAGAGAATCAGATTAATAGACTCGACTAGAGAGAAATAACAAATAGGTTCAGTATACCGAATGGTATCCTCATCCAGTCCTATACGAAAACACACAGAAAGAGAGACCTCAGGCCAGCTCACCTGATGATAGAGCTTGAGAAACTCCTCCACATACCTCTCCAAAGGGCGACCACTCTGCCTTAATCCCCACAGGCGGTCCTCAGCCAGGATGGTGTTGTTCAGTTTTGGTCCTGTAAAGAGCTGTGAGGAGACAAGAGGTCCAAGCCAACCGTCATCGCCGCCCTGGTCCCGAATAACTTCCTGCTAATTATCGTATTTCTCCTACTTTTCATGTGTCACTGCTGAAACCTGCTGGTGGTCCGGGTGAGGGTCAGGGGACTGCGGGAACCGAGGACCAGAGACCCCCGCCTATGCTGATCAACGACAAGGAGGTGTATCAGGTCCGAGACCTGCTCGACTCTCGACGTCACAACGGGGTGCTTCAATACCTGGTCGATTGGGAGGGTTATGGCCCGGAGGAACGGTCCTGGGTCAATGCCAAGGACATTCTCGACCCCACACTCACTGAAGAGTTTCATAGGACGCATCCGGAGAAGCCGGCCCCCAGACCCAGAGGAAGACCCCAACGTCGCTTGCCTCCTCAAGTCAGGAGCCGCTCGCAGGGTGGGGGCTCTGTCACGATTGAGTCTCCTGCACCAGATCTCCCGAACCGCCAGAGGGAGCCGTCACCAGAGTATTAGTTTACATTGGACTTCATTTCCCATGAACCCACATACCTGGGACTGATTACTCTTGCACCTGCCGCCAATCATCTTCACTCTCACCCACTATAAAGCACACACTCACACTCAGTCCTGTGCGAAGTCTTGATTAGCCATGGTTGTCATTTCTGAGTGTTTTTCTGGTATTGCTATATTGTTGCTGACTTGGATTGGTTTACTGGACTGTGATTCCTGCTGCCTGCCTCGACCTCTGCCTGTTTATTGTTTATTCCTGTCTGCTGCCTGCCTCGACCCACTGCCTGTTACTATTTATGCTGTCTGCTGCCTGTCACAACCCACTGCCTGTTTCCTGGTTTGTTACCTGTACTGCCTGGATTTAAGAATAAACTGCAAATGGATCAATACTCTTCTGACTCGTCACAGTAACATTGTTGCAAATTGGACCAAATCTTTGCACATTGTTGCAGTTTGTTTTGTACAGTTTTGTTGGTATTTCAGTATATGACCGGTAATAAACCACCTTTTTGGGATCCACAGAACCTCTGTCCAGCGTGTTTGAAATTATTAGGGTTAGGGTTAACCCTAAACTCTTACACCTACAGTACGTATGCACATGTGCACTCTTCAAAAATGGCGCTTTAAATCTCTTTACAAACTAAAATACGGAAATGAAATTTGTAGCTATATGTTCGAAATGAAAAACATAAATTGTACTAAATGTCAGCTTCTAACCACAGGTCGAGAGCTGTTGTTCCAACCACAAATCTTTGCGATACTGTTTGCGAATGTATGTTGGAATTATGGTTTTGGGAAACAGACTCGTTGAACTATGCTGATAATGACAGAACTTGCGATTAAAGTTGGCTAACAATACTTTTGGGAAACGCACCACAGATTGACAAGTATTAAGTGACAAGTCATTTCAATTTTGCTCACATAACATAATTCCTCATGTTATTCAAAGCAAATCTATAGTCCAAATTATAAATCAAGTCAGCATTCTTGCAATTTTAGCCAAGCTTTATTTTCTCTACTTTGACGTTCTCCCTTAAACTATGCTTGAGAGCATTCTCATCAACTCATATGAGTTATTTTAATTGTATAATAGCCTGTCCCCGTCATTATCTTACACTATACTTCTGCAATCTACGTATGTAGAATTTGTTTTCTTTCACAGTCTTTTAAAAAGTGCCATTGTTTACTTGTCCCATGAAACACTTTTTTTTTTCTTTCTTTTTTTTTTTGTTATCAGCTTAGAAAAATATTCTTGGATGAGACTATTATTTACCACAAAATATAATTTCTGTCCTGTTCATTAAACAAGGCTACATGAAGAAGGCTGGCTGAAATAAAGCAGATGTGAGAACAAAGCCTGCAAAGTTTGGCAAGAAGAAAAACAAAGTTCAGCCATTGAACACTCTTTTACGCTGATGGACTACAGAGTGAGCAATACTGTTATGCTGTGACAATTAGGACCGCATCATCAAGAATGCATTAAATTGATCAGAAGTGAGATAAAGACATTTATAATTTTACAAAATATTTCTATTTCAAATCAATTGTTATTTTGTACTAATTTGTAAATATTTCTTGAGCACCAAATCAGCATATTAGAATGATTTCTGAAGGATCATGTGACACTGAAGACTGGAGTAATGATGCTGATGCCATATTTATTCTTTACATGGTGAAATACTTTTGGTTATTTGTACTGCTAATGTACAATTTAATTATGTATAATTATATATGAATGTACTGTGTGTGTGTGTGTGTGTGTGGGTGTGTGTGTGTGTGTGTGTGTGTGTGTGCGTGTGTGTTTCTTCCTGGCTGCTTCCTTGCTCATTCTTCCTGGCTGCTTCCTTGCTCATTCTTCCTGGCTGCTTCCTTGCACAAAGTATTTTTGGCAAACTGCAGCTCAATAATTGGTGAGCCTCAAGTGCTGCTTCACTCAAATATCAGTGCTTTTATACTTCCTCCAAACAGCTTTGTGGCTTCTATTAAACCAAACAGTTCCCTTAAACACTGAAGTTCCTGTGAGCATTAGACCCCATTGTATAATTTGTGCTGACATTTATGGTCATTTGTATTCAAATGAAAGCGAATGAAACTTCAAAATAACCCAAAGCTTCTCTGAGTGGAAGCATTACCATAAGACTTACAGTATGGTGAAATGTATGTACATAAAGGACATTGTTTATGTTCCGTTTGCTCTGACAGTTTATTCTGTCAGTCTTTTTATTTCACCATTATGCCACAACAATCACAAAGGAGGTGGTGCATTAGAAAGGTAACAGGTTGATTCAATTATTATTATTATTATTATTATTCCCCACTGGATGAGCTGAATGCCAATTGTGATATCAATAACTATTTCTGATTTACCTGTCCTTAAACTGCACATTCAAACAAAACATTTGTGGTTGATTGGTCACTCAAAATGTCAGACACTTCTAAAGTGGCATTCAGATTGATTTGTAATGACAAAGCAACCAGAAGTCATACATTTCCAAAAATTCAAATTCAAATCAAATCACTGTCAATGTGGATGTTCTTGGCCAGAATCAGCTGAAATCTGGACCAGACTTCATGTTGTTAGCCAAAAGTCTGGTTATGCAAGGCTACCTCAAATCTAAACCTACAATTGAGATGTTTATTACTTCTTGCTTGTCATCCAAAATTTTGTGCAAAATAATAATAATAATAAAAAAAATGAAATAGCTTACACATTCATGGACCACCTCTCCCTCTCTCTCTGCAATCCTGCAAACTGGTGTTTTGAGAGGAAAGCCAGTGACAGTCTACCTTCAGATCAGCCAAGCAGGTAACTGTCAATCAAAACAGCTAACACATCATGATGAAAGAAAGCTTCCTTTTATCTGACTGATCTCAACTTTTCAAAGACTTCCAGATTCTTTTCCCATCCCTGACACACCTACTGAAAAAGAACCCTGATCATAGCATACATCCATATTTTCACGGCTATAGCCAAGAGAAGACAAAAAGATTTGAAACGCAAGAGAGGGGGATGAGGAAATGGTGTTGTAGATATGACTTTGGCAGAGGAAGCATGCTATAAGGGTCTGGCTTTTGAAGAGATCACCAATTCTGCCTACAGTCCTTTCATCTTTGCTGTGATCTACTGTGAATGCCTCTTTCAGGGTACTTCAGTACTTTTCATGGTAACATAAATACGTTGAACAAAAACAAATCTTGCAATATTAAATCTAAAATCTTTCTTCCCATGGGTGGACAGAAATGTGTATCCTCTTGAGAACTAGTATTGGTATTTTTTCATGTCATTACATTGTTTAGAGCATAAGAAACAAAACATTTTTGAAAAAGATTATTAATATATTATGCTATGTTCTCTGTAGTGTACACCAGCACTCAGTTGTTTAAGAAAAAAAAAAAGACATGGAATGACATGTATATGCAAAAACAATGTGATTTTTTTTTTATTCACCAATCAATTTTTAGGTTTCAGGGGTTTTTTTTAACTAAACTTTGTATAAAGATGATTCGCAACTAATGTATATTATGAAAGACATAATGGAATGAATTGATATACCATTTTACTTTATCCAATATGTAGGTAAAAATGGCCATAAATGGGTAGTCATAATTAATACAATGGATACACTGTATCTAATCTGCATACTAAAGGGTTAGTTCAAACAAAAATGAAAATTCTGTCATTAATTATTCACCCTCATGTCATTCCAAACCCATTCATCTTTGTTCATCTTTGGAACACAAATGAAGATATTTTTTATGAAATCTGAGAGCCCTCCATTGACAGCCTTCGCAACTGAAACTTTGACGCTTCAAAAAATTCATAAAGAGATCATAAAACTAATCCATATGAATTGAGCGGTTTAGTCCAAATTTTTTGAGAAGACTCGATCGCTATATATGATGAACATGTTTAATTTAGGCTTTTTAGTCACATATAAACATTGATCAGCAAACATAAGAAGCTCAACTTGCTTGGTGCGCGTTTCGTCTAGATGATACATTACTTAATGCTTTGACTTCGTCTGAATGTCTCAATGCTCTGACTTCATCTGACTATTATACAATTCTAACAAGTGTTATTAGACCAAGGGAAAAATAATGAAAAATTATTGCTTCACAACATTGTCCTGTGACGTTTAAAACCTTAAAATAGAGACACTACTTTTATCTCCTCAAGAAGACAAACATCCCTTGAAACCACACAATCATAGGATTAAACAACAATAGCAAGCATTGCAAGAGCAAGGAAATAAGTAAAATAAGTAACATAAAACATAAAATGACAAATGAATAACAATAATAAAATGATTAAATGATAAATTATGTAAATCAAATAATAATAAACGATAAATCAAATGACATGCATACATGACTGATTATAAATGATAATGAAATTAATATAAAACAAAGAAAATACAACAACACCAATGTATGGGTGCTTTCTTAAAGTAAAACACGGGCTGTTATGGAAAACCTTTAGATCCTTCACGTGAGAACTGGTTCTCGCGTATGAAATCAATGCCCTGTTTTCTAACAAAGTCATATTTTGTACCCCATAACATTTTCCTGAGGTGTTGGTTTATGACAAACATTTTGAAAAGTAGTCAATTTAAATGATAATTACAAAATATTATCATTTTTCTATAAGAGTGCTAAATTTGACACTAAATTAATGTCAGTCACATTTAAAGACCAAGGAGAAGTTGTTGTCATGGTGAAACCTCCAAACATTTGGAATCTCTGCTCTTTACAGGACATTCAGACTTAAAACTAAAATTCACTAAAATATAGTGTCCACTATACAGTGGACAAAAGTCTAACACTGGGAGGATAAAAAAAACAAAACTTGTTAAGTACGGCATTCTCTGAGCGTGTCCTTGTTTGGTTTTGTCCGACCAAGGTTGTTCACCATTTAAACTAAACTTGAACAATAAACAATGTAACCATGAACATGAACTAAACTTGAATATGAACATGAAACTCACGAACAGTTTTACAAGAAACAAAGCTAGACAAAGGAACATTGAAACATGAGGGCTACACACACACACATGTTTGTTTTTGTGAATTGTGGGGACATTCCATAGGCGTAATGGTTTTTATACTGTACAAACCGTATTTTCTATCGCCCTACACTACCTCTAAACCTACCCATCACAGGAAACTGTGCACATTTTTACTTTCTCACAAAAACTCATTCTGTATGATTTATAAGCCTTTTGAAAAATGGGGACATGGGGTAATGTCCTCATAAGTCACCCTCTCCTTGTAATACCTATGTCATACCCATGTCATTATATAAATTTGTGTCCTGATATGTCACAAAAACGCGCACGCACACACACTCACACACACATACACACATAACAGGATCACATGAAGAGCAAGGGAAACACATGACAAACAGGAAACATAACCATGACTTAACTTTAAAATAAAAGACCTAAAAAAAAGAGCATAAACAAAACCCCAAAATAAAAGACATGAACTATGAAACTGAACTCTTTTCTGAACTAAATCTTTTGATATTCAAGATCTCATTCTTACAATGAGTTTAAGTTTGATTAGCAACACTACAATTAAAAACAACAAATAATTAAAAACATATCAAAGGTCACCCGGCCACCATCAGAACTGATTAACTGTACAGTTGAAAATTCTGTTGATTAAATTACTATGATTCATTCTCAGCTGGTACTTTAGAACACTGAGTCTAATTGATATTGTGGTTGTTTATTATATCTGTAAAACCCTCTAGAGTCTATTTGGCTGTGACTGGTGAATTCAGTAAAAAGCATTTCTTATTAATTTTTTTGTTTGTTTCACTAGTTAAAATTCTCTTTTGAGGAACATTTTTACACAGAGCTTGATCTATAATTTTCAGATTATGTAACAGTGTAACAGTGAAATCATTACCTGTAGCCATATGGACCAAACTTGGCCTAACAAACATGTTGTGTTCTTGGTGGCTAGTCTCTGAAATTATATGCTGTGCATTTAGACTGACAATGACAGTATAATAAGGAAAATCTGTTAAGAAACAGTTACATAAGGTCCTGTGTATTATTCCATTATGTGTCCAGTAAACAGCACCCTGACCTTTAAAATATTCTATGCGAGCAGTTTATCATCCTATCTTATTAATATTTAATTCAGACACATTTATCAGCCACTAAATTCTTATTTTTCCTTGGTATTTTTCTTCATTTTGAATTTTATTCAGCTGCTTGATGTTAATTTCCCTTCCAGGTACAAGAAATACAAAATTACAAAGCTTAATTGAATAGGAGTGCATCTTCCATCTTTCACAGCATGAAAGAAAGTACATTACAGCATTCAGTCTTGAACTATTATTATGATATTATATTATATTAAGTTCATATACGTTTTTATAGCACAAATATCATGTGCAATGCAAAATATTTTGTCAGTTAAATTAAAATGTATATAGTATGTATAGTAAGTAAGTAAGTAAGTAATATATAAGTGTTTATTTGTTATCTAAAAAGATCAAGGAGGAAAGATCACATCTGATTCCTCATTATATGACCGCTTTAAACACGCAGGACAAGCTCTATTCGATACTTTCAGTTCATTCATTCATAACAACTTTTCATAACAGCTGGCACGATTATTATTTTACCTTTCCTTTTTTCCAAACCACTGAACCAAGACAGGCTCATTCAGTGTCACAAAAAAACACATTTGGTAATATACACTGTAGATATGTATGACGTGATAATCACGATTACAACAATTACCATTGAGTAATGTTAACCTCACACAACAATTACTGTCAGTGTCACAAATGGACAGCTCAATCACTGCACAGATACTTCAACTGTACTATAATTTAACAGGCATCAAATCCAAGTATTTATTCATGGACTGAGGGGAAAAAAAGCTATTATTTTTCTAATGTTAACAGAACAGTACACTTCCAATACACTGACACAAGTGCAGAAGCCCTTAGAATATTAAACATACTGAGAACAAAGAAATGGACACCAAAGAACTTTCTACAGGCAATTTAAAAAAAATTAAACCTCATTATGCATCAGCATTCTAAGCAATAGGACAAGTCCCCTACTTTAAACACCTAGTTTGCTTCGAACTTTCCTCCTGACTGCAAGATAATTGCGAGCAACACTGTGTTAACTCAGTTGCTGTAGCAACACTCCATTAATCGCATGTACAATAAGTTGTTTGTTGGTGGAGGAGCTGCCATCTTTCTCTCCTCTCTTTTGTGCTTGTTGTTTTGCATTGGTGTTGAGCTCCTGCAATTAGCATAGAACTGTGATAATGATAATCATATGTAGGCCTTGTATCTAGAACAATGGTGTGGAGATGTTCTTTTGTAAGTACTGCATCCAGTCCTCATCATTACACTCTTTAAGCCTTTCTGCCCTGTCTTAGTAAAAAGAATGGAAAATATAGAGGACCTAACAAATCAGAGAGTCCAGTCACTGAGAGTTTCCATATGTAGTCATTTAAAAGCTCTATGTTGAGTAGACTAATGAAAATGTGTTTTTCTGTTGGAAAAAAAATCTTTTAGGATGCCATTCACCCAAACACATTTACTTAAAGAGTTACTTCACCCAAAAATGATTTATCCCATGATTTACTCACCCTCAAGCCATCCTATTACTATCTTCTTTCAGACGAACACAGTCGGAGATATATTTAAAAATATACTTGCTCCTCCAAGCTTTATAATAGTTGTGAATGGGGGGCCACATTTTGAAGCCAAAAAAAACGCATTGATGAACGCGGAAGTACAGAGGAAGAGAAACAAAACACCAGTCAAAAATTAAAATTCTAAAATGATCATTTTTAAAAAGAAATGATGGAGGATTTCGATATAAGAGAAGAGGAGCTTGAGTTTTTTTGCCCAGCCCATTTGTTTAAACCACGAAGGGGGTCTAAGCTTACGCTACTCCTACATCCTACATTGCGTCAGGGGGTTTATTTGGCGTAAGTCTACTTGCGCAGTAGTCAACTGCTGGAACCTAGTTATTTGAATTTGTAAAGTTTTAAATATGGATATTTTTCTTACAAAAACGAATCGTTTCGCTTCAAAAGGCCTTTATTAACCCCGTGGAGCCGTGTGGATTATTTTTTATAATTGATGGCTGAATTCTTTGGGCATCAAAATCTGCCCAAAATAATTTTCTGCTTAGTTGCTGTAATCGTGACTAGTAATAGATAAACTCATAATATCTGTCACCAAGCATTTGACTAATAGAGGGCTCCAGTGCTATTTGTAAGGCAATTCCGGGCTGATAAAAAATAGGTGAACAAAAATAATTCAGGACTCCAGCAGTGAACCCACTACATCCTTAAATAGCGGACTATTTGAGGTGTCCAAAACCATAGTGGATGTTATCGAGTGCACTCATTCAATCCCTTAATGCACCGTAATAATGAGTGTACAACTGATGTACGCTCAATGAGATAGCTAACTGCAGAACCACACGTCGCGCCAGCCCAGCAGCCTCAGACTGGAAGTTAGGGGGGTGCTGATGATTGCGTATCCCGCCCCAACCACTAACCCTACAACTATACACTATAACTATAAGTTCTTCCTTAATGAATGCCCAACCCCACCCCTCCCCACCACTAAACCTACCCTTAATGATGATATAAGCTCCACCCCAACACTGGGATTGCTGGCCTGGCGCTGCTGTAACTATGGAAATCTTGTGGTTTCTCATTTTTACATCCAAGGGCAATGCAATAGTTCTACCACGCGTACAATAACTTACGTTTTTATACACACAAAAACGTACAACATTGACGTATTTATAGCACTAAAACGTAAAAATATTTACATATTAACAACAATAAAACGTAAATCATGTAACGTAAAGTGTTAATGTATATGAATTCCCATGTATTAGATTAAAATCGTGGCATTAATGTTTTAAATCTGTTCTATTCAATTGTCATATCAACACATGTTTATAGTCAAATTTATTGAATGCAGTTTACTCATCTAGCCTACTTAATATGAAGTAACATTTATGTTCGTGACTTGTGCCGCATACTCGTTTCGGAGGATTACATAATGTTAAACAAGACTACAACTTGAAACCTTATGAATAACATTTCTGTAATTGTTTAACCATTTTGTAATAGCCTATTTAGTTTGTTTGCTGTGCCACCCAGAAGGCGTTTCCTCCTATGCAGCGGCTGACAATACAACGTATTATTACACACAACAATTCAACGTCTGTTATTCTTTTATTTATAACAGTACGTAGTTTTAAGAAATGGTTATGGGTAGGTTTAGGGGTAAGTGTAGGATTAGCGGCTCAAAATATCGTTTTAATGTTATATTTCTACTAAAACTCATTTTCCTACACAGTTCTTGTCCATTATGTTTTCATCATTTAACATTCTGTATAAAATGGGTAGGTATGTTTAGGTTTGGGATGGGGTTTAGGGATCTTACGTTTATCTACAAAACGATAAAATGGAAATTATACATACATCTTTGACACGAAAGATTCGTAAATATTTTACGGTTTTTTTTTTTCGCTGTAAAAACGTAAGTATTTTTACGTTTTGTGTCTTTGAAAGTAACGTATTAATAACATGATTAATACCTACGTATTAACAATGAGACCAGGCTGGTCGCTTTCCAGCCACCTGGACTGGAGTTGCTCTCCAGCGCTCCCCAGCGGCAATACCAAGAACATATGCTGCACAACATCTGAAGCGTAGCCTACCTGATTTTCTTACATTACTCACTGCAACATTTTTGTCCGCTTTCCTGGAAAAGAAAGATTGTACATTTTAATTGCGTGAATATGCTAAATGGAATTTATTCATTGTTTATTATCAGCTAAATGTAGTTACTCTGGTGGACAGATTTGAGCATTCTGTCCATTTAGCCTATGTGTATTATCTCTGTCCATTACATTTTTTGTCAAATTATTTATTTACTTATCCATGCATTGTGTCCAAATGACCTGAAAATGCATGACCATGATTTCCCATGCCATTAGCAGTGCTGCATGTTTGGCTGTTCAGGTGCTGCTGTGCCCTAAAACACTACATCTCAGAGACAGGCTCATGACATGTAAATGTTTTAGGTAAAACATATATTCCCAGAGGCCTAAATCACAAATAGTTCATCATGCACATCCAGATTTTAAAAGAGAGAAATGAGGAAAGGGAAAAATGAATATCAAACAAACAAACAATAAAACAGACGTGAATGCCTTGACATTCAGTTTCCATGAAAGTAAATGTCGAAGCAATAAGCACAAGCTTATTTTTTTGCCAAGGGTTTATTCATGATGTTTTACAATGAATTTCAGATGAAACTGGCCACAAATCAGTCATTCCTTTTAAAAATAAAAGTAACAAAAGCTTAAAAAAATAAATAAATAAACACGCTGGGAATTTCCATATAAAGATAGTAAGGATAATTATTTATTAATTTAAGCACAGTTAACAACAAAAAAGTTTATTTTGAAAAAATGTAGGTTGGATTTGACAATGGTTAGAATAAAAATTGATTTGCTTTTACTTAGTGCATCCTTAATTCATATTCTAGTCTTGGTCAAGACCCATTGGAGTGCATCTCAGTGCTCTGATAGGAATCTCACATGAACCCCACACTTCAGCATTTTCAGATAATTTGCTCACGTACTCCGGCTTTTGCCTGGAGAGTGTGGACACAGAGTAGCTCAACAGAAATGCACACTAATCTGTCATCACGTCAACCACACAGCAACTCCTGCTAATGAAGTGTCTGTCCATTCAGAAAGACCTGCCACCAGTCCAGTCAATATGGCCATTGAAAATGTAGTAAATCCTTCGCTACAAGATTTTCCTGCAAGATAGGGACCAGTCTCGCAGTACCACATCAAAGAAGTGAATGGTCCCTTTTCCTAGTGTGTTTTGGAATTAAAACACCACTGGCTGAAATGAAATTTTCATCTTATATGGTGCATGATTTCCATAAGAAAGAAAAACAAGTGAGATCCCTTGAAAATTTAAATTGTTTCTCTAACGGCAATGAGATTAAATAAAGAGCATTTTGGTTCTCACATTTTTCATCTGAAAAAAAAAATTCCCTCACATCACATCTCCTCTGACTCAATAATATCTCAAACTGTGCTCAGAGTTACTTAGATGTCAAAATCTGTAATAAAAAGTCCAAGAAATTTAAAGTGTAGTCAAAATGTTGTCCTATAAAGCATATCAATAAAATATTGCAGTACATGCACTTTGACTGTCACTGAAATTCAGTTTAATAATTAATAAACAAGTCTCTTGAGCAAGAACATGCACACCAACAGAGCTCTTCTATCTATTGTTTTAATGTAGTACAGTATACACATTATAGTCTAAAACCCTTGTGCTGCAGGTGCAAGACATATTTTTAACATAGTGTAAGTATGGATGTGATAGGGCTGAAAAATTGTTATCATTATTCAAGATCCATGCTTATGTACTTGAGAATGTACACTTTGACTGATGGACTTGGCTATGCTTTCAGATTGTTTCAAACTATTTTTATTCTATACAGTCATTTCATTTTATTTTATTTTATTACTATTATCACTATTTTAATTACTATTATTGCTATTAAAAATAAAAACGGGGGGGGGGGGGGGGGGCATAAAACTGGAATATGTCAGTTACTTTTTCTCATCTGGGCTAGGCTTGCTTGTTTGTTTGTTTTTAACAACAACATATGAATACAAAAAAGGTCTGCACTTTAATCATGGTACACAGGAGATAAAATAACAAACGTTTCGGCTCTTCCCCTTCATCAGTGTAACAATTTCACTCATTCTCAATGAAAATATAGAAAATGCACTACAAATCCTCAGGTGATCCTGATCATAATTAAAGCAATCAGATAATCAGTCCACAGACTCCAGTTTAAGTCCATCTGAAACAACAAATCACAATTAAAGACAAATAATGGGGTCGTTGTTGTTGTGATTGTTTTTTTTATTTTTATTTATTTATTTATTTTTTGCCATATGTGTGATTATTCCTAGTATTGTCTTTAATTGTGATTTGTTGTTTCAGATGGACTTAAACTGGAGTCTGTGGACTGATTATCTGATTGCTTTAATTATGATCAGGATCACCTGAGGATTTGTAGTGCATTTTCTATTTTATTATTGAGAGTGAGTGAAAATGTTACGCTGATGAATGCGAAGAGCTGAAACGTTTGTCATCTCATCTCCTGTGTACCATGATTAAAGTGCTTCAGAGTGCAGAACTTTTTGTATTCTTATATTGATATATAGGTCTCAGCACCTAATTAGCTGGGAGAGTGCAGTGAATTTCTCTCAACATGGGGATAGGAGAGGTGTCAGTCAATACATGGGAAAATAACATTACTTATTTTAAAAAGTAACTTGGATATTTTGTTGTAAATTTAAAAGTAATGTGTTATTTTAATACTAACTTGAAAAAAAAGTAATCTGATTATGTAACTGGTGTTATTTGTAATGCATTACCCCCAAAGCTTACTATGAATTATGTAATTCGTTTAACTATGTACATATTATTGCAAATCATTGGTTATAGTAATAATAATTGATGCGTCGGGCATCTGACATTTCATAAAGAAGCATTTCTTCACTTTAAAGTCAGCCTCTCTCCAGGTATTGGGAACAAAATGTCTAACTGCCAGATCAGGTAGTTCTAGGACGGATCATGAGCTGGGAAGAACAGTTGTCTGGAAGCTGGGTTCAGTATGTTCTCAGTAATAGTGTAGACTGCTGGAGTTATTTCACTGGTTCATCCAGAACTAATAAAATGACATTTGATGGGAAAAGACAAATAAATTGATTTTTTTTTTTTTTTTTTTTTTTTTTTTTTTTTTTTTTTTTTTTGAGTATGGGATTTTTAATAGTGAATCTTTAAAACTGACAACTGGATATTTAAAAAAAAAAAAAAAAATGAATATTGCACGCCATCTAGTGGTAACACTTGGTACACAGTAAATATTAAAGGGTTAGTTCACCCAAAAATGAAAATAATGTCATGTATTACTCACCCTCATGCCGTTCCATACCCGTAAGACCTTCGTTAATCTAACACAAATTAAGATATTTTTGTTCAAATCCAATGGCTCAGTGAGGCCTGCATAGCCCGCAATGACATTTCCTCTCTCAAGATCCATTAATCTACTAAAAACATATTTAAATCAATTCATGTGAGTAGCCTACAGTGGTTCAATATTATTATAATAAAGCGACAAGAATATTTTTTGTGCACCAAAAAAAAAAAAAAACGACTTATATAGTGATGGCCGATTTCAAAACACTGCTTCAGGAAGCTTCGGAGCATTATGAATCTTTTGTGTCGAATCAGTGGTTCAGAGTGCCAAAGTCACGTGATTTCAGCAGTTTGGCGCACCCCAAATATTCTCATCGCTTTATAATATTAATATTGAACCACTGTACTTACATGAACTGATTTAAATATGTTTTTAGTACATTAATGGATCTTGAGAGAGGAAATGTCATTGCTGGCTATGCAGGCCTCATAATTTTATTTTTGGGTGAACTAACCCTTTAATGCAAATGATGGTCTGTTTGTTTTTTTGTTTTTGAGCAATATGTGTTTAGTATTATCATCTAATGGAAATTATAAATTAAGGGATGAAATAAATGGTAGGCCTAAATGAGATCTTATTATAGCTACATTACTTTTACAGAGGTTTACTTTGCCTTTTTTTTTAAACAATTTTGACTTTTTGAAAGAGATTATAAAATATTATTTTTATTTAGCAAGGATGTGTGGAATTTATTAAAAGTGAGAGTAAAGACATTTATAATCTCAGAACTTTTAAATTTCAGTTTAAAATAAAAGCTGTTCTTTAAAACTTTCTATTCACCAAAGGATCATGGGAAAAATGCATCTCAGTTTTCACATTTTGATCAAATAAATGCAGCCTTAGTAAGCATTATAAAATCAAAGCACAAACAAGCCAAATACTCTCCATTGTAATCATTTTAATTTATCCAGAGGGCCTTGTGTCTAACTTAGTTTTATCCATTTACATTTATTCAAATGTCATAGTAGTCAGTAGATATTTTATGTGTTGTGGTTGTGCAATACAACTCAATACAAATGAGACAACAAGAGACCCTGAGGGAGAACCTTCGGTTGAATACTGAACACAAATTTCACAGGTGATGAAGAAGATGAAGACCTTCTGATTGTTTCCTGGTCTGTTTCCTCATACCTTAAGGTGTGTTCAGAAACTTCCTGGTTCAATGAAACATAATATAATGGTGCTTTATCAATACTTATAGGCCTACTTACAGTATGTGTCTTATTTTGTTATTCACTTTCACAAACAAAAATACTGCTAGCTGCAAACAGAAATTGTTAGCTGCAGAGTCATCTCTGATCTGAACTTGATTTTTTGACTTTTGATATTAGATTTATGTCACTGGACAAACTTATGCAAAAATAATTATTTTCAAACAAGCACTGCACATATTTGTTCACTGGACAAGACATGCAGGTGGGACTGCATATGAGAATTTTTATGAAATGATTAATCTCATGGACCTTACTCCAGTATATTGTGTGCTATAAAGAAGTTTCTCATAAAATGTTTCAGGAAATGTGTGTGTATTGGGAAGTTACAGGAAATGTTAAATAGTAACTCAAGGGATAATGCTCACTTCTGTGGTAGACAAGGTGACTCATGCATTTGTTTCTAGGGAGTGAAGCCAGACAATACCAAAACACAGATGACGCTTGATAGACAACCACAAATCATTGAATGTCTCCTGATGACAGTGCATTCATGGTACTGCGTTGAGTATTGAACACTAACCTGAGGAGAAAGTGAGGGATCAACAAACCTTCATCATGGTGAGTGAATATTAATGTAAAATGCCTTATGTTGGGGGGGAAAAAAACTGAAATATGTCGGTTAATGATTTAGACTTACAAAAAAAAAAAAAAAGTATATAACATTGGTTTGTTTGTACATGGTTCAGTACCATGTCATGGTTAAACATGACAAACATGATTTTGTTCAGGCAAATTTTGAACACTGAATGATACATCTCATTCATGAAGAAACATGTTGTTTAGTTTGTCATGTGAATCGGTTGTGTAAATGATTCAGTGACTCTTTCATAACAAGCAAAATGCCATTCGACTTTGTTGAATAAGTTGAACAAATCTTTTTGGCAAATCAATTCAAAAGATTTGATTTATACATTTAATATACAAGATAATCTAAAACGGTCACTTCTGTGTATTTGTTTTTGAGACGCAACAGAAAGTATTGGCAGGCCTGGAAATGAATTCAACTGACTGTACTCCCATTGATGAATACATAAAAAGTTATTATCTGCCAGTGATGTATGGCATCATTTCTGTAGTTGGATTTGTGGGAAACTTCCTGGCAGTCATCATTTACCTGGCAAAGCTCCGACCCTGGAAGAGCAGCAGCATTATAATGGTGAACTTGGCAGTAGCTGATCTGCTGTATGCTTTGAGTTTACCTATGCTGGTCCAATTTTACATTACCAGAAACTGGACCTTGGGGGAGTTCATGTGTCGTTTCATTCGCTTCTGCTTCTACTACAACCTCTACGGCAGCATCCTCTTCCTCACATGCCTCAGCATCTTCCGTTACGTCGCAGTGGTGCATCCACTGAAGGCTGCTGAGATCCGAAGGAAAAGATGGGGCATCTTGGCTTGTCTGGCCGTCTGGGCCATTTCGCTAGTGGAGATCGGCCCAATGCTGGGGATGATTACTTTACTGCAAAAGGACAACATGACACAATGCGTTGACTTTGCCAGTAATGATCCACTGGTGGTGTGGTGGTACGGTTGGATACTCACCGTGTTTGGATATGTGTTGCCATTGCTGGTGGTGTGCTGGAGCTACACTCACATTGCAGGTGCTTTGGGGAGCAGCATATCCAGAAACAGGCCGAGCCGTTCTCGAGTTCGCATGCTTTCCATTTTGACTCTGGTAGTGTTTGTGGTGTGCTTCTTGCCATTTCATATCATGCGTATACTGAGGGTGGATAGCCTGCGCAGCGCTGGTGTGCCGTGCATGCAGAGGAGAGGCATTCATGCAGCCTACATCTTATCACGACCCCTGGCGGGCCTCAACACCTTCTTCAACCTAGCGTTTTATACTCTGGCTGGAGACAAGTTTCAACAGGCTTTCTGGAGCTTTGTGCACAGGAGGGAACGTACGAGTACGAGCAGCACCATATCTGTGATCCACACACCAAACAACACGTCAAAGACAGACCTCTTGAGGATCTAATACATTGTGTCAATATGTGTGTGTGTGTTTGTGCGTGTGTGTAATATATATTAGGTGTGTTTGTGTGTGTGTGTGTATATATATATATATATATATATATATATATATATATATATATATATATATATACACACACACTACATTTCAAAAGTTTGGAATCAGTGATATTTTTTTAATGTTTTTGTACCAAAAGTAGTCTCTTATGGTCAACAAGGTGCCATTTATTTGATAAAAAAATAGTAACAAATAATGTGAAATATTATTACAATCTAAAACAACTGAATATATTTTAAAATGTAATATGTTCCTATGATGGTTAAGCTGTATTTTCCAATACATCTGGTGTCACATGTTCCTTTAGAAATCATTCTAATATGCTGATTTGGATAAGAAACATTTTTTATTAATAATGTTGAAAACAGTTGTGGTGCTTAATATTTTTTTGTTAAAATGATACGTTTTCAAGATTATTTGAAAAATAGACAGTTCAAAACAATTTATTTAAAAAAAAAAATTCAACATAGATGGGTTTTTTTCTGTCACTTTTGATCAAGTTAATGCGTCCTTGCTAAAAAAATATTTTTTGTTGTTGTTTTTTTAAATCTTACTGACCCAAAACTTTTGAGCAGTAAGTGTATATATGTATATTAATATACTGGTATTATATTACATAGACTTGTACAAAATGTAAAATAGTGTGTTATGGTATTTTAACTGTATTACAGCGGCTTTGTGTATTTTGTTCTGTAAATATTAAGAAATGTTTAAATGAACATATATACTGTATATTACTGTCAAACAATTAATAACAAAAAAAGTATTCAAATGTAAACCTTTGTATTTTTATTGTTGATAAAGTGAAAACTCAAAATAACATATAAAAAGGACACAAAATATGTGTACTATAATACTATATATAGATAAGTTTTAAGTTGAAACAATCTAGAAATGAATGTGGGTCATTTGGCTCAGATGCTTTTCTATTAATTAAACAAGTTTCTCCACTCATCCATGAGACTTCATCCACTCTTGCTGGGAAATCACCACCCCAGAGATGAGTGGCCACACAAAACAAGACATCCTTTGATTACCTGAATGACTAATAATCTTCACAGACAAGGAAACACAATGGTATTTATGGGACGCTATTTGAAACCCAGAAGTACTTCAGTAGGCATGAGATGGCTATTACATTACAATGAGGAACTGTAAGCAGCCTAACATTCCTTCAGTTCAGCCATTTTTCAGGAATCAACAATGAACATTGCTCCCTGTTCTTCAGTTGTTTTGCTCCATTGTGATGTTTGTAAGGACTGTCAGAACCATCTATTAAATGAGCTAATTTTTAATTTAATTTTAATTGCCCCACTGCCAAATACAGTAGACACCATCAGAACACAGACAGAAGACATCATACTGTAAAAGAACAACTAGTGTGCAGATCAGAAATCTAAATATCTGAGTGCAGACTCTAAAGGAGTACTACTTTTTTCATAAACTACTGTTTTATAAACATTGTGAATTCAGAAATTCAGTCTTTTTCCCCCAGACACAAATACATAAAACCCTTTTAATGAAAAAGCTATTTCAACTGTTCTGAAAATTATATTTCTGACAGTTACCTAACAATTGGATGACAACATTTCTGTCAAACACTTTGACAGTCGGGATATGACACTGCAGAAAAAATGGTTTTCAGGTGACCGGTGGATGAATCAGTCTTTGTCTAATAATATGACATCTTTTTATCCTGCCAAATTACAGGAAATGTGTCATTTCCTAGTGCAGGTGAAAAATCATGACCCTTTTCTAGCAGGTCACTCCAACTCTTTCTTTTAAAGGTGCACTTAGTAACATTTCTCAGTTGCCTATTTAAATTTAGAAATAACTAAAATCAAATTTGTCACCCTTTGAAAAACAATATTCAATAAAAATGTGAAAAGTACAATTGTTTGCGTGTTTTTAGTTTAGTCAGAGTTAAATTAAGATCAAACCACATTTTATTTGTAATCAATGCAGAAATGCATTTTTAAAGGGTTTACACACAGTATTCTTGACACTGTATGTATATAAATAATGGGTAACATTATAACATTGGTGGAGCTTCTCTGCCCTCTAGTGGTTGAATCACAAAGAGAGAGACTATAGCACCTTTGAGATTTTTCCCACAGTGGACCCAACATGTATTTAAACGCCACACTTTCTGTAAAATACATATACAAGATACAAAATATCAAACCAAATGGCACCTGCGAACAAATGATGCCAGACCTTTGAACAGAACTAAAACTTAATGTGAAATGAACAAGCTTATAGTTTTTTTATAGTACTTTATGTGAATATTAATAAAATGAATAATATTAAGGCTAAATTAATATTTATCAAACAAACCAAAACGTACTTATTAAGATCTTCATTTCCCATAAGTTATTTTTAATATCATTATTTTTTAATATCATATTGCACTTAAGTGAACAAAGCAATTAAAACACATTGCAACACTGATATTTCAGGACACACACGCACACGCACAGATACACACAAACTTGCACTGGTACACAAACCTCTTTTGGCCACACAATAAAGGCTAAAGTAATAATAATAAAAAAAATAAAAAAATTTAAAAAAACACAAATAGCAGCACAGATTCAAGTTAAAACATATGGAACAACATATACAGAGAAAACAAAACATTAAACTTCTATAGTCTTTTTGGTCTAAAATCATATATTTCTGGTACTGCATTCCAAAACTTTGATCTGTAAATGTAGCATTCCCATGTTCTCCATAACCACAATACAGACAGTTTATTTGCCTTTATGTATAGAAAAATCAAAAATTTGCATGTGTTTACATCTTTTGTTCATTTGCACACAGGATCTGTGGATATAGTTTTTAAAAGGTGCTAAAAAGCACAGACCAGAAAAGGGCTTCTCTTTTTTCTTTTCTTTTTATCGCCAGTTGTTCAAGAATTTAAAGACCACAAGCGTTTCATTCCATGTGACTTGGAAGTTCTGGCTTCAAAAATATTCTCCCAGACAGTAAAAGTTTTAATGAGGACTACAGAAATGTGTGAAACAGCACTGGATACACAAATACTGACCCATTCATAGTCTTCCTAAAAACTCTTTTGCTGCATAATGTAGCTCCATACTGGATTTATCTTCTGTACAACCATTCCCAAAGTCTTTATACTGCTCCATTCCAAGTCAAACGTGAGCTGAAGTATTATAACCATCATAATTGGGAGAAATCTTATGACTTTTTTGTGATGTGAATTTTCTTCCACCTTTAGGGGGCGTACAAACGTGATGTGTTTTCACATTCCATCTGTTCATTATTTGCAAACCCTCTCATGCCATGAGTTAATTTACAATGTCAAAAAGAGTTTTAAAACAATTCATTAACCTGAAGTCCCCTTTTTACAGTTATGGTTTAGCGAACAGGATGGATGTCTGTTTATTTTGTTTTGTTTAAACTTTTATTTGCATTTGTAAAACATGAAGAACACTGTTCTCACCATCTTTTTTTGGGGGGGGGGGGGGGGGGGTATAAAAAAATTAGTTGTGCAACTCATTCTCCAAAAAAAAATCACATTCGACAAAAAAGAAAACAATGAGGAAAAAACATTTTAAATTTCTTACAGCGTTTACAGTAGCAACATTTCTCTGCTATGTCGCAGATGAGGCTCTTGTTGTGGCGGCGTCTGCTAACCCTGAATTGTACAACGTATCATTGAGAAACTACCAGAGACTACAGATTCTCAGTACAGACAGTCTCCATGCTGTAAGTTTGCTTCTTTAAAAAACAAAAGAGAGAGAGAGAGAGCTCAGAAAGAGTGTCTTCTGAAAATCTCTACTGGCAACAGGCCTGGGCATTAAAAACTTGTCAGCATTTTTCATTCACTCTCTCTAGCTGTTTTTGAATGCAAGAACACAGCTTGAGTGCACACCCCTCACATTGCCAGTGTTGTACCTTTATATAACTCTGTGGTGTTCCTTCACAAATATGTTGCTTGGCGAATGAGCACAGATCCACCTTTTTCAGCTTTTGGATTGCAGTCTATTTACATTGCAGCCTTGAATTTCAAAAGAATCAGCAGAAATCTTAAGAAAACACACTGTAAAAACAAACAAACAAAAAAATCAATTTTCTCGGTCAGTATTTTTGTCATGTTTTACTCTTGAAACAAGATAGAAATGCAAAATGTATCTACTTAATGAGTAAATGTAATAAGCTGCTGCATTTCATTGGCTCTGGAATTGTACTCTGGAATGACATTAAGTTGAATCTTATCAAACAAAACTAAATTAAATAATATATTAAGATTTTCAGAGAATGTACACCAGAGAATGTAAAGTTTGGGGAAAATAAGATTTTTAATTAACTTTTTTTTTTGTACGTAATAAATTGATCAAAAGTGAGAGTAAACACATTTATAATGTTACAAAATTACAACATCAGTACTTTTTTCCAAAACGTGTTTTTATCACCCTGATTCACTATAAGTGTTATAAGCCTATTATAAGTACTTATATTTTAGACTTGACGGGATGGTTTTCGCGCTAAATTGCGTACAAACATCACTTGTCCGCGCCATAGACTGAAAAAAAATATGATCGGCGCACCTCCACTCTCTTCCAATGAAGAAAAGTAAAGCCGCCAATGTCCCAATATGGCGCTGACATCTTGTGCTGATTCGGGACCTGAGTCTGCGCAGTAGTGAGCATGAAGTGCAGCCGTGCGCTATCAAGTTAAAGCTCCAATCTCCTCCCGAAAATTCCCCCAAAACAGTCACATCCCCATTTTTATAGAATCAAATAACTAAAACCAAACTCATTTAAAAAAAAAAAAAAAAAAATGTTTGGAAAAAAATAATTTGAAGTGTAATTTAATTGTTTAGTTTGTCTCACGTCCTATTATATTACATGGAGAGGGCAGGGTTTATGAGCTATACTGGGACGAACCACCTGGGGGCATTCGAGGCGCAAATCACCCGTTTAAAAAAATGCAGAATAAAGGAAAGTCTGCTGGCAAAAAGAGAACACAACAGAGCTTGTAATAAAACTAGAATCAACATTGGCTTTTCGGAGATGGCAAGAACTGAGGGATTTGAAATGTTGTAAAAGCGACGCAGAGATGGTGTTTTTAGTACTCAGCGGGTGAGTAAGATATTTTATTGAACAGATAAACTGCCATATGTTGCTCTCTAGCAGAGTTCATAGTAAAGAATTATCTATTGTTAAGGGTCATTTCATTATGGTTGTTGAAGGTCTGTGCTGGAATTTATTTTCAATTTATTTTTACTGTGTCTATTAATGGGTATAGCTACAGTAACGTCTTCAGCTAGTCTTTCCATCTAAATTGGGTATATCTTTTAAGCATAGTAGTGAATGTTTTATGAGCAGTAGGATAATCTCTCTCTTTTAGTTATGAGAAAGAAAATGCATGCAGTTTTGTTTTTTAACCACTAAATGGCTAGAACTGCTAGACATTACATAGTGCACCTTTAAATATTGATAGTAATAAGAAAAGTTTATTGTGCACCAAATCAGCATAATAGAATAATATTTGAAAGATCATGTGACACTGGAGCAACGGCTGCTGAAAATTCAGCTTTGCTATCACAGGAATAAATTACTTTTTTTTTTTTTAATTACAGTTTTTTTTTTTTAATGCAGCCTTGGTGAGCATAAAAATTGTTTCAAAAACATTAAACATTTTGAATGGCAATTTTTTTTTTTTTTTTTAATTCAGCTTTGCCATCACAGGAATAAAATACATTTTAAAATATATTAAAATAGACAACAATTACAGGTATGTATCTTCAAATTAAAGTTTTCTCAACCAGTTTTTGCTTTGTTGAATTGAAAAAAATTATCACTAAATTCTGATTTTATGCTTAAAACTATAAAAGTAGACTAATTCTAAATATATTCTTTAAAAAGAATTCTAAATATCTTATGCATTTTTGCTTCTCACGTCATTTTCTTTAGATAATATTTACTGGAAAACAAGACAAAAAATACCGCTCAAGGCAATGATTTTTTTCTCAGTGTAACAGGCTTCATGACAAAAGAAACTCATTAGAGTGCTAAACTGAAAAAGCCCCAAATGTGACCTATTCTTCCTCAGGTGGCCCGTTATGTTCGCTGTGTTCTAGTGCATGTTTCCAAAAGGTATCACCAATGGACCACTTGGCTGACATAGTCCTCAGTTGTGGTGACCTGAGGTTGGTTTTCCACACTGGGCTGTTTGTTCTGGTTGACACGGCGCTCCCTGAGCCAGCGTCTCTCTTCCCGCCTCTTCAATCTCTCCTCCTGCCGCTCACGCTGGCGGATGAACTGGTATCTCTGCAGGAAGAGGTCCTTGGCAAACTCGTACAACTGCATATCCAGGAAATTCAATTGCTCTATGCGGCTGCGCATGTCGTCGCGCAGCTCCACGTTGGCGGCACGCGTGCTGTTGATCTGTGTAAAGGCTGAAATGAACCGCAGACGGAAAGTGCGCTCAAACAGGTACTGCGTCTTGCGCTGGAACTCCGTCAGGCCGTAGAAGGCCATGTTCTTCAAGTTACTCTTGGCGCTGGCCAAGAGAATGGGGTTCCGTTCACTCTCGTTCATGGTGGAGAGGTTGTAGCAGCCCACCAAGCTGAGATCGGCCAGCATGCGCACCTGCCGGTTGTTGGCCAGGTTTGAAGGGCAGTCCATGAACTCGTTTAGAGTGACCCCCGACCAGTCGTCTCCGTTATAGCAGGTGGGCAGCTCGTCCTGTGTGGGAGAGCGGCCGTCACACATGTGAAGGGAAGTCTTCCAGGTGGCACCACGCTGAACGTGCTTCCATTCGCTCAGGTAACGTGACACAGGGTCTCGCAGCATGGTGATATAGTAGAAGTTCCTGGAATGATAATCACAATGTTAATTAAATAAAGTTATCTTTTATTTAATTTTCTCTTTAACATTTTAGTTTGTAATTCCTGTTGTAGAAAAAGGCGTTAAAGTCCCTTCGAGTAGTTCACCCAAAAATGAAAATTCGGTTATTAATTACGAACCCTCATGTCGTTCCACACCCGTAAGACCTTCGTTCATCTTCATCTATCAAACTGCCAAAGTCACGTGATTTCAGTAAACGAGGCTTTGTTACGTCATAAGTGTTTTGAAATTTCAATGGTTTGCCACTGGGGGGTGTTATTTTGGCAGTTTGATACAAGCTCCGAACCACTGATTCGAAACAAAAGATTCATAAAGCTTTGACGCTTCATAAAGCAATGTTTTAAAATCACCCATCATTAGATGTTGTTGAATAAAGTCGTTATTTTTTTTTTTTTTTTTTTGGTGCTCAAAAAGTATTCTTCATAACATTAAAGTTGAACCACTGTAGTCACATAAACTGTTTTAAATATGTCTTTAGAAGCTTTCTGAGCATCTGAAAGTGTTAATTAACTTGCTGGCAATGGAGGCCTCACTGAGCAATTGGATTTTAACAAAAATATCTTAATTTGCATTCTGAAGATGAACGAAGGTCTTATGGGCGTGGAACGACATGAGGGTGAGTAATTAATAACAGAATTTTCATTTTTGGGTGAACTAACCCTTTAACCACAGGTTGGCACTGTTACCCCCACAGGGAGCTCTTAAAGCTTCTCTTTTATTGATAAAGTGCTTCTCATTACAAGTATAGGAAGGTTGGTGCATGTTGCATTCCCAAATGCACATTAAAGCAAGTTTGTATTTTATATTATAGAACAAAACATGAACGTCTCTTTGAGTTAACCACATGTCTTATTTTACTCGTAAACTGAAAACAGTTTTAAGAGTGGGACTTAAGCATGGTCAAATGTGTCTGCTAAATCACTAAATGTAATGTAAAAACATATTTAATTAATACATTGCTAAACTACAATTTTTTTAGGCATGTACGCTTGGATCCTTGAGGTAGTTCAAGTTCTTTTAGCAACTTTCTAGCAATTTAATTAGTATTTTATGTTGTAGAACAAAAGTACTGTCCTTCAAGTACTGTATGCCACATACTTTATTTTACTCATATAAGTGAAAACCAAAATAGTAATGAGTAAAAAAACTGTTTTAAAGCCCATAGGAAATTCCAGAGGGTACTCATGAATAATTGGCCTTTCCAGAAAGCAAATTAGCATAATGAACAAACAGCTCTATTCTGCAGTGCTTTATGAATTATTCTTTTTTATGAAAATCTGTGATAACCATGATGAACCTTATCAACCTGTCATCTAACCTCAACATTTCAGCCATACAATGTAATCCAATAGCACTTTCAGCACAGAGCGACTGCAAAATGGAAAATGCGTCTCTTACAGAGAAAGACCATCTTCTCAATCCTTGTAAGCCAGAGGACAGCCACAGAAGGGTGAAAAAAATTAAATATGTCTCAATTCATTCGTCCTCAGCAGTGCAGCATGGAGGACATTTGTAGGTTAAATAGTGATAAACTGAATAAATGACTTAAAATTCAAGAATGAAAAACAGTGCGTAATCTAAGTCAAAACTTTATGGAGGCTAAAAATGGTTAAAGTTTAGTGTTTTCAGTTAGGTCATGCACTTATGCACAGTGTATGAATTGTTTTTTTTAGTTATATTTATGGGCTTTTTTGTGCTTTTATTTGGAGAGGACAGTAGAGAGCAGACAGGAAAGCATTGGGCAAAGAGAGGGAGGCAGGATCGGCAAAGGACCTCGAGACGGGAATCGAACTCGGGTCACCATGAACGCATTTGTGCCATATGTTGGCGCACTAACCAACTTAATTAAGGACATCATCTAGGTATTTCAAGCGCACTTGTTCTTTTTTAAATATTATCAGTGTGAACACACTGAACAAGTATGCAAATTGGGACCCACCTAATAGCTTATACTAGTTTAGCATAGCACTAAATGGTTAAGAAAATCTTTATTTTTATTTTTTTTTTATTAGCTAAAACAGAATTTCCCATTCCCAACCCATTTTTAAATTCCTAAGTTTAGCCCCAAATTAAGTTCTTAAGTTCCTAGTTCCTTCCCTCATTTTAGGTTAATCATGGCCACGTTGTACTAATTTTAAATCATGTCCACAATTTTAAAAAAAATGAGGGAACAAATTAATAAAATGTGGCCATGAATTAAAAAGTTGTTCGAACTTAATTTTTAAAAAATATTTTTTTTTCCCACTGCATGTCATGTACGGGGCTCCGTACATTGTACTGTAATAGTGTATTTCTGAGTAAAACAATATGCATTGTGGGAATTGACTGAATGGTGAAAAGTGTGTTACAGTACATACCAGAAGTGAGCCAGTGCAAATCAAAGTTTGTTAAAATTAAGCCTAAATAGCTACAGTATTTGGCTATTGGATATCCTTACTAAATAGCCCACATGGTCTAATTTCGTGGCATCATTTTTATTAAAGATTATGAAGACAAATGTCTTCATTTGGAATAACATGCACAACGAATCATTCACAATTCAACAGGAAAGTGCAACAAGAAAGCAAATAGGGTCAATTTTTATTGGTTCACTTTATCTAAATGTAAAAGTCTAAATTGTTGTTGTATTTGATGCTGTAAAGAACAGACACAGGTCTACATTCAGTAAATTAGATCACAACTGTTATTATTTGCGCTTATGTTTGAAAAACACGTGAGGGAACAGATGCCACCAAAGTGTTATTAGCAGCAGGCCGATGCGTTAATGAAGAAAGAGGAACCAGGCACAGTCATGGTCTGATGGAGAATGGGACTGAAGCAGGTGGCGACTGCCTCTGTGCTGGGAAGAATAGTGAATGAGGCAGTAGTTCTGATGTTCCCCCAGAGATGACAGACGCCTGGGATAGAGATTGCAGCCTCTCTCAGCTTCTCTGACTCCAGAAAATTTCAAGGGCTTTGACTGAACTGTACCTCTGACAAAGATAGTTTGTGTTTTCTAGAAATCTGGGACTATTTTTAATACTAGTCCATGTCAAACAATGATCACCAGGATAAAGGCCTTCTGAAGCGAAGTGATGTGTTTGTGTAAAAAAAAATATATCCATATTTAACAAGTTATGAAGTAAAATATCTAGCCTCCACCAGACAGCCTTCAGTATTCAATTTACGAAGAAAGTGTAAACTAGCGTAAGCTTTTTGAACTGCAAGAGTTTTGCAATTTCTTCGTACGTTGAATACGGAAGGCGGTCTAGCGGAAGCTAGATATTTTACTGCATAAAAATATGGATTTTTTTTTTACATGAACGCATCGCTTCGCTTCAGAAGGCCTTTATTAATCCCCTGGAGCCGTGTGGAGTATGATTATGATAGATGGATGTGGATGGAGGCACTTTCTTCAGCTCATACTAGTGAACCCTGTTCTCTGCCATTATAAAGCTCGGATGCGTCAGGATATTTATTAATATTTCTCCAATTGTGTTCATCAGAAAGAAGATATACACCTAGGATGGCTTGAGGGTGAGTAAAGCTTGGGATAATTTTAATTTGAAAATGAACTAATCCTTTAAATTCCTAGGTGAGAATAAATTAAACTACAAAGAATCTGGTAAGGAAGTATACATAGAAAAGTGACTCTCATATTTGTAACTGTGTCAGTGGAAAATCAGTAGCTAGCATTACACAATGATGATGATGTTGCGTGGGAAGGGAGACGTGTCAGGGTTTAACGCACACATGCAGTACAGAGGGGTGTCAGGCTGTAGGGTGTGATTAGAACCCTGCCGGCAGCAGCTGTATCCAGCTCATCTTTCAGAGTGGGTGGAGTGCAGACACTCTCTCATTAGCCTGTCCCAGGGACACAAGCACATGCAGGAAGTGGTGTCAGAACAAGCCGACTGCAAAAAGGTCATAGTGAGCGCCATCAGTGTCACAGTATATTAGCCTCAAACGGCTCCAGCCTGGCCCTTTACCTCAGCCAAGAAAAGCCCAGGCGCAATTGTGGTGAGCCATGCTCATTTCTTTCTGCTCGATGATACGTTTTTGAGTCATAGCCCACACACATTCCACGAAGCACCCATTTCTGCCCACAAAATGTTACTGAATAACTGGGAAATGTTTTAGAATATACTGCCTGTTATATACTCTCTTAACTTATAGTATAGGCAGAGGTCAAATTATATGTAATATGTAAGATTTTTGCAGTAAAATATCCAAAAACCACTAGGCCAGTGCTATATATTTTGTTCAGTTGAGTACTTAAAATATCCCAGATGTTTCCATCTGTTTGTAAGTAGTAAGAAAATTGCGATTTTATCGAAGGATACGGGACGTGTCCGGGAGCGAACGCACAGAGAAATGTTATAACATAATTTTCAGTATGTATCTAATATGAAAACAACGTCGTGTTACCTCATATGCGGAAGCGGCGACTACGACATAATAAGAGTTCCACCGCTCGGCCTTGTTCCGCTCCAACAGCACTCGTCCTGCTCTGCTTCATACTACAGCAAAGTTAATAATAACGTCCATGAATATGATTTCTGCCGGAGTCCCGTCCCAATTCTTTTCCACTGGCTGTGAGGTGAAGACGACATCTGCACTCAAACACGCGCTCATCAAGCTACACCTTTGTTTTGAATAGGCGACCTCTAGCGGCGAGACATCTACATATTGTAGCTTTAAAGAGTAGTAAAATAGGCATTATTAATTAAATTATTTTTATCATTGTAGTATTGGAGTGACCACCAGACTCTCTCTCTCTCTCTCTCTCTCACACACACACACAATCCATCCCTTTATATAGGCTACCTAAAATGGTGCCTTTGGAGGGCACTGAACAACATGGAGGGCACTGATCAACATATATTTTTAATAAAAACAACTCTATATTTAGTTATTTGAACTTATAAAGTTTAGTTGGAATAACTTTACGAAAGTAAAGTGAACTTACTTTTTTAAGTTTTCAGTACCACAGCTCATGTTCATTTAACCTAATTTGACTTATTTCTTAGTTAAACCATATATATATATATATTTAAATTGTTCTTATCAATTGTAAATAATTATTTTATTTCAAATGTTTCAGCCATGTTTCATTGAGATCTTTTTCATTCAAATTTATTTCTATTGCAAATAATAGTTGATCTGATGTCAGCCACTGAAACATCAACTGCAAACAATTAAATTAAATCTCTCAAGATCTCAGCAGAGGATGATTAAACAACTCCAAAAAAACAGCTTTGCCAGCTTTGCTTTATTTATTTATTTATTTATAATTGAAAATAATATTTTTTTTTAAGTCACCATTTTGGTGAATAGCGTTTCCTTTGGTTGTGCTCTTGATCCTTGATTTTTCAACTTAACTTTTTTTTTTCTGGTTGCTTTAATGTTGTGTTTAGAAAACATGCTTGTTGTGTTAACAAAAGCTGGAAGTCAGATACTTCCTGTTTTTTTTAGTGATATAAACATCATGAAGTAGTTTGATTCATTAATCATATCTGAAACCTCATCACTGATTGTTAGTGTTATTATAATGCCTTTAAACTTTCTACTGATCTTGTGAGACCAAAGTATTTGCTCCAGCAGTGTCACGGAAATCTAATCATTTTTTTTTTTTTTTTAAACATGCTGGTAAGTAAGTTTTGAAAAACAGAATTTTTTTTTTCAGGCATACACTGACATTAAGAATCAGCATATGAATCTCAACAATGTTGAGAATCATACTGCAGTGCATTCTGGGTGCACCAATAAAAATGGCATGAATTTTAGTAACATTGTCATCTGTACAAAGAAAAAACTTTTCAGTTTTTAGTACATCGTTGTCGTGTAAACATACCTTTAGTGTTAGTTTTTCTCTTGCTGCTGAAATTGTGTTAGCTGTAGGAAAAATAGCAAGGGGAAAATGTGCTCAGGTGATGTTGACAACTTGATGAAGAGGTTGTCATCATCTAGTGGTCTAATCTTATACAGAGTGTTTTTTTGTTGTTGTTGTTTGTTTGTTTGTTTTTTTTTGTCTTTTTGTTTTTTGATTATGTAGATGTAATGTCGTTAATTTCAACTTAATAATAGTCTGTTATAGAATTTCTACGTAAGATGGTCTACGGTTGGAAAAATGCTTGAGAAGCCCTGCAGTGCTCACCCTGAAGCTTTCACCTGCACTCCCACAGAAGCTAAGTAAGGTTGAGCCCAGTCTACCTCTCAATGGGAAATCTCTGGGGAGACTGGGTAGCTGTGGGAAGAGGAGTTAAAGAGGCCAGTGGGTCTGATCAACCTGTGGCCTGTGTGGGTTCTAACACCCCAGTACAGTAGCAATAAACTGTACTGTATAAAGGGTGTAACCCTGGTGTAAAATAGTCTGTACATCACATACTGCCCAGTGCCCCAGAACAGTTGCCATAAACTGTACTGAATAAAGGGTTAAAATAAACTCCAGAAAAGGGGTGTAACCCTGGAGCAAAAATAATCCCTACATTACAGCACATACCATGCAGGTAGTTAGTTAGTTAGCACATCACAAATGATATAGTACTTTATTTAGTTTTTACAACTTACACGGAAGTACTCTTTTTTTTTTCATTACTATTTATAATGTTTTTGAAAGAAGTCTCATATGTTCATCAAGCTTGCATTTATTTGATCAAAAATACAGAAAAACAGTAATATTGTGAAATATTATTACAATTTAAAATAATTGTTTTCTATTTTAATATACAGTAAAATGTTATTTATTTCTGTGATGCAAAGCTGAATTTTTATCAGCCATTACTCCAGTCTTCAGTGTCACATGATCCTTCAGAAATCATTCTAATATGCTGATTTATTATCAGTGTTGGAAACAGTTGTGCTGCTTAATATTTTTTGGAACATGTGATACTTTTTTTCAGGATTCATTGCTGAATAAAAGGTTAAAAAGAACAGAATTTATTCAAAATAGAAATCTTTTCTAACAATATAAGCCTTTACTATCACTTGTAATCAGTTTAACATATCATTACTGAATAAAATTATTAATTTTGCTTTCAGAAAAGAAAGAAAAAAATGACTGACCCCAAATTTTTGAACAGTAGTGTATATTGTTACAAAATGTTTCTATTTTGGAAAGATTATATATTGTTACAAAATATTTCAAAAGATTTCAAGACACACAATGTTTTAAATGTCTGTAACCTGTGCAGTCTGAACTGCTCCAAGCGGGACTTATGAAATAAATAAATAGATAAATAATAATAATAATAAAACACTAATCCATGATTCACCAGAAGTATATTTGTGTATTTAATTATCAAAATATTTGGTATCTTAACAAACTTTCATGGAGATAGCCTATATATTCACATTTAATTTTCACAACACACTTTACAAAAATATGTTCAGAGATTAACATATCAACCCTCTGGGTTTTACTCGCATCCCCTCTGAGTGGGACTTGAACCCAAGCTAAAATTTCGCAATGAAACAAAACCAACCATCTTTGAAATCTCGCAAAGGAACAAAACCGACCATCACTGAAATCTCATTAGGAAACAAAATGTCGTAAAGGAACAAAACTAACTGTCATTGATATCTAGTAACAAAACAAAACTGTCTTTGAAATCTTGGAACCGAACAAAACCTACCATCACTGTAATCTCGTAAAGGAACAAAACCAACTGTCATTGAAATCTTGTAAAGGAACAAAACAGACTGTCTTTGAAATCTATTAAAAGAACAAAGAAACAAAACTGACCGTCATTGAGATGTTAAGAAACAAAACTGACCATCATTAAAACCTTGTTAAAGAGCAAAACTGAGTGGCTTTGAAATCTTGTAATGGAGAAAAAACTGAAATCTCGTAGAGGAACAAATTCGACTGTCATTAAGATCTTGTAACAGAGCACAACCAACATCATTGAAATCTCGTACTAGAACGCAACCCACTGTCATTAAAATCTCGCTAAGAAACAAAGCCAACCGTCATTAAAATCTCATTAGGAAACAAAAAGTCATAAAGGAACAAAACCGACTGTCATTGAAATCTTGTAACTGAACAAAACCGACCATCACTGAAATCTCATAAAGGAACGAAACCGACTGTCATTAAAATCTTGTAAAGGAACAAAACCAACCATCATTGAGATCTTGTAAAGGAACAAAACCGACTGTCTTTAAAATCTCGTAACCGAACAAAACCCACTGTCATTAAAATCTCGCTAAGAAACAAAGCCAACCGTCATTAAAATCTCATTAGGAAACAAAAAGTCATAAAGGAACAAAACCGACTGTCATTGAAATCTTGTAACTGAACAAAACCGACCATCACTGAAATCTCATAAAGGAACGAAACCGACTGTCATTAAAATCTTGTAAAGGAACAAAACCAACCATCATTGAGATCTTGTAAAGGAACAAAACCGACTGTCTTTAAAATCTCGTAACCGAACAAAACCGACTGTCTTTGAAATCATTAAAAGAACAAAGAAAGAAAACCGACCGTCATGAGATGTTAAGGAACAGAACCGACCATCATTGGCTACGTTTACATGCACCATTTTTCATCAATACAATACATCATACAAATGAATTGAATCCAATTGCAGATCTGTTTACATGTGCTCTAAATATTGTAATCTGATTCAAATATTCATTTATATGTTTTATATACATTTCGATGAAAACTTTTGCGCACGTATCTGGGCAATATTAAGAGGATTTGGCATTTCCAATTAATGTAGGCATGTTACATTCTTCTAGTCTATTATTATAACTATTAGGTTCGGCTTCTTTTATTATTAAATTAATATTATAGGCTACGTTCTGTGAGGATAATAAAAGATTATGCTATTAGCTATCTTTGAAAATGTTTTAAACATTTTTTTTAGGTCTATTATACAATGAATTACAATTAAAATTATTAAGAGTGTAGGCTATAATATTTCCTAACACTGCAGTCAAAACAACCTGTTTAACACGAAATACTATTATTCTCATTTGTTTCACTACCCTATATGTACAGCCACAAAAGAAATAATAGAATAAATTTAGACAGTTATATACCGTTATCAGCATATTATGTTGAAATTCGTCTGTGAGAGAATATGCTCCGTTAATGCAGCGTCAGACAGCTCCGTCACTTTTTACTTTCAATTTCTGTAGTGAATACAGACCGAGGTTGAGACTTTTTCACTGGCATAACTCTTGCACAATGTTTGCACATTGCTTTTTGTGTGATATTCATTGGCTCCCCTTCTTGTTTTAAAACGGAAAGATTTCCAATATTATGACGATGGGATACAGCTATGCCACTGCCTGTTGGCGTACATCTTTACAACTAAAGACGTGAACGTGAACTTGCGCACTGCGTAATGCCTGTCAACATCGCACTGCGCATGTGCCCCAGAGACTTCTGAATACGATTGAGAAAGTAGTCGGATTCAGAAGTCTCTGGGGCACATGCGCAGTGCGATGTTGACAGGCATTACGCAGTGCGCAAGTTCACGTTCACGTCTTTAGTTGTAAAGATGTACGCCAACAGGCAGTGGCATAGCTGTATCCCATCGTCATAATATTGGAAATCTTTCCGTTACATGGTAATTTTTTGCTGTTGGATCGGATTAGAAAAGGAATAAACCACCCCTTCCAATCCGATCAAAATTTCATTTGGATCGAGCTCAATCAGTTTGATTAAGGTGTTTACATGAATGTTTTTCAATTCGATTGAGCCGTCAATCCGATTACAAATGGATTATTTGGGTGCATGTAAAAGTAGCCACTGAGATCTCACAACTGAACAAAACCGACCATCATTGAGATGTTAGGAAACAAAACTGACCATCATTAAAACCTTATTAGAAAGCAAAATGGAGTGTCTTTGAAATTTCGTAATGGAAAAAAAAACAGCAGTTATTGAAATCTCGTAGGAGAATAAAACTGACCATCATTGAGATCTTGTACTGGAACAAAACCCACTGTCATTAAAATCTCATTAGAAAACAAGTGTCATAAAGGAACAAAACTGACTGTCATTGAGAACTTGTAAAATAACAAAACCGGCTGTCTTTAAAATCTTGTAACCAAATGAAACCAACTGTCACTGAAATCTCGTAAAGAAACAAAACTGACTGTCTTTGAAATCTATTAAAAGAACAAAGAAACAAAACCGACCGTCATTGAGATGTTAAGGGACAAAACCGACCATCATTGAGATCTCACAACTGAACAAAATCGACCATCACTGAGATATTAAGAAACAAAACTGACCATCATTAAAACCTTGTTAGAGAGTAAAACCGAGTGGCTTTGAAGTCTCGTAATGCAACAAAACCGACCATCACTATAATCTTGAGAAAGAACAAAACCAACTGTCATTGAAATCTATTAAAAGAACAAAAAAACAAAATAGACCATCATTGAAATCTCACAACTGAACAAAACCGACCATCATTAAAACCTTGTTAGGGAACAAAATCGACTGGCATTGAAATCTCGTAATGGAAAAAACAGCAGTTGCTGAAATCTTATAGAAGAACAAAACCGACTGTCTTGGAAATCTATTAAAAGAACAAAGAAACAAAACTGACCGTCATTGAGATGTTAAGAAACAAAACTGACCATCATTAAAACCTTGTTAAAGAGCAAAACCGAGTGGCTTTGAAATCTTGTAATGGAAAAAAAAAACGGTAGTTACTGAAATCTCATAGAAGAACGAAACCAACATCATTGAAATCTCGTACCGGAACACAACCCACTGTCATTAAAATCTTTAAAAAAATCTTAAAACCGACCGTCTTTGAGATGTTAAGGAACAAAACTGACCATCATTGAGATCTCACGATTGAACAAAATCGACCATCGCTGAGATGTTAAGAAACAAAACTGACCATCATTAAAACCTTGTTAGAGAGTGAAACCAAGTGGCTTTGAAGTCTCGTAACTGAACAAAACTGACCATCACTGTAATCTTGAGAAGGAACAAAACTGACTGTCTTTGAAATTTATTAAAAGAACAAAGAAACAAAACCGACCATTGAGATCTCACAACTAAACAAAACCGACCATCATTCAAACTTTGTTAGGGAACAAAACCAACTGGCTTTGAAATCTCGTAATGGAAAAAAAAAACAGCAGTTATTGAAATCTCGTAACAGAGCAAAACCAACCATCATTGAGATGTTAAGAAACAAAACTGACCATCATAAAAACCTTGTTAAGGAACAAAACCGTCTGGCTTTGAAATCTATTAAAAGAACAAAGAAACAAAATTAACCGTCATTGAGATCTCACAACTGAACAAAACCGACCATCATTAAGACCTTATTAGAGAACAAAACCAACTGGCTTTGAAATCTTGTAACAAAAAAAAAGCAGCAGTTACTGAAATCTCATAGATAAACAAAACTGAGTGTCATTGATATCTCATAACAGAGCACAACCAACATCATTGAAATCTCGTACCAGAACAAACCCCACTGTCATTAAAATCTCGCTAAGAAACAAAGCCAACCGTCTAAATCTCATTAGGAAACAAAATGTCATAAAAGAACAAAACCGACTGTCTTTAAAATCTCGTAACCGAACAAAACCGACCATCACTGAAATCTTGTAAAGGAACAAAACCGACTGTCTTTGAAATCTATTAAAAGAACAAAGAAACAAAACCGACCGTCATTGAGATCTCACAACTGAACAAAACCGACCATCATTAAGACTTTGTTAGAGAACAAAACTGACTGTCTTTGAAATTTCGTAATGGAACTAAACTGACCGTCATTGAGATCTCCTGAAGGAACAAAACCGACCATCACTAAAATCTCATAAAGTAACAAAACTGACTGTCTTTGAAATCTATTAAAAGAACAAAGAAACAAAACCGACCGTCATTGAGATGTTAAGGAACAAAACCGACTGTCATTGAGATCTCACTTTATAAGATTTCCTATAACAGCCGTTTTTTCCGTTAGGAGATTTCAAAACCACTCGGTTTTGTTTCTTTGTTCTTCTATGAGATTTCAAAGACAGTCAGTTTTGTTCCGGTACTAGATTTCAATAACTGCTGTTTTTTTTTTTGTTTTTTTGTTTTTTTTTCCCATTACGAGATTTCAAAGCCACTTGGTTTTGCTCCCTAACAAGATTTTAATGATGGTCGGTTTTGTTCAGTTGTGAGATCTCAATGGTCGGTTTTGTTTCTTTGTTTTTTTAATTTCAATGATGTTGGTTTTGCTCTGTTACGAGATCTCAATGACGGTCGGTTTTGTTCCTCTATGAGATTTCAGTAACTGCTGTTTTTTTTCTATTACGAGATTTCAAAGCCAGTCGGTTTTGTTCCCTAATAAGGTTTTAATGATGATTAATTTTGTTCAGTTGTGAGATCTCAGTGACAGTCAATTTTGTTTCTTTGTTCTTTTAATAGATTTCAATGACAGTTGACTTTGTTCTTTCTCGAGATTACAGTGACAGCAGATTTTGTTCCGTTACGAGACTTCAAAGCCACTCAGTTTTACTCAACAAGATTTTAATGATTTTCAGTTTTGTTTCTTAACATCTCAGTGACGGTCGGTTTTGTTTCGTTGTTCTTTAAATAGATTTCAAAGACAGTCGGTTTTGTTCTTTTACAAGATTTTAATGACAGTCGGTTTTGTTCCTCTACGAGATTTCAATAACTGCTGTTTTTTTTTTTTTTTTTTTCATTACGAGATTTCAAAGACAGTCGGTTTTGTTCCTTTACAAGATTTCAGTGATGGTCGGTTTTGTTCGGTTACGAGATTTTAAAGACAGTCGGTTTTGTTCTTTTATGACATTTTGTTTCCTAATAAGATTTTAATGATGGTTGGCTTTGTTTCTTAACGAGATTTTAATGACAGTGGGTTTTGTTCCGGTACGAGATTTCAATGATGTTGGTTTTGCTCCGTTACAAGATCTCAATGACAGTCGGTTTTGTTCCTTTACAAGATTTCAAAGACAGTCGGTTTTGTTCCTTTACAACATTTTGTTTCCTAATGAGATTTTAATGACGGTTGGCTTTGTTTCATAGCGAGATTTTAATTACAGTGAGTTTTGTTCTGGTATGAAATTTCAATGATGTTGGTTTTGCTCTGTTATGAGATATTAATGACAATCAGTTTTGTATCTTTGTTCTTTTAATAAATTTCAAAGCCAGATGGTTTTGGTCCCTAACCAGGTTTTCATGATGGTCAGTTTTGTTTCTTAACATCTCAGTGATGGTTGGTTTTGCTCTGTTATAAGATCTCAATGACGGTCTGATTTGTTTCTTTGTTCTTTTACAAGATTTCAAAGACAGTCAGTTTTGTTACAGTATGAGATCTCAATGATGGTGGTTTTCGTTCTTCTACGAGATTTCAATAACTGCTGTTTTTTTTTCATTACGAGATTTCAAAGCCAGTCGGTTTTGTTCCCTAACAAGGTTTTAATGATGGTCGGTTTTGTTCAGTTGTGAGATCTCAGTGACAATCAATTTTGTTTCTTTGTTCTTTTAATAAATTTTAAAGAGTCGGTTTTGTTCCTTCTCGAGATTACAGTGACGGTAGATTTTGTTCAGTTACGAGACTTCAAAGCCACTTGGTTTCACTCTCAAACAAGGTTTTAATGATGGTCAGTTTTGTTTCTTAACACCTCAGCGATGGTCGATTTTGTTATAAAGGAACAAAACAGACTGTCTTTGAAATCTATTAAAAGAACAAAGAAACAAAACCGACCGTCATTGAGATCTCACAACTGAACAAAACCGACTATCATTAAAACCTTGTTAGGGAACAAAACCAACTGACTTTGAAATCTTGTAACAGAGCAAAACCAACATCAATGAAATCTCGTACCGGAACAAAACCCACTGTCATTAAAATCTCGCTAAAAAACAAAGCCAACCATCAATAAAATCTCATTAGGAAACAAAATGTCATAAAGGAACAAAACCGACTGTCTTTAAAATCTCGAAACTGAATAAAACCGACCATCACTGAAATCTTGTAAAGGACCAAAACCGACCGTAACTGAAATCTCATAAAGAAACAAAACTGACTGTCTTTGAAATCTATTAAAAGAACAAAGAAACAAATCCGACCGTCATTGAGATGTTAAGGAACAAAACCGACCATCATTGAGATGTTAAGAAGCCAAATTGACCATCATTAAAACCTTGTTAAGAAACAAACCTGAATGGCTTTGAATTTTCATAATAGAAAAAAAAACCCCCGCAGTTATTGAAATCTTATAGAAGAACAAAACCAACTGTCTTTGAAATCCATTAAAACAACAAAAAAACAAAACCGACCATCATTGAAATCTCATGACTGAACAAAACCAACGATCATTAAGATCTTGTTAGGGAATAAAACCGACTGGCTTTGAAATCTCGCAATGGAAAAAAAAACAGCAGTTGCTGAAATCTCATGGAGGAACAAAACTGACCCTCATTGAAATCTCATAACGGAGCAAAACCAACATCATTGAAATTAAAAGAACAAAGAAACAAAACCAACCATCATTGAAACTTTGTTAGGGAACAAAACCGAGTGGCTTTGAAATTTCGTAATGGAAAAACAAAACAGCAGTTATTGAAATCTTGTAGGGCAACAAAACCGACCATCACTGAGATCTTGTAACAGAGCAAAACCAACATCATTGAAATCTCGTACCGGAAACAAAATCCACTGTAATTAAAATCTCATTGAGAAACAAAGCCAACCATCATTAAAATCTCATTAGGAAACAAAATGTCATAAAGGAACAAAACCGACTGTCTTTAAAATCTCGTAACAGAACAAAACCTACCGTCACTGAAATCTCATAAAGAAACAAAACCAAATGTCTTTGAAATCTATTAAAAGAAACAAAGAAACAAAACAAACCACCATTGAGATTTCACAATTGAACAAAACTGACCATCGTTGAGACGTTAAGAAACAAAACCGGCCATCATTAAAACCTTGGTAGGGAACAAAATCGACCATCATTGAGATCTCACAACTGAACAAAATCGACCATTATTAACACCTTGTTAGGGAACAAAACCGACTGGCTTTGAAATCTTGTAATGGAAAAAAAAACAGCAGTTGCTGAAATCTCATAGAAAAACAAAACTGACCATCATTGAGATCTCGTAACAGAGCAAAACCAACATCATTAAAATCTCATACCAGAACAAAACTCACTGTAATTAAAATCTCGCTAAGAAACAAAGCCAGCCGTCATTAAAATCTCATTAGGAAACAAAATGTTGTAAAGGAACAAAACCGACTGTCATTGAAATCTTGTAACTGAACAAAACCGACCATCACTGAGAACTTGTAAAGGAACAAAACCAATTGTCTTTGAAATCATTCAAAGAACAAAGAAACAAAACCGATCGTCATTGAGATGTTAAGAAACAAAACTAAACATCATTAAAACCTTGTTAGAGAGCAAAACTGAGTGGCTTTGAAATTTTTTAATGGAAAAAACAGCAGTTATTGAAATCTTATAGAGAAACAAAACCGACTGTCTTTGAAATCTATTAAAAGAACAAAAAAACAAAACAGACCGTCATTGAGATGTTAAGGAACAAAACTGACCATCATTGAGATCTCGTAACATAGCAAAACCAGCATTCTTGAAGTCTCATACCGGAACACAATCCACTGTCATTAAAATCTCGTTAAGAACCAAAAAGCCATAAAGGAACAAAACTGACTATCATTGAAATCTTGTGATGGAACAAAACCGACTGTATTTGAGAACTTGTAAAGAAACAAAACCGACTGACATTGAAATCTTGTAACTGAATGAAACCTACTGTCACTGTAATCTCGTAAAGGAACAAAACCGACTGTCATTAAAATCTTGTAAAGAAACAAAACCCATTGTCATTGAGAACTTGTAAAATAACAAAACCAACTGTCTTTAAAATCTCGTAACCGAACAAAACCGACCGTCACTGAAATCTCGTAAAGAAACAAAACCGACCATCATTGAGATGTTAAGGAACAAAACTGACCATCATTGAGATCTCACAACTGAACAAAACCGACCATCGTTAAGACCTTGTTAGGGAGCAAAACTGACTGGCAGTTGCTGAAATCTCACTGAGAAAAAAAGCTGGTTGTCACTGAGATCTTGTAATAGAACAAAACCGACATCATTAAAATCTCGTACCGGAACAAAACCCACTGTCATTAAAATCTTGTTAAGAAACAAAGCTGACCATCATTAAAATCTCATTAGGAAACAAAATGTTGTGAAGAAACAAAACTGACCGTCATTGAGAACTTGTAAAGGAACAAAGCCGACCGTCTTTAAAATCTCGTAACCGAACAAACAGTCAAAACCGACTGTCACTGAAATCTCGTAAAGGAACAAAACCGACCGTCAATCAGATGTTAAGGAACAAAACTGACCATCACTGAGATGTTAGGAAACAAAACTGACCATCACTGAGATCTCACAACTGAACAAAACTGACCATCATTGAGATGTTAGGAAACAAAACTGACCATCGTTGAGATGTTGAGAAAGAACACCGACCATCATTAAAACCTTGTTGGAGAACAAAGCCAAGTGGCTTTGAAATTTCGTAATGGAAAAAAAAAAACTGCAGTTATTGAAATCTCATAAAAAAACAAAACCAACCGTCATTGAGGTCTCGTAACGGAATAAAACCCATTGTCACTCAAATCTCGTTAAAAAACAAAGCCAACCGTCATTACAATCTCATTAGGAAACAAAATGTCATAAAAGAACAAAACCGACTGTCTTTAAAATCTCGTAACCAAACAAAACCGACCATCACTGAAATCTTGTAAAGGAACGAAACCGACTGTCTTTGAAATCTCGTAATGGCAAAAAAAAAAACAGCAGTTATTGAAATCTCGTAGAGGAACAAAACCGACTGTCATTAAAATCTTGTAAAAGAACAAAACCGACTGTTTTTGAAATCTATTTAAAGAACAACGAAACAAAACCGACCGTCATTGAGATGTTAAGAAACAAAATCATTAAAATCTTGTTGAGTAAAACTGAGTGGCTTTGAAGTCTCGTAACGGAACAAAATCTGCTATCACTGTAATCTCGAGAAAGAACAAAGTCAACTGTCATTGAAATCTATTAAAAGAACAAAGAAACAAAATTGACTGTCACTGAGATCTCACAACTGAACAAAATCAATCATCATTAAAACCTTATTAGGGAACAAAACCGACTGGCTTTGAGATCTCGTAATAGAAAAAAAACAGCAGTTACTGAAATCTCATAGAGGAACAAAACCGACCGTCATTGAGATCTCGTAACAGAGCAAAACCAACATCATTGAAATTAAAAGAACAAAGAAACAAAACCGACCATTGAGATCTCACAACTGAACAAAACCGACCATCATTAAAACCATGTTAGGGAGCAAAACCGAGTGGCTTTGAAATCTCGTAATGAGAAAAAAAAAAAACAGCAGTTATTGAAATCTCGTACCGGAACAAAACCCACTGTCATTAAAATCTCGCTAAGAAACAAAGCCAACCATCATTAAAATCTCATTGGGAAACAAAATGTCATACAGGAACAAAACCGACTGTCTTTAAAATCTTGAAACCGAACAAAACCGACCATCACTGAAATCTCGTAAAGGACCAAAACCGACCGTCACTGAAATCTCGTAAAGAAACAAAACCAACTGTCTTTGAAATCTATTAAAAGAACAAAGAAACAAAACCGACCGTCATTGAGATGTTAAGGAACAAAACCGACCATCATTGAGCTCTCACAATTGAATAAAACCAACCATCATTGAGATATTAAAAAAGAAAATTGACCATCATTAAAACCTTGTTAAAAAACAAAACCAAGTGGTTTTGAGTTCTCATAATGGAAAAAACAACAGTTGTTGAAATTTTATAGAGGAACAAAACCAACTGTCTTTGATATCTATTAAAATAACAAAGAAACAAAACAAACCAACATTGAGATTTCGCAATTGAACAAAACTGACCATCGTTGAGACGTTAAGAAACAAAACCGGCCATCATTAAAACCTTGGTAGGGAACAAAATCGACTGTCTTTGAGATCTCACAACTGAACAAAACCGACCATCATTAACACCTTGTTAGGGAACAAAACCGACTGGCTTTGAAATCTCGTAATGGAAAAAAAAACAGCAGTTATTGAAATCTCATAGAAAAACAAAACTGACCATCATTGAGATCTCGTAACAGAGCAAAACCAACATCAAAAAAAAAAATCTCATACCAGAACAAAACTCACTGTAATTAAAATCTCGCTATGAAACAAAGCCAGCCGTCATTAAAATCTCATTAGGAAACAAAATATTGTAAAGGAACAAAACCGACTGTCATTGAAATCTTGTAAAGGAATAAAACCGACCATCACTGAGAACTTGTAAAGGAACAAAACCGACTTTCTTTAAAATCGCTTAACCGAACAAAACCGATTGTCTTTGAAATCATTAAAAGAACAAAGAAACAAAACCGATCGTCATTCAGATGTTAAGAAACAAAACTAAACATCATTAAAACCTTGTTAGAGAGCAAAACCGAGTGGCTTTGAAATTTTATAATGGAAAAAACAGCAGTTATTGAAATCTTATAGAGAAACAAAACCGACTGTCTTTGAAATTTATTAAAAGAACAAAAAAACAAAACAGACCGTCATTAAGGTCTCACAACTGAACAAAACTGACTGTCATTGAGAACTTGTAAAAGAACAAAACCGACTGTCTTTAAAATTTCGTAACCAAACAAAACCGACTGTCGCTGAAATCTCGTAAAGGAACAAAACTGTCTTTGAAATCTATTAAAAGAACAAAGAAACAAAACTGACCATCATTGAGATCTCGTAACAGAGCAAAACCAACATCCCTGAAGTCTTGTACCGTAACACAATCCACTGTCATTAAAATCTCGTTAAGAAACAAAGCCAACCATCATTAAAATCTCATTAGGAAACAAAAAGTCATAAAGGAACAAAACCGACTGTCATTGAAATCTTGTGATGGAACAAAACCGACCGTATTTGAGAACTTGTAAAGGAACAAAACCGACTGTCATTAAAATCTTGTAAAGAAACAAAACCGACTGTCAATGAGAACTTGTAAAATAACAAAACCAACTGTCTTTAAAATCTCGTAACCGAACAAAACCGACCGTCACTGAAATCTCGTAAAGAAACAAAACCGACTGTCTTTGAAATCTATTAAAAGAACAAAGGAACAAAACTGACCATCATTGAGATCTCACAACTGAACAAAACCAACCATCATTAAGACTTTGTTAGGGAGCAAAATTGACTGGCTTTGAACTCTCATAAAGAAAAAAAACAGCAGTTGCTGAAATCTCACGGAGAAAGAAAACAGATTGTCATTGAGATCTCATACCCGAATAAAACCCACTGTAATTAAAATCACACTAAAAAACAAAGCCAGCCGTCATTAAAATCTCATTAGAAAACAAAATGTTGTAAAGAAACAAAACCGACTGTCTTTGAAATCTTGTAAAGGAACAAAACTGACCGTCACTGAAATCTCATAAAGAAACAAAACTGACCGTCAATCAGATGTTAAGGAACAAAACTGACCATCACTGAGATCTCACAACTGAATAAAACCGACCATCATTGAGATGTTAGGAAACAAAACTGACCATCATTGAGATGTTGAGAAAGAAAACCGACCATCATTAAAACCTTGTTAGAGAACAAAGCCAAGTGGCTTTGAAATTTCTTAATGGAAAAAAAAAACTGCAGCTATTGAAATCTCGTAAAAGAACAAAACCGACCGTCATTGAGGTCTCGTAATGGAGTAAAACCCATCGTAATTCAAATCTTGTTAGGAAACAAAGCCAACCGTCATTAAAATCTCATTAGGAAACAAAATGTCATAAAAGAACAAAACCGACCATCACTGAAATCTTGTAAAGGAACAAAACTGTCTTTGAAATCTATTAAAAGAACAAAAAAACAAAACCGACCATCATTGAGATGTTAAGGAACAAACCCGACCATCATTGAGATCTCACAACTGAACAAAACCGACCATCATTAAGACCTTGTTAGGGAGCGAAACTGACTGGCTTTGAAATCTCATAATGAAAAAAAACAGCAGTTGCTGAAATCTTACTGAGAAAAAAAACTGAGTGTCATTGAGATCTCGTAACAGAGCAAAACCAACATCATTGAAATCTCATACCAGAATAAAACCCACTGTAATTAAAATCTCGCTAAAAAACAAAACCAGCCATCATTAAAATCTCATAAGGAAACAAAATGTTGTAAAGAAACAAAACCGACTGTCTTTGAAATCTTGTAAAGGAACAAAACTGACCATCAGTGAGAACTTGTAACAGAGCAAAACCGACATCATTGAAATCTCGTACCGGAACAAAACCCACTGTCATTAAAATCTTGTTAAGAAACAAAGCTGACCATCATTAAAATCTCATTAGGAAACAAAATGTCGTGAAGAAACAAAACTGACCGTCATTGAGAACTTGTAAAGGAATAAAACCAACCGTCTTTAAAATCTCGTAACCGAACAAAACCGACCATCACAGAAATCTTGTAAAGGAACAAAACTGACCGTCACTGAAATCTCATAAAGAAACAAAACCGACCGTCAATCAGATGTTAAGGAACAAAACTGACCATCACTGAGATCTCAGAACTGAACAAAACTGACCATCATTGAGATGTTAAGAAACAAAACTGACCATCATTAAAACCTTGTTAGAGAGCAAAACCAAGTGGTTTTGAAATCTTCTAACCAAATAAAACCAACTGAAATCTCTTAAAAGAACAAAGAAACAAAACCAAAGGTCATTGAGATCTCACAACTGAACAAAACTGACCATCGTTGAGAAAGAAAACTGACCATCATTAAAACCTTGTTAGAGAACAAAGCCAAGTGGCTTTGAAATTTCGTAATGGAAAAAAAAACTGCAGTCATTAAAATCTCATTAGGTAACAAAAGGTCGTAAAAGAACAAAACTGGCCGTCATTGAAATCTTTTAACCAAACAAAACCGACTGTCTTTAAAATCTATTAAAATAACAAAGGAACAAAACCAACCATCATTGAGATGTTAACAAACAAAACCATCATTAAAACCTTGTTAAAGAGCAAAACCAAGTGGCTTTGAAACGTCATAATGGAAAAAACAGCAGTTATTGAAATCTTAGAGAGGAATAAAACTGTCTTTGAAATCTATTAAAAGAACAAAAAAACAAAACAGACCATCATTGAGATCTCACAAATGAACAAAACCAACCATCACTGAGACGTTAAGAAACAAATCCGACCATCATTAAAACCTTGTAAGGGAACAAAGCCAACCATCATTGAGATGATAAGAAACAAAACTGACCATCATTAAAACCTTGTTAGAAAGTAAAACCGAGTGGCTTTGAAGTCTCGTAACTGAACAAAATCTACCGTCACTGTAATCTCGAGAAGGAACAAAACCGACTGTCTTTGAAATTTGTTAAAAGAACAAAGAAACGAAATCAACTGTCATTGAGATCTCACAACTGAGCAAAACCGACCATCATTAAAACCTTGTTAGGGAACAAAACTGACTGGCTTTGAAATCTTGCTAAGAAACAAAGCCAACCATCATTCAAATCTCATTAGGAAACAAAACGTCGTACAGGAACAAAACCGAATGTCATTGAAATCTTGTAAAAGAACAAAAATGACCGTCATTGAGAACTTGTAAAGGAACAAAACCGACTGTCACTGAAATCTCGTAAAGGAACAAAACCGACCGTCATTGAGATCTCACAAATGAACAAAACCGACCATCACTGCGACATTAAGAAACAAAACCAACCATCATTAAAACCTTGTTAGGGAACAAAACCGAGTGATTTTGAAATCTCGTAACAAAACAAAACTGATTGTTTTTGAAATCTTGTAACAGAAGAAAACCGACCATAGCTGTAATCTCTTAAAGGAACAAAACTGACTGTCTTTGAAATCTATTAAAAGAACAAAAGGAACAAAAAAGACTCATTGAGATGTTAAGGAACAAAACCAACAATCACTGAGATCTCACAACTGAACAAAATCAACCATCATTGAGATGTTAAGAAACAAAATTGACCATCATTAAAACCTTGTTAAAAAGCAAAACTGAGTGGTTTTAAAATTTCATATTAGAAAAAAACAGCATTTATTGAACTCTTATAAAGAAACAAAACCAACTGTCTTTGAAATCTATTAAAAGAACAAAAAAACAAAACAGACCGTCACTGAGATCACACAAGTGTACAAAACCGACTGTCTTTAAAATCTTGTAACCGAACAACGTCAACTGTCACTGAAATCTCGTAAAGGAACAAAACCGACCATCACTGAGATCTCACGACTGAACAAAATTGACCATCATTGAGATGTTAAGAAACAAAACTGACCATCATTAAAACCTTGTTAGAGAGTAAAACCGAGTGGCTTTGAAGTCTCGTAACGGAACAAAACTGACCTTCACTGTAATCTCGAGAAGGAACAAAACTGACTGTCGTTAAAATCTCGTTAAGAAACAAAAGGTCGTAAAGGAACAAAACCAACTGTCTTTAAAATCTATTAAAATAACAAAACCAACCATCATTAAGATGTTAACAAACAAAACTGACCATCATTAAAACCTTGTTAAAGAGCAAAACCGAGTGGCTTTGAAATCTTGTAATGGAAAACAGCAGTTATTGAAATCTTATAGAGGAACAAAACTGTCTTTAAAATCTATTAAAAGAACAAAAAAACAAAACAGACCATCGTTGAGATCTCACAGCTGAACAAAACTGACCATCATTAAAACCTTGTTAGAGAGTGAAACCGAGTGGCTTTGAAGTCTCGTAAATGAACAAAACCTACCGTCACTGTAATCTTGAGAAGGAACAAAACCGACTGTCTTTGAAATTTATTAAAAGAACAAGGAAACAAAATCGACCATCATTAAAACCTTGTTAGGGAACAAAACTGACTGGCTTTGAAATCTCGTAATGGAAAAAAAACAGCAGTTATTGAAATCTCGTAGAGGAACGAAAACCACCATCATTGAGATCTCATACTGTAACAAAACTGACTGGCTTTGAAATCTCGTTACAGAGCAAAACCAACATCATTGAAATCTCGTACCGGAACAAAACCCACTGTCATTAAAATCTCGCTAAGAAACAAAGCCAACCATCATTCAAATCTCATTAGGAAACAAAATGTCATTGAAATCTTGTAAAGGAACAAAATTGACCGTTATTGAAATCTTGTAACCAAACAAAACATACCGTCACTGAAATCTCGTAAAGGAACAAAACCGACCGTCATTGAGACGTTAAGAAACAAAACCGACCATCATTAAAACCTTGTTAGGGAACAAAACCGAGTGGTTTTGAAATCTTGTAATGGAAAAAAAATGCAGTTATTGAAATCTTGTAGAGAAAAAAAATGACTGTCATTGATATCTTGTACCGGCACAAAACTGACTGTCTTTGAAATCTTGTAACAGAAGAAAACCGACCATCATTGAAATCTCGTAAAGGAACAAAACCGACTGTCTTTGAAATCTCGTAAAAGAACAAAGAAACAAAACAGACCATCATTGAAATCTCGTAATGGAAGAAAACTGACGCTGAAAATTGACTGTCATTGAAATCTTGTAACCGAACAAAACCTACCGTCACTGTAATCTCGTAAAGGAACAAAACCGACTGTCATTGAAATCTTATAAAGGAACAAAACTGACCGTCATTGGGAACTTGTAAAGGAACAAAACCGACTGTCTTTAAAATCTTGTAACCGAACAAAACCGACCGTCACTGAAATCTCGTAAAGAAACAAAACCGACTGTCTTTGAAATCTATTAAAAGAACAAAGAAACAAAACCAACCATTGAGATCTCACAACTCATCATTGAAATCTTGTATAATGGAACAAAACCCACTGCCATTAAAATCTTATAAAAGAACAAAACATACTTTATTGAGATCTCGTAACTGAACAAAACTGACTGATACACAAAGGCATCAAGAATTAGCACATGAATCTCAACAAAGTTTACAATCAAAAGTGTCATGCCGCAATGCATGCTGGGAACAATAGCACAAAACTCCCAGCATGCATCACTGCATGAATAAATTATGCAGCTAAATTGCCCTATTATTTTCTTTAATTCTAACTATTTGCTTTTATTTTTTGCTGTGTTTTTTGTTCTGTCTTTTAGTAGCTTTTTGTAATGTCTTTTTGAGATGATCTGATTGTCTCAATATTTTGTTGTCACCATTGTTGAGATTCATATGCTGATTGCTCATATCTGTGTTTGTCATTATAGTGTACTGATTTCTACTTATGGGGTTTTTTTTTGTTTGTTTTTTTTATCTTTGAACTGACTTTTGCAATGCAGAGTTTGTTGTTTAAATGCAGTAATGCACAGCATGATTATTACATTCAAGTGATATCTGTAATTGATACCATTTTGCAATGATTATAAAGTCAACATCTCCTTTCAACTTTATTTGCTACTGCAAACATGTCTGACAAATGCACTGTCACAGCAGCCAGAGAAGACGTATACTAAGAGTTAAGAGCCCAACTAATGGAAATACCAATCACCATTATGGTGACTTCGAATGAAACAAACATGAGTGTTAAACTTCTGTTAATTCTCACAAAGAACTTCTGTAGATGAATGACAGAAATAAATTCAATCTGGTTATTAATATGTGAAGATGGTTTATTTCTTTGCTCTTGGCTGACATATGGCATTGCTATGGCCTGCTTGTGTCTCAGATCTGGTAAACAGGAGCCGTCCACCCAAGTTCCATCATTCCACGTCACGTGGCCCAGATCATCATACCACACGTGGCAGATGTAGGCCGGATCTGGGCTGGCACAAAGTTACTATCTGGGTTATTTTTGAACCCCACACTTTTCAGCGCTCCAGGGGTCTAACATTGGATAGTTTGGACAAAAAGAATAGAGTTATTTCTGAATTAAATGCAACTCTTGAGTTCTTGTAACAAACAATTAGTGGTACAGTCTTTGTTAGCTGTCTTGAATGAATGGTTCATGCAGTTTTAAACAGCGGAGTATGAACAAAGCCCATAGTTTTTTATTAAATAAAATAATTAAGCACACGTACATGTAGCTAACATAGCCTATATGCATGTGTGCATTATCACCTCGGTGATAATGCATGATAACTGTCAATAATTCACTTTGACAATGATCCCTTATGGCATCGATGCACTTTAGCTATGTTCGTTATTCGTTCTAATGTGTCAGGGGAATGTTCTGAAAACATTAATAAAAGTAATATCATACCTTCTCTTCTCTTCTTTTTAAAGAACGTCAAAAGATGCGCTTGAACTGTTCTCCTGATCCTTTTGAACAAGTGCAAATAATGACGAAAGCTTGTTTGAATCAGAGCTCTGGCATGACTGTGTGCAGCGTGTTACAATATTGAGTTCTGATTGGTTAATCGCTGTTATTTATAGTTTGTTAATTATCAAACAGAGAATTTCGTTTACATGATAAGTTTTACATAATGCATAACACTGTTAATCTAAAGGTCATGGTAAGGTGGTATGGTGGAATGGTGGCTTTACAGAGGGGATGCTTTTTGTCATTTTTTTCAACAAGGGGGATGCCATCCCCCCACATCCCCCCTCAAATCCAGCCCTGAGTATAGGAATAATTGAAAAAAATGAATTCAGGGGTTTTCAACCATTTTTAATCCCAACATACTCAAAATATGATGGCCTCATTGAAAGACTATTAAACTATTAAAATAGTTTAAAAATAAAATAACTAACAGTTATGTTGTCACAATATTACAGCCAAACAAAATGATTATATTACAGAAGTATAATTAGGAAAATACCAGTTTAATTCAAATAATTATTAACTATTTAAGAGTATATGTATAGCACTTTTCACAATAAATATGAAATATTAATATTAAATAATATACTTTACAAATATTACAATTTTTTTTTTTTTTTATAAATTAATCCTTGAGATTCTTGGAACCAAGTTTGAACCCCCCTTCACTAATAGTTTTCAAATCAAATCTTTCAAATCTCATACATATTGGATGCATATGGACTCCGTATATCCGTTCATTGAACCATTCAAAAGTCTGTGGTCAGTAAGATTTTTCTTAGGAGTTTCTTATGCTTACCAAGGCTGCATTTATTGTAAAATATATCATTGCAATTTTTAATACAGAGTTTTTAAAAATAAAATAAATAAAAAATAAAGTTTTTATTATTACTTTAATATATTTTAAAATGTAATTTGTTCCTGTGATTGCAAAGCTGAATTTTCAGCAGCCATTACTTCGGTCCTTCGGAAATCATTCTAATATGCTTTTGTAACATTATAAATGTCTTTAATGTCACCTTTGATCAATTTAATACACCCTTGCTGACTAAATGATTTATTTCTTTAAAAAATATATTTTGAACAATAGCATATGTAAATGTAAAAACATCAAAAAATCTTTTGACTTTTCTGGAAGGAACAAAAGTCAGGTTTGGCACGACATGAGGTTGTTTAGTTATAAATGAACTATTTCTTTAAGCAAAGTTTGCAGCAAACAAGCAAAAATAGCCCATTCATCCATCTAAACCAGACAAAGGCAAATGTGTTTAGAGATTACTTGAGGTTTACCAAATGTCTGAAATCAGAAGCCCAGTGAAGCTCTTCAAATCCAGGGAGAGTGATTGTGGAGTGGAACAATGTGTCTCAATAACACTCAGCAGTCAAATGACTAGAGGCGACATGCCAAACACAGCTCAGCACAGCAAATTTCACAGAGTGCAGTAACTACAAGAAGTGTGAAACAGGTGAGACTGAAGAGATTAAATGTCATAGAACATTAATGAGTGACTCTAGACAACTCCTCTGAGGATCTGCAAATAGGCATATGATGTTCACAATAATGTGGACCCTTGGTTTTAAATGAAAACACCAAAAGTGCTACACAGGGGAAAGAAAAATAACTTCATTAATATCTCAATTGTCTCCTATACAGTACTGAGATTAAACTGAGAGCAAATGAAACATTTCGCTTGCATCTTCTGCTTCTCAAATTGATCTATGCGCCATAATGTCAAAGCTTTGTATTGTAATTAAATAACAGAGAACATCATTAAATCTCCTGAGCTATGAAAGAGCAAGTCTTCTATACTGCTCAACTACATGCAATCAACCGAATAAGGTACAGCACCAAACTGGAAAAAAAGTGTATTTTCTAATAACATTATGCTAACAGTCCAGACATAGCTCTCTATTCTCTAACTGTGTCAGACATGTGGTTTTGAAAAGCCTGTAATTAGCCACAGCGGCACAATCACACTCTGCTATTGTCTATCCAATTACATGCTACCAAAGAGCCAAATATACGTAGCCAAACTATGCTTGATACTAACAGAGGGTTTAACTTTCTCTTTTGACTTGGCAAATGCTTACTGATGAGGAAAAAGTCTTGAAAAAACCCAGTCTTTTGTCTAGTGCTTGAAGTGTTGTGACTTTTTAAGTGGCCATATCAGCTAAGAGAGAGAGAGAGAGAGAGAGAGAAAAGACCATTTGCTTTAGTACTCCCTACAGGAGGCATTTCATAGCTTATTACTTTTCTATACAGTAGTTTGATTCAAGTGCAGAGCATTTGTTTTTCCCAGTAAAATCTCCTCAGATGTGCACATCTTTTCATGTCTGACCTTGCTGCATCAGATGCAGTGAAGTTCACCACTGTCACACACACATGAACACCAGCAGAACACAAAAGTAGCAAATGAGCTTGGTGCTCAACTTGCAAATACATGGTGAGCGTCTGCTAAAGCAGTTTGCAGCACGCTTTCAGAAAGCCTCCACCTTCCCCAGCTCCACCTGTATAGATCTGCCACAGGGTGATTCATGTACAGCAGCAGCATGTCTTGCTCACAGCAACATGTTGTGTATGTATTGGCAGTAGCAAGTCCTGTATTTGCTCTGCAGCAGCAGTGACAATAACAGCAGCGTAGCAGAACTATTCAGCCAAGCCCAAACACATTAACACTGTCATATCCTTTACCATGCCAAACACTCCGAGAGCCGTCATGACAGAACATTATTACCTTTGGAAACCTTTCATAAAAAGAAGAGTATCACTTTAATATATATTTACAATGTTTCAAATATACAGTATTTTTCACAGTCAAAACCTTTGAATACAGGTCGTCCAAAGACTTTTCAGTCGATGGTTTGTGGACAAAGGTATCTGACACATCAGTTGCAATTATGACAGTAAAGATTTTTGGTTAGGATGAAGTGTCTTCAGTCACCTAGGGAGGCTGATGTATTTACAGTGCACAGAGACAGCATTATTATTGAGGCTGAGAATGCACTCAGCACCTCTATTGACTTCTGCCCTTTCCTCATTCAGTTTTCTTCCTGTGTCTCACAGCCATCAGTTATCCCGTGGGACCTCAGACCTTTCCTCTAAAGGTTGCTGGATTAATCACGCCTCTGATTCTGCTGTATTTCACACAAATCTCACCCCACCTCTATCTCCTCTCCTCCCGCTCTGCATCCATCTATCACTTATTCTGTCATTGTCCCTGTCTCCTGTTCTTTTGCCTTAATTATTGGTATCAGTTATGACATTTTGTCTCAGTACAGGGATATTTTCTGTGAAATTATATTGGACCAGAGTCATACTGGGAGATAAACCTGTGGATAAGGAGAATCTTTCAGTGCTGTCTGAGGAGGAGAAGAACAGAGGATAATAACAGTACTAAAAAAATAAAAGTGATTTTCATTGGAAATAAACTTGAGCTCTGATCTATATATGAAGACACAGTTGCAGAAAAATAGACTATTGTTGTTATGACAAAAAAAAAAAGTCTCCCCATTTTGACAGTGATATCTTTCCTGTCTTCTTTTTCAGTTTTAAAGTTTTAGAATCTGGAAAAGTCATACATTTCTTAGTTTCTGTAGTATTTAGGATTTGTATACACGTCATTAGAGAAGAGCAAATGTCGTTGAGGCAGGGGAAATTATTTTACAAGGGAATACGCATGAGTTTTAAAAAAATAATGTGCATTGATAAATCATTCATAATAAATATTACAATATTGCATTAACACAAGAACTGTGAATTTTGATTTCATGGTGACTTTAACTGTTCTTTAATTAATATTTTATTAATAAATGGGAACACTACTTTCTCTGTAAATTAGTAATCCATAGCTTTCAGAACTTTTTCCAGTCCAGTTTGTCAATAACAAATCTTTGGGCACTGTCTTGGTCAAATGGTTTAGGGCTGTTGGATTTTCATTGTTCTTCTAAATATTGTGTTAAGCAGTAAAGTTTTTTATTCGGAAGATCTGAGCTTGCCTCTGGTGGATCCTCAGGCCAAACAGCAGCTGTGATCCCAATACAGTTCCCCAGCACTCCTTCCCTCAGGCCAGAAACTGCATTACCATCTACTTGCTCAATGAAGTTCAAATCCTGAAGAAAACACAGTCCGATGCAAACAAGAACATAAAAGGTAGAGTCAACATAACATTGACTTACACAGTGTGGCATATTTAGTGAAACACGATATACAAGAACAACAAAAAAATGACTGCATCATGAAAAGTTATATAATGTGGTCAGAGGAGATTGATGACATCAGCCAAAATGGAAAATCTTTTAAGAGGAAGAGCAAGTTATATTTTAATATTTTTTTTATTTTTATGAAAGACTACAAAGACAGTTTTTCTTTAGCATAACATGCAGCAAGTCTTCAACAGAATCAAGACATGAAAATGGTTTTAGACTCAAGTGTAAGGATGATGGATACAAGAGGAAAGGCTAAAGTAATGCATATTAAAGAAGTCATTGCACTTAAGATTTCACATTCTGCAGTGACATTATAATAGACATGCTGCCCTAACAGCAGAAATGACATTCACAATCCTCAGTCTCAATTTCATTATTGCTCTTTCTGGAACGCAGATACAAAGGGAACCATATAAAAAAGAAAACTGACAGCATTTTTCCTTGCACAATAAAGTTTGTATATATTGTAATGTTTCCTAAAAGCTCCAATTAACAGTTTCAGATGAATGTTAAAGAGAAGTCATGAAAAAGGTTCTTCTTTTAGTGAATTTGAATGAGCATATGGTTATAATTAATGGTTACTGCTCAGAGCTTCTGTCAGGTTTTACTGTGATAAAGTTAATATATACACATGGGGCCGGACAGGGCTTAAATTTTTAATGAACTCTTTTTTAATAGATGAATTCTATATATATATGATAATCACACGATTATTAATGCTTTTGTTTTGTCTCTTACATAGCAAAAAACTAAACATAACTATTTACACGTATGTTGGAAGTCTAGAAATGATGCTGGTTTGATCCAAAGCACGATCATGGTTGCTTCATTAAATAAAAAAGGCACTTCTTGTCAGCAGGTCCTGCCCAAGCACAAGCTCAACACTTCACCACAACGGTAATCTCCAAAAAACACTAACATAACAAAAACATTTACATAATAGAACATCAAACAGTAAGAAGTCTCTCCATATTCTCGTCTTTCTAAAAAAGACATAAAATAACACTTTATTTCAACATTTACTCTCCCACTTCAGCCTGGTGCAAAGCATGATGGGAAGCATGATTGGGTTACTTGACTGAAACATGTTATTTCAAAATGAAAACATCAAAAGAGTTCTAGTAACCATTTCAAGTCAATTTAACATGAAGCAATCACATTTTAACCAGAAACAATGGTGTTAAATCAAAATAAATTATTTAAATAAAGTGAACAGCACCAAAAATATGTATATATATATATATATATATATATATATATATATATATATACAATCAATATTGATATATATCCAAGTAATGCATGTGTCTTCTTTGAAACACAACGTTAGTCTGAAGTTAAACCTGCCTCCTGGTAGGTTTAATTTAAGCCTCAATTTAGTCCTGGAGTAGCTCTAGTCTTCCTCCAGGAAATCAGCTTATTAAACTCTGGACTGGACTAAGTCTAGGACTATTTTAAACCATGACAGAGAAAGCAGATTTCTGTTAATCTGGTTTAAAGGGCCATTTTATTCTAGGACTAGGCTTAACTCTGTCTGGGAAAAAAAGTTTAGGGTCAGTTTTTTTTTTTTATTTTTTTTTTTAAGAAAATAACACTTTTATTCATCAAGGATGCATTAAATTGATCAAAAGTGACAGTAAACGCATTTATAATTTTACAAAAGATTTATATTTCAGATAACTGCTGTACATTTGAACTTTCTATTCATTAAAAGAATCCTGAAAAAATGCATCATGGATATATCACGGATGTATATCACAAAAATATTAAGCAGCATAACTGCTTTCAACATTGATAATAAGAAAGACCAGGTGACAGGGGTAAAAATTACAGTGTTGGGTAAGTTACTCTAACAAAGTAATTAATTACTAGCTAATAATTACATCTTCAACAGTGTAATTAGATTACTGTAATAATTACTTTTTCTAAAAAGTCTTGCATTACTTACCACTTACTTTCTAAATTCCATATCAACCTCAACCAGTTGAACAATTCAAGGATAGACATGAAACTGCTCTTTTAATTCTTTCAAATAAATAATATAAAATTGCATAAATTATTATTCTTGAACTGACCAAAGTATTTTAAGGGGACCTATTATGCAAAATAATAGATGGTGATTGAACATAAATGTGTGTTGGCAGTGTGTATACACAACCACCCTATAATGATAAAAATCCACCCACTCCTTTTTTTAATCCCCATAAATCATAAGTACTGTCTCAGAACAAGTCGTTTGCAGATTCTGCACAAAGTGATGTCACTTTCTACAGGCCCCGCCCATTACTGTTGACGGACACTGCTGTATTGGCATAGACCCCGCCCTGAGTGAGTTGTACACAGTCTGCCATTGTCTCGACACCGGAGCAACTGTACCGACAAGAGTGTCGGGGTAAGCAACTGAATGTATTTTGTTGTTGGATATAAGAGTGAACCTAACAGTCTTCATTTACTGAGATCTGAGCCACTGAAGATGCAGTGGATTATTTTTATTTTTGAAGGGAATGCGCCACAGATCTAATATACACGTGATTTCTGTCCCTGCTGTTTTTACATTCACAGACATAACCGACTGTTTATGTGAACTTTGTGTGTTTTTGACAATCTTGTGTGTATTTCACAGCACAATAAAACATGAAAAAGAAGTTAGTTTAATACTCACTCACGAGACATGCCGTCTGACAGCCAGCTTTCTGTGCGTGTGCTTCAGATGTGTGCACTCAGACAACAATAAATTAGAAGTTTAAACTGGTATAGCTTCAAAACACTTTGATTATAAACTTTCATGATGAAGAAGAACTGCAATGTCCCTGAATATGATCACGAGATAGATGATGATAATCAAAACCAAGCAGATATTTAGCAGAGTATCCGATGCATGCAGGAGCTGTGAATGAAGGAAGTGCTATTTGGGGGATGGGGGGTGAGGAGCAGCAGTTAATTTGCATTTAAAGACACATGCGCGAAAACAGCGTGGTTTTGCTAGTACTCAAAAATGAGTATTTACAATATGGTACAATAAATGATCTGTGAGATATTTTGAGCTGAAACTTCACAGACACATTCTGGGGACACCAGAGACTTGAATTACATCTTATAAAAAGGGGCATAATAGGTCCCCTTTAAAAGGAAGAAGTTTACATTAAAAACATCCATTTTAACATTAGACATTAAATTTTGATGTTAAATCCACTATGGTTTTATATAGAATTGTTCTAGTCTATACAGTATTTAATGCAATTACATCAACAGTAACTGTAATTAAAGAGTAATTCCTTACTTTACTTTTTACAATAGAAAAACGTTATTTTAAATTGTAATAATATTACATTCTGTCAAAAAACATAAATAAAAACTTTGGGGTCTTACCAACCCCAAACTTTTGAACAGTAGTGTAATAATACATTTTGTTACAATATTTTTAGTGAAATGATCAGAAGCTAATTCATTAATAATTAATTACATTAATTCATTAATAATTAATTACATAATCAATTAATGTATGTGAGTTTATGATGAGAGGATCTAATATGATAGATACCTCTTATCCATAATATTATAACAGAACTGCATCTCGTGTACATATGTTGCCCAAGATATGTGTTTCTGTTAACGTGTCATGTAATATACAGTTTAGCGATCATTGGACATTTGACAGCAGTATGCAGCAACTGACCAATCAGAATCAAGTATTTCAGAGCCATGTAACAAGTACATTTATCAAAGAAATATTTTCTGTGTTTATTTGAAATGATGTTTTATCAGGCTGCCTGCTTTCCCCAGGTATGAGGAAATTGTTTATTACACTATTTCAAAAGCAATTTAGCCCTTCCATTAAATTCCCATAAATGTCAAATGATATTTAATAACCAAAAGAGAGTTACATTTTGCTATTAAACTTATAAGCTGACTGAAGGTGTTTTATTTCTTACTCTTACTTATCCTCTTTTTTGCAGTTTAAAAAGGCCACATCTAATAAGCCATCTGGCAAATGGAAAATGACACAAACCATGAGAAAATATGGAATTTGTGCCCATGTGCAAAATAATTCTTAATCTACTACTCAATCTTTAAAGTTTCACCGCTTCCATAAACACTGGTTAATGTGATTATAAGTTTAATACATCTGTCTTTTATCGTTTAAACTTACAATAAAAGCCCACCCATGATGCTGTCCCTGCGTAAATGTTTCCCAAAATAAAAATACCCTGATAAGCTACAGACGCTTAAAAAATGTAGTTATGTACAGTAACAGTAAAAATACTTTGTTATTGTTCCCCACTGCTAAATATTTCAACATTTCAGTTAGTCATCTGTAGATCTCTGCAGCTTCAAGCCAGATGAAACTAACCTGATGCATTCAGATCGACTGAATTGTGGATACAAATGTACCCAACATACACTCATCGCTTTCTTCTCTAGTCTTACACTGAAACAGTAATGCGCTCATTTCTGCTGCTCTGCAATCTTCTCCCGTTGTCGCTCTTGACAGAATAGAGTGAGAGCATGGAAACATGCATTATTTGTAACGGATATCATTCCCTAATGGTGCCTGTACTCCCTCTGGCAGACCATAATGGACCGTTTTCCAGACTCTCTGAATCTCCTTCTGTCTCTTTGATAGTGACGGAATGGGGACGGCATGTCACCTGGGAAGAAACAAGAGGAACGAGGGGCCCTTCATTTACTTGTCAGGAAACCAGCATTAACGTTAGTTGACATGGTGCGCATACTGAAAATGGCACTCACTGGCAGTTACAATGCAGCAAGAAAAGCCTGCCCTTCGACCCAAGAGCATCACGACAACCGCATCACTGTTCAGAGCACATAAAGGTGGTACTCTTTCCCTGCTGAAAAAAACCAACCTAAATCAGTCTAAGCTTGCTATTCTTAGAAGATCTCCCAGGTCTGTTCTGGTTTGCTGGTTTTTGGGCACTAGACCAGCTGGCTGTCCAGCTGAACACCAGATAGCCCAGACTGGGAGACCAGCCGGACCATCAAGACCACAGCAGGGCTGAAAGTCCATGTTCTTTGACTCATCCTGCTTTTACCTTTATTTATGTCATACTTAAAGAAATAGTTCACTCAAAAATAAAAATTGTGTCATTTTCTCATCCATGTCATGCCAAACCTATAGAAGCTTGTTTTTGATACTGAATAAAAAAAAAAAAATGTAATTGTGACTGTTGTAATCACAATGTAATCACAATTCTGACCTTTTTTCTCCCAATTGCAAGTTCACATCTCGCTTTTTTTTTCTCAGAATTGCATATAAACTCGCAATTGCGAGTCATAAAGTAAGAATTGCGTGATACAAAGTAAAAAAAGTATTTTTTGTCTCAGAAATGGACTTTATAATTTGCAATTGCAAGATATAAACTTGCAATTGTGAGAAAAGAGTTAGAATTCTGACTTTATAACACAATTCTGACTTTTTTTCCCAATTGTGAGTTTACATCTCGCTTTTTTCTCAGAATTGCATATAAACTCGCAATTGCGAGTCATAAAGTCAGAATCGCTTGATATAAAGTAAAAAAAAGTCATTTTTTCTCTCAGAATTGGACTTTATAACTTGCAATTGCGAGATATAAACTTGCAATTGTGAAAAAAGTGTTAGAATTCTGACTTTAAAACACGCAATTCTGACTTTATAACTTGCAATTGTGAGTTTATATCCTGCAATTCTGAGAATAGCAAGAATAGCAAGATATAATATTATCTTCTAAATTGGTGGAAATGAGCTTCCATACAAACCTGTATGACTTTCTTTCTTGGAAAAGATTTTTTGTAAACCTTTTTGAGAGAATGACATGATGGCGAACAAATGATGACAGAATTTTTATTTTTGGGTGAACTCTCCATTTAAGCATCTTTTAAAGCAATTGTATGTTGCCTGCAGTACATGCTATATACATACAGTATTGTGCTCCCTTTGAGAGGAGATAAGCTTGTTTCTGTGTGAAACACAGGAAAGCACTCAATTCATGGTGATGACCCCGCTAGAAATTTTACGTTCCCAGAACATTCTCAGAACGTCCCCACTGGTGTTAAGGACGTTGTCTAGTAACATTCCCAGTACGTTCAGAGACGGTCATGATGTGGAGTTCTTTTAAGGTTTGGGGGACGTTATTTGGCGGACCTTCACAGAACATTCAGGAATCAGGACATTCACTGAACGTTTAGGGAAACATTTTTTTTTTTGGAAATGTTCTCAGAACGTCCCTGCTGCCCTTGTCAAAAAATTTAATTGAAAATTAGAGCTAAATTGAAAAAATGGCTGTTCAAACAAAAACAAATTTTTCTTAAATGTTTTACAGAAAAAAAGCTCTTCACAGATATTTCCTGGATTATTATTATGAAACTTTTTCTTTAAAAACATTTTCAGTAAATCATTAGCTGACAACAGCACATACATAAGTTAATGTAACTGCTGTATCACTGCATCAGCAATTACACAGTTACTGTCATTAAATAAAGCAACATGCAGCAGAAGATCAGTGTTTCTGTCTCATCACTGACTGAAGCACAGGCTCTACTCTCCAGCACAATGGTAACCTCACAAAACTCAGATAACAGAAACAGAACATTAAACACTAACAGATCTCTCTAGTGCTCAGCATCTTCACTTCTTACAAACCACTCTGACTTTATTTCTTTCATTCAAAACATCTTAATGAGGTGTTGATGTTTTATTAAAATTTATAAATGTCACCGTTACGGAGGTAAGCGCTTGCTTTAGTTGGGCTCCTGACCCTTGACATTTTAACTTTAATTTTTCCATATTTATTATATCTGTGTTTCTAAAGCACATTTGTTACAAAAAAATGGTCAAATGGATTTTGTTGCTCATTGATGACTTCATCATACAGCAGCCTTATTAACTGATCTCTGAATATTGTGTTTGTTACGGTCCTGTGATAATGCATAAAATCCTGTTCTGCGTTGGTATTTTGAAAGTTTTTATCATTGTGCAGAAATTATTCAGACAGGATCATGTAGACTCAGACATCAAGATTCTGCGTATGAACCTCAACAATGGTGACAAAGTTTTCAGATAAACAGATCAGTTCTGAGCGTCACAAAACAAGCTACTAAAGTCACAAAAATGATTTTTGTTTATTGTCACCATTGTTGAGGTTCATACACTGATTCATGATGTCTGTGTGAGTCTAAAAGACACTGCTCAAAACTCTGTCAAATACAAAAAAAACTAACAGTTAACAAACTCAGAGTTTAGACTCTGGAGAGGATCAGTGAATCAGGACACTCCATCACTAAACAACCAAAATTCCTTTGTAAACAAGTGGGTTTTGGAAACACAGATAAAGCAGCCAAAAAAAATCTTAAACATTAGAATGTGAAAAATCAAGAGCACATTTAAAGCAAATGCTCACCTCCATAACGGTGACTTCAAACTTTATTATTTTCTATAAAACACCAACGTAGAAGGCAACGTTGCCTAAAAGTTCTCTAAAGGTGAAAAAAATTTTAGTAGCTTGTTTTTTGATGCTCAGACCTGATCTGTTTATCTGAAATTTTTGTCACCATTGTTGAGGTTCATACGCAGAATCTTGATGTTTGTGTGAGTCTTAGTATTTCTGTCTAAATAATTTACACATGATAAAAACTTTCAAAATATCAAAGCAGGACAGGATTTTATGCATTATCACAAGACTACAACATGTAAGTAATACAATACTCAACCATCAGTGAATAAAGCCCCTGTATGATGAAATCAACAATGAGCAACCAATTCCATTTGATCAGTTTTTTTTTTTGTTTGTAACAAGTGTGCTTTAGAAACACACAGTGAGATAAATTAAAGTTAAAATGTCAAGGGTTAGGAGCTCAACTAAAGCAAGCGCTTACCTCCGTAACGGTGACATTTATAAATTTTGATAAAACAAACCTCATTAAGAAGATCTGTATGAAAGAAATAAAGTCAGACTGGTTTGTAATAAGTGAAGGTGCTGAGAACTACAGAGATCTGGGCCCGTATTTATCAAGCTTCTCAAAGTGCCATTTTAGTCTTAAGTGCTGAGAATTCATGAAATTTACTCCTACTTTCAAACTTAAGCATAAAAGCAAGTTATCAAATTTCTTAAAGCTAAGAATCACTCTTACTCTCCCAGTTATTTAGGACAGCTCAAGAGGTCTCTCAAGTGGTTAGGAGTTGCCAGTAGGGGTTTGGGATGGCACTGAGGAGACAGAGATGTGTGTGAATCTTTCAAGGGAGAAAGAATGTTTTTGAAACCTTTGACGACAAGCAGTTAATCAGACGGTATCGTTTGGACAGAGCAGGCATCATCAGGAGAAAGTGTCGCGGCCGCGCTTTCCACGTGTTTTAGGCACGATATGTAAATGGCCCCATTCAGCAAGCAGTAGCGCTTCTTCTTCACGCCAGTTCGGTCTTCTTTTGGAATCCATGTTGGCTGATTATATCATAAAATCTAGGCTATACAGGCATGTCAGTTAACAGCCCACCGGTCTAAAATTTGCTATTAAAACATGGTGGAAAACATGTTTATCTTTCATTTCCAATGTGTATATCATCATGTATTCTCTTGAAAATTCTTTATTGTTGAATGTAAACTCCTCTTAGGAATTTCACCATTCAATCTGAATTTATCTGAGAATATTCTTAAATAAGGAAATCTATTCAGTGATTGGTCCGTGCCTATGTCGTCATCCAAAATCCCGTTTGTGGCACAACAAAGTGTCGTGAATCATCTCTAAGACTGACACTTAAGATTTAGCCCTACACTTCACTTAAATTACGACTGAGATGTTTGATAACTAACTTTTAAGCGCAGCTTTGAGCCAAGAATTTTTTTACTCTTAAGTCAATTATTAGCAGTGTTCTTGTGAGTAAATCTCAGAGGCTTGATAAACATGGGCTCTGTTAGTGTTCTGTTATCTGAGTTTTGTGAGGTTACCATTGTGCTTCAGGCAGTGATGAGACAGAAACTCTGATGTTCTGCTGCGTGTTGCTTTATTTAAAGACAGTAACTGTGTAGTTGCTGATGCAGTCATACAGTAGTTATATTAGCTTGTGCATGTGCTGTTGTCAGCTAATGACTTACTGCAAGAGATTTGCATTTTACAGAAAAGATTTCATAATAATAATCCAGGAAATACCTGTACAGAGCTTTTTTTTTTTTTTGTAAGTTTTTTAAGAAAAATTAGCTCTAATTTTCAATAAATTTTTTTGACAAGGGATGTTCTGAGAACATTTCCAAATAAAATATGGTTCCCTAAACATTCAGAGAATGCCTTGAATGTTCTGTGAAGGTTTGCCAAATAACGTCCCCCAAACCTTAAAAGAACTCCACATCGTGACTGTCTCTGAACATACTGGGAACGTTACTTGGCAACGTCCTTAACACCAATGGGGACGTAAAATTTCTAGCGGGGTTTGGCGGACCTTCAGGAAGCATTCAGGACGTTCTGGGAATGTTTAGGGGACTATGACTATAGGACGTTCTGTTAACTTCCCAAACGTCCTCTTTGTAACATTCTCGCGTGACCATAAAATAACCAAAACAGAACGTCCCCCTAAACTAATTTCAGGAACGTTATTAAATTACCAATAGAGGACCATGTGGGAACATTCTGTTAATGTTCCAAATATCCTCTTTGTAACATTCTTATTTGACCATAAAATTAACCAAATTGGAATGCCCCCCTAAAGTCATATAAGGAACCTTGAACTGCAGCACTTTCATTACCAAAAGAGGACGTTTTAGGAACGTCCCTAATGTTCTGTAAAGGTTCCGAATTTTCGTCACCTTTAGAGAACTTTTAGGCAACGTTGCGCAAGGTCTATGTGGATGTTTTATAGAAAATAATAAAGTTTGAAGTCACCATTATGGAGGTGAGCGTTTGCTTTAGATGGGCTCTTGATTCTTGACATTTTAACGTTAGATTTTCTTTGGCTGCTTTAACTGTGTTTCCAAAACATGCTAAAAAAAATTGAAAGAAAGTCTGATCAGAGAGATTTGGTTATTTAGTGATAGTGATTCAACTGTTAGTTTTGCATTAATTAACAGTTAGGTTTTTGTTATGAGGTTTTTTTTTTTAAATTCATTACACAGACAGAGTTTTGAGCAGTGCCTCTTAGACTAACACAGACATCATGAATCAGCAAATGAACCTCAACAATGGTGACAATAAACAAAAATCATTTTTGTGACTTTAGTAGCTTGTTTTGTGATGCAGTTAATCTGTTTATCTGAAAACTTTGTCACCATTGTTGAGGTTCATACGCAGAATCTTGATGTCTATGTGAGTCTACATGAACCTGTTTGGTTAATTTCTGCATAATGATAAAAACTTTTGAAATATCAAAGTAGGACAGGATTTTATGCATTATCATAGGACCATAACAACATGAATCAGTGAATAAGGCCACTGTATGCCACTATGAGCAACAAAATCCACTTGATCAGTTTTTTTTGATCAATTTCATTTTGTAATAAATGTGCTTTAGAAATACAGTCACAACAATAAGAGAAAAATTGAAGTTAAAATGTCAAGGGTCAGGAGCCCAACTAAAGCAAGCGCTTACCTCTGTAACGGTAAATTTTAATAAAACATCAACACCTCATTAAGAAGATTTGTATGAAAGAAATCAGAGTGGTTTGTAACAAGTGAAGATGCTGAGATCTAGAGAGATCTGTTGGTGTTTAATGTTCTGTTTCTGTTATCTGAGTTTTGTGAGGTTACCATTGTGCTGGAGAGTAGAGCCTGTGCTTCAGTCAGTGATGAGACAGAAACACTGATGTTCTGCTGCATGTTGCTTTATAGTTGGTAATGCAGTAATACAGTAGTTACATTAGTTCATGCATGTGCTCTTGTTGGTTAATGACTTACTGCAAGAGATTTGCATTTTGAAGAAAGAGTTTCATAATAATAATCCAAGAAAAACCTGTGAAATTTTTTTTTTTTGTAAGACATTTAAGAAAAATTAGTTTTTGTTTGGACAGCCACTTTTGTTAGTCAATTTAGCTCTAATTTTCACTTCAATTTTTTGACAAGGGCAGCGGGGATGTTCTGAGAACATTTCCAAATAAAATATGGTTCCCTAAACGTTCAGAGAACATCCTGAATATTCTTTGAAGGTCCGCCAAATAACGTCCCCCAAACCTTAAAAGAACTCCACATCATTTCGCACTTTCATTACCAAAAGAGGACGTTTTAGGAACATCCCTAATGTTCTGAAAAGGTTTGGAATTTTTGTCACCTTTTGAGAACTTTCAGGGAATGTTGCGCAAGGTCCTGAGAACATCGCCTTCTACGCCTTCTAACACCACCAATCTATTTTCAGAGACTTAAATCATCTCAAGTTTTCAAAAGAACTGGAAATGGATCAGCTTATAATAATAAGCCAAGTCAACTGGGCCCATTTAAAAATAAATAATAAATAAATAAATAAAGAGTACAATTTCCCAATTAGCACATTACATGCTAATCATCAGGAGTGTACGAATGCATTGATGCATCACGCCCACTTCCAGTTGAAATAATCCACAAAATCCAGATCCTTAATCTACGTCTATCCACCATGAATATAAAATCAGGCATTTTTGTCATTATGAGTAGTATCAAAGACTTTAGATATAAAAAGACTGTGCACGCATATTACTTATGAATGAGAGAAAGTGCAATGTGCAATATGCCGGAAAAAATCCCGCTTTCTAAGTAAAAGAGCCAATCGCTGATTGGCAAAGTCATAGCATCTCTGCAGCTGCCATTAGAAGCTCTGGATGTGATAGAAACAGTCAATGTTCTGAGATGCTGGCTTAGGACTGCACATGTGCATTTGGTTAGTGTAGCCTGAAAAATAAGATTTGTTTAATGCTATATGAGCATAAGAAATGACATTTATGGGACAGTTTATGTCAGATTTTGTTGCTGATTTGAAATATGTTATTTAAATATATTTAAATGTAAATATATAGCACTATATATAGTATATTTACCAATAATCAGATATGGCCAAATTGTAAATAAAAAGAGTATTTGCAAATAGTTCAAATGCATTATTTAACAATAAATTCTAGTTCTTGTGCTATTTTACTTTTTATGTATTCCCTTAAAACCTTAAATTCTTTAGTCTTTAATCTCCCTATACTCACAAAATAATTTTTTGTCTCCCCCAATGTTCAAGACATTGTTATGACCTTAATATATGCTAATATTTGCACATTTTACCAGTTTTAAATGTGTGTATCTGAATAAGGTTGATTTTGAATTTTAGACTAGCATATATAAAGTACACAAGCATAGAGTATAGATGTCTCAAAGCTAACAGACATGGGACATCCACAAAAACTACAATTTTAATTTCATTGGGTTTTTAATGATGTCTCAAACCCATTATTTGTTGAGCGGGAACATGAATGTAATTATCTCACTGGTCATTTAGGCCCACTGAGGTCAAGGTAGAAAAATGAATATGGCACATTTCACAGAGCAGCAGGCACTTCCTCTGATTGAGTTTAGCTTCACTCAGCATCATCACAAAGCCAAGTATTTGCATGCACTGTATTAGAAGCACTCCTTCAGTGCTAGAATCAATATCTTTGCTTATGTGTTATCAAACCACCAGTCCAGACTGGTATACAGAGAGAGAGAGACAGAGAGAGAGAATAGAAGGATAAAAGAGGTTTAATCTGAGATCTGCAGCTCAGTCGCATGTCTCTGATTCCTGGCAAATTTGTGGAACAGCAGAGCACTTGGAAGGGGCTTATCTCCTCCCCCTCGATAGGGAGGGGTTGTGTCTGTATGTGCGGCTTTACTTAGCTACAGTTTGGGATTCCTCAGAAGTTGGGTAAATCTGACAAAACCTGTATTTGGGGACATCTTTAACCGGAAAAAATAAATAAATTTGCTTGATCTAAAAAGCAAAAAAAAAAAAAAAAGTATATGCATATAGGTGTGCATGTATTTATTACATTAGTATAAATATACAACCTAATCTCATGAGAAGACTTTTTTTTTTTTTCAAATTGATCAAAAAATCATATGAATTTGTACGGAAACGTGCTGTAGGTCCACCCTAACCCTACCCCAAACTTAACCGTCAATGGAGCATTAGCAGATACTAAAACATACAAATTCATTTGAATTTTCCACCAATTTGCCCAAATGTAAAATAGTTACAAATGTCATGAGAGTGTGTTGAAATATATGTAAACTCACTGAACAATCTGTGTATTTGCATAGTTTAAAAAAATATATTACGTATAACAATCTGATCCCAAAAATTATATTGAGTAACCTCCTTAATTAAGCAGTGTTTCATAGCTATTTATCAAATGTGCAGCAATTATTAGCTTTTAGTCCAAGTTCCCTCAAAATAATCTATTTAAGTTGCTGTATTTTAGGATGCCTTGCTTGAATGGTCTGCTTCACATCACACTACTGAATTTCAATAAGACTGAGAGGTCAGGACTCTAATATGGCAATTCTGAAATAAGCAATTTCTTTAGTTTCAGCCACTATGTTTGTGATTGATTCTGGTGTTTTGGATCAATGTCATGATCACCAAATTTTTGCTGGAGTTTCAGATCACAGAAAGTACACCCAGCCATCATTTTAGAATTACAAGAATGCTGGTAGAAGTCAAGCAAGCATGCTGTCATACTTTTCTTTGCCTCAGAGCTGACATTTTGCTGTTGCTATTCAGTGGTCTCGAAACATGCGAAAAGCACATACTCACAGCAAAGATCTTTTTCGCTCTTCGTTTAAGAGTAAAAAGATGTTCGAAATTTATGACCATTGGTATACTGTTAGCGAACATCCTGATCCCACCCACACTGGTGAGAGCAGAGTTTATATGAATGTTTAAATAAATATGTGCTGTGCATTTTCCTCTCAGCAACAAAGTAAACACACAACAAAAATGACAGTGGTGAGAAAACAGCAGTTAAGAAAGCATCATAGCGATGTGGATATGTTTGCACAAGCTCTGCAATTTGGCACTCCAGTGTAGTTACTTCATGTTAATTTATATAGCTCTTTATACTGTACATCAGACTGCTTTAAAGCATGCAGCTTTACGGTAGCCTATTAAACATGAAAAACAGTGTAATCGCCACTCTCAGTCATTTCCTGCTGGTATTGGGAATCAAACCCGCAACCTTCGGATTAGCAGTCTGACTCTCTAAACATAAGACCACGTCTACCCCGTGTAACAGTCATGTAACAGTAGTTAAGTTGCTTTAAAAGTTTTCTTTTAACACATTACTTTTCCCAAAGAGTACCAGGGTAGCATGACCAAATGCTACATTGCGGTTTTTAATGTCTGATCTGAGGAAATACTTAAATGCACTCATCTAAATGGTTCCATTGGGAATTGTCTGATTCATTCTGGTGAACGAGTCATCCATTGTTCATCCTAAATGGTTTTCTCTCTCACCACTGAAAGTCTGAATCATTCAAGTGAATCAGTTTGTTCAGACAGTTTTCTTTTAATTAACAGATTTAACTAACAACTGTATTTGGTCATGTATTTATATATAAATTTACCTGTCTAAATTTTATTTTGTCACTCTGATTGATATTACAGTGCCATAATGTTTATACTCTCAGTAAGTCAACTTATTAATGATTACTTTTACTACGAATGTCCAGATATAAATTCACTTATAGGCCTACAAATATTGTGGCTGTACTCCCATGTGATTGATTCCTGAATCTAATTTCATTTTTATACACTTTATTTATTGGAAACAGCCTTTAGTGCTTGTAGTGATACTATTGATTACTCTTTACATCTGATATGATAACCACATATTTATAATTCATAAGTGCCCCTTCTCTGACATGCACACTTTCAGCAACATCTCTAAAATGATAAGCAGCTCATATTCTCCAACAAACTCACATTTGTTAAAAAAAAAATTAAAAAAAAAAAATTGAATTGTATGTCCTTCCCAGAAGGAAGCCTCAAGCAAATGTGGTAAAACCCAACTTTCTCTTGTCATAATTTAGTTTTAATGAAAGTTACTACCCTCTCTCTCTGACCCTTATAATTAAACAGGCACTCTGGCAGTTACTTCTTGCATTACTAAAATGTGCCACACAAAAAAACAAATGAAAAAAAAAAAAAACATGCATCTGACACATAATAATACAAAGTTCTGTCATGAAACTCTAGATGGCACAGGCGCAGGCTTATAGGTCGCTAAACTCAATTTGTTAGCAATCACATCGTTATCTACATAGCACAGCTGATTGGTTGCTGTTGCATCAGCAGCCAAAGAGCTTGCTGCTAAACATTCAAATACTTGGCATTGTTTGCTGTTAGCAGTCTGCAGCGCACTTCTAGAAAGCATCTGAAATCAATGTCTAAGATAAGTGAACGCTCTTTTACTCCATATCTCTGTGTATTTTGCTTGGTCTGCTATTAATTCCTAATTGAGCAATCAAGTTTTAAACTAAGAGTCATGTTTAACAGTCTTCCAGAAGTGAATTACTAAGCATGTAAGCAGCAGCATTTACATAATGTGTTTATGCAGCAGGAAGCAATCTATTGAATGTAATTGCTGTGAGGATATGCCATCTAAGCTACGGATATGAGAACAGGTTAAAGTGAAATAAGCATTCACGCTTTCAACAGGATTCGCCATATTTAGCTTCATAATTTTAATGACGTGTTCATTTATTTCCAAGGGCAATGTTTTCATTAGCTATGCTAAATTTGTGCAGCTGATTTCTGCTGCACGCTGTGTCAGAGTCATGCTCCTGTCATTCATTATCGCTCACAACAGGTTTTTCACTTATTCAAATAGGAGTATTAGGGTTATGTCATTGATATTATCAAATGACCTACATTATGATACTTGCTCAGGTGGTTGCTGGGTTTTCTTATCTCTATCAGCTTGCAATGTCACATCTGTTGTTAAAGAGAACGCATAGTGTGCGTTACTGGAGCTAAGCCATTTGGCGTGGTACCCCAGTCACACATAGTCATAGGCCACTAGAGTTAAGCCATTCAGCATGGTAGCCCAGGCACAGATAGATATTAAAATATGCGGTCTTGTGGCTCTTTGGAGCAGCAGCAGTACATATGTCTTGGCGGTAGATCTGCTTGTTTGGTGGGGTGTTTTGTCCTATGTTCATCCATAGATATATGCCGATGCAACAGCTTGTTACCTGACAGTCAGCAACATGCATGTTTTGGCTTGTATTGTCTATTTCTCGTCCAGCTTTGTTGGGGGATTATTTCATGTAAGTTATATGTCCAGCAGCATGTATTGCATGCTCACAGCAGCATGTCTGTAAATTTACTGGCAGTAGCAAGTCTCTGTACTTGCTCTTTAGCAGCAACAGCAGTGCAGATCTATTCTGCCAAGAACAAACATTAACATTGCCATTTCCTTTACATTAATCTCTCCGTGAGTTGTCATGACAGAAATAATATTTCGCAGAACATAACTTCAGGGCTATAAAAAGAGATGTTCACATGTGGCTGTCAAACTACATGCAGACAGCCTGAGAAAATTAATGTTCCTAAAAGTACACACCTACGTCCTCAATATCCCTGCTGAAAATAACAGCTTATAGTTAGCTGGTCTTCCAGCCAGGCAAAGCTGGTCTGGCTAGCCTGTTGGTGGGTTTTAGAGAGGTTTTGAGTAGTTGTCAGCTGATTAGGAAGATCATTTTAAACCATCTAACAGTTAAACAGAATAACAAACTTTCATATGTAATTAACCAGGCAAATAAGATCACTGGGCATGAACAACATACACTCCAAAACTTATTTTCTCATTTTATGGAAAAAACGGCAATTGCGAAAGATACTCATTGCCCTCACTCTTTTGAAATCCTCCCATCAGGGCATAGCCTCAAAATTCCTATTGCTAGAAGAAATACATACAAAAATATGTTCCAATGGCCAGGAAATCACGTAATGCTGGTTTAAACTTGTTTTATTTAGTTATTTATTTTTTTACATTTACATCACTGAAAATTTAGTAAAGTTTCATTATATCCATGTGAGGATACTTCTGATGGCAGGACAAATGGATTTGGAATTTGGTGAATAATTGGTGAGAAAAAATATATATCTTTGGTGTTTAAACTACAAGCAACTAAACAGATTTGTGTAGGATACACCAAAAGATCACAATTTCAGTGCATGTGTTAAAGTTGCCCCTACTGCATGAGTAATTTCCAAAAGACCTCAAACAAGTGAAACAATCTCTCACAGATAAAGAGTCCTAGACTGTGGCCCACAACACAAGTCACTGATAATGAGAGAACAGGCTATGTTAAACACTGCATTTATTGATGTTGTGTGGTGCTGTTGGGATTCAGGGATAAGCGTTTTGTCCCTGCGAGCTTGTCGCCCTGACTGCACAGAATACAAAAGGCATGAGTGGGGCCAAGAATCTGATTGTGACAAATGAAGGCGGTTTCAAGGTGTTTGCTGACATTCCCTTTGGAGCACTCAGATGTGCCCGAGCTGGCCCTTGCTGTATGCTCTCTGAATGACGATCTGCATCTTTATGGTTGAATTCAAATGAAGAAACAACTTTTTAAAAGGCTAAGCAGATCTATGGCCACCCTGCTGAAGTGTTAGAACCAGGACCGTGCACAGGAGGATGGCCCGGTGGCTAGAGCCACTGCCCCTCTGCCCTCATCGGCTGAGGTTCCCCTCTCGCACTGCATTAAATTGTTCAAAGCAATGAAATATGACTGTCTATACAAAAGAAAAGTGTGTAACATTTAAACTAACATTTATAAATCAAATATAATTTTGTAAATTGCATAAACAATTATGAACAAAACAGCATTATGTATTTATGCATAGTTTAATACAAAGAGCTGAAGTGCCGATCACACAGAGTACTTTTTTGTGTTTAAAAACATGAGATGCAGTGGAATGGGAAAAAACCCCACAAAGTCTCAAGACAAGTTTTTTAAAAGTTGAACTTCTTTTAACCTAAACATGCGGCTCACTGTTGAGATGTGAGTGCAATGGACAAATATGTTCGTCTAGTGCTTGTTTACATAGAAAACAATGGAGAAGCAGCGCAGAAAATGTGGTTTTGACATAACCAAGATCTTCTCTACATTCTCATGCAGCATCAAGTGGATTCAATTAGGCTAATAAAAACAAGTCTTACTGTATATCACATCTCGTTCACCACTAATAAGGCTACCTGATGCACACCTAAAATTCTAATGCACCATTTTTGCATTCAAATGTAGATTTTTCTTTTTAAATTCGACAAATATTTGAAATTCAAATTTTATTTTGACAGCCCTAGAGACGACTGTTCCAGAAGGTCATCCCATTGACAGGTAGATGCATTATAATCCACATTACAATACAGACAGTGGTTGATCAGTAGAATTAGTAATTTGAAAGTTTGTTTTTTATATGTTTGTGTCGGTAATGTTTTGCTCCAGGTCTTCTAATAATTTGGTAGTTTGTTTTTTATATTTTTGTGTCGGTAATGTTTTGCTCCAGGTCTTCTAATAGTCCTAACAACTTGTACAAAAAATCCAGAATTAGAATTCTTATCTAATCAAATTATTGTACCCAATCTGATCTAAATAACACCAAATTTGCTCGTTTGCACACTTAGTAGAAAACAAAAACATTGTTTGTCACACTTTAACTCCTGTAAAGTATATTTCCCATTATAATCAATTATCTCAGCTGATACTAGTAACATACATCATATTTATAATGTTTTATTAAGACCATATTAATAGTATGCATAATTTAAAAAAGTAATATATTAAAATCAGAGTTACAGGTAAGACTGTTAAACTGGCTGACAGTAAAGGAATATGCTAGATTCTGATGAGAAAAAAGATTAAATTAATTATTAATTATTTGAATGGAAGAGTAATTACAACATAAAATGAATTAGCACTAAGCCTAACAATTGTATTTACAATATCATTGTAAAAGGTTTGTTAATAATTTTCTATATTAAGATGATGCCTGAGAGTCAACTCAAAAAAGCTATTTTTATTTCAGATGAAAGCTATTTCATATGAATTCGTACAATCTCACACAGCCCCTAAAATGAACATGTCTATTAGAGGTTCTCGGTAAAAAATCGAACCATACCTTTCACCACCCATGGTTCGGCACGCACTTGCACCGCAGTTCAACATAAATCTGATGACGCATCTATAAAATGGTTTGTTAAAAATAACGTGTAAAAATGACAGACAGAGTTCGGCTGATGACGCATTCTGGCCTCCCAATACATTACAACATGTGGACAAAACAGTCAGTCTTGGTAAACTTTGTTCATTAGTAGTGCCTTATGCTCGAATATGAGCAGTCATTTACGCAGTCATTTGTGAGCAGTCATTTGTGATAGCGCACAAGCACAGGTGAGACCTGAGCAGCACACGTTGCTAACTGTGTTTAAACTAAACTCTTTTAAGCCTGGCCAATTTAAACATTCAAGAGCCAGAAGATGCGAACTGTCTTCTCACAGCGCGCACAAGCTCTCATTCACTTCAAATATAGAGTTCTCTTTCAAGTCTTGAGCTTGAACGGACAAATTCACACAAAAATTATGTCAGCATGCCCGTCTTGATGAATATCTTAGCAGACATAGTTGGTTACGTCTTAAGTGAATGTACAGTATCAGTGTACTGAAATCATTATGTCTTAAAGTAACAGCAGCCTAATATTCCTGAAAATAGTCTGTGATTTTAATGTTAATCAAACAACAAAGACAAGGAAATCACTCACTGCTCTTGACTGAATAGCTTCTGTAACTTTAATAAGAATGAATCCTTAATGTATACAGTCAAATATGCCATGTTATTTTACATTTGATTACTTTATTCAATTTCTGTACCTAAAATAATGTTAGACCTACCTGAAAACAGGTAGTATTTTATTTGTATCTTTGCTCTATTGTATGTATTTGTGCTGTTGCTTTTAGTTAGATTATTTGTTCTTATTTTCTTAATATTTATTTGACAGCAGTCTTTTTTTCCCTGAACATAGCACATACCAAACTGTCCCGAAAACATGACACTGAAACAAACCGAACCATGAGTAATTTGAACCGTTACACCCCTAGTGTGTCTCTCACTGCCCTCTCCTCTGTGAACAGAACTTTCAGTGGCAGCCAGCAGGAAGAAATGATGTCTGTGCTGCTTAACTGTGTCCTTGAGCCAGACTGGATCTGACTCCTCTGAGCCTAATTACCTCAGAGCATCCATGCTGCAGAGCACTTCTTTAACCGCCCTCTCCTCCTCTGTCTTTCTCCTATAGCACTCTGAGTACTGTTTGGTATTATTTTCTTGTCTTGACAAAGCTATTTGTTATCTGTTCCTATAGGAGAGGTAAATGTTGTTTATCACCACTGCACAAATCCACTGCCGCACAAATGAACAACACGAATGAATGTTTTGTGACAGGAACTCATGAAGTTTACTTATTAATTACTTCCACATCGGAGCTGTTTATCTTTTGTTTTGTTTTTTTCTATGTCGTGACTCGTGTGGTTTCTCCGTCTTTTTCCTATTTTTATGAAACAAATGGCCTTCAGTTTTCATTGCAGCTTTTCAAAATATGGCCTACTAAATTTGCCAAAATGTGCAGTATGGAGTAGAGCACATTGCAAGGAATAATGTATCCAACAATGCACTGCACTTAACTTGACCATTTCCAGTGTGAAATCTAAACTGAAGTAATACCCACCATGAATATACCATCTTTCTTCAGGACATATGTGATCAGACTACGAGTTACGATGTTTTTACATAAAATTGATTTTAAAAAAAGATCCACAATAAGCATCTTTATTTCTGAAATGATAACAGGATGCCACTCACAGAAATAAACTAAGCAAACATCATTTTAAGATTTCCCAAAAGTGCAGTTTCTTTCTTTGTGTAAAACTTTTTGTAATGAGAAAAACATTACCAAGTGCACCTTTATTTAGGAAATTATTGTGTTAAATTAAGGCTCTGGAGACAAATTTTGTGATTCAGTAAACAAAACACCCTAGCAGGAACAATGTACATACCCTATTCAGCTGTTAAGTATAATTAAAAACTTTATTAATAGTGGGATTACTGCGGAAGCTTCAGCAGAACTAATTACAATTCTTGTAACCCCGAATGAGTTTATCGTCCCTGACACAATTTCAGTACACCGTCAACACTTCATTCAGGGAGCCAGTCATTTACTCCCTATGCAAAAAGACTGTAAAACGTCTTCACAGTGATGCAAAACTTAATACAAATTAGCAGCAATGCGATGCACTAACTGACTATCAGTGGGAGTGCATTTTTGGATGAACATTAAAATGGATGTATGATACAATTTAATTAGGGCTGTCAATTTACCGTGTTAATTTAATTAATTAGTTATGGAAAAATAACACGATTAAAATGATTTAACGCACCCGCCCCACCCCAGACCTACGTAGGTCATCTTGCATTTCATATAGTTGATTGGTGACGAACATGAAGCAGAGCAACAGCTCACTGCATGATGGAGCCTATTGAATGCAGTTAGAATTACCATAAAATTCAAGATATCAGGGCAAAAATGCCTCGTATGAGTTTTTGTCTCATATTTATATCATATGATATAGTTAAGTAACATCACACGAGCAAGGACTGTAATATCACACAAGTGCTGTGTTTGTTCAGAATAGCACGAGTGTAAATGTGATATTGATTTACAATAGTTTAATAAATACGTTAATATTTTTTTATATCTTAGACACAATATTGTCTGTTTTTTTACAATATTGTCATTTTTTTAACAAAATTGTCTGTTGTGCTAAATTTTGCCAATGAAAATATCACCTATAAACAGCAAAACTGTTCATTGCATCTCTGAGCAACACAGTGTTTAGTTTCTGAATGAATCCGCCTTTTGAGCGAATCAATAGGGTGAACCAATGATTCAATGGTCCATTCATAAAGAGAGCCATCACTTCGTTAAAAACCTGATTTTCATTCTTTTGTGGAACATAAAAGAAGATATTTTGAAGAGTGTTGGTAACCAAACTGTTTTGGTCTGTAAATATATTTAAATACCAATTCAGATGCAAGAGCCGACCAATCATGAGTCGGCGTGGTAATTAAATTGCTGTCTATGGAGGAAGCCACTCTAAGTCCACAAGACCAAAAGTGCATATGAAGTGTGCATATAAAGTGTGCAAAATTTCATATCATCATCAATGGTTCAAAAGAACAGCATTTATTTGAAATAGAAATCTTTTGTAACATTATAAATGTCTTTGCTATCACTTTTGATTGTGATTTGATTTTGATTTCTTTCTTTTTTTTTAAAAGACCCAAAACTTTTCAAACAATATTTTTCATATAAAGCTCAAAGCTAAGTGACATGAGCATCAGATAAGACCAGTTATCTCAGGAAAACCCTACCTGAGCCACTGACACCAGTTTCAGCCCATGCTGCACTCTGCCATGTATTAAGAATTAATACGGCTCATCTGTCTATTGATTTGCTGGCCGTGAATTACTGGTCCAGCTTTGATGTCATTCTAATGCCACTGTATGAAAGATTCCAGATAAATTATGGAAGCTTTGGTACATAAGCTTGTTATTTCAGGGGATTACTGAGACTGAAGCTGAACGATCATTTTTATTCTCTGTTGCAAAAACTGGATTACCTCTCTACAAATCTCCCCCCTTCCCCAGCAAAATCTAGAACTCATATTTGATTTCCTATTGTGGTCGTGAACTCAACTCTCTCCAGTCTGCAAAAAGAGAGAGCTGAAGTGTGTGTGTTTGTGAGACTAGGTTTTACAAACTAACAAATAACACTCCCCAAACACATCATCCACATCATAATTAACATCATGTCAAAATGTTCACCGCCTGTTTTCATATGTCACAGATACGTACTTAATAAGTGACATTGTTTTCTTGTGAATAATGAAACGCATTCCTCATCTGATGCTATTGATTTACGAGACTTGGATTTAAAGAGGCTGTCATGGAATATTTCGTATTCTCGAAAAGATAATGACAAGCACAATTCCACACAATCTAACACACAATTTTCAGTACTCTTCCTATTCCAAAGATCAGCCTTAATGGTTGTCAAAGTATGAATCCTTAACTCTAGCCGCCTCACATTTTAGTTAACTTTGCCGTAAGGACATTTAACCACAAACCCATGAAAACGACACTTGTATTTGGATGAATTAGATAAAATGTGTAAACGTGTGATTAAATATTAAACATAATACTAAATTTACTGCTGTTAATTTCAATTTATTATTATATTAATAAAATAAAAACACTCAATGTAGGAAAAAATACAAACTTAGTTGCTCATCATTATTCCAAAAACAAAAATCCCTTTTTTGGGGAAAGTTCCAACATTCCATCAAACTCTGAACATTCACTTTTGAGGTGTTGTTTAAAGGATCAGTTTTGCCACTCAGCCAATGTGTTGAAATGCATAAGTGTGAACGCAGTATGCATAAATATACATAATTTGCAGCTCATCTGTATATTTGTGTACAGTGATGACAGAGGATGGTGTGCTGTGTGCTAGTAAGGTTTGACGGCCTTGGGCAGTGCAGAGCGCTGTGACGCCGATCCCCTCTCCTGTGAGCGGGAGATAATCCTGATGCATGCTGGAGACCTGGATGATTCCACAGCCCTGCAGAGCTGGACCGCAGCCCGAACACAAACACACCATCAAGACTGCAAAAAAAATACATAGATAAACTCTGTATACTACACACAGTGATTCACGTGCACGCTCACGATCACACAAATAAATCACACATAAACAAACAAACAAAAATGGTCCCACATGCACACAATCCTTCACAGATGATGACATCAGGGTAAAATACATGCCATTTGAGTGGGAATATAACATCGCTGTCTGTGCATCTGCCTTGTGCTTTTATTGCCGCCACATGAGGTGCCACAGCGTGATTCTCATGAGAGAGATTTGTGTGTGTGGGAAGCCGAGAGCCAACAGTGATGGTTCCTCCTTACCTCATTACACAAAAAACATTCCAGCTAACAGTCAGCAGGACAACAATGCCACTGCTGATATATTCCCCTATTTTCAGCTCTAACCTGCATATCTCGTTCCTTCATATATTTATTTATTTTCATTTTATAGCCTAGGTGACATTTACTCTCCAGCTCCTGTCTGGTATGATTGTGATTTGTGTGTAATTATAGAAAATATGTGGATCGAAATTGGTCTTTTCCACAAAAGTAACCTAACACGGGCTATCTTTCTCTGATATTAATAGTTTAATCTGATTACTTCCCTCAAATGTTCCGGTAATTGATTTGAAACGTAATATCTTGCATCGAATTGATCCACGCTCAGTCCCCGTGATGATGCCCTCCAGAAATTGTGTCAGTGCTGCCCTCAAAAACCATAATCAATACCAGAGAGGAATTTAATCCAACGATATATAAAACATCTTGAGCAGAACTAGAATCGATAGTCCTCCAGTTGCATTAGAGGTTATACCACAGAATGGTCCCGAACAAGGACCAGACCAATCAACTGCATCAATCAGCCAATTAAGTAATCAATCAACCGTTACATATTCAAGATGAATGAAATGAAATAGTCACACTGCAACAATCAGACAAACAATTCGCCAGTGGTTGTGCTCATGATTGTTTCTTCAAGACAAAGATGACTGGATGGATGCAATAAGAAACTGTAACCATAGAAACTGAAGAAATAATCTGCTAAATGCTAATTACTAACTGGCACCTGGGTTTGGCTGATCTACGATTTATTTTATCAACAGTTCAGAAGTAAAAAAAGATTTTCAGGAAGTGTCTCACTACAGTAAGTGTCCCCATTGATCATTTTAGAAACAACCCTTTGGTAAGACTTACTATAAATTATGGCCAATGTTATAGTTATGGGATGATCAGATCATTTTCCTGAGGTGAAACTTTGGCTGTATCCGAAAACTTCTGGCTTGTTGCCTCGCTGCTCTATCAGGCAATGACTTTGCAGCCAGCGTTTGCGCACGGAGGCACCTCACGAAACAGACTTCTGAGCGTCACAGTTTAATGATCTACAGCAAAATAGCACAAGCTTTGGTGATAACTAAGCGAATACTTAATTGCTACAATAGTACTTTCTCGTTAGAAATTACATCAAAAGTGGAAAACAATGGTCAAAAACGTACATTTACACACAAACTGACCAGCAACCGCAACTTTCAGATGCCTTCTTTATTTTTTAGCTCAACTGTCACAGAACTGGAAGCACAGGATTGTGGGATATCAAAGGCAGCGAAGGATACATCTATGCTGCCTTCAAAAATTGATCAGATGAATCTCAAGAGACAGTAATTGAAGCTAACTTGGATTCAGACGTGCCTTGATGCCTTCCTACCTTGGAATGCGTCCTCTGAATTTTTTGGATGCAGTTTTTGAATCTTGTTCAGCAAAATGAACAAATATTTATACAAGATTTTTTTCTTCAACCTGAATTAAATTACAAATACATTTTTCAATAGCCAAATTACCCCCAACAAGTCTATGTATGTCAAATTTGATCATAATCATGATAAGTCCAGCCAAAGACAAATTATGAGGAAACATTAATAATTAATTCAAGCCCTCAACATTTTTCTTGTCCGAGTCAAAAGAGAAAGTATGTAACCAAGCAAACACGGCTTCAAATGTTTTGGGAAGTGTTTTATGAATAAGGTGCAGTCCATAAAGAGCTTAATTTTTACATATAAAAAAAGTATGACATGTATGACAGTTACTTTACAGCTTGGCAAAACATGCGACCATTGTAATAAATATGTAATTTGGAAGGTAATCTGCTTCCTCTACAAATACAAAGTGCCCAATAAACCTCATACAGATACAATACAAGCTAGTTAAAGTATACTAGCCACAATACAACGGTCAATTCTGAACGAAGTCTTTTTAAAGATTGATTATGAAAAAAAAATGTAGTTTTGTATGTCACAGTCACTCCTGTGTCTCAAAAGTTGAGTTTTAGCTTTGTGTGTCCTTAATCATTAAATTTTAAAGTTTTCGTTCTGAGCCAAATTAACCTGCCAAGCGTAAGCCATCACACCAGATGGACACAGACGGATCCTGCAGCGTTTGGTGCATCTGCTCAATTGAGCTTCAGACGGAACGTCACACTGAGGTCGTTCATTACTCACACTCGTCACTCATGTATCCAGAACCCAGATTTAGACTGCTTGTTTGGCCCGAGATGACAGATCTGACGTACATAGGCAGATGACTGGCCATAAAATTGGAGAAACTGGACAACCCTCCACATGTCTGTCCCTCAACATTTCTAGGACTTAACAAACGTTCTTCATGTTCATTTTCACAAGCTGTCAAGAACGCAACAGTATCTGTCTCATAGCAAAACGTTGACATGAATTTACCTATGCGTCCCTCCTTGTCTGAAGCCATGTTACACCTATCAGATATGAAAACTTAAGTATGTGAAGAGCAGAACAACTTGCTCAAGCAGAGCATTACTGCTGTAAAACTGATGAGCTAGTGCTGGTTAAAAATCAGGAAATAAATTAGTTCATAAAGGAAGAGAATGAATCATCATCATAGCTCCCTTTCTCTTCCACTTATCATACCAGATTGGGTATACTGTAGGTAACACATGACAAACAAAGCAAGTGACAAAAGCTTTCTGTTCCATGTTAATCCTTTCTGTCCTAACCAACCGTCACAGTGAGTGACGCATTCTGCAGATTAGTTCATTATATCTAATGCTTTAAAGGGGACATATAAAGGGCAAAAAGTAAATGAAATAGGACATTCTGTTCTGAATTTCATTGCCCTGACATATTTATCCTTTTTTTTTTTTTTTTTTTAGGTAATGTTAACAGGAGTAGTTAGTGCATGATTTGGTTCAAGAAGGTGCCTCAGCAAATGTCAAGTTCATCACTGCTTTGAGGTCAAGCTGATCAAGTCTTTACTACCTAGAATGGACTAAAATTAACCCAATTGAGACTGCATTCAGTGAGACCCTCACCTATTCATATCCACTGCAATGTAGTTGCAATTTAGAGTACTACTACAAACTCAAAATCAGACATTGCATATTTCTATAAGTGCATGCTAACAATTTTTGCTTCATTACACTTAAGCAAACTTAAAGTAAAATTCTTTTCTGGAAAATAGTGAAAAAAGTGGTGGTTGGGGAGTCGCCCCAGGAGCATCAATTCAAACACTGGAGATGAAATACAATTTTCTTCTCCCATCAATTATCACCATCCAATTTTCATCTCTAACACTGGATGGAGATTCACAGTTGCAGCTGTATGAAATGCTTTAATTATGTTTAATCTATTTATGTTGTTATTTGTTACTCATATATTTTCAATTTCAACTGTTTTATAATAATTTTCCCCCGCTGAACGCAAGACTAAAGAGGAAATTGCATTTTTAATGCCCGTGAAGGCCAAGTCTTAATATTAATGTAGGAGAAAATAGACATATGAGCTTGAAAATAAGGTGTTTATGGAGAGGCTGCTGTCACAGAAGACATTAAAACTTCATCAAACATTCAAGTGGAGAGGATAGACTTCTTGCGAAGCACTGGAGTGACAGAGGAGTTTGTTGTGATGTCTTCTGAAAAATCAGAAAATGTCAAATGAAATGATCTTAAGAGACATGACAAAGGAAAAACAACATCTATAATTTATCAGAAGTTGTGATATATAAATGTGTGTGATGCTTAAGTGTTTATCAGTAAGACAAACATTCCACTGAAGAAATGTTACAATTTCCCATCAGGTTTTTCAGAGTAGTACAATTTCAAAAGCCCATTAATTTGCCTTTGCATGGCAGTATATTGTCTACATCATTATCCTCAATGTCTTATTCCTCAAATAATTCACAAGAGAGCCATTCTATTCTACAAACCTGTCTTCAAGAAACAAACAGCTAAGAGATGAAAAGTGTTAAAAAGAAGATTATTTCCTGAGAGGAAGCTAGATTTACAGAATTTGTCTGATGGCTCGGTGGTCTTTGAGCAAGGACTGTTCTCGGCCAACAAAAACACTGTCAGAGAAAGTTCATCCAGCCATGAAATTGATTCTGTAATAACAAACAAGGGGGATCTGTTTCCCTCTACTGTTAATCAAATCATTTCAGAGAAAGTAAAATCATCAGCTTCCAGCAATACATTTCATTCACTACCAACCTGTTGTCCCATTAACCCTGAAAACTGCTCAATAGCTAATTAAAGGCAATTACTCTGAGCATGACACAGCACTTAATCATGAGTGACAGAACCATCTATATTGGTGGCTTCATTATCATCGGCAGCTTTCAGTTGGAGCCATAATACTAAGACTGTGATAAAAAAGAGGAGCATGAATGAATCCTTCTTAGCTTTAGGCCAAACAAACAGTAGATCAAATTTTGGAACATATCTGAATATGCATCCAATAAGATGTAACCTAATTTTCTAGCTGTCAGTGTGTAATCTGAACATAATTACTTTAAATTCCTCTACAGGGACATCAAGAGCTGTATTTGCAAAGAAAATGCATCTAAATCAAGTTCAAACATCCCTGTCCATGGTCCTGAATAATCTAGTGCTGTTTTTGTATCTTTTAGTACTATCTAGTACCCCTGCTGTGGTCTGACACCTCTGTGGTCAGCACTTCCTCTGAGAGCACAGTGTGACAGACACCACTCAGGGAGGCCCTGTTACAAACCATCCACAGTGAGAGTATTGATTTTTTTCCCTCTGTCTCATCATGTCGTTCTCGCCATGACTTGAACTCAGCATTGCCCTTCATACAACAGCCGAGTGCACAACAAACCAAATGTGTGCTGCAAGATCAGTGCAGCATTTCTCCAATTATCAGTGCTAACCAGCAAGTACCATTGTTTTTTGGACATGTACCATGGTAATTTTAATGCTATAACTAGGTTGATAAATTTCTCGAAATTAAATGATCTTCATTGGTTTTGATGAACTGACTGATTTGATGAACTAACAAAATTTCACTAAACATTATTTGTAGCACACCTCCCATCCAGTAATCGTAATTAGCTTTGTGTTTTGTTATGTCTGATTGGAAAACCCTGCTGAAAAACCCAGCATAACCCAGCATGAATCCAAGCTGGTTAATGCTGGTTAGTGCTTGCATACTGCTAGTGCTGGTATAGTGATGGTCTAGCTGTTGGACCAGAATAGTCATGCTGTTCTTAAGCACAATAGAGCTGCTAAAGCTGGTTCACCAGCATGGTCTTGCAGGGTTTGATTGGGAGTAGGCTGTCTGTTTGCAAGCAGTGTTTTGGGGACAAGCATTGTTTTTGCTAGCACATTTCTATATTTTACATATTAATGATTAATTAACAATATAAGTGTGTCAGGGCGGGGCCGAGAGCCATGGGAACAGAGCGAGTCTTGAGTCTCACGGAGGAGCTCTGGGAGGATAAAAGGAGGAGAGATGACAGTAAATGATTAGAGAGGACCAGGCCTGGACTATTTATGTTGTTTTTTATTATGTTTTTATGTGGCAGTCGTCTTTGAGGGGCTGCCGCTTTACTTTTGTTTTGTTGTTTGTTCATTTAATGATTAAAGTTACTTTGGACAATTGGCCGGTTTCCGCCTTCTTTTTCTCTGAACTTTAAACCTCGTTAAAATGAGATTAACACATGATTTATTGTAATAAATATTTTATAACTTTGTAATTTCTTTTGCTCCCTCTGTTGAAAGAAGGGTTGGGTATCGTTTTAATTTTAACGATTCCGATTCCGCTTATCGAATCCAGTTCTTATCGATTCTCAATTCCGATTCAAATATTTTTTTTTATGGAGCGAAAAAAAGAGCAAATACTTTAAGAATAATGTTATTCTTGCCACATTTAGGCTATAACCAAAAGGCTGTAACTGTTTTTGTACCTGAGTGTGAGACGCTGCTATTGCTAATATTAGCTGTATCTGGTGCTTTAGGACTCGCGGCTGGGTTAGAGTTCACATATCGCATCTTTTGCACACGCAAGTTCGTTATTTCAAATGTAGGCACGTTATTTCAAATGTTTCCAGGCACCTATATGCTTTTCAGAATGCCTCAAGCACACCGCAGGTCATGTGACAAGAACTAACCGATCAGCTTCGGCCTTTCCGTAACAACATCAAAAGCTTAGCCGGGTTTTATTTTTCATCTCCATAAATATATCTAGTAAAGCTAATGCAAGGGCTAGAAATCAATTAATCCTTTGCTGATACTTCCTCATCATCTTGCAGAGCGCAGTTCATGGTTGCATAGCAACGACAGACGCCACTGGAGCGTCTTTCCACGCGTTTTTAGACGAGACATGTGAACGGCCCCAAACAAGGTGCATTCCTTCAGATTAATGCCGTGTTGAAACAAAAGTCAGTGCCGATTGTAATGAACTGCGTATGTGCGTGATGAGATAAGGTCCTTGTCGCAGGTCCTAGCAGATAGATACAACTGTAAAATGCTCACTGCTGTTCACCGTGCGAGAATGACTGAAAAAAGTCAGGAATCGATAAACAGAATCGAAATGCGCGCATTGTATCGAACCCCCGGTTCTTTGAAATTTTGAACCGGTTCTAAAATGGAACCGGTTCTCGATACACAAGCCTAGTTGAAAGTAGAACTGAACATTTGAATTGTTTTAGCTATGATTATATTATTAATTAATGTCATCTGAAGTTTAAGAAAAATGCTAAATAAAACCATAATCATAAGCATTTGTTCAGTAACAGGGGTTATGAAAAGAGCTCTTTCCATGGTACACGTAATAACAACTAATTAAAGTTCAAAATTGAAAGTTGTTTTTAAAGACTTTCATGCTCGTTTGGCAAATCGCATTCATCAATATCCAGCTTTTATTTAGTGATTCCATAAAGTGCTCATAGTAAAAGGTAGGCTATGTCATTGCAGTCAGGAGCATGAAATATTCTAGACAATAGTGATAGCATGCACTTGTAGTGAATCTACTTGATTTCACTAACTGCAACACTACTTCAGTGTTACATTTACTCTCTATAGATTAGGACCATATGGAAAATGAGCTGTGTTTGTTTAACACTGAAGATTTTCCCAAGAGGAGGATCCCAAGCTGGTCCCAGCATGTAAAACATACCTTGTGCTAGTGACCAGCCATGCTGGATTTTTTATAGCAGGGAAAGTCTCAGCTTTCAAATTCGATCAAATTCGATCACAAAATTAAAATAATAAATGCTGTTTCCACCTCAGTTCAAGCGGCAATATGTCTTTACTACTAGTTATAGAACAAAATACACATGAATGGACATCAGAAGGTATGTTGAAAGAAACAGTGCATCATACTGAAATGTATCATGTCTCATGTAATCAAGAGCTTGTAAATGAAAATCGAAACATAAAACCTGTGTCATTACTTGAAGTACTTGGCTTGGACCGCCATGGAAATATAAATATCATTCAGTACTACATAGTATTTATCACTACTTATATTTATAACTGCTGTACCAAATTATCACCACAGTACGGCATGAGCTGTTTACTATTTCCCTCCCTGCTGTGGATGTCAACTAACATTCAGGAATTATTTGTAATTTTATTAGTTTGATATGTACAAAAAGTATGAACATGGGGGAGCTGACATACAACCACTAAAAAGGATCTTGAGACCAGTCTAGCATAATTTCATCAATAAAAATCACCATCATCACAAATAAAAGAATCATTTGCTATAGAATACCATTCTCTACAGGTAACCCATGAATGCAAATTTTGGGGACAAAAACATCTATCGGTCATTTCAGTAGGCCTCAGTCCAGTTGAACTGAGTGACAGCGGACAGTGGAATAAATATTTCCGACAACTTCCAGGCGAGCAGCATTAGCAGAGGGGATGAAAGCCTTGCTGGACAGCTTTAACTTTGATCTACCTTCATTAAACAGGAGTGCTGGACAGGTTTATTGCTGTGACTGTGTGCTGTGCAGTAATTAAATGCAGCAGTAGTATTACCCTCCGCTGCATGTTGTTTGTCTTCTTTACATGGAGCGAGAAACCATTTATCAAAGTCAAGTATAAACAAGCATCTGTCTATGTTCATTTCGAGCTTCAAAACCCACAGGAACCATGTTGCAATGCCAGTGTTAATGAAAAAAAAATAGTTAATGTGGACAGAAAAACAGACAACAGAGAGCGAAAACAAACTCATTTCCTTTATTTTTAAAGTTGGTTATGTTAAAATGTAACATTCAAAGCCTAGGGAAACTGCACAACCTATATTTTAATATCCATCAGATAATGTATGATTTCATACAGGCACTTTGCATCACTTCTCTGGAAGTGGAAAAAAATGTTAATTGTTATTTAAATTAATTTAAGCTCATTTTGTAGATATACACCATTCAGAAGAAGTCTCTTATGCTCTCTTAGCCTGCATTTATTTGATCAAAATACAGTAAAAACTGTAATATTGTCTGTGAAATATTATTACAATTTAAAATAACTTTTTGTTATTTCAATATATTTTAAAATGTAATGTATTCCTGTGATGGCATTTCAGCAGCCATTACTCCAGTTTTCAGTGTCACATCTTTCAGAAATCATTCTAATATAGTGCTCAAGTAACATTTTTTATTATTATATTAAAAACACTTGTCCTGCTTAATATTTTTGTGAAAACCGTGATACATTTCTTATAAGATTTTTTTGATAAAGCAGCCTGATTTTGACACCTCCTTGTCATCAATGTGGCATACCTCAGATGGCAATCTGCACTCTTTAATACCTGCAAAGATGAAGTATCTGTATTTGAGTCAACAACAATTCTATGCACGTCTGCTGAGCTAAAGAATGAATTCATCACACAATTAAAAACTAAACACTTTTTGCATGACTGACCACGCTGCATGAAAGTGGCTTTTAACTGCTGTTCCCTACAGGACCCTGACACTCCCCTCCTGAGATGTACAGCCACACACACACACAAAAAGTTTTCTTATCAAGCTGAAAGTCTGTACAGCAGACTACACTTTCCTTTGTGATTATTACACAACACTGATTAGTCCACAACACTGTATATTCCATAATAATGCAGGAAGCTTATATTGGTAGTACTGTTTAATCAATCAGGCCGTTGTTTTCTATGTCTTTAGCCTAGTGTGATTCTCAGATGCCAGTGTTCATAGCATTTGATGTATATTCCCAGATTCTAGTGGTGGGAATTGTGATTCATCCCTAGTTACTCACCAAAAAAGATTTGTTTAGTGGCCCTTTCTGCAAGTTCAGATTCATTTACGAATGAAACATTCCATTAACAGATTCAAATGGCCACAGATCCAGAAATATACGCTGTCATTCATATTCTTACAATATACTCAAAAGGTCTTTTCAAGCGCATGATACGTTGAATTTGTCATATTCAAGTGATCACTGAAGTACTACAATAAAAGTGTACCATTCATATATGTATTATGTACACTAGTGTCAATATAATTGAACACAGTTAACTGACATGCATCGTCTTAGATTAGTCAAGCCACATTTATTTATATCGTGCTTTATACAAAACAGACTGTTTCAAAGCAACTTCACAGTAATAAACAGGAAAATAACAGTGTTGTTAATTTAGAAAAATTCATCAAATGCAAATTAAATTAGCTCTACCGAAGACAATAGTGTTCAGCCCAGTTTAATTCAGTTCAATAACAGTGTCAATGTTGCATAGAAACTGTCAATCATATTCACAGAATCAAACTGTATTTGCAAGCACATATCATCGGTAACACTTTACAATAAGGTTCATTAGTTAAACATTATTTAATGTATAACATGAACTAACCATGAGCAATACATTTGTTACTGTATTTACTAATCTGTGTTAATGTTAGTTAAAGAAAATACAGCTGTTCATTGTTTCCTCATGTTAGTTCACACTGCTTTAACTAATGGTAACAAGATTTTAATAATGTATTATGCTGTATAAGTGTAGTTCTTTATTAGTTTATGTTAACTAATGTAGTTAACTAATGTTAACAAATGAACCTTATTGTAAAGTGTTCCCATATCATCTTTATGTCACAGACACCAAATTGATCACAAAAGTACTATGACAATATATTACAGTTGCTAAACAAATAATTCACCTCATGCACTAAAAAATGACACTCTGAAAGTCAAAAGTCAGTATCCCGACCAGGTTTCAATCGTTACCCCAGCAAATTAGTCTGTGCCAGCCAACCAACCAAGCTGTACACCCTAGCAACTGCAAAGCAACATGCTTAAAAACACTTCGAACAACTTGACAACCACCCACAAACCTGGTCTCATCCTATCGGTGGTATACAGTTCGCAACACCTCAAATGTTGCCATTAAATAAAGTCTTATATTATAGGCAAACTAAAAATTCCAAGCAAACCTTTGAAGCTCCCAAATGAGGGCATACAGTATGTAGCCTTGATAAAAAGCGGGAAAAAAGAAAAACACAATTCCAAAAATAAAAATGATCAAAAAGCTGATTTTATTAATTATTTATTAAAAAAAAAAAAAAAACATTCCCACTAATTACTATTATGCAGAGATAAAAGTAAACAGATCCCAGGATACCATGAGCAGGAATTTAGCTATTGATAGTGCCAGACTCTTACCACCCCCATTCTGGAATGTGCCATGTGCAGCAATTAGTGTAATTTTTTAAAATAAAAATCTTCTCAACACCGAAAACTTCTCAATGTCCTTCTTTATCTTTATATGAACATGTTATTTTAACCACTGTTTAAACATTTTAAGCATAATGTTGTGATAAATTTCATAGAATATAACAACACACACTGACCTATACTTCTGTCTGATGCACACTTTAATATGGAAGGGGATCGGTGAATGGCAGTAAAGAGTAAAGTGTGTTCGACTTGAAGCAGGGCTGTGCAGATCGATCGGTGTATGACATCAAAGCAGATTTGAAAGCATATGGAGCCGTCTGCTCTGTAATTGCTCTCGCGGTACTTTGATGTCATACACCGATCGGTCTGTGCAGCGCCGCTTCAAGTCAAACACATCTAAACAATACAACTAATGCTGGAGGTCACATGACAATGGCAACATTATGAATGTAGTAGGTCCGGATTAATTCATACTACAAACATTCAAACTATATAGTACATATTTTTTCAAATGTAGCAAAGTACATATTCAAAATAAGTACCTACTTAAGACCATGCAATTTCGGTAAAGACTACAAGGGATACAGCTACGGCCACTGGGCATGCGCACATCAATATTGTGCCATTAAATATTTATTTATTTACTTTAATACTTTAATAATGTATTTGCAGTATTGTAAGGGTAGGTTTAGGGTTGGAATAGGTGTAGATGTTAATAAAATACAATTTCATAAGTAGCAAATTTAATTTACTGTTATTAATCCTGAGATTGTGCCTCACTTTCGGGCGTGGCTGTATCCCTTCTGCGATTTCGGACGCATCCACAGTTTGTTTGTGTTCTGCTGGCTCAATCTTATCTCAGTGGTTTAAGACTTTATACTGACACCTATTGGCCTGGATGCATCAAGTTTGTTTATTACTTGCTGCCACTACACTAAAAAGCTGCTTGTTTGACTTTGGCTTTGCTGTTTATGTTTTTCTCAGTCTCGACATGTAATAAAATGAATATTCACATGGTTATGATTAATTTAATTACTTAAATACAGTATATACTGGGGAGGGGATTTACAATTAATACAATATATCCTGGGGGATCGTGTCTGTCATGGACTGTGTGACTTTGTCACTTCCTGTGGAGTTTTTTTTTTTTTTTTTTTAACTCCATCATTACCAATACAGTTCAATGGAATTTGTGACCATAGTTGGCTAAAGATGCTTTTGGGAAATGCACTCCAGACTGATATATCATGTGAGTGCTAATATATCATGTAAGCACTTTTAATTTCTTTATGTGAAAAAAATTAAATTAGCAGCATATTTCTGAGATTCCAAACAATGTTACGTAATCCAAAATGCATTTCCTAAAATTCTCAATTTCTCAAGTAAGGATACTGCAGGTTGCACATGAAGGTTGCTGACTTCTTTGATCACACTATCAAACAACTGACACAAACTCAAAGACACAAATCAGATACATTTTAAGAAGTGCTGTGCTTAGTTCAGACAAACATATCAAATAGTCATGCAAATGTAATCTGTGTCACATAAAATTGCCTATTTATAAACATGCAAATTTAAATGCAATCTGGACGGCAAATTGCTCACGGAGATCATACCCCGTTCTCAAGCACTGAGCTCACAGCATTCAAAATCACTCAACGCACATCATGAAAATATCCAAACACACCAAAAAGATATTTTAGAACAACCTTGATGGTCCCACATTCAAGTGACAGAGCTGCTAGATGTGACACAGAAAAAGAGAGAGCCTTATAGGAAATCAAAAGGAGATCTCTTTAATATCTCATATATTTCTCCTAGACACCTATGAGATTATATAGAAAGCAAATGAAGACTGAAGGCTTCTGCTTCTCACATTTCTCTATAAAGCTATAAATGATAAAATGCCCCTACCATACAAAAATCACCGAAATAGGTTTCCGGAGAAATCACACCTGTCTCTGTGACAGGGACGTTGATGTTTAGCCAATCAGAAGACTTCAAGATGCTCTCGGTCTGTCAATCATTTTGGGTGTTCTGCTTTTTTGACATATCTTTGGATAGCAGGATTTTAAGGAAAGGGGGTGGGTGGTCTAATTCATTGGTTCACTTAAGTTGGTGAAACAGCTAGCATCACTTGCAGCACCATTAAATAAAACCTAACGAGAAGACCATTAAAAGGGATAGTTCATCCAAAAATGAAAATTCATTATTTACTCATCCTCTTGTTGTTTCAAACCTACAAAGGTATTCTCAGTTTTTTTTGTTGTTGTTGTTTTTTTACATTAAAATAAGTTTTATGCATATATTAACAGACTGCACTTTTGACAAATATGATTAAAAAAGTATGTTCACTGACATTAAGTAAAGATTAATTTCAGCCACCGAGTAATCACCTATCTAGAAAAATCTGTTTTATTCAGTATGGAGCAGGTTGCCATCTCTTGTGGGAGCCACCACACTGAGATCCCATGACTATCTGCATCTTGAAGTTCGACTGAGGTAGCTGATGTATAATGCATATAATATGGTGTTCACATGAACCAAACAGTATTTCATATTAAGTACACAAATCTTTTGGGGCTAATCCTGTAAGGTACATCAAAATTGTCAGATTAGCTGAACAGTACAGGTCGGTCATCTATAAGTCTGCTGATCTTATGAAGGGGACTCTATTTTGGCCCCTTCCCTGCAGCCGCCCGCCCACTCGCCACATCATTTACCTGTCAGCGGGACCACGCCAAATAAGGAAATATGACATTTCACCGTGTGCCGGTGATGAATCACGCTTGGAGTGACTTACTTTGTACAGATACCTTTGGTCAGGCCTGACTGATCACAGTTGAAAAATAACACGCAGGAAGCCTCTGAGCTGGCGTTTTCTCTGTCACAGTTTGATTTGTCAATCTGTCAAATAAATAGGGCTTCAGGAGAGTGGCGGAGAGTGCAACACTAAATTTGCACTGCTCTGGCATCCTTTCAAAATAAAAGACGATAAAAATAAGACTGACTGGTATAGACTTGGTAACCACGCAAAATGAGTTATTATCATGTGACAGACTAAAAGAAAAGATTTTCCTCTGGCATCTAATCATAATTGTCACTTTACCATGCCTGCTCTATTGCTAGAAAGATATCTCAGAGAACTTGTTTCAAATACTTGGGACTCTTGTAAGCAATTCTGGTAGATCCCAGGAATAAACTCTGAATCTAATAACTAGAAAGCTCTGTGAAATCTTCTGGCTTCAAAATACGCTTTTTAACACAGGAAATAATTTTAACCCACAAGGGTACCAGAAAGGGACTGTTTACACAGAGAAAAATCCACCCACAAGAACTATGCTGGTAACACAAAACCAGAATCAATTATCTGCCAAGAATAACAGTCCCAGCACTAAAAAAACAACATTTAAACAACTTCATAGCTTAAATATCACTTTTGCAGAAGAATTAATATTAGCAAAAATATAAGTTACATCTCTGCTTTCGAACACTGTTGAAATGTCTTGTCCCATAGTCTTCCATTGTAAGTGCATTTTACTAAAAAACACAAATTTTGCTTTTATTTTTTAAAAACACAAGGAACAAGACTAAAATACATTTTCAGTGATAATCAGCAGCAGAATCTACAAAACTGTACAAGTATGAACCTGTGGAGTGCAGCACGATAATTACTTGGGGTACATGGTCTTCTAACAAATAACATATGCAAATAATTGCAGCTCAGAGTATAAAGGCCGCCACAGTACAAACATGTAGTCTATATTCCAAAGAGTTCAGAAGTAAACTGTGATTCCCAGCAGGCCTCACCTCCATCTCAATGTGAATTATCAAATTAATATCTATGTTTAACATCATCACACTGTGCTCAGCTTGATCCTGCGGAAAGCCTGCAATGAAATTTCAACTTCTGCTATGGTAATTATGAGAACAGACAGTTAAACATTAACTTTCATAAAACTAACATATAAACCATGGCCAGAGATGGGCAGTATTTTAATTAAATGTATCTAAAATACGTATTTAATTACTTTTGAGTATTTTGTAATTTGTATTTTCCTTAACAAAGAAAAAATCAAATGTAATTTGTAATTAAATACTTTGAGAGAAAGTATTTTGTATTTAAAATACTTCAAATACATTCAAATATATTATTTTATTCTCGCATACAATAACTTTCATCACCGGTTTAAGGGTAGGGTAGGTCATTTTTGGAGAAGCTAGTAATAGCGAGCTAGCTTTGAAAGCATAAGAATCCCACCCTCCCTTCAGAGCGTCTCCAAAGCCACGCCTCCTCAAACACATGAATGCACACAGCAGGGAGCAAAAGCGTCATGAGAGACTGCATTAAACTACCTTATGTCTCAAAGCACGTAACATTACAATAATAATGAACATAAACAACTTAAAGAGCTCTGACTTGTAGTATCTGACTGCTGCAGATTCATTTCGGCATTGATAGTGTTGCCATTAAAACGCAGTCACGAACCACTCCTAGTATAACGTCACGGGTTGCCATCTCTTAATTACGGTAGTTACGGCATGAACGCAGCATAAGCTCATTGTTTTGGCTCAGGAGGAACTGTAACAGTGCATTCACATGGGGCATTGGCGTCAACGCTTGATGGAGGGCGTGCCTGAAGCTTGGTGCTGACGCGACCATCAAAGTGACAACAGCCAATCACGTTACTTTCTGGTGTTGCATGAATGCAATTGGCTAGCATCTGCGCTAGGGTATTTGCATAAGGCAATCTGATTGGCTGACCCCTGCATTGGCGTTAACGCTGCCCCGTGTGAACGCACCATAAAAGGCGGCTGCTGTTTCGGTTGTGGAGCTCGTGAGCGATGTCTGTCTTACTTTGCATAGCAAGGTCAGAAGCAGGTAAAGAAGCTGCTTTTGTGCTGCTTTAAGGTATCTAGTAAAATATACTGTCAGATATTACTCACTGAATGTCATTATAGGACAGAAGATTAACGCAAATGGCTAGAACTTGTGAATTGACTTGCTAGCTAAAGCATGACGTGCGCTGTCTAGTGATGCGCGGATCGCAGTTATATCCGCGGGTGAATTTCTTAGAATTTCTTACTTTAATTCTACTCTTAAATAGTTGTTAGTGCTTTTTGAATGCTTTGGCTATACATAGCAACTGAGAGCAACTCTCTCTTACGTGTATCTAACTCCACTGTTACTCTCGCACTTCAAATGATTGCGTGTAAATTTTGTTTGTTTTTTTGTTTTTTGTTTTTCAAATTACAAATTACTTGTATTTTAATTCAATACATTTTTTTCACAGCAGTATTTTGTATTTTATTTAAATACATTTGTAATTTGTAACTAAATACTTTTTGATATATTTGTGCCCATCTCTGACCATGGCTTATATGACCCACACTGGGTTGTCAAAACGAAATAAATTATTGAACTTGCCACAATGCCACCAAATTAACAGGATATCTCGTTTAACTTTACTTTTAAAATGAACTGTTGAGCCAGTAGCCTATATAAAACTTTCGTTAAATCAGTAAACAACAGTATATTTTGTAACACAGAAAACAAAATAGCACTGGATGAAGTGGATATTTACTTATAATCCATTTAAACAAAATCTATCTGTCATTCTGTTTTTTGACAGCAATGAAGAAGGTTATTTTCAACCCACTCAGGCGACTGTAGCAGGTAAAAAGACTTCACGGCATAACAAATACCTTATATTTAAAGTGTATTCATTTACAACGTGTCCAATAAACTATAATAATAGTTCCATTTTTCTCTATAGTCTCTATAGACATCAGCTATAAGTCGAGGCTAAGTTATGACTGCAGCCAATAAAAGACCAAGAACTCAACTATTGGAGAGTCATATATGCTATAGCAGCATTTTCTGACAGCAGTGTCGAAAGAGCTGAGCGTCTGCTCTGGCAAGACCTGTCTCATTACACTGAGTAGCTTTCACACTGCACGCCTCAACCTCTCAAGATTTAGGCCCATACAGATTTTCATCAACATGAGGATTGAGGAGATGCAGCTACACTTCTTGTCCTGAGGACTGGTGTCAGATCTGACTTAGGAGGTAACAAAATGTTAAACCTCTGGTTTGTTAACCATTATAGGTGAAGAAATTTGTTTAACAGAAAGCACACAATGAAGTGAATTAAACAAATTAACCCATTAACTATTAACTGAGGTTGAACTTATGGCTACAGCATATATTAAACAATACAGTATAATGTAGTAGGCCTACACTTTATGTAATCAAGTATTTTAAAATCATTCTCACCCGAGCTTCTTGACTTAATGATGAAAATGTTTGAGATGAATCCATTACACTGTGCCAAGATAAATAAATAAATAAACAATAAAGTAAATAAAAACATATATCTCAGATAATTACTGGCTGAATGATAATAATTATAGACTGCAGAAGTTGAATCATTAATGTAAAATAAAGCACAGCATAATTCTCACTTTATGAATTAAATATACATTGATTTCTTATTTAAGCTACTAAAATTATTCAGTTAAGAGCAGTGGGGGATTTTCTCTTTGTCTTTTGTTGTTTGATTAATTAATGACACAGACAGTATATTAGGCTACTGTCACTTTAAGACCTAATGCACAGATCTAATATACTGATATTACACATCCTATTATCTTGCGGCACAATAATCATTTTATCAAGATTATTGTGTTTTCATAATAGTTGGAAGCCAAAATTGAAACTAAAAATCAATTAATCGAACAGGCCTACTACAGTTTTTGGCTAAGTGATAGTACGGTCTGTTCTTTAGTAGTAGGGATTTTTCAGCAACTCTGAAAATTTCCGCCAGTAGGGGGCGAAAAGTGACTCTCTTTGAGTCATTAAATCATTGGCTACATCTGCAATCACATACTTTCCTACTGTATAGTAGGCAAAAAACATGTGACAGAAGTACTGTATTCATAAAAGAGTAGGCAAAAAGTACCCGGATGACCTACTACTTCTGGCGAGATTCTGAAGTGTGCATACGATGGACAATTTACTATCCCATGAGGTCACAGGAGAGGATTTGTGAATGGCAGTGAAGCATTGTAACTGACACTGGTATGTCACATGATAATGACAGCATGGTGAATATAGTATGTCCGGATTACAGTATCACACACTCCTACTATACAGAACGTGCTTTTTTAGCGGTCGTGAAATTATTACTTATTCAAAATAAGTACCTACACAGCCATTTCAGACACAGCCATTCATTGAGCTAGTTCATTCAAAAACACTGATTTGTTCAGGAAAGATATAAGCTACTTAAATGTCCTAATTGAACTAAGGCCTAATCATGGCTTAATCTAAGCCCTGTCTGTGAAACCGGGCCCAGAAATGAAAATTGTCCCATAATTTATTCACCCTCAAGCCATCCTAGGTGTATATGACTTTCTGCTTACAGACAAACACAATCAGAGTTATATTAAAAAATATACTAGCTCTTCCATGGTTTATAATTCTCTTTTTTGTTATTGTATGAAAACTATATAACACTTATAAACATGCTGTTTATATCAGCATTGATTTGAAATAGCAGCACTTTTGCTTGTGTGATTTAAATATGGTAAACTGTATTTTCCCCCAAATGCAGCAAAAGCATTTTAACAATGTGCAGCTTCGAACACCACATTGTTTTTCAAAGGGCTTTTAGCCTTTTTTATTCATATTTTAGACTCTAGCTCAAACAGAAGTTGACTCAAAAGATGCACCAACTTTCTCTTTCCTGTTAGCACATAATTATCATAGCATCTGGCTTACAGTTTTTGCTTTTTGCTCCGGAGAATATGGCGACCTGGATTAATGACACGTGAAAGCAATCTCCAGACCCCACCGCGTCTAACCCACAAGGGCATGCTCAGCCCTGCACCTAATAAACATCCCATACCAATGAGGATGCACAGGGCTTGAGCAAGTCCCTCCAGGCTGTAAATCCAACAAATTTAGTTCCTGCAGCTCCATGCATGCAAACAGAGAACCTGCAAGAGCTGACAGATCTAGCTGAAAAGACCTGAACATCACTACAGAAGCCATCTAACAAGCGCAGTGATGTGTAAAACATACAAGGAGGAACAGGAAGAAGAATTTAAAAGGTGACAAGAAAAAGCGCTTTACTTTCTTTGCGAAAGATGGGCAATGACATCTCAGTATTGATCTGAGCTCATGCAGATGCTGACAGTTTCTAATTGTGTGTCTCTGTGATGACTATAATGAATAAAATATCATGCAAAGAGTGTTATTGTGCCAAGAGGATGTCATCACTTTCTTCGTGTGAGTAATAATGGCCCATTAGTGCAGCTGCAGGTTACTCATTACTGTGATTGTCTGGGAAATGAGGAGCTTGTGAATCTATTTGTACTCTAATTGTTGAGGGCGAGCGGTGGGCCTCGACTGTTCGGAGCACTGAATGTTAGTTTCATAAGAACAATGGGAGATTTTTCTAGGTCTCATTACATTAGCGTGAAAACTCTAACCACAAAAGCCATGAAAACTTAAAACACATTCAGGCGTACATGCAAATAGACTGTTTTAATATAGATGAGGTGATGTGTTAATGGATAATGTGACTGTTTTACTATATGCAGAGGATAAAATTAGTAGACACAAACAAACATTTTTTTACACAGAAAAAACATTCTAGATGTGTACCTAATTAGCATACAAAACCCCATGTCTAAGTATACCTACTTCGGTTGGTAACTATTCCCACAACATTTGTTTTTCAGACCAGGGCTGTGTGCTATTCAGAACTGAATTGAGAATGCCTTTAAATTCCAGTTAAATTCCTGATTTTGAATTGAGATGGCAAATATGGTTTGAATGCAAGAAAGTAGAATTACAATTAATTGAAATTTAAAGAAATTTATAAAGTAAGTAAACTAATTTTTAACTAGAAATTAAAAGCAAAGTTTGTCAAGACAAACATTAAATGTTGGCTTGACAGCATAGTTTGTAAGTTTTGGAAAAAAATATATGGATGGATTCTAAAATTCAACAAAACCCCAAAAGACATGAATGATAAGCTTCAAATGAATTGGATTTATGGTTTATGCCTAGCAAATAATAAAACAGAATAAAATAAACAATAGTGAAGGAGGCGCTCAAGTCATTTGTAGGGATCTTATGTAAGGAATAGTAAAATGCCAAAATAGAATCTACATAATGTGCATTAAAACTTAATAAAATGCCTTTTGACCTTTATTCCAGTAAGCGACAACACTATGGAATCAGTGTTGGGAAGAAAAACAAAATCGTTTTAATGCTTTTGTGTTCCTAATTATGGACTAGCTGTCTTGGTGTTTTTTTATATATAAATGCAAACTAAGAGTCTGTTTCTGTAAACATGTGCAGATCATTTGCAGTGCCTTTAATCTCAGTACCTGTGTGCAGTTGGCTTAGTTAATTGCATCTCATTTCAGCAGATTGCACATTCGTGACTGCCCAAAAACTCCATTTGGTTATAATGTCAGGGGACCTGGCAAATTTAATTAGTGCTAAAATAAAAAGAGGCAGAGAGAGGTCCTGAAGAGAGGCAGAACTATGAAAGAACAAGAAAGGAAGGTGAAAAGAACTAGTCAGAGGTTTTTCCATATCAGGGGGCTTTATCATCTGAACAACATAATTTAAATTGATTTGATGCCTTTGGGTTTAAAATACGTGAGGATTGCACCCAAATAAAACCCTATTGGGTCTGAAATTGATCTTAATTGCAGTGTTATATGGTTGGTCAGTTATCATAAGATTAGCATCTTTAATTAAAAACAACTTAAATACCTTTTGCAACCATTTTACTTATGCAATAGGTTGTTATTTCTGAGTTATTTCATTCACACCATTACAAGATTCTGACTTCAGAAAGCGTTCACGTCCTCATAGAATTCGTAATTACAACTTGTAAACTCTGAATTTTCTGAGAGCAACTTGTACCACATAACCATTTTGGCGTCGATAGTGTTGCCATGAAAATGTATAATTGCATACCGAGTCTGAGGACATGACGTCACGGTTGAGCACAGCATAACATGTACCAATGCATCCTGTAAATAAGATCAGCAATGTGATCAATGTGCATTAAAATTGGCTACTTTTACTTTATTGTTTCAAACCAGCTCAGCAAGATTCTTTAACTGTTGCTTCTTTGACCTGCAAGAGAAACCCTTGACTGTAGAAGACAATCAATCGAGAAAGAGAGACAGAAGAAAAGAAGAATCTCCCTGAAGAGATCGCTTCAACTCTTCCTTCTCATCGACTTTAACGGTGTCTGTTGTTCTTTTCTGACATGGCTGACCTTTCAGGCTCCTGCGATGTGCCCACACTGCTCCGTGCCAGGCTGAAAAGGCCACACCATGCCTGAGAAACCAGGCTGCCACATTACCAACCCACCATCGGCTGCATGCTCACAATAAAAAAAAAAAATCTCTTTGCACTGCTGCACTAATCTGGATGATTAGATTATGGAATACTGTGAGTGCAGCAAGTTTCAAGTGTGAACGTGGCATTTAAACAGCAAAAAATGAGGATCATATGTCCGTGAAAAACCTCCTCCAAGCACAGGGTGATCCATCTTACAGTAACTGAAATAAACAGAGATGGGTATCAGGATGAAATTTTCATACAGTCACCACTTAGTACATGCGGTTCAGAGAGCAAAAGCGTCTGTTGTCAAAAGAGATTTATTTGTGTCGCATGGTGTATCTTTAGAGAAGCAATGTGAAGCAGCATTTTGAAAGAACAGAGCGAGCAAGTCAGCGATGGATTTATGTTTCATTTGGGCATTGGTTTTCTGTCACATACAGACTGTGAACTTCCAGAATGAGCTGGCTCATTCTGCAGCGAGGAATCATATAGCTGAGGTCTTGCAGGTTTGGGGTACAAGTGTGAATTTCTTCATCCAACGAATGTTTCCTGTTTTAAACTTTCTTAAAGGCAACATGCGTTTTTTTTTGTTTGTTTTTTTTTTCAGCTGTTCCACACATTCAGTATTGTGTTTACTCAGAAATTAGCAATTTTCATTCATTACAATACATTGAACCATATAAACAGGCCAAGCAACTAATTAATTTTATCCATTTGCTTGGCAACTGTTTAATGAATAACTGCCAAAACTGAGTTTTTCATGGTAACAGAGTAAAACAGATACAACTGACAGACATTTGTGTCAAACATAATTCATGGACTAAACATAATTCATGGACTAATCAGCAAGTAGCCGAAGGTGACGACAAAGCTGCCAAATGCCATTTACAAGAACAGCATTCGCAGGCACTAAAAACACATATGTCTTTTATTTGCAGACACTTATAAAAGTGAAAGTCTGCATTTTTTCACCATATTAAGCCATAATTATACTTAGTAAACAACTAAAATAACTTTTTAATAGCTTGCTTGTCCAGACTGGCACTGTCAGATTTATAGATGGGAATGCTCGACGGCTCGGCTCGACTTTATGATACCTCATTTAAAGTTCATTACAGTGCGGTCTCTCCATCATTTAAACGGGAATGCAGAATCTGAGAAAGAGAGCTGTGTACAAAAATAGCATTTTAAGCTTGCCATTTTGTCATATTTACTGGTTATCTCTTTGTTGTGCGTTTGTCATAAACCATGTTGGGTGATAATAATATCACTGTCACATTAATAATATCACTGAGTGACACAGAGGGTCCACAGGCAATGAAACCCCGAATTATACTGCATTTTCTGACAGGGTAAATATCTATTTAAAATCATATGTGAAGTAGTTTAATCTTTAAAGGTAGAGATGACTAAAATACCTTCTAAAAAGTGATTGTCTTAATAAAAAAAAAAAACTGCATTCTAGACAGCAGTAAAGGGCATAATGGATGACTAGGAGTCTAGGAAACTACAAGGGACTTGGATTTAGTAAAACACCACAGAATTCAATAATGCACAGGGGCCAGTTGCATAAACATAGACATTATGTTAAGACAGTGTCTTAAGATCTAGTATGACTCACTAGCAGTTAGTCAAGGGGCATTCAGTCTTATCAAATTAAGCCAATCTACATTTTTATGTAACCGATTTTAAAAAGTTATGAAAAGTCATAAGGAAAAAAATGTGATGTCTAACTTGTAAGACTATACGGTTTATGCAGCAGGCACCAGATCTCTTTTGTAGACACTGAATTCTCCATCACAGTGGACTAACCAACAGTATGATCATAACCACTGGAGTGATTGATTGACTTCTGTGGTTAAAATCATTTCTCATTTAACTGGTCTAGAATTAGTAATACATCAGAGGAAAATATTACCTTTAAGTACAGTTTAAGTATTGTTTCAGGGGTCCAAAAGTGGTTGGCATGAATTTTGGCTTAGCTTGTATGTGAATGCTCCAAATGAACTCACTTTGAATTAAACCGGACTGAGACTCTCTGAAGGGAGTCTGAGTGCACTGTGAATAAAAAACTTTATTATTTTGCACTAATATTCACCTCATAATAATAACTGTAGATCCCCAAAGCAATATTTTTATAGAAAGTAAACTGAGAACTCATCACAATATGGACAAAAATAGGATCAGTCTTCTTTTTAGGGACAATGTGAGTGCAAATAGAACTAATTAAAGGGGTCTCAATACTCCCTTAAACTTTATTGCTCAAAGGCTTAAAGTAGCATAAAAGTTCAAGCCTATGCTTTAAAAAATACTTTACTTTTTTGAAGTAAATACAACAAACATTGGAGTATTGGAGTATGTTTTACAAGAAAATACTATTTTAGTATTTCTTCAAAATGTCTTGTTTAATTCAGTTTTACTACTTGCCATTTCTTTGTAATTTACTAGCAATTTCTGAGTGAAAATTGGGTAACACTTTATTTTAAGGTCTTTTAACTAGTTGCTTATTAGCTTGCATATTACTAGAATATTGGCTGTTTATTAGAACTTATTAAGCACATATTAATGCCTTATTCTACATGACCTTATTGTACATTCCAATACCTAAACTTAACAACTACATTACTAACTATTAACAAGCAGTAAATTAGGAGTTTATTGAGGGAAAACTCATAGTTTAGAGTGAATATGTGTTCCCCATACTAAAGTGTTACCGAAAATTGTTTCTACACCATTTTTTTTATAGTAGCTAATAATTATTATTATTACTATATTATTTATTAATATTATTAGTAGTAGCCTAGTATTAATGAGATTTGAGCCCACTTTTCTAAGAGTGTGAAAACAATTTTGGTCTACTTAAAGAGGTCTGAGTGGACTCAAGTGTGAAAACACCCTCATGTTGCACTTCATCGTTACCTTCATTAGAAGCAACAGAGCGGCAAATGAATTCTCCGAATTAGTTTATGAGAGAGAGGGAGGGGCGTTACCTCTTGCGCTTTGGAGACTGCCTTTTGTCCATAATCACAGGCACGCAGTTGGTCAGTTCAGTCCAGTCTGCGTGCAAACCGCAACTCCAGCCCGTGGAGAACCTCGAGAAGAGCCAGGACTCCTGCTTACCGGGCCGGTGGCACGTGCATTTCTTCTGTCCCGCTTTACAGTCGCACGGCTGCTCCAAGCGAATATTCCTGACCAGGTGCCTGCCAAAGGTGGTTCCTCCTGTCTTCTGAATGTGCAGAAACACAATCACATCATCTCCCCTGATGTTGAAATCGACATCGCGTGTCAGATCGCGCTCTGTAAAGTTGAATTTGGACGCAAATTTAGGCGGGCTGTCTTCCTCCGGGTCCTGCTCCCGGTACAGGTCATCGGTGGTCGGGTCTGGAGTAGGCAGGGCACCGATCCTCACAAGTTTGTCTCCTGTCCTGAAATGGCAAGCCTGACCGCCTGCCGGACAAATATACTGGTACCCAATCATGACAAAAAGAATGGCTAAAATTGGGATGAAAATCCATTTGTTAGGTTTATCATTCATTTTAACACAAGGACATTTTTCATGCAGTTAGTGTGAATCATGATCTCCTCTCCAGGTCTTCTTCCAGGACGTTCGCGTGGGATCCAGCCCAAAAGCCCCATGCCACATGTTGATATGGTAAAAAGATGCGCGAAAGTGTGACATCCAAGTCTTCACATCAAACTTGCTCTCTCACAAAGTTGTAAAGAAAGTGTAAGACACCAAACATAATAAATTGCATAACCAAATGCTGTTCAAGAAGCGAACATCGTGGTAATATAAAGTATAAGACTTAACGTCTGGTCGTTCTGTGCAAATGAAACGATTCGTAGTGTCTCGTTGGTCTGTTTTATTCTGCGGAATCTCCACGCACTCGCGATGAGTCTGTGTTCTCCATCCATCCCGCGACGCGCATCAGCGGGATGATGCGAATGATGTCAATGAGACGCGAGCGCCTCAATGAAGAGACACAGGCTCGCCAGTACTATAGCACGAGCTCTTTCGTTGCACGCGAACAATTTCATCTGCACCTGGTCCCAGTCCAGTGCTCTGGTATATTCAGCAATAAAGTGTCACCACTACTGAGAGAATTCACGGTGTGCGTGTTATTATTTGCTTCACAGTTCTTTGCGCTATGCAATCTTTGTGCCATATCACTCTGGGGAAAATACTAAAGGAATGCTACGGGAATTGTATCATAATTTGGAGCCAATTTGGTCGAGAAGCACGCATAGGCTATAATTTAACAGATTCTATATTATTATTATTATTTTTTAAATTATTTTTTATGCTGCTTATTTTATGCATATTCTACCTCTATAGACTAGATGTAGACATATTGTCAGCGTTTATTGTTAATTTGTAGAATTCCTTGGTCTGTATAACAGGGAGAAGAATTACAACGAACTATAGCCTACTTTGCATGTGCATGTCTGTCTGTAATTGTCAAATTAGATTTTAGTCCTATATCTTTGCAGATTAATGTTATATTTAGACTCAGGTTAAACGATTTACTTTTTTTGTAATTTCATTTTCAATAGCTATCATTTTGTAATAACTAGACATCGATTCCTTACATCACCTATATACTATAAAAATGTGTTTTTAGGTAGGCCTATCTTTAAATGTTTTTTTTTTCCTTCATGCAACATAATTTTTAACATTTTAATTTTTTCCCCTGCAGATTTACTATGGGCATGTAGTGTTTTATAGTGTGTTTTTTTTCTTCTTCTTTCTTTTAAATGATTTGTATTTTACATGTGGGTTTACCCATTAGGCTACTTTTGCCAGGTACATCTCTGTACTAGGGCAAAATCATATTTTTCTTACGCAGCGCCCCCTTTGGTTTATTAATGAGAGTGCGAGTTAAATACACTATTGTTGATTTCGCCACATTTTACCCCAAATATGTAACTACATCTTTCTATAAAGTAATTATTTTTCAGGAATATATAGGCTACTCGCTTAAATGAGTAGCCTAGCCTATAAATATTAAATTTAGTATCTAATGCAATAGTAGATTATAATGCAATAAAATGCATGTCATCTCCTATGCAGTGATTTAACATAAAAGCAGTTTCTATTTCATAGCAACATAAAAAAAATAAAATGATATAGGCATATGACGTTGATTTAAAGTACCACTAACAATCTATGAAATATAAATGTTAACAATAATAATTGAACTAAAATAAAAAATGAACTAGGACCTATTCAATTATTTACATACATAGGCTTCATGTAAATACACGAGTATTTCACCTTTAGGTCAGCAATTCCAAACACTATATTGCATAGAACTAATTGAATCATATAAACATAGAAATTCCAAAATAACTTTTTCTAGGGTATCCTACTTACAATAACTCAAACAGCGAAAAATCACTGTGTGTTAATAACATCAATGTGAACTTCAAATCTTCAGGAACTCTACCGTTTCATTCCTAGTTGTCCATGAAAATGCCTGAACAACTAACTCTTGCGTACAACTTATAAAACATGTTAAGGCTGTAAGATATTTCACTGCTACAATAACTAAAATGAACTTTATTTAAAATAATAGGCTTACCAGTCGCTGAAATGTTGACGTTTTTTACTCAAGCGGCATTAATGTTTCGCTTTCCCAAATGTGGAAGAGGGAATTAAAGATGCAGGACCCCTCAATGGCGGCGTCCTGTGAAACAGACGGGTAATATAGCGGCTCAGTGTCCGATGATTTAGGTGTGTTTTTAAAACATATTCATAGTGCATCTCACAGAGGCAGGTCGTGGATTATTGTTGTTGAAAACTGTGTTGTTTTTAGACAGGAAGAAACGCTAATAGTGATTGAACCGTTTGTGATACATGTCTTTTATGCTTTTTTCACATCTTATTGTTTCTTCTTTTGTTAGAATGACCAATCAAAATCATAGTCTGTTTCGTCTGATTTGCATAAATTGTATGAAACGGGCAGTGATGCTGATGTATGTTAAAAAAAAAAAAAAAAAAAAGATACATAATGTTTCATTGTAGCTACGTGGCGTTTTACTGGACAGTTTAGACTTGCTGTATGTGCTTTTACTAATAACTTAAATGAAAAAATAATTATCATTTCACAGTTTTTGCTCCAGTGAATATGGAAGTTATTTTCTGTTGAGATATTTTATTGTCTACTGTCACGTTATTGTCTTAGGGAAAAAAAGAGATATTTCGTTTAACAAACATTTACTCTATAGTGAGGGTGTGTTGTTTCAATATAGCTATGGGGTTAGTTGTTACAATTGGAACCTGCTGTTTATTGACAGTGATTTGAAAATAATTTTTGTTTAAAATGTGAAATACTACTACTAATAAAGCTGGCTTCCACCTGTATTTAAATATATTTAGGCTATTTAAAGGTCTCTGAGGTATAGTTTAAAAACTAAAGCAATTATGAAGTACAAAACAATAATAGTAGCTCTTATGACAACTTCTCCATATATTTTCTGATGTATTGACATTTCTAGCTATATTGAAATGTATGCAAATGATCCATCAATCATTGTGTAATGGACCAATGGATCTGAATGTTATTGATTCAAATTATAATAGTGTTATCTTTAATGTTCTTTTAGCAGTGTCTGATCATGAGGGTGGTCTTTCTTGTGCTGGTCTTGCTGAGGTTTCAGCATGTCCACTCAGCATCTAAAGGAGTCATCGCCAGTCTTCAGGCCAAATGGGCCATGACGCCTCTCCTGCTGGAAACAAGGTGGGCTGGAATCATAATTGTTTTCCTGCAAATTAGTTTCTCACTAGCTACCCTTCCTTTTTAAATGGCTGACTTCATGCATAAAAATCAATGTTTATTGCACTTTATTTAATCAAGATTTTAGGTTCAAACTGTGTAATGGAAAGTGAATATTTTATCTGCTTTTAACTAGTTACCCTTTCTTATTTGAATTATAACCATTGTAAGTATAGTAATTATACAATATAATATTTATAAAAATAGTTTTAGATGAAATATTGCATGTCTTATGGCAGCAAATTCAAAAGTCGGCATGAAACAGAAGTTGCGATAGTCTTTTCATTCCTATTGGGAAGTATATCTTTTATAAGTATATCCGCGCGAAACGGCTTCTCGAATAAGAAAAAAGATAGGGCAGGACTTGATCTTGTCCATTGGGAATTGATATGATTGTTGGATGATGGATGGTTGTGGTTTGCTATTGCTGTGATCTCATGTGAGTGACAGGTTGTCTCGCACTCTCGCCAGTAAACGTAGAAGTAAACGTAATAAAAGTAGAAGAGAAAAGATGTTGTTGAAATAAGGGAGGAGAATTTATTGTGATTAAAGAATACGAGGGCTCATGAATTTAAACTAAATGACGTGCATGGATAAATCATTTATAATAAATGCTAAAACATTCCATAAAAATAAGAATTGTCAAATTTGATTTCATGGTGAATTTATTAGCATTTTTCTCTTAATATGATCTTTTTATCACAAAACTTTTATTTACTTGTAGTATGCATTATTGTGTTTCATGCTTGTCTTGTGTCTTATTTGTTTTGTAAACCTAATTTTGTGCAGCGAATTCATCCGAGAGGATGGTGACGAGAAGTTCTGGCAATTTGTTGATACTGTGAAGGAGTTAACTGTTTACAAAAACGGAGGTAATGACTGACATCATCTCTGCAATGATTTATAATTCACTGAGTGGTTGGTATGCATGATGGTGTTTTCTTGAACTACACGTGGATTTGAAAATGCAGATATTTTCTTTCCTGTCTTTAGAGTCTGTCCGGTCATATTATAACCTGATCATCAAGAAAGCTGGGCAATTTTTGACGGATCTTCAGGTCAACCTGCTGAAGCTGTCTCTGTCTCTCAGGACTTACTCACCAGCTGTACATGCTTTCCAACAAGTGAGTCTTTTTCTGTATATTATAATAATGATTTCAGACAAATACACCTGCTTGACACTTCTGTCTGAACAACCACCACCAAATTATGTAAAAGTATTTTATTTATTTTTATTTTTGTTTTTATTTTAGTACATTTATTTGAAAATGACCATCACTATGTGGTTTACAGACAGTATTGTTAACTCTTTCTTTTCATTCTATAGATAGCAAGTGATGAACCTCCTCCGGATGGCTGCTCTGCTTTCACAGTTGTCCATGGTCAAAAAGCCTGCAGCACCAAGGATATGAAGAAGCTCTTGAAGACAGCAGCAGGCAGGTAATGTTAACCAACAATATATTATACAGATATTTGGTGATAATTTATGTCCATACATGGTTTCATGGCAAAACCAATTGGATTCTTATAACATTTCTTTTTAACACACCTTTGTGTTTGCTATGTAGGCCAAGACCTTACCTATACAAGTCTGACCACCAATACCCAGGAGTCAATGGGACAGACCTGCCTGTAGCTGTTCTTTATGCTGAAATTGGCACCAAGGAGTTCAACACTTTTCATAAGGTTCTGTCAGAGCGGGCACAGGAGGGCAAACTCACCTATGTGCTACGACACTTTGTGTCTGTGAGTATTAGCAGTGTAGTTTCACTTGTATTTGTCAGCTGTGCAAACTTTTATCTTGATTTTTTTTTTTTTTTTTTTTTTATGTATTATAAAGTTCATAGTATATATGAAGTATGTGCCATTTAAAGGGATAGTTCACCCAAAAAAGAAAATTTGATGTTTATTCGCTTACCCCCAGCGCATCCAAGATGTAGGTGACTTTGTTTCTTCAGTAGAACACAAATGATGATTTTTAACTCCAACCGTTGCCGTCTGTCAGTCGTATAATGCATGTCATTGGGAACTCCATCTATAAGAGTAAAAAAAAACATGCACAGACAAATCCAAATTAAACCCTGTGGCTCGTGACGACACATCGATGTCCTAAGACACGAAACAATCGGTTTGTGTGAGAAACCGAATAGTATTTATATCATTTTTTACCTCTAAAACACCACTATGTCCAACTGCCTTGCACATCCGGTTGGTGAGGTCTGTAAACACGTTCTGATGACGGAAGTGATGTCTTGTGCTTATACTTCAATGAGTGCGAGAGATCACTTCCGTTGTCAGAGCGCGTTCAGACCTCACCAACCGGATGTGCAAGGCAGTTGGACATAGTGGTGTTTTAGAGGTAAAAAAATGATATAAATACTGTTCGGTTTCTCGCACAAACCAATCGTTTCATGTCTTAGGACATCAATGTGTCGTCACGAGCCGCAGGGTTTAATTTGGATTTGTCTGTGCATGTTTTTTTTTTACTCTCATAGATTTTGTTACCATTGACATGCATTATATGAGTGACAGACTGCAACGGTTGGAGTTACAAATCATCATTTGTGTTCTACTGAAGAAACAAAGTCACCTACATCTTGGATGCCCTGGGGGTAAGCAGATAAACATCAAATTTTCATTTTTGGGTGAACTATCCCTTTAACATATTAAAAATATTTGTTGCCCCACAAACTGATTTCTCACCACAGGAGCCGAAAAATGAAAGGATGCTGCTGTCTGGATATGGTGTTGAACTGGCAATTAAAAGCACTGAGTACAAAGCTGTTGATGACACACAGGTTAAAGGTATCGTACAATGTCAAATTGCCTTTTGTGTAACAGAATGGGTAGATTAAGTTAATAAATACAGAACTCATTAAGTTTGATTATAATAACAATAGTCAGTGTTAGGAAATAGGCTTTAAATTATGAGAAGCTTGACAAACTACACTACAGCTCAAAAGTTTGGGGTCCGTAAGAATTTTTGGGGAAGAAATTAATTTATTTTTACCTAGTAAGGACTCATTAATAAAAAGTGACAGTAAAGACTTTTGCATGGTTACAAAATATTTATATTTCACATGCCCTTCTTTTGAACTTTCTATTCATCAAAAGATCCTAAAAAAATCTATCACAGTTTCCTCAAAGTATTAAGCAGCACAACTGTTTTTAACATTGATAATAAGAAGAAATGTTTCTTGAGCACCAAATCAGCATATTAGAATGATTTCTGATTTTATCAAATAAATACAGCCTTGGTGAACATAAGAAACTTTTTTCAAAAACATTGAAGAATCATTCCGACCCCAAACGTTTAGTTAGTGCAGCTACTTATTTGAAAAAGTAGTTAGCTAAAATCAAAAGTAGCTAACAAAATTGAAACGAATGAATTGCATCTCTTTGTAGAATCCAAATCAGTCACCTCCGATAATGAGGATGAAAATGATGAAGTCCAAGGATTTCTGTTTGGAAAATTGAAGTAAGCACTCTTTTTTTTTTTTTTTTTGTACCTTTTATATCTAGCCATAGATCAAAATGAATATTGTGTTGCATTGTGCTTATTCACAAAAAAGTACCATGGCACTTTTGGTAAGTGTTGTAGTGCATATTATGTGAACAGTGTCCTCCTTCACCTCCAGAAAGTCTCACCCAGAGCTTCAAGAGGAACTTGGAGAGCTGAGGAAGCATCTACTGGAGAGCACCAATGACATGACTCCTCTCAAAGTGTGGGAGCTCCAAGGTGGGCTGGCTTCTGTTATTGATGGCACTCTCTTGCGGTGTTCTAAACTCTGTGCTGCGTCACCCAGTGAGGTTTAACCGATCCACATGGTTCCTGGAGAGAACTGTCCACTTGATGAATTGGGAAGCAGTGGAAAGGTTGCAGTTTTTACCCTTTGCTTGCTGCAGCGATCTGTCCTACTCCTGTTCAGACTTCTGAACAGATGCTCATGTCCACAGCCAAGTTCAGTTTTGCACTGTGAGATGTCCAGCAAAAATGGCTAAATAAGAGCTGTATTAGTTTTGTGCTGATGGATAAATGAAGCAATTTATTTTACTTGACGTGAAGGGCTCTCCATGATGGCTATTGAAACGGTTGGTTGATTTTGTAATAACTTTGGAGTGGAATTGTAAAATCCGGTGAATTTTTTTATTTTTTATTTATTTATTTTATTTATTCATTTTTAAGCTTTTTTCCAGACTCTTTAGACTAGTTTAAAAATGATTCTCCATGGCAACCACATTCATAATATTTTCACTCATCAAACATACATTGACACTGTACTCATCCTGATGTTGTTCCAAACCTGTATGATGATCTTTTTCTCTTGTAACACAAAAAGAATGCCGTAACAATGGATCTTAATTATTGTAATTATTACAATTGTAATTAATTTTCAGTTATTATTAATTATTCAATGATAATCTCAGATTTTGAAATCAAGAATCGCTGCTTTTATATGAATGCATGAAGGACAGTTAGGGCAGACTTTTTTGGGGGCATGACTTAAAATTCGATACGTTATATGGACTGGTTTTATGATATTTTTATGATGCCTTTGCATTGTGAAGCTCAAAAGCTCCTGTCCCCATTCAGTGTAATTGCATAGAAGAGAACAACTTAAGATTCTTCAAAAAAAAAAAGTAAAGTAAATCATAACAATGTTTATGTTTAAGTCAACCATTTAGATTTAGATTTTAATTATAAATAGTTTATCTAAATCTTACATTGTAGACATTATTTATGAATTATTGTCTCCTTGAAAAATTTTTTTTTTAAATGCCTTCTCTGTCTTTCCAATAGACCTCAGTTTCCAGGCGGCTTCTCGGATCATGACTGTGCCAAAGTTTGATTCTCTCAAATTGATGCAAGACCTCAGTCAAAATTTCCCCAGCAGAGCGAGGTAAAAACTCTTGGTGTCTCAGAGAATCCAAGGCAGAAACCATTACCTTTGTTACAATACATTCCATCAGAACTCAAAAAGAAGAAATATATATATTTATAAATAGAATATATTTCAACAAATGGTTCCATTTTAAAGGGGTCATCTTTAATGAGTCCAATAATTTAACATTGTTTTTAAATCATTTTTGACAATGCTTACATCTAGTGATATCTGTAACAGTTATTGTTGTAGAATATTCCACTATGCAGTTTTGCATGTGTAACTGCACAGAATGCATGCATATGCATTATGTGTAGGTCATTTTTAATGTGTGACTGTGACTTTCCTTCACTGCTGCTCTAGACAGCTTTATGTGCAGTGTTCAGAATTTGCTGAGTCAGACTTACTGTGGTTTACTGTTTGTCAGCATAGCCGATATGGCATCTAAGAGAGAACAGGTTTTCTGAGATTAAAATGGGTTTTTATGACTGTTCTGGGATGTTGGCTAGAGCTGATACTCACTGTACATGTTTTACTGTCCCCACAGATCACTGACAAGAGTGGCCGTAAACCAGAACATGAAAAAAGAAATAGAAGATAACCAAAAGGTAAGGTTTTTTCAACAACTTTTCTGATGAGCACTGTAAAAAAAGTTTTAAGCGCAGCCAAATGGACCCCAAATTTTCTGATTTATTTTTAGAAAATTAAATGGGTCCACACTCAGGAGTGTCTTGAGTTCATCAGATGATAAATCCATTACAAAAAATTTAGGAATGTTTCAGCATATCATATGTCCATAATAAAAAACTGAAAATGAAGTCCATAAAGTTGTGGTGTAGCTTAATGGGTAAGGCTTGCTGATTCAAGCCCCATGAGAAGCGAGCCATGACCCTTGATCAATACACCCAACCCCAGGTTACTTCAGAGGGACTGAACGTGTGATGTGTAAACAGGAAGCTGCTTTGGATAAAAGCTAAATGCCACTAAAGCCCACTGAATTCAAGGTCATGGTATACCTGTCTTCATCTGACCTGATATTTACCTTGCAGAGGCTGAGTGAGTCAATGGGGATCCATCCTGGAGATTCCAGTCTTTTCATAAATGGAATACATGTTGATCTGGACATTCATAACCCTTTCAGGTATCATCCCAGTACACAATTCTTCTACCAACTGGTTTCTGTGTGCTGTTCAAAGTTGTAGTGTGTAATTGGCACCACTAACATTCCCCAACATGTTTTATGTGTGTTAATCACATACTGTACATTTGTTCATTCTCCATCGCTCTGTAGCATCCTGGACATTCTCAGAGGTGAGGCTAAGATCCTCGAAGGTCTTCATAACCTTGGCATCAGAGGAAGCAGCATTAGTAAGTTCCTGCATATACCAACATCAACCACTGTAGAGGACAGCTACGCTCTGGACATCCGCCACTCATCCATTATGGTGAGACGCTAATTATTTGAGTGTAGTTGTAGAGCTCAATTGAGTTTTGGAAATAAATGGTACTCAAGGTCTGTATAGCAAAATTGGTTTTAGAAGTAAAAACTAATTCAACAAAATTCAACTTTGAATCAAATGTTTTAATTCATCTTGGTTGGTTTGTTTACTTTTTTTATAATGCAGAAAATAGATGGAAAAATACTTCTGGAACCCAAGCTGCTGAAAAAATAAGCGTTTACTATTCACATAAAGACTTTAACAATTTAAAAAATGCCTGTTGTTGTCTTGCTTCTAGTGGGTTAATGATATTGAGAAGGACTCCATGTATCGTCACTGGCCTTCAAGTGTCCAGGAGCTCCTCAGAGCAACATTTCCAGGTGTTATTCGACAAATACGCCGTAACTTCTTTAACCTGGTGAGTCGAGTTGATTATAGTCCAAGTTTAAATCTAGCTGCACAGCTTTATGCAGGGATGTTTATCGCCTAATTGCCCCCTTTTTTAAGTACTGCAGCAGACTTGTTTTTTGTGAATTTGTTCATTCTGATTCCAATTTGTGAGCTTTCTGATGTGTATGACGCAGGAATTGATCAGATTATTATAGTAAATAATGTTAATTAAATTGTATTTAGAATAAAATCTAAAAAAAAAAAGTACTGTTATTGTTTTGTGGTCATTTGAAAGATTGAAAAATGGTTTTCTTTACTGTTTGCAGGTTTTGTTTCTTGACCCAACACAAGAAGAGAGCATTGAGCTGGTCAAATTAGCAGAACTCTTTTACAAACATAACATTCCCCTCAGGTATGTGTACTCAATAATAGCATTTAATACATTTTACCTACATTTTATTTTGTTTTTTATTACATGACTCTGAAATATGTGATTCTGATATTATGAACTGTATAATGGACAATTGTCACAGGCAATTCTTTACATAGCTGTGCTAGTTTTATATCACTTTATGGTTTCTTACTTATCAAATATAATTTCAACTCAAATCAATATTTTATGTCCATTTTTACTTATCTATTTGGTAAGTAACTGTGTAATAAGCAGCTGACATTATCCCTACTTAACATTCATCAAACAAACCTTACTATATTATCATGAGCCCTTTGGTACTGTTCATTTATGCTTGTTGATATGTTGATTGTAGTTAAGATTTTATGTCAGATTTGATATGCATTTATGTATGTGTCTCTTAGGATTGGGTTTGTACTGGTTGTCAGTGCAGATGATAAAGTGGATGGATATTTGGATGCAGGCGTTGCTCTCTTTAGGCTGTTAAACTACATCACAGAGGAGTATGATGAAGCACAGGCTTTTACGTCCATGGTGTCAGTGAGTATCTTTGTGTTTGCTGTGACTTTATTAAATTAAAATGACTTAAATGTTACTTTAGGGTTCTCCTTCACATTAAGTGTCATTTGAAAGCTTGGTCCATATTATTTACTATAACAGATATATTCAGTTATAACGCACAGTTTTTTTTGTTCAAAATGTATGTTTTATAGACTGGAAGGAAGGATATCCAGAATCTTTAGACTCCTCTCCTCATGAGACTGAATGACTGTTTAGTCAATGTAGTGCACTATTTTGGCCATTATATACTAGTGAGTTTTTTTGTCACATGCAGATATATAACAGGGTGGAAGTCGGGGAGACTCTTTCTGTGGATACAATAACTGCATATTTGAAAAAGAAATTTCCAAAAGCAAATGCTGCCAGAATTCTTGGAGTGGATTCAAACTATGATGACAACAGAAAGGTAATGCTACTACAGATGTCAGGTAAAACTGCAGTAGCTAATTTTTCTGTTAAAATGTCCCAGTTTAATTTGCAGAGAATTATATATAAAATAATTTTAGTGCACATTGCATGTGTCATAGCATTGGTAAATATAAAATGCTGCTTATTAAACATTCCTAGGCACATGGACATGAGACTTTATTTTAAAACCCAGATGTCACTGTCTTTATGAATGTTTGATATTATGTGTTTTCTCAGGCCGTAGGAGTGTTTTACAGGAAGAGTGGATTAGGCGCCCTACCAGTGGGTCTGTTCAATGGTGTTCCACTCAGTAGTGAGGAGATGGACCCAGAGGAGCTGGAGACGGTTCTTCTGCAGAGAATCATGGAAACTACCAACTTCTTCCAGAGATCTGTCTTCATGGTGCAGCATGGTTTTTGCTTGCCAACTATTACTTTTACTGCTTTTCTTTAAGTTAATTGTTTTCAAATCTGGCACAAAGGCAGTGAAGGCTCTTCTGACTGTGCATATGTCTGTAATCTGGTTGGTCTGGTTATTCTAAGGAGATTCCTGTCATATACAGGGTCAGCTCACTGAAAGTGTTGATGTGGTGGACTTCCTGATGGAGCAGGCCAATGTAGTTCCCCGTATCAGCCCTCTGATTCTGAACTCTGAGAGACGATATCTGGATTTCACTGCCTCACCAGGTGGCCCTTTTAATGATCACTTGACCCAAACCAGTGCCAATATTAATTGTCGTCAACTCACCATCATCACTGTCACAATCACACTGCAATCTCCATCACAATAACATTGTCACATCACTATCAACATATCATTACCAATATCTTCTCAATGTTCCTTATTAACTGCCTTAATAATTTTGGTTATAATTAAACATATAGTTGCCGATGACTGGGATGACACAACTATGTTCTCATACTTGGACTCCAGAGATAAAACTGCAGTTGTCTCTAAGAGAATGAAGTATTTCACCAGAGATGGTGAGTCATGTCTTTTTCATATCGATTTTTTTTTTTTTTTTTTTTTTTTTTTTTTGAGGCAGTTTTGTAGTTTATAATGTGTTTTTGTTTTTATTTTATTATGGATTTTTTTATTCAGATTGCTCTATTTTATAAAGTAGCGTACTAGCAGCCAGAGGTGAAGTGTTTGACAATGCACTGCCAGTACTGCTAGTATAATTAACATCGCTTGTTCATTTAATAATGGTACTTTCAATAATGTAACACACCTTACAAGTAGACTTTTTAGCTCAAAAACTATCCAAACTGTTTTTCTAAAAAGCATTATTCTTAAGAAACATATTTTTCTTCTCTCGTAGAGGAGGAGGTGTTGTATGGAGTGACCATGTGGATTGTAGCAGATATTGAACAGTTCTCTGGGAGGCAGTTGCTCCGAAACGCCTTGAAACATATGGTGAACTACTGCAGTTTTTATTTCCAATTAGTTGTATCCACAGGAATCACATCTTCAGAGAGCAGAGGCACACGTGCATCTTAGTAATTAATCTGACAGCAATTAATCTTTGAAAGCATTCTTGTGGTGCTGGTTAATGAACAAAATTCAGTAGTAATGGCCCACTTTTTTATATATTTACTTACATATTACATATGTAATCACAGTTTTGAATAACTATATATTTTATAAATTAACTGTTATTGTGTCACAACCCAGATATTAATCTAGTTAATCTCTCAAATCATTCTTTGAGTTCACAAATTTGTTTTTATGTTTTATATAGCTGAATAACGGTTTAACATACAAGTAACGTTAACAATATCATAAGTCTTACTCCCAAAATCTGTGTATGATGATCTTTGCTTTATTTCATTAAGTAATCTGACCCAGATCATTCACAACATTCAGAATGGCATAGGTAATGTTACTGGTTTGCTATCATCTCCTTTTCAAGAGACTCTCTGATCCACAGAAATCCAGCAGCTCCAGCTGTCGTATCGGGGTGATCAATAACCCCAGTGGAAAGCCCACAGAGGACAACAGCGGTCTGTACCGAGCCGTCTGGGCTTCTCTCCTCACCCAAAGCAGCAAGAACACGCTTGACTTCACCCTAAAACTCCTCAAAGAAGAAAATGTTGAGCTCCTCAAACAAGGCACCAAGATTAAACACTTACTTAAACAGGTCAGTGGAGTGTGAAATACTGTGTCTGGGTAATGTTGAATAATGTGTAGAGCAGTTTTGAGTTGGATTTATCTTAAAAGACCTGTTCTTTTCTAGGCTGTCTGTCTTTTTTCTTTTTCCTGTTCATTTATGTTACTTGAGTTCAGCTGACAGACAATGGCCATGTACACACTTCAGCTAAATTCTGTTGTCAATTCACATTTTAGTGCTTAATCCTGTTCTGTACACACACAGTTCAGTAATTTACGAGCGTGGCAACCAAATTAACTCCCAAAAAATGCAGGTAGTTACAACTGCATTTACAAAAATTTTACGCAGTGTGTGTACGAAATGGAATTGAATGACTAGTTGTTAAGACATATTTTAACATGCACCACAGATGTTTCTCTCTTCTATATGTGGGGGTACAATTAAATATCCAATGTCAACCGATATTCTATATCTATCGATACTGATTAAATAAAACAATAATAATCTCAAATATCGTGCAGTAACCAATATGATTCTGATATGGTGCACCATAGCTATAATATAAAACTCTCTTTTATATAAAGCTTCAGCACCCTTTAATTGTTAAAAATTTATAGTAATGCCTCTTGTGGCTTATTGCTTTCCTTTAAAGCATTTTCTTACCATATAGTAGCATGTGTCTTCCCACTTGCAGTCTACCCACTACCATCTAGAACGCTTGTCCCTATTAAAGTACCTGACATCAAATACTATTTTTATTGTTTCCTCCTGTCATCACCAAGATAAAATGACACAAGCAAGGCCTTTCTTCTTTTCCATTGTGTCTTCACCCATCGCCACATCCAATGGAATTCACTCAACCACATGTAATTTTCTCAGACTTACAGACAACTGCATTTCTGGGAATGGCTGCCCTACACCTTGTATAACCACAACTGGAATCTAGGGTCTTATTGACAGAGTATTGCAATTCTCAGAAAGATTGATTTGTCTGTCAGGCACTAGGAGAGCTTTTTTTGGTTCTTTGTCTTCTTATTTCATTGTCTCTCTTCCTCCTGCTTCCTCTATTTATTTCCATCGTAACGTATAAGATAAGAGAAAGTGTTCCATCCAACCCACTATTCCTGAGTTTTATTAGTTGAAAATGGTTGGAGAGAGAGTATTTTGGTTCCCTGAGAGCTTGTGCCTGAGACCTGTAATGGCTCTATTATTGGATGGAAGGGAAAGGTGTTGTGCTGATATCAGCATCTCCTTCCTTTTCATAAGGGCCAAATGTTAGAAACACTAATAATATGACTCTATGCAGCTCATACACCCGAGATTTGTTATCGGCACTGAAGCCGTTTTTTCATTACAAGTCTGATAAATGAAAATGTTTAATGATTGATTAGCGCTACACGGTCTCCAATGGCAACACATTTTTCATTGGTCTTGCCTCTCAAAATACTCTAATGACTGCATTCGCACAAATGTGCCCCCTTTAGTTGTCAATAACTCATTGATTGACAGCTTCCTCATTGCTGTGTAATCAAAAAACAAATTAATGAGCCAATCAATTTGTTCTTTCCACATTTTTTACTACACTTAGTTCAGAACGGTCCAAACCTGAGGTCGCACATGATTCGACCTTTTACATTGTTAGTGTGAATTAATTCAGGAAAATATTTACTCCGAAAAGAATTATTCCTTATTCCGTAACAATGAAGATTCTCTCTCTCTCTCTCTCTCTCTCTATATATATATATATATATATAATGCATATATATGTATATACAGGGCTTGACATTAACTTTTCTGCTCACCAGCCACTGTGGCTAGTGGTTTTCCAAAGTTACTAGCCACTCAGCATTTTCACTGGCCACAATTTTGCTGTTGGGAAATTACATTTTATATGATTAAAGTTGACTTTGGCATGCTTATATTACTTGATTTTGAGTCATTTTACTTGATTTACAAGATTTAAAACCCTTTCAAACTTACAAATATAGATTGACCACCCAAATCAAGACTACATTGTATATCAGCTGGTATGTACAGTTATTTTTGTTAGGCTATATAAAAAGAACAAGAAGGCAAATTACAAATAGTAAAATTTAAAAAATCTTTTTTCAGATACATAGGTTTATTTAACATGTATACATTTATTTAACATCTTTTGTTGTTTGATTAACATTAATGATAGACAGGTATTTAATTGGGCTGCTGAATGCATGAACGTAACATACTGACACATATTCAGTTTTTTTACCCACCTGTTTACGTCCACTTAAGCCGAGATACTCCACACGATGGGCATTTTGACATCTGTGTGTGCGTGTATTTGACCATTCAGGCGCAAGGAGAACTGATCACGTGCGCGACAGAGAGAGAGAGCGCACGCGATAGAGCGCTTCTGTTGTGTCATTCAGCGTGATTCCACCTATCCCGCCTTCACTAACAGCATGTTAATCGATAAAGAATTGTGATTGAATTGTAATTTTGTGAAACGACGAGCTTGGCTACATTTCATTTGACTGAAGGCTGAAATTATATTCAACCTGCCAAAGCTAGTGGGAGTGGCTGTCTTACCTGCCACAACTGAAATCTACCCGCATTTGGCGGGTTGGCGGGTGTTAATGTCATATATATATATATATATATATATATATATATATATATATATATATATATATATATATAATGTATATATCATAGATCTTGCGACACTGAAGACTGGAGTAATGGCTCCTGAAAATTATACTTTTTCCACATTAATGAATATGTGTCACCTTTTCAAGGTATTTAAGTGTTAAATGTGTGTATGATCTCCTGTAGGGTATGGACCATGATGCCTTTGAGAAGAAGTTCAACACAATGGAGGTGCACTTCCTGCACAGCCAGCAGAAGTACTGTAAAGAAGTTCTGAAGCTAAAAGCTGGACAAGGAGCTGTGGTCAGCAACGGCAGGGTGAGATTTACAAACAGCCCCTCCTCCTTTAGACTCCTCAAGACAATTTCCATAGGAGTTATGAAATCATTTATAGCCTAATGACCTACGGTACAGACTGCTGATCTGGATGATAAATGGTCTGAACCTAACCGTAAGGTCTCACCAGTTGGTTCCTCACAAAGGGCCACTCGTTTTGTTGACTCAGTATTAAGCCGTTTGCTTGGCCTGTCCTAACCTGTGAGGAGAGGAGGAGAGAGATGAAGCATGGCGGTAATTCACCAGTGTCCACTCAGCAACCTCTGCTGCAGGGGTCACAGGTCACATGGAACCGCCGAACTGTCATATTGCTGTGCTTTCTCAGCAGAGTCTTTGTTGACAGACAAGCACAAAGCAGGCCGCAGCCTGAAACAGCAGTGACACGTTCCATCATTCTCCAACACACTAAAGTGATCCCCAGAATTTATTCTCATCTTGAAAGAGTTATGGTTGCATAATTTCTGCTCTTTTTTTTTCTTTGGTTTTATAACATAGTAAATTTATTATAAAACAAGATATACATGTTGTATTTATATTATTTGTATGTACAGTTTTAAATTTTTTATATCAGCTACAAAATCATTGAATAAATACATAAGAAATGTTCATTGTCACCTTCATTAATATATTTATATAGAACAATATAATATTACAGTAGTATTTTATATATAAATATATTCATATTATATTTTTTATAATAATATAATAGTATTATAATTAATTTATATTAGCTGGAGCTTAATTGGCTTTAAACTGCAAAAGGGTAAATGTAACAGTTTTGCTCTGAAAAATGACATGGTCTGCTAGCTAAATGAAAAATGAAAAGATGTGAAACAAAATTAGCAAGTAATGGAAAACTGGTTAACATTCATATTGTGTGTTAAAAAATCAAGAGTACTTTCAGGGTGAAAACACATTGATATTTAAAGCCAGAACGACAATCTGGCAGTTGGCCTTGCTTTGATTAGCTTTAAAAATGGTTTGCCAATGGAATGCATATAAATGACTGTCTCTCTCATATGGATATGGGGGTTTATGTGGGTTCTGGGTGTAGAAGTTTGAGGTGGTAAGCGCACATGAACTGAGGCTTTGGAGCCATGGCCTGTGATGTGCCCCTGAACTTATAATTGTAACTAACTATGTGGTTAACGTCTTCACTAGGTCCTGGGCCTGTTGGATGAAGAAGAGTTCAGTGAGGAAGATTTTCATCTGCTAGAGAAGATCACACTGCGAAGTTCAGCAGAAAAGATTAAATCCAAGATCAAGCAGATGAACTTGAATTCCCAAAAGTATGCCCTGTTTTTGTTTGTCTTCCCAAGCCGATATGTCTGTAGATGTAAAATTATTTGTTTATGAGAGGAAAACTAAAACCTATTATTTCTCTTCACAGGGCCAGTGATCTAATCATGAAAGTAGACGCTCTCCTCTCTGCATCACCTAAAGGAGAGGCCAGAAAAGACGTCAAATTTCTGAAGGACAAACACAGGTGCAGTACTGCTAAAGCTAAAGATTTTCTTTACAGTGTTTCAGTTGAGTTTCTACATTTTGAAAAGCAAATGATATATTGCACCAGACCCTCTTGCTGCTTTTATGACTGCAAAACAGAGAAAATAACACATTGCATATATAAGCTGTATAAGTATCTCAGGTATCTGCTATCATGCCTTTGAGTTGATTTTTTTTTTTTTTTTAATGAATTATTCTAACATGAATGGGTCTGAAATTAAATGGCAAGTTGTCTGTCCAAATTGGTCAGACAACTCAATGAAAGTGTGAGTCAGCTACATATTCAAACATCCCACCCCCGCGATCTAACTGGGTTGCCATGGCTATGAGCAACCTCTTGTCATTATTTATGCTATTCACACCTACTTGCGACACTGAAGTAGTCCATTTGCAGTATCAGTTACTAAACCTCTACTTCAGTTTTTCTCATTAATGCAACATTTACTTTCACTACCAGTGTATCAAGCTGACCAGATGTGTCTTTCAACAGCGTTCTTCAACTGACACAGCGTGAAGATGAGGTGTTCTATGACGTGGTTGCCATTGTAGATCCTCTCACCAGGGATGCACAGAAGCTGGCTCCTTTATTGGCTGTGCGTACAACTTTGGTCACATCTAAGAGCTTATCGTTCCTCAAGCATGTGTGTGCTGTGATTCAGCTGAGAGACGTGTGCTTTTGCTTTTTAATATAGTCATAGTATGTCCTGCGTCTACAACAACAACAACTGGACAACAAGTGTTACTAGATAATAACTGTTTCATATGAGAAAAAGTAGTGGCACTTGATGTTTCAGAAATCTGATTCTTCCATTGAGACTCTTTTAAATTTCAATGTTTTTTTTGTTGATTGTTGAAATCTTAATTCCAATTATTAGTTCCGGACATGAAAATGGAAATCTGCCCTTGGAATCACTATAAAATAATTTTTAAAAAAACATTTTTAGATTTCTTCAACTAAGTGCAGCATTCTCTTTACATTATATTTTAGTTTTATGCATTCAAGGTATACATGTAATCAGTTCATGCATTCTCTTGACTTGTTGCTGGCACCATGCTCTACTTATTGGGCTACAGGAATCTTTTCATGTAAACCCTCGTATTGGTTTCGGTATTTTGCTATGGTCTGCTGATCTTTAAAAAGATTTTTTTATATACATAACCATTGTATTACGTCCTCTAAAGTCAGAACTAAACTTGAAATGAGCACGATTGGCTTTGTGGAGCGTGACCTTAAGCCTTCCCTCCTGAATCCTGTTGTTTTTGATTGTGTGAGTGGGTAATAACCAGGCCGTCTCCTCTGTGTGTGCTGCAGGTGCTTGGTCAAGTGGTCAATATGAAAGTGCAGGTGTTCATGAACTGTCGAGCCAAGCTGTCTGAGATGCCCCTGAAGAGGTGAGAGCAAAAGCTTAATTAAACTTCAACTCTGAGAGTGTTGGGGGACGCACGCATACACACACACACACACACACACATTCATACAACAGCCTAGTGCTGTTCTGCAGATATCACCTTGTTTTGTTTTATGTTTTTTTTTTTTCTTTAACAGTATTTGATTGTTAAAATGGTTAATGTGAAGTCAGAGTGGTTGAAACACTTTTCAACCACTCTGACTTCACATTAACCATTTTTTCAATACATTTATATATGTTTTTTTGTTTTGTTTTTTGGAGCTTGATAGCCACTGATTTCTACATTTGACATATTCCATGAATGATTGCTTTAAGTGCTGAGGTATAAAAAAAGTAATATAAAAAAATATGTTTAAGTAAAAACTGCACTGATTTAAAACACCTGCATTTCATAGAAATTCTTGTGATACAATGAGAGAAATTGTTGTGACTTCATGCTGCAGTCTAAAAGCTTAACTAAAAATATATTTTAAAAAACTGTTGTTAATATTGGAAGAAGTGGGTGGAGTAATGTAAACAAGAATCAATGACTGTGAATTTTTTAACCTATACTTGAAAATCAGAATGTATATTCCTTGTTCTGTTGTTTTATTTTATTTTATTTTATTTATTTTTTCTCTCTTTAGTACCATGTATAACATTTTCATTTTCAAACATTACTTATTTAAATCTCCAAAAGAAGGTCAGGATTAGATGTACATTGAAAATATTTTGTCGTAGGATAGCTATTCCCACCTTAAAAGGACAAATTACAACAGACCACCAGTTTATTTTACAATTGATGTCTTTTCCTTTGTTTTTTTGGCAGCTTCTATCGATATGTTTTGGAGCCGGATGTTTCCTTCTTTGGCAACAACTCCCTTTCCCCCGGCCCTGTGGCTCGCTTTACTGAAATCCCAGAATCCCCTCTGCTTACTCTTAATATGATCACCCCAGAGAGCTGGATGGTAGAGGCGGTCAGGAGCCCATATGATCTAGACAACATCCACCTACAGGAGGTATGAATTCTAACTCCGAGTTCAGTATTTGTATATTAACCAAAGCGGAGTTGTGCACTTGATCAGGTGTTGTTGTTTTTTTTTTTGTTTTTTTTTGTATTTCATACTGCACAATAGCCACAGTAGTGCTTTGAAATGTTCACATTTTTTGACACATAGATGCATTTGCTCAGAATCTCTTTTAAAGATGCACCAAGTATTTTGTTCATTCATGTTTCACTATCAAACTTTATTAGTTACTTTTACCTGATTGAATTCTCATTCTCAGCCAGGCCTGGAAAGAGATGTTTAGTGTCAGTATGACGGATCTTGATAAATAAATGAGTCTTCTCTTACTTTATGTTTATCAGATCAGCAGTGTAGTGAATGCAGAGTATGAGCTTGAGTATCTGCTGTTGGAGGGCCACTGTTTTGACCTGTCCACAGGCCAGCCTCCCCGAGGACTTCAGTTTACACTGGGCATGAGACAGGAACCTCTAATGCATGACACCATCGTGATGGCCAACCTGGTGAGTTTGTCCCTCTTCTTGGCTTTTTCCAAATATATATTGTATTTTTCATTGTTAAATCTCTTAAGGGAATTTTCCTAGTGTGGTAAGTGTTACATGGACCTAAAATGAGAATTCTCTCATGATTTACTCACCCTCATGTCAATCCAAACCTGTATGACTATTTCTTCTGTGGAACACTAAAGCAAAAACTAACCCACTGCATTGTACAGGGCTATTTCCAGTTGAAGGCCAACCCTGGTGCGTGGATCCTGAGGCTACGTGAAGGCCGCTCAGAGGACATCTATCAAATACAGGCGTGAGTGTTTTCTCTTTGTGGATTTACATACTGCCATTCAAAAGTTTGGTGTCTGTAAGATTTGTTAATGTTTTTGAAAGAAGTCTCTTATGCTTGCCAAGTCTACATTTGTTTGATTAAAAAATACTGTCACTAAATATTATATCATATATATCATATTTTGAAATATTACTGTAATATTGTTTTCTAGTATAAAATGTAATTTATTCCTGTAATTGGGGAAAACTGAGGGAAAAATAGAAATCTTTTGTAACATTATAAATGTCTATGCTGTCACTTTTGATCAAGTTAATGCATCCTTGCTGAATAAAGGTATTAATTTCTTTAAAAAAAAAAAAAAAAACGTTTTAACCCCAAACTTTTTAATGGTAGTGTACGTTTGGCTGACTTGTTTCCACATGATGTAAAATCCTTTCATGCTATGGATTTTATAAGTACATGCATTCCCTGGGAGACAACCCTGTCATTTTGGATTTGTTAACGATATGCTGTACCAGGAACAGAGATGAGATCCAAAATAAAGGGCAAAAAGAAACAGCCACACTACAGACATAAAACTCTCCAAAATGCTTATTCTTAATTTTAATTCCTTTTTCAGATTGTGCATGTTTTAGTCGTTCTTTAAGGAAACAGTTGTTCTTCTACAATTATGGGAGACAGTAAAATTTATACCCCATTCATGCAGGTTAAAGTTGGAAAGCAATGTCATTTTTCACACTGCTAGTGCGATTATTCATACAGTCTGGGGTCTGGCACACAAAGAAACCAACAGAGAGAAAGAGTGTGTGTGAGAGAGAAAAAAAGTAACACACACACACACTGCTGACTGCTAAATGAATGGGAAGGCAGTGTTCCTTCAGTGTGTAATTCACTGATATCCTGCTCTGAGGAAGTGCAGCCTAATGGATCCAGGGTTTCATTTAGGATGCTGAAGCTAACAGCACTCTGTGTCCTGTATAACTGGACATTTATCATGCTTTTAATGTCATCACAACTTCTCACTGAGACAGGAGGAACGTGACAAAAGAAATGCTCAAAATAATTCCACTATTGAATTGTGAGACATTAGTGAGAAATCAGAATAATTACAGTGATTGCAAGGCAGCACTCTATTGGTATTCCTCAAGTGTTCTATTCTACTACTTGTTCTTCATCATCTTCATCGCGTTCTTATCCGTATTGTTGTTGTTCTTCTTGTCCCTTTTCCTTTTCATCCTCTTCCTTCGTCCTCTTGTTCTCTTTAATATTGTTTTTCTTTGTCAGTTTCATTACATTTGTCCTTATTGTTCGTTGTCATCTTTGATGTGTTCATTGTTTTCTTCTCCTCTGTGTTGTTCTTGTTATTGCTTCTTCTGTTTATCTTGTCCTCATTGTTGATCATCTGTTTATTAGGGGCCACGCACCGAAGGTGCGTAAGCACCTATTGTATCTGTTAGTTGTCGTCGTCGTCGTCTTCTTCTTCTTCCACTCTTGAAGTTTATGGCAGCCCGTAGAACTGTATGGTAAAAAGTTGTGAAATTTGGCACACGGATAGAGGACAGTCTGAACATTAACCAACATTTGGAAAGCAGATACTCATTTTGAGTCTCTAACTCAATCCGTATAGCGCCACCAACTGTCCAAAATTTCACTTAGCAATTCTAATAGTGATTCAATTGCAGCCTATAACTTCATTTTCCGACATTAAAATTTTATTTTTAATTTTCTGAAAAACTTACTTTTTCAAACAATATTCTCCAAAATTGTCTTACATCATCTTCAGACTATGCTGGCAAAAAGTTATTAAAAGATTTTTAATAAATCAAACCATTCTCGAATAACACGCAAACAAATTCAACAAAGTGCACGACAAAATGTAAAGCTGGATCTCTGCAACGCAGTAGCATATTCAGACCAAACTTAGTACGTTATCACAAGCATGACCTGATGCTACATGCAGCGTTTCATCACAGTGCCACCTACTGGTCAGGAGATAGGAAAAATTGTTGTTTTTTTTGCTTTTGCTTTGCTTCAGTACAGCATACCAAGTCGAATGACACCCAGTTTTCTCATATCGGCCATTATGGACATCGGCCAATTTGAATTTTGTCATAAATTGCTGTATTTTATGAACACATTAGCGTATTATGAAACTCGGTTTTGTGTCATCACAACCATGCCCTCAAGGTACTCAAGTTTCGGAAACAGTGGTTCTGGCCACCTTGTGGTCAGAATTTATAATGAAATTTCAATAAATGCCAATAGCTCTTGATTTAATTTAGCCTGTTTTCATGAAACTGGTCTTGATAGTCATACCAAGAACAATGATACCAATTATGCCATATTCGGTTGAACTTTCTGTCTGCCATTTTGAATTTCTTTAAAAACATACTTTTTCAAACTTCTTCTAGACCATGGTCCGATTTTCACCAAAATTGGCTAAGATCATCTTCAAACCATGGCATCAAAAAGTTATTAAAAGCTTTTTGATTGACCAAACCGTTCTCGAATAATGCATCAACAAATTGTTTGTAGATAAAGTAAGCCTTATAGATTTATTTGCTGTGTTGTGAGCGCTGGTATTTCCTTCATGGAGTGTTGATATAGGCTGTTTATTTGTGTTTATATAGTGTTGTGTATGTTTCAGGCACGATGGAACGGACTCTCCTGTCGATGCTGGTGATGTCATTGTGGTGCTCAACAGCTTCCACAGCAAGATCATCAAAGTTAGAGTAAGTGTTGTGATGTTACCGTAGTACTCGCAATCTATTAACAAGCATTTACAGACTGTGCCTCCATATAAAACACTAGCTGAAGGGACTAATGAAAAAGTAACATCTGTTCAAATATTAGGTCCAGAAAAAGCCTGACAAACTCAATGAGGATCTTTTAAGTGAAGAAATCGAATCAAAAGGCCTTTGGGACTCAATAACCAGGTGAGTCTGATTTTTGAATCAAATTTAGGATCACATCTTTAAAATCCAGAGTTGAACAATACTTTGTTTTTCTAAAGTCATAAAAATATCACATTCACAGAAAAAGAGAGTGCAAGATCTTTGCATACGGCTAGGCCTGCATAGAGTCTGTGGCTGCAGATTTCTACAGAATTTGAATCAACAAGCTTCTGTCATTATCTATAAATATATTTTGTTTTGTTTTGTTTTGTTTTGTTTTTTGTTTTTGTTTTTTAGTAAATATGTTTTGGCTAATTTGATAATGGACACGTTGATCAACTCCATTCTGTAGAATCTTCCATAATCAGTGTGGAAAAAAAAAAAAAAAAAAAGTGCAGATCCTGGGTGGGCCTGCCTTTGACTATGTAAATACACACACATCATAATTCAAAAGTTTGGGGCTGGTAAAATTTTAAAATGTTAAGGTTTTAATATTTACCAGGCTGCATTTATTTGATCAAAAATACAGTAAAATTGTGAAATATTATTACAAATTAAAATAACTGTTTTCTATTGATTCCTGTGATGGCAAAGTGATGCAAAGAACTTTCAGCATCATTACCTCCAGTCTTTGATGTCACATGATCCTTCAGAAATCATTCTTCTGATATGCTGATTTGTTGTTCTTATTAATGTTAATTTTGAAAACAGTTATGCTGCTTAAGATTTTAGTGGAAGCTGAATCATTTTATTTGGGGCTCTGTGATGAATATCAAGCATTTATTTAAAAATGGAAATCTTTTGTAACATGTCTTTCCTGTCACTTTTGATCAATTAATGTGTCATTGCTGAATGATAATATTAATTTCTTTAAAAAAAATCATACTGACCCCAAACTTTTGAACGGTAGTGTATATTTGTGCAGGGGGTTGCATTTTAACTAACATCTCTGTTGATGATGTTTTATGATCTGTCTCCTTTGCTCATTGCTGTCTTTGTGAAGTATGTGGAGTTCTTTGGAGAAAAGGTAGGGAACTTAATCTATACTTTTAATTCTCTTACTTCTCTTTCTCACTTTTTGTTGCGTCAGTAAGTGACACAGCAGAATTTCAGTTTGTAAGCGGTGATCTATCTTTTTCATTGAGTTTCTCCTCAACTTGATTTTCACACCTATCGTTCTCCACATTTAGAAAGTTTGCCAGGTTGTTTGGAAATTCCACCTTGTCTCAGCAGTGTTACATCACCTCCACTCCATTTGATTTAACAAATCTTGTCTCGCCTTATTTATTTATTTTTTTTTTTTATATTTTATATTAGTATGTGGTTTGGAAACGGGGGACTGAAATATTCCTAAGGTGTGATGCTTGCTATCTATTAAAAAAATGCTCTAATGTGAATATCTGTGCAGAGGCAGCAGTAGGTGAGATCTTGGCTAGGGAGGTTGTGGAAAGCTACAGATGGCACTTGTTTTATTTTGTGGCAATGATCAAAATTGAGATCTTCAGGAGTCTCTGTACCTCCTCAGAACATGCATACTGTGAGTTGCTTAATAGATCAGCAAACTGTTTGCAAAATCTGTGTTCTTTGTCATCAACTTATTAAAAGAATAACTTGTGCTGTTTCAACCTAGTAAGCTGAACCAACAGAAGTTAGTGCTGAGAAAAGGTTTAGCATCATTTGTTTGCCTATGTCACTTACTTTGGTTTGCTATTTTGTTACCTAATTTAATTACGTTCATATAGTAAATGGGGCTTTGTCAGTCAGCAATGAGAATATGCTCAATAATAAGACCTTTTTCGGTCATTTTTTTTTAACTATAGCAAGATATTTTTTTTATCAATTTGAAGGACCAAGCTGTTTGTTTAACAATTAAACCTGCTTATTTTTTCCTCCTACTGAGTAGGGTTTTTTTTTTTTTTTTTTTTTCCTGTTATTTTTTTCTTCTTTTTTTCCTTTGCAATATCCACAACTCTGCCAGTGGATTGGCAAATACATTTTAGTTTTAGTTTTTTATTGAGTAAGGATGCATTATCAAAACTGACATTACATAATGTTACAAAAGATTTCTATTTTAAAGAAATGCTGTTATTTTTAAACATTTTATTTATCAAAGAATCCTGAAAAAATCATGGTTACCACAAAATATTAAGCAGCACAACTGATTTCAACATTGATAATAATAAGAAATGTTTCTTCAGCATCAAATCAGCAAATTTTCTGAAGGATCATGTGACACTAAAGACTGGAGAAATGACCACTGAAAATTCAGCTTTTCCATCACAGGAATAAATGTTTTTTATATATATATATATATATATATATATATATATATAATATATATATATATATATATATATAAAATTGTAATAACATTTCACAATATTACTGTTTTTACTGTATTTTTGATCAAATAAATTGATACAGACTTGGATGAGTATAAGAGACTTCTTTCAAAAACTAACCCCAAACAAAGTTTTTGAGAGAAGTGTGCTTTTGGGTGTTTTGCAGATTTGCTGGTGGGCCAAGTGTGGATGATGGCGACAAGAAGAAAGACATCCTCAACATTTTCTCAGTGGCCTCTGGACATTTATATGAGCGCTTCTTGAGGTAGGATCACCGCTTGTTTGAACGCAACCGCACAGTGGCGACTCCAGGATTTTTTACTTGGTGGTGCTAAAAGTGGGGCTTAACAGTTCAAAGGGGGTGCTAAGAAATCGAAGTACATTTAATAACTTCAATATTGTGCATTTATTGCATTTAATTTTCAATTTTACCTTTAAACCAGGGCTTTACAACTGCAGTGAGCTAATGCTTTAAAAATTGCGAACAAAATGGAAAAGAGCAGGGTGTCATGATGTGATATAATCGCTGCGTGAGAAACTGAAAAAGCAGAATGAGGCACAACGGTCAAGACAACTGTTTAAAGCATTATGTTTAGATTGAAAACAACCTTCTCTCTTTTTCATCAGCAGTAGGCTAGGGCAAACAATGAGCAAGATTTAATATTAAAAATCTATATTATTTGACGTTTATAATATTGACAGGCTTTCGACAGTAATCAAGGGCTTAAGCCACCAGAGTAGCTACTCACCAATTGCAGATTACAAGAGGACAATACATCTGTTGTTATCTTCTGATGTATTTTTAGATGTGTCAGAAGTCTACAGTCTTTTGCTTGATATTTAATAATGCTCCATTATGATGGCTTTTGATGAGGAGTTTAATATGTTCGCTAATGCACACAGCACCTGAGCATGGCCTAATTGACTCCTCCCCCAATCAAGACTATTGTTAATACATATAGGCACATTAAAACATTTATTAAACTTTTTTTTTTCTTTAGAATTTTAATGACTTTTTTATTTTTAATGAAATTGATGCTGGAAGTAAAAAACAGGAAAACTATTATGAAATCCTTGGGGGGCTGTGCCGGTGCTATGCAAATTTATGCAGTGGCTAGAGTCCCAGCAAGCCCCAGCCTAGCGCTGCCACTGCAACTATGTCATTGTTGTCTTTAGCTCCTCATGTTTCTTCTGCTTCCCCTTTTTCCCCTTATAGAATAATGATGCTGTCTGTACTTCAACACACAGCAACCCCTGTCAAGTTCTGGTTCCTCAAAAACTACCTCTCCCCCTCATTCAAGGTAAGACAATTCCCAGCATGCTCGAGGCTCTCACTTGGCCATCCACTGACTGACAGATGCATTTTGTACACACACACACACACAAAAAAAAAAAAATAGCTAACTGAAATGACCCTTTCAAATCTGATTGGATGAATAGATATTTTTGAGAGCCGGGGTTCACAGATTTTTATATGTTTTTATTTTTAATCAGTCTGTGAGGAAGTTACAGATAAACATTTCTGAGGAATACCTAGTTGCTGGTTTTGACCAACTTTAAAAAGTTTATGGCATCAGTTTTTTTAATGAACCTTTTTTATTTATTTATTTTTTCATTTTATAAGATATGCACGTTTTGTGTGTGATGCCTTGATCTTAGTGTGATATCAGATTTATTTATAAATTCTTATACTTGTTTGTAGTAGTACATAATTTGACCAAAAATCTTTATTATATATTAATATGATTAAAATAAAAACTATAATAATTATCATTGTTTTTATAATTATAATAATAATTATTATTATTATTATTATTAATATTAAATGAAATATTAAAGAAAATAAGAAATATTACTATTGTAATATTTCACTGTAGAATAAAAATATTTTATAGTACAACTATAAAATTACATTTACAAAATATTTAATATTTAATTTCATTCAAATATTTTCATTTTCAAATGAAACTCTCATGGGTACCTTCTGTAAATATATAAAAGTATGAGACATATCAGGAATACAAGGTTATGTCTCTTAAATGTCAACGGGTTGCATAATGTGGTGAAAAGAAGTATTGGTCATATTTGGAGCATTAAAATTTTTTAAAAAATTGGGTTTTAAATCTTTTTATTTTATCACATGGATATGGTAGAAAACGAGGAGTAGCTATCTTAATTCCCACTTCGTAAAAGTTTATATCTGAAATTAGAGACAAGGAAGACATTGGTTACTTTATTTAATATCTATGTGGGATTTTTTCTTTTAGAAAATATTACAGATGATAGCCTCAAAAACATAAGGTATACTGATATGTGGAGGAGACTTAAATATCCATCTCCAACCCAAACTGGACCTGTCTAACAACTTCACAGGCTTCACAACTTCACAACACCCCCCCCCCCCCCACCCCCATTTGCTGAATCAAATAAAGACTGTGAGAGAAGAAATTAAAATATATGAAAATGATGTAGAAAAACAGGTAAAAATCATTAAATTCTATGAAACTGGCCCTAGAGCCATTAAACTTCTAGACTGGCACCTTTGCAAACAAAGAACAAAAATATAGTGAAGAATATAAGAAAATCTGTCTACAGGGAAAATAACTAGCAATATAAAGGATATTCAAAATTCCTTTGAACATTATTACAGAACCCTTTATTCTCAATTTCAAACACTTGATTTCACATTTTATTTATACTTTAAACATACCATCAATTGGCACAGAACAAAACAAAATATTAATGGCTGAAATGACACCAGAAAAATTAGACAAGGCATTAAATAGGTTAAGACAAATAAATCTCCTAGAAAAGACGGATTCCCGTATGAATTTTCCGTACTAAATTAATCTCCCTACTTCTTAGATCTTTTAAACACGCGCTTAAAGAGGAAAAGCTCCCTCAGTCATGGAGCGAAGCTATCATATCTGTGATATATAAACATGGAAAGAATAGTTAGTTCACATAGTGTAGTTCATATAGACCTATCTCAGTACTCAATGTAGATTACAAATTGTATACCTCATTCCTGGCAAAAAGATTAAACAGTTGTACCTGAATTAATAGATTTGGATCGGACCGGGTTTATACAAAACAGAAAACTTTACAATTGGCAAAAGAAAAGGGGGGAAGGTCCCTACCATGCCTGCAAGATTATGTTTCTGCCCAACTGAGAAATGTACTTTTTGGAATTTAATGAATTTAGTGATCAGATTTGGTCTGGAGAATCAGAATTTGTATATATTTTTATAGACACTACGATTCAACTATCAGAAGAGCAATAAATGATTGCTCCCCTTTGAAACTGTGAAGTACAGTGTATATTCAATAATGCTTAAAATACAGATGATAGTGAAAAATTATTAATATCTGTAATATATACTTGTATCCAAGATATTAAAAGTCTCTCTACTAAGTATGCTTAAGAAAAGTGTATGCGAATGTAAGTGTAAGGAATGCAGATTTACATCTCTGATGCAGAATGGCTAAATTTATGGCATTCAAAGTGTGTAACTAGTCAATCCAGGGCTTTAAGGTAATTCTGTTGGAAAAATAATATCCATTACTTTATTATGCCTAAAGTGAAAGCCGAACAAAAAGGAGTAACAAATCAAGGTCCTTGCTGGAGGCAAACAGTGAAAAAAAAGCAATTACTTGCCTATGGCTCCAACAACTTCCCCCAAGGAGAATTCATTAGGAACAAATTGTTACAATTTGTTTACAATATGGAAAGACTGACATTCAAGTTGAGATAACAGGAAGAGTCTTTTAAAAGACACAGGAAAATGGACAATGTATGTATCACAACAGAGAGAAGGGAGATAAATACGTCAAAGGGAAATATGTATGCATATATGTGAGTATATGTAAATATGACTTTACAGGTGCATATTGTAACCAGTTGACTTTCTTTTACTCAAGGAATTCTTCAACATAGTGATTGTACCAGCTGATTATGGGAATAGGAGTTTTTTTATTAATGTTTTTTCCTAATCTTAACCAAAGAAAATGAGAAAAATGTAACCTATACATACTTCTGTAATTTATTGTCCTCTATAGTTTATCCCTTTATGTTTGTGTGTATATAGGACACAATCTCTCACATGGCGAAGGCATATGGTTTCCAGTATGAACTGGTCCAGTATAAGTGGCCCCGATGGCTTCACCAGCAGACAGAAAAGCAGCGCATCATCTGGGGTTATAAGATCCTCTTCCTGGATGTGCTTTTTCCCCTGGCCGTGGACAAGATCATATTTGTTGATGCTGATCAGGTGACCTTACACATGAGGAAAAACAACAGTGGTTCTGAATGGAATGCTAGCCTGCTGCATATTTGTAGAAATAGGATGTGAAAATAAATTACAGTTGTTTTGCATTTTTCATCATTGACACCCTCATGTTGTTCCAAACCCATAAGATGTTTGTTCATCTTTGTTGAGTGAGGTTTGCTCTTGCTCGTCAAGTCAGTACAGTTGAACTTCTGTATTTGATGTGCCGTGTATGTGCATTATATGAAAATAAAAGCCTAAATTTAAACTGTTCATCATATGAAAAGGACCATGTCTCTCTGGAGACTTGGATTAAACTGTTTATATATTTATACGCTTACAATGTATTTATGGACATGTCAAAAAAAGTTATGGAGAAATTGACTTTCAGTAGAGCAGAAATCACTTCGATTTCTTGAAAAATATCTTCATTTGTGTTTTGAAGATGAACGAAAGTCTTATGCGTTTGGAACGAAAAATATTAAAAATCATGGCTGATATTACTTCCAGTTTATCCCTCACATTTGAAGGGCAAATTGAGCATTGCATTGTAAGATACAGCGTTGTGCACATTTTGACAGATTTGGTAGTTAAATAGTGATAGTATGTTTATATTTATGCATGGTGATATGCATCATTTACCAACCTGTGAATCTGATTTAACAATACATGTCTTACGGTTTGGCATTTTTTATGTAACTCCAGCCAAAGGAATTCACAGCCGTTTATCCAACAATTCATCCTGTTAGTGCATTAGCAAATACTGATATCTTCAAATTGCAAAACTTGCCCCTGTGAATGCTTTATATTTAGATCGTCAGGGCAGATTTGAAGGAGCTGAGAGATCTGGATTTAGAGGGCGCCCCCTATGGCTACACGCCATTCTGCGACAGCCGGAAAGAAATGGAAGGCTACCGTTTTTGGAAGACTGGCTACTGGGCCTCCCATCTTGGACACAGGAGATATCATATCAGGTTAGGCCGAGGCAAATTACATTAATGTACATTGAAAATACAGAATATCACGTTTGTCTTCAAAATTCTAGTCATGTGATAAATTATAGAATGCTATAACATTTTAAAATTTGGTATCGAAAGAATGTCTGAAATTATGAGAGATGTAATATTCAGTAAATGTTTCCCTTATCATCCAGTGCATTATATGTGGTGGACTTAAAGAAATTCAGAAAGATTGCAGCTGGAGACCGGCTCAGAGGGCAGTACCAAGCCTTGAGCCAAGATCCCAACAGTCTGTCCAACCTGGACCAGGTATTAGCTTGACATATCGCTCAAGACAGCCATATGTTCACCACTAGTGAAGGACTTTCATGTGATTTCAATGTTTCTCTTTGGGGCTTCATGCTAACAGGACCTTCCTAACAACATGATTCATCAAGTAGCCATCAAGTCCTTACCTCAGGAGTGGCTGTGGTGTGAGACCTGGTGTGATGACAATTCCAAAGCCACAGCCAAGACCATAGATCTGGTTAGTATGCATTCACACCACACTATCTTTCAGCACTAGCAACATGCTACAGCTAAGCAAGAATGGGAGACCCATTTGGAAGGTGGGGAGATTAAATAAAAAAAATCAATGTCAATTACGGTCATGAATATGTAAGTAAATCCAGGAAACTTGCATGGTATGTAAAAGGATACCAAAATAGGTATGGTTTATATAGCTGTTTTAAATGCAAAGATGCTGTCATATTGGCAACATTTTGTGGGCGAAAAATGGCAAGAACTCAAGCAGTTGGTCAATGTGGTGAATTTGGATGACCAATAATGTTAACATAATGAGACCTTGTTGTAGTGTTACCAATGTACATTGCAGAGTATAGATATTTTATATCTTCCAGCATAACCCCGTTTTATTTTGCACTGATTATAATTTTAGCAATGATCAAATTACTTTGTTTCATTTTATGAAAAATTGCCTTGAAATCATTCTGTGAGGTGATATCAGTTTGAAATGCCTGCAGTCTGATCATACCCAGATTTCTTCATTCCCACCCTGGCTAACGCACATACACAGAGCGACAAAAATAGTAGTCTCATTTACACCTTCTTCCTCCCTGCCGGCTGCTCCTGGGAAATGGAGAGGGAAACGTCTCATTAGAGACGGCAGTGAGGGAAATGTGTGCGAGGGCTGCAGCTCACAGCACAGGCTGGACTCACTCTCTCAGCTTCACAAGAGTGCTGACCACTGCATTCCATTCAGCGCTCTCACCTCATTAATGTATACCAAGTTTAGAAAGTCTTTTACTTCAGTGGCATATGGGTTTATTTTTTACCATAGGCACACTTTGCGGGTGGGACATGTCCCCACCATTTTTTGAATCATCTTGCGGCACGGATGTACCTAATACAAATGAAACATCTCCAGTTGACTAGCAGAATATTCATATTATTTGTTTGTTAAATAAGAGGCGATCTGGCGCTGGAATGTGTTGTTTTTTTAAATCATGCTAAGCGTTCGTTGCCACTGTTATCAGTGGCGAAAGACAACAGTGTTCTCTTGTGGCTCGTGCACAGTCATACAGATGAGCGCTTCAATCTGTCACTTAACACCATTGCAGAGACTCTCTATTCAATCCAGTGAAATCACAAAACAAAATGCACACAAATGTGTCCCTGCTCTTGATTTACAATCACTGATGAACATCTTTGGTTTTAATGAGAAAAGAAAAATAATAGACAAAGGCGGATTAGAACCCAACAAAAGCTCTACCACCAGACCATTAGGGCGCTCAAAAATTTATTGCAGGATCTATATATTTATTCACTGAAATTAAGAATCTTGGGACTAACAATATATTGTATTATAAAACTATCACGTTAAACATGACTTCTATGTCAATCAATTAAACTCAATGTTTTTTTTGTGTGTGTGTGGTTGCAGTCACTCCGTATTATCATTGCTTTACTATTCCGTAATAATGAATAGTTTTCTACTTTATATAGTGCTGCTAATACATTTTGATGTTTAAAGACGTCGAAGTGCTACCTACTGAAAATAAGTTATATTAAAATCCATTTAAGTAAATATAAATATTGATCAGCTGACAAGAAAAGCCTTTGTAGAAACTTTAAGTAAATAATGTTAATTGCATGAACATTCATTATAAAAGTCTTTGTCACTTTTAATCTATATAATGCATCCTTGCTAAATAAAAGTTAATTTCTTTCAAATAAATAAAATCTTGCTGACCCCAAACTTTTAAACAGTAGTATACGGTTTTAAATCAGTTCACTGACAATAATTTACTATATAACTTGCAGCAAAACTTTTCTTGTTTGTTATCACTGCCATAATAAAATTCAATAGCCCCAAGCCCTACCCGTGAAAAATATGGACACCCTTGATAATGTGTTTCTTATGATCTTAACCTTTTGAGGATTATGCTTAAATGCCTGAAATAATGTGGTGTGCTTTTAGTTTTGGCATCATTTCTTAAGAGTTGATGTAACTTAAAAAAAAAAAAAAAAACTCTTTCTCTGCCATTGGCACAACGAAAGTGCCGTTATGTTGTAAAAATGTGCTTTGTGACTCAAAAGTCGTGAAAGTGTTGATATCAAGCTATATTATAGATGAACGGCATTGGCAGTTTTCACTGGAAGTGCTCAAGAAATGAAATAAAGCCACTCAAGGCACTGTTGGAAAAGGTGGAAGGAAGTGTTTTACCACCACAATTGACTCTTTCTTTGGGTTGATTTATTGCAGTGCAATAACCCAAAGACCAAAGAGCCCAAGCTGAGTGCAGCCGTGAGGATTGTTCCAGAATGGTCTGAGTATGACAATGAGATAAAGCAGTTTCTGAAACAGGTGAAAGAGCAGGAGAAAATTACCCAGGGTACACCATCACCGCAGCACACAGGTAAGACTTGGTCATCACTAAAATGACAATATTTTTTCCAGTAAGACTTGTGATTAAACAAGTTCATGAACATAATTTGTATTTTAACAGGCACTCAACGTGATGAACTTTAGCACTTGATGTTTGCACCTAAACTTCCTGTGAATCTTGAACTCAACCATACAGAGATGTTTTCCACAACAGGAACACTGAGGAAATACACACTAGGAAACTTAATGGACTTTGTCATTTTTTTTTATGCATATTATTTTGAAAGAGAGTTCAGTTTGAATTCTTACTGACTTCAAGATGTAAACTGTATACATGACATAGCTTTTTATAAATTGTTGATGTAAAGAAATTGCAGTGTTATCTGATATTTTTGGCAGGTCTTACAATGGCACTGATGTATCTGTAGTATTTATAAGGGAAAACATGCCAATATTGTGTACATTCCTCCAGAGAAGACTAAATGTAAATTCTTTTTTGTAACATTTTCAGTAAATATTGTCACCATATTTTATCAGTCAGTGTTTGCAAATGAAGGGTACCTGAGATTTTAAATGGTTGCTTTATAACAAAGGTCTCACTAATAAATTCACTTTTAAATTGCTTTGATATTTTGAAATATTAAATACTATGATGTAGGGCTCTTGAAAATGTTTGTTTCCAGAATGAACCATACAATTGTGAACTATTATGGGGGGAAAATAATCGAATTACCATATTTGTCAACTCTGCAGGTCCCATCCCCAAAACAGTCTATATCCCAGGTATTGAGGCGGATCTTTTACATTTCCTGTTTTATTTATAGTGTTATATTACATCATTGTCTCTGTACATGTTTGTTTCTATGCCTTGATGGCCAAGGATGTGGATTTTCTCAGGAATAAATTGATATTTTTATTCTGAGAAGGATAAGTCTTTATGACATACTGGGTTTTAAATTCATTCATGTTGATGTTAACTTGTTTTTTTATAGTGTGTCTTAAACAGACAAAAAGATCCTATTAATTTAAATAAGCATTCATATCTCTTTATTTAATTATTTACAGCATTATTTGATTCATAGAAAAATAGTTTCATTTTCTATGTACATATTCTCAGGAATGAAACATTCAACACGTATAGACGTTGCTTGGCCATTAACCTTGCACTCTGGATTGTAAGATCCCTGAAAGTAGAGGAGCTGCTTCAAACAACAAGCAGTTAACAAGCGGGATCATTTGACAGCCTGTTCTTAAGGCACTTGTCAAGTCAGAACCGTGCCTGTGGGCGGGTTCAGAAGGTGCCAGTTACTATTGGCTGACTCCAGCACATATTCAGGCCCTAGGTCCCTTTAGCTGAGTCTTAGTTGAAACCGAATTTGAAATTAAATGGTCCAGAACCAAAAGGATTGAATCCCTGGAAGTTCTCCCAGCCACCATGGAAGTGGTGATGGTGATGTCCCCCACCCTGCTGACTCTCTGGGTCCATGGGATCCTCGCCCTGGTCAAACTTACTCCTCATCTCTGCAGAGAAACAGAAGAACAGGACTAAATTACCACAGAACCTTAACCGAGCAACAACAGGAAAAAGTTACTGGCTTAAACCACTAAAATATACCTGGGTTGGTGAGAACTTCTTTGGCTTGAGCGATGTCTATGAACTTCTTCTCTGCCTTTTTCTTTTCTTCTGCATCATGGAAGTTGTCTGGATGCCACTGCTGCGCCAACTTTCTGTATGCTTTTAGGATCTCTTTCTTTTGGGCGGTTCTGCAATCACAGAAGTTTAATAAGAGTGTTTACTCATTTCGAAATGAGTATTGGGCCTCTGCATTGATAACACATACTACTACTCTCCATCATCTGTTTTTCTAACCTCTTTACACCCAGGATCTTGTAGTAATCTCTCTTCTTGGACTGTTTGAGGAGCCGCTGTGCTCTCTCCAGACCCTCCTTGATCTGCCGGTCATTCTCATTATGTTCTTTAGCACTCTCAAAGTCCTTAATGGCTGCCAAAAGAACAATTCTGTCACCACACCTGATCATTTTAAGAGCAATCTTGAGAAAACAGCATCTGTTTATTCTTTAAAACAGGAAAGTAAAAAAAAAAAAAAAAATGCTGAGCATGAACATACAGCAACCTTAAAAATAAATGAGCTTTTCAAAAGCCTTTACTGTGCCATTTTATCTCTGTCTTGAATTTTTATTGCCATATTTAAGGAGTATTCTTCAGGTTTTGCTAAAATAACCACAGAAAGTACTGGTAAGTGCTGATAATATAGCCCAGAATGTATTTTTTTTAATAATTCAATTTATTTTAATTTAATTAGTTTATTATTTATTTTTGCTAAAAACAAAAATGAAAAAGAAAAAAAGTTTTAAAGTGTATAAAAATGTAAAAAAATTTAGGTTGATATCTCAAAATATGAGCTTTCAGTAAGATTTCGTTTGAGCACAGTAACAAACTTTTCCACTAGATGACATCCAGGCTCCATTGGTGACCACATAAGGACTCTTCCAGTTCCATTTATAGCTTGAGTGATCTGAACCATATATTTCCATAGTTTTCATACAAATTATATAGTAGACATCCTATTCAGAAGTAGAATGTGCAGTTTGGCAGTATTTGATTACAATTCAACCTCTAACAAACAACGTGCAGAAAGAACACGGCTCGCCGCCATATCACAAATGGAGCATCTAATGTTTTTTTCTTTTAGAAAAAAACATTTTCAGACCTTTTTTCTCAAAATATAGAAAAGATGTTATATTTTGAACTCTTGGCATAAAAACAAACTGAGGTTTCTAGCAATATTTCAAAATAAAGGTCTGGTTAAGTAAAAATGTCTAGTGAATCTAGAGCTACCTTCTTCATATTGGTCATCCTGGAGGAAGGCCTCTGCTCTGTCTTTTAAAGCATTCACATTATGAGGGTCTGCGTTCAGAACTTCACTGCACATTGAGATGGCTCTAGCAGTTTGTTGGTCCTGTGGAATAAGACCAAAACATATTCACATTATTCTATCAATTACACAGAAGCAGTGTATGCTTTGGTAGATGGCGACACCTTGTGGTCATGGCCCGCAGTCTCACCTTTGACAAACAGTGGCATATGCGCTCTTTGACATTCAGTATGAACTGAGGAACATTTGGTTCAGTCTTCATAACAGATTCATATTTACTAACTGCATCACTGTACCTGTGGATTTAGAAAAACTACCATTTAGTTGTCAGTCAGTACAGGTGCACTCCCTTTCACAAATAAATTAACTTTATTCTGACCAAAGAAAAAAAACAGCAAGGACGCATTAAATATATCAAAACGTGACAGTTAAGACTATTCCATTTTAAATAAATGCTGTATATATATGTAATATTATATGTTACAATATTATTATTGATTAATAAATAAATATTTTGGGACATACTTCTCCTGCTGGATCAGTTCTTCAGCAGCCTGTATCTGTTTGTTGAGCTTCTTAACTTGCTTGTAGTGGCTGAAGCACTGCTTATGATCCGGGTCCAGTTTCAGACACTCCCTCACTTCACTGCACACAAAAAAAAAAAACTGTTAAATCTGGATCCAAAAGATTCAAAATAGTCAGGATGAAAACCAGGATGTCACTCACTTTGGACATAGTGTGGCAGCTACAGTATGTACATTTATCTTTGCATATTGCAATTCGTTTCACATACATAGTGGCCCTGTCCCAAATGGCACATTTCATATGCAGTTGTGGTCTTGTGGACTTAAAATGGCTGCCGTGTGCGCGTGTCCGTGAGACTGTAGGGTGTCCCGTTTGTTATTTTAGGTTTCAGAAGGGTGCTTACAAATGGTCGATGTGCATTTTTGCCGAACCCACACTGAAGCAAGCTCCGCAGCAGACTTCTACCCGACAGTCAAAGCGGTGTTACGTCACGAAATTGTGGACTCGTAGCAAGACCGCGAGTGTTTAGGGTGGCATTTGGGACAGGGCCAGTCTAGCCTTATATTGTGCAATCCAAACTCCCAGACTTAATGCAGAAATAACCACATGTTGACTTACTTGAGGGACATCTCATGGTCTCCCAGGTTGTAGTAGATGGTGCTGAGCTTGTAGAAAGCCTGAGTGTTGTCACTTTTGAGTTTTGAAGTGGCCTTGAGGTCACTGATGGCTTTGCCCATTTCACCCAACTGAATAAAACACTCGGCCCGCATCTCTCTGGAGTCCGCATCCCAAACACATGTCTGAGAAGATGACAAGCAAATGTAATCCATTGTTTGTTTTGTATTTTAAATATGAATACTTTGCTGTTGACAATCAATATGATATTTGTTCTGAATTCAGTTTGTGTAAAGCAAACTAACATGATATTTCTGAACAAAGAGAGCTCTTATTGAGCACAAACAATCCTTTTCTGCATCCTTCTCTAAGGTCAATACAGACTTTTGTATTACTGAAGGGAGAGGCATTAACCAGGTCACTGCTATCTTAGTATCATTGACATACTATTATAATGTTTGTTAATGTTTTGAATGAGATTTGTTTATATTTTTTGCTTTCACTTTCATTTTAGTTTAAGTTTTATTCATTTTGTTTTGTGTCACTTTTATTAGTGTTACATACACACATACATACATACATACATACATACATATACACTGTAAAAAGTAATACGCTATATCTACTCCACAAAATTTTGGCAACAGATTACAAGCAATACATTGAAGACACCTGATGATAACAAGCAAAATCACTGAAGGAAAGAGAAACACAAGAATTAACAGAGGTTTAGATGTTGATGTTTATTTTATTGAAAATGTTTGGTCACTATTATGGTGATCAGTGTTTCATTTAGTTGGGCAGTTTGACGCTTTCCTTTTTATGTCAGTTTGTGGTTTTTGTAATGGTGTTTGCCAATTTTACACATTTTAAATGGTTGACTTTTAAGGAATTAATTTGGTTAATTCTAACTCAATTCTTATATGTTGAATTTAATTAATAATATTGCTTGTAATCTGTTGCCACAATTTTATTGAGTAGATAGAGCGTATTACTTTTTACAGTGTACACACTCTATGGTTTTAGTTTTAGTTACGGATAATAACTTGATTCAGGTTAACTCACATCAATGATGATGTCGAGGTGCGATGTGGCTGAGCTGTAGTCTTTGCGGTTGAAATCGTTCTGTGCCTGGGCCACCAGTCTCTGAATTTCATCAGATTTCTTTAGCTGGCTCTGTGCCTCCTGCTCTTCCCTGCTGCTTGGATTTGATTTGAGCTGGATAAAAGAAAAAAAAATGTCATCCTTAAAAGAATTAACAGCTAGCAAGTATCAGAACAGTATAACAGTTCAAATGTGCACTATGCAGGTTAAATGAAGCCTTTGGGGTATTAGGCTGGTAATATACCCCACTGACTGACCCAACTAAGAATACTCTGGAGAAGAATGGGGAGCTATTCAGGGAGACTTAATTAAATGTTGTGTTTCCTCATGGGTGATACAATTAATATATTAATAGGAGATATAGAACGCACAGTAATTTTCTAAAGATTTTGCAAAGACAAACAAAGAATAATCACAGGACTTATGTGGATGTGCACTGATCAGAAAATTTGAGGCCAAAACCAATAACCTGTATTTTAGCATTATGTTCAAACAAATACTGACCTTATCTGCAATACTTATTTTCAAAGAGCCACTTTAAACACTTTTGCAAATATTAAACCATATGTTGCAGCAAAACGCACCACGCTGTAATATTACCAAAAATAATTCACATGTTGGTAAAATGTGAACACCTATGGCGTTATTAGGAAATAGGTATGACTTGGTATGTCCACAATGTGTTTAAATCTTTGCAAGAAGCTATTTCAAATATAGACTCTGAACTAAAGCACTACCCCTGATCAAGTAAAAGATGGCCGATAATGATCTGCTTGTGTCTGATTGGTGCATCCCTTATGCTAAACAAATGTCACTCACCACTTTTTTGAAATCATTTTCTGCTTCATCAAGTTTGCCGTGTTTCAGAAGTAGATTTCCTCTCTGAAGCCTAGCCTGTGGATTATAAGAAGAAACACTGGTTAATTTCTGGGTAACAGGTAACAGTAAATCATATAAAAATCTTGTACATATTTTTACATTGTGAAATGATTCTGAAAACCCACCGATGTAAAATCCGGTTTAAGCTCAACGACTTTGCTGAGGTCTGGTAGTGCAGATTTTGACTTTCCCATTGCTAAGTACACAGTTGCTCTCCTATAGTATGCCATGTAATTTTTGGGGTCACCATCTGATAATTAAATCAAATAAATATATGAATGAATCTAGACACACTGCTTACATCAAAGCTGCATTCTGTGAAAAACAATGCAACATTTCATCATTACACACAAGATTTTATTTAGGTTGTCATGTAAAAAGATCCAGTACTCACCGACAGCAGCGTGGAAGTGAGATAGAGCATCGGCCAGCTGTCCTGCGGCCAGAAGCTTCTTCCCCATCTCCAAATGATTCTCAACACCACCATCCTTCCCACCATTAACTCCTGCAATACATGTGAAAAGCAAATATGTTGAGTCTGGAATGAACCACAAGGTATATATGCAATACCTGCATCATGTTTTCAGTATTAGACACTAGAGTACACTAAAGTAGTGTAGTGCACATTAGAGTAAAGTTAGTATGGCATAGTATGCCTCACATAGTATGTCCACTAGAACTGACAAGATTAGTAAACATTTTAGATACGTGCAACACGTCTTCATTGTTGCAGTGAAGCCACAGCGTTTCAGCAAGTGTTTCAGACTTTAGAGCAGTAAAATAGAAAACACAGTAAAATAAAACATACTATATTCAAAATAACACCACAGTAACCATCATTAATGTTTCAAAAAATGCTTGACAGGTAACTGGATCCTCAGCTGCGTTTCTGAACTAATGTGACACTGACATGTACTTTATGAGTAACGTGGACATCTAAACAGCTGGGATTTTTCAGCTCTCACTAACTTTGTTTTGAGTTTATTTTTAAGAACAACAAAAATACTTTCTCTAAACAACTGCCATGAAGACAAACGTATAGCTCACTACAAACCTGGTTAAAAACATTTCTTATAATTAACCAGCACTAGCACTGATCACTTACCTTCGTATCGAAGATCGATCAAAACAAGTAAAAAAGGAACGTAGCTTAGTAATTTGTGCGCCACTGGACTTATGGCAACCATGTTTTCTTTTTCTTTTCTCCGTCAAATCACTGATTTAATGTATAAAGTTCCTAAAGACACACTGGACATTCGCATAGCTGTCAGGCCAGCAGACATCATGCCCACTGGTCGTGGGTCCCTCTGATTGGCTGATATTTCTCTAAACCCCGCCCATCGCGCCCTGTTCAACAGAGACCAGCCACGGCATCATTATTTTGATTCTGTTTGCGCACGCGCGCGCGACAGTGAGTGCGCACATTGGTGGAGAGTGGAATGAAGTCGTGTGATTACAACAATAAATTTTAACTTCTTATGTAGTAGGCTACTGTATTTTTGAACTGATAGAAAAGGGCATAGTTTTCTAGTGATATATCTTATGATTTTAAATTAATTTCAGTTATACGAGTCATTCCACGAAACCGGTACGATTTGGACTTAGACATTTTTAGATTTTTTACCAAAATGTATTACTTTTCTGAACACCCCACAACATTAATGACATATTTAACTTCCAGAAAAACATGTTTTCCCATCTCAGGCATCAAAGCCCTATTATTATTGGTCATTATTTTAAGTTATGGACACATGGGAGCTCTCTGAATATTATTATAAAATGTATTTGTGATAAAATCAACATTTTCCTATTAATCAGATGTCCCTCACACTAACTGCAAATATAAAAGTTACATAAAATCTCACACTTTTGCTATACTAAAGCCTGAAATGGGCACTTTTTGTGACAGCAACCTCTTCATTTTTTATCAAAGGCTTAACTTCAGAATTTGAACTAAAATCAGTATTCTTATGATTGAAAACTTTATTATGATTATGAAACTTTAAATTACTTTTTCATAAACTTAAAAAAAAAACATTAATAATAAAAATGTAGGTGTGACGGGATTGAGTGTGATGGGGTTGTGATTTTTTGCCCAAATTGGACACTGCCCTAAATCTAGTGAATAAATGGAGAGCACATGGCATGCATGATATTAAAAAATCATGAATAATGTTGAAATAACAAAGATAATTTTCACAAGTAATAGTTTTCTATCTTTAATTGATGTAACGGGATTGAGTCGTTAAACTTGACAAACACACTTTCACAACATAATTTAGTTATAATTATTAAAGAAGGTGGTAACTTGCGTCTGCTCACAATGTTGTTCAGAAGACTTCTATGATGTCACTTCCTATTAATGATGTCACATAAATATCAGTTCATTATTTTTATAGGGGGAGATGGTTTGTGTGACGGGGTTGAGGGGTTACTGAGGTACGGAACTAAATAATGTGATTTTAATGAATAATCATGAATTTACTTTAAACATTACCGTCAAAAAAGCACAGATGGATATTTATGGAAATGGCAAAATGTATGGACTTTTTTCTCATTTTATTATTCATATCCCAAGTACACTTTCATAGAAGGCCTTGAGGGATATGACAAAATAGGTGGTGTCAACTGAAAAAAACGAAATAATTTCTAATATAAAGATAAAATGTATGTCATGTTTTTAAACATTATTAAAAGAGACATTTCAATTAATACAAAAAGCTTTTAAAAATGTATTTTGGTGACCCAATAGATAAAATACACTGAAAAAGGTCAGAGGGACTCAAATCGGAATGACTCGTTCAACCAGTTGTACCAGTGTTTCCATGCCTGAGGACATTAATGGAATTTTACAACTCATACAGTAATCATGCTCAATTTTTGTCCTGGCAAACACAGCACAAACATGTAAACATGACATGTACAAGGTCAAGTATTTTGTCTAAAAAAGAGACAATTTAAGACATTATTAAATAAATAATACAGGAACATTGGGAAAATATTATGTGGGATTTCTCTTTGTCACACTAAACATTTTAGAGAAAATCAGGAAGGATTTTTTTCAAAGAGCATGAACAGCTCATGATCACATCTTGAGTCTTGTAAAAGGATCCAGAGTCTAATTCCAGGTAAGACTGTCATTTTATGAAACAATGAAATAACAGGATTATTTTTTTATCTAAACACTGACTGCTTGTTTGCTACACTTTGAAGTCACTGGCTTTTTTTTTTTTTTTTTTTATAGAGCTTATCAAAACTTCTTGTTCAAAATGTGCATCTGATGGAGCTTGCCAGTATAATTATTTAGAGTCTTATATATATACACTACCAGTCAAAAGTTTGGAATCGGTAAGATTTTTAATGTTTTTAAAAGAAGTTTTGTGTGCTCACCAAGGCTGCATTTATTTAATTAAAAATACAGTAAAAACAGTAATATTGTGAAATATTATTACAATTTAAAATAACTGTTTTCTGTTTGAATATATTTTATAAAGTAATTTATTCCTGTGATCAAAGCTGAATTTTCAGCATCATTACTCCAGTCTTCAGTGTCACATGATCCTTCAGAAATCATTCTAATATGGTAGTGTATTTCATATATTTATATCAGGTGAAGAAAAAATACACACACACACACACACACATAGTATTATAGTTTAGTATATAGTATTATGTTAATGACTTGTAAAAAAAAAATGACTTGTGTTTGCTAAAACTGAGTATTCACCAGGTATTGATGATTATATACTCTATATATACAGTATAATTCAAAGTTTTGTCCATATGGTAACAAAACAAAAATAAACAATGATTTTTCTCAACATATATCCAATATAAGAAGTATTTTCAACTGAACATTTAACATACTACTGTGCAGTTAAACTAAAAAATTACTATTATAGGTAGATGATATTTAAAAGGAATTTGGGGTATTTCTTTCAGGTCGTTTTCTGATTTAACAACTCTCCGAAGTGATGTTTCACTAGTTCATTTTGACTATTAAAATATGTCAAGCATGTGAAATCATCATCAGCTGATGTGCATCATCTGCATGGTGTAAGTAGATTTACAGTCTGATTTAAGGTAAGATTATGTCCAGATCATGTGTGAATTGTCACTGGAACTGATAAGGCTTGTATTGGACACTGTCTGACACCTTCAGTCAGAAAATAGTTTTGTGTGTGAAAACCTGTTTCTTTTCATTTGTCCTGTTTATTATTATTTCAGTGTTGACTGTCAAGACTTTGTGAGACCACGATTCAACACCACTGTCTCTTTGTACTTTAGATCAGAGAATGCAGAATCAGTATTTATCTGGATTTTATGCCTCTTTGAGATTCCAGTCGTCCTCTTAACCCTTTGCATTGTGTTTTCTCATCAAGTCTCATCGTGCTGCTTCGGTTTATGTTACAGATCATTCTTATGTTTATATCAACAGTTTATATCCTGGTCTTGGGAATCGAAGAATGCATATAAGTATTGTTTGATGATAGGTCTGTAGGTATGTATTGCTTTTGAAAGATACCTGTTGGTTTCTCATCCTATCTGGTACAGATCTCACCATTCAGTCAAATTCTCCTGTTTTGTTTCTTTCATCATCTGGGTAGTGCCTCTGCTCTTTGCAGGGATAAAAATCATACTCTAAAATTTCATTTGTAGCAGCTCTGACAGACATCAGAATCCAGCACAACATGCAACCAGTACTAGCACTCATCATCATAATGTGCAGTAACTAACAGGTGTTTTTTTTTTCTCTCTCTCTCTTTTTAGTTTAACAGAACATGTAGGTGTGACCAGCTCAGTTCAGTTAAGGATACTTCTCTCCTCTTCTCCACTAAGTGAGTAACGGAGCTTTTGAATTTATAATTCATATTGTTAGATTTTTTTAATTATTACTTATGTTTATACAGAAACATACCCAGTAACAAAAAACAAACAAACAAGCATTAAATGATATCACTTTTCCTTTTTTACATTGTAAAGGGCTTACATACTGTCAATTTTTGCTACTTTTGGCCTTCATAAACATTAAGTATTTTTACATAAACAAATGGAAGAGACAGACTATATTTCAGATGCTGTCACATCTGACAACCTCATCATCAGAGAGAAAACGCCACTCAATTACACCAAAATGATGGACAAAGATGGACTTATTTTCTGTTTCTAATATGTGTTTTACTTCCTTATGTCTTTATTCATGTTCGATGTCAATTGTCATTTAGCCTATTAATGTATTCAGCTTGTTAGAGCAATGTCTATCACACATTTTTGCTGCAATTTCACGTCAATAAAATAATAAATTGACACAACATGCTGTTTTTTATGTATCTCCTATTAGAGGCTATAGACCAGGTCGATAACAAAATAATAATAATAATAAATAATAATATATATAAAAATAATATGAATGATACTAATATTAATAATAAAGATAAAAATATACTAATATTAATGAAAACTATTATTAAAGAGGTTATTTATGTAAACAATAAGGTACGAGAGGCTACAATATATAATACAAATATTAAAGCCAGAAATATGTATCAATGCAATTTTCATGAAGTAAACTTTTTCTAAAAGCCTTCCTTCCGCCGGAAAAAATAGTCCCTGACCGTGAACAGCAACAGCTGGACAATGACACTATTTTCTTCTAGAGCTGCTGTACAGCCAAAACAAACTTTATTGCATAAATGTCCTGTTATCACTGTAAAGCTACTCTGAGATCACTTTCCCCACAGTCACCACCAGGCTTAAAGGTAGGGTAGGTCATTTTCGGAGGGGCTAGCAATAGCGAGCTAGCTTTGAAAGCTTAACAATCCCACCCTCCCTTCAGAGCGTCTCTAAAGCCACGCCTCCTCCAAAACACATGAACGCACACAGCAGGGAGAATAAGTGTCACGAAAGACGGCATTAAATTACCTCATGTCTTAAAGCACATAACATTACAATGATCATGAACATAAACAACTTTAAGAGCTCTGACCTGTACCACTGCTGCAGATTTATTTTGGCATTGGTAGTGTTGCCACTGAAACGCATAAATTCAACTCACAGACCGCTCCTAGTATAACGTCACGGGTTGCTGTCTCTTAATTACAGTATTTATGGCGTGAGGACTGTATAAGCTCATAAGCTCAATGAGCATAAGCTCATTGTTTTGGTTCAGGAGGAACTGTAACGGTGCATTCACACGGGGAGATGGCGACTGTCATAGTGACAACAGCCAATCACATTACTTTCTGGTGTTGCATGAATGCAATTGGCTAGCGTCTGCACTAGGGTATTTGCATAAGGCGACCTGATTGGCTGACGCTTGCGTTGGCACTTGAAAAGTTGAGAAATTTTTAACTTCTGCCACGAGCAACATGAGTGAAGCGACCCACAATTCAGTTCGGCAAAGCATGACGTCACCCATTCAAAGTTAATGAGAAGAGTTAATGCCGGCGTGTGAACGCACCATAAAAGGCGGCTGCTGTTTTGGTTGCGGAACTCATGACTGACGGCTGTCTTACTTTGCATAGAAGAACAAGAAGCACAAGAAGCTGATTTTGTGCTCAGTCAAAATGCTTTACGGTAAAGTATCTTGTAAAATATACTATCAGATATTATTCACTGAATGTCTTTATAGGACAGAAGATTAACACAAATGTCTAGAACTTGTGAATTGACTTGCTAGCTAAAGCATGATGTGTGCTGTTTAGTGATGCGCGGATCGCAGTTATACCCCCGGGCACTGCAGATAATCCGCGGATGGGTAGGTCAAGTAATAAAAAAATAACTGATTAATTGCGGGTGAAAACACAGTCTTCACGTCTTAAATTAATGTAACAATAAGTATATTCGGTCTGTGTGTCTGTTCTTGACAGTGACAGCAGCCTAATAAACCTGCTGCTGTTTGTCATTATTGCTAATCAAGCAACAACAAAAAAAGGACAAAATCACTCACTGCTCCTGACTGAATAACTTTAGTATCTTTATAAGGATCATCAATATATATTTAGTTGTTACAGTGAGGACTGTGCAGTGTAATTTCTTACTTGAATGCTACCGTTAAATAGTAGTTAGTGCTATTTTAATGCTTGGCTATACATAGCAAATGAGAGCAACTCTCTCTTACGTGTATCTAACTCCACTGTTACTCTCACACTTCAAATGATTGTGTGTAAATTTTGTTTGTATTTTTGTATTTTCAAATTTTAATTAAATACATTTTTTACAGCAGTATTTTGCATTTTATTTAAGTACATTTGATGAATAAGTATTTGCAATTTGTAACTAAATACTTTTGGATGTATTTGTGCCCATCTCTGCGTATAAACACATGCCTCAGCTGTTTGCATATTCTCTTCATTAACTAATCGATGTCTGGTAAAAACAAATTCCCAGTTTTATTTCTCCATTTTGGTTGCATATTCTATGTACATATTATATAGCATATGTAATATATTTATATCTTGATCATCTTGATGTTAATTTAAAATTAGTTCATTCACCAACAGCTTACACCTAAGGAGGCCACAAGATGACTTCAAATTATAATTTTGGTCTTCTGAAGTCATATAATAGCTTTATATGAAGATATTATAGCTATTTGAAATATTATTCAGTGAAAATGTTCCTTTCCACTGTAAATTAACAATAAAAAATTACAAATATAATGTATTTATTGATAATGTATCTATAAGGAACATGGACTGAGGAGATCTGAAATGTGCAACCACAGTGTAATCGATTGATTACATTCTTTTTACATTTTTTTAAACAGGCTTTTAGGCTGTTAATGGGGAAATGGATTCTAATTGCAGAGACTATTTTGTCACTGTCTCTTGTATCTCAACCCACTTGCTGACTGTTTATTATACTTGTTCATGAGGAGTGATGTTGACAACATAATGAAGTCTCTTTTCTATTGTTGCAGCTCACCAGAATCCTCCACAGCCACTACCAACACTCATACGATAGCAGCATCATATTCAGTACACTAACAAGTGTCTTCATATTTTTCTAGTATAGTTTAAAGTGGTTGTGAAATCATTGTTTGCATTTTTCTGTTTTGATATTTCACAAAAGAAATGTAGACTTTTCTATCTTTTCATTTTCATGTGTATTTGCATACTTATATAGCCTATTGTAAGAAATTATAGTCTGCCCCGACCCAGCTTCCTGAGATATGTATTATTATGCTCCTTCCCTAAAAAGAGCTTAATTATCATGGAGACAATCCTCCCAAACTCAATAATATGTAAATAGCACCATCGAAGTGATACTATTTCACGTAGAGCTTGGGAGCGACAATGGGCCATCAAGAACCATCCCGTGTTCAGAAGGATACATGAATGTGATTACCAGGCTTTTCAGACAATCTCATCACCTTAACATTAGAGTGTTCCTATCTGAAAGAATATCAAAGATATGGGAACGGAAGGCTATCATTTTCATTGTTATCCTCAATTTACATTTAAAACAAATCTTCATTTACATGTCTAGCGGGTAGACGATTGTAACAGTATATAAAATGTTTGAGCAGAGATTATTCAGGGTTCATTCTGTCTCCATTGAACCCAAAGTGCTACATGTATTTTGTCACTGCTATGCTGCAATAAATTTCATCAATGAGATCTTCAGTATCCTCATCATTTTTAAGCAATAGAGTATATCAATCAAATAATGTAAATGCAATCCCACGGCTTCTCAGGTATCCTCTTCCCTGTACCCATTTACTTGCAGGGAATAATCTGAGATGAAAGCTTGGAAAGAAACAAGGTGAATCTCTTTCATTTCACTCTATGAAGACTGTAGAAATGTTTATGAACTTTAGGAAGTATGCTTTTGCACTGGTCCCTTGCTCAATAAATCAGTTTTTAACTTGATTCTGTAACGGTTATGTCATTTTGTTTCACCTTGTTTTTCTGTTTCTTTTGTTCCCCATGTTCCAGCTAATCACTTGTTTCCATAGCAACCCATTGTGTTCACCTGTGTCTTGTTTAGCTCCATCAAAGAATATACACTAACAAGAAGCGACACTCAATAGAATGTTCCATTGCAACACTGGCGCCAAGCAGCAGCCCTGCGTTTCCGCCATTTTGGGGTGAAAGCGACTCGGCAGTCCACTAGTTTCTATGGCAATATCAGCTGCTTTGTTAAAAACATTAAAGCTGAAATCCAACCTGAATGATGACAACACAGAATAAAATACTATCACCTATGGTGATCATCAAATCCTTTTAACAGTTTATTTTACAGACTTTGTGTAAGCCTTCAACTTTTTTTTTACAAAACCTTTTTGCTTTCTATAAACCCAGTCAGTTTGGGTTAAAACTCTTTAAAAGATCTAGTATTAGCATTAGGCTTATAAACACTGAATTAATACCAACATATAAAAATTAAGGACATGCATCAGAAAAATTGGGAATGTTGGACAATATGAATATAACAGCTTGATTTTGCAGTGTTGTCTAATGTCCGTTAAAGCAAAAGTGTCCAAAAGTGGGAATTATGGGATAACGGACACAGCAATGCATCATGTATTATTGTTATGTTTGTAGCGTGATCCATTAAAACGTACAATATAGCCTATTTCAATTCAGACCTAGTGGAGTGATACTGTATTATTACTATTACTCCACTAGGTCTGAAATATATTGTTTGCTGCAAACATGATGATCCTAAATTTATTAATTGTTAATTTACTATTAATAAATATGTAAAGATGCATAAAATGGAAATACTCAAAGTAGGCTAACTACGTTACCTCAGATGGTTAAATGGTTGGATTCCACAACTGGTAAAATAAAACATATATAAGACAATACAACATTTACTGTAGGTGCCATAAAATTTACTGATGATTTCATTTGAAAAATGTTCTTTTGCGCTTCTGATTTGGTCGTGAAATTCGCCGATTTTGGGTACGTAAGATGTGAAGGATTCTATGGTCAAGTTAGTATTTTCACCCCATAATGGCGGCCGCGCTACCGGAGCGCCACCTAGTGACTGTTGCCCAAAAAGTATTAAAGTGTCGCCTCTTGGGTTCTATACTCTTTGGCTCCATCCATGGTCTGTGTATTTAAACCCTTTGTTCAGTTCAGTTCTTTGTCTGGTGTCTTCAGTGTTAAAGGTTGGTTTACAGTATGTTACTTCTGTAATGTACTTCTGTTTTGTTTATTTAGTTTAAAGCTGCAGTCCGTAAGTTTTGCCTCTTTGTCGCCATCTCTGTTTGAAACCTGCACTTGCAGTTATTTGCAGAATTATCATCTTTACGTGGGTTGTGCATCGGCACAGCTCCTCAGCGCGGATGAATCTAATGTTTGCTGTCGTTCACATCGGTGTGGATACTGTACTTTGGAATCACAGATTCTACATCTTGGAAGTATGACCAAAATAAGAATTTTCTTTAATGTTAACAACATCAGCATTACGTGACTATGTGTTTTTAGTGTGTATTAGCGTTACCTGTAGATTTCTGTGGCCACTCCGCAGTCCGAAGTCTTTTCCCGCGGAAACCCACCAGTACCGCTCTTATTAGAAATCATTATTACAAGCTTTCCATTGTGACTCTGGCTATGGTATGGAGATAGTTTTGAACACTGGCTGGTTATGTACTTGCTCAAAAATTGATTTTAGATATTTTTAACCAAAAAAAGTTACGGACTGCAGCTTTAATGAAGTAAGACTGCTGCAAATAGATCTCTGTGTGGAACCAACCTGTGACAGATTCCAACTTATTATTTATTTATTTATTTTTATGGAAAACAAGTTGTGCATGGGCAGATGTGGTATTTGTGTACATAACAGTCATATTCTCTGTAATTTGTGGCCATAATGTCCCCTCATGTGAGTGATATGAGTGCACGCATTGCTTATTGCTAGACGTCTAATATGAAATCTGAGTGTGATGCATTGGGCATCTTGAGTCTCAAGTGAAAATGAAAATGCATTCAGAATGCGGAATACACATTCAACATGCAATTTTAGTAGAAACAAATATCTTGCTTTCTGATTCAGTAGCTTTAATTGTTGTAAAATATTTAAAACAAACTGCTTTTGAGAATTTATTTTACTGTAGAGAATACAATAAAAAATTATATACATATATATATATATATATATATATATATATATATATATATATATATATATATATATATATATATATATTCACTACCAGTCAAAAGTTTGGAATCTGTAAGATTTTTAACGTTTTTAAAAGCAAGGCAAGGCAAAAATGGAACACATAAGAAATAGAAATAACAGTAAAAGCAGATAATTCCGCTATCTGGATGGAAGAGTTAGGAAGTTTCAGGGAGTTTTTTGTTGTCCATCAGAGCGGATCTAAATGGATCTTCTTCACACATCAGAACTGCTGCCTAGCTCTACCTGTTAAGGCACTTCGAACTGATACACAAAGTTTCAATCTCCCCTTTTGCCAAGACACCTCAAACTGCGCCACACAGCCCCAGTCCCCCTTTTGGAGATATCTTAACTATGCAACGCAGTTCAAATTTCCCCTTTGGAAATTTCCCTTTTGGAAAGTGCCCCAACCAACATGTTTTGATTTCCGGAATGTGTTAATCACGTTGCCTTTGCAAGTGATCGCAATTCCCCTTAGAAACCCCTTCCACGTACCACAGAGTCAGATAGCCCAGCCATCAAGGTTTGTCCCCTTACCTAAATTTACCAAATTTTAACCTAATCACAAATGCTTCCTAATTCTCCCAGTTCTTTCAACCAGACAGCAAGATTTAAAATGCATTAAAAGTCAGAAATAAAAAGATGATACATAAAAGATATAAAATGCATTAAAAATGAAATGAAAACAAGAAAAGGAATTAAAATTAAAAAGAGATAATACGTATAAAATAAAAATGCAAACAGTTTGGACGTAGCACAGTGCTCAATCAATAAATGCATAGATAAAGAGATGTGTTTTGAGTCTGGATTTGAATGTGGCTACTGTTGGAGCACATCTGATCTCTTCTGGAAGCTGGTTGCAGCTGCGGTTGGCGTAACAGCTAAAAGCAGACTCCCCTTGCTTTGAGTGAATCCTTGGTATTTCTAAGTGACTTGATCCTGATGATCTGAGTGATCTGTTAGGTTTATATTCTATGAGCATATCTGCAATGTATTGAGGTCCTAGGCCATTGAGTGATTTATAAACAAGTAACAGTACTTTAAAATCAATTCTAAATGCAACTGGAAGCCAGTGCAGGGACCTGAGGACTGGTGTGATGTGTTCATATTTTCTGGTTCTGCTCAGAATCCTGGCAGCAGCGTTCTGTACGAGCTGCAGCTGTCTTATGGTCTTTTTGGGAAGGCCAGTGAGGAGTCCATTACAATAATCCACCCTGCTGGTGATGAAAGCATGAACAAGTTTCTCTAAGTCTTCGAAGAAGTTTTGTCTGAAAAGAAGTTTCGTCTGCTTACCAAGGCTGCGTTTATTTAACTGAAAATAGTAATATTTATACTGTAAAAACAGTAATATTGTAAAATATTATTACAATTTAAAATAACTCTTTTCTGTTTGAATATATTTTATAAAGTAATTTATTCCTGTGATCAAAGCTGAATTTTCAGCATCATTACTCCAGTCTTCAGTGTCACATGATCCTTCAGAAATCATTCTAATATGCTGATTTGCTGCTCAAGAAACATTTATTGTGTACAATTGTACAAAATATTTGTGTACAATATTTTTTTTTTCAGGATTCTTTGATGAATAGAAAGTTCAAAAGAACAGCATTTATTTGAAATATAATCTTTTGTAACATTATAAATGTCTTTACTGTCACTTTTGATCGATTTAATGCATCCTTGCTGAATAAAAGTATTAATTTCTTTAATTTCTTTTCAAAAAAATAAAAATTCTCACTGACCCCAAACTTTTGAACGGTAGCGTATAATGTTACAAAAAGCTTTGTATTTCAGATAAATGCTGTTCTTTTGAACTTTCTATTCATCAAGGAATCCTGGAAAAACTGTTTTTAGCATTGATAATAATCATAAATGTTTCTTGAGCAGCAAATCAGCATATTAGAATGATTTCTGAAGGATCATGTGACACTGAAGACTGGAGTAATGATGCTGAAAATTCAGCTTTGCCATCACAGGAATAAATTACTTTATAAAATATATTCAAACAGAAAACAGTTATTTTAAATTATAATAATATTTCACAATATTACTGTTTTTACTGTATTTTTAATTAAATAAATGCAGCCTTGGTGAGCAGATGAAACTTCTTTTAAAAACATTAAAAATCTTACTGTATCCAAACTTTTGACTGGTAGTGTAGCCTATATATATATATATATATATATATATATATATATATATATATATATATATATATAGGCTATATATATATATATATATATATATATATATATATATATATATATATATATATACGTGTGTGTGTGTGTGTGTGTGTGTGTGTATATATATATATATATATATATATATATATATAATAGGTTTTAATAGTTTAATGAATTAATTGTAATTAATCTGTAGTCCAAAACAATGTCTTTATATTTGTGTGTTACTTTTGCAATGTTTCATTAATTGTTTATTATTTCATAATTCTTTTACTGTTTACTAAAAATCTATTCAATAAAACACTTTAAAAAATACATATAATGTGGAAGATTACTTTATTTAGGTAGCATTGCAAATAACTAGTCAATCTGATATCTAACACAGACTTTATTTTTATCAAATCCAGAAGCGCTCTTCTAAAAAACATAGGATATTCCAACAGGAACATATGACCAATTCTTTCCGGGTTGGCATACAAATTGACGTCACGCTGAACAGCTCTATTTCCGCTGCATATAAAGAGTCGACAGTTTCAATCCATCACACATGCAACGGTGGTAGTTAGTTGTTCAGCGGCCTGTCAACAAAATATATAACAATGTCGGCATGTGTTTTGAGAGTGTTTCTCCAGCGAGCGGCTGTGATGCGTAAAGCGGCGCAACAAACATTCGGTCAAACGAGAGTGTTTCCTCAATGCGTGACCGAAAGCAACACACACAGTAGAGGAATAAACACATTCATTAGTTCACTAAGGTAAGAAACTGGCTTTTAAAATGACACAAGTATTGAGTCATGAGGACCTATCTTTGTTATTTTGTCAGCAGTGAGGTTTAGTGATCTGAAAAGTGTGGCTTGCATAAAATTTTTGATCGTTGTTAGATAACATCAAAACGAGTTGGACAAAAACACAAGCGCATCTGTCAAGTAAAACATGTCACCAATCACAGTTTCTTATGGGTCAGATGATAAATCGATAAATATGTTGTTGAAAATGCAAACGTGCAGAGGTTGTCAAATGTAATAGGACATGTTCATAGTTAATGTGATTAACTACACTAATGGTTAGTCTGTTAGGACAGCTGTGCGAACGTGAGCAGGACTGATACGATCTAGCATTCAATCACTAAATGACCTTGAGATCAGTTGGGTAAAAGTCATTGAAAACATTTAGATAAGCTTTGAGCGGTCTAGAATAATCTGTTTGCATTGACACTTGGTTTGATATAGTATTGTCTTATGCTGCAGTGACATTTATGTATTTTAAGTGCGACTTAAATGTCCAGATATTTTTGGGGTTCACTGTATTTTCTAGTTATGCAATAAGTTGAACATCTTGTTGGTTAGCGTTTTTTTTTTTTTTTGTAGGTCAAGGCTATTGGTTTGGTAGTATATTGAGCATGCGTGCATTGTGTAATAATAATGTGTTCCTCTTTAATTTACTGTATACTTATCTTTTACTTTAATGTTATCTATCCTTATCTTATTCTTATCTGTGGACCTGGTGTCTAAGAATGTAGACTATTTTGGTGGTTGATTCATTGATAACTGAAGATTGCAAAAATTGTAACTATATCACAATATTACTTATTTTTACTGTGGTTTTGAAAATAAATAAATAAAAATCTTACTGGCCCCAAACTTTTGAGCTTGTCTGTTGTGTAACTCTGTGGTTTCTCTCTCATTTCATAAAGTTTTTCATCACAGATGTAAAGGACTTCTGTATTACTTCAAAACATTGTGCTGTATAAGGACAAAATAAACAGACATTTTTCAAAATATCATCTTTTGCCTGCTGAAGACCACTGTACCTAAACCCTCTCTTATCCTCTTTTTGTTTAAATCTCCATGCATAAATCGTCTTTTCTCAGGAGGATTTTATCAGGGCTTAGGTGAATTCATGCTTAGGATGTTTTTGTAATTGGGTATTGAACCATAGATGACTAATTTTTATTCCATTCAGCATAGAAACTATTTCTGAAATTCACTGAATATGAAGAACAGCGGTATGACAGGGAAGTATAAATGAAATGAAACTTCAACACTGGTTTTTGGATTTAATATTTCTTCATTTTAAATAAGGAAAGCAATCCTAATGTAGGTTGTCCCAGGCTGATTTTTATTCAAAAAGTGCATTTTTCAGGGATCTACATTTTAAGGGAAATCCCTTGGCTTCTTTAACAATGGTGTGTTTAACCGCAACAAAAGGTTTGACCCAATTTTTCAGTGAAAGAACAACAAATCATTGTTGTAGGTTTTTCATATAGCACTTCTAATGATGATGATGGCTTTGCACTTTAAATCATAAAAATGTCTCTGCACAGGGCTGAAGAGAAGGTGACCATCCACTTCCTAAATCGTGATGGAAAAAGGATTTCGGTGAAAGCATTAACTGGAGATTCACTACTCGACGTCGTTGTCAACCATGATCTAGATATTGATGGATTTGGTAAGTTATTGAAGAACATTGTACATAATGTAAAAACTTAAGTTATTTGTTCAGACAAATATGCATATCTCTTTCACTATAAACGTGCAGTTTCTACCCTGCTCTGACCCCCCTGGTGTAACCTGAGATAGTCGGGTTGATTCCGTTACATTAATATTTTTAATTTGAATAAATCCAGTTAACTTAATTTTACTACATGAAGCACTATTTTTGGCTTCCTGATAAATCATTTTTAAAGTGCAGATTGACTGAAAAATAGCAAAGGTCAACATATGAGGGCACCATAGAAAAGCAAAAATGATTTAGTCAGTGTAAACAGGGCTGTGTTGGCTTTGTGTATGTAATCCAAAGGTAAAAAGAGGTCAACAGCTACTCCTTTAGCTTAGAAAACTATTTTAATGCTTGTCACCTGATAAATATAAGCAGACTGTGAGTCTTTCTAGCTTTTAGGCTAATATATTTGTGTGTCTGTTTTGGATTGTTGAATTAGGTGCATGTGAGGGAACTTTGGCCTGCTCTACATGCCACCTTATTTTCGAGGAGGATGTTTATAAGAAGCTTGGACCTGTTTCTGATGAGGAAATGGACATGCTGGACTTGGCTTATGGGCTTACAGACACGTGAGTGAACCCCATGCACTTCTGGTTTATGCTGAAATCACTGAACAATAGGTGATATTTTTAGAAATTATAGTTTTGTATTGGGAAAAGACTGTAATTTAAAAGTGACAAAATGTGTCAAGTTTTTTTATGTTAAAATACTTAACGTAACATAAGACAATCTTATTACTATGAATGGGACAAAGTTCAACTCGGCGGAATAAGTCCTGTCTTCTAAATAATAGAGCCAGTCGCCAATTGGTAAAGTCATTGCAGCTGCCTTTAGAAGCTCCGGTAGAAACAGTCAGTGCAGACACAGACACATGCATTGGATTGCACATGCACATTGACACACACTGCAGCCACAATAAGGATTGCCCTGTCCAAACACCCATACTTGCAGTCTTGGCCACTTGAGAGCGAGTGCACGCAACAGGAAGTAAGAGCGCAAGACTGTCCCATGTCTTAAGTTTTTAATTTGTAGCCCAAGTGTAGTTCCCTTAATGCACACTAAACCCACACTATCTTGAATACCGCTTCGGAGCGGTATTTGAAGCTAAGCGTATCCCATCATGCATTACGTTCGGGAAGTCGCATGCCCTGAAATCGTGAGATGTCAAGGAAAACATTCGACTGTAAGTTAAATTAATTATATATTAGTAAAATATAAATTGTTACACATTTTTTTTGATGCAAAGATGAGTAGGCTATTTGTATTTTGTACATCATTTGCAACTGCTTTTTATCACAATTTTAAAATTGTGTCTTCTGTTAGTTACATAGCGACCACTGAACAGACATTTAGAAGTGTATTTTAAAATGCAAAGTATTGAAAATAATAATTTAAAGATAAGCTATAAACTCTTGCATTTTTTTTGCAAGATTATAAGTGTGTCCCATCAGGTAATCAAAAGATCTTGCAGTCTTCACGCCTACTTGAACACTTGAGCCACATACAGGCAATATGTCATGTAAGTAGACAAGTGGTCAAGTGCAAAGACTGGGTATGGTGTGGGTATTTGGACAGGGCAAATGTATGACAGATGTATCGCTATTATTTTGTTTTTCCTTTTTTTTATTTAAAATAATTAAAAAAACATGCTTACCAAGTCATAAACTGATAAATCTGATATTCTGATTCTCAAATATGTCTTTTGTTGTTAAAAAACCTTTATAAATGATCTTTATCTTAAACTATAATGCGAGATGGGCGCCGCCATCTTAGTTTGCACTGCAGTTCAGAGAGTCCTGTCAGTCGGATTTATAGCATGTGAATTCATCAGTTTCTCCTGAAATACATGCAAGTAAGTGGCTGATGAACTGGGAGAATAATAGAGTAAACTGTATAGTTACTTAGGCCCACTGTGTGTGTCTGATATGAATAAATGTCAGCAAATTGTACTTGAATGGATTGTTATTGCTGCTTCCTCTGATGTCTGACATCAGTGTATATTTTATAAACTCTAAATGTATTTTACTGGTGCTTGTGTATTTAAATGCCTGAAACAAAAACATTATGTGGTTGAAAACACTGCATTGTTGTGATTATATGACCAGCGCTGAGTGCGTGTGTCTTGCAGCCAAAGCGCGAAAGCACAGTTTGAATCTGGCAGTTATGTGACATCACTAAATGTTCTAAATCCCATATGTGGTACTGTACTCTCAGGAGCACAGTAGACATGTGCCGATATTCGGTAAAGCGATATATCGCGATAATGAATATGCACGATATTGTTATCGTGGGCACTTCAAAATACCGTAAATAATAATTTATTACCAATTATTAATTTTTATAATGCATTTAAGAATACTTTCCACATCAACCGTATAAAATGCACAACACTGCTATATACTGCGTCAAAGAGACGCGCATGTAAACAAACCCAACGTGCATGAGAAGCACATGGTGGAACGAGTGAAAGAGCTGAATGAAAGTGCACTCTCTGACAGCAGATGGAACAGCAGAATGCAGCGGTTACCCCGGAAACCCAGTAAACAAAGCAACTGCACTAGTGAAGTTTTTTTTTTTAAATGCTTCAAACAGCCCTTCATTTTTTTGTAATCTCAATGTTGTTTATCACAGCACCAAATACTTAATACTTAAAGACTTAATAGGCTATTTATTTTCAAACTTAAACATTTTTATATTTTAATCTGGACTACAACATGCCCTAATGATTAGAAATGTTCTGATTATTTGTTATTGTTCAGTAAAACGTTGAGACATACGGCTTCATTAGTTAACATGTTAATGTATTATTACTAATCTGACAATAAAAAATAAAGTAAATATGAAGTATTATTATTCTTAGTTAATGTTAATTTCTTAGTTACTGTTTAATAACATTACTAAAATCAAAAGAACTTATTTAATGGACCTGAGATAAAACTAACAATTATCAGTTGTGTTTCTTATCTAACATTAACAAAAAAATAATACTTTCTGTAACAAATGTAGCTATTGCTCAATCTTAGTTAATGCATTCAATAATGAGACCTTATGTAAAGTGTTACCTGATGTTCTTTATAGCCTAATTCTTTTGCACTTTAATCTGTTTGAAAATTTTACTTTATATATTTTTGGTGTATTGTATTATTGTATTTAAACATTCAGAGTTCTTTTTGTTATTACAAAAAGAGTTCTTAAACCTGTTATACTGACAACACTTTTTTTGCAACTTATTTCAATATCGTGATAATACCATATTCCGTGATAAAAGCTTCAGCAGTTAATCGCAACATGAAAATTAGATACCGTCACATGCCTAGAGCACAGAAATAAAAATTCCATGTGTGGGACCATACCGCTCAAAAGGTTAACAACCTTTATTTTCTCCATGCTCATTCATGATTTGTCTAAATTTGAATATTCATAAAAAAATCTCATCAGTTTCTATTTTGCATTCACGTCTTTCAGGTCTCGTCTGGGCTGCCAGGTATGTTTGAGGAAGGAACTGGATGGGATGATTCTGCGTGTGCCAGACGTGATATCTGATGCTCGAGTCGACAGTGAAAAGGAGTCCTCCACAGCCCCACCCAAAGTATAATCTATTAAATAAAGCCCAGCGTATCTCATAAACACTGCAATATTGATATATCTTTAATAGCAGGTATTTTAATATGTACTATTTTAATAGAAACCTACAATTTAAATGATAACATTTATCGTTTAATGTTATTTACATTGCTGCCGTTAAGTAGTTTTTATAATTTTGGTGATTGTCATTTTTTAATTGTGCAGATTCTGCAGTTCTTTGTGTGACAATGAGAGCTGGGAGCATCTTGTTGGTATACATTTTGAATGCAGATATAATTGTAACTGATTTGTTGCAATAAATAAGATGTTTAACTTTTTAAGTGTCTTGTTTTTGTCTTTTTGTATTTGAAAGATGCAACATCATCCTCAAGCAAGTACATGAGTTTTATTATTGAAATTATTTTGCTGTTTTGCATAATTACAGTATGTCTAAGTCAAAGAGTTGACATGAACACATTGAGAATGTGAAATATCAAGCCGAAATATGTTGGTGCAAGAATGAACACTCACCTTGAAAAATAAAATAGGTCACACTCAAGAGATGGGATTACTAGTTTTAATAAGATTTACAGTTGTACTTATTCATTATTACAAAATTTAAAAGTATTCTAGGCCTACATTAAATAGCATTCTTTAAAGAACAATAAAATATTGTATTTACAATCTATTTTCAGTCAAAAAATGATGGTTATTTACAACAAGGCATTACAATGTTCACAAATATCAGCTTATGTGAAATCATCTTGGACTTCAGGAATGTGGCGTCCATCTTTAAAGATCAGAATATTTATGAGTAATTAATTGATTTTTAGGATCAGCATGTAAAATGACTTCTATATCCCTATGTAATCCTGAAAAGGGGATTTTGTTGTGAATGCGAGTATGTGTTCTGCGTTTAAATCCTTAAATACTTTCACTTGCATAATGTTGAAATGTAAGAAAAAAGTGTTATTTTAAGTAAATACAATCTCATGCATATTGTTCTTATGCTCATGAATATTTACAAAAAAGGCTCAAAATTGGACAAAAACTGTTTTTGGATTTTAATAAGTTGACATTTTATTTAAGATTTAAATAACTAAAATTAGCAAAACAGCTAAAATATCAGCAAAAAGTGTAATCATTCTGTAATATGGAGCATGTAATTGTTAATTATAAGAAACTGCAGGTTATTATTATTAATTGGTATCCCAGTGTTTATGTGCTGTTTTTATACATAACTGTTCCCATTGGATTCACACGACCCACTGGCTGCTACTGCAACAGCTGAGTCTGCGGCCTCTCCCACTAGCCTGGTTCTCTGTCAGCCCCTCTCCGAGAGGGGAAGCATCCATAAAGTAGTCCCCAACTATTTTCCCGGAGGAGGGGTGCAAATCAAGTGCTTTGAACCTCAACTGCTGCCCAGAGAGTTTGCTGGACTTCAAACCTGCATTCTGTCCCCTGACCCTGTGCACCGTCAACTTGCAGCTCTGTCCATAAAACACACTCTGTGGTACCTTTTCTTTCTTGGTTTGACAGGTAAACCTGATGCTCTGAGAAGCAGGAGACACCTGGTGGTTTCCTAAAGGGCTGTGTGTGGGGCTCCCGGGCCCCTTGTAGAAAAGGCCTTTACCTTTATGTAGCTGTCCTGTGGACCTCACAGACGTTCGAGTGGGAGTCTGTGAGAACGGTTTTCTGTTTAGCTGTTGTAAGGCCTGCTGATAAGAAGGAGGATTTTTTGTTACTTTAGACTGTATACCCCCTTCAATATCATCAACGTTCCTCTGATGATGTGCTGGAGACAGTTTCTCATTCGACAAGTTCATTGGATCTTGGTAATCTGTGTTGTTTTGAATAAGCCAATCAGATTGTCCCCTGGCTGGAGAGTTTTGAGAAGAAAAGGGACTGTCCGTTGAACTCACAGATGAGACTGTTGGTGAAGTTACTGGGGATGATACTTTGGAGGTTGATGAAGTTTGTTTTTCTTTCATGAAATTCAGTTGTTGAAAGCTGTGTTCCAAAAACACGTTATTATTGACCTCATCAGGTCTCTCAACCTCTTGATATTTTCCACTTTCTAAGGTTTCTTTCTGTTCATGAGAAGTCAAAGCAATGTTAGGCATGGACTGTCTGTGTAATTTAAGGGACCGGGGTTGACGCACAGCTGGTGTAAAGTTCCTGATTTGTGCCAGTGGGTTGGAAGACTCCAGGTTGTTTTCTGGGCAATCGAGGTCACAATCGCTCAGTGACATGAGTGAGTCCATACTACGACTGTCTTTAAGAGGACGGGTTTTAGAAGTGTCCTCTGTGTCAGTATTTACCTCATTCTTTAGACTCTCATAACCTGAGTCTGACATCTGCTGCAGGGACCCAACTAGAGGCGGAAAGAGAAGAGAAATGTAAAAAGTGAAAATGTGCCGTTCTTACTTTAAGAAGTTATTTTGAACTGATATGACCCTCAATTTAGGTAAAGACAGTGTTGCTAATGTTAACTAAAAACTAAAACTATTAAAAAAAACAAATTAATTTACAGCTGAAATAAAATATAAATATCAGATGAAAAAATTCAACTTAAAAAGAAGTTATCTTGCCAGCTAACTGATGTAAAATATGTTTAAGTTGAAGTACTAAAATTACTAAATCTAAAACTATAATAAAAATATAATAGAAGAATATAATTATAAATTGTAATAGAAATATAAAAAAACAAATAAAGATGTAAAAATCACATAAGAAAATTAAAGCCTAAAATAAAATAAAAATATTAAATATTTTCAATATTTAAAAAAGCTTATTCAAAATATTATTAATAAATAATATAATAGTATATAAATAATACTAAAATAACACTGGGTAAAGAATATGTTATAAACACCACATTGCATTTGGCATTGGAGCCAGGATTTATAACATTTATGTTTATCTAAACAAACACAATATATTTTTTAATAAATGAAAGTTTTTATAAAGTTTTATATAACTTTTTTAACAAGGGTTATTTTTAATTTTTTTTTTAAAAATTGCCAGTGTGATTTAGTGATATTAACTAATATTTTAGACTTAAAAAGCAATTCATTTAGCTAAAGCAATTTTTGACTGATAAAATATTATACAGTGTAGTTTTGAGTTTTGTATTGGCGTGTATGTGATTATGTATGATTGTATTTATAGTAACCTGATCCGTGGTTGCTTCTATTGTCTTCAGTCAAATCCTTTAAGAGGGTTATAATTTCATCCCCAAACAACGCACAGCAGTTGTCAATCATGACACGCACAAGGTCACACACCTGTGTACAGATTACATTTGCTATTACATTTCCTTTCCAATGTCATTTTCATGTTCTCTGAAATGTAATAATGATGATTACTTAAGCAGATACTCATGTACTCAGCAGATATTTATAAAAAAAACTGGTAATAATAAAGCATGTGCGCTCTTACCTTTTTGGCGTCTTTTTCCTGAGACTGTAGATTGCTATTCCACAGACAGCTATGTGCTATACACACAGCCAGATTAAAAGAGTTCATCTGGTTGTGCTCAGCATTGAGCTGTATGTGGTGCAGCATCGCTATGATGTTTCTCAGCAGCAGGACGTTCTCTTTAGGCAAGAGCTGAACAAGCCTGTGAAATATGGGCAGAATCAAAAAAAGAATCTAAAAAAACCAACACAAACCAACTCATATTAACAATGAGCTAATATAACTCATATACCTAGAGGAAATTTGCCACTAAACCTTGATCTGCTTAAGGTGTGCAGTAATATCATAGCCCTGATCCATCATTATCAAGGTTTTATCCTTCTTTACTGAGTACACTAGCATTACAAAACTAATCCAAGTGTTACTAAAACATTACCTCTGAACTTCCTGTAGCATGTTCCTTTCTGTCATGTGTCCATCTTTTTCTCCATCTAGCTCCACTGCTTGAATCCATTGCTCATAGAGCTCCTCACACAACAGGCTGCCAGGTATATTGCGTAAGAAATCCTATCAATCAGATATACAGGTATGAGAACACAGAGTTGCCATCATACAATCAATGTGTATTCTTGAGTTACACTACTGTTCAAAAGCTTGGGGTCAGTGAGGTTTTTTTTTTTTTTTTTTTTAATTAATACTTACTTATTCAGCAAGGATGCATTAAATTCATCAAACGTGACAGTAAAGTCATTTATTTATAATTTTACAAAAGATTTCTATTTCAAATAAATGCTGTTCATCAAAGAATCCTGAAAAAAATGTATCACAGCAGCACAACTGCAACATTGATAATTCCAAGAATTTTCACATATTCGCCTTATTTACCTTAAACACTGCAGCGGTAACAAGTACAGATTCTCCACTCAGAAGCTCTCCATAGTGACCAGAATCCAGTTTTTCCCTCATTTCTCGGCAGGCATTCACTCCGGCAGAGCGCCGGAATATTCCACGTGTCACGGCCCCCTCGCTGCACAAACACTTCAGCATGTCCTTTAAAAAGAGCAGGTGGTTTTATTAGTGTTAACACTATTACTTTAATACTGTTTTTGTAAATTGTTGTAATTATATCATATTTTAACATACATTGTTTATTATAGATTTTTCATAAGCTAATAAGAACTTTACTTCTTATTCTAGTTATTTTCAACATTATTTAATAATAATGATATACAGCTTTTCAGTTATATACTGTAATAATCTTAATGTTTATTATTATACGACTTCAGTAAATCATTCTCAATGTTTTGAAGTTTGAGAATTAGTGCAGTATGGATTGGCATACTATTGTTTCAATCACATTCACCCATAACCTTAATTAACTGCCTAAAATTAGTGACCCTGGACCACAAAACCATCATAAGTCGCACAGGTATATTTGTAGCAATAGCCAACAATACATTATATGGGTCAAAATTATCTATTTTTATTTTATGCCAAAAATCATTAGGATATGAAGTAAAGATCATGTTCCATGAAGATATTTTGTAAATTTCCTACCATAAATATATATATATAAAATTGTAAGTAATATGCATTGCTAAGGACTTCATTTGGACAACTTTATAGGCGATTTTCTCAATATTTTGATTTTTTTTTTTTTTGCACCCTCAGATTCCAGATTTTCAAATATTGTCCTATACATCAAACAAACGATACATCAATGGAAAGCTTATTTATTTAGCTTTCAGATGATGTATAAATCTCAATTTCAAAAAATTGACCCTTATGACTGGTTTTGTGGTCCAGGGTCACATTTGAAGGTACCTACCACAATGGGTGATGGCAGGGTATTGTCAATTATGACATCACTGAGTGGCCGACCAAACAGATGACCAGAAGCTGGTGTAATGGTGTGGCCTGGAGATTCTGATTTGACAGCCTGTTCAATGCTGGAGCCTCGTTTAAATGCCCAGCTAATAAGAGACATCCTCCTCCTGCTGCTTTTCCGCTCTGCTAGGAGAAATGTATGCAAGAAAAGAGGCAATTATGTTTCAAGATATTGTGTATATGTGTTGCTTTTGGGGGTGAAGGGACTGGTGAGATTTGAGTGTCAGAAGACATGGGATGGGAACAAGCTGTTGGTTTCAAGCAAAACCTATTCCATAAGGTTGGTATTTGTAGAATATATGGCTTAATGGTCAGCCTTTAATTTGTTTGTGTCTGTTTTGACATAGATGTGTGGGCTGATGTAGACTGCTATTACTGCAGAGAGAAATCCTTGCAGATGTATAAAAAATACTGTTTTCAGTAAACTGAAAAATACAGTTGGTTATTTCATGTATACAAAAATATTATACTATATACAGCATACTACAAAAACAGAACAAGTGGTATAGGCATCTCTCACCTGTGGCGGTGCTGCTCATTTGACTGGGCCTCAGGAAGAACTGGCAGTGAGCATCAATAGGCAAAAGCGCCATCTGGCTGTAGGAAGATGTCACCGCATCTTGCTGCAGCTGGCGAATGTGGCTCATCTTAATGCTGTAAGGAAACTCGTGACCTGGTGGAACAAAAGCCCCTTACAAACAGGTACTGTGCATGGAAAGTATCACATAGTAATACCACAGTGATTTAATCTATGTTTAAAATGTTTGATTGCTTTGATAATATGAGAATTACTGATAAACTCTTACCAATTAAAGGGTATGGAGTTTCATCTTGTTTTGAACATACCCACAACTTATAATCTTTTATTCCACCCTGTGTACAAAGACAAAATCAATCAATAAGTTTGTATAATATATATATTATTTTTTTTATTTATTTACTTATTCATTCATAATTATTAATATAATTGTAATAGCAGTTTTAACTTACCGAAAGACCAAACTGTTGCAGTGCTGTACTAATGACATCAGAGGTACAGTCTGTGTTGCTGATAAAAAGAGTCTTTGCCTAGAGAGACGAAATCAAATTCTTATTAATTTACACATCAGAGCTACAATACATCATTTTAAGAGCACAAAACAATCAGTTCTTACATAGGCACAATTCCCAACATCCTTTGCAAATATCTTGAGTGGAATCATCTTTGGATCGTCACACTTTTTCTCTTCTTTTATACAACTTTTTATAAAAAAAAAAGGAGGAGAAAAATTTAGATAAAGGTGTTTATTTCATTTTTGTATTATAATTAATTATTTTAAAAATAAGTAAAATAACTGACCTTTCAATGAGAGATAGCCATCTGTCTTTCTCTTCGGAAGTGCTATACACACACCACACAAACAAACAAAAAAAATACATAATTTTAACTAGCAAAATCAGTGGGTCCATTTAGATAGCTATATATAGTATATAGTAACTGTGTGTGTGTGTGTGTGTGTGTACCTAAAAGTAGCCACGCAGTTGTAAGTTGGCCAGCCCATGACGAAGCTCCTCTCTGAAACATTTCTGGCCTCACACACCTCTTCCACACAGCTGGCTGTCCACATCTCACTCACACGCACACACGCCTTCTGCTTCACCTGCATTACTGACCTGAAAAAAAGCATGTCAAATTATTCCAAGACCAAATTATCAGAACTATACCATCCACGTTTATTGGTCTGTACACCATTCAAAAGTTTGGGGTCAGTACTTTTTTTTTTTAAAGAAATTAATATTTTTATCCAACAAAGACTCAAAAGTGACAGTAAAGGCATCATACAATGAATGATTCCTGTTTCAAATAATGCTGTTATTTTAAACTTCTCAATTTTTTTTTTTTTTAATGTATCACGGTTTCCACAAAAATATTAAGCAGTGTTTTCAACATTGATAATAAGAATAAATGTTTATTAAGCACCAAATCAGCATATTAGAATGATTTCTGAAGGATCATGTGACAGTGAAGACTGGAGTAATGACTGCTGAGAAGTCAGCTTTGCCATCACAGGAATAAATTACATTTTAAAATACATTCAAATAGAAAACCTTTATTTCACAATATTATTGTGTTTACTGTATTATAGTCAAATAATTGCAGCCTTGGGTGCTCATATGACTTCTTATCTTACTAACCCCAAACTTTGGAAAAGTAGTGCATTTCATTGATAATTTTATTTTATTTCTCCTAAGTGTATTTTCTCCTCCATACTTAGCCTTGGTGATGATGAGAAGGTCTGTGAAGAGGATGAGGAATCTCTCCTGAGTCTGAAGGCCTGTCTGCAGTAGCACATTGCCTTGGCAAATGAGATTCCTCGTTGGGCTGAGCAGAGACTGGATCAGGGCGTACGTGTTATGGCTAACCTGAGATGCGCAATCCCTGACACACACACGAGAGAAAAAGAGACAAAACTGACAACATCAGAAAATTCACACAAAATACATACAATCTCCAATGGCCAGGCATCTTTCCGTAAATGTTTGCAAAAGAAAACACATCCAGTTTATCGATCCATCTGTAATTAATCATGGTTTCTGACTTTATCGCTCTTTCACATGATTCAATCATAGTGTTACAGCTGAACGTCAGACAAAAGCAGACTTCAGAAGGTACACATACTCGTCTGACGGCAGACAACTCTGTTTCTCTGTGTCTTACTTTCACACACTCACACACGTGCAGATGCATGGTTGTGAGACCACACACAGTCTTCATTGTGTCCTTTCAGTAAAATGCACATATATTCAGAAGCCTCTTGTATGCACACAAGCACTGATTGTGACATTGTGCTGGAAGTGGGAAACAAACTGCTCACTGAGACTGAGACTGTAAAATAATCTAATGGCCATGCAGTCTGATATTTATGTTTACTGAAATCATATGCATTATATCATGTACACATTTTTAGTTTTCAAAGATTGTGATGTGGTATTGGAAAGATGTTGTATTGATGTGGTATTGATGTAGAAAGAAGTTGGTACATACCAGCTGGTATCATACCTGGAGACAGGTTTTGACTTTGTAAGGGCTTTGGTGAGAATAATAGAGGGAGCCGACTGTCTGCGCTGAGAGGACTATAAAGAAAGAATAAGAGAGATCAATGTAATACAATAAAAGAAAAAGAGAGATAACCAGCATCACATAACATACAGGTAATCACAGCCATGCTGATCAGTTTAACAGCACATCTGTAAAAAAAAAAGTGATTATAAATTATTGATTATATTTATATAATATTTTGATAAACAAGAAGCTGATATTGAGTAACATTTGTTTAGTTTTGTAGTGGAAGAACATCATGAAGTTTGATTAATGTATATTTGTGTAGCACAATGTATTGATGATATATATGTTGATGATATTACATTTTTTGTAAAATCGTTACTCTCCTTTTCACAGTTAATTTCTAAATTAATTAACTTTTTATTGTTTTTAATTATTATTATTATGTTTATGGTTATCTATATACAGTATAAGTTATGGTTATTATTAAAGCCCCCCTGTGGTGAAAATCAAGCTGTTGTTTATATGTCTGTGTTGTTTTTAATATGCTTTAAGACGTGCAAATGAAGTCAACACCATTGCTGAATATTTTCTCCTTAAAACTGTAGTGAACCAAAAACAGTCTCAAAAACGCGGTTTGAAATCGCTGGTGTTTCTGAGGTCACAAACTGCCTTGTAACCAATCACGTCAACGTGTGATCATCAACTAGTGGATCTCTGTTTGAACTGGTGTGAGTGAGTGGAGGCGGGGGTAATTTGCATATTCATAGATATAGATATTTAGTATATTCGCGTATACTAAATGAGGCAAAGGCGTAGAGTTACATTCAGGCTATTTTAAGGCATAAAGACAATTTTTTTCAAGGATAAAACGTTTAAGTGATCAAAGATGAGTTTTAAGGGATAAAAGTATTGACTACAGGTGGACTTTAATTTTTTTTAAAGTTGTATTTTTGATCATTTTGCCTTTGTTAGACAAGATAATGAGACAGAAAGCATTGGGAGCAGAGAGAAAGTAACAGAACAGAAGAGGACTTGAATTTGAGTCGCCCATGGCACTGCTGAACCATATACTGCATGTCGACGCACTTCAAGGCTATGGCTCTGATATTATTACTATTATTGATAGGTTGCCCATAGGGACTACTGATGAAAATGAGCCAATCTGGCTAAATCTGACACATTTTACTTTTTTAAATGTATTATTAATGTGTATTGTCCCTGAATAAATAAACCAATAAACAACAACTTTAAATAATTTTTTATATTATCTTATTTTCTTGTTTTATTAAGTTAATGGACAGCTTAATTCTTCAAAATATTCTTTTGAAGGAGGTGACAATATGCACTTGTAAATACAGATATAAAAAAAAAAAACTTGCTGCATCTCTTATTTATCAAAATCACAGCTGTGTATTTGATTTGTTAATCTTCATAATCATAGAAATCTGGAGAATCATAGCTGTGCACCAGACATGGTGTAGGTCTGTTTTTCTGTTGCATGGATCTTGCAAAACTGTGATGGTAATAAAACAAATCAATGTCATTATGCTGAATGGATGAAAGAATGTGCCATATTAACTATTGCTTTTAAATGATATAGTTTACTTTTATTTAAAACTTATCTCATTGCAATATTGGTATATGATCGTGTGTTGTATATACCAGCCATGATCCAATATATATTGCTTTACTTACGATCGAGTGCTGGTATTCCCCACAACTTTTGATTCGGCTTCTTTTCTGCCATCCTGGCTCATGCAGTGGTCCCATAGTCAAAATCCAAGTAAAAAGATTTTGGAGGTGATTTAGAGGACTGATCAGATCAATGTTTCCATATCATCACCTGCCTCTGGGTAATCCTCACTTACTGCTCTCCTTTCAGTGAGGAAGAAATACAAAATCCAAGGGGGTGTTCTCGTTCTCCTCACAAGCTCCACACTTTGATTTATCAGAGCAATGTTTTTGTCTTTCCTCTCTGAAAGATGGAAGATTATGTTTGGGTCTCTGAGCAGCAGGGGGAGGATTTAGGAGGCGGGATCTTGGAACATAATGAGATATAGATCTGTCTGTACAACATTTAGCTGTAGTTTTGACACAGGAGAGCATGTCTATACTTTGTTAAAAAAAACTTTCTGCAATTACAGCTGTTTGTCTTTGGGAAGTAAGATATTTTGGCAAATATTTCCATAAGAATCTATTGAATATTTCTCTTTAATAATTCCTAAGCCAGTTTATCCTCATACCCTGCCCCCTCCTTTTTTGGATGAGTAAATGGTCAGACCTAAGCCTCTTTTCTCACCAGATGCATAGCCAGTTTGATTGACGGTTGCTCAAACTGTAATCATCCTGTCCTCGCTGTACTCCATCAGACTATTATGTATTCTGTCTGATTTTGTCATGCAGCTACAGTTTATACTGCTGCATTTGGTCTGACATTTGCATAGAAAAGAAAAAAATTAGAAATGTCATAAATGAGAAATGAGGCCTTCATACACTACTGTCTGCTGACCTCTTTTACAGATTAAAGTAAAACAACCTTCTGAACTAAGTTGAAAATGCAGTAACTTTGCCAACACCAAAACAGAGAAACAAATCTATTGTTGAATTGATATAAATTTTCACACTTCATTTTTAAATTCATAATCTGAGAATAGTTAAACTGTCACAAAACTGTAGTTACGGCATTTTTCCTGTTGGCTGACAGATTAATGAACAATACAGAGTTAATGACCTATTGTTTTGAAATATTCCCTTCCTGTTGGTGAAAATCATTCACATTTATCATCAAAAATTCTTCTGAAATCAGCAAATTTGCACATGTAAGATATTTCAATCATTCCTAGAATGTATTAAAGTAAATATGTAGTTAGACAGAAAGAACAAAGATAAGAGGGAGTTGTCAGGAATTGTGTACAAAGATAAAGAAGAGATGGAGAAAGAATGTGGAGAGAATTTCACTTATCTATGTAAAAGGGTAGGTCCAGGATATAAGGTGTTCCTAGTTGGACGAGACAGGTTGTACTGTGACAATTGCATATTAACACAATAACATTTTCTATGCAATATCATTTTTTGGATATGTGACTGTTGAAATGTAAGTCATGTCCACAGAGAATGCAACATGTTATCATCAAAACCTCTCAATTCACAAGACAGAGGGCAGACACATCCACTAATAGCTATAGCTATGTACAAAATCACTTTTATACATTCACAAAACACACACACACAAGTTTGTTTTTGTGAATTGTGGGGACATTCCATAGGCGTAATGGTTTTTATACTGTACAGACCGTATTTTCTCCCTCTACACTACCCCTACACCTAACCTACCCATCACAGGAAACTGTGCACATTTTTACTTTCTCAAAAAACTCATTCTGTATGATTTATAAGCCTTTTGAAAAATGGGGACATGGGGAGATATCCTCATAAGTCACCCTCTCCTTGTAATACCTATGTCATTATACAAATTTGTGTCCTGATATGTCACAAAAACGTGTGCGCGCACACACACACACACACGCACACACAGACACAAACAAACACGTTAGGTTTTCATGTTTTATGGGGACATCCCATACACATAATGATTTTTATACTCTAAAAAACTGTATATTCTATCCCTTAACCCCAAACCTACCCCTAAACCTACCCATCACAGAAAACTTTCAGCATTTTTAGATTTTCAAAAAACATCACATATGATTTATAAGCTGTTTTCCTCAGGACAAGGATTTTGAATATTGCTGTCTTTGTGGGGACATATTGTCCTCATAACGTTGGGTTTTCCTGAACCACATACACTTACTCATCTATCTGAATAGGGACATTAGGCCTACACAACCCTAACTGTAATTACTTTATTTTTATGCCGTTTTTACAAACCATGATGTCACCAAAAGGAGATTTTGGGAGTTTTTTTTTTTCAGGATAAGTTCATTTTGGGGTACAAAGTGGAAATAGAAAAACCCTAATAACTATGAGCAATAGGCCTAGTGATTTTGAACCTTTATTCATTTAGAATATTTTTTTATTGAAATTAAAATTTGGATGTATCTAAAAGTTAAAATAAAAATAAATAGAGTCTGTGAATGGAAATTATGGGAAATGGCGATTGACAATAACAAAATAGGATAATTGGAAAACTCCTTTTTATTGTACAGTAAATGCCGTAATACATAATTGAACAGGTGACATCTCAGATATCGGCACTCAATTAAAAGGGAACTTCTGATTGGATTATAGCACATCGAAGCAAGCAATGGGAAAGTAACGAAGGCTCTGATTGGACATAAACCCAGCGATGGCAAATTCTGATTGGGCGATTGCCGAGCGAGCTCATCAGTTAATGAAACAGGTCATAGGCTCACACAGTAGTTCTTTGCAAAATGTCGGAGACGGCGGTTGCCTGTAATATCTGTGGCGCATCCTACACATTACCCGGTAACAAACAACAAAACTTAAAAATTCGAAAGTGTATTTTACGTTACTACACGTTTTGTTCTATCTATTTCTTTACTCGCACGTTTGAAAACACGTGACTGAGTGAAGATTCCAGAAAAGCGTTATAATTAACATTTATGTATTTGTCATAGTATAGAAAAGCGAATGTAAATATTGTGAGTTTATTCATCTGGTGCATTATGTTTTTTTTTCTCCAGAAGATGAAGCTGTGGGGAATCTCCCGCACGTGCTGTTGTGCGGTCATATCTTTTGCAACACATGCCTGCGCGCGCTCGAGTCCCAGCAGAACGTCATCACGTGTCCGGAATGTCAGGTGATGTTACATGGAAAAACTAGAGACTGTCAGTCAATAACGACTTAAATTTCAGTTTGTTCCTCTCCCAAAGTTGTCGTATGACTGCAGAAGACTTGCATTTTAGCGTTATACGGGCCCCTTGCATTTTATAATGGTTTGACAGTTCCTCGTCATTGATTATGTTTTTATCGTTTGTAAAAGAGTAGTGTTTCCAACTTTTTCCTAACGAGCCTGCTGCGTTTTAGATTATGGGAGGCACTTCCGGTTTGGGGAAGTTCCACTCAAAAGACCGAAATAAATAATTTTCAAATCATAAGATTGCGCTGCCTATGCTTTTGAATAGGTTGTTTGCACATGACGTCATTGCAGCAGCGCGAATGAGTCTGGAGGGCAGGGAGTGATTTTTCTATATAGGAATCTTATTAAAAACTCAAAATTCGTATGTTTTGCGTCGTTTATGGTTGCTCAAATCGTTAAAATCAAGAACCCAGAAGGTGTTTATATCGTTTACATAACCGTTTTTTATAACTTATTTCATTTTTTAACTTTAAAAGTTGTCGCCTTTTATAGCGTTTTGCTGATACTGAAATGAATATGGATACCTGCTTACCTTTTGTTTTTGACTTGGTTAAATATTCACATTCTTCATGCTATCGTTTGCAGGGAAGAGAAGCTATTTTATCCTATTGAATGATAATTTGGTGTTTTCACTTCAGTTTTGTAGAATTCCGTTCACAATATTGATGTGGTTACCGTGAAAACAGTGTCACTCGCTGCTGCTTCAGCCATCGTATGGTAGAAAATGTCCAAATAAAATAAATGTGTTCAGCAAGCTGACAGAAGTCGATATCCATTTATTTGTTGGAAGTGTGTAAATGTAACTGTAGTTTTAATGTTGTCTTTGTATATTCACTTTCCCATATAGCCACGAAGGAGAATCGGAGGGTCACATTCAGGGGACAGACACAACACACTGTATTTTTGTATTTATTTCAACAAATGACAACCAAAATCAAACCCATAGAAGCTTGTGAACAGTTTTGAAGTGGCTGTGTGCAAGTTATAATCATTCCAAGCGAGTGAGTCATACTCGCAAATGTAATGTTAATTATTACACAAAAACCAAATACAAAACTCAGCTAAGTATGTGATTATTTTGAGTGAAAGGCAGTGGGTTTATTCAGTGACATTTGCTAAAAGTCATCCAGTCTTTTTCCAGAACGATGATGTGAGTTCCTATTGCAATTCTCGATTCAGCATAAATGACCTACAATGGCAACATTTTTCACAATCACGACAGAAAATCAAAAATATTGCTCTTAACGTCACTAGTAGAAAGACGGCGCGATATAAACAAACCCAGACGGCGTGACTGTAGCTTCACATACTCTACATCTGCCACCTCGATGGCAGGAAAGTCTTTCAGTTGAGTAGAAAAGTCGCTCCTCTTCATAACATAAGGATCACGTCCAACATATGTTGTGATTCTCTGTTTATACCTTTCTAAACCAGCACAGTATGGACTTTTCTCCATCTCTTCCATTCTAATTTTCACTGCTTGCCCTCCACCGGAATTTCGCGCGTCACCAGAACCACATGATTGCAAACAACCTATTGCTGCCATCTGGCCGACGGTATTGTGTTCCCCGATTCATGAAAAACACGCCCAACAGGGTCGCAGGAGACATTTTCAAAGTGGGGGGGACCAAATTGTAAGCAAAAGCCCAGATAGTAAGATCAGTATCATCAAAGAAGAAACCTAAAAGATTAGGATTATAGTTGTTTTGTGTTGTTAAAAAAATGAATAATTAAAAAAAACAAAAAAAAACATTCTCAGTTCAGGCAATGCTATACATCAATTTTGATACCCCATCAAAAGCTATAAAAATAAAGTTCCCAAGTAAATAGTGTTAGAGAGGAGGGGTTGTCTCCTTGGGAAGAGTTCTGAACACATTACAGTAAGGTCTCGATGAATAGACAACCATTTTGTGTTTTGTCTTGTACTGTACTGTATTTTATTTCATGGTCAAAATGTGCTTGTAGAAATCTGTAACCCTAAATAAAGTTCCCAAATAGTTATTCAATTACTGAAGCAGCAGTATTTGTTTATTAAATGCTCCCATGGAAAGGGATTATTTGAAATTTGTGTTGTTAATTATGGTAGTCTATTTTGTTTGTTTTAATATAGATGGAAACCCTAATTGGAGAGGAAGGAGTTGATGGTTTAGAGGTGGACAGCAGAATCATTGGCCTCATCTATACAGCACGGATGAACACAAAGAAAGAGTATTTAGTGATGGATTCTTAAAGTCCAATATCTATTTTTTTTTCTTTTTTTTTTCCTCATAACTTTGTTATGGAAAACATGAGACACATTTTTAGAACTATTCTTTAATTAAACATTGGTTCAAGAAGTTGCAGTTGCAAAAATAAATGTTATTGTCAGCAGGTACTCTGGAGACCGGTGGAAATCTCCAAGGTTTAAGAGCCCACCCTCATATGCAGACATCCCCACACAGGAGAATGCTGAAGGGGTACAGACACTTTCTATATAGTCTCATCCTTCCATTAAGATCAGGTTCACTTAATATTCTCAGCTCAAGGTTAAAGCTCCATAATGTGTCTGTCTGTGTATGTTTGTGTAGAGGCCAGATGTAGTTAAAGTTTTGGATGAAGCTCTCATTAAAGCAACGGAAAACCTGAATCAACTTGATACACTTCACCAGGTGAATGAGAAATCGCCTCAATTTGTCAATTTTGATTTCATGGTGATTAAAATCATCTTTGGAAGAGTATATGTCATATAGCTGATTTGTGAAGCTTTTGTTTTGTGTGTTTAAGACTCTTGCCAATGGTATTCCAACTCAGCTGAGGAAAGAGAGAACTCGAATTATTAGAGAAATTGATGTGGCTGTTGACAGAGCAAAGAGCATTCTGCTGAAAAGGTATGTGGACAGAATTTTTTGAGGCACAGACTTTAATGAAACATTCTGTGGTGTTTTATAGGTCACAGACTTTGCAAATAATGCTTCTCATCATGTATTTTGTGGAATTTGCAGACGGAGTATGTTGTTGTCAGAATTGAATGCTGTGGATCTTCTCTTCTCTGATGGTCGGAAGGAGTGTAAGAGGATAGAAGAGAGGGTAAAGGAGCTGCGCACAGCCATCCAGAAAGCTCGACACGTTCGTCAGATTCCTTCTCTGGAGACCTATTGCAACTTAGACCAGGTAACACTATACTAGATGCCATACAAAGTTCTGCTTAATGTTAAATGTAAACTCTCAATGACTCAATTTGTTAAGTTTAAGTTTGGTTCAAATTTTTAGAAGGAAATAAGGCAGTAAGATAGTCAGTAGTTACTAATTAGAAACTGAATTTTGTGAAAGCTCCAACTTCTCTTGTGTGTGTGAAGTGTAATTTTGTTATAATCATTGTAACCTTGTGTGCTTTTCTTGTTCTTAAATGTTTTGCAAGAGCATATAAATGTAAAATAATATAGTGATGTATGTATTTTACTGTTATCAATAACAGATCCATTTAGAAATTATTTTCCTTTTTTTATTCATTCCATATTTATTCCACATTCCACCTCAAACATTTTCATCAGATGTATTTTAGATACTATATTTATATATCATATATTTGTGTTTACTATACATCTTAAAATAAGATATTATTTGTTTCTAAGGCAACATTTTTTTTGTAGTAACTTCAATTTTTGCTATTTGTTTTAAAATTGATTTAAGATTTTGGAGACTCTACAAATTCCAGTGGATGTTGAGTCATATGACATGAGCTGTCTGTCTTTGCGTTCAGGACTCAGGTAGATGACCATCGTGCACAATTAGTTTTAGAGCTCCAGAATGCAATTAACACTGTCACAAAAATGAATGCAAACAGCTTTGCTGTTTTTACATGCATACAAAAATAAAGGGAAGCATTTACTCTCTTATTTTGTTTTTTATTTATAGCTGCAGTCTTCATATTGACAATCTTACTGAAAGTATGAGAAACTGTCTTAAAATCACAGATGACGATGATAGCTGGTAAGTGTTTATAGAATGTGTTTCATTGAATGTGTGTAAAACCTAGTGATATGATTTTTGTCCTTTTTGTTATGCCAGTATCAGAGAAGTTGTTACTGCGGAGCCTTTCCAACATGTTGTGACGAGCTCTGCGGAAGTCTGGGACAGCTCCAGTCAGTCTGTTCAGAGAAATGCAGAGCCCATTCGCAAAAAACAAAGCACACACAGACCAAGTTTCATGGAGGGCACAGATACAGAACATAGAGATGCTTGTACAGAGATGGTGGAAATAGGTGTGTGTTTGCAGGGCTTTTTAAAAATATTGATAATGATGTGAATTATTTTTTTGTGTCTGTGAGCATTTTTTTTTTTTAAATGTTTTTGTAACATCTTTAATGTGCTGAGCTCATATGTTTTTAGCACGCAGTTCCCTTGTTGCTGAACCAAGGCGCAATGAACGGCACAGAGCACTTAGAAAACATCGCAGGCAGCATTTTGAAAATCCCCCAACTCCACAACCTAAAAGTATGTGCCACATTTGTTGGTTAATCAGAAGAATGAACAAACAAGAAAACTCAGTTTTTCTTTGTGTTATTAAATGCACTTTGTGCCAATTCTTGTTTTGTTGTTTTTTTTCTAGTGGTGCATTACGTAATGGCAACACACATTGTGAACCCTGGACATTTCTATGTACGCTATATGATTGAACACAAGACAGGCCAAAAGTTGAGCAAAAAGATCAATGAATTCTGCTCGGGAGAGAATAGCCTCTTCACGTTCAATGATGAAATCAAGACTGGTATGTGCATGTTATCCCTTAATGTTAAAGATGCTTGTGTATTTATAATTTTTTGGTAAGTAGCCTTTAGGGATGTAATGAGATAAAAAATCTCACGGTACGATAATACTTCGGTGTAAAGTGAACGATACGATATTTATTGCGATTATTTATAAAAGAGTTTATACAAAAGTTGTATTTGTTAACATTAGTTAATGCACTGTGAAGTAAAATGAACAAACTATGAACAGCTGTATTTTTTTTTTTTTTTTTTATTAATTAATGTTAACAAAGATTAACAAATACAGCAACAAATGTATTGCTCATGGTTAGTTCATTTTAGTTAATACATTAACTAATGTTAAAAAATTAACCTTATTGTAAAGTGTTACACACAAATTCAACACAAATAAGATGCTTGAACACACAGATCCAGACAGGTGAAACAGAATATTTTTGTAAGTTGGATTCATAAAGACTTCACTTGTTTCTAAAAGAATGATTCAGTGATTGATAGATTTTTAACAGTAATTTGTTGCCACCTTGTGGCGTAACAATGCAATCGATACAGTGGTTATTAGAAGCACTTTCAAAAGGTGATTGATTCTATTTTGATCGGTAAAGTAGACATCAATGTATCTGAATAATACACTTTTGTACGCTTCTGTGATAATTTGAATATTTGTTACAGAAATGATACTGTGTGTATGACAAGATTGTTAGTGAAGCTGTTTATATCTACACATGACAACTCTAGATCAACGGCATCGCAAACGCAGATTTGAAAGTTGTGATTTTATTTTTGTCAAAGGTTTAATATACACGGGCAAATCGTCATTTAGGAATTAGATCATGTGGGTAATGAAATCGAGAATGCAATCTTTTAAAGATTAATCATGCAGCTTGTCTTTGTGCACCCCTCTCTCTCTCTCTCTCTCTCTCTCTCACTCACTCACTCACTCACTCACACTCTCTCATATGATATCTGACATATATGAGTAGCGTGAGGGCTTTTCAGTACATTGATTGCTATAATATTCATGAGGTGAGACATCTCTAATAAAGGATACGCTTCTCGCATCACACTAGAACTGTTTTTGGAACTGGGCTGAAAAAAACAATACTTTTTGACCGGAAGATGTATCGTTTCATATAGTCATGTGAACACAACAATATCGACGTTTTTTTGTGGTATTGATAATTAATACCATGCAGTATTTTTTTTTTTTAATTTATAATTCAAACCAGACTTTCATAAATACATAGATTTAAATGAAAACAGACCAGATTTTCCTCTGAATACTTCATTAATGAGAATTAATACCTGGCTATTGTTACCAATTAAATCAGTGTAAACAAAATCCTAATTAGCACTGCACAGTAGCACAGAAGCTGCATGAAGTGACATTTAGATGTGGTATTTATGCATTTGCACTGCAATTACAATTGCATAATATTGTTATGAGATTAATGTTTTAAATATAAAACTGAATATAGAAATATGAAATGTTAGAAAAAATGAACAATAGGCCCATTTTTAAATGGGGAAACTAACAGTTGCTGCCACCTACTGGTGGCTTTAGTTTCCTATCTAAAAGTAGGCCTATTATTTCATTTTTTTCCAACATTTCATATTGGAAATTATATGACTAAGGCTGGGTACACACTTGAAGATTTTAATCCCGATTTTGAACCCCATTTGCACCCCTCAACGATTGGGGGGTGTGGCCCTATTCGAGGCAACCAACTTTTTGTCCAAAAAATCCTTAATTTGCGTAGTGTCATTACAATTATTTTACTGCTCCTGATTGCATCAGAGCCCGCAGAATCCCAAATTGTAAATATCAAACATGTTTGATTGGGCTGCCTCTGAAGTGATACCTGCGATAGCCAATGAGAGCAAGCAAGCTTTACCAACCAGATGTATGTTGCGTGTTTCTATAGTTGAAACTTGACAGCCACAAACATGCTTTGAAAGTGGTGAATTGAGAAGGACCACCTATATTCTTTTTTTGTCCTTTGTTTTTCACTGCAAAACAACACGCGCCAGGAAAGCCAGCTGACAACTTTGATCGTCCTCCATTTGTTTTTTCTTCTCAAGTCTGTTTGATCTCATGAGTCTCTGAGATCTCTTGTCACTGTTAAATTGTTCCTACAATCAACAGGTGTGTGGTCTTGCGGTCTGGCCGAATTATCTAGTGCGTGCGCTTAGAGGATTATAATGCTAAAAATGGGTTAATACTGTATTGTCTGTGGTCTTTCACGGTTTTAAAATCAGTTAAACAGTTTTATCAAAAATATCTTAATTTGTGTTCCAAAGATAAACAAAGGTCTTACTGGTGTGGAATGACATGAGGGTGAATAATAAATGACATAAATTTTTCTATATTCAGAATTTCAGAGTCCCTGAATTTGTTTCCTTTAAAATGGCTGATTCATTTAGGAACGAAGCAAATGACTGTTTTATGAATGGCTTAGTGAATCAGTGATTTGCCCGATTTGTTCAAAAAATAGATTCATTCAGAAACAAAACAAAAACAGCACTCTTCCTTGTCACATTGTCGAACTATCAGGAGCATTTTTGCCTGCATGTCTTGAAATTTCTAGCTGTTACATTGACCAATCAGCTTCCAGCACTGGAACTATCTGTTCTATATTATGGCGTTATGATATGGATATGAACATTGTCCTAATGTATGTTTGCTAATGAAATGTGAAATTGTTTATTGTTATATTTGTATGAACGACAATGTCAACAACACACAGCTTTATAGAAAATGAAATCATAAATAAACGCAAGTAAATTTACAGATGATGATTGTGTGTGTGTGTGTGTTCGTTCTCACAGGCTCTGTGCTCTTTGTCTGTTGGAAGGAGGATGTGTGGTATAGAGTAACAGTGACTGAGCTCTTTCAGAAAGAGTGTTTCCAGAGTGTGTCCAAATGCCTTGCTTCAGAAGTCTCCCGTCTGCGTGTTCACTTTCAGGACTTTGGCTTCTCCAAATGCTTCTCAATCCCAAGGTGAGAATTTATAGCATGTATGTGTGCAAGCACTGTATTAAAAAAAAATAAATAAATAGGTTGACATGCTTAAAGGCTTAATTGTCTCTTTATTTGTCAGTTAGTTGTGTGCATCATTTCTGGATCTGGAATTTCGAAGATCTGAACGTTGACACATCTGCAAATAGTGAATCTTCTCATGGCATTAGAACTGAAACTAAAATGGATCTGCTTGCAAATCATGTTCTCTTTTTGTTTATCTCAGTGATGGAGGTTTAAACTCATTGAATGCGTGTCTGCGGAGACCTGATGCAGCTACTCTGGCGGATATAAACGGCTGGGCTCCTCTGGCCATCAGATGTTCCCTTAAAGATATTATTCCTTCAGACTTGGTAAGAGCTGTGTAGATGTATTGACTTTAACTGCAGAATCAGTAATTAGAGTTGTAATTAATTTAATTGCACCAAAATACATGTTAAAACAGATTTTCTCACATTAAAACCATAGGATGTTCAATATTTATACAAAGGAAATATTCTGGCATATGGCTACCATCTAGTGGTGCAAAAAGAACTTCTGTTTCAGATCTATTTCTGTTTTGTGGATGCTATTAGAGAATATGAAGCATTTGAGTATGGCTTGTCTAGGCACAATTGATAACTGAGAAGACATGGAAAGGGATGAGTTGTTTGTGTTTTATGTATTAGGTGAAAGGGTGGACTTCAGAGGCTAGTGATGAGATGAGAAGGAAGCTGGGCTCTGAGGCTGTAGAGATGCAGGTGTTTGGTGAAGACGGAGGTGCGCTGTTAGTTGATCTGAAGAAAACACAGATGCTGTCTCTGCGGGAGCATCTGGTGTTCATGGAACTGGCCAGGTGTGTAAAAGTCACATCTGGGGCTGTCAACTTCATCCTTAAAACACTAGTGGTGAGAATCTTTAGGCACCTCATGATCCGATTTGGGAGTCACAATCCGATTCCAAAACGATTCTTGATCTACTTTTTTTTTTTTTTTTTTTTTCTTTTTTTTTTTCCTTAATTAGTTTACCAATTTAAATCTTAAATTGGTACTTTAAAAATCTTTATTTGTACTTTAAAAAAATTCACACTAAAGTACAGCTCTATTTTGACACATCAGATGTACTGTCTGTCTAATCCCCTAAAGGGTCAGTTCACCCAATCGTGATGCATCTGAGAATATTTTTTTTCTCCCTCCCCTACAGCACACATGTATTTTCTTAAGTTTTGTCTATTTGGTTCCACCCAGATTTCTGCTGCTATTATCAGTACATTAAACAATGAAACCTTTTAGATCTTGAAATGAAGATGAAACTTCTTCAAAATCATTTTGTCAGTCATGCATCATTTAGGGCATTTTCAGACCTGCAGATCGTTTGCTTTGTTCCAAAACAGGGACTTAATTTGTAACACTGCAGTGTTTGCCACAGGATTTTTGTCTAATTGTGGTGGGTGGACCTTGGTCCCTCTAGGGGGGTCAGGGGGCTTGCCCCTCCAGAAGAAAATTTTGTACATTTTTAAAGTTAAATTCTTTAATCTGGGGCACTTTGAGAGTTCAACATTTAGAGCTCCAACCCATATTCAGTGTGCAATTTAAAAAAAGAGTGTGCATTGACTTTGCTTTTACCTGAACTTTAAAGCGGACTGTGGATATGGTGTCTACATTTCACTACATAATAATAATAATAATAATAATAATAGTTATAGTATTATTTCTATGACAATAACAGCCATATATTGTAAAACAAATGCACTGAAAAATAAATGAAACTTTTATAATTAGTTTTGTCCTGATTTTTATACTTAAAAGATAAACAGTGGTGGGCCGCCTCAAATAAATCAATGTATGGGAAACACTGCAATGTTGCATTTTCTGCTTTGTTCAGTTTGCTTTCATAAGGCAACGTTTCAAAGCGTAACAAAATGTTTTTGCAAGTTACATGAGAGTAAAACTATCCTCTTATTGGTCAGAGTTTCCTCTATGTCATCCAGCCCAGCCGGATATGTCGTATGGGTGACTATATGCAACAAGACGAGAGCAGAGAACGGCCCATAAACCGGCGAGGGCGTTCTACACAAGGGGACCCATTTTACCATTGCGGGTAGGTGGGACATGTGGTCCGTGATTGTCCCGCCCCGCAAGCCTGCTTTTTCGGAAAACTAGAAGAGAGCGGTTGGGCGTTTAACTGTGTGTAATGCATTCAGGTGACATATCAGATGATTTTTACAAGTCAATCATACAACAGTAGTTCGAATAGCCACCGAGACATTGCACGACTTCGATGTTTTCATTCTCACTAATTTTGCGCTCTGGCTCAAATCAAAAAGGCTGATCATGTTTTAAAAGGAATCCCGCGGGTATTAAGACTTGTATGCATTAATAGATTATCATTGCACCAAAACATACAGATGAAAAAGTATCAAAGTCATCAGGGCTAAATTGGAGAGAACAAAGACGCAGTTCTTTAGGAAGTTTTATTCGTCCACATTCATCACAACTTCACTGCTTTTTCTAGTGATAAGAGGAGAAAAGAATGGGAAGACTTACATCTCTTCTCTTGTGGCCCATCGACTGAAAATTGGCATCGTATATTATATTCCGAGTTGTGTTGCGGTAAAAATAGCAACATGGTAGCGTCAGTAGCTCACCGAGCGCAACCATTTGATGTCATCGATGTTGAATGCACTGTGTACTTAAACAAAATGGTGCCCCCCATTGTCCAAATATGTCATGGATTTTTATAATTAACGTAAATCTTTCATGGGTTTTCTACTACATATTTCAGTAAAAGACATAATTTATGTTATTTTAAGCCATACAAGTCTTAATACCAGGGGATCCCTTTAAGTAACGTTGAGTTTCATTCATAATGTTTCCTTTCATAGCGTATTGTCCCTCATAACCGGTAGTATAACAAGCCTAAGCAAGCCCGCCACGAGCACCGCTGAGAAAACCAACGCATGCATTTGGGTGAACTAACCCAAATATATATATAAAATCATTAAATGCAAGTGAAAACAAGAAATGCCTGAACTTCCCAACAGAAAAAAAAATATGCTTATTGGTGAACCACAACACAAAGCTCTCAAAAATAACACATTAACTTTGCTAACCCTTGTAAACAAAAAAAAATGTTCACCTCTTTTTCTGTTATTGTTTAGCTATTATTGGTAATATTAACAATGCTGACATGAAACTTGTGTGTACAGATTCTACTCTCCTATAGTAGCTGCTGGCAGTGCGCCCCTGCTCTTCTACCCTCCAGTTCCTCCTAAAATCAATGTTGAGTTTAACGCTATGGTTGCTCATGTGAACTCACCGTCAGACTTCTATGTACAACAAGTGGGTGTAAACACTTTATTATAAAATCATAATGAAATTAAATGAATGATTGAAAATGTGATTTACTCACCCTTGATGAATGCAGGTTGAAAATATGGAGTACCTGCTGTTGCATTCGAAGCTTCAAGACTGTTACAGTCATCCTAAGGCAGACCGTGAGTTCCAGATCTACTGCCCTTCTCTCTCACAGGCCTGCGTCGCTAGCTATGACCAAGAATGGTGCAGGGTTCAGGTCACAGGTGCGTTGATGTGTTTATACAGAATATCAAATATATAAACATGCAGTAAAAGAAGCTAGTGTACCTTTTATACAACGTATGAAGGTTAAGGCTTTTGTTTATCTCTCAGGTTTCCCTGGTGGTCAGATGGTCCAGGTTCGTTATGTGGACTTTGGCTACAGAAAGACTCTCTCTGTGAAAGAATTGAGACAGATAAAGGATGAGTTCTTTGCTTTGCCAGAAATGGTAAGATTTAGGCTGTAATCCCGATTATGAGGGACGATACTGGAATGAAACTTTACACTGGTTTAAAGTGCTTAAATATGAATGAAACTTACTTGACAACTACAGTTCCTACATCAGTATCCAAATGAATACAGTGGACTTAAAAGAGTAGTTCACTTTCAAATAACATCCAAGATGTTCATGTCTTTCTTTCTTCAGTCGAAAAGAAATTAAGGTTTTTGATGAAAACATTCCAGGATTATTCTCCTTATAGTGGACTTCAGTGGCCTCCAAACGGTTGAAGGTCAAAATTATAGTTTCAGTGCAAAACAAAATAAGGACTTGTATAGTGATGGCCGATTTCAAAACACTGCTTCATTAAGCTTCGGAGCGTTATGAATCTTTTGTGTCGAATCATGATTTGGATCGCATGTCAAACCGCAAAACTGCTGAAATCACGTGACTTTGGCGCTCCGAACTGCTGAATGACTCGCACGTTAAGATTTGCTGCCACCTACTGGCAGTTTTATTTTCATATTTACACTTTACATAGACTGTTTTTACTTAACTTTAAAAGTTTATTTATTTATTTATTTTACATATTTCTAAATTCAAAAAATTATGTTTAAAAACATTCATACAACATTATTTACCCATGAACTGCATTAAGCGGTCTATGTAATTGTCTAAATAATACTACTTCAGATGGAGCTTCTGTGCCACTTCTGCAGTGCAAAGATGGGTTTTTTGATGATTTCTTTTGATTGGTAACAGTCTGATTGCGTCTTATTGTTCTAACTGAATTTATTGTTTAACATTAAAAAACTAAAAAAAATTATATTTTAATATAAGAAATTGACGTAATATGATGCATACATTTAAAGTTAATATCTGTTATTGATCAGAAAGTGCTCCTAAATTTTTGGCTGTGCTTCTAAAAAAATTTTATTTAAGAAAAATGTTAGCGTAGAGCTCTGGAGAAGTGTGTTCAACATGGATGCGGTTGCCATGGTAACATACTTGAGAGTGCCAATATCCTGTATCTGAGGCTATCATGAAATATCAGTGGTGGATGAAGTACACAAATTAAGTAAAGGTGCAGATACCCTGGTAAAATATTACTGCAGTAAAAGTATTAAGTTCTCCTTTTCAATTTTACTTGAGTAAAAATACAAAAGAACTTGATATTTAATGTACTGTGGGGTGCGGGGGTATAATGTACTAGACACACAGATAGCAAAATGTGTTAGCATTTTATGAACACTATGCAAACATACTAGTTCTAAACATACTTTCACTTTCCCTTAAACATACTTTCACTTTCCCTTAATCCCTCCCTGTTTTCAGTTTATGCTACTCCAAGGGTGTACTCACACTAGGCGCTCTGAACCGTGCCCGAGCGCATTTGACCACCAAAGCCCGGTTCGTTTGACAAGTGTGATCGCTCCGTTCCATGCCCTGGCCCGCTTGGAAGAGGTGGGCTCGAGCGCGGTTCGCATGCAGTGTGAGCGCTAACCATGCCAGAGCACGGAACAGTTACTACTTTTGTGTGCGCTACTGTCATCATTATGACGGCAAACCTCTTTATTACTGCTTTGATAGTACACTTATCAATTCATGTAAATAATTCGAGTGTATTTGGGTTTATAACGGGTCTGATTCTCACCTTATTGATGAACAGGAATTGTAGTTTGCGAGTAAAGCTGCAAATTCCTCCATTAACGTCAGCTGCCTTCGTAATAATCCTCTGATACGTGCTTTTGAAAATCGCTGTGCGGCATAAATTATAAATAGCCTATATATTAGGCAGTATCTTAGCGAAAGTGCATTTCTTCCTGTTTTCTTCCATTCAAAAAGTTGCATCGTATATGACATGAGCGTGCTCTGGCCTGGAACGTTAATTGCAATGTGAGTGCAGGCCAGCGGAGGAGTGGGGACAATCACGCTCAGGCTCGGTTCAAGGCAACCATGCTTAGTGTGAGTACACCCTAAGCAATGTCTGAAACTTTGGATTATGAGCACTACTTGTGTTTTTTTGCATCTTTATGACAAATCGCTCGCTGTATTCTTCATTTGTAAGACCCTTTGGATAAAATTCTGCAAAATGAATTAATAGTTTTATATTATTTGAAACTGCTATGGCAGTGGGGAAGATGCATTCTGGACATGTCCACATTCATGCATTTCATACAATGGGCTTAAACAGCTCACCCTTTTACTGCAGATTTAGTCCATGAACCACTGACAGTTGTGAATTTCATTTTAATGTACAATAATAAATCCTAAAATTCTGAATTGAGACTCGCTCTGAGTGGATCATTTGAAACACTAAGTTGTTGACTTAAGAACAGATGCGATTGGATTGGTCCAATTTACGAATGTATGGTTCAGACAACGGTATCACATCTCTGAGCAAGTGACAATTTCTTCAGTTCAAAATAAAGAGGGACTGCATGTTTTTCTGAAATGTAGTTGAGTAAAAAGTATGATGTTATGCTTTGGAATGTAGTAAAGTAAAAGCTTTTCCCAAACTGAAAAAGTACTACCACTGCTAAATATTGAAAATAAAAATGAGGAAAATCAGCAACAGTGCATATCACATTTTGCTTGTTTCAGATCATGCATGCTCAGTTGTTTCTGTGAAGGAACCAAGTAGAGTCCTCGATCTTTCCACACTGACACTCTACTCTTGACACTCCACTGCAATTTTAGTTGAGCTTATCTATATCTATGGAACTAATCCTATAAGTGTGTACATTAAAAATGTCATTCCTCTTATGTTTGTTTCATTTAGATTTTTGGCCAATATAAATAAAAGTAAAATTTAAATATTTAAATTCAAGGTGTCTTACATTATTGTGTAGGCAGTTGTGCAGCGAAAATTATCCCACATGACTGCATAGTGCATAGCATCCTTACTAGCAAGTCTAGTAAGAATGAACCTGTTAAAGCAGATCTTTCAAGCACACCTGAATCATCGGCATGAGACCTCTGATAAATAGCAAACTTAGGGAAGCCTGTCTTGTCCATCTATTTTCAGGCCTTGTGGTGCAGTCTGAATGATGTGGTCAGTTTGCAGGAAATGTGGAGTGATGAAGCTTGTGATATGTTTAAGGAACTTGTGGAGCATAAACTTGTCACTGTTGTGGCAAAAAGTAAGTTAACTCCTACACACACAGACATCTGAGATACATCGCTGCTTTTAAGCAAGTTTAATGTTTACGTTTCTGTAGTTTTAATATGAATTTTCTATAAAACAAATTGTGAGGGTAATGTGGTATACTGTACATTTTTGCTTGTCATTCATGTTTATTCAGAGTCCGACACTAGACCTGTGCCCGTGTGTCTGTATGAGATTGGTGACGATTTTCCTGGAGCCAGTATTGGAGACATACTGGTCAGAAATGGCCTTGCTGTTTCCAGTAAACAGTAAGTCGTAAAAAGACCAAAGGAACATCTGGACCAACTTTCTTTGTTTTTCGTTCTTTTTTTTTCGGTCTCTTTTTCTTCTTCCTCTTGCTCGCTCATTCAAGCTAAACTGTAAAATCCATTCTTTTTCATTTTCTCCTGCTTTATCAGGAACCAGGTTAAAGACACCCAGCCCTTGGAGATGACTGTTTGGGACCCTCCATTTGAAGAGGAAGTTCTGTCTGTTGTGCCGACTTCCCCTCCTGCTTCTGAAGAGCTGAAGCCTAGCCTGAGTCTGCCCACCTGTCTTAAAGACATCAGAGTTCGTGTGACGCACGTCACCTCCCCTGGAAACATCTTTGTGCAGCTACTGCAGTTTGATAGCCAGCTGAAGAGGTGTCTGATTTCCATATTCCATATTTTTCAGTCATCAGATGCATTTGAAGTTGTAACGCTGACATTTTGCTCTCAATGTTTTCAGAATCCACGACACTCTAAAGAGTCTCTTCTCTAAGTCAGAGCCGCAGGAGATTCACTGGGAAGCAGAGATGTTCTGTGCTGCTAATAACACTGGGGTTTGGGAAAGAGGAAAAGTGTGCAGTGTGACCACTAGTGGTGTTGCAGAGGTATTCGTGCACACGCTTTCATAGTTGAATAAAATGGAAAGAGTGGGAATCTGCTGTTTAATTGGAGTGTTGTGTGTGTTTATAGGTTATGCGTTGTGACTTTGGAAATAAAGTGAAGCTCCATGTGGACAATCTCAGACCCCTCCTTCCAGATCTGATTGGATCTTTCTTACTGGAATGTAACCTCAGTGGTGTAAGGTAAATGGACATTTCCCCACATTTGTGCATATGCAGTTGCAGTCATAAGTTTACTTGTACTTTGCAGCAACATAATTTTTAATAGAGTAAATTGTACCTATTTTGGGAATCATAGAAAAAATTTATTTAGCTTCTGAAGGGCAGTTTTAAATGGAAAAGAGACTATTAGAAAACAAAACATTTTCATGGATCGTTTGGTCATTTGGCATATGTAATGAGACAAATAATAGCTAATTTTTTTAAAGATGTCCCTTTGTATGGTTAATTTATTTTTAATTATTATTGTCTTTTTGATTATATACAAACTAAATTTAAATTTTACAATCCCTCATTTTGTTAAAAATATTACCATTTTGCTGATTCTGCAAGCTTGTAAACTATGTAAACTTTATTTACTATTTTACAACTACTTCAAACAAGACTAATCCAGTCACATTGCTTTTTATTATTACATGATGTGAACAAGTTTCTGCACTTTTATCATTTTATCATTGATTTCTTTCCTTCCCCTACATGTTTCTCTTCCTCTCTAACTCTCAGGCCAGCTGGCGGTCGCTCCACATGGACAGCCACAGCTTGTGACTTTATCTCTCTCTACTTGACCGGTGCCATGGCTGTTATGAACATAAAGGTTAGAACGAATGTACAGAAATGATAAAACTTCTGCAAACATAGAAGTTAACTCTGTTACAGACAATTCCTGTGTATTGATTCTGTGAGTATTTTCCCTTTCAGGAGCCAACCACCAGTCCAGTGCTTGTGTCTCTGTTCTGTTCGAACCGGGCTGGTCAAAATGTCAATTTCGCAGATTTCCTCATCAGTGAAGGACTTGCACTAAAGGAGAGAAAGTAAGAAAAATATGCCTTTGCAGGGTATAGTAATAATTCAGACAAGCATTGATGTGAAGCCCTGCCTATACTGAAGTAAACTGTTTTCCTAGGGCTGCTTCCACATCTGAGACTGTCTTTTCAGAGGAGAGTGTGTTGAGCGAAAAAAGTCCTGAGCCACAGAAAATCGTGAGCCCATCTCAGACTCCGCCCACACCCACTCGTCGTATTAACCCACCAGCAGAGAGAGTGCAGACACGCTCATACCCCCCTCCAGAGCTGCCTCCCTGCGGACACACGCTCATGAGCATTTCGGCCATCTCTGAACAAGGTGTCATTTACGCAATGACACACCAAGCAGGTGTGTGCAGTTTTTATTTGTTGCTAAAACAGTCTGTACCTTTCCAGCATCTATCTCAGCCTTTAAGATTTTATGTAAATGACTTCTGTTATGATTGGCCAACCTCTTTGCATGTGAATGGAATAGCAGTACCCCTGTAAAGTTACTGAATACTGAAAAAGCCATTTATGTGCTGGGCTGTGCCTAAAACAGCTGCATTTGCAACCAAAAATATTAATTTACGAGTGATATTTTGATGAGATTGCTTCTGCCGACAATATAAATTTACATGATTTTAAAAATCTGCATGTAATGTAGGGCTGGGGATCGATTCAGATGTCCCAATTTGATTCGATTTCGATTCTTGATTTGATTTTATCATTCGATTCTCAATTTTTGATTCAATACATTTTCACATGCCCCACCACAAAAAATAATAAATGAATAAAATAGTTATTGTTTTTGTTGTTTTTGATCCATGTATACTTAATAATAAATAAGGTTATGACAACCAATATTTTAGATACCAGTAAAATTTTACAACTCTCGATTCCATTTGAGACCACAGCTAAAGCTACTAATATAAATTTCAAAGATTATTAAAGACAAGTAAACTGTCATTAATAAAAACAGAACAAATAATTAAACTACATTACATTATAAATAAATACAATAGAACAAAGATACAAATGAAATAAACAGTGCTTTTAAGGTTTTTCAGGTAGGTCTAACAGTAATTTTCAGGTAAATAAATTGAATGAAGTAATCACATAAAATAACGGGTTAATCCTTATTAAATTACAAAAACGTTATTCGGTGAAGAGCAGGGAGTGATTTTCTCTGTCGTTTGTACTGTGATGAACAATAAAAACAGACAGCTGCAGGAATATTCGGTTGCTGTCACTTTAAGACTATTGCACGGATACAATAATGATACACGCATTCTTTATTTACTGCTTACTGTAACCGATTAAGTTTACCTAGATACTCGCAAAGGGGGCATTTTGATAAAAATTTGTGTGAATTTGACCGTTTAAGCACAAGGAGAGCTGAAAGATAATTAATTTTATTACTTGCACGCTGTCTGAGGCGCGCAGCTCTGAGCTTTCCGGGTGTGTGTGTCGCGCACAAAACTTCTCGCACGTGCGTGAGTTCTCTTTCACTTGAATGCTTAAATTGGCAAGGCTTGAAAACGTGTGCAAATGGTAAACTTTCGTGATCATGCAGCGCTGGCCCGATCGGGACACTTACAGTTCCTTCAACTGTCCGGAACGTCTTTCACGCTGAAGGGCGCGCATGCATCCGCCATGTTTAGCAGTAGCAATGAATAATGAGTCCCCGGCCCGCTGTAACATCACGCAAGGTAAATAAGAGGATGATATCTAGTGGAGAAGACTAGTAATAAGATTAACATCAGTCAGATGATATGTTCAGTGTTTGCGTGTTGCTCATAAAGAAACTACAACAGGTAAACATGTCAGCTGTGTGGACACTAACAATATTGTTAACAATTCTCGCTTTTAATCGATACTGACATGGATTCTTATTCTCAAGATCTTTCAGTCTGTTGATTTCTGTTAATGAGCTTCACTTTATTTGTAGCGCACTTGCCATCCAATAATCACAATAAGCTTTGTAGCTTTTAATGTTTGTTACTTTTAATAATCAAATTCTCTGCTTTCAAATTCTTTTAATTTTATCACGAAATACAAACAATAAATATGGTTTTGGTGCTCTTTAATGCAGCGTGACCTTGCTATAGCACCTCAGTTCAAGCGGCATGTGAACTGATCATCTCTTCCTCTTTACTACTAGTTATAGCATGAAATAAACATGAATGAACATCAGAAGGTATATTAAAAGAAACAGTACAACTTACTGAAATGTATTATGTCTCGTGTAATCACGTAATCTGTGTTTCAAATGAGAGAAGGCGTCAACAAAACGGCTTGTCAGCAATGCCACATACCATTACATTTACCTCAAAAGCCATTCAATGTCTATAAACTCGTTAGTGAGCTAGAAAAAAAAGAACTATGGAGAGGTGCTGTTTACTAAATGTATGCACTATATTACATATTCATTATTTTTTTTACTTAACCTGTTGCCTACATGATGAGAGAGAATAGGAGCTAAAAATAAAATCCAACACTACTTGAATGATTGCATGTGAAGAGCTGCCTTTCACCAAATTTACCTCTCAGATATTACTAATGAAGAAAAATAGACTGGATGGGCACAACGTTTATAGGATGCACTGAGGAGGAGGCCAAACTACACTCAGTGGTCAAGTGATGCTGACAATCATGACATAATTATCAATGATCACCATGGTTATGTTTTTAAAAATGGGCATGGAACATTTGTTTACCCATGATATGTCCTTTTACAAATTCCTAGTACTCATTTTTTCTTTTGTGTTTAGTGTGTGAGTTTGATCGCTTACGGGAGCGGCTGCAACAGCACATTAAAACCCTTCCGAGACAGAAAAACTACAACTGGAAAGGAGTTTTGGGCTGTGCTGTCATGGGAACCGACATGTTTTGGTACAGAGGTCAGGTGCAGGAGGTCATTGGAGGACACGTGAAGGTCAGTGTGCTTTTCTGAGCGTTACTTCTGTGTGTAAGTGAATTTATTTAAAAATCCCAAATGATCTGATCAAATGTAATTGGCTTAAAACCTTGAGTTGTATTGTTGTGTTACCAGTTTGTGATGTAATTGTTACAGGTCCGATATGTGGATCAGGGACTTGTGGAGAGCATCCCGGTTTGTCACGTGTACCCAGTGGTTCTCTGTGAGGATGTGCCGCAGCTCTGTGTGCCTTGTCAGATAAATGGAGTCATACCGGTACGTGTGGGGTAATTTGAATTTGATCACTTAGAATGTAAACTGGGCAATGTGATCATCCTTGCAGTGCATCCTTTAACCCAGGGATTTCCAAACATTTTTTTTTTTGACCTAACCTTTTTGACCCAAAATATTTATAAGATTTTTAATTAGTATTTCAATAATTTAACACATTTGGTACATTTATGGTTCTTTGATGGCAGTCAGTGGTCACATGACATGCAGGTAAACAAATAATTTTTGTTTTTATTTTAAAATGTATTTATTTTCATTTTACATTATTGTGATTTTACTTATTTCATCAACTCATAAGCCCCCAGGGGGTTCACAAAGCCCCCAACCCCAGAAAACCCTGTTTTAACCTAGTAGCTGTGAGATTTCTACATTTATTTTGTGTAAATGTTTCTATGTGAATGATCATATTTCACTCCAAAACCAATCTAAATATTTATTTATATTTATTTTAGAACCATTAAAGTGGTTTTGCAACCTGACATTTTCATGAAAATTCTCACAATGCAAAAATATAAAAATCCTATAAATAGGATGGCATTCTGATTTATACAAATATTATTTCTTTTTAATGGTTTTGTAAAATATGACCCAGCCATTCTTTCTGAGATTAATCCTTTTATTAGTTAGTTAATGTGAAATTCAAAGTAATTCTTTGAATGTGATTAAATAGTAGTAGTTTAACTGTTACAGATCGGGAAGGGATGGCAGTGGGACGCTGTGGTGCTTATGAGGGAGTTGCTACTTGGGCGTTCAGTCAGTGTCTACATTATGGTAAAGTAAATTTACATGTTCTTCTACACCACTTCATGTATCAGCAGAACTGTAATCACTAAAAGGTCTGCATGTGTTTACAAGCAATCAGCTTTCTCCCAGTAAACCTGTTGTTTTGCAGGAACACCCAGAGGATCCACGTGGCTGTGTTACGGTAGAGATAATGGTGGATGGCATGGCACTTAGCAAGATAATGGTGCACCACCAATATGCCACTTTTGACCCTGCCATCAGCAGCCAGGAGGTCTGAATAGCGGAGATTAGCAGGAGTGGGTTTGTTTTGCTTGTGTGAGTTGTAGATATTGACAGTGTGTTTATGTGCAGGATTATGTGGTTAAGCCTCCTGCTCTTGATTTGGATGACTGGGACATAAACACAGAGGTAGAAGTTTCATTTCTCTTGATGTCGTACAATTCCTGAAATTCTGGTGAAATTAATTTCATAGCAATCGCATAGTTACCTTGCTAAAATTTCAGAGGTGGTTTAGTAGCAATATGTTGTGTTTTCAGGGATTAGAGGAGCCTCAGCCTGTTTTAGGGGTCTATAAAGAACTCCAGATTCCTAAAGAAAGAAAACATTTCCCCGCCAAGGTCAAGCATATACGCACCCCTAATGAGGTATGTGAGCTGATGGGTCTGTTCAAACCTTCCGTCACATGTTTTTATCTGGCCTCATTCATCAGATATTCATTCATGTGGAAAAAAGCACCTTATGAATTTATCACGACTCAAAAGGTGGTGATACACAGGGCAACTTTTTGAGCAGTTTTGCCAAGCCATGTTGCTTGGGCACTTTCCCATTGAGAATGGGCAACAAATTTATATCTGGGTACTTTGGGAAATAAATTTCGATCTATTCTCGGTGGAAAAGTGCCCAAGCAACATCGCATGGCAAAATTGCTCAAAAAGTTCCCCTGTGTCATCATCTAAAGAGTCTTAATTTTGAAGTGCAGCACCAGTATTAGAAGACCCAGTCACATTAGGGAGACCAAACAGCTTTCTGTGGGTCAACGTGGCAATCTGTGTGACCACCTTGAACTTGTTGTTAAATTAGCATGGGAAAATCTTTCACCCTAATGAATATGAACATGACTTTCCAGATTTCCTAGATTCCTATTGAAATGACTGGATTTTGCACACAAAAATTTACAGTACAGCTGTAAATATGGCCGCACCTTTACAGTCACTTACTGTACACTGATTTTGAAACTCATTGAGTTTGATGTGTGTTTACAGGTGTTCCTGTGTGTGTTGGACAAGACTCTGACAAAACTGGAGCAGGGAGAGAGTTTGGAGGAAGCTCTCAAGCGTGTGAATGAGAGTGTGGAAAACCTGAGCCTGCTGACAGACTTACCCATTGGTGCTTATGTTTGTCAATTGGTTATGGTTTATTGCAATGTGTTCAAAGACTTCAGTGGTACTGTGTGTGCATATATGTTTATTTCAAAAACTAACCATGTTTTTCATTCCTCGCCTGTGGCCCAATACGCTGGGATAGGCTACATCATCCCTGTGACCCTTTAGAAAACAAGCTGTTCAGAATGGATGAATGGATGTTTTTCATTGTGTGTTTGTGTGCAGAGTGTCCCTGTCTGGCTGAGTACAGTGATGGTAAATATTATCGTGCAAAGCTACTGGGCTTTTCTGAAGTCACTCCTTCTGTCAAGCTCCTTGTGAGACATGTGGATTTTGGCTCGGATGACATTATACCATTACACAAGTAAGGCTGTAGATTATACAGCTATTGGCATTGTGCAGTCCATTTTTGTAGTTCTATTACATTTAAGGCTTTGTTCTTGTTGAAATATAAAAACTATTTTGAATTTGAATCTCATACTCAAACTTTTTTTTTTAAGTACAGAAACTTGGAGTGGCAATAAATTGAAATAAAAATAATTACAAAAGTTACACTTTAAAATTCCATAAGTTTAAATAACTCAATGTTCTTTAGGATTTACACTTTTTATTACAAATGAAATTACATGACTTTTCTAGGGGATCATGATTAAATTGATTTTTGAACTAATTTACTCACAAATAGCATTTTCTACTCTATAAAATTATTAATTATAAAAATGCCCATGGCTTTTCCAGTTCTAGAACTTACACTGTAATTTCTTTCTTTCACTCTTAAAAATGTAATTTTAGTAAATTTAGCTCGTTTTAAATCATTGTGTCAGCTTGAGGCCCCCTAGTGGGTCCTAGCCTCCAGTTGAGAACCACTGCATTAAAAGAACTAATTTATTACAACCCTATTAAAAATCAAAAAACATATACATGTGTTGTTACTGCAGATTGCGGCAGCTCCCCCCATCTCTCCATCATTTCCCCTGTGCAGCTGTTTACGTCAAGTTAGCAGGCTTCAAACCGGCAAATGTGTCCTCAGAGATGGAACGGATACCTTATCGGCCTGAGTGGAGTATGAAAGCCATGCTGGAGATGATCGACCTGTTGAATGGAGAGCTCACTGCAGTGGTCACTGTACGCCTCATTCATAGTTGCAGAAATCTGTCCCCTTTTACACCTGACATAACGTGCATTTTTGGAGATCGTATCATGATCTGATTGCTCTTGACCGAGTTTAAATGTTGGCGTTGATCACATTCATTGACGGTGTAAATGGAAAGCTTAAAGGGATAGTTCACCCAAAAATGAAAATTCTGTCATTTACTCACCCTCAAGTTGTTCCAAACCTGTACAAGTTTCTTTAAAATATCTTTTGTGTTCAACAGAAGAATGAATGTTGGTAACCAGACAGCTGATGGTAGCCATTGCCTTCAATAGTATTTTTTCCTACTATGGAAGTCAATGGCTTCCGTCAACTGTCTGATTTCTAACATTCTTCAAAATATCATCTTTTGTGTACAGCAGAACAAAGAAATTCATACAGGTTTGGAACAACTTGGGGCTGAGTAAATGATGACAACATTTTCATTTTTGGATGAACTATCTTTTTAAGTTGAATTTAACGAGACATTTTAATGCAACTGTGTATTCTCATATTAATCAGAGACAAAGATGTAAAGGGAACTAAATTGTCATAAAACATTTAGTAACAAAACTAAAATTCAAAACTGTTTTCTATCTATTCAAAGCAGTTGCATGAAAATGTGTGTAAATCTATCCAAATGTACAATTTCAGGCAACCGAACCACAGCTGACTGTGTTGCTATATAATGCGGATGGAACACTTGTCCACAGACGTCTGGTGGAAAAAGGCCTTGCTGATTATGAATAACTCTTAGAAAGGTAAGTGTGAGAGTAAATAAATCAAAGGGGAAAAAAAATAATCATTTGTCTAAACATTTGTGTATCTGTCATGTTTTATTTTCAGTTTCTGTAGGTTGTGGCAGTGATGCTGTAGATCATCAGCTTTCATAGAAGCTTTTGAAATGGCAAAATGTTTTATGTTGGTGTAGTTTTCATTTTAGCACTTTCGATTTTATGCTACTTTATTTGTGCAGTTGTGTTAACATAAATGGCCTGTTTTATGTTTGTGCAGTTACGCCTAATTTTATGTTAAATATTTTTATTATTCAAGTTATAGGCTTCTGCTTCAAAGTAGCAGAAAGATTTTGTTGATGTTTAAGGTCTCTGTATGTTCAGCAGAGCTGAAGTAAAACTCTTATTGACTTATTGTGACTTATTTGTACTAAATCATAAATGACAATTTTTGCAGGTTAATCCTTGCACATCATTTATGGTCAACAAATGACTAAATTGACCAGTTGATGCACTTTTATCTTCAGACCACTACCAGAAGCACCCTGAAAAACCTTTTCACATTACATTCTTAAATCATTGTCCTCTAAAAAGGTACACTATGCAACTTTTTTTTTTTTCTTTCTTTCTTTCAAAATAACAAAATTAAATACATAAATCCTTTTTCCAAAATGTGTTTTTGGGCCTTAATGTTTTATGAGCAGCAGGATAATATTCATCTGCAGTCGTGCAGAGCCGAAGCACATCCAAAACAATGTTCTTCTACAAAATGCATGATTTGTTTTTGTTTGTTTTTTTGTTTTTAATCACTAGTGGGCCAAAAGGTAAAGTGTACCTTAAACTTGTGAACCAAATATGACCATATTCTTTGAGGAATTGCATAGAATGATACTAGTCTGGTAAACCAGTACAGTACAGTTCAACTAATTTCTTTATCCTCTTGGTCATGGGGAATTATTTAAAACTCTCTAGCTGAATTATCATAGAATTATCTATTATACAGCAGTGGCCAAAAGTATTAGCAGTGATACATATAGTTTCGCAAAGTTCTCTGCTTCAGTTACTGTGTTGTTGATTGCACATTAATCTAGAAAATTACCAGCTAACATTTCACTAATCATTATCAGCATATGGGAAAGTGTGAACAAGAACTAGTCAGGAGAAATCACTTTCATTCTAATTGGATTATAAGAGAATATTGCACCTGAAAGTACCATTTACTTGATCATCGAGAACTTCCAAAGAGAGGTTTGACTGCAGTAAAGGATTCAGGACGTCTCAGGAGTGTCCAGCATGTGCCAAGAAGTCAACTACAGAATCATGTCACCACCAGTGCAGAACTTGGTTATTATTGGCAGCAGGTGGGTGTGAGTGCACACACAAAGGCCTGGTGTCAAGAGGGGCAGCAAAGAACCATTTCTCTCCAAGAAAAACATCAAGGACAGACTGATACATTTTTCCTTCCAACTGTGGGACATTGGAAAAGTGGGGGCTTTCACAATTCTGCTTAAACATGGTAATGAATGGCATCAAAACGTACTGCAAGAGCAACTTATCGCAATGATCCAGGTGCAATTTGGTGATTATCTGTGCATTTCCAGCATGATGGAGCACTATGTCACAAGGCAAGTGTGATGGTGAAGTGGCTTGGAGACTATTACACTGACATTTTGGATCCGTGGCCAGGAAACTCCTTGAATCTTAATCTCAGATAACCTGTGGTCAATCCACAAAAAGCAAGCAGACAAGCAGCAATCCACAAATTGTGATCAACTCCAAGCAGTAATAAGGTAAGAGTGTGGCTCGCCATCAGTCAGGTTTTGGCCCAGAAGCTGATATCCAGCATGCCAGAGCGAATTCTAGAGGATGATGAAAAAGGGTCAACACTAAATACTGACTCTGCATATATTGAATGTTTTTGCCAATAAAAGCTTTTAAAACTTGTGAAAAGATCAGTTTCAGAAATGATAACAGATTGTAGTTACACTGAAGCAGCAAACTTTGGAAAACAAATTGTCACTGCCAATACTTTTGTCCATGGATGTAGTGACCTGTTCTATTGATACCCACACTGACTAGGCAGTTTATCGTTGTTTATTACAAATCACTGAATGGCATCAAGCCTATTTTATTTCTCTAAAAAGTATAATTTAGAACTGCACTTTCACACAACTGTTTGAACTCAACATACAAAGATTTTTTTTTTTTTTACAGAAATAAATACTTGACACATTTACAAAATACACAAACTTTCACTTAAATTCATTCAAGGCCATTGGTTTTCCTTCAATAAAACAGAATATTTTGGATCATTCATGCCTTAGTGTCCATAATGACATGACCCTGTGCATCTTTTAACCGCACGCGTCCTGTTGGATATTGTGTCTCTTGACGTCCATCTGAGTAAACTGTTTTAACTGTACCATCTGGATATTCCCGTCTTTTAAAATCTGTAGTGTGGATCTCCCGCTGACCTGTGTTAAACTGGATTACCTTACTACCATCCCTGAAAGAAAGAATAAAAATGCTCTGACTTTAATATGTTAGGTGTCTCTTTATTATAAGACACTGAGGTGGAGGGCCATGAGTTGTACTCACGGATTCAGCTGTATTATTGTTCCATCTGTCAGTACACTTTCCTCTCTTCCATCTGGATAAAGAGTCTTGACTGTCTGATCAGGGAAAGTTATTTCCTTACGACCATCTGGGAAATGTTTCTCTACAATAGGCATGGGGGGAAGATTAAGACTTAAAATGTAGTCTGGAAGAACTGTAAATATTCATTTTGAAAGAAATTCAGGCCCACCTGTTTGATTGTTAGGAAACTGAAGCACTTCCATCCCATCAGGGTAGGTGATGTGTGTGGTCTGAGCTTCTGCGTAGTAATAAATCTGAAAGAGAATGACATTACTAATTAAAATGCTTTGCTGATTTTAAATTCACTTTATTTTAATTGTGAATTGTCAAAACCCCATTATACCAAAAAACCTTTGCACCACTGTTAAACATTTAAATACAGCATATAAAATGGAAGAACGTTTTCACATAACATATTACATGGGCGTAAACTTCATAATAAGAGATGGAAACAATGCTCTTCAGAGTTCATGCCTCACCACTCTTTGATCAGGCATTGTATGTTTTATATCCCCGTTGAAAAACATGACTTTGACAGTCTGTCCGTCGGCAGAGAGCTCTTTCCTAGTGCCATTTGGAAAAACAACAAGTCGGCCTCCATCAGGAAGAACTTTCTCAATCTGAAACACATGAATATTTGAGTAAGACCCTGAATTCCATTTGAAATTAATGTGACCATTTCCACACTTCCCTAATGGAAGGTTGTGGCTCAGTTTTGTTTGATATAGCATTTCTCTCAATGTCAGTACTATCTGAGCTTTGAATTGGAGCTAAACAAGACAGATTACCTTGCTGTCTGACTGTGTGATCTCTTCCTGTTCCTCCTCTGACTGTCCAATGACAGCTGTGTTAGGGAGAGAGTTAATCAGTGGAGCATCATGGTTCCTCTGAGTCATAACCAGTCCATCTGAACACTGAGTTCCCACTGGACTGTGCTCACTTTTGAGGCTGATACCCTCTTTCATTTGTTCAGGGAAAAAAGCTGAGGCAAAATGTGATTAATTAGTTAGGAGTCATACTACATGGCAATCACACTAAAAAAAACAAACAAAAAAAAAACACTATAAATATGCGCTAGAGATGTTGATAAATAATACCTACCTGAGTCTGTGAGAGGAATATGTGTCTCTGGACTTCCCTTTCTGCTGCTGTTGCTTTTTGAACTCAGGGAGGGACTCTAGACACACAAAGGCAGACATACTAGTAAGAGTATGAAAACTTAGAGAAATGAACATGTTTATAGGTATACTTAAGTTATTTATATAAATAAGCAATCCTTTGGAAATTATTATTCAGTTAATTCGGTGTTATGTATGTAAGACAAAAGTGTTGAATCTACCAGTCTATAAAGGGAAGGGTGCAAAAACATTTCAGACCTGCCATTCCACACTTACCATGGAACCTGTACATTTGGATCCAGAACTAGTTCTACTGCTAGATGCAGAAAACCTTCCTTTTTCCTTCTCTTTCTCAGCACTCTTCCACGCACTGAGACGCAGTTTCTCCAGTGTCCGCACTTGGTCTCTAAGGGATGCGTTCTCTGCACTCAGAGAGTCTACTTGCTGCCGGAGACGGTTCTGCGTGTTGCTCCAACGAGCCTCTCGTTTGCGCAGATCCTCCTGCAGCACGTTTAATTGCTGCTTTAGAGCCTGATACAGACATAAACCAATTAACAATGAATTATAATAACAAATAGTATAGTGTCCAAATGATACTTTTCCAATAAGTCAATAAAACCGGACCTGGATCTCATCTCGTTCTTGTTTGTCAGGTCTTGCTCTCACAGTTGCTGCATGCTTTTCAAAAAGCTTCTTTTCACGCTGCAGTTTTTTATTTTCCTCTCTTTTAAACTCCTCCCACTTTGCAATTTCCTCCATCCTCTTCTTTTCAAATTCAGCCCTGTCTTTCCTGCATTGAAAAATCATTATTTAAAAAGCTTTTAGTTAATTGTTTTGTTTTTTTGGCATGACAAGTAACTGTACATTTATATTGCCAAGGCATTTGCAGTTTAGCTGTGAACAACAGTGATATACATTTCAAAATATGCAGAGACATGTAAAATATACAAGAAATGTAAGGGCCATACTTAAGATTATCTCTTGTTTCCTGGTTCTCCTTCTTTAGTTTGGCCAGTGTCGCATTCTCAGATTTGAACCTTTCAATCTCTGTTTCCAGCTCCACCAAACGCTCACGAAGAAGTCTTGATTGAGCTAAAAAAAAAATTGTTTCAGGATTTAGTAGGATCATGCAAGTACTGTAAGAAAATTCTATAAGAAATTATTCTTGAGCACCAAATCAACATGTTAGAATAATTTCTGGAGAATCATGTGACACTGAAGACATCCCTAGCAAAAATATTTTGTTTTATTTTTAGTTTTACACTGCATTGATTATGATCATTACTTTATTAGGATGCAGGTTTGAAGATCTTGAATGTGATTAATAAGTTGTTTGCGATGATAATGATTTGAAATGTAAATACATTTCAATAAGCACATTCCGTAGCTGTATGCAGAACATCAAAACTGCTACCGTTACCTGCTCCTTCTTCACTGGGCATGTTCTGTGGTTCCTGCGTAGTTACTGGAGGAGAAGGTTTAGCCTTTAGCACTGGAAACAGCTTTGATACCAACTGGCATGTAGGTGAGGCTTCTTTCTGATTTCCAACTGCATGTGGACTACTACCTACTGGTTTTACACCCTTAGAGAAGGCAACCTTCCTTTTCAGTGCCCTCTCTGGTAAGGATTCCTCTGCAGGACAGCAGGACTCATCCTCAGGTTCATTCCAGGTATCATCATCATCAAACTCTAACTGGACCCTTGATTCTACAAGAGTAGAGTCTCCATTGTTACTCGAATTCCTTTCATCCCCGTCTGGACTGCTGGCTCCGTCCCTGTCTTGATAGGTGCGTTTATCGTAAGGCAGAGTGATGGGCACTTGAAAGCAGTGGCTTATGGGTGGATTGGACATGTTGGGAAGGGGTTGCAACTCTGAGTTACTGCACAATGAGTTGTCATCCAACTTTTCATCAGTTTCCTCTTCAAGGAATCCTTTCATTAGTTTGTTCGGCCTTGTGCCAATGAGGTCTCTCTGTATCGCAGTGTTTGTAGAAGGCACTGGTACACTATGACCCAATGTGGGACCAGGAGCTACTGTGGGCCCTTGTCCAAATTGATACGTTGATTTGATGGGTGTGGAGGAGAGACGTCTATGGTCTTTCTGAAGGAGTGTGCTGATGAAGGACGAGTTGCTGGAAAAGGATATTTCATCTGCTGCTCTTTCTAGCAACTCAAACTCTCCGAGTTCGACACATTCACGCTGGTGATCTTGTTCCCAGCGCTCCCTCCGCTCCGTAAACCACACCTCAAATGAGTTTTCTGCAACACAACCGTTATCCTCCACGCGATTACATGCTCGTCCCTTAATGCCGTTTGTTGTAGGCACACTGTTGATTTTCTGCTTGGATAAGGGATCAGGTTTTCGCTGGAACTGAGCCAAGATGGAGCCCATATTCTGACCCTGGCGTGCAACAAGAACATGAGGATGAACTGTCATCTTGGTGACTGGTGCTGTGGTTTTATTCTGAGGAAAGTTCTCTTTGTTGAGCATAGCAGTCTTGCGTTGGATCACATGGTGTGTCGTTTTTGAGCCTTCAGTTTTGTTTATTATGGACTTCCTCTTGGACTTCATGTCTGGGCCTTGGGAAAGTTTTAGATTTGGGCATGAGTAGGGCTTGGGGTTAGGTGGACTGTTTCTGTGTGATGGCACAGCGGCTTTTCCCTTGGTAAACCTGGCCAGACCTTCTCCTCGTTTAAGAAAGGGTCTCTTTACCTTCACGCTTTCAGCTGGAGCATTCTACATAAGTGAATATGAAAGAAGATGAGACATGAAGATTGATGAGGCCTATCCACATTACATAAACAAAAAATGCTACATATATGCTTTGTACTGTACTGCACAGATACTTATATCTTATCAAAATCTGTTTGGTCACATCTACTGAAAAACTGCTAATAAAGATATAACGAAAAACTCACAAGTCTGTTTCATACCTCAAAAACACCACTTGACAAGTTGATTGAATTTATTACTGATTCTAGACATCACTGTCATCTCCACAGTCTTTAGTTGAACACATCATTGTCAACATGAACATTAATTTGTATGTCTGCTAAGGGTTGTACAATAACTAACATGTTCTATAACTGACCTTGTCAAAAAACAAACATGATGTCCACACACTGATATGACTGCTCCAAAAAAACCTTTATTGTAGCTCATACAACGTTTTAACCATCAGGTTTGTTTTTTGCCTACATTTGTACTTTAATTGTCCAGCACCTGAGCCCTAGTTGGGTTTGTGGGACCTTTAACTGACCTTGCCCATCAGTCTCTGGTTTTCCATCTTGAGCTGCTCTTCCAGTATTTCCTCGAATGTTCTCAAACCTGATTTGATAGGTCTAAAACAAATACACACATGACACTTTAACCAGACTGACACAATACATTTGTCCATTGTCAAAGCAATGTATTCCATCTTAGTTTTGAAGTTTACCTGTCCTGTGGCTCTGAGTTACATTCTTTTCTATACAGAGTTTGATCTTCTATCGTTGACTGAAATGATTCTTCATAATCAGCATCGTTGTCATCATATCCAGTGTTCAACTCCAGCACACTTTGTTCCTGGTTCAACATACTGGTCTCTAGATCAGCATATAGAGAAAGCTGGTCAAAGCTTAACCCGTCTTGATAGTTATCAACCATATAAAATGAAGTTTAGACCACACAGTGTTATGTATACTGTATTTAAAGTGAAATACATTGGCTTAACAGCTTAATTTTTGTTGTTCAACCAAGGTTAAATGCTCTTAGCGTACAGGTGAATGACACATGCACTATAAATCATGTACCTGCAGTATTCTGTGGTTTTCCCAGAAGTCTTTGTGGTTCATGTTGTAATCTAAGTAACTGTTCCTGCTGATGGGCTTTTAGCTGCTCCTGCATGCGATGTTGCATTTGCTTCAGCTGGATAAATAAACAAGCCATTAAATAATTTACAAAACTAACCCTGAAACATTTAAAACATTGTTGCTTTAAATGCTTTGACTAGGCAACACATTCTAAATTAATATTTATAAATTATTTCACATATTTGTGAAAAAAAGTAAAATACCATCAAGCAATTCTAACAGATCATCCCTATATCTTGACATATGAGATGAAATCAACTCTAATTAAAATACCCAAGAAGAAAATAAGCAGATAAATTTATTAAAGCAAGATCTCTGCAAAATTCACATTAACTGGGGACCTTAACCCACCTGGTCAAGCTTAGCTATTAATGGGAGATCCCGTGTGTTTCTTAAAACATCTTGGATACTTTGCATCTCACTATTTAAAGATGCATCAAACAACTCAGTTTCCCTGAGTGTCTTGCCACTGCCACCTGGACTACACACATCCACACTGGTACAGCTGCTGCTTCGGGAGACAGGCAGCGGGGCAAACTGACAGCTAAAGGAGTCATCTGGATCCCGAACCACCAGACTGCCGCTGCTCCGGACTGACTCGGAACCGGCTTCTCCCGGGGACCCGTTTAATATCACCCCAGCGCGGGAGCTGTCTGGCATCCACTGGGAGAGAAAATGAAACTGCCCTTGCTGGAGTCCAGCTGGAGATGACATCATGATGATGTTGGCCTGACTCAAACCCTAAAAAGGTGGGTTCACAAATTCATGTTTAAACTGGTCATGTTAACTCAACTGTCTGCAGTTATTCAGACAGACAGAGATAAGAGAGTAGAGTACTTTACTTCTTTATGTAGGGGTAAGCTGTGCCAACTTTTGCTTAAAGTGCCCTATTGTGGATTTTTGAAAATTACCTTTCAGGTGTGTCTGTGTACACATCTGGCCTAAATGTTTATCTTATGTTTGAGGTTTTCAGCTTCGCTTGGCATTCTGATACAGTTCCCACAGTTGCACCTACATAAAGTATAGGGGTTTAGAGAGACTGATTCTTTGAACTGCTTCTAACGAATCGTTTACGAACTGAGGTGAAATTAAATGTATATTATGAGAAAACAAAAGTGTTTTTTGACCTTGCATGCATGTAAACCTGTTGTAGAAGACTCCCAAAACAATATTAGGAACCTTAAAAAAAGGCATAATAGGGGCACTTTAAATTGTGGTCTAGAGGAAGACAAATAAGAAATACAATTTACTAATGCATAGTCCAATTTCATAGTGTTATTTTGCTGCACACTTTAACATTTTTATAAACCAGTCTGGAAAAGGTTTAATATGTGGATAATTGAATGTTTAAGAGTATTCATAACAATAATATTATTTCCTGCATTTAAATGCAAAGCTCACATTTTGGCACACTTCAACCCACATTTACAGTTTTAGGAAAAATGCTTCATTTAGTAATTCATGGCTAGTCTTTAGCCAAAAAGCTTGAATGGTGTTTTACATTATATTTGTTTTGAATATTTTAGACAGTTTACCTGCCATGTGGAAAATTTACTTTGTTCTAGGATGAAAAGCTTATCACTTTTCTCATGTGCATCTCTCTGTATATGTGACCGCAATAGAAAGGGCCTATGACAAAATGTGCACACATCTTACCCCATAAAATTTTAATGTCGCTATTATTGCATTTAGAGTACAATCTTATTACATTTCGAATACAGCAGATATGGTACTATTGTATAAGGTATACTATAAAAAATAATTATTAATGCGCATGTATACATATACATTAAAGTTGCCCTCTATGATTCTGAGTGTAGCATTTTGTGAATAACTGTACCTACTGTCTTATGCCTGAAGTATCGAGTTGATTCAAGGTTTTTTAACTACTGGGCATAACCAATTGTTAGAGATAGGCTATAAGCACATTCAAATTAAAATCCCTAGCATCTCACTTTCATCCAATTCTGTAATAAAATAAGCTCTCTATGTCACACACAGATAACAACACACTCATTCAAAAGTCTGTCTGTCAGTGCCTCTGAAGCGGCTGCAATTGACATAAATGCAAACCACTGAAACAAACTGCCAGTGACGACCAAAATCTTGTCTAGATAGGTAGCACATTAAGTTAATACTGAATCTGTTCGGCAATTATAAAACAGTATTTTGAAGACACAGCAAGATTGTAAGCATGTTCTAACATAATTCCAGTTTTAGATGAAATTATCATTTTTAAAAATCGCTAAAGAGCTGTGAATGAATGTGTCATACCTTGGTTTGAGTTGCCGAGGCGGGTATTTAAAGATTTCAGCAGTTGACGTCTGAACTTTGGTAAGTTTCGAACGATGCCGCCATAACAAAGCAAAGCCCGCGAGACAGACGAATGAAAACGAAAACACCGGTGCATGATGGGAGCTGCAGTCAGAAAGTATTTCCTATGCTCCTCCCCCCGTCGTCTTTGTCAAGGACTACGTTTCCGCCACGGAATAAAAAAACTAAACTAAAATAAGGTAATTGCGACTTTTTATCCCACAATTCTGACTTTTGTTCTCGCAGTTGTGTTTATATATCACAATTCGGATTTTCCCCCCTCAAAATTGCAAGTTTGATTTTTTGGTGTCAAAATCACGAGATATTATTAATATTATTAAATCCGAATTGTGAGATATAAAGTCGACATTGCGTGGAAAAAAAGTTAGAATTGTGAGATGATTTTTTTTTTTTTTTTACTTTATATTCCGTGGCGGAAACAATTCCATACTTCACTACTAACCTATTCTACTTTATTCATGAGCTTTGGAAAATAACCAGGCGACGTCAAGATTGACTAATTATTTTTTACTTAGACAAACGCGAAAACAAAACCCTATGTATAAAACTTCGTCGTGTAACCTCAGTGATCCATGACTTAAATTAACCTGCAAATAGTAGCTATTTAACGGGCTTTGCTTGGTGAATGATAAATACATCCATGAAGGATGCATTCAAATATTAACAACAATGCAACGAGCATAAAACCTCTCAAGACATTAACCTCACAGGCAGCAAAATCTTGGCAACCAACCACCAACTTGCATAGGTGAGCATCACACACACATTTCTCTCAGAAAATGTAAAAATGCATTTTAGGTTGTATGTAGTAGGCCTAGTAGTAGCTACTATGATCACGATAATGAAACATGCTCACTTATAGAACCTACAGCAGATTGTATATACTGACAAATGCAAATATATTAAAGTTTTACTGAATTATCTATTCTGCTGTAATACTGCTATGAAGTTTTTTTCTGTTTATTTCCTGTAAAGTTAAACCCAAACCTACAACATCACTGACTCCTGTAAGTTCTGATCAGTGTGACAAAATATCTGAGCATCTTTTTGTTCTGTTGTACTGTTATTATATGAAATTCAAGTAAATCACTGTGAATTAAATTCTTTCTTTAAATCTTGTCCTCTTGCTTCCTCTCCAGGTGCATTATGATGTGCTGTAATAGCAGAAACAGTACTAGTGATGGCGCCAAAGTCCTAACTGGAGCAGCATGTCATGCCATTCTGTGTGCACATGCGTGTGAGGTTTGCACTGGTTATATTCATAGACTGTCTGACTGTGTAGGTGTCATCGGGGAGCCCCTCCCCCGTCTCTCTCTGTGATGCTGATGCTGAATTGCCCATCACTGAAGGGCAGAGGGTGATATTCTTCTCATAACGTCCACTCTATCCGTCCTCCTTCCCTCTGGAGTGAAGGATGGCGATGATCTGGATGCAGACAGAGAAGGCAGTCGTGCAAGAGCTACAGCGCAGATTGAGCAATGTTTCTCACAGCATTGGTAAGAAATGAGTATGTTTGTCACTCAGCTTATAAAAGAGCTACTTGGTTCTGTTTAAATGCCTATAGACATTGAGTGGCGTATTGGTAATGTTTTCCATTGGTAAGGATTATTCACCTTTTAAATGTTACAACAGTACTGCAGCATAATTTTATACGTGCCACAAATTTTGGTCACTTCATGGGCCAAGTATCGGCCAAATCATAACTGAGTTGATATTTGGAACAGCAGCACTCTTGCTTGTGTGATATTGTTTAATTAAAATATTTACCCTGACATATGAAATTTTATTTTTAAAATCTTTTTTTTTAGATGTAACAGTTTATTGTACCTTTAGATAAAATATAAACAATTTTTTTTTTAAAGTTGCATATATATTTTATGTTTTATGTTTTGTATCATATTTGATACATCAGGCTTTTATGGCCCAAATAGTGAGAATATGGAACTCATACTTGAGGAGGAAAAAACATCTCTTTTTTTTTTTTCAAATGCCCAAACTGAGCAAAAATATGCAATTTGGTGCATTTGTTGTTATTTATATGGCTAAAAAGTGAGATGAAATTCTGTTTGCTTGTAATGTAAATCAGTGATATTTACAGACTACTTACATAAAATGCATATAAATATCATTAGAATATTATAAAATATAATTTGAAATATTAATAACAATATAAAAGTAATTATAGTTTACTTTATAAAAATGTAAGGTTTCACAGCAAAAAGACATGTACCATAAACTAAAGGTGGACATTTTTAGAAATGATACTAAAAGGCCTTTTACTTGCTAAAATATTAATCTGAGGCTAGGAGGCATTTAGAAGATTGTGTACAACACAATTTAGAGGCTTTAGAAATGCAGTAGGGATTCAGAACATATTCAGAAGCTCAAGGTTGGAAGAGAATTCCCCAAAACCGTCATGTGAGATTCATGCTGGGGGGGTGTGTGTGTGTGTGTTTGGCAGAGTTACTGCTGAGTACAAAAGCAGATACCATAAAACAGTTTTCCACAGTACCAGCGCGGCTTGCTGCAGTAGTTAGTGCACAGGCTTTAGGTAAGCATGTTTGTCATTTAACTACTAGCTGTTCTGAAATTGAGTGTAGTAGCTGATACTTTAACTATTGCAGTCAACTGTTTGATTTTAGTACCATGTAGTATCGTAAAGTATATCTAAAAGAACATTGTGAGGTCAGGTATCAGACGGCAATAGAGGGGGAAATTATGCTGAGGAAATCCAGGAAAAGGCATCCCAAACAAGGCAGTGATTGTGGACTTCTTCCTCTGGTCCCGCTGGCACAAGGACAGAGTGAGTGAAAGCATGTTAACACTGTCAAAAATTCACCACTTTTGTTGGCATGTTCAAAAGGTCTTTAGATGATTGTACAGTACAATACCGTTCAGAATATGAAATATTTTGAAAGAAGTCTCTTATGCCCACTGATTTAATGGAGTTTTATTTATTACAAATATTATCAGCATAATAAAAACGAGTTTGTGTAAAACCTTATGATCATGTTCTCCAGTATGATTTAAGAATGATCCAAAGAGCATCTTGAGCTTCAAGAAGCGTCATCTGTACAAAGGAGTTCACATGATTAGTGTCACAAATTTGCTTATTTGATTAGTAACCTATAGAAATAGTCCCAAATCTTTGATTTTTCTTATCAAATTTATGTCATGGCCGTTTTTTCTTCTTTTACATTTTTTCAAAATCCTAAGCCTTGTTTATATACAGGTTTAATTTTGAATCCTATATTTTCAAAATAGCCTCTGACTTTTGGACCCCACTATACAGTGCAATGATAATCATAATATTGTGTAATAAAATGTTACAGTGATTTTTTTTTTTTTTTTTTTTTTTTTTCAAACTTAGAGCCATTTATTGTGAAATAGATTATATATGCGTGTTTTTGTCTGAACTTTATTTTGACTCAGTCTGGACTGGAGCAATATTTTAGCCCATAGAGACTCCTAAGGAAAAGTGTGTATTTACATGTGTATGAATGTCTGAAAGAGAGAAGTATACCAGTGCTAGAGAGATTTACCAGACTAAAAAGACTGTTTTCTTCTTTTAAATGTTATCTGTTGGTTTGAATGGCTACTGAGTGACTTGGTTTGAATTCAGCTTTTATCTTTCCCTCCTCAGCAAGATCAGATGGCACTCAGATTCCTCCTATACTGGGGAGAAACCAACCAAACACAGACACACACAGGGGTTCATTCATCCACCAATGTGATGGGGGAAGGGGCTCCTGGGGGGGTGGCAGACTCTTTTTGGGGTGATTGTGCCGACATAGACAGACATAGACAGAGTGTAAACAAAGGACGTACAGTGCTTTACAGTCAGTGATCTATCACTGTTATCAGTTGCAGCAGGTGAAGGGAACCTGTGTATGTGCGTCAGGGGACCAGTCCATTCCAGGAAGTCTGGAAATGAGAGAGAGAGAAAGAGAGAGAGAGAGAAACAGGAAGTCATTACCTGGTGCACCTGTCTCAGGTAGCTCATTCTGAGATCACAGCTTATGGATACAAGACGACTGAGGATTTAGTGAGGCATTAGACAATAAGAGGAAGAGAGAAACAGAGAGATGGATGAACAGAATGGAGGGAAAACTATGTGCATTCCTCTAGCAGAGGTTGAGAAATATTACAGATTTTCCAGATGTTGCCACTGGCTCCAAAGTAAGTGAGGACTTTATCTCAAATATAAAATTATTTTAAAATATTTCATACAATGATTTGATTTGTTAATTTGTTATTTACTCCATTTGCACTATTGTTATTTTACTTTATTTTACTATACTCATTTCTGACAAATTTGGCAGTGCAGTTTTGCAGTTTGTGTCATACAAATGAAGCACACTAAATATAATTGATTAGAACTGAGAGCAGGAGAGAGAGAAAAGGCAGGTGTTACCATAAAAGCTCATTTGAAATGTGACAGATGATTTTCTGTCCAGTGTGTGTGAATATCCTAAGGGGGTAAATCTGACTCCAAAGGACAACACACTCTTATTTTAGAAGAACAAAAGAAGGCAATGGATATATTCTCACTCGTCTCAGGCCTCTTCTGTCATTCACTTTTAAGTACCGCTTATAATATCTGATTGGCGTGTAGGTTTAAAAAAATGCATTTCTTAATCCTGCAATTAAAAAAAACATTGAGGCCATAATGTAATATACAAAAGAAGGTGTGGACATGCAGATAATTAGCTGTACACACTTTGTGGCACTATATCCAGAGGTGGTTTTGGTTGAGATAGATAGGAAATCACCTACTCTTTTCTTTCTAAACATGTCTGATGTGCCATTGACCAGAGCATGGGAATTGCTTTGGGCAAGATTCACCTACCTCAGATGGTAATACACACCAGCCAAAGATACAATACATTCAAGACAGCCAGTAATATATTAGTGTGTGTAGACCTCTGTAGGGTATTCTTACCTGTGGTTAACTTCTTCACCTGTGGTTTATTTCATCTTATCATCAACAACAATAGGATAAGTGCTATTTTCATTATGTTATTTGCTATTGTGCAAGTAAGGCACTGCAAAAGATTTGCTAAAGAGTGTTTTAAACTTCATTTAAATGGTGATACTGCAGGATGATTGTCTTGCCCTGGTTACAGGGAGAACTAGAACGATCCTGTAAACGATGACTGTAGACGGGATGTTAGTGTGTGTCTCTGTGTGTTTGTTACAGATGAGATCATGCAGAAGGAGTCCAGTCCTCTCTTCGCTGCTGACATCATCACTGAGCTCAAGAGACAGTTTGCGTTCCTGTCAGGTAAATGCTCTTTATATTCGCATTTCTTTCTTTATCCATGAAACTGAAACATTATCCAGGGACCAACTGTTAAGGACCCACAGGGAAAAAGAAAAACAAATTATATCTTGGTAGCAATTTAGGTAACACTTTATTTTACAGTGTCCTTGTTACATGTTACATGTACTTACCATAGTAATTATGCATAATTACATGCAACTAACCCTTAACCAAACCCTAATCCTACCCTAACCCTATAGTAAGTACATGTTGTTAATTAATATTACTTAGTACTTAAATATATAATTACACTGTAACAATGACACCTTAAAATAAAGTGTAACCGCACTTTATTTTACAGTCCTGTTCCGCGTGTACATACTATGTACTTATTATAGCAATTACAATAACTGGGTTATAACTAGGTACTAACCATTAACCTATCCCTAAACCTAACCTTAACCCATGTAGTTATCTTATATGTAAGTGCAAATACTGTAAAATGAAGTTAGATCTCTCAAATGAGATCTCAATTGTGTCTCATAGAAAGCAGATGGAGACTTTTGCTTATGCATTTTAATTCTTGGATATGTATCCTAAAAAGATCCCAGTAATCATATTCATACATGTCTCTTTTAGAGTTTCAAATCAGATCCCAACAAGGTTGCCAACATACTAAAATCTGGAGTCAGAGATTTCAATGTAAACTTGAACATTTCTTATCAAGTTTCTCCAAGACTAAAGTTATGCCATTCACATTTTTATTTTAGGACGAATTTTACTCCCATTTCTAGTGTTTTGCAATAGAAACACTTGTCTTTCCTTTATCTCAATGAGGGTACAAAAATAAGAGCACAAAAAATATGTATTTGAATATGCAATATTATAAACGTTAAACGGTACGTATGTGTAGATTTGTTAGTCAAAATTCACGTTACATAATTTCCTGCTTCTGTCTGTAATGGATGGTTGAAAAATTTTTGAATGTGTTTCTCTGTAAAGCATGTAAAAAAACAAAACAATGGAGACATTCTGCTGTTTAGAAACACTTTTGTGAAATGTGGGCATGTACATACACTGCAGCTTTAAGGATTTAATCTGAATATGTGTTGCTTTTGATGACAGGTTGTTATAGTTAAACTGAACTGAGCAAACCATGCTTGCACAATCTCTGTCCTGTTGTCATGGAGACAGGGAGAAGAAGGCATGACTTGCCAAATTTATATTTTTGTCACATTGGGATCTTCACCCAGTGGCTTTCTCTGTCGCTCTCTCTTTCTCTCTCTTTGCATTCCATCACCACTGTCTTCTCTCTATCTTACCACCAATGTTTCAGCTTTTATTTTCATCCTGATTTGAAGGAGCGAATAGATAAAAGAATAAAGAATAAAGTGACATTTTTTAATCTTGCTGTATACATTGGGTTAATCATCCTGACAACACTTATGTATCTTTATCTCTTAATTTTATTTTGTTTATGATTATATTTATCTAATCATTTTTCTAAGCTGTAAAATGGTCAAAACAATACCGCTTGCTGGGGGGTAACCCAAACCTAGAAAACAGGATATATGAATGAGACTTGGTTTCTTTTGACTTAGGTTAGTTAGTGACAATATACACTACTGTTCAAAAGTTTGGGAGCAGTAAGTTTTATTTTATTTTCAAGAAATTAATACTTTTATTTAGCAAGGCTGCATTAAATTGATTAGAAGTGACAGTAAAGACTTCAGCATTGTTGCAAAAAAAAAAAAAAAATAATAATAATATTTCACATAAAAAAAAATGGTCATGGTCAATGGTCTCATGGTTTCCACAAAAATATTAAGCAGCATTGATAATAATAAGAAGAAATGTTTCTTGAGCAGCAAATCATCATATTAGAATGATTTCTGTAGGATCATGTGACACTGAAAACTATAATATAATATAATATAATATAATATAATCAACCAAATCCTTGGTGAGCATTCAAAAACAATAAAAAATATTCCGACCCCAGACATTTGAATGGAAGTGTAGCTACATGCAAAATAACACTCAGAACACCTTAGCAACTACATAGCAACAGCCTGGTTACCACCCATAGAAAGCTAGCATCATTATGGTTTTGTACAGGCAAGCGGTGTAGTGTATATAGTTCAGGTTCAGGGATGGTACCCTTTTCTAATCTTGCTTGTACATTTTTTTTTTTTTTGGTGATTGTGGCCCAGTCTCGTCAATGCAGCAGAATTCCTGACACTAGCTGCCAAACAGGTGATAGGAACAATAACAAGCCGATCTGGGATTATGTCACAGTTTGGCTGTCACAGACCTCTCAAACAACTGTTGTTCAATAGCAGTAGCACACAATATGAAAACTGTGACACAGCATACAGGTGGTGTAAGCAGATTTTCATTGGCCTGCCTGTGTGCTAATTTAAGATCTCTGATGCATGCCAACACAGACGACAGCAAGGTTTCTGGTGTTTATTGCCCCCTGCTGTTTGCCTGTTCAACAGATTATAGGAGCGGGATTTTCCTCTTTGATTCTTCATATTTCTGCCTATCTATCTATTTTAGGGGGAAGAGGACAGGACGGAAGCCCTATCATTATCTTCCCAGAATTCCCTTCGTTTTGTGAAATTGGAGACCAAGAGTTTCGTAATGTTCTCACCTACCTGACAAGTATTCCCAGGTAAATTCACACATTAACACACATTTGAATATCATACATGGTGACAGCAGAAACACATGTGCATGTGTCTCCATCAGTCTGAGTGCAGCAGGTGTGGGCTTTATCGTGGTGATTGATAGGCGTCGAGATCGATGGACGTGTTTAAAGGCAACATTACTGCGTATCTCAGTGAGTCTAACTGCACCTGATTCTTCTGAATCTCTCCTATATAAACACAAATATTGTCTTCAATAATATTTTTGCAGATACTTCACACACATCTGGAGAGTTTTTTTTATTGTCTATAATATATTTTAAAATATGTCTTTAATATATTTAATAAGTATAATATGAATTTGTGTGCTTTCTTATGTGTTTATGTGTAGGGCTGGTTTCCTGCTAATCTTCGTCTCGTTCTGGTGCTGAGACCCAGCGCTATCCTGCAGCGAACGTTATCTGATGTGTTCTTTAAACTACACAGAGATGACTTTAAAGTACCGGTAATTAACCTGAATGTGTGTTGTTGTTGTTGTTGTTATGTTTATACAGGCCACATCTATTTGTGTGTGTCATGTCGTTGTAAATAACGTAGTCTGTGTGTGTATTGAAGGTCATCATGCTAAACTCAGTGGCTGATCTGCACTCTTATATTGAGCGGAGTCAGCTGACACAAGAACTGGGTGGCTCTCAATACTACTGCCACAAGACCTGGATTTCTCATCGCACCGTAAGAACAAATACACATCTTAAAGTTGCACTCTGTATTTTTTATTTATGTTGCATTGCATGGATGGGTATGACTCGACTTATAGTGACACTTAGTGGTGTGGATGCAGCATCGCGTGAAATCAAATAGTTTACCAATTAATTTGTAGAAATGCATAATTTGCAGTCAGCCATGATTTATTTAGTACATGAGTGACAGTGCCCAATAATCGGTGGGATAATGTGAAATCATAATATTAATAATGCACAGGTTTTCATGTGATTGCAACATTGCTGTCTCAATGAGGTGGCCTGCTTGAAGTGTAAAGGTGTGTTAAATAAAAGCATTAATGTAATTTCCGCAAAATACCGTGCGGCAGAAGGTCCGTTGTCTATCGTCAATAGTGTAGCAAAGAAACACAGCTCACACAGAAGTCACTTTCAAACCAAGCAGCTTTCTTTTGGACAACGTGGTGAATTCACATGGCCAACTTAAACCCTTTGGGAAATGTGTGTTGGGAAATCTTTCACCCATGCGCAAAATTCTCGATCAAGTGGATTACTATTGAAATGACTGGATTTCACCCACAAAAATTCCAATCTTAAAATATCTTTTATTTGGCTGTTGATAAAACCTTATGGCATTTTATCGCACATGATTGAAACAAATTTTAAAAGTCATTTTAATTGCGTTTTATGTGTTTTTAATTGGAGAAAAATAATTGAGTGCACATTAAAAACCTCATTACATATATGAAACGAAACAAGCTACACCAGTAATATACAGTGTCTGTGAAATTATGATTTCTTTGTGCCTATAGGATCTTGAATGCTTTGCTGCGTTAGTGAAGAGGATGGCACAGAGACTGCAAGTGTTTGGCAGAGAGATGGCAGAAACAGAGCTGCCTAACAATCTCCTAACAGCCGGCAATTTGCTCAATGCACACACCAGCAGAAAAGACAGTTTGAAAGTATTTATTAAAAAAAGCATTCAAAATATTCAGTAGTATTCAATATGTGCCACCTCACACATTCATTCAGGTTTTTACAAATTATTCTTTGCGTCATTGTTTTCTCTTTAGGAAGAGATCACAGGAGCTCTCAGCCAAGGACGGAAACTCTTGGAGAACATCAGGGAACCGGTCCGCAGAGATCCAGACAGCAGTCTAAACCCTGATCAGCTGGAGAACCTTGCTACAGTGCACAGGTACATCTTTGACTTTTAAATCCTCTTAATTTAACTTTTTCCCTTTGTTGTTATTCTGCATCTGAATATATATATATATTAGTGGTGGGCATAGATTAATTTTTTTAATCTAGATTAATCTCACTGTAATCTTGAAATTAATCTAGATTAATCTAGATTAAAATGGCTCATTTGAATTCCGCCGAAGGCATTCAGAATATGTGTGCTACCCAACTAATGACTAAAAGTAAGTCTTTGAGAACGGGTTTCTCAAGCCAGGTGACGCATTAGACCAGGGGCTCATCTCCTGTTTCCAAAATGCATCACAAACTGCTTGAGAAAGCTGTTCTACTATGATAATTGGTGATGAAAATAAATTATGTTCAATAAGATGTACTTGTGTTTACTAACTGTTTATTCAGTTAAACATGAATTTCTCTTTCACGCTTTCTCTGCGGCGTGCTGGTCATGTATTCTCCTCATGATAGTTCGCCTCGCAGGTAGTTTGTAAGATGGGTCACCTGTGGCCGCCTGGAGAACAAGCTCGAGCCCATCATCTTCAACCACGCTGATGGGCCGGCAGCGAGGAGATTAGTTAGCTTGGCTGATAGAGCTGTGCTGACGGGCTTGCCTCAGTTGCACTCAAACATAGTAGTTTGACGACGACTCTTCCCCTGCGCTACATCAGTGCTTGGCCCGGCATCTTCCGCATTAGCTAAGGGATGCTTTGCGTTTAGGTGGTATTTGAGACTGGAAGAACTCCTATAGTAAACTAATTCCGCATTGCTCAAGGTGCAAACAACCTTAGTCTTGTCGAGGTTTCCATTGGGAAGCTTCTTAAAAATAAATTTTCCCTGAAGCAAACCCAGCAGCTTCATAGCTGCATCCATGTTAGCACGTCACGTTTGATGTGGTAATTTCATACAAAAGGCATACACACAGGTTCGAAGACTCGTTCTCGCCCCCTACAGTGCAATTCGGCTAGGTATACATCCGCGCTAAAATATCAAGGTGAAAGTCATCATAGGTTGCGTAGTATAGACCCAGCTCCCAACCCAACTTTGAGAATAGATTAACGGCGATATTTTTTTTATCGCCCGATAAGAGTCTCACGTTAACGCAGCACGTTAACGCCGATAACGGCCCACCACTAATATATATATATATATCACTCTGATATGCTCATGCTCAATGTATTATTTGAATTTTAAACATAATGGGCGAGCATTATCGGTGGTTCACATGATTTTAAGCTTGTATCTCACCATTACTTCATGCTTTAGGATCTCAATAGACAGCTAGACAGCATAAATGAGATTAGAGTTACTTTAGCATTATTTATATAATACTATACTATAATACTATTATCGTATATATTAATATTTTGAACTGACTTTTATTTTTAGTTTTCTTTATTCTTATTTTCGTTTTTTTTTTTTTTTTAATTTTTATATAGATCTAATAAATTATTATTTTAGTTTGAGTCATTTTAGTACTTTAACTTAAACTTGTTTACTTAAACTTCAACTTTAACTTATTCAGTAAGTTGCCAAAGAGTTTTTCCATACAAATATTTATATTTTATTTAATTTCAGTTTTATTTAAAATATAAACACCATTTTTTAAAATAGTTTATCTAACATTAACAACACTGGTGGTTTATACACTATTTCATATTTCATCTAATATTCATGTAATATTTGTTTTGTTTAAATTTCAATAAACAATTACCAATTATTTACTCATCTCCTCAATATGAGGAAATAATTATCATTATTTCCTTATCCTCAACTGTCAATTATTTCCTCATTCAGATTTCTCTCATATATCCCTCTCTCTCTCTTTTTCCCTGCCAACTTGCAGGCTATTATCCCAGTTGAATGAGAGCTCCACAGCATTTGATGAGTTCTGGATTCAGCATCGAAATAAACTGGAGCTATGTTTGAAACTCTGCCAGTTTGAGCACAGCTTTCAACAGGTCTTGCTTTTAAAAGACACTAATATTTTACTGCTTATTCTTATTACTGCAATACATTAGAATTTACTAATAATATTTGCTCTCTGTTTTCATTTGCTATGGTCTTATAGTTGCAAACAGAGCTGGAGCAGGCAACAGAAACGCTGAATGCTTTCTCAGATGTTGGAATAAGCCCCACCCAAACAGAACACATCCTTCAAGAACTGACCAATCATGAAATGAAAGTCTGTGTGAGTCTCCGCCAGCTGAATAATTGTCATCATGTGTCCACAAACACATATACATGGATGTGTCAGTCTAATTGATATTAAAGCTTTCAATAACCCTTGTGATGAATGCCTCCTCTCCACACACTTTTTCTGCAGGAAGTGCTGGACAGAGTAAGATCTGTGGTTGCCGAGGGCCAAGGATTGATTGACAGCTCTCAGAATGTTGATGACAGTGTTGCAGTAAAATGCAGTGAGCTACAGAAAGCGAGAGAGAATCTCATCCAAGAGCTAAAAGACAGGAAGACCATGCTGACACAGGCTGTGGAGCTACATAGAAGACTGGAAATGGTGATTAGAAATACACAAACATGCACATTTATAATTATATTTGATTATATTTATATAAATCCTTCAGTTACCAGTCCAGATATTTAACCATTAACTTACACCACCCATAAAGCTTTTAAGACAGAACTAGTGTGACTTTCCCAGCTGGGGAGACTTGGAGTGATGGTGTAGTCCTCACCTTCACACAGTTACATGCAAATTCTCGACACACACACAGACATGTATACCACGCTTTCATACTGTATATGCAAATCTGTTTCCACCACATTCTCTTCTGTATTCTTTCTCTTTCAGGTGTGCAAATGGTGTGATGATGGGATTTACATGTTAGCATCACAGCCTCTTGACAAGTGCCAATCACAGGAGGGGGCAGAGTCAGCACTGTCAGAGCTGGAGTTTTACCTGGAGACAGCCAATGAGAAACAGCTGTGGGAGATCAGCACAGTTTGGCTGGAATATGAGAGCATACTGAACAATGATCTCAGGGTGAGGCAAATACCTGTAACTCACTTATAATTCAAATTCAATTCAGTTTAATTTTTAGTCAACAGCATAAAATGAAATAAAAAAAAAATTATTTGCCTTTTTTTTTCATTTATAAAAAATGTAAATAAATAAAAAAAATCTTTAAAATGTTTAACAAATAATAAAGAATTACATAGATAGATAGATAGATAGATAGATAGGTCAATTGTTGTATTTGTGGTTAAAAAAATAATATAAATGTATAATTGATGCAGTGAGATGTCAGAGATCAAATTTGAATAAGGAATAACTAATAAATAAATAAAGTAATAATGTACAATTATAGAGACAAACAAGTAATTTAAGTAAATATTAAAATTGTAATAGCAAATAGGTTTAAACAAAAATAAGAATAATCTTATTCTGTAGTTTATAATAAATTCCAAAGTATTGTATCTAACAGATGAAGATTGTGAAGATCAGAGTATAGAGAAAGAAGGAAACAAAAGAAGATATTTGCAGAATACAAGGAGAGGAAGTAGAAGAAGCAGAAGTGAAGAACAAAATAAGAGCAAATAATATATTGCAGGAAACTTACATCCTCCTAAACTCATTTTGGTCTGATAAGAAAAGGTCAAACAGACTTATCCATTATGTCATAGTTGGTGTAACGGCTAGGTCGGCGTGACCGGTCAAATGCTACGGTTGCAAAGATAGACCAAAATAGATAGACGAGGTGTGGTTTTGACACCTTTAAGAGAATATTGTGTATCTTGCATTGTCTAATGCGATGGAAACATCACGTTGGAAACAAAGGTACATCACGTAATCAATTCTGATGGAAAATACACCCACTTGATCTTAAAGCACAGAAGAGACACCAAAGATCTCACATTTGGAAATAATCAAACATATCAGAGTATATAGTAGAGAATATATAAACGATTAAAGAAATCAATATTGTAAAAAAATAAAAATGCAAGGAATATAACGATTTATGATGATTAAATACATAGCTATCAATGACTACAATTCATAAAGAAAATAATAATAAGATTCATTAAAAGGAATAATTAATAAAAGACATTAAAAAAATAAATTGAATAAATATGAATAATTTAGCATACACCAATAATGATATAATGTTTTATATTGTGTTATATTATACTGTATAATGTGTAATGATACAGGAGCATGTGAAGCGTACATTTGAGAAGAAAGCCTCACTGCAAGAGATGTTTGAGAGGAGGAGGGTTAGCCTGAAGAAACTAGCAGCCAAGCAAACACGCCCTGTCCAACCTGTGGCCCCTCGACCGGAGTCACTCTCATCTCCTGGTATGTATGTATGTATGTATCTATATATCTATCTATCTATCTTTTTTTAAGTGTAAAATGGAGGGAATTGGTTTATTTCTCTTTCAGCTCACAGGGATCATGAGAACATCTGTATTAGTGAAGACTCAGATGGCAGGGTGTCCTGTAAAGAAGTATGTATAATTCATCTACAGTGCCCTTAATGTATTTCCTCCCTTTTCAATCATTTTAAATCACTCTCTTTGAATAAGCAAATGCTATATTCTTTTCTCTGATGTAGTGAGCTCTATGTATGTTAAGGGCCTTAACTATTACTCAATAATGATCCTCCCTATGTAGGTAAACTTTGATCAGGTTGACAGGAGCAGTCGCAATGCTTCTGTATCTGAGGAGGAGGAAACCCTGGCTGTGCTGCGAAGGTCAGTCCAGGGTCAAAATTCAAAGGGGAAAGAGGGGAACACATGTGCCTTACTAGGCCATCAACACTCCTCTACAGTGTAGTAATTGACTGTTCTTCATTGTGTGTGTGTTCTGTGTTTGTTCACAGGCATGTAATGAATGAGTTACTGGAAACAGAGAGAGCATATGTGGAAGAGCTTATGTGTGTTTTGCAGGTGAGTGAATCTGTCAGTCCTTTCATAAATAAAAGTCATTTTCACATCAAGAAACTATTTCATTTTATTATGTGGCAGGACATTTTCTTAAAATGTTGTTTAAAGTGGCCTTATCCTACATGTTTTTAGAAGTTTTTGCCTCATGGAGTCCTCTTGGACCTGGGAGGTAGATTATTGTTGTGAAAGTTAAAGCAGGTCTACACCAAAATCTTTTTTTTTTTAAAAAAGGGCCATGAAAATCCTGTTTGCCGTAATATTCCCCCATTAAATATGTCATGTGTATGCTGTAGGGATATGCTGCTGAGATGGACAACCCCACCATGGCTCCTCTCATCCCTGCAGCCCTGCAGAACAAGAAGGATGTGTTATTTGGGAACATGCAGGAGATTTATAATTTCCACAAAAGGTGAGCGCCATCTAGTGGAGTGGAGAGATAACATTGAAATGTAAACAAAATTATTTGGAGAATAGTTAGTAGCATCATTAGTTAGGATGTAAATTCTGATTCATTTTAGTGAATTGTTTGTTCGGAGGTATCACTGATTAAATGAACGAATCACTGATCAAATAAATGTTTCACAATTAATGTTAAATTCCTCTCTTTCAGAATATTCCTCAAAGAGCTGGAGACTTACACTGACTGTCCTGAGCTTGTGGGACGCTGCTTTTTAGACTGGGTGAGTTTTATATAACTAGCAAGAAAACAAAGCATTTTTTTGAAGTATGAAGTGAACTTTTGGGAGTTTATTTTTCTCAGTGATGCTCAGAACTTTGGTCATTGTGGTTGTTTAGATGAGGGAGCTGCAGATTTATGAGAAATACTGTCACAACAAGCCTCGTTCTGAGAGCCTCTGGAGACAGTGCTCAGACTGCGCCTTCTTCCAGGTATGAACACATACATATGTACAATAGCATACTATCATACTATTATTACATACTATATTTGCAGTATGTAGTGTGTATGAACATATACAATGTTCTGTTTGCTTGTAATATATTTTGATGACCTACTACATTTGTCTAAAATGTAGTTCACAGTGTGAAATACTATATACCACAAACCAATGTGCTACACTTGACCTTCCAAATTCAGAGTGACAAATAATCTTTTTAATATGATTTTTTTTGTATGATTTTTATCTTCTTCTTCGTTCATTGTTTGATTGCACTACCAAAAGAGATTTTTACAAAATTGGATTAAAATGCAAAATTAACACAGTTTAAACGTTTTAAATGTTTATCTGTGAATACTGAGGACTGTTTTTTAAATAGTAGGTAACATGCAGTACATACTGTGTAGTATGCAGTACTCTAATTTTCTGTACCAAACACACACTCTCTCAGACACACATACACACTAACCACAATCTGTTAATGACATCAGGCCCTCTTTGTGAGTGAATGCCATTTGAACAACTTTATCACATTGTGTTTGTGCATCAGGAGTGTCAGAAGAAACTAGAGCACAAGCTGGGGCTGGACTCATACTTACTAAAGCCTGTCCAGAGGATCACTAAGTACCAGCTCCTGCTAAAGGTACTAGATTATATATGTGTGTGTATATGGAAATGTAATAACTGAAGGGTCAGCGTGAAATAAAAATTTACTCTATATTCTAAATGCATGTTGTGAATCTTATTCTGAACGATTCCTACTCGCAATTCATTTAAAAAATAGTTTTGACCTCATAATCTTCAATAAAAGTGTCTTATGTTGATCTCCTGTGAAAACAACAGACTTCTCTCTGGTGACATATGCTGGATTTCTCCAGTCATTTAGTCTGTTTAAACCCTGCTCCTTTCTTACAATCGACTGCAAACTCACATTCAGATCTACTCCATCCAATCAACAACCATTGGAAAGAACCAAGTCCCCGTCCTACTTTTTTCTTTTTTTTTTTTCTTCAATAATCTGATTAACTTGGATAAACGTCACAATGGGCCCTTTTCACATTTTCGGGGTTCTCATAAGCGGAAGTTGCCATAGTTGAGTAAACTTCTATAGTGGTAAACGGGAGGCCACAGCAAATATAATTTTTGTATTTCCATTTGCTCTTATAGCAAAAGAAAAAAATCTGTAATAGTGTTTCAAAAAGAGAGAAAAAATAGAGAGACTGATTCTGTTGGTCAGAAGAGAGAATGATGTGAAATTTGCTGTGTATTTGAAATAACCACACAGCAGTGTTAATTAGTTTTTTACCATTTACTGCCAAGGTAAAGCAACGCAAAGTATAGCATTATAAATGTGTATTGCATTTTTTTTTTTTTTTTTTTAAATAAAATATGAAAAACTTTTCTAGATTTGCAATGTTGATAACTGTGGAAACGTGTGTTTGTGTTTTAGGAGATGATTAAGTACAGTAAAGGCTGTGAGGGCTCAGTGGAGCTGCAGGCAGCTCTTTCCTCCATACTAGGGATCCTGAAGGCTGTAAATGACTCAATGCATCTCATTGCCATCACAGGATATGAGGTAAAAGGCATGCACACATTTCAGTCACGTCATGCCCATTAATATTCATTATTGTTTTCTGTCACTCCTATTTATTCCACATCTGCAAGCAATATCTATTGATTCCATGCAGGGTAACCTTGGAGACCTGGGTCGCCTGCTGATGCAGGGGTCATTCAGTGTGTGGGCAGAGCATAAGAGAGGTCATGTGAAGGTGATAGAGCTGGCCAGGTTTAAGCCCATGCAGAGACACCTGTTCCTGCACGAGAAAGCTCTGCTCTTCTGCAAGAGACGAGAGGAGAGCGGAGAGGGATATGAGAAAGCCCCCTCATATAGCTTCAAACAGGAGCTCAGCGTGAGTATATTAACATAACGTGTAATAATGCTTAGCTAAAGATTTAATAAAATGATAGTGAGCTCATATTGGTAAATCTCATCTCTTCTGTTACGTTCAATTAACCATAGCATTTCTCCCATGCTGAGGGAAATTTAATAAATACCAAAGTTGAGTATTTAAAAGGCCATTTTCCTGATCTGACATTTTTCTGAAATAGCAAGTGCAATATTTCAGATATATTTTATGGGTCATTAGCATTTTATTGCCCACATTAAATGTTATTTATTTATTTATTTATTTATTCATTTTTAAATGCAAGAAGCATTTGTATAACATGCACAGACTCAAATATTTAAACTTTTGGGTGAAATGCCCTGCAGAAAACATTTTCTGTAGAGTCTAGTAATTTTTATATAATTCAATTTGTGAAGATTATGCCTAATTTGCATATTTGTAGATTTAAATGAATAAGGTCACAAAAATATATATTTTTAGTATTTTCATACTTCATTAGCCTATTGACCTGATGGTCTCTTTTCTGTCTTCATTAGATGGCTGCTATTGGAATAACAGAGACTGCTAAAGGGGACAGCAAGAAGTTTGAGATCTGGTCCAGTTCAAGGGATGAGGTCTACACAGTACAGGTGAGCACACGAGGGTGTGCCTTGAGTTCATATTTCTATTAAAAAGATCATGTTACATGTGTTAAGTCTGGATTGATCAGATGTCTCTGGTTTATATGTGGCTTTGTGATATATATTAATTTGTAGGCCGTGTCTGAGGAGGTTAAGACCATCTGGGTGACAGAAATCCGGAAACTTCTAACAGGACAGCTGGAGGCCTACAAAGGTATCGGTCTGGTTTTGTTTGTTTAGAAAGAAATATGTGATACATTCAAATGACTGATTTAACACAAAGATGCTTTAAATGCATGCTCTTGTTATGTAGAGGCACGTCAACAGAAGGCACCTGAACAGTTCACCTCAGAGACCAGCTCAACTAACAGGTATGATTACACACAATCACATTTACACATTTATATTGGAGCTAATTTTATAACATGAAATTCATCACATCTTAAGAAAAAATGAAAGTAGTAACCTCAGGAGTGGAGGAGTAGCGAAACAGAAGACAGAAGAGGAAAGAAGCAAAGAACCTGAGAACATTCTAGAACCTGGAATGACACAGAGAGCGAAAGGTGAGTAAAAAAATGCATACATACATTATGTCATTAAAGACTTTGTTTTTGATTGATGAACTTCCCCTTTAACTTCTTTCTGTTTCTTTTGGTGGTTTACAGGGGCTTCGTTCAGCTTTGAGACTAAACCAAAACGACAGGATATCCGAAGTGACCCTACACCTCTAGGTGACCTATTTCAGCAGACTGAAAACCAAACATGAAGTTCACGTGTTCTTGATATCTTCTCTTCGAGAGATTTTAAAAATAAAAATAGAAAATGGCTGATGCTAAAAACAGCAAATTTATTACCGCAAAGGCACCAAGCTCTCTAAAGACTAAAGGCAGAAAATGAGCTGATCCTCAAAGGAATAGCTCACTCGAAACTCTGTCAGGTGTACTTCAGGCAATGTGCCATACTAAGATGCAGAGATGCACTCTGATTGGTTATTTTCCTCCCAGAAACAGGGCCACACCCTAACTTGGGCGGAGTCAGGTGGTTCAGTACATCAAGCCTGTTTCAGAATCGTAGGAGAGGTACACATACTGAGTATACACGTATGTGCACACTTACGCATACTTCACTGAGGTCTTACTAGGGTAGCATGTGCTTATAGGTTATATGTGTGTCTTATCTAAAGCTTTCTGAGTGGTTCTGACCACGTCTTTGTCTATACAAGGTTGTTTCGGGTTTAGCTCTATCAACAGCATCGGTTACACAAAAAATAATTTTGAGTAGTCCCTCAGTTTGTAAAAACAAACAAAAATGTGTTTATGGTAATAGATTTACCATAGAGCAATACATTACAGAGGGTTTCAAAAAAGAAATTAGTGCTGGGCGGTTTGACCAAAAATCTCTATCATGTTTTTTTTTAAGATTCTGGCGGTTTCACGGTATGTCACAGTTTTTTGCACTGGACCTTTATTTTGGCATATTTTACTGTCAGGAGTACAGGGAATATATTATGTAAACATTGTAAGGACAACTAAAAATTAATTGTAATCAAATCAGTAATCAAATTATTTAATTAAATTAATAATATTAATAAGTAGGCTACATTTTTACTGTGCAATTTCTGTCATTTCAATGAAGACCTTTGAGTTTGTGTTTTAATAAACGGTGTTTATTATTATTATTATTATTATTATCATCATGTTCATGTGTATAGTGAGTGAGACAGCAGACACTGATATCATCGCGAGCGTCACGCGTGCTTCAGTATGTGTAGTAGTAGACAAAAATGCGGCGCTCTTTCATACAGACTTCAAATTTCAATAGCAGTCTTTTTTAGCTTTAATATTCACAGACACTACACCGTATTGATATCTGATTCATTGTACAGCCCAACTTTTGATTTATTCATCCAAAAATTGCCAAATTCTGTGACGTTCAGCTTTATACAGTAAGTTCTATTTGTGACTGGATCCCGTGATTTCATCCATGTTTTCTGCATATGGCTCTACATGGTATTTGCAGTATTAAAGAAAGATCGTTTTGTGAGTTATTTATTGTTGTGTTATAAAGTTGTTTTCATTAGCGTAAGAAGGGTATGCAGTTAATAGAAGTCCGCTCTTTATATGGCGGTTTTTGAAAAATTCATATCGGTCTTGAAATTGAAACCGGTATACCATATGAACCGGCATACCGCCCAGCACTAACAGAAATGCACTTTTATGAATTTCTTTGTACAAAAATGTGTTATTTGTGGAGAGAGTCACCTTTTATTTATGCTGTTGATAGACATTAACTTGTATTGCACCAGTAACATTCCTCTGACACACACCGACGCATGCTTTTTGTGGTTTGGGAACTGGTCACTGGTCTGTCCCCTGTCTATCACGTCACAATGAGGCTTCAGTAGTACTTTCTCTGTCATCTCTACATGGCCCTCATTTTTGTGTTCACTTACAATACCAATCCTGTTCCCCATCCTTTTAACTTTAATCTATTTTTTCTCCTGTTTGTCTCAGGTTGGACTAAAGGATCTCTTTCTCTGGATGCCTCTGTGGAGCATGATGGATACTTTAGTGCAGAGGAGCAAGTGACCTCTGACCCCGAAGAGGAGAAGGAAGATAAACTGGTGCAAGACCATGTCTGTTTTTTACTGTTAGACTTAAAAGCAAAAGGGTGTCATGTTTAAAGCATTTCCTCATCTTTATTTCAGTGTGAAGATGAGCTGCAGTCTATGAAGATAGAGGAAGAGATTCAGCTTTCTGAAGAGACTGAGGATCCAGAGGAATGAGAGTTGAGTGTGAATGTGTCCGTAATTCCATCAATGTACAGCATATACACTATGTGTCCTGCATAACTCTGGAAAAGAGGCAAATGAGACATATAAACATTAACTTTGAAGTTTTGCATTCTCTTAAAAATAAAGGTTCCTGGTAGAAGCACATGGTTTAGAATACCTGGAGAAAGCTGTCCATTAGCATTTACATTTATTTAAATGTCAATGTGACAAAAATGTTTTTTATGAGAATACATAGCTAATTTTAAATAGTTGTCAATGGAGAAAAATGCTTTTTTAGAACCATACATCTACCAGCAGTGGTCATACTAACCAGCCAGAAAACCAAAAGGTTAGTGCCAAAAAGGGTTATCAGCCTCCACATGGATGTTTTATTATTTAAATATATAAAAAAATATCTCTAGACCATAATTTAAAAACCTATAATGTAACATCAAGAACTATTTGACTCTCCAAAGAACTGTATACACATGGAAACTGACTCTTGTTCCCATTTCTCAGAGTTCTTTGCAAAGACCCATTGAAGAAGCTTTATTTTTAAGAATGTAGTCTTAGAATGCACCAAAATAATGCATTTCGCAGAGACACCTGACCTGGTTCTTTACACACTGTCTTATAGTATGCTGTTACACATGTTTCATATCCCTTAAAACGTAGTAGTAATTTGTGCCACCGTAATTGTCTATACTGGGATATGGCATGTCTGTTGTCAAGTCCTGTGATCTCCAATGTGAATGCATGTGGCAGTTGTTATATCATTGTGTGCAGGAAACTAGGACCTACATGTAACACAAGCATATCATATATGCAGATATTGTTTCTCAAAGTGACTGTGATCACCCTGTGCCATTTGTATGTAAAATATGTTTAAAAATCAATATTGTTTTATATATGCATATAAAAAAATAAAACCGTAGTTGACTAATGACTTTGCCTATTTTGATAAGGCATTAAATGTTTTAGGATTCTACATTTTGCAGACATTCTATAATAATTTGTTATAACAATCATTAATATACACAGTGCTTAACAGATCAAATATAATTAACTTTTTGATTAGTGATATTTTTACTATTTGATATAAGATTTGCCCATTAAGTATTAAATAATGTAATTTTGTTAAAGATAATGAAAATAGGTGTGATTGGATTTGTCTAAAGGGGTGACAAACTCATTTTATGTTGAGGGCCGGATGGGGAAAAAAGTAACCATGTGCAGGCCTATTTTTTTTTTTTTAAACCTTAGTGAGCTGACAGTTACGTTAACATTAACCATACAAAATACACGTTAATTTTCAAGAAAAACAAAACAAAACACACTGCTCTTTGAAAACTGCATTTGTTTTTACTGTGAAAAGACTTTATTAGATTTTATTTTTTATTATTGATTTTTTTATGGCCAATTCCAATTTTTTGGAGCAAATTTGATACCGGTTGCCAATTTTTTTCTTTAAGCAAATTTATTTGTTGTTTATTTGTTCTATAACAGGCCAAACTGGTCTTAAAAATATGTAGGTATTTATAATAAAGGCACCACTGCATTTTGAGCATGAGCAGTTGTTTTTGATTTAAATTAGACTGTATAATTTCAAGATTTACAGAAAAAAACAGCATGGTCTGACTTTATAGCTTTGTGAAATTATGCTACATAAGACACCTGCATAAAACAAAAATAGCAGATCGACTGAATAAAAATACAAATTCACTCAGTAGGTGGCGCTTGTGGAACAGCAGCGATATAGCGTTTCCTTGGTCACCGCTGTACACAAAGCAGCGCTGCGCTTATAAAATAGGCTTTTCTGAAGACAGTTCCCTTCTAAGTTACCTTCAAACCCAATTCAATATTTATATTTTTCTTATATTTCACAAACTGTGAGCTTAGCCTGGTAGCTACAGTATTTGCTCTGCTGGCGCGTCTGTGTTCTTCTCTTTACGTCCGTATTCAGCGTGTGGCTGTGTTAACATCCTGTTTAAAGTAGGGTTACCAGACGTCCCCGTCCCGTTTTTTTTTTTTTTTTTTTTTTTTTTTGGTGTTCTGTCCCCTACTGGAGCTGTCCCCGGAAATGTCCCCGTTTGACAGATCGTTTAAAACAACCCGCAAATACATTGCAAAAAAACACGACCAACATACAGCAGCCTGCTGGTCATCGGAGCAATCATGTAGTGATCTTATTTACCAACAGGGGGGCTTGTGCTACACTGCCAGACTTGGTCGCGCGCGCGCGCCGCTGTTCATGAAGAACGTAACCTTGACCAGGGCAGAGCGCCATTATCATCAAATATCAAAAATAAACATCGTTATCGGCCTCAAGGTAGTATCATACTAACTATTCATGTTAAACTAAAGTAATACTGTTTGTATGTGTTTTATAACAGGGCCTCAACAGGGTGTGGGATTGTTTTGCACAATTTTAAACGTCCACAAAAGTTCCGCAGTGCAGCAATTTTCACAAAATGCAAAATAATAGTTACAAATAACTTAAAAGTTAAAAAGTTGTAATGTAGGCTAAACAGCTTGTGAAAATGAAAATATTAAATTCAATAATAAATGTTAAAAATATTTGTTAAATGCCATTTTATTGATCTTATATTTATGTTTGTAATGTAATGTGCTTTTGTAAAATCATACTACTTTTGCAGTGTTTACTATTAATAGTGTAATAGTTTTTTTTAGTTTCTGGTATTAAAACCAGAACAAAAATCCTAATAATCAAACTAAATCATAATAACATAATAATTATTTATGTAATAATATGAGGAACCCACAACAATTAAAAAACAAAAACATTCAAAAATGTATTGTTCCCGTTTTTTAATTAATATATAATACCAAATGAGATTTCTATGACATTTTGACCACTCAAATAGGAAATGTCCCCAGTTTCCATTTCAGAAATCTGGTCACCTTAGTTTACAGACGTCGTAATATTTCCACACAAATGACAGTTTGGGAAATGATTGCAAAGCAGTTTGTTTGCAAGTCCAGAATAGCTATTGGCCAAAAAAAAAAAAAAAAAACTAATAACCGTTCGGATTTATGCTTTGCTTAGATGTAAATTAACTCTGGTCTAGATAATTGCTGTTACGTGGTACCTGTTACTTTTCACAGCGTTAGTCAGGATTGACCAGTCTTTATCGTTTGTGATTACAGGATAAGGATTTTATATATATGTATTTTATCTACATTGTTATTTTATCGGATGTGTTTGTTAGGTACCAATTAAAAGATTTTAATTTGTAATACAAAAAACAAAAACAAAAAACAAACAAAAAAAAATTACGCGATTTGAATAAGGCTCAAGGGGGAACTCCGCTGAGAATCCGAGCGGACACCAACAAAACAAATGCTTTTTGCTAGTCAAATTAAGAATACATTTCAAAGTGGTCGATTTTGAAGATATGTTTGATGCTAGAAAGACAGTTACTGTCTGTTCGAGTTGTTAACAAGAGTGGTTTCATGCATGCCGAAGATGATGACGATGTGACTCGCCTTCGAGGAGGCAATGAATTGAAACCGAAACTTAATTCTACTGGAAGAAACAGTTCAATGAAAACAACATGAGTCGCTTTTGAATATCAGCCCGGCCAGCAGAGCTCAAGATGGGATCGGATCAATATCGATCACCGCACAAAATCAATTGTGTATTGTGCAAGAAATCAGACGAAGACGAAATCACTGGACCTCTCTCATCCAAAGAGAACATCTCCGCACACCAGAACTGTTTGGTAACTAGACTGTTTTCATATCGTAAGCCTTACGGAAATGTATTATTAGTGCTGTTCGTTAAGGCTGTTTGTGGGAGCGTGTCATGTGTTTATTTTATTGTGTCCTCAGTTGTTTGCATCAGGGATCTACTGCAAGAACTCGCCCACCTATGACGACCTGTTTGGATTCGATGTAAACGATGTAATGAAAGAGCTGCGGAGAGGAAAAAGGCTAGTGCGTATAACCGCAGAAACAAATGCACAAACACACTTCCACTACCTCTACTACCTGCTTAACCTTTTTCTCTAAACTTTTTGTAACACTTTACATTACACAGTGTCTACACAAAACAGCAATATAGATTAACAAAGTGGAATTGCGTAGCTTCAAATGATTGTAGTTAGGAGCATTTTATGTTATATTCCAAAAGTTATTAAACATGACAAGATGTTGTACAGTACATGTAATTTGATTGTTAAGCATAGTATTTTAAAATGTAACACAAGTGTCATCATATTCTTGTGTTGTTTTTCTGTTGATGCATAATTTTTGTGTATTTATTTTCAGCTTTGCCACCACTGTAATAAAAATGGGGCTACAGCAGGATGTGAAAACAAGAGATGCAGGCGCTCGTACCATTATCCCTGTGCTATAGAGGCCAATGCGGAAGCCATTGAAGACATTACTGAAGGCAGTTATAAGTAAGATGAAAGAATCTGTTTCTCTAGATGTCTTCGTTAAATGAAAATGTAGTAAAATAGCTTAACCAGTGTTTCCTTTTAGACTGCTCTGTGAATTACATGATTCAAAATCCAAAGGAACAAGTAAGTGTTTAAATTTTAAGAAATTCTATGAAATAATATAATTTATTTGTATCAGTAATGCAAATCTGTAAGCAACTTTATTTAGTGAAAATTGACATTTTCTGAGTTGGTGTTTGTTTATTAGGTTCAGTAAGTTTGCAAGAGGCCTCAACATCTGGTCTCAGTGGCTCTAATAAGAAACGAAAATCAGCAGACAGTCATGGACCAAGAAGGCCTGACAGGGTCAGCACACGCACATACACACTTGCAGCCCAAATTCCCTCTTTATAAACACACACATTGACGTTTACCTAACCACATAACAGTTCATTTAAAAACTTCACTGCACAATACTGAAATAAAGACATATAAGTGGCACATTGATTTTGGTTACTTTGTGAAAGTCTAGATGTGATTTTCTTCTCTTTCTTTCTTTATTCAAAATCAGAGTGAATCTAATTCATCTACAGGGTAAGTTTGCAGTGTGTGTTGCTCCTCATCTGAATTCAAATGTTTCATCACAGAACATTGTCACATTAATAATTACAGTGTAAATACTACAGATGTTTGTGCTCTTTCAGGTCATCAGAAGTGAGTTTGTCCAGAAAGAAGAAGAGGAAGTCACCAGATTTACTTTCTTCTCAACAGTTTTCAGAGTCTGGTATTTATTTATACAGTTGATTAAGGCTTTATATTAAGCAGTACTACAGTAATACTCAATAACCCAATTCAGTTCAGGGAAGTAGAGTGTTTATTCACTGTTCATTACATCTGTTTATTCATCAACATGAGAATAATAGCTTGTTTTTGGCATTTTGATGCATATTTGAGTCAATTTAAATGTAAAACATTAATAAAATTGGATTATTATGATGTCTTTATCACAGACGATGACGTTGAGCCCATGTTTGGTCCAGTAGAGTCAGATGTAGAAGAGTGTACACCTCCAAAACCGCACAACGTGAGTTTTCATGATATAATCTGGCTGTTTAATCTGTGTCTGTGTGTGTCATGTGAATATCTCTAATTAGTGCGAATAAGGCATAGCAAACGCACACCTAAAGAGGTGCAAGTTGAAGAAAAATGCAGTATAGTAAAAGGAAAACAACTGCACACTCACTGAAGCATAAGCTGAATATTTATTCACCAACGTTTCAGCTAGTAGCCTTTGTCAAGGTAAAAAAAACAAAGGCTACTAGCCGAAACATGGTAAATAAATATTCAGCCTATGCTTCAGTGAGTGTGCAGTTGTTTTCCTTTTACTAATGTCTCTAATTACACATCATCTCAGTCAATTCATGCTTCAAATTCACAACTCTTGTTTCCAGCAAAGAAATAGTTTATTGTCTAATATTATAGTAGGTGTTAGTAATTGCTCTCTGTTCTCTTTCAATAGCAGTCAACTCCTGACCCTGAACGTAAAGGGTATGTTGACCTCTATTCACTCATTAATAAGAAACAAAGGATGAGATGTGATTAGGACTAAACTCATCCATTATACTGACAAAATTCTTGTCTATAAGTTCCTTCAACAAGTTTCTCTGTCTTTGTAGGCCACGTGAAGAGCTCAATCCATCAGCCACAGGTACAAATGAACACTGTGTGTGAAAGTAAAGGTTCATTTTTAATTTCTTACTGTAAAGAAACATAATCTCACTATTTCCAGGAGCTGATTGGGATGATACTGATATTACAGTGGCTCGTTTTAGTATGAGATGCATCTATGTGTTTGTTAGGTTCATTAAATGGGGGCTTAACGTCTGATCAGAAGGCTTGTGGATCAGCAAACAATCCAGAAGAGTTGCATGGCAGGGTCAGCTCACACACACACACATGTTGGGTTTTGATGTTTTATGGGGACATTCCATAGAAATAATGATTTTTATACTGTACAAACTGTATATTCTATCCCCTAAACCTACCCATCACAGTAAATTTTCTGCATTTTACATCACTTAGTATGATTTATAAGTTGTTTTCCTCTTGGGGGAAAAAAATGTCCCCACAAGGACAACGGACATTTTGTCCCCATAACGTAGTGTTTACCTGAACCACACATTTAAGCTTTGCTTCTCATAAACACAATTATTGATGTTCAAAGCAAAAGAAAATGCCAAAGAAGTGCTGCACGGGGTGTGAGTTCCGTCTCAGTGCTCTTTGGATGCAAGGGATAATTCAACTTGTAAACTTAAGGATGATACAAGGCACTCGAATCGTGTAGAGAAATTTTTTTTTTTTTAAAAGCCTTTATTTCATCTTGGCTAAATCTTAAAAACAGGTGACACGTACACAGACTGCACGCCTACGCATTGTGGCTGGTTTTGCCTTCATCAGGGTATGAATAACAGACACATTGAGAAGTCATTTTGAGCAGCAATTAATTAGTCTAATGACAATCACTGGGTTGTGCTACACAGGACAGACAGAAGAGAGGAAGTTCGACGATTACATATCAAATTAAATCAAAACCAGTATAATCAATATAAATAAACGAGGGGGGAAAAAATAATAATAGTAATATATTGAAAGAAATAAAGAATATATATAACTCAGACTCCACAACTCAATGAATATAATCAATAATATACATAGTGTACCTTAAATTTCTGAGAGAAAAAAAAAAACAATTTTAACAAATGTCACAAATATCACAACTCAATAAACAATGTACTTTATATTTAAAAAAAAAAAAATAAATTAAACCAATATTAACAAAATATTTATTTCAAGTCTTATTACAAAAAGGGTACAAAGTCTAATTCCCCATTTAAGCCTGGAAATTTAGTTGCTTTTAGTGTATACATCTATACACTAATTCTATAAACAAATTAAAGGTACAGCAATGGGTGCCTGTTTTGCCCCAAATTATGCAAATTTGTTTTTAGGATTTTGGGAAAAGAAATTGTATTTTCTGATTCAAACCCATATTTAAAGAATGTGATGTGGTGGGGTAGATATATAGATGATGATATTTTGATATGGACAGATTCAGAGGCTGATCTGTTAGCTTTTCACTCATATTTAAATAATACCAATGCAAATTTGAAATTGAGTCTTGATTTTTCATATAAACATTTTTTCATATAAACATGCTTTGAATTCTGACAATTCTACTATTTTTAGGAAAGAAACTGATATAAATACTGTTTTAAGAGCAGATAGCTTTCACCCCTCATGGTTGACAGATAATATACCCTTTGGACAGTTTCAGAGGTTAAAAAGAGTTTGTGACAAGGAAGATGATTTTGATTTTAGGGCTCAATAAATGACTCAAAGGTTTCAGGAACGAGGGTACAAAAACAGTGTGATTAAAAAAGCTTTTAATAAAGCAAGAAACATCAGTAGAGATGAGTTACTAGTACAAAAACGCAAACCACAAGATTCTGACAATTCTGTTTATTTTGTTACACAGTATAGTACAGATGCGAATAGAATAAATAAAATTATAAAAAATAATTGGAAAATTGTGATGAGTGATCCTCATCTCAGGGAAGTCATGCCTGAGTCCCCTACCATTGCCTTTCGGAAAGCACCTACGATTAAAGATAAATTAGTGAGAAGTCATCTTCCCTCTAAGAAATCAAGTACTTGGTTATGCCTGAGTGCAGGAAATTACAGATGTGGCAATTGCAATCACTGTGACAATATGGTTAAGACTAAAATGTTTAAAGATGTAACTTCAGGCTTTGAATTTAAAGTAAAATCATTTATTAATTGCAATACCTTATTTGTGGTGTATCGGTTGGAGTGTCCATGTGGTTGCTTTTATATAGGGATGACTACAAGGAAATTAAAGACCTTTTTTATCCTATGGCTCTTCATTATAAAGAGAAAAATCATGGTAGCCCAAGTACATTGAAGATAATCGGTATAGAACATGTTCCAAGGTCAATAAGAGGAGGTGATAGGATTAATAAGCTTCTACAAAGAGAGTCTTTATGGATCTATACACTGAAAACAACTAAATTTCCAGGCTTAAATGGGGAATTAGACTTTGTACCCTTTTTGTAATAAGATGTTAATGCTCAAAATAAACTCTCAATGTGTCTGTTACTCACACCCTGACGAAGGCAAAACCAGGCGTGCAGTCTGTGTACGCGTCACCTGTTTTTAAGATTTAGCCAAGAAGAAATAAAGGCTTTTTAAAAAAAAGTTTCTCTACACGATTCAAATGCCTTGGATCATCCTTAAGTTTACAATTATTGATGTTTTCTTTAGTGCAGTCATCATCGTTATCATCATTAAGAAAACAGAATCAAATTTGTCTACAAATATCATTAAATATCACTTCATAACCCTAACTTAATTTATGAGTTTGAGTTGTACTTCAATTCAGCGATGGACATATTGATTGCATTACTCCATCATCAAACAGATAGGGTCTTGTCAGAATGCCTTTTGAAGACAAATAGACAAACTTAACTGAATAATGCTGATTAACAATGTATAGCTTATTCTTATTTTCTGTCTTATATTTTTTATTATTTAATAACAGAGCACATCTGATTCACCAACATGGTAAGTAGTACAATCTTTTAATTACAGAATATTGTTTAGTTATTAATCACAGACTTGTTATGATTATCTTTTGTTTGGTTTCTTTTAGCTCAGCAGTATTGGAAACGCCCAGAAGAAAAAAAAAGAAATTCATTGTATACTCAGGTATTTAATGTTTATTTAATTTAATTTCTCTGATTTTCAAAATGAGAATATGAATTGTAGGTATTTCTTTGCCTGCATAAAACAAGTAATTAAAATCAGAACAATTTGAATAATATGTCTCTATTTAGATGATGAAAGTCCCACCAGCACTGACCCTGTAGTAGCTCCTGTAGCGTCAGATCTGGAGGAGTCTGTGCTTCCAAAACAGCCCAATGTGAGTCTTGTGTCATAAAATCTCACTGTGTCTGTATACACCAAAGTTTCATATTAAACTTCACTGAAACTGCTAGTCCAAATTTAAAGACACTGGTTACCAAAAAAATAATATTCTGTCATCATTCACCCTCACATCACTCACCCTCATGCTGCTCCAATCCTGTATGACTGGACCCCATTGACTGTTAATATGGACAAAATTGATATTTTGCAAAGTATTTTCTTTTGTTTAAGAGAGAAGATAGTCATATAGGTTCAGAAAGGCATGAGGGTAAGTAAATATCAGAATTTTCATTTTTGGGTGAACTATACCTTTGAGATCTCATTTGCATCACACCACAATGAGTGCATATGAACCTTAAAAGCATTTGTCAGCTTCAGTATCAACAACATTGCAGCAATAAAGTGTTTCTCTGTTCACTTTTAATAGCAGTCCACTCCTGTGCCTGAAAATACAAGGTATGTTTTGTGTTCAGAATTTATTATAGGAAACATGCTTCTCAAAACTGTAACCAGTTTGTATTTGTTTGAAAGCAGTACAAATACAAGATTACCACAGTTTAACATGGTATTTTAGCAAAAACTTACTATAGTAAAGTTATGTAGGGGAAACCTCCCTGAAAAATTCACTTTGTCTGCAGGCCCTGTGAAAAACTCAACCTATCAACCAGAGGTACAACTGTTTATGTTTTTAAAATTAAATATACAGGAATTATTATTTATCATTTCGTATTGTAAAGAAAGTCTCATTATTTTCAGGAGAAGATGATGATGACACTGACATTGAATCAGTGAGTCCATCTGTACAGAATACATCACACTCACGTCACACCGTAAACAAGTCTTTTTTTTTTTTTCAGATGTATTTACTGATATTTTCATGTCACTTGACAGGAAAAAAATGACAACAAAAATACAACACGAGGACACACAAAACCTCAATGGCACATTGGGACAAAGGCATTGTTTGCTACATACTTATCAGTCTGATACATGTCAAGAAAGATTCAAGGCTTAAGGAGGATATACAAATTAAACCAAGTTCCCCCATACCTTTTTGGAAAACTTCTCTATAGCCCAGGATTGTAATAAACCATAAGGCCAGCACTGAACATTGAGTACAAAGTAACAAATTGACCAGGGCTTTCAGGCAAAATTGCCACCAAAAGTAACAAAAATTAAATATTATAATTAATATAAAATTAAATATAATACTTGCCCCCACAATTAATTTTTCCTGTGAAATGCAACGCTCAGAACAATAACTCCAAAACTGTAAACATACATCCAGTACCATATAAAATTTAGTATGTTCAATATGGGAAATCCATCAAAGTCCAGTATAGTTACACTATCGTTCAGAAGTTTGGGGTTGGTAAGATCATAAGTCTGTTATGCTGAACCGCTAGGCTGCATTTATTTGATCAAAAATACACTAAAAACTAATTGTAAAATATTATTACAAAATAACTGCCATTGAAAAATAGTTTAAATTGTAATTTAATCCTTTGCATTTTCAGCAGCCATTACTCCAGTTTCGGGGTCACTTGATCCGTTCAGAAATTTTTCTAATATGCTGATTTGGTGCTTAATAAACAAGTTTTGACAACACTTATGCTGCTTAATATTTTTGTGGAAACCATGACACATTACTTTTGAAATAGAACATAAAAAAAAAAACAGCATTTATTCAAAATAGAAATCGTTTGTAACATTACAAATGTCTTTACTGTCACTTTTGATAAATTAATAAGTCCTTGCTGAATCATAGTATTAATTTCTTTAAAAAAAAAAAAAAATCTTACTGACCACAAACTTATGAACAGTGTATTATACTTAATATATACAGTATACTTAATCACTCTTAACTAGCATGCATTAGTTAATGGTGTGATTGCTTACAATGCTCTCTCTGTCTCTCTCTCTCTGTCAGGAAGAGTCTCAGAGTTTGTTACAATTAGAAAGGTTTCACACCAATGTTCTATTAACCGTTATTGTGGACTCAGGACTCTCAGCAGAATCAGGTGCGTTTATCTCTCTTCTGTTGTCTTGCTGCTGTCATTTCAATGAGGCGTGAATCTGTGTGCCAAAAGATTTTCTCTGTGTTTCAGAGTACAGTACTGGTTCACCTGTCAGTGCTGCCCCAGAGGCTGTTTGCACCTCACCTGGTTCTGTCGCAGCCCCTGAACATGAGGAAACACCGTCCACAAGTAGAACCTCCCCGGCGCCCAGAGCTCCACCCACTGACACAGTCTCACCAGGTACTGTTCACTATAAGCCAGACCAGCACTGTGACAGCCAAAGTCTCTTAGGTCAACCAGAGTCACCTCAGCATTCAAGGCCAACTGTAGATGTTCCAATGATGGTAACATCCGCAGTACAAACACTCTCAGCATCTGACTTCAACATCAAGCAGCAACCAGAACCTTCTCCTCTTGCTGGGGTGTCTACATCACCAGATCGGGCCGCTGCATCAGATGCTTTTGATGTAAATAGCACAGGAGACACCCAGTCTAATGCCGCCATATTCTGGACTAGATGCAATCAGGCCGGGTGGACTAAAGACATCTTCTCAGAGCTTGTGTCTCAGCTAAGCAGCCTGGGAGAAAGAGTACAATCACAGGAAGCCAGCCACCAAGGTGAGAACAGTCTTGATTCAGACTGGTTTTGTGGAATATTTCAGGTTAAAGGGTTAGTTCACCCAAAAATGAAATTTCTGTCATTAAGTATTCACCCTCATGTCGTCCCAAACCCGTAAGACCTTCATCTTCAGAACACAAATTAAGATATTTTTGATAAAATACGTGGGTATCTGAACCACACATAGACAGCAACGTCATTGCACCTTTTGAGATCCAGAATGGTATTAAAGGCATCGTTAAAATAGTCCACGTGACTACAGTGGTTCAACCTTAATGTTGTAAAGCAACGAGAATACTTTTTGTGCGCAAAAACAAAACAAAAATACCGAGCCGGCTTTTGGACGTAAACACGGAAGCCTGCACTGCGTTCGCTACACCAACTGTGTATGACAACAGTTCAAATTGTTAAATAAAAAGTATTCTCATGGCTTTATAATATTAAAGTTGAACCACTGTAGTCACGTTGACTATTTTAACAATGTCTTTAATACCTCTCTGGACCTCAAAAGGTGCAATGATTTTGCTGCCTATGTGTGGTTCAGAAACTCATCAAAAATATCTTAATTTATGCTCCGAAGATGAATAAAGGTCTTATGAGTGTGGGACGACATGAGGGTGAGTAATTAATGACAGAAATTTCATTTTTGGGTAAACTAAACCTTTAAGCTCAATCGACAGCATTTGTGGCATACTATCACAAGCATTAAGTTTCACTTGTTCCTCCTTTTAAAAGAAAGTAAAAATCTGCAAGTGAACAAGGTCATTTTATAGACATTACAACATTCATTTCAATAGTATAGTCACAAGATGTTGTGGTCTGATTTTGCTTTGATCTCATGTGAGTGACAGGTTATCCCGCCCTTGCACCAGTGAGCACGTCATCAGAAAAGAGAAGAGATGGTTTTGCAAGAGGGATGTGCACAATAAGTCATTCATAATAAATATTGCAATATTCCATAAAAAAATAAGAATTGTCAATTTTGATTTCATGGAACCAAAAAATAAATGAAAACAACTTTAAAGCTCAAATAATACACAAGGTTTACCAGAAGAATTCATGTACGTGCTTTTATAAAACTTTAAGCTCCACATTTTTGTTTGGAATTCTCAAAAAAATCAGCCACATTCACTTCCATTACAGGTTTCTCATCTTAACCATGATGTTTTCTTTTTTTAAGAAAATTAGGGATAATTCAAATTTTTGTGTGTTGATCAACATTATGCCACAGATGCTGTCAACTGAGCTTGAACCTGAAATACCCCTGTATGTTTTTTAACCCTTTATAAAACTGATGGAATGTTGAGTTTTTCTTTCAATATTGGCTTTTAAATATTCCACAGACTATGATGTTGCTCTCAAACTACTGGAGGCATCTGGACAGCTACCTTGCATTATTACTCAGCTGGAACAAGGTACAGCATTTCATTCATAACCACCTAAATCTAAAGTGTTACATTACTGAAACCCTGTAAAAGTAAGATTTGAATGTATGTACTTATAATCTAAATGAGTAAATTCTGGTCTAATCACTCAGTATTGTTTGTGCCTTGTAATGAGTCACACATTATAAAGGAGAATTATTGTGAGTTCTCAAATGGCATTGTTTCATGAGAATTAATTTGTTTTTTGTGTTTCCAGACTTGGAGAAGCAGGAACAGGATTTGCAGAGGAAAAAAGCAGCACTAAGGGATGCCAGAGCTGTACTGGGTGTTTAATATAACAATATAATCATCTACTCTATAGTAGTATTAATAGGTTTTATCATTCAAAAAACTTTTTTATGCCTCTTTAAATGGTAATATAATACAATACCTGCTTCAAACAGTCAGTCTTTTACACTTTTTTTATATTCAAGTGATGCAACTGTTCATACTGTATGTTTAAAAATCTAATCTTTGATTTAGTTTGTTTTTTAAATGGTTTACAACAAAGGCAAAAATCTCATGAAATATACCTGGTATATAATTTTGATATTATCATTCTCAAGTTCTCATTCTCTAAATACATACCTGCAAACTAGTCACTTTTTGGCGAAATTCAACTTTTGAATCAAAATATGTCATTTATGTGAATAGACTGGAGTGAGGCTGTACATTTGAAAATAAAGGTTCCAAAGCGGTTTTCTGATAAATCCTTTTTATGATCATTTAAATGTTTATATTACAAAAAATAAATTAAAAAAATGCAGAAACATAATTATATCATTAAAATATTTTTATATAATGTAAATTTTATAGCATTTGCATCAATGTTTTTTTTTACTTGAAACAAATGTATTTTCCCATTATTTTTTTTTATCAGAGTGCACCAGAATGCTTCGTTTACATGCTAAAAATCACTCACTCAAAAATCACACAAAAAATGGCGGTGTCTGGGGTGAGAATGCCCCCAGACACCGCTACAACAATTTGTAAACATCACCTTTTTCACCTCTTGTGAGTTTGCAGGTCTCGAAATAATCAAAGCAAGGTGTAGGCAAATGTTCACAGTTCCTGCTGTTCTTAGCCTGTTTAAGTTTAAGAGTGTGCAGTATGTGTCTGTTGTACACAGATATGCTGCTTATATTTTGTCTTGAGGGTGTGTTGACTGGAGAAGTGAGACTTCACCTGCTTCTGCTCATCTGTAAACAGTTCAGAGCAGGAGACTGAACAGGAGACTGAACAGCCAATCAGCACACAGCTAAACAACTTCTAATGATGCCTCACATCAACCACTAATAACTTGCCTGAAGGGCCAGTCAAACAACTAATGTTGCTTTATAAGAGGAAAAACACTTCCAAATATCCATTTGAACACTAGGTGGCAGCAGACACATATCTCAACAGCTTACCAGAAAAAAAAAAGAAAGGAAAAGGGGGGGGAGTTATCAAAAATGGCCGTTTTCTAATTGTCATCGTCCTTTCAACTACATGCTGGCAATTTAGTCCAAACTTTGTCTAAACGTTTTTTTTAGTTAACTTTTATAAATATTTTTTTGTCAAAAATAATAACGCTTGCGTAAAAACAAAATAATGTACATTCAAATATGAACATAGGCCAATATTGAAATGACAGTTTCATGACTTTTATTCGAATGTATGTATGAATGTATATATGTAGATTACATATAACGTAATGTGTTAGTTATTCATGACAGTTATGAAATGCTGCCTTTACCTCTAGTTTTATTCATTTTAGAACCATCAAAGCAGTACACACTTAAAAACAGTGGGATGTAAAACCTTTAAAGGAGCTTTTTTTATTTTGATGCTAAATGGTGGTGTGCAATATTTGTAAAACACATCAAAATTAAAGACTACTTTTTAAAATAATTATATTATATTTTATTGGGTATATATATTTAATAATAAATACAGAAAAAACAATAATATTGTGAAATATTATTACAATTTAATGGTTTCTATTTTAATATTCTTTAAAATATAATTTATTTCTGTGATGCAAAGCTGAATTGTCAGCATCATTACTCCAGTCTTCAGTGTCACATGATCCTTCAGAAAATATATATACACATACAACTAGCAATGTTACAACTAACCTACATTACTCCTCCAATTAACAATGAAAGATCTAGAGACGCATTTTAAATTTTAACTAAATAGAACACTTTATTTTTGTAGAGACATGCTTGTATGTTGTTGAAATTTTATTTGGTCATAGGTGACTGTCCTCATTTTACACTGACACAGAGACAGAATACTTAAGTTTATTAAATACAGCACTTGTGGAATGTACCATAAGACACAGTATACAGAGAGAATTCAAGCTTTGTTGGGGACCAAAAAAAAATTGTACGAGTCTTCTTCATCAGGACACAACACTTTCAGAGCGCCTTTTCTGAAAAGCACATTGCCTTTGGGTAACTGCATGGCCATTTTGTTCATGTTAATTTTTTTTTTTTTTTAAATAAAATTAATGTATAATTAATAGTGGTTTAGTGATATGAGTAGATATACTCTGGTAGAATAACATTTCCGCTGTAACCAGCAAATTTTGGTTAATATTTGTCATTAATGTTGCTGTTAAGGTGTGAATAATTACAATATTATTGGAGAAAAACATATCTGAAGCAAAAAGAAATGTTTTGGTGAATCTTCAGTCTAACACATTGAAGGGTTTTGGTAAGATATATGCTAATGCATCAGAACTGACCATGTTAAACAGATTCATGCATGTCTTAAACATTTTAGTGGTTATTTAACACTCTGGAGCCTGTCCAGTCAAAGTCACTTATTTAATATTGTGCGCAATAGAGATCACAGAGGTAAAGTGATCAAATACACTGTGGAAAATATTGAAAATCGCTACTGATAGCAGTTTATCAATATGAAAATAATACACATGCCAAGTTCAGATGAAAGGCAAACAACAGTAACAGACTCGTCAAAAATCAATGTAACTGTTTCTGATCATATATTTCAACAAGAGATGTTTGGTTTGATTCTCAACCACACATAACTAGTGCAAATACAATTGGTTCATTCAAGAGAGCTGATATTTGTGTAGATAGAGAAAGTCAACAATAAATCAACAATAATTTCTACATAAATCAAATCAAATAAACATACAAAATACGAACAAAAAGCTGATCAGCTGCTAATCACTGTACATTTTCATTAAATAAAAGGATATGCTCAGTTTATCAATATCATCCATTACAGAAAGTAGATATCAGTAAGTGTCTTCAGTGCTTATGTAAAGTGTTGTCTGGGTTGTAGATTCTCTCTGTCATTTGTGTGTGTACAAACACACACACACACGCGCACACACACAAATAAAGCCTGGTTTGTCTTCCAAAAGGACAAGAGCAGCAGTGGTAACAGGAAAGGCAGAAGCAACATTGAAAGAGAACATAAGCATGTGCTGCCACACACACAGTTCCACATTATGTGTGTCTGCACACGTATCTGACGATTCAAAAGATCTGCTGTTCAAACAGAATTTTTTCAAAGCCTTCAGGTGGAGTATGGTAGAAATCACTGAACTGGCAGTCTATGATGGCACTGTCATCCACTGAAAGAGAACAGATTACAAACATCAATATGACAGTTCATCATATGAATGGCAAAAACATTTTGTGACAGTTCATCTCTGCAAACAGCGGATCATAAATCATGAAAAATCTATTTTTCTCGGTCCTTGAAAGCTTCTACTGAAAGATGCAGCAAATTAACAGTGCATTACATTTATTTTTAATTTATTGTTAATGATTTATTGCTCTATGATATGTTCCCTTCAATATAATCAAGAGCAATTTGTGCATTTTGAAGGTGATTAAAAGACATTTTTCAGTTTTTGCTGAACTATCCTATTAATTTGCACAAAATAGGAACAGAAAAAGGACACTGATAAAAAAATGTTAATCGCAACACTAGAACGGCAGCTGTAGGGAACGAGTGTCCCACTTTTGAATTAAAAGAGCTAATTAATTTTTTGGAAAAGGCTTTGCTTTTTGCTTTGAAATGTTATTTCATTAGCTGGACTAGCCTGAAAAAATAGTTTTTAGCACGACTGGAGCTAAAGAAACTAAATAAATTATATCAATGTCAGATTTTATTAAAGAGTTGAAATGTACTACATATAATACTATATGTATGTATATATTTTAACTCTTCAGTATTATATATTATTATATATAGTACTATATAATATTAGTGAAATGTAATCTTGGCATTTCAGTGGCTGTTACCAAGATGGGTGGGTGGTTGGTTGGTGTGTTAAAATACTATAAAAGAACAATAAAAAATAAATAAATAACTATATAAAAAGTTTTTTTAAAATTTGCTTTAGATTAAAACTCTATAATGTATTCAGGGTTGACCCTGTTATATTTTTTTTTCTAAAGTATTTGCTGAGTAATATAGTTTAAGAGAATTCAAACCAGAATAATTTAATTTGTGATTCTGAAATGCCCTATTTTGCATTGTATATATGATCTGATCCCAGCAAATGTTAAAAATAAAGATGCTTTATACCCACAGAAGGGTTAAAAGTTTGTTGTTTGTACACTGATCCCATTCATTTTGCCATTTGTTGATAACTTAAGATACTATGGTAGTAAAATCTCGGGTGGTATGGAACATCCTTCAATCCATTACCAAGATGGCCACCAAATAAATCAACTTGCTCCAATAATAACCATAAAATGTTATTATTGGATAAAAAATGTTGATGTTCTGTATCTGTCATTGATAAAGACACAATACTCACCATAAACTATGGGGAATACAGTCCCTCGAATACCTGAGGCTGGACAGTGCATGCTCTTTCCATTTAAGTACAGGTTCAGTTCCACATGATCATAGGTCAGGCCCTAAAAACAGAGACACATTTACAACCACAAGCAATATGTCTTGTACAGTATATCCTAGCTGCATTCTACAGTATAGCTATTTATCACAATCCAGAATGAAACAAACACACAAACAGAAGTGAATAAAAAGTACCACTATATCCCCCTCCTGAGGCAGGCTGTTGGCAGGTAAACGGTTCTTCTCCTCATTGTTGTGGTATATTGAGCCATCATGTCTAAGTACCAAACTGTGACTGTCTTGACCCAGTGGCACCTGGTTTAAATTCACCTTCTGAGTGGCCACACCGATCCCCCAAACACCTGCATCACAAACATCAGCACAAGTTTACAGGACACAGATATCTCAAGCTATACATACCCATCTAAAGACCAATAATAGAGATTTGGGAGGTAAAATTGTAAAATTAATGTCACAACGCAAAACAATTCTAATAATAGGTTTTATATATATATATATATATATATATATATATATATATATATATATATATATATATATATAACCTATTGGATTTATCAGGATCCACTTCATATCAGCTACACAGTCAACATTCAGTCTCACAGCTACAAGTTACAACCATGTTTGCACAGTAATTAGCAAAAAATGAAAAATCTGATTATCTGATTATCATGATTAACATGATTAATTTCTGACAAAAAGCACTCACCCGTGGACTGGATCTTAAACTCAAAATAGCTCTTGTTCTGGTGTAGAGGGGCGTTGGCGAGGCAGGCTCCAGTTCCACAGATCCGCCTCCCACTTTTCACTATGACCACATCCGTCCCTGGGAAAAAAGGCCGAGCAAACTCTCATGACCACACTGCTACAGCACACGGTATGTATTTCAAAACGTTTTCAGAGATATCTGCAAAAACGAGTCTGAAATGAAACTCACTTCCTGGATTCACTCAACTGAAATAAAATCAAAACAGACACTGGATCTGTCAGCTGTATACTAGCAACTAGCATCTGATCCAGAGTATTTAGACATGATCGACTAGATATTATTACCAACGAATATATATTGTTAATTAAAAAAAAACAGGGATGGCAAACCTAGTTATTAGTTATTTTGTGTTCTAGCCGTTGTTTTTAAGATATAGCATCATCTGCTAGCTTGACACATCACTTCGTTTTAAATTTAATTTGGTGACTTTTTGTGACCCCACTGAGCAGTGGAAATGACTCTTACCCATGTGATGCGTGTCTAGCTGTACGGTGGGCATATCTTTAAGGGGAGCATGACCCGGTCCGCCATCCCCGCAGCAGTCCAAACAACACGTAAAAACTGCAGCCATTCTAGCGCTGAGATCACCGGAAGTGCAGTTACACATGTCAAACTGAAGAGCGCACAAGCTTTCAGGATAGAATGGATCTCATGGAAAAATCGCTGGTGATTCTCTCGTGAACCACCTCAAGGGGGCGCTTACCGGCTCAGAAAGCAGAGTCCTTCTTAGAGGACAGCATTCAAAACTACATTTACACTTATAAAGATATTTGTGATTCGTACCAGATTTTTGAATAGAAATCCGCCTGTGCAATATATAAATATTTTTTACAAATCCTTTCCAGTAATCATAAACGACAGCACCCATCCTGACCAGCGCAGAGAAAAGTATCAGCGAGCTCGTGACGCTTTACCGTCGGTCTGGACTGAATTTACATCCGAATAATCACACTGAAAAACTTGAATAGTCTTTGAATTGAAAATACACAGTATTTATATTTATATTGGCGAATTATTATTTTGACGTCTAAGCTCCACCAATTTTAAATGCCAGATTCAACATAACAAAGAGTCCATTTGTGCATTATTTGTATTATAGGATAGGTAAATATCAGAATCAAGGTAATGTGCTTAATGTTCAAAACCAAAACCAGGACTGCGTTTCCCAAAAGCATCGTGAGCTAACTTGATCATTCACGATCAAATTGGGCTTCACGATGCTTTTGGGAAACGCAGCCCAGAAAAGCTTTGAGAACTTATCATATTATTGATTTGGATTGGGATAAATTGTTTGCTTTTTTTAAGTGTATGTGCCCCCCTTGTGAATTTTGGTTTGTTTTATTATCGAATTAATATACAATAAATGAAAACGATTAAAACAAAAACATTCTAGCGTTTATCCTGTTTCTCTGACAAACCGGCGTTTCGCTGAGACTCTCGCCCTCTCGTGGCCAATTACGTCACTGCATGCGTTTTCATCCCTGATTCGACCAATGAGCTCGGCGCCTCGGAAGCCGTTCTCTTCCTGATGGCATGGAAACAGGGGAAGAAAAATCGAGGTCAAAATATTTTGACACGTGACTCGGTAGCGATTGGTTATCGATGCGTCAAGACCCTGACACATGGCACGGGCATATGCGACCAAAGTGGCGTGATGAAGAATCATCCTTGTGTAGAAAATACAGACGTGCTTTTTGGTTGCCTGTGTCTGTAACCCGCCATGACTAGTTGTAAAGGAAAACCACGTAGTTGTTGTTGTAGTTCACTGAATAGATGAGTTAGGCGTCTGTGTGGGTAAATGATGGGTAACGCAAGTATTGACGTAATCTGTAGAGAAACGCTGATCTAGGGGAGAGTGAGTGCTCCCCCGCAACAACATCATCCAAGAATGAAGGGATCCTCTGCATTTATTTCTCACCGCACAAAACGTGTATTCAACTACCCGAGTCTGCAAACACACTGTGCTACACGGATATTATGCTGATTGTGGCATTGAAATGTTTGGTTTTAGATTCACTGTTCAACAGCTATGTGTGCGAATTAATTTTAACTGCCTGGCCATACTGACTTGACCTGAACTAGTTAAAATTTCCCAATTGGAAAGGGCGAAGTCTGCACAGCAACAAGAGCCATGATTGCGTTGTACACTGCCTAAACAGCTATAGCGCGCTTCTGGTCCAATTGCTGGTGCTTTCTGACTGCAAAATCTGCCACAGCCGTAGTAATACCTTGACAACCGGACCCGGGCATACCGAGAAACATTTTGACAAGTCGACGGCGGGGATAATTTTTTCCAAATCAATACCTTGAAGTTTGTTGGACCGGTCCTCGGATATTCCTGCACGAAAGTTCTCTCGCGGGCAATTAAAATGAAGTACTGGTGCACTCAGGAGTCTTCATCATCAGGCAATCTGAGCTACTATATTTGGTTAACCTGCTGTGCCTCTTTACAGACTCGCTTGATATGCACTGTAAAATATTGACTGAACGATGCAGATGATTTGTTTCTTAGAAAAAATAGGTTCTACATGGATGCAGTTTTCTGTTTTTAAGCCAGTTCGATTCCATTATTTCTTCACTGTAGACTCATAACGCATTCTCACAATAAAAAAACATTTTTCGATGCAAAAAAAAAAAAAAAAAAAATGCTTATATGTGCATCTTGGTTTATTGCGCGTAATGTACATGTGTGAGACACAATCTTCACAATCAGTGTGAGATGCACGAGAAAGAAGCTTGCTAAGATGATGAGAGTTGTATTGATGTGTCATGCCCCCGACAAGCTTTCATATTTATATCTTTTTCCACTTTAGGATACGATGGAGCTCTTGGAGGAGGACCTCACATGCCCAGTATGCTGCTGTCTCTTCGAGGACCCGCGCGTTCTGCCGTGCTCTCACAGCTTCTGCAAGAAGTGTCTCGAGGGCATCCTGGACGGTAACCGGAGCCCTGCATGGAGACCACCGTTCAAATGTCCGACCTGTCGAAAGGAAACCGTGCACAACGGCATCGCGAGCTTGCAAGTTAATTACTCATTACGTGGCATCGTGGAGAAGTACAACAGGATTCGAGTGATGCCGAGGATGTCTCTCTGCCGAGTTCACAGCGGACAACCGCTCAATATCTTCTGCGCCACGGATCTGAAGCTCATCTGTGGGTTTTGCGCCACGACAGGTGATCATAAAGGACACAAGTTTTGCGCGCTGGAGGAGGCGTACGAACGCGAGAAGCTCGCGTTTGAGGACTTGTTTCGCGTCGTGGAGGGCTGGAGGGGCACGGAGGTGCATTCGTGCTTGGAATCGTTAGAGGGAGCTAAGAAGAAAGCGCTGGAGAGGGTCTCGCGGGACGCGGATCAAGTCTCAGAGTACTTTGACAAACTTCTGCGTACGCTGGGGCACAAACGGAACGAGATTCTCTCGGACTTGGAGACTCTGAAGCTCGCGGTCATGCAGACCTTTGACCCCGAGATCAACCAGCTGCGCTCGGCTCTCGAGGAGCAGCGGCGCGCGCTCAACATCGCCGAATCTTTTCGTTCGCTCTCCGACCCGCTCACTTTCCTCCAGCAGATGCAGGACTTCAGAGAAAAGCTGCGTGTCATTCGGGGAATGCCACTGCCATCGCGGACTGACGTGGACGTGGGTTTGCTTGGCCTGCAGAGCTTCGATGTTAATGAATGGGACCGGGTGCGTCTTGGAGAGGTGGACAAGCTGTGCGCCCCCTACGAGAGCAGCGCGTACCTGTCTTCGCTGCCCCCTGCTGCCGCTCCGCGCTTCTCCCGGGTGATGTGGAGAGTTGTTCTGGTGGTATGTGCGTGTCTCCCCGCGCTGAACTTTCTTCCATCGGACTGTCTCGCTTTGAGCTTCCAGGATAAGGTGGTCGCGCTCAGTGGCTTTTCTCTGCCCGGTCCTGGAGAGATTGTGCGCTGGCTCGGGTTCTGCTGGAAAGAAGCGGCTGAGATCTGCACACTACTAACAGAGCTGTGTCGGAACTGTATCTTGGACCTGATAAACACAACATCAGATTTCATCAGCTGATTTTATAACTCCGTTCCTTAGGTACTTTTTTTATGTACTACAATGTGCCAACCTAGAATATCCCGTAGATTTGTAGCATTGGAAAACGTTAGTTCCTGTCTCTGTTTTTGAATTTGTAACAAAAATACAGTTAGCATTTGTGTGCTATTAAATTGCACTGATTTTGTCTGTTGGTTTTAAATGGAAAAACAAATGTGGGTGGATGGGATACTACTGGGATAACGTTCCCAAACTTTAAATTTAAAACAAATTGCCCTATTCACTTTATATAGAGCTGAATAGTTCATCTCCACAAGTTCATTTCGAATACGGGCTGACAGCTTGGTTGAATAAATTATACAGTTTTGTTTAACTAAAAACTAAAAGACAAAAGTTAACTAAAAGACAAACTAAAAAAGAGGAACAATTATTCCGGTGCATTGATATCTTTTATCTTCTCTGTGCGACTTATCTGGATGCTCAAGGTTAAACGTTACGTAACAATGTCAGGCTCACAGCAGCACACTATTTAGGTTCTTCAGTAATTCATTTACAATGTTTAAATAGAACGAACTTGCATCCTGCTATGTTTGTTTTGTTGCTGCTTTAACTCATATTATTGCGATAGCATTTGACATCATGGGAACATTTTGAAATTATTAGTGCCTAAACAAAAGTTTTGAACATGGCTAATGAAATGGGTTGTTTTATTGTTTTGTTTGGGGGTGGGGGCAGTTGTTTTATATACTATTTTATATTTCTGTTCAAAGACCAGAGCTCACCAATGTCTTTGTAATGTAATACAATTTCACATAAGAGAGACATGAAATGTGCAAGATTTAACACAGGCAGGACTGTTTAGAAAAAAGAAAAAAAAATTGAAGGTATCCCCGTTTTTCCCACTGTTTAAACAGGAATCCTGAGAGATTCTCGGACTACTCTGTTCTGAAATGACGTCACCGCTGGAGCCCTGCGCACGTCACCGAACATATATTTAGCCGACTGTTGCCAGGCGAATTGGGGATGAAAAGTGAAATTACCTACTTTAACCTACTTTACCAAATAAAACCTTACATAACAAAGAGTAAATTGAATAACAATGAATTTATTAATAAACATGCATTTTCTGAATCCATGCATAATGCATTGCCGGCAAATGGGAAGCTCACTCTGAAATGGCGCCATGTGTTATGTAATTCCAATTCTTCGATTTTCTCTTTTTAACAAATGTAACATTGTGTCTTAATAACAATGACACCATCTTCAAACTATCGCATACCTTACCTATCTTGCACCAGTAACTTCAATATTATTTTAAGGAAAAAAAGGCAGTCTTCAACACCATTTCTTTTTGCTTTAAACGTTTGGTCTTTCTGTGTTTAATGTTTCTGATGATTCAATTGTTTTAATTTGTTTGTCAATACTCGTCTCTTGAAGGAACTGACTCTGAACTGAAAAGCTACACTTTGCATGTTGCCTTTTTTATATTTGTAAAGTTGAAAATTGTTAGGGATATCCAAATAAATTCCGTCATATATGAAAACTATTTAGTTCTAGCATTATGCTTATTTCTCTTTAAAATGTGTGTCAAATGAAATACATGGCATACCTCGGTAATGTCTTATTTGAAGCTCAAAAGTCTTTTGTGTCTGTGTCCACATAGTTGCAAAATGTGAAATGCATTAATTTTATTACTTTCTTGCAGCAAACAAGCGTTTGCACATGATATATACGTCTCCGTTTAAAAAAAACTGAAATACACCAGATACACGAATTAATATATTCACCGTTTAAATTTCGATTATAAGCCGCATGTCACGCGGCGCATCATGAAATAAAGCAACATTGCATGATCAATGATACAGCAACAGGGAACATCAGCAATTAGGTTATAGTTGGTCATATGTTATATGTCTCAAAACTCCAGGAAAAAGTGTCATATGTTGTCGGAAAAGCTAAATAAATAAATAAAACACAGTGTGAATCTATGAAAATTCCATATATTAACCTAAAAAAATTCCCGCATCTAACATTTAAGGCACTCGAAAGGGCCGTAAAGATTTCAGACTTCAAACTCATTGTTTTGTCTATAAAGTAAGAGCGTGAAGATCAGCAGCTGTATATGCACAGAAAATGTCGAGAGCTGTAAGATCATTTATCTTGACTAACCTAAGATGCCCCGACATAAATACACTCACACACTTGAAAAATAGACGGACTTTTTTTCTCCCTTGGTTACTTCTGTCCGAACACACGTTAACCAGTAACTGTAATCAATTCAGGACATGCAAAACCAGTCTAATCACAATTAAGAAAAAACAATAGGTGTAGGCTATTCTTTGGCGGACAGTTAAAAAAAAGATCCAAATTAAATACACTTTCTTACGGCCATACTGAAAACATCTTATAAGAGGACTTCCCCATGCATAACACCTAAAAAAAAAAAGAAAAGAAAAAAAGAAAAGAAAAAAAAAGAAGGAAAAAAGGTAAATGCGGAAAACAGCATATAGTTAATTTGGATGTGATTCAAAAACGTAGGCTATTTCATAAAATACGTCGCTTACAAATCCGTCCTTATATCAAGTCGTGATATGTTAAAAAAAATATATATCAAGACAATTTTAGGCTAGCCTAGTCCTGAGCATAAAATGCATAATGGATGCACAATTTTATTTTGAAAAACTTTTCCATTAAAATTGTTAAAATGTGTATGTTTTGCCATAGCCAAATAATAGATTAAAATCAGCTCTATGAAACTGTGCACTGTTCCTATGATCACAGCTGTGCTGACCATCTTTAGTTCATATCTAAAAGCATCATATGACTAAAATGAAGCGTCAGAAGATTAAATCGACATGTGTCAGAAGTGGTCGTGTTACGAGTTAAAGGCAACAACGGTTTAAGTGCTCACCAATTAAAAAATAAAAAATAAAACGTAATTTCTTTATTGTCAAGGATACAAGATGTGATAAAAATCAGAGGAAAACGCACCATTCAGACATGAAAAACCAGACGCATTTCTGCGTATAAAAGGGTCTCTTATAAGACTCCCCAAAGTTATCTTAAATACTTTTACCCCGGCAAAATAATACGTTAATAAATAGATGATCATTTCTCAAAATACAAGGATATGGCAAGAACAAGATCAAATCGTGGTTATTTAGCTGAGATGATTTAGCCTGCTCATAATTGGGTCTTTTTGATTTCATTTCATAAAATAGCGGAAATTATTTCAATGGCATTTAAGACCCGCATTGCGAGATACTGCTTTTTTCTTTTCTTTTTTTAGGCTAACAGACCTTTATACAATATTTTACAAAAATCATAAACATTTTATATTGTGTTACAGCCTATAGGCGCAGTCTCATAGGTTACATAATCAACAACCTGTAACTGTTAACAAGAAATGACACAAGTCATACAACTATCGGGAATACTGAAAAAATGACTTTCCCACAACAGAATTTCGTTGGGCGATAAGCTTTTTAATGTTATATAAGAATGATAGGCTACGCATGCGTAAACTCTCCAGCACGAAACTGCTTCCATGTTAATATGTCGTCTGTTAAAACTAACGTTACCGGAATAATCTTGTTTATCGGTTATCTGAAAAAAAAAAAAAAGTTAGTCAATTTTGTTAGCTCAGTGTAGTCACCAGAAATGAAGAATACTTTAAAAGAGACATGTATACACGCTACGGCTTCATCCACCAGAAAAATAAAACACATTTTTACAACAGTATTGAAACAGAGCAGAGCACAAAAGCGACCACAAAACGAGATCTCATTTGACAACAGTTGCGCTCCCTGTGAAAAAGTGTTAAAAACAAAAGCGGAACATCGACAAACGGAGCACTACGTTAAAATGAGACAGGTCAGAGTGTGTTTGTTTTTACCTTTTTTCAGTTTTATTATTTATTTGTATTAACAGAAAATTAACAGCACATTTAGGAAAATAAGTGATTTCAACAGTGAATATTTAATGAGAAAACAGAAACAAAAACAAAAAAGATACAAGGGTAGAATTATATATATATTTTTTATAAAGGAAAACAATGTTTACAATTTTTTTTTTCATGAACATTAAAAAAAAAAAAAAAAAAAAACTACTTCACTCACTTCCCAAACAAAGCTAAACTCTGCATCTCTCTTTACCTTTGACCATTCAGTTTGCTCCGGTGAGGCCTGGATGATGATGTTGGAATGATGATTCAGTCCATGAAGGTATTTCAGTACCAGTGAGTCAGCCACTACCTGCGCCGGCTAGGCCCCAGTAGCTGTGATAAAAAGATGACGTGCATGTGCTGCTTGGTGACTTCTTGCTTCAGCAGCACGAGCAATATTGGAGGCATTGGCCAAGGAGTAACTCCAATATTTACATGCTGCTAAAGCAAGACAACACACGTGCACGCATTTACACACATACAATCTCTCTCTCTACTGCGTAGGTCCCAGGAATTGATGCTGCAGCACATCACGGCCTGCATCTCTGTATCACCACAAACCATTCTGTGCTGCTACACCATCACCTAGAGAGGGTCCCTCTCTCTCAATCACGCACTCACACCCTCGGCAACATGACCAAGCACTGCCAGAATCAGAGCGAGTGACTCCTCTCCTCCCTCTCTCTCTTTCTCTCAGCAGGGCTTGAGGCATTCCAGGACTACATCTGAAACACAGAAGAGAGGAGGACGCTTGAGTGAGAACATACACACAGCAGCTGGACGTGATGCTGTCAGTTTGCAGTAAAATATTTTGGTGTCTCCTACAGTGTTTGCCAGCAATCCATTTGCATACAATAAGAAGTGGCAGTGCTACATTTGTGTGCAGGACCTGGTAATGTACAATTAAGTGTTCAGGAAATACATACTTGTGTGTATTTTTTATTTTATTTCATATATGCCCATTATGTAGTGTATGTTTCTAAATTTTTTTTAATAATAAAAAACTTTAACACAACAGCATACATACAGTTTAATATATGCTTTTCACAGATGAATGCACACTGAATCACAGAATTTTTTGCACTTCAGTAAAACAGCACTTATAAATCAGTACTAATGTTATGGGGCGATTATGTCTGATTATTTAAAAGAATCATCATTCCCAGTGGGTCCTGTACTGTTGTTTTGCAATATTTACATTTTATTATATTTTGGAACAGGGCACAAGAGACGACTGGAAATAAAACATTACAAGATATATATTTTGCATCACATCCTCCATTCTGATTTTCTACAGGCTGGGCTCTAATATGGAGATCACTGCAGACACACCTCTGAGGAAATTTCCTGCATTATACTAAAACCTGTCCTCTGGCTACTCCGTCAAAAATAATTATATTAAAGGAAACAAGCAACTAGTAATATTGTCTTCTAGACCAGGCTGGATTTAACCTTCACGACAGTGATTCAGCGCCGACAACATCCTGCCTCGTAGTCATCTTCAACAGTGGGAACCGACCTGCCACCAGCTTCCCAAAGTGCTGTCCCACAACAGAATACATCTCTTATGAATACACCTCCACTATGCTAAATAACATATCTCTACCTTCTGAATCAATCACTGTGCTGTGCCTAATGTACAGTTATGCTAAAAAAAATGTAATGCTAATGTTTACAAAGTCAATCTGAATTTTAAAAAATTCTGAAGTACTGATAGTAATATTAGATATATTTATTCAACTAAAAATAGAATGGCAAATACAGAATCTTAATAACCAAGTATTTTCTTTGACACACAAGCATTGTAAAGACTTAGAATTTAGTAAAACTAAAATACAATTGTGTTGAATTAAATCCTACTTTAATTAGAAATTGGAGAATTGTAGTACAACAATAATTCAAGTACATTTTCATGCCTGCTATGTACTGGGCACAGCACAGATGAGTGAACTGAAGCAGAAGGGTGAGATCTGCAATGAGTGTACTAAACACCATTTTACAGCCAACAATACCAATTGTAATGAACCGAACATATTTATATATTGCATCTAACAGTTTGCATCTTTGTTAGTATATTAAAATATATTAATTATCACAAACATATTAACTGAAGCATCTGTTTATTATGAGAATTGAGGTGTAACACTGACACCAAGGTTATGACCTGACTAACGTAACTATGGAATTTGGGCCAATGATCCAACATGGATTCACAGCCAAGAAACAGCCATTGTGATAATGCTATAATACTTGTATATAATGTTTAGCTCCTGATGAAGTCACTGACTTTGTTTTCAAAATCTCATAATTTTTTTTTTTTTTTTTTCACACACACACACACAAAAACAAGAGTAAAAGAATTTTCCAAAATTAGCCAGTTAAGTTTTCACTCCAACAAAACCTAATGCCTAATTGTGATCTCCAGATTGACAGGAAAACAACTAGACCCTTTCTCACACTATATGGCCAATGCTAGAGTAGCCTGTAAGAGCCAATAACCTGCACTTGATATTGACAATAAACTTGTATTTGCTTTTAAACAAGAGTTTCCCCCCCAACATTTACTTGAATTAACATACACCAGAGGCAAGAAATACAAATAAAACCACAACAGACATAATGACACTAATAATGACACACTAATGAATTTACACTTCAATTTACAATTTTTAGAAGCTAAAGCCAACCCACTAAGGCCTGAGAAAAAGGAGTGAATTCAATACCATAACAGACAAATGTAAGTAATATTAAATAATAAAAATAAAAGTTTTACACTTCGCTTATGCAAACAACCACAGTGTAGATCTAAAGCGGCCACCTCATTGCTTGAAGGGGATTTTTAAGCCTTAATACCATAATGGCTTGCCAGATGTCAAATGCTGAAAGTGTCATTTACTGGGTATAGAGCACCTAAACTGCCTTAAATTAAATTAAATTGCAGATATATTTTATTACCTTGAATTGTTGTCTGGTTTCTGACATCACAACCAGGATAATTCTAGAAAAAAAGGAGAGTCATCAAAATACAGACATTATGTTAGAAGCTACAGTTCTAATAATCTGATGTAATAGACAGCAGCAAAACTTAAAACCAGATACATATATAGTTTTAAAAAACATACACCTATAGTTTAAAAAAAAATCAATAAAATGGATATGCCTATAGTTAATGTTACAATGTGTCTGTGTGTGAATGTTGCTGTCAACTATTTGAGTGGATGTGTGTGTCTTTTCTGATATCACTGCAGTGTGTGATAATATTGTGTAAAATATTATGCTATTCAAGTCAGTTAAACCTCAAATGCACCCTTAAAAATACATTTCCTTCAAAGCAACAAACACTAATAATAATGATCAAAACTATTGTTGGCCTATGAATTATAAGACTTGAAGTATAAGACAAACTGTTTCTGAAATGTACATCTAATACCTCACATAAGTTTCTGTCTCAAATAGTGCCTTAAAATTAATTTTTAGAAAAAAAGAAATTATGCATGTGCCTCACATGTGAATCAGAGATGCACATGTAGCAAAAAAAAGACGTTTTTCCCATTCCTTTCACTAACTCCCCACATGTCTCTTCCCTCTCTCTCTCTCTCACACACACACACACAGCAAGTCTTATGCTAAGATATTATAAATGAGTATCTTCACAGGAAGCATCTGACCACATGAATTTTTATCATGGAGAAAAAAAAAAAAAAGACTCAGTCACACAAAAGTTATCACACAACTATCAGAGCTGAAAATGAGACAGGAAAAACAAACATTTGAACGACTGAGTAACAAAGCAGGTCAAACAAAATACAGCATGGTTAGACAACTCAAACTCCATAAATCAAACAATTTCAAAAATATGTTGTTGTTTTTTTTAAGACTTAAAAAAATATATATATTTTAACTGTTACCATCAAAAGAATATTAAAAGTACTTTCAACTCGATAATGTGTGTAGTTGGCCTAGCCTCCATTTTGGTGTTTAATCTTGTGCACTAGCAACATCGTAATCCCACAAGATAAAGGCGCATTATGTGCACCATATTACACTATAATTTTAAATCGTGCTGTAATTATATAATTTGATTATATACAAAGTAGTGCATCAGCACATACCTCTTTGATAACCTAGAGTGGTCATGTGTATGTGTGTGTGTGTGCGCGAAGAGGGCCGTCAGAGCCCCTGAACAAGTCTGTGTGAGTGAGAGGGGGTGTGAATGAATGTATAACATTTAACCTCTCTCTGCTTGTATTTTACTGAGCTCACATGACCTCAGGGTCAAAGGGTATCACCTTCCACTCCTCCATCAACATCAGCATGTGACACGCTCACACACTCCGAGACTCTGCCTTACGCAGGAAACCCTCCCACATAATTATTTTGTCAGTTAAATGATCAAAAAAAAAATATATATATATATAAAATAAAACTTGGTGTTTTGCTATAAGTATAACTTAAAACCACTGAAACAGGAAACTTTGTATTACTTTGTGTATATATATATATAAATAATACATTTTAAAAATAATAAAAATTAATTACTGCTCCTGAGTGCAAAGAATCCACAAACTATATTCAAATTCAGACCCTGTAAAGTAGCTACACTTCTGCACTTGTAGTAATGAGAGCAGTGTGTGTGTGTGTTTGTCTCTCTCAAACACATTTTCTGTAATCTTAAAAAAAAAACAAAAAAAAACCTGTGTAAATATTTAGTCAAAGAAAGAATGACAGCAGGCAAGCCTGCACACCTGTATGGCACCGCTGCACCTGAGTACAGACAGAACTACACACCTGTGCACTGACTGCAACCTCTCACTGTTACACACATGCATTGATCAAAGAATGTTCTGCAACACTGCAAACAGCCTGTATTCACAACTTGCATCCAACCCAAACTTAAACTATCATTAGTTAGAGGGATGCTTTAAACTGTCAATATCAGAGCTGTAAGTCTCAGAATAAGGACTGGCTGGCTTATACAAGAAGAAGAAAGAAAAAAAAAAAAAAAAAAAAAAAAAAAAAAAACATCTCTCATACACACCACTTTCCCTATAATCATTAAAAGAGCGTGGGTGATGTCAAAGAGACATTCTGTGTGCCTGTGACCACACATTTGCTGCTTCACATCAAGATGGGTCAAAACATGTACAACAATGGGGTTTATTTTTATTAAAATAAAAAATCTAATAAAAAAAAGGGAGTCTTGTCATGTCACCACTATTGCACTGTTAATACAGTCATATTACTACACTCAATTTGGTGAACTCAGAAAATCCTGGCATGGTGTATGATAAAATTAACATGCTGTATCTCATAAAATTACCCGCACAATTAACTGATTAATAAGCCCCATTTTAAAACAGAGTGTGTATACTACAGCCTCTGGTCAGATCATCTTAAGTGTAAGTCTTCATTTCCTGCAAGTTCACATTTACACACTCTCACAGTTGTAAGCATACAAAGCATGACTGACTCAGTGTATTCTTGTTTTTTTAACTAGTTGTTTAATTCTGTACACTGCACAATTTAACTTCTTTAATGTGGTGACTTTTGTTTTCACAACTCTCAGTAGAGCTGACAGAATAAAAATCCAGCTTCTCCCAAAATCCAGCCCTGGACACACCAGAGAAATGTCACAATGTCTTAACATGCAACAAATTTAAACTATTTCATATAGTTTCAACTGCCCACACAAAAACTATGTCATCCATATCATCATATCTCCATTATTTTATTTTTATTTATTTTTTTAAATAAAACTGCAAACAGGATTTTCAAGTGAATAGGCACTTAAGTATAAAAAACCTGTAGGTGGAAAATTGCTAAATTCTTTCAACCTATTTGGGCAAATATAAGTGGGTAAAAATATATATCACAATATAATCCAGTGTAGATGATAGGTGCATATAAACTTCAAGTGTAAAGAGTAACCTGCCTAAAATAACCTGCAAGTTAATTGATAACACATTTGGATGGCAAATGATCATGGGTATTCTGTCAGTGTTATGGAGTGCATTAATTTTAACTGTGTGTGGGATTAAGTTTTAAAGTGTTTCCAATAGTGAACTTCTTTGAAAATATAGATAATACAAAGTAATTTACTTACTGTAGGTTGTTTTAAAAATATAACTACAATAATTATGACTAAAATGTTTCTGTGCACTGTACAAAACCAAAACCAAGCAAAAAAAAAAAAAAAAAAAAAAAAAAAAAAAACTGTGGGGCATTTGAGTGGGTGCATGACGTGTCTGTTGATTAAACTGCAATGTTGCGAACATGATAAAGAGATCGTTGTGGTTTACTTGTGGGGGTTTCCCTACGGTCCCAGGCAGGATCAACTCATGGGAAGAAAAACTGCCAGGAAAAAAATACACAACACACTTAGGAACTGATGTGAAAAGACACTAACAGTATTTGGTATTGGGCTATATTGAGTTGACTACGTTACTACAAAAACAATAGCAATTTAAAAAAAAAAAAAAAAAAAAAAAAAAAATCTGACCAAAACGGGAACTGTCTCAATATTTCAGGAAGAGGCAGACTGAGAATTTTGACTCTTGCACTGACCTCTATATTGCTTTTTTTTTTTTTTGGCCAAGTGAATGTGCAATTCTAATGTGCAAAAATTAATTACAATGTAAATTCTTGGTCAAAGTAACATTTAGACTAATATTTAGTCATTCTATGCACGAATGTGTCTTTTTTCATAATATAAGGTTTCTGTCATAGGAGTAATGCTGGTATATGGTGTAATTTGTGTCACTTTTTTTTTTGTGAATGCTCATTAAACAACTCACTTCAAAATAACTCAAACTATGTTATTAATACAAAACCAGACATTATTTAGACCTGTATGCCATTGAACTAAAAAAAAAAAAAAAAAAAAAAAAAAAAAAGTTTAACAATCTATATTGATTCAAATGTATATACAAGTGTGCAAAGTATTTTAAAGTCTTTAACAAGTGAATAATCAGAAATATTACAAAATCTTATAACTATGTTTTATAGCTACACAAATGGCACATAAAACTAAGATTAGGTTGTTAACTTCTATTAAAAAGATTAAAACTGGTTTCTCTGAACTCACTTGCCCTGTTTGGGCTTATAGTGACCCTGGGTCTCCGCTGGGTTAACCTTTCATGACATCACATGACATGGACAGGCCTTTACATCAATCAACAAAATTAGGAGGTCAAAGCATCATGGTAATGACTTCATGACCTTTCTGCATGTGACCTCTACATTAGACAGAACAAAACTACCCGAAGTGCTACTTTCCTTGAGGTACAGAGGATTAGCTATGGAATCGAGTTCAATGCAAGAAAAATGTCACCAAAACTACTTTGAGAACAGAGACTGAAAAAAAAATACGGCGCTATTATAAGAACCGAGGTGCACACGCTGACAAAAAAAAGGCCGGCAAAAGCACCGACTGCCGACCCAAGATCACTACAAAGATGATTAGCTCTCGCTGCAATAGACATAAAAGTTTATTTTCCACTAACACCTAACACAATTAATATGACGAATAATCGCATTTTACCATTACACAACTAGGCCTTAAATTATCTGACAATGCAACCTGGTTATGTAATTTCAATTTATAGGCCCGCTCGTATAAAAGTATGAATACGTGTCCATAACACTTGGTGTGATAACAAGGGTTTCAGATTGCAAAGGGGAAATGTAACTGAGTTATGTTAGAATAGCATGGTACAGCAGACCAACACATTGTGACGTTTGTTCGATCGAGAGATGATCTTGTTCTACAAACTGATCAAACTCACTTTCATCTCTTCTGCGTTTCCGTCTCCATCTCCTATTTACTTTTGTCAGAGTTTGTGCTTTTTACACTTTAGGAGATGGCAAATGTTTGCTATTTTAATACATTTACCATACACACACACGCACAAAGCATAAATCTTTATTTTCATGGTTACTAAACAAAAAGACGTTTTATGCAAAATGTTACTTACCGAAAACACCTGAACGTTCATAATATTTGTAAATCCACAAAAAAAAAAGTTTGCAACTGAAAAATCTGACGTCGCACTGTTTTTATATAGTTCGTGGAAAAAAACGGAAAAAATAAGATGCACTCTGGTCATCGTCGCCTTTTTTCCGCTGAAAGAGGAACAAAAACTGTAGTAAAGAATAGGACAGTGTTGGTCGGTGTGGCATCCCGGTTTATCGCTCGCTGATAGGCTGTCGGGCTCGCCGGCCGTCTCGCTCACATCACCAATCCCGCTCAAACTTAACGTTTAAAAAATGCACAAAACCACCTCGCTCCACCAAACAACCCACACCAATTTATTCGTCGTAGCCTGCGGTAATTTTCCAAATTTTTATCGATTTTTCAAGTCATCCACGTATTTGTTGGATTTTTCCGAAAAATAATACAAAATATATCGTTTCCACAGCGCGGCTCCAATCTGACGCCCCTTCTTGGCTGGAGATGCTAGCAACATTAGCCCGCTAGCTCACTTCAGACTCCACTATTTGTTGTCACTACACATCGTCTTTTGTGTACGCTGCATCCATCCACCAGGAAACAGCCGCCTCAAATTTGTGGTAGATTTCAGGGAAAAAAAATCTCTCTTTGTTCTCTGGAAACAAACAGAAAAAAGTGCCCCCTCGCTCAAATTACTGGACTACAGTACGGAGCCTCTCTAGGCAGCTGCTGTTGCTGTAGCTGCTCACTCGAAAATGGCGCCGAAAGCTCCAGTCTTCATTCAAATTGGCCGGAGCCTCCCCCTGCCCGCATTGGGCATGCCGGGACCTAGAGCACCGCGCAGGATTGGTCGAGACAAAATGCACCCTCAAACCGGCTAGCAACCCAGAACCCACGCACAATATCCTTCCTTACACGGCGAACAGAGCACGGTTTAACTGTAGCTCTGCCAGTCTGTGTTTGAAAAAGCGATTGTTACCAGTGCAATCGTGTTCACACCATTGATAGTTTTAGGTGTACTTGCGTGGTTATTTACAATATATAGCTTAGGGATTTCAATTGCAGAGACGTTTCAACGCTATGTCAAGGCTTAATCACACTATAAAACTTGATTTAACGCTAAATGAACATGAAATTAATCGTCTGCTGGAGAATCGGTTGCCTAGTACTACAGTGAGCGTTTTACTACGCGAACAATCTTTATTGTTTTCCGTCATTCCTGTTTTTTAAGAGGAAATGAAACGCTATTGCGTTTAAGATTCATTTATGAAGACCAAGTTTGAAGATGAATGCATTTAATGAACGGAACGTTAGTCGATGTTCCCCTTGAAGACGAAACAAATGACCACACTACAAGTAGCTTGACAACAGACCCTGTGCTTTACTACAGCAGCAGACAGCGAGAGAACTGCGAGCTGCGTCACTCACACCACCAGCAGCGTGAAGGTTGATTGGGAGAAGAAAGAAACTGCGCCCCATCTGTCAAATCCGCCCCTTTCTGATTACTGCCGACTGCATCATTCGGATAATGACTTAAAATTTGGCACCGCTTTGTGACTATTTGACCAGCAAACCCCGATGATTCGTTTAGGAATATCTGGTGGTTATGTGACTAAATTGCTTTCTAAACCACATCCTTATTTTGCAGGCATTAACTGCAACTGTACAGACAACCACTATCTACCACGTAGTGCTATATATGTTCAGGAAAACACGATGGCTTTATTCCTCCACAGTCATAAACTGTCCACCTTTTTAGCTACAATAATTGGGTGGCATCATTGAATCATGCATATTTCTTATTTTTAGACACACCCACATACTCACATGCCACTGTTGACATAAACAAGCATGAAATATCTGCTCCTGAGTGTTCATACATACGTCAACACAACAAAATATGTAAGTGTGTGAAAGTGTAAGGTGTTATAAATGGATGTAGACAGTGGGGAAAGGAACTGACTCCTCGTTTTATTTAAAGATACACTGTAAAAGACAGGAAGTGCATGTGTCAGCAAAAGAAAATAACATAAACTGCTCTATACTTATCCGCCATGGATGACTAGGGTGAATGCTACAGCTCTGACCTGTGCTATATATGTGTACACCTTATGATCCTCTTTTTAAAGTAAAAACCTTTATGGACAATTCTATATCTACTCCTTTGCATGTCTCTTGTAAATGTAACTTTATCTGAACATTTCTGCATCTTGACTTTTATGTTAGATATACTGAACTTGTACAGTCATTATTATTATTATGATCTATTTACTATTTATCCATGCTATATAACAAATCCCTTGTTTTAAATCAGTTTTCTGATTTTTTGTTTTGTTTTTGTGCATACAACTTTAGGTCATTCGTGTTAGTTCCACCCCACCACTTTGAACTGCAACAAAACCTTGGTGTATAAGTTGAAGCATGTCATAAGCTACTATTTTCCTCCCACCATCACAATAGGTGACTAAACATCTGACAGTATCACCCCCACCCAGAACATTCATATTCCTACCAAAGTTACAGTCAAGACTCAGTCTTCTCTTTTCTTTTACATTCATCCACCTCTAGACTTATTAATGAAATTACATAGTACTTTAGTCTATTTAATAAAATCATATAGCCTAACTTTTCTTCTCCCCCATAATTGTCAAAGTGACCAACTTTAGTCTACATTTATTAACCACTACAGATCATTCATTAACCTTTCATTGTAAAGAATTAGTCAATTGTTCATATGCTTTAAAAATGCTGAAAAAACAAGGTTCGTGTTTTGATCCGTGACAGATTTTATGTATATACATATATATTTAAAGGCTATATTCTATCAGCGGTGAAACTAATAACAAAGCGCACTGCAGGCAAGTCCAGACAAGCGCGTCAATCCTCACGGATGTCCCGCCCCTCAAAGGCAGTCCTCCGATGACGTAACTCTTTCCAAATATAGCGTGTTGCCGGAGCAACCGTACCATGCCATTGGTGCAGCGCTCTGTCAGTCTCGCAACGTCATGAAGCTAGTGTTATTATTGTAAACAGGGTGCTTACTTTTCACGGGCTCTCGGGTCCCGAGCCTTTGCTACGCGCTTCTTTGTTCACTGCATGAGAAGATCAACACGACAAAAGACTACTTACGAAAACACTTTGTACACGTTATGGACCTCCTGTAATCGTTTATGAACTAAACAAATAAAAACCGAGTAGTTTAATGCGGTTCTTAGTCAAACCTGTTAGACACTTTAAAATGACACGACGTATCTCGAAGACAGCCGGTGACTTATGCATAGCAAATGTTGCTGAAGTTTTGACAAGCAGCGTGTTTTTTTTAGACTGAATGCAGCGATGTTCAATTCACAGTAACGCTCTTAATTCACTGAACGATTTAACTTTTCAGAACATCAACATCGTGATGTAAAAGCAGCGATCCAGTTGAGTCAAAAACTTTTCAACAATAGTTCGACGCCGATAGCTTGCTGTCGAATGTTGCCACTCCTGCGCTTGTCATTGTTTCAACAAAAAACACACTTCACTTTCTCCTTTTAGTCTTACTATGCCACTAACATTCTACCTCACAAAATGCTCAAAAATCTATTAATTAGCCTAGTTACGCCCATTCACATTGCGATGAGACTGATTAGAAGCTACATCAAAGTCGATATGAATGGCACTTACCAAAGCTCTAGGGAAAAAATGAGGATGAAGACATCACTTGACTCTATGGGATGTTCTAAGAAGTACCTTCTCAAGCACGTTAACAGGTTAATATCAGTTCGCATCACAGTTTCACCTTATTTACTAGTACCGTTTCACAAGGTATCGAGGAAGTTCTTCTTTTGTTCCAGTATTTATGCACAGCGTCAAAGTTGCGCGTTGAGGAGGCGGAGCGGTAGCGCTGCGCGAGAGGAAGAAAAAAAGACCAAGCGCCAGCGCTCGACCTTAGATACTCAAGACTCAAACCCTGCGACCCACACTGGATCAGATTAGGTCACGTGCTGGCTGCAGAGCGGCGACCGAGTCGGATGTCATAACTGCAAACAATCCTGATCTCGACGACATAAGACCGGTGTTCCACAGCATGGCGCGCGAACGAGGCATTACCTTTAGCTGCGAGAGATGCCAAGTGTCTTACTATGATCCGCTCAACTGTATGTTCACAGATGACTCTTCTTATTTATTGCTAAGTCTCCTGTCAATGTGAGGTATTTGATTGAAGTTATGATAGAGGTAAGAAACTTAAATCATGAACAGATTTGATAGCTACTATAACAAAACAACAACAACAAAGTAATCGTAAGTATTTTTTGGTGCATTTTATGTCAATAAAGGAAAAAAAAAATGCATGGTTTGATTTTAAAGTGTGAGGTGTTTTTTTTTCTTTTTTTTTTTTTTCTTTGTAGTATGCACCTGCATAAGGGTATTTGAGGATATATTAATGTTTTATTTTAAAAAGTATAAGGAAATAACTTGCTGTGATTTGAAACAGCTATCTTCTGCTATTGGCCGGTGTTTGGTGTGTCCAACTGCATTAGAGCAACTAAAGCCTGTCAAATATCATCTGCTGAGCCCCACTTTGGTTTGGATGCGTGGCACGAACGTTCAACAGTAAACAAAACTACATGTGCTTTTTCTGTTTTAACAATTTCATATTTAAACCTATAATGCTATAAAAAAGTTTAACATGGTTCATATTAAGGATGACATGTTTTTTTCTAAGGCAAATAAGCACTTTTCACCTTTAAGTATTTTTTATTTTGTCAAACACAACTTTTATGGTTATACAAAGACACTGATTTCGAAACTCAGGGTTAAAAGTAATCCAGCTGCTGTAAACTAACAAGGGATTCGTACAATTGATTCATGCTAAATGTTGCTTACAGTGTGAATATTTTATTTGAATAGTTTTATTTTGGATGGCACGTGGCGTTTAGGAAGTTAATTTGAAAGTGGGGCTATTTATAACAAGGAAAAACACACGGCCTGTTGACACAGCTGAGGTGAGGTTTTCAGCATTTTCCAACCTTCCTCTACTCACTCTCAAACGAGCAAATACAGGCGGACGATTATCACTACGTGACTGTAAAGTGATTTTGAGATCAAAATAGCATGTGATCTAATAAAATAACAATCATCTAAACAATTCAGGCTAATGCATTTAATATTTATGCCGTTCCATCAGTGAAAACAGTCAGATATTGCCTTATTTCGTTAGGATTATCGTTATTTTAGTGATGAATCAATGCTTCTTGATCAATTCCAAACACGATCAGTCAATTTGCTGGTATTTCACAACGACTCGAGACGTTAGTAAACATGAACAATTGCAAAAAAAAGTTTAAAGCAATAAAGTAGACTCTCTGCTAAAGAAAAATGCATAACCCTCGGATTCCAACAACACAAATGAACAAATGAAAATGTAGAACAACGAATTAATTCAGTCGACTAATGAATTTAGCATATTAACCAAACAAGCTACGAATGACTAACGAATTTCTTCGTATCCTTTCATTTACTAACCTACTGTAGTTTCAAAATGTGAAACATTAAAATTTTTCACAAACAGTTTCCATGTATGAAAATACATAGCTAAATCCATCATCACATCCATATCGTAAAGCTGCTTATTTAAAAACGCGGATTATGTGATTTAAATAGACTACATTTTGTAAAATGGCACACAGTTTATATATAACAGTTTTGCAACAATCAATTTGCTGTTACACAATAAGATTAAATTGGCAGAACAACACAATTACTCATTTTATTTTACTATCATGGACGCCTCAGACTTTTTCATCAAGCGTGCGATAGCTATACCTTCACGATTAGCATACATTTCTACATTCTACATTGAAACTAAAACGCTAGTTCGTATTATAATCGCGACAAATCAACCGTTTTTCGTTTTTACGACCAATATTAGTCAAAAAAAAAAAAAAAAAAAAAAAAAATTCCTGTTGCGCATTCATAAGATATCTGATAGATTCTGTTTGACTCATCAGACCTCTACAGTGACTAGCCTACCTGTAGCTAATGTCAAAACACCATATTTTCATCGTGTTCATCGAAAATAAAAACTAACGATTGGTGGTCATTTTATGCAATACACCTTTGTATGTTGCTCATGCTACTAAAATAGCTATCATCCTATAAATTCAGATTCAGATAGTTTTATAATAATCCACACATTAGAGCAAGTTCGCGCGTGACTTTTAGTTGATGATGAGCGATAAGATTTCACGACGTCGACCCTGTTTGTAGACTGCATGTGCACTTCGCTCCTGAGTGTGTTAATGTGTGTGCAAGAATAAAACTAAAAACAAATCCTTTGTAAAATGGCACTATTTTCTTTCCAACTAAGATATGGGACCATGTTAATGTGCAAGGTGTGTTTGCCTATATTTTGCATGTGTGTGGGAGGAGGTTAGGCTCAGATGCAAAATAAGAATCGTTATTCTGATCCGCGCCTCCATCAACCAGTTTATAATACAGAGCAACAAGTCCGATGTGTATAAGGAGCTTGAGCTGAAAATGTCACTGTGCGCGCCTTGAAGTTTTTTCCAACCATATTTCGTTGTCTGTCTCTTACAACACAAATGAAGTTACCCAATAATGGTGTCTGTGTCATATCCCTCTGGAAGAAAGAGAAATGAACAGTATGAGAGGGTACAATCTACCTTCATTAGTTAGAGTAGCCTATTTTATAGACAGATTAGTGTTGTTAAAGACATTTTAATCAGAATAATATTTGAAAATTTTAAGAAATAATATAACATTTTTTAAAATCTAAACTGTGATGGGCCCTTTGATTAAAAAATGATTGGACCATGGCATATGACAACTGAGTTTGCTATGTAGGCCTAATATAAACTTCTCTTATCTTCGATGGTTAATTTCTTGTACAGCTGGGATGTCCTGGAGACCCTATTCCCCCTCCACCATGTCCTTGCTCAGCAGACCTTGCTGACCTCTATACCACAGACTTGAACAGGGGGTCCCTGGATCCCAACCAGCAACACATGAATGCACATGCATAGACTGTGTCAGTGCATGTCTTGGTTATTTATTTTAACGAGTGATGAAATTGAAAAAAAAAAAAAAAGACACATTATCCTTGCTCTCAATATAAAGTGAGAGATGAAGACAGAGGGAATCATTAGAAATGGTAAGCTGAGTCACATTCTGACCAAGTAGACTCAATGACTAGTTGTTCTAAGATCCTGAACACTAAATTAAAAAGAAAAGAAAGGAACTGTAGAACATCTGTAGCCTATTCTTTAGTCACGTGGTCACAGATATTTATTTGACCTTATGTAAACCATATCTCTGTTCTATTTTTAGCATCTGGTCTACTTATTGTAGGCCTACTTCATTTTACTTTTACCATTTTTATTTATTTCCTGTGTCTGATATATTAATGTTGGCTGATGTTTGAATGTTTTAATATATTATTGAAATATGTAGCAGTAAAGCTTTGTTCAATGTGATTGAGAAGACGTGAGAATAAGATCACTATGTCTTGAAACAATGTGTAACTTTCCTGCAGATAATGAATTAACAATTAATCCACAGTGCTATAGGTGAGTAATCAATTCTGCCTGAGGGCGTTAATGCATTTTCAAGAGACTGGCGCCATCATGAGGTGACTTATAGTAACATCAATTTTGTCTAGAGAATTGTATGTTTAGTTTGAGATTTTGATCTTTTATGCTGAAATTCGTTGATTATATTAAAAGTGTTGTCTATTGATCATCAGTTGTTGAGACATGGATTAAAACATGGCCTTTAAATATCCTAATGTCTATACAAAAATGTTCACTTTTTTGTTTTGTTCTTATCAGAAATGTACCGTTTCATTTGATTTCGTCAAAATCATGACATTATATTGCCACTCATTTTTTTTTTTAAATTCATTGAGTTGAATGATAGTTTCTCAATATTTATAATACATTTAAAATTGTAATAGTTTACACAGAAAAACCAGAAGGCTGTACCCAAAGTTAATCAGATTAATCTGTTTTCTTATTACACAGACTATTTTTGTCTTCTGTTTTGTTCCAGTAGGCCAGTAACGTTAGTTAGTTCTAGTACCGTTCCAGTAAACGGTAAACTATGATTATAATTTAGTCATTTAAGGCTATAGATTACATAGATTGTAAATTAGTAGTTACGCGACAGCCAGATGTGTTAACTTTTAAATAAATAGCATATTATATAAAATAATTAGAAAAAATATGTGAAGAATATTAAGAAATATGTTCCAACTGTACTTTTAATGCTTGAAAATGTGTTATTATGTCTTTAAGAAATTCTGGAAGACTGTACCATTTTGTGAGAGGGGTGTTTGTGGACGCGATTTCAAATGAAGTGCTGTTCTTTCTTCACATTTGTTAGACATTTTAAATCAGATTTTAGTTTTTACGTAATTGTAAGAAATCTATTATGGTGCACAGCAAGGCTATCACGTTATATTTCTTAAACATAAATCTATTATGTTTAACACCCCTATTTGTAGTGTTCACAAATATTTGCCGCCATTTTTCTAGGGGCAGAGCAGCAGAACATCTTCTCAACGGTCTTGAGCTCTTATATTATACACAACAGAAAGACGGTTGTTACAGTTTAACGTTTCAACTCAACCCTTGAAATGACTACTAGAAAGAAACGCTCTGCGCACACCGACAACGATAGCTGGGTTGTCATTGCTCCAGGTACATTTACTAAGTTTACACTGTGTTCCATGCTGTACACATGTACTTTCAGAAAAGGTGTATACACAGTTTTCATTGCACATTTTATTTTACTGAGGCTTTATTCTTACAACAAATGATTAAGTATGCATTATTAATGTAAACATTAGCGTGAGTGTACCTTTTAAGGCCACCTAAATCTACATGCAGTTCTGTTATGCAGTTGATAAATCCAAATTTAATTTGTTTTTGTGGTTTTGCTGACCCTTCCTTCACTTTCAGATGCTGCATTAGACACAAGCAGATCCGAAGGCAGTGATCCATCTTTCATCAAATTAAAGAATCCTGCTACAGGTGGCTTTTAGTGTTACAATAACAATTTAATCAACTGCAACTGACAGTTTAGTGGATATATAACATTTTTTTAGTGGTCATGTCTGTCAGCTAGCTAAATAAACTGCATCTTATTGACAGTTCTGTCATTGTGAGTGCAGGAAGTTCTTCGCTGTACCTGTTTGGCTGTGGCGATATCAATGTTTATGAAGTTAAAGCTTTTTCTGAAGACTTTAGGTCTTGGTTTATTGGACAGACAGTGCAAAGAGGTAAGCTCGCCTTACAGAAATTGAACTACCATTCAACATGTGATTGTACTAATTGACTAGTAGTTTACTGATGACATTTAAGTGAACTAACTCTTCTATTTCTGTGTCCTCAGATGGTAGACTGCTGTATGTGACTCCCATTGATCCTTTATTTCTGCTGTTGCCATACATTAGCAGTGTCGGCACCGAGGTAAACAGTTAGTTGAAATGCAAATTTGACAATAAAAGCCAGTCTGTTGTTCACATGAGCTTCACGACTAATGCCAGCACTCTTCTCATAGGGAAAGTTCCAGCCGGTGAAGCAGATGGTGATGGATGAGGATTATCCTGGATGCACAAGACTTCTGCAATGCAAACAGGGACTGGACTCCCTTCATCATGTGGCTGATGAGAAAGGTGTGTGAGTCTGTAGGCACGTATGTAGTGCCAAATCATTTATTGATACTGTATGATGTCCACGTTTCGTGCTCAATATATAAACATTTAATCCTATTTTTCAGAGGCTGGCAGTCAGAAGTATCACAGATATAACCATGAGAAGACCTTGGAGTGGCTTAAGAAAAAGGTTCATGCAATTTTGAACTTTGGTGATACAAGAACCCAGTTCAATAATAAGCATTTTGACCATAACCTTAGCCCTATTTGAAAAGAAATTTGAAAAATTCTTTCAGGTTCAGCGGACAGTAAGCACACTCAAAAAGAGCAACATATCTGTGGGCGGAGGAGTGAAGTCCAGCACATTTGTCAGAGTAAAACAGGAAGATGCTACTGAAGGTGAAAAAAAAAAAAAAAAAAAGGATTAATAAATAGGGACGGATCATGCTTGTATACATTGTTTGCTAATGTAATGGTATTTGTTGTGTTTTTAGAGGACTACTTACGTTACGCTCATGGCCTCATATCAGAGTACATCAGTGAAGACCTGAGCAAAGATCTTCTCAAGCATTTGCAGTATGTACACATGCACCTGTTTTCATGTACCCATCGCTCACATCACCTTACAAACTTGTCCTCACAAACAGGGAATTGCCAGACTGTCATTCACATTTTTACTTTTGTTATCCATATAGTCACATTTTGTCTCTCATGTTTCAAGGTTGCCAGAGATATCCAGCCCTAAAGAGACAGAGCCACCTTCTAAGGTAATCTTTCTGCTTGAAATACCAAATATTTTTATATTACAGCCATGCTTGAATTTTAATACTTAAATTATGTCTGGTCTCGCTTTACTTGATTTTATGCAATGTTGCTTGTAATTTTGTCATGATTTGTTTTCTGATTCCTATTTCTTCTTAAACTCAGTCAGCTTTTGTCATTGCTTCAAGAAGCATCATGAATGCTTTGTTTCTGAATGCAGTTCACTTTGATTCAAAAAGATCTTTTGGTGGCCTGGTTTTTCTGACTGCTGTCTTGCATTTGATAGAAACGGAAACTGTCAGATAAACCAGTAGAGGCTGGAGAAGACTACACCAAGTTCAACAGTTCCGATTTTGCACGAAAAGTGAGTTAGAATCACAAACACTGTGGTGATGGGATTAATGATGCAAACATTGAAAGAAACAGCATGACGCACTACTGCAGAACTTTTTCTTTTTCTCTCTGTCTGTATCTAAAAAAATCATTCAGCAGTTCATGCTTCAGATATCATTGGTTGTAAATAGGGGTGTAACAATACCCTCATGTCACGGTTTGATACATATCATGATACTGAGCTCACGATACAATATTATTGCGATACTCCAAGACATATGTTAAAAGGGTAACAAAAAATTGATTAAAATGCTAAATTTGGTTTTACATTGGGGGTGGAAATGAATAGGCTTGGACTTGGTGCTGGTAACCTAATGCACAGGACAATGGTGACACCAGAATAAAAATATTCATGGTTCTGAAGCTGAAACAGATTTATTTTAGATGAATATGCTTGCACTCTGTCACTGACTAGATATATTTAAAAGAATGTAGGCCTCTTTTTACTGGTCACGTAAGACATTTGGCATTATCAGGACCCACAAATATTCCGCCATTGCGTTATTATACATTATATTCAACATTTATATATAGTAGTTTAATGTAGTACTGACACTAAAACTCTGTAAACTTGATTTTTTTTTTCTCACACAGTAATTTTCATTTTGGGTAAACTATGCACAACACATTGTCATTATCCACAATACGATATTGTTTCATTTTTTTGTATTGCGATAAATTGTGACATGATATATTGTTACACCTCTAGTTGTAAATGTATTTTTCCTGGTTAATTTTAGCTAATGTACTACATTAGCTGTTATATTTTAAATTGTAATATTTTAAATTGTAATATTTTAAATATGGTCTTTTATCTCAGCCACCGAAGAAGATGACTGCAGCTCAGAAGAGTCTTGCCAAAGTAGACAAAACGGGCATGAAAAGCTTGGCAACATTCTTCAGTCCCAAAGTCAAACAAGAGAAGAACTGAGTGAGTGTTTGTTTGTGTCAAAACATTTTTGTTAATAAAGTTGTTAGAAAATAATTTCTGCTCTATTGTTTCATTTATTTGCTGCTCATCATGTGCTGTGCTTAAAGGGTTAGTTCATCCAAAAATTAAATTTCTGTCATTAATTACTCACCCTTATGTCGTCCTACACCCGTAACACCTTCGTTCATCTTCGGAACACAAATTAGGATATTTTTGATACTGAGAGATTTTTTTTTTTTTTTTTTTTTCCCTCAAAGAAAGCAACATTACCACATTCAAGGTCCAGAAAAGTAGTAAAGACATCGTTAAAGGATTAGTTCACTTTCAAATGAAAATTAGCCGAAGCTTTACTCACCCTCAAGCCATCCTAGGTGTATATGACTTTCTTCTTTCTGATGAACACAATCGGAGAAATATTAATAAATATGCTGACACATCCAAGCTTTATAACGGCAGTGAACAGGGTTCACTAGTATGAGCTGAAGAAAGTGTCTCCATCCACATCCATCCATCCATCCATCATAAACATACTCCACACGAGAGTTTTACACTTTCTTCGTAAGTAGAATACGGAAGGCGGTCTGGCGGAAGCTAGATATTTTACTTCATAACTTTTTTTTTTTTTTTACACAAACACATTGCTTCAGAAGACCTTTATTAACCCCCTGGAGCCGTGTGGAGTATGTTTATGATGGATGGATGTGGATGGAGGCACTTTCTTCTCTGCCATTACAAAGCTTGGATGCGTCAGGATATTTATTAATATTTCTCTGATTGTGTTCATCAGAAAGAAGAAAGTCATATACACCTAGGATGGCTTGAGTGTGAGTAAAGCTTGGGCTAATTTTTAGTTGAAAGTGAACTAATCCTTCAAAATAGTCCACGTGACTACAGTGGTTCAACCTTAATGATATGAAGCGACGAGAATACATTTTGTGCATAAAAACAAAAAAATAACTTTATTCAACTATTTCTTCTCTTCCCTGTCAGTCTCCTACTGTATATATACAGTACAGTACATATACAGTTTGTGGTCGGTAAGATTTTTTTCACGTTTTTGAAAGTCTCTTATCCTCACCAAGGCTGCATTTATTTGATCAAAATACCGTAAAAGGTATTCTAGTGAAATATTACAATTTAAAACAACAGTTTTCTATTTTAATATATTTTAAAATGTAATTTATTTGTGATGGCAAGCTGAATTTTCAGCAGCCATTGCTCCAGTCTTCAGTGTCACATGATCCTCCTAATATGCTGATTTGCTGCTCAAGAAACAATTCTTCATATTATCAGTGTTGAAAACAGTTGTGCTGTTATGTATAAATATTTATAAATATATCAATATTATTTGTTATATATGTTTTTGTGGTTGTTCAGGATTCTTTAATGAATAGAAAGTTCCCAATAACAGCATTTATTTGAAATAGCAATTTGTAGTAATAATATAATGTTTATTGTCACTTTTGGTCAATTTAATACATTCTGAATATATTAAATTATTTAAAAAAATCTTACTAACCCCATACATTTAAATGGTAGTGTATGTAATATAACACATTCTTCTTTGGCCTATGTAGGATAACTTCAGTTGTATGTAGTTAACCTGCTACAACTTTATTCTCTGTTATTTGTTGATAAAGACTCATTGCACCTGGTTTGGTGTTGAAAGGGTAATACCCAATTCCTGCTTCCTTTTTTTCAAAAAAAAGAAACCAGCCCTATTTAGCTCTGAATTTACACGTGTCTAGTTCCTCTTTATAAGTTTTAAGGCTAAAAAAACAGTCTCAATAGTAGAAATACATCACTTAAACTAGTTCAAGTACTTGCATCATTTTCTTGATTATTGATATACCTGCAGATAATCACAAATCATCATAAACATTCATAAAAAAAGAACATACAAACCTACCAATGAAGGCACCTACCAGCTTGAGGGATGTCATATAAAGTTTTACTGTATTAGATTAGATTTAACAAATGTGGAAAATACAGGTGTCAGTTTTGAATTTGGTTAATAAATTCTTCTCACTTATTGTAACTAGGCAGTACATAGCTGGCCCCTTGGCCTTGATGTGTTATGGATCATTTATATGTCTGAACCCTGTCTGATATCTGACTGGTTCATCAGATAGGTGATCCTCAGATCTGAGTTGTTGTGAAAAGGAAATTCCAGTTGCTCTGTCTGGAATCAGTGCACAGGATGAATCCACATCAAGCAGAGTGGTTACACTCTGCTGATGACCTCTTAAGCATTTGCTATCAAGAGCTACTGAAAAAGATATTCTAATCTGCTGTGGATAATTTATGAAGCTCGGGCAGTGAGTAAGCACTGACATTGTGTCACAGAGCTCAAGTCCTCTACCAGGTCCAACTTGATCACACAACAGTGAAGATTTAGTTGTCCTCTAGGCACAAAAAGTGGAATAACAGCTGTTGCTTAAGCAGCTAGTCTTTCTTCTTGAGCTTGGGTTTGAAGCGCAGAGTCTGAAAGGCACTCTCTACCACTTTTGGCAGGTGGATAGGGTTTCGTTGCAGACGTCTCCTGCTGCCTGTGCTTCCCATGTCTCCCTTCCGCTGGGCCGCTTGCCCGTGACTGATATCTGAATTCTTGGGCTGTGACTCCATCATGGAGATTCGACGAGGGTCCCGAAGCACCCAGTTAGAGTGAAGGTCATGCTCACTGGTACTGGTTGCCACTAGAAAACATTAAAATTGGAGGAGGGAGAGAATCAGACATGAAACAATAAAAAACTGATGGCTGAACCATGAAGGGGAAAAAAACAAAACTTTCTTTTTTTTTTTTTGTTTCCACAAAGTACAATATATATAAGATCTATAAAGTACAACATCCCACAATTCCATCTTCAATGCTGCCTTTAGAGTACTTTGGAGTACGCTAGAATTTAAAGGTAAAGATAGGCTCCACACTCACCTATGAAGTCAACGTCTGCATGCCCGTTGTCCACATGTGGTTTTCGACTGGGTTCTGGGTCACAGCTTGCAATGACTGCATCAAAGAACTGGAGTGTGTCTTCCTCATTTGGGATAGGTGGAGCAGAAGGTTCAGGCCGTGATGTCTTTGAAATACAAAAGATGATGTGTAGTATGCAGATTGTAAGTTGCATTGCTGATTCAATCAGTAATTTCCTTAGCATGGGTTTCTTAAAGGTTTTAGTTATTCTTAGAACTACTGATAAAGGACCAAACCAAAACTATTGTGCCTCCTTAAAGGGTTAGTTCACCCCAAAATGAAAATTCTGTCATTAATTATTCACCCTCATGTCGTTCCACACCCATAAGACCTTCCTTCATCTTCAGAAAACAAATTAAGGTATTTTTGATTAAATCCAAGAACTGTCTCACTCCTCCATGGACAGCAATTTAACCACCACTTTCAAGGTCCAAAAAGGTACACTGATAAAAATGAATCATTGAGGCTGTAAGTGTAACATAAAAAAAAAATATTTTTTACAAATAAATATTTGTTTGTTAATTTACTTGGATAACTTGAGTAGCTCACTTAATTTGGATTTGTAGCAAAAACGTATTTTGTATAATTATATAGTGCACGTCTTATCTTGAGTAATCTAGACAAGACTTGTAAACACGTGCATTTCCAACATACTATTTAAGTAACATTTACTTAAATATTTACTGCTGGATGGCTGATGCAATGAACCCTTTTCGCATGGTGACGATGTATTTTTTTTTATATTGCAACATAAATCTAGCAATTTTTCTCATTTTTCATATTTTAAGGCAATTTTTTTAACAGTGTTGTCAACAACAGCCGTGACTGTTGTTATTTCGCGCTGCACCGCAACAGCTTGAAGCGGTCCATAGACATCGGTCTATCTGCGATGCATCAATGGAAACTTTACAAATCCTGACCGCTGTTGGAAGCTTCGCAACCGTGTGCATTACCTCAGGTACATGGCATCCGTTTACTGTCTCATCGCGCTGCACCGCATGTTTACTGATTGTAAACATGGTTCCTTGCTTTTGACGCGTTGCGATGCTCCTCGCATTGTTGTAATCTTGTCTTTATTTATTTCATTGTTTGGAAAGTCGTGGATTTTTTTTTTGTTTTGCTACTGAAATGGAAGCACTCACTCAAAATGAGGATGTTTGCAAGCAGTTTTCAATAGGCCTATTATATTTAAATGAACATTTACTTAATTTTATTGAGTATAATCTACTTACTGGGGGATTTCTAGTTCCCAGTATGCTTTGCATCGGATTTAATTCGAAGAGAAAATGTTTAATTTGTTTATCATGTGTTTTTAAGCAAGATAAATAAGTAGAAGACTTGTTATTATTATTTAATGTTCTATTAAGGTGGGATTTAGAAAAGTTTTTGTCATGTTGGGAGTTTTGGGGGTTTCCGTCGTGGTGACAAGTGAAGCCTGACGTTAGGTTGACGACAGGTTAGCGTAACATGTAATATGAAACTATTTCTCAATGAGTAATTGTTAGCAGTAAAGCTGCTGAGAATTATTTTTACAGCATACTGCTCGTTATATATAATGAAACTTGTATAATATTATATGAAGATTGTTTACTGTTCTTTTAGGTATATTGGTGTATACTCAGCTGAATTAAGTTACTGCTACACAAATTATTTGAATTAATATTATGAGAAAAATTGAGTAGAAATTACTCAAGGGTGCATGTTGAAGACGCGTAAAAGCCAGTTGGTCAAACACAAATTAGATGAGTTCAAAATACATAGAAGTCTGATGCAAATAGTTGCCTCAATTTTTTTGAGTAAAACCAAGGCAAGATTTTTTACAGTGTACTAAAGACATTGTTAAAAAAGTTGACGTGACTACAGTGGTTCAACCTTAATTTTATGAAGCGACGAGAATACTTTTTGTGCGCAAAAACAAAAATAACGACTTTATTCAACCATATGTTTTCTTCTGTGTCATTCTCATACGTTTATGTCCAGCACTTCCAGGTTCTACGTCAGAACGCCGACTCATTGGCCGGCTCCTGCGTCAGCATCACACGAATGCATCATGCTGCTCACTTGAACAGCGTCGGCCAATACTGAGCCGCCGTTCTGACATATAACCTGCAAGCGCTGAACGTAAACAGCGTAGGAGAATGACACAGAAGAGAAGATATTGTTAAATAAAGTTGTTATTTTTGTTTGTTTTTTGCACACAGTATTCTCGTCACTTCATAGAATTAAGGTTGAACCACTGTAGTCACATCAACTTTTAACAATGTCTTTAGTACCTTTCTGGACCTTGAAAGTGGTGTTTAAATTGCTATCAATGGACAAGTCTTATACCTCTCGGATTTCATCAAAAATATCTTAATTTGTTCTGAAGATGAACAAAGGCCTTAGGGGTATGGAACGACATGAGGGTGAATACTTAATGACAGAAATTTAATTTTTGGGTGAACTAACCCTTTAAAATTAAAAGCCTGTTCACACAATCCTGCTTTTCAAAGAGAATTATCAAGGATTTTCCCTACAAAATTAAACCTACAGCAGTCACACAAAGTTTAGGGAACTGCAACAACATTTTCCTAAACCTTTTAGTTCAGACTGCATTGAAATATTCTGAATATTAAACCTTCTCATGGCTAGATTCTGGATATCTTTAAATAATATGCTAGATTCGACTTTTTCTCTAATTCATCTTCATATTTTAACGCAGTCATGAAAAAATGAAGTGCGTGTTTATGACCCTATAGATTTCAGACAATTTAGCACAACTTACTTTACTTTGCCCTAATAATGTTCTCTACTTTTTCCACAAGGATTTAACATAAACCTTGCCTTGTTGCATCTCACCTGTGCAGCTCTGTTTTGCGGTGGCTTGGGTGCGGGGTTCTTCTTGCGGGACACGGTCTCTTTACGTTCGCCGTTCTTGAGGTCATTGATGCTCTTGGTGTACTGACGCCTGAGCGCGACCAGTTCCTGTAAGTACTCTAAGCAGTTCTGGTTCTGGGAATAGAGCCATACTCGGTCCTCTCGACTCTGGTAGTAGTACAGGGCCGTGCTGGACTGGACGCTCACGGCGCTCACGCTCCGCTTCAGTGTGGAGTCCTGCTGCGCGCGACTGCTCTCCCCGACCACGAGCATCGACGTGCTCCGGACCAGTTTCACGGTGCATGCGCTGTGGTAGTCCTCATTGGACCGGAACCTGTCCCGTGAGCGAGGCCCAAGATGGTTCGGACGGAAAACTGCGTTGATTTTCTTAAACATCACAGTTGGTGTCTGGGTGCTGTCGTTTAGTGGTTAAAGATCCGGGCAGATGACTGAAATGATGTTGGTTCAAACCGCGCGAGGGTTCTATCACCATTGTGCCCTTGGCCAAGACACTTTATACTGTTAGTCGCATAAAAATAGTAAAATAAATGACTTACTAGCTTGCTTGTTTAGTAACTGGGCTCTATAGAATTCTTTTATTGATGACAGTCAGGCTGTTTCTCCATATCCCTCTCCAAACTGCACCACTCGCGAAATTTACTTTATGTCTTCTTTAGGAAATTCAGATCTAAGTTGAAGTTTTGTTGGTTGATCTTGTCCATGGTGCTGAACTCCTGTTTTGAGCCGAACGCGTTAATGACATATCACAGGCGATGACCATTTCTCATCCGTATGAAAGAAGTCATGGTAGTTTCTAACGCAGCCATGGCAACGGTGCGCGTGTAACTGTACACTCACAAATGAATAATTAACCAACCTGGGACATATTGGGCTACACACATGTGCTGGCCATCACAGTTAGCTCTATGATGCATATGTTGCATAACATTAGATGCATGTTCTTATTCATAAATTATTTAATCTCAGTGTGGTATGTATGTTCACTTAATTTCAGGGTGTTGCGGGTGGACTGTCGCTGTCATAATGTAAGATTTAAAAAAAAAAGAATAAATTGCAGTTTGATATTCTATTCTATTAACTTTCTTGCTAAATATCCTATAAATCTGAACATATTTAACATTGACTATATGTAACTGAAGATATAGATAAAAGATGGAAAATGAAAAATAAACTTGTATTTGACCAACATATAATCTAGAGGTATTAATACAAACTTCTTTTTAATATAAATAAAGAACCCAGCGTCTACCCAATTTGTTACCATGCTAAATTTTTAAGTTTTTTTGGTTGACATGGTGGAAACATCACAAAAGAACTTGTGTTTCCTGAGAATCTGCAAAAAGAAAAAGATTTGGCAATACCATCACATTTTTGTGGATACATCTGAGATATATGTATAGTCTCAGATAAATGATCAACATTTGTTAAAAAAAATAATGAATTACTGAGTTTCAGGAAGACCATGTGTTCATATTCAACCAATGAGTCAGACACTTGAGCTAGAGCCACTACAACGGGACGGCTAAAGTTTCTGGTGGGGTATTGGGTGGACTCTGGGAGTTGTGTGGTCATCATATTATTTTTTTTCCTGAGGTCTTATAAATGCAGTCATGTTATGTTATAAAGTCATAATTTAGTTGTTTTAACCCTCTCTCTTACCCTTTGACCCTTTTTTTTTAGCATAAGATCTGGTTTAAACTGCACCTTAATCTTTTTTTTTAGGTGGGTTATTTGAAATAAACAATGGCATGGCACTCTCCACAGGACACTATACAGCTTAAAATGGCAGACAATTTGACTGACTTTGTGATCAGAATTTCTGTCTGATACCGTGAGAATATTGTGAGAAATAGCCTAAAGCACAGCACAGTAGAAATGTTAAGTTTGTGCTTTTTCACTTGTTTGCTGGTTTATCAGGTAATCTTTCTTTTTACTACAGATAGATGATCACATGTATAATGAATGTAGGTGATGCAGCATTTTGTCACTAACCCTTTCGCCGATTAACTAGTGCTACACAGACCACGAGGTGCGTTCAATCTACACGTCTACAAGTGGTTTCAATTACACTGGAATTGGATTATTTGGTTTCAGTGTGGAAATGAAGATTCGCTGTTACAGAAGAATCCAAATAGCTGCAGGTGCGAACTTTGATGTTAGAAGAAATTTTTTTTTTCATTCTAATGAAACTGCAACATACAACAGCTGCATGAAGTGTGAGAGAGTCTAAGAGGGGAAAAAATTACAGATTACAACAATGTACCAATAAATACCCACAACAGGGTAGCACAGACATCGACATGATCATCGACATGACAGCCAGTGGCACAGCTCCTCAACAAACCGTCCATACCGGTGTGATGAATACGATCCTCAACTGGACTGAACTGGAATAAATACTTTGAATGTTGAGATCCTAACAGACATAAGAAAAATTAATCGTACCAAAGCACTGTTCGCCAGAGGAGAACTGGCCCCCCAACTAAGCCTGGTTTCTCCCAAGGTTTTTTTCTCCATTTTTAACACAGAAGTCTATTTGCCACCTGTTTGCCATCTGATGTCACCTGTTGGAGTTTGGGTTCCTTGCCGCTGTCGCCTTTGGCTTGCTTAGTTGGGGACACTTGACATTTGATATTGAACAGTGCTTTGATCTGCCTGCATTGACACTATTCTTTAAGAGCTGCTGTGCAGCCAAAATTATATACCATTTATCAATGTAAAGCTGCTTTGACACAATCTGCATTGTAAAAAGCGCTATATAAATAAAGGTGACTTGACTTGACTTGACAGACAGTTCTTTTATTCACCAGAAATAAATATATAACTGACATAGATGTTATGTTTCAGATATTTAAAGTTAATATAATCTCCATTAGGGAATCTGACCCACTCTTCCTAAAATAGGTTAGGGAAAACACAGCAAAGAGAGTGGGTTGTGCTCCCCTGAGATTCTGTGGAAATACTACTATGGTCATGGCTAATGGCACATCACAAATTCAATTGAACAGCTCATTCATCTCTATTAATTAATATGACAAGCTTGTATCATGACAAGAGGCATGCATGAATGCACAAAAATGTGGTTCCAAATTTACACCACACTTTCACTTCCTCCCTCATTGGAGCATAAAACTGAAGAGCAACTTTCATTTACACTGAAATAAAACCCTATACAGCAGTGCTTAAAAACTGCGGAGGCTCTGGAGACAGAACCACACAGAACCACCTCAGCTCAATATTCAGAGATTCTTCAGTAGAAAAAAGGTAAGCTTTGGGGAACTTTCTATCTACGGTAGTCTGGGACATTGGGTAATGGCGCAACTTTCGTCTTCCACGTTTTAGCTGGAGTGTCATTTGTTGATCTTAAGTATTGGGTGATAACAATCACTGTAAATTGTGGAAGATGATGATGCAGAAAAATTTCTCTAAATAATTTTATATTCTGTGGGTGATGTGAGGCGGACTAAGCAATAATATTAGATTGTTGCCGACATTAAATGTTGGGGTCTCAACTGGCTCATGGGACACATTTGACTTGAATATTTCATATGGCCCCTCAAGTGTTAATAGTTTATCCTTAAATATATTAAAATAAAAACATGTATTTAGTTTTAGAGTTTATATAGTTTAATTACATTTGTTTATTTATGTATTTAAGTATACACTTCAAATGGTTGGGATTAGTAAGATTTTTGAATGTTTAAAAAAAAAAAAATCACTTTTGCTCACCAAGGCTGGATTTATTTGATCGTAAAAACTAGTATTGTGAAATATGATTACAATTTAAAATAACTGCTTTCTATTTTAATTTATTTTAAAACGCATTTTTGTGATGTCAAAACTGAATTTTCAGCATCATTACTCCAGTCTTCAGTGTCACATGATCCTTCAGAAATCATTCTAATATGATGATCTGCTGCTCAAGAAACATTTCTAATTATTATCAATGTTAAAACTTGTGCTGCTTAATATTTTTGTGGAAAGTGTGATACATTTTTTCAGGAATCTTCGATGAATAGAAAGCTCAAAAGAACAGCATTTATTAAAAAATAGTTTTTTTTTAAACAATGTAAAAGTCTTTACTGTCACTTTTGATCAGCTCAGTACATCCTTGCTTAAAAGTATTAATTTATTTCATTCTTTACTGATCCCAAACATTTGAACTCTAGATTGTTTGGGTTTGAGACTCCTTTTCTAAATGGTTTAACTTCTGTGCATGTGTACTGTAGATGCTGTGTGAAGGTAAGCTGTGGAGTTTGGTGTATGAAGCTGAACCTGAGTGTGTTAATCCTCCTACATGTGGCACAGTCACAGCACCATCATTGTCTCCGCTGACTCGTTCCCTCTCAGCACAAACCCCCGTCCACTCACCTCTAGAAACACATGCTAATATGACCCGGACCATGACCCAGCAGAGCGATGCTCACCTTTCCTCTACCGCCCTAGGTGTGGATATCCCCAGGCAGGCAGACACCCCAGAAGCAGAGGCCTTTTTAGTGCCTTCGAGCTGCCACAGCATCTGTCAGCATTACAGCGATTTACACATTGCTGGTGGCCAGGTGCTGCCGCTTAGCCCTAGTGCAGGAGACGTACAGGGCAATTACATTCAGGACCCCCAACCTGGGCCCTTTCTTCTCTCTGGAGATGTCCCCTCACCCTCCCTCCTGCCTCCTCTTGTCCACGAGTACAGGGGCTCGAGGCGCTGGAGAGAAGAAAGCGGGCGTGAACGTCCCTCTCTTCTGCAGTTCGGCCAGCCCCTCTCTAACTCACAGCTCAACGGATACCTGGAACAGAAGCTTCTGGAGCTGTACAGGCAGCATCTGACCGAGGGACCCACAGCGACAGGGCCAGTCATGGCCTCTGAGCTACTGCAGACCAGCCTGGACCAAATGACACTCCAGCTGAGCCGTGAACAGAACATGGAGACGGCACGGGCTAAAGACATGCTGCTCAGCTGCCTGTTGAAAGTCACCAGCAGTTATCAGTCCAGTGAGATCAGCACCCCTCTACTGCAGATCTCCACTGAGTGAGTTTGATACGAGAGAAAAGATGAAATACGAGAGGAGGAAAGAAATGTTGTGGCAGTAAGACCAAGGAGATGGACTTTCATGTGTAACGTGTAACAAGTTTGAAGCACTAGCTTGAAACACATTAATCAGTGATTCTGTAAATTTTAATGTAATTCTAAAAAATGCAACTGTGCAAAATAAATAAAATGTTTTAATTAAAATGCTGTTGATTATTCAAGGTGTCCAAGGAGTCTGGATGAATAAAATCTAAAAAAGACATGGACATTTTTCTGTTGAATATAAAATTAGCTCTAAAATATTTCATCACTAAGAAATTACTCTCTCTGAGTCAGTTATTTGAATATTATTTATATACTATTAGTATTTAATATTTTAATTTTCAGTTTTCATTTTTAGTTTACGTTTTGGTAATTTTGTTATGAACTTTTGTCTTTTTAACTAGGTTTCTCATTTATAATTGAATTTTCTATATATTTATTTCAATTAACAAAAACTATTTTAAGTTTTATATAATAATTACAGTGCTGTGAGTGCACAGTGCCCCCCCCCCCCCCCCCAAAATGTTCAACATAGAAAAAGAAGAAGTGAAAAGTGATACTCCACCCAAGAAATGATCTTATCATTTACTTCTTATCCCGTCTCAGATACGCATGTCAATACATGTCAAGTCAAGTCACCTTTATTTATATAGCGCGTTTTACAATGCAGATTGTGTCAAAGCAGCTTTACAGTGATAACTGGTATATAATTTTGGCTGCACGGCAGTTATTAAAGAAAATGGTGTCAATGCAGGCAGATGCAAAGCACTGTTCAATATCAAATGTCAAGTGTCCCCAACTAAGCAAGCCAAAGGCGACAGCGGCAAGGAACCCAAACTCCAACAGGTGACATCAGGTGGCGAACAGGTGTTGATGGAAAAAAAAACCTTGGGAGAAACCAGGCTTAGTCGGGGGGCCAGTTCTCCTCTGGCGAACAGTGCTTTGTTACGATCATAAGTCCGATGGGATCGCAACATTCAAAGTATTTATTCCAGTTCCATCCAGTTGAGGATCGTATTCATCACGCCGGTATGGACGGTGTTTAATACATATATAAACACAAACGAAGATGTTTAGAAAAATAATCGATCTTAAGTCTGTATAATGCAGGTGTATGGGTCCATCAAAGTTGATGCTTCAAAAAACACGCAAAGTGACGGTAATCCATACGACCCCAGTTGATGAAACAATTAAAGGGTTAGTTCACCCAAAAATGAAATTTCTGTCATTAACTACTCACCCTCATGTCATTCCAAACCCGAAAGACATCTTTGGGACACAAATTAAGATATTTTTGATGAAATCCGAGGTTTGTTTTTATCTCCTATTGAAAGCAACGTAATTACCACAATCAAGGTCCAGAAAAGCAGTAAAGACATTGCTAAAATAGTCAACATGACTGCAGTGGTTCAACCTTTATGTTATGAAGCGACGAGAATACTAAAAACAAACTGTAGTTTTAAAAGCGAACCATGATTGGTTGCTTTACATGTCAGTCACATGATTTCTTCCGGTCTAAGTGGGCGGTTCTTTGTCAGAATATGCAATGCCTTTTTGTCCCTCAGCAAAAATATCTCATATTGCATTTAAAAAGTAGATTTAAAAATGCCATCAAAAGTAATTTAAAGTTTAGTTTTATTTAACACAACACATGAATAAATGAATGAATGAGGTAGAGATATTAAGGTTACAGACATGTAATGGTAAAGAATATTGAAATGAATGCTTGTATTCACTGCGGACCATTCTCACATCTGACTGAAAAAGTTTTAATACAGGTCAAAATACTGAAAAAAGAGATTTTCACCACTAATTGGACTGTATTAGAGTCATTTTTGCAGGTAAGATCAATAGAGGAGAAATATTACAGCCAACACCAAAAAATGGAAATAATCTTTCAGTAAATGTGTGTGTGAAAGAGTGTATGTGTGTGTCGGTAAGAGGGTCAGAGAACGACAGCTTTCCACTGTCCCAGTCCAGATGAACTCTGATCCTCTGCAGTTTCTCTTTCACCGGGAGGAGAGTTGGTGATTGAGGTGGTACATGTGCTTTATATTCACCACAGAAATGCCCCACCAGCCAGATTCCACTCCTTGAGAATATTTTATTCCTCCTCTGAGAGGATTCATTCATCACTCCGAGGAACCAGCCTGTACTGTCTCCGACCTCAACATCCCAGCAGTGAGACCCTGAGTCGAAGCCCTCTGAGCCAAGAACACACGCAAACATGTCGAATCTCTCTGGATTATCAGGAAGTGTCTGTTCCTCGTCGGTGTATCTCACACTGGTCAGATCATCAGACAGGATGAGGTTACAGTGAGCAGTGTTGGGGTCAAAGGTCACAGGAGCTGAAGAGACAGACACACAAACATGAAGTGACACAAAAGACTCTTATGATGGAGCTGAACTGATTGTTGTGTTCCGTACTCACTGTATTCAACAGTTTTCTGCATCTTCTGTAACACAGTAAACTTCAGGTTGCTCAGGTGTTTTGACACATTGATCAGCACTCCGGAAATGTTCTCTGGATCCGGCGGTCTACACTGGGAAACTCTGGGAAAAACATTCAGGAGTCAGTGATGCTGTGGGTTTGAGTTCAGAACAACAGAGAAACAATACAAACCTTTTCATAGTGGCCTCGTAGTTCTGTAATAACAGAAATACAGATTAAATACATTTAAAAAAAATTTAAAAGGGCATATTTCCCTTTTCGTATTTGTCTCCAGTATATTGAATCCACTGCATGTAAATAACCATGCTTCATACTTGTAGGAATAAAGCATCTTCAGCTTTCATCTCCTCCTCAATAGCTGTGATTGTGGCAGAGAGAGAAGAAATCTCTCTGCTCATCTTCTCAATCTTCTTCCTCATCATCTGACTCTTTTGCTCTTCTTCCTCCTTCAGTGCTTTTTTCCTGGCCGCCTCTTCATTACATAAACTTTGGCGAAGTTTCACAAACTCGTCCTTGATCAATTTCTCTGTGTATTGAGCCTGAAACTGAAACCATTGACATTGTCATCAGTCTAATGAATGTCTATATTTTAACATAAACATATATACATTTTACAAAGTAGGAGTGATTCACAACTTCATATCATATTAAATACTTACCTTAATATGTTCTGCAGTTTGAAGTGATGTCTTTTGAAACTCCTGAAATATTCTCAGCTTTGCCTGCAGTGGTTTTAATGCTGTTTTAAGTTTCTCCTGGAAGAAATTAACAGAACATGATAATATGAAATTGTCTGATTCCAGCTCCAGTATATCAAATAAATGAAACTTATATTTGGGTCAAAGAACCTGATTAAAACACAGATTCAGCGATTATTTTATCTCATAGGGTAATTGCCATCACTTGACATCCCAACATGCCATATTATCTGTTTATTAAGTTTTTTCCCCTCAATACAGATTTTTGTTTTTTTAAGGGTATTTATTGTAATTATATATGCCCCAGTTCAGTTTGTTGCAAACATGAATAATCTAAAAAACACGTAATTTAGAACATAAATAATTTACATTAAACAATACAAAAATTATTTCAAGTCTTTCAGATAAAAAAAAGTTGTTTATGATGTTTATGACGGATGGATGTGGATAGAGGCACTTTCCTCAGCTCATACTCATTGATCCCGCTCACTGCCATTGTAAAGCTCAGATGCGTCAGGATATTTATTAAAATATCTCCGATTGTGTTCATCAGAAAGAAGAAAGTCATATACACCTAGAATGGCTTGAGGGTGAGTAAAGCTTGGGCTAATTTTCATTTTAAAGTGAAATAATCCTTTAATACATTACCACTACGTTCTGTATGAGTAGTTCCATAAAGTTTTCTTTTTTAACAATTCTGCCATTAGGCCAAGGTAACTTATATTATGCTCAACCGCTAAATGAATCGATTCACTCCAAATGCTCAATAGGTTCTCGGTTCAATGAATAAGGGTGAGATGATTCGAGAACAGCTAGAACTGGCTCAATTCATGACCGAATCAATCAATGAATCCATTTTGAGAACCAGTTCGACCAAATAATTTAAAAGATCCGATTCACAAAAACATTTCATTCGTGAATCTGACGCTGTTAAATATCAGATTCAGACCGATGAAAAAGTTTTTGTTGACAAGCTCACAGGTCGCTGCAGTAATCGCTTCTGAGAAATCAGATCTTATTTAATGCAGATAGTATTCTGGCCTAAAATACAATTGATCATTATTGGTCGGTAGTGTTTCCTGAGTTCTGACCTTTGCTGCAGCGGTGTCAGTGGAATGTAGTGAGGTGGATGCAGTATTGTTGTCATCATCATATGCTTCTGTGTCCATCAGTTCTCGTCGTCTCTTCACCTCCAGTGAAGGCGTTGACTCCGCACATCGTTTCTCTCTCATCTTCTTCCACGTATCTTTAATAAGACATTTTATTCTCTCTGCATCTTTGGACACGCGATCGTACCTCAATAACAGAGTTCTGCATATACCGCAGATGGCCAGAGTCGTGTCCTGAAGTTTGCCAACTAATTCCTCCAACACAACCGTATGATCCGCTTTGTTTTCAGATTTGTGTCCGTGATACAGTCGGTGCTTATTACATTTGGATGGATAGAAGTCCCTACCACAAAGCAAACAACCATTTTCCACTTTCTTCGGTTTGGTCTGTACAACATTTTGCGGAGACTCCTGAGCCATTATTATCTTCGATTTCAGATTTACCCGCCCCTAAAAACGAACTGTAGCTCTAAAAGCGAACCATGATTGGTCGCTTTACATGTCGGTCACATGACTTCTTCCGGTCTAATGGGCGGTTCTTGGTCAGTGGGTGGACAGTGCGCATGCGACGCTTTTTTGTCCCTCAGCGAAAATATTTCATATTGCATTTAAAAAGTGGATTGAAAATGCCATAAAAAGTCATTTAAAGTTTAGTTTTATTTTAACACAACAAATGAATTAATGAGTTAATGAATGAGGTAGATATTAAGGTTACAGTCATGTAATGGTGAACTACATGTATACGTTTGTCTCAGCAACAAGAATATTGAAATGAATGCTTGTATTCACTGCGGACCATTCTCACATCTGACTGAAAAAGTTTTAAAACAGGTCAAAATACTGAAAAAAGAGATTTTCACCACTAATTGGACTGTATTAGAGTCATTTTTACAGGTAAGATCAATAGAGGAGAAATATTACAGCCAACACCAAAAAATGGAAATAATCTTTCAGTAAATGTGTGTGTGAAAGAGTGTATGTGTGTGTCGGTAAGAGGGTCAGAGAACGACAGCTTTCCACTGTCCCAGTCCAGATGAACTCTGATCCTCTGCAGTTTCTCTTTCACCGGGAGAAGAGTTGGTGATTGAGGTGGTACATGTGCTTTATATTCACCACAGAAATGCCCCACCAGCCAGATTCCACTCCTTGAGAATATTTTATTCCTCCTCTGAGCGGATTCATTCATCACTCCGAGGAACCAGCCTGTACTGTCTCCGACCTCAACATCCCAGCAGTGAGACCCTGAGTCGAAGCCCTCTGAGCCAAGAACACACGCAAACATGTCGAATCTCTCTGGATTATCAGGAAGTGTCTGTTCCTCGTCGGTGTATCTCACACTGGTCAGATCATCAGACAGGATGAGGTTACAGTGAGCAGTGTTGGGGTCAAAGGTCACAGGAGCTGAAGAGACAGACACACAAACATGAAGTGACACAAAAGACTCTTATGATGGAGCTGAACTGATTGTTGTGTTCCGTACTCACTGTATTCAACAGTTTTCTGCATCTTCTGTAACACAGTAAACTTCAGGTTGCTCAGGTGTTTTGACACATTGATCAGCACTCCGGAAATGTTCTCTGGATCCGGCGGTCTACATTGGGAAACTCTGGGAAAAACATTCAGGAGTCAGTGATGATGTGGGTTTAAGTTCAGAACAACAGAGAAACAGGAGAAACAATACAAACCTTTTCATAGTGGCCTCGTAGTTCTGTAATAACAGAAATACAGATTAAATGCATTAAAAAAAATAACTTTTGCCTTTTCGTATTTGACTCCAGTATATTGAATCCGCTGCATGTAAATAAACATGCTTCATACTTGTAGGAATAAAGCATCTTCAGCTTTCATCTCCCCCTCTATAACTGTGATTGTGGCAGAAAGAGAAGAAATCTCTCTGCTCATCTTCTCAATCTTCATCTTCATCATTTGACTCTTTTGCTCTTCTTCCTCTCTCAGTGCTTTTATCCTGGCTGCCTCTTCATTAGATAAAAACTGATAAAGTTTCACAAATTTCTCCTTAATCTGCTTCTCAGTGCATTTAGCCTGGATCTGGAATCAAAGACATTTAAAAAATATATATGAAATGGGTAAGCTATGATCTATCCACCTTATTTTTAACAAGAGCTGGTGCAGTATTTTTTAAATTGAATGTGCAAGGCTTCATGTCAGCCACTTCCAGTTCTTTTAGCTGTATAAAAATAGTCTTTTATGTTGCTTGATATTTCAAACTGGCATTTGTTTTCATATCATTATAATTTATTATCAGTTTTTTACAGTTTACTGCACTTTGTTATCGTTCTAGACATTTACCCATAGTGGCTAATGAATAGCTTAGTTTTCATGCTGAAAAATAAGGTGGATATGTCAATATATTTCCAAAGTAGTATTGTTGCACAGCCTGAAATCACATGGTTAAATTCTGACCTTAATATGTTCTGCAGTTTGATGCAAAGTCTGTTTAAATTCCTGAAAGATTCTCAACTTCTCCCGTAAGGATTTTAATTCAGTTTTGAGCTTCTCCTGAAGGAAATCAACAAGTTAATATATTGTACATATTATATATAAAGAGGTATTATGTATTATGTGATTATTGGATTTTTTTTTTTTTTTTTTTACCTAGAAGTCATTCTCTGTGTACAGTATCATACTTTACTGTGTATTGTTTACTACCTGTATTTGGTCCCTTATGTATATTGTGACTTGTGTCTATCCTATCCTATACTTGTCATCCATACTGTCGTGCTGTGGCAATTGCACCAAAGAACTGTACACTTGTGTTCATGGTGTTGTGAATATAAAATGATTTGATCTGATTTGATTTGGTGATAACGCCACCAGACAAAATCGGCTAATGAATTAACTCACCTCAGCTTCAGCGCTGTCTGTGGACATCAGTGATGCAGATATGGTGTTGGCATTACATGCTGTGTTCAGCTTTGTTGCCCACGGGTCACTGTGTAGCCTCTGGCATTCATTGTTCGAGCTCTTATAGGTCACTGAATCACATGTAGCTCTTGCCTTCACCTCACACTCCTCTTTTTTAATACAAGGCTCTTCCATGTCTTGTGTCACTGTAGCTACTTCAAAGAGGGTCTCTGCTACAAGTTTCTGGTTTTCTGATACCTGCTCAAGTTTGATTGGCTGCAAGTGTCTTCAACTCCCAACTTTACTGACGGTGCCCAGTCAGGATTTGTTTCATCGTGATGGTAACTTGGTCTACCTAAAATAAACGTACAAATTAGACTGTGACAATCCTTTCATATATTATGTAATGAATAAATAAAAGGCTAGACTATGTTGTTAAATGTATGACAGCAAGAAAGCATTCTAAAGCTATCTCTAAAGGTTAATACTATCAATATACAGAAAAACATGAAGAAAGCCTAAATCTGCTGCTCACATAAACTTAAGCTGAATTATTGCACTTGTGTAATGACAACAACAAAAAAGTACTTCCCGCGTCCTATGGTTACCTTGGATGAAGTGATCCGAACAGACTCTGCAGCTGTCTGAGATCTTTTTCTTGTTTATTCTGGCTATCCAGGTAGCCCGTCTTCTTTCACAAAGTGCTCTAGTTTCCTCTCCTTCGTGTGTCCTCACCCGCGGTATTCTGAAAAAACTCACTTTTTTGCTATCTGATGAGCGGTTACGGCAACCCGGCACAACACAAGTTGACACCATTTTAAAATAAAAGCTTAAACTGTATTACTCATGCTCTCGAGTTCTGCTTTGCCTACCAAAATGGTGCAGGCGCGAACGCCGTTGCACAGTCATTCGATCGCGTTAAGAAAAAGAATAGCTGCGGTTGGTCACTTTTACATGTCAATCTAATGGTCAGTGGGCGGTGCTTGGAAGGACTTCGAAAGAAAAGCAGAATTATGATTTTAAATACAGCCATAAACGATCATTTAAAAAGTTTATGGACATTTTAATGGTGTCTTTTACATAATTACACATATAAATTTGTTGTAAAACACTTCAAGGAATATGGTGATAATCTTTCCTATACTTCAATAAAAATAAAACAAGGTACCAGAGGCTGAATCAGTGCTAATGATGTATTTTTCCCCAACGAAGCCCTACACATGGTAAATATGCAAACACAAGGTATAATTACTCCATTAATTGCATCCTAATTCAGTCTATTCTGAGTCAAAAATGACTGCCAAAGAAATTAAAGGCAAATCCGAAAATACAATGGACATTTCTGGGGTATAATCTACAAATCAGTCATGATAAAGTATTCTCACGCTGGATTTTCTTCATTTCTCACACTAGATGGCACCAATCTGCCTTACATGCATTGGATTTTTTTCTTTGAAGGGATAGTTCACCCAAAAATGAAAATTATCCCATGATTTACTCACCCTCAAGCCATCCTAGGTGTACAATCAGAGATATATTTAAAACTATCCTTAGTCCTCCAAGGTTTATAATTGTTGTGAATAGGGGGGGCCGCGTTTTTAAGTCAAAATCAATGCATCCATCCTTAAAAAAAAAGTAATCCATACGACTCCAGTAGGTCAATAAAGGCCTTCTGAAGCGAAGCGATGTGATTTTGTAAGAAAAATATCCATATTTAAAACTTTATAAATTCAAATAACTAGCTACCGGGCGGACGACCGTACGCAAGTCAATTTGCGGCGGAAGAGTTTTCTTTGACCTGACACACAACGTAATGACGAACAGGGAGGCGCAGAAGATAGAGCAAAACAAATTATCGGTAATGGATTATAAGTCTAAAACGATCATTTTTAAAGAGAAATGGCGGAGGATTTCAATATAAGAGAAGAGGAGCTCAAATTTGTTGCACCTATTTGTTTGAACCGTGAGAGGTGTCCAAGCTTACAATACTCCTACATCCTGCGTCATACATCTAGTCAGTGGGTTATTCATTTGGCGCAAGTCGATTTGCGGATTCTGCGTACGGTCGTTCGCCGGAAGCTAATTATTTGAATTTATAAAGTTTTAAATTATGGATATTTTTCTAACAAACGCATCGCTTTGCTTCAAAAGGCATTTATTAACCCACTGGAGTCATATGGATTACTTTTTTTATGGATGGATGAATTATTTTTACTTCAAAAAGAGGCCCCCTATTCACAAGCATTATAAACCTTGGAGGACTAAGGATATTTTTAAAAATATCTCTGATTGTGTTCATCTGAAAGAAGATAGTCATATACACCTAGGATGGCTTGAGGGTGAGTAAATCATGGGATAATTTTCATTTTGGGGTGAACTGTCCCTTTAAAAACTTGCTCTATTTATAACTTAAAAACTATTAGAAAGATAACATGAAAGATATTTTTCTAATATTTGTTCGTTTTATACAGATATAAATAGTGAATAATTTAGAGAAGAATAATGTTTAGTATCATTAAATTCCCTCAAAATACAAAATATTAAAGAATATCATAGAAAGATAATATTGTACATTCCTTTCATTTAAAAAAATGTTATGCAACATTCAGTTTCAGTATAAATACAAATATACAACTAATACAATATAAGGTCCTACACAGAACACATTTAACTCAACAAACAATGTTTAAAATGGGTAATGCAGCATCTGATAAATGCATACAATGTAATCTCAATACACCAGATACATATCTTCACGCATTATGGTCATGTCCATCTGTCACCTCTTTTTGGAAGGAAATGGTTGAAATATTATCAATGACATTAAAGTGCAATATTCCAGTTATCCCATCACTATGTCTGTTAGGCGATACCTCCACAATACCTAACACAATAGAACATACCGCTCCATTACTTTTATCTCTAGCTGTTGCCAAGAAAACTATTCTCATACATTGGAAAAATAAAACAAAAATTTCTATTGCACAATGGCTTCTCTTCTTAAAAGAACATATTACAAATGAAAGACAAATCACTATAGCAAAAAACAAACTGCAGGATTTTACAATTCAATTCTCTCCCCTCACTGCCTATCTAGACATTTAGACACAATTTAGGGCTACTCTTACATTGTACACAATGCATTAACAAACTATTAGTGAATTGATGCCCCAAGCTATATAAAACCAGGATATATAGGTATATAATTTTACATAGACATCATTAGTGATAAATATTACCAATATGTTTATGTCTTTGATGAGTAATTATGTATAGATGTACATGCAGTTATGTATATATGGGTATGTCTGTGTGCATGTAGGTATATGTATTTACCTATATATCTAGACATAGAAATTTACATGAGTATGGGAATGTATATATATGCAAGCATGTATGGATGTATCTATATGTAGATGGATGGTATAGATATAGAAATGTTATCACATACTGAAAGAGTGTATGTGTGTGTCGGTAAGAGGGTCAGAGAACGACAGCTTTCCACTGTCCCAGTCCAGATGAACTCTGATCCTCTGCAGTTTCTCTTTCACCGGGAGGAGAGTTGGTGATTGAGGTGGTACATGTGCTTTATATTCACCACAGAAATGCCCCACCAGCCAGATTCCACTCCTTGAGAATATTTTATTCCTCCTCTGAGAGGATTCATTCATCACTCCGAGGAACCAGCCTGTACTGTCTCCGACCTCAACATCCCAGCAGTGAGACCCTGAGTCGAAGCCCTCTGAGCCAAGAACACACGCAAACATGTCGAATCTCTCTGGATTATCAGGAAGTGTCTGTTCCTCGTCGCTGTATCTCACACTGGTCAGATCATCAGACAGGATGAGGTTACAGTGAGCAGTGTTGGGGTCAAAGGTCACAGGAGCTGAACAGACAGACACACAAACATGAAGTGACACAAACGACTTACAGACATCTTCTGTAACACAGTAACACTTCTTGATCCCGCTCACTGCCATTATAAAGCTTGGATGTGTCAGGATATTTATTAATATTTCTCAGATTGTGTTCATCAGAACGAAGAAAGTCATATACACCTAGGATGGCTTGAGGGTGAATAAAGCTTTGGGTAATTTGAAAGTGAACTAATCCTTTAAGCTTGCCTAAACCTTTGCCTTCCATATTTTCTTTATCCTTCTAGTTGTGATTTATTATTAATATATCGCCGATTGTGTTCGTCAGAAAGAAGAATGTCATATACACCTAGGATGGCTTGAGAGTGAGTAAAGCTTGGGCTAATTTTCATTTGAAAGAGAACTAATCCTTTAACTCGAATGTGTAAGTCTTCCTGCAGGTGATTGCTTCCAGTTATTTTAGTTGTACAAAAACAGTCCGTAATCATCCCCATTTAGTTACTAACATATAGCAGATAATGAACCATGATTCGATACGCTGATTCATTATGCTTCCTGAAGCAGTGTTTTGAAATCGGCCATCACTAAATAAGTCGTTATTTTGGCGTACCAAAAACATTCTCGTCGCTTTATAATATTAATATTGAACCACTGTACTCACATGAACTGATTTAAATATGTTTTTAGTACATTAATGGATCTTGAGAGAGGAAATGTCATTACTGGCTATGGAGGCCTCATTGAGTCATCGGATTTCATCAAAAATATCTTAATTTCTGTTCCGAAGATTAACGAAGGTCTTACGGGTGTGGAACTGCATGAGGGTGAGTAATAAATGACATTATTTTCACTTTTGGGTGAACTAACCCTTTAATATGTTTTTGCAGTTTGATGCAAAGTCTGTTGAAACTCCTCAAATATTCTTAGTTTCTCCTGTAAAGATTTAACATTACAGAATAAATATATCACAATTCTAATTCATTTATTACACTCTGCCTGCATACATGTGGCTTTATGCACAAGAAATTTGCAAGAAATCGTCCACAGTTTAGCGTGTATTCCTTGTCGTTGTCCTCCAGATCACATACACGTATGTTTACAGCGACTTCAATACAGTACTGCCAGATACCTTTGTGTCAGTGGAATGTAGTCAGGTGGATGCAGTGTTGTCGTCATCATCATATGCTGTTGTGTCCATCAGTTCTCGTCGTCTCTTCTTCTTCTAGTCTTGGAATTGAAGTTGCACACCGCTTCTCTCTGGTCTTCTCCCTCATGAGTATTTTAAATCGTTCTGCGTCTTTGGACACGCGCCCGTACCTCAATAACAATAGAGTTTTACATGAGCCGCAGATGGCCAGAGTCGTGTCCTGAAATTTGCCAACTAATTCCTCCAGAACAACCGTATAATCCGCTTTGTTCGCAAGCTTATTTCAGTGAAACAATCTGTATTTATTACATCTGGATGAATTGAAACTCTAATCACACAGCCTACATGCATTTACATCTTTCGGCGGAGATTCCTGCGCCATGGTTTGAACGGGGCTGCTTCCCTCTTCTTCTCTTTTATTTCGTTACACAAGTTGTCCATTATCGCCGTCTACTGTACACCGTATGAATCACACACGTCGTCCTCAAGGCCAAGTGTGGTATCTGCGGGTCAGAGTAATAGGCGTGACGAACCTAAGGTAGGGGTGTGCTGAAAGCTGCCTGTTAGGGTGTGGGGTAGGATTAGGGGTTTAGCAATTCACCTTTCGGCACGCCCATTACTCCGACCTGCAGCTATCCTTGTCTCCACAAGGGGGCGCTTTGAGCCGCCTGAAAATCTCTAATACATTTTATATGTGTACATTAAAACGTGTCTAGGCCTATTCATTCCAAAAAATGGGTACCCGACATAAAACTGAAAGTCTGCCCAGTAATTATCTAGTAATCACAACGAGACTGTGATTGGTCCATCGCGCTGAGACAAGTAACGTAGCGATTTAGAAAATAACTAAAATAGGAAATGATAGGCTAAAGAAACAATTTTGCATTAGTTTTGTCATTGTATTTGGATGGATTTAGAGATCTATAGTAACAGAAAACTGGGGTGTATAGAAAATTGTACTTATTTACAGAATGACATTTTGGAATAAGAACAACACAATGCAATTAGCCTATTTATTTTATTAAGAAAATATCATATACATAAGAACAAGTGGAGTCTTTGCAAAACAAATGTCTTAAATTTTATAAGCGACATAATTATACATAAACCTTTTGGAATGAACTAAAAACAAAACAAACAAAAAAAAAGCTTTGAAATTTATGAACTTTTTTTTTGTCTGGTAGTTATTTTATTTTAAGTAGCCTAGTTTTAAAATCTTAGGTTTGAAGGTTTTAGGATCAGGATGGGCTGAAGGGGAAGGTTTTAAAGGAGTGCTGCACAATTGGGATCTGTGTTTACTCAAATATTTTTAAAAAAATATATAACCCTGACCTGGAAGGACATCACTCATATCCCTGTACCAAAATCTCCACATGCAAAATCCTTTAATGCCGTTTGACCCATTGATGGTACATAGTACTCCTCAAATGCATAAAGCATCTACAGTATTAGTAGAATTTTCATCTCAAAAAGGTGAATTTATGGACACCGTGCAATTTGCTTATCGAGTTAACATATGCTGGATAGAATTTGAACAAAACTAACACTCTTCCTTTAATATAGTCACACCCCAAAGTATCTAATGTGATGTAAATGTCAATAGCAGGTCGGTCCTTTGCATCAAAGCGCTGCTTCAGCATATCCGTATGAACAGGACCTCATCCGACTGGCGTTCCACAGGGATGTGTGCTACTGTATTTCCCGTTATATCATGTTATTAGCAGTGAAGTGCAATGTAACAGCAGTGACCTGCTCCTTTCAAGTATGCTGATGATACAGCTTCGGTCGCTTGCCAGAAGGATGTAAATAGTCTGTTTCCAGTATGTTGACAGCCGTGTCTTCTGGTTTGATAACAGCTCCCTACACATTAATATCACTAAGACGAAGGAGCCGTGATTAGAAAGTTAAGCTCAAGCTGGCAGCACAGGATGTGAAGCAGGTCACCATGTAGCTACTGTAATAGACAGTAAACTTAACTTTCAGAGCAACACTGACTACATCAAGATCCCAAAACAACTAACACCATTTCATGTTGGAAAATTCCTATGGACGAAAAATGTATATAAATCCTGGTAAAACTTTACAGTAAGGTTCAATATATTAATAATTCATTATATGTCAGAAACTACTAATGTAAATGAATATACAAGTCATTCTACAAAATGGGTGCCATTCGGATCCGCAACGTTTGATTAGATGCATAAGGCACAAAAAATGTGTTTCCACAGCTTAAAGTTAATAAGTCAAGAGTTCTTTTTAACATGATATATGATCAAATGCTTTTTTTTTTTTAAGATTAACATACTATTTTTAATCATTTTTCATTATTATATAGTCAATTTCACATGTCCGTGTTAACCAACATGACATTTGCATCTAAAATATCACCAAATAAGTTATTTTATTTTTTTTCAAACATATACTATTTTCAGGATTATATGTGTGTCCCTGTTTACATAAGATATATTTATTCACAATAAACCTTATTTTTTTTGTAAATATTTTGATTTGTGCACATCCCTCAGTTTGACTTACCACCCCGTCACACTAACTTGTTTTAACTATAAATAATGCACTGTTCCTTTAAATGACATCACAAAGCTGAAGTGACATCATTTGAGCCTTATAGCCACCAAAAACCAAAAAGCATGCAACTATGTAATTTTTTTTTACATTGTTTATTTGTTGCTTTTTCATGTTAGGCAGGGCCCGTCAAGCTCAAACCAACCACCCCATCACGCAAAATAGATAGGGTTTTTTATTAATTTTTTTACATTATTAATACAAAGAAAATTATATTTCAGATTGAATGAATGTATGCTAGGTGAGAAACTTGACCACATGGGAGATTTGCGGAGATTTTGGAATGAAATTTACCACCCTGTCACATACCACTCCATCACATTTTATTGTGACAGGATGGTAAAATTGAATCCCAAAATGTCCACTGATAAAAATCACATTCTAGGGGGTAAAACGTGTTTTTTGGTGGGGTTCCCTTGGTAAAATGTGCATTCCAAGGGCTAAATATCATGTTATTTGGGTTTGCTTCAATCCGCAGACATGAAAAACAACCTGCGGCAACAGTGTAAAAGTAGCCCAATTCCACGGGAAAACCACAGACTTGGCAACACTGTTTGGTTCATTCATTCACTCATTCACTATATCACTCACAAACTTACTACTCACTATCGCTATAGAAGGAAAGAAAATGCGCTGACAAATACAGAAAAAGTGCTTAAATAACAATGACTCTCCTCATTCAAAAATAAATGAATTAACTAATATAGGCAGAGTACGCTCTAAAATCAGAAAGATAAGTACACTGTTATGATGCTCTTTTCAGTATTTCAGAGCATGAGCAAAGTTTTCCATTACATCTCCAATTTCAATGTCTCCCCTCCCCCAGTTTTAAGGTTTAAAACTAGCAGATCATATAGAGAAACACTTTATCCATACCACCCTGTCACAGTGAACCACCCCGTCACAGGGTCATTTTGTTAAAAGTTTATGGAAAGGAAATGAAATATTACATAAATTAATGTTGAATGATGTTCTTGTTGTGTGGACTATTCAGATAAATGTAACTTTATTTGTATTTTTTAAGTGAATTCATTTTTTCAGTACAAACACTGAGGCCAAGATAAAAATCTAAGATGGTTTCCAAAAAAGGGACATTTTACTTTTAGTAAAACATTTCTTGTTTTACTACTCCATTGGTGTACATATTGTCCGTGACGGGGTGGTACAAGAATGGCTTCCTTGCCTGAATAAAAAGAATAATATTAATAAAGATTTTGTGCTTGAGGTGGGAAAATAATTTTTTTTTTTTTTAGAGGATTTACATATCTTTGTTTAAAAAAAAGTTTGTTCCTAATAAAAATTTTGAAGAATGCAAAGTGGGAATGGCACCCGTTTCGTAGAATGACTCATATAATACATTTTTGATATTTCAAGTTGTATAAATTAACATTAGTTAATATATTATGAACTAATATGTATTAACAGTGAATAACAGTATGTTTATAAATTAATAATAATCTAGATAACAAATGCTATAAAGTATTGTTCATTGTTAGTTCATGATACCCAATACATTAACTAATGAATTGAACGTTACTGTGGTGTTAATATTGGACGTAATCAAGTTCCATTTAATTTTGCTGTTGTGATGTCACTTTACTATTTTAAGGATCATTTTTATGTTCATAGTCTGTTTGTAGTAGGGGTATAATGGTACACGTTTTTGTACCGAAAATTTTCGGTGTCTTTCGGTTCGGTACACGTGTACTGATGAATACAGAGTTGTATAGCCCATTAACCACTTTTAACCACCATTAACCACCAATAATCGCAGTAAGCTCTGTGTTTTGTTACTTTCGATAAGAAAAAGTCTCATCCCCATTTTATCACGAAATTCAAACAATAAATGCCGTTTTGTCGCTCTTTGATGTGGTGTGACAGATCATTGTACAGCCTTAACTGAACTTAAATGAACATCTGAAGGTATGTTGAAAGATACAGTACAACTTACTGAAAGTTAATGCGAAAACTGCCTTATATGCAATTTACATGTTTGCATACAATTTGTATGTGAGTATTGATTATTATATCTAAAAATTAACAAGTTAATTCTGTTGTTAATTGTAACCTTTAATATTATAGTAATGTGCAAGAAAGTGCTCCTTATATATATAGTCATCTTTAAGAAAATTCAGTTTATTTAAAGACAGAGACAAGTTCAGTAAACCATTGTTTAATAAAAAGGAAAAAATGCAATTTTATGTTTAGTTTTCTCCCTCCTGCTGTATTGAATTTGTACCGAACCGTGACTTCAATACCGGGATATGTACCGAACCGTGACTTCGATACCGGGATATGTACCGAACTGTCATTTTTGCGTACGTTACACCCCTAGTTTGTAGTAATAGCTACAGAAATATGTGCATATATTAGATCTCATTTTTCACTTTTATTTAAAGAGGTGCATTCATATGCATATATGATATGAAATTATTTTTTGCCTATTCAACTGTAGTATCCAGTATTTTGCATTTTGTTCTAAAGAATAATTGGGATATTCAGTTTTAGTAACTCACTTAGAACGCACACACACAAGCGCGCACAGTCTTATAGGGACTCTAAATAACAATGATTTTTATACTGTACATACTATATATTCTATCCCCTAACCCTAACCATACCCCTAAACCTATCCATCACATAAAACTTCTGCATTTTTACTTTTTCAAACACACACTCACACACACAGACACACACACAAAATTGCACCGACCAGCTTATAGTGGTTTGTGACTTTACTGTACACAGTGAGAAACAATATAAAAAGAAAAATGATTGTGCCTCTGGAGAGATCACACATCTCTCTGTGATAGCTGTTGTTCATAATACAGTAAATATTCAAATCAGGATACACATCTAGTCTCTATGCATACTCAAGAGGTGAACATTCATACATAATTCTAATTATTTTTTATAAACAACTTTTTTTTGCAACTGAATTTTGAAAAAATTGAAAAAAAAAAATCAAAGGAAAAATAGGAGAAAAGAAATTACAGGAATAGTTTCAGATTTTTTTTTTTTTTTTTTTTTTTACAGTTAGACCTCTTTTTACTGTCAAACCAGTTTTTGATTCTGATTCTAGCTTTGTGTTTTTCCCCCTTAGAATCATCAGTACATGCTGCCATAAGTGAAAACCCCTAGATCAGTAAAACCTCTAGACAAGATACAACAAATATATGTTGACTTTGGGCATTTATTAAATCATATGGTATGTATTCAAGCGGAGATTATTTGATTCCCTATACTAGAGTGCGAGTATACAGGCCCGTGTCCCTCTGTGAAACATGCCAGCATGTATCTGAGTTACACAGCAGCTAGAGGAGAAAAAGACAAGCACGTAACCAGTGAGTTAGACATCAGACTGAGAGTTAAACGGATTAGAAATGTGAAAGAAAAGGTCTGTCTGTGGATCAAAAGTCCTAGACTATGAACATAAATAAAAAATACAAACAAAAATGCAGCTGATTATTGTTTCAGAAGTTAACATAAAACATTTACTTTTCTCCACAGATGAGAACAATGTAGCAAACTGTATAAAATACCCAAATTCACAAATAAGAGAGTCTTCAGTCCCATTGTCCCAATGACCCTGTGGTATTAGAGAGAAACAGCACTCTTCAGATATAAAAATAGATTTCTCGTCTTTTAAAATCCCCTTAATACTTGAGAAATGATGCTGTTCCTCTTGTAAAAGAAGACAGCACCGCTCTCTGATCACCTCTGTCGACCCCTTTAGGCTTTCGTATATTTTGCATAATTTGTAATATATTTCCTTCTTGAAAATTTTGCAATTAAAACCATAAATACATACCTTACATTGGACAACATAAAGAAGGACGGAACAAAACGCAGTAGCTTCCGAGCAAAACGACAGTAGCTAAAATCAAACGAGGAATATTTCAGTCCATTTCGGAAGAAGGTAGAAAAAAAAAACCCTAAACAAAATCTCAATCAAATGTCCATGTCAAACCTAAAAAAGAGGAAAAAGAGACAAAACAAAAGCATCAAGCATTAACGAGTAAAAATAGATGGCGTGATCAAACCGAACATGGAGACAGGAAGACAGCGTTGCTACAAATATAACGCTAACATCTACACGAGACCCTGTATACCTCCGTGTGGTGTGACTTTATATGCTCAGTTCACGCCTACAGATACGGCACTACGTCGTCCCTCGCCACTGGAGCAATGCCCAAAAGAAGACTCACATCCTCAGACCCACTTAGCGTGGACAGAACGATCATTTTGCTCACAGGAACCCACTAACCTCATTGTGTCCTGTGCTATATGCCAGCTTATTTAGTCCCCCGTGTGCCAGGTGGCCCATACTGAGTATGTTTCACTTCCTCTGTCTTTACCAGATGACGCTGGAGATGCTCGTCTCTCTGGGCAGCAGCGGGAGCATGGCATTGTTGCCGTGGTGCTCGTCCAGACTGTGTTGGCGCAGGGTTTTGTTGTTGACGGGTCGCTGGCCATTCAGGAGGGTGAGGGGCAGGTTGCAGTAGGTGTGCTGGGGTGGCAGCGTGCCTCCGGCCGTGAAGGGCAGCTCGTAGTCGTAGCTGCGGTAGTGCGAGTGTTTCTGCCGTGCCAGCGAGTGCGAGCGGTACGAGCTCCGCAGGGACGGCCGCAGCTCGGGGTGAGCCGGCGCCAAGGCGGCGGACGTGGCCGTGGCCATGGAGATGGCCGAGACGGTCTGCAGGTCGGCGAAGGGGCCGGGTTCGCTGGCGTCCAGTGCGTGATTGGTGAGGGTTTGCTGGGGGCGGCGGTACGGCATGGTGTAGCGGAGCTGCTTCCAGAAGCGTGAGCCGGGCTTGTTGCTCTGCGGGCCGTTCCAGTGCACCACGCTCAGACATTTAATGGACTGTTTTAACTCCTCCACTTCCTGGTAGTTAATGACTCCTCGCAGATCGGCACACTCAATTAAGATCACTTTAATGTCTCCTGAAACCAGAGAGTTGCGCAGACGGGACTCCAGCTCAAATATACTCCACCCGCGACGCAGCACGTAGCTCGGGGTCAGCACGATGATCAGGCGTTTACTCATGTCTACACAGCGGGACACGTCCTCTATGTAAGCTACATGACAGACAAAGAAAGAAACTGTAATACCAAAATAACAGATCGTATGATGGCTGAAAATAATGCACATTTAAAGACAAACACACATTTAAGACACAACAACCACACTCATTCATGAACAACAATCTGTGCGTACGCGTGTTTTTGCATTCAAACAATGTTGTACCTCTAAGAAGATGTGTGTCATCCTGGTAATGTTGACTGCTCATACCTGGACATAAACATTCAGCTTTCAGACACAGCACACATACAGGGCAAAAACACCTGACATATGATGAAAACAAACACAGTGTCACATAAACGGACTCTGATGGCTAACAAAAAAAAAGAAAGAAGATTTTTATTATTATTGTACTTGCCCACATTTGGAATATTAATAATTGTTTAAATTATTGTTTGCTTCTTCAGAAAGTTTTAAGACTAAAAGTTTTATTTTTTGACTAAACTATTTTCTAGTCAACATAAGGTTTTCTGATCATATTAATGCTGATGAGGGAGTTTAATTAGATTTAATCACAAATGATTAAATTAGTTTGCAGTATTAGGAAGCAAGGTAAATCCAGTGCTGCTTGCATGTTCATGAGATGAAAATGTCACACTTCATTACGAATGATCAAAGAGTTTTCATTAGTTCTGTACAATTAGTGCTGTTTGTCAAATCTGTGTCTACACAACCTTTTTTGTGATTGTTGTGGGTTTCTGAATACGCTTCTAAAACTTTACAAGAAACTAATTTCTCTGATTATTTCTGAAATTCCTGTGAGCTTCTGGCTTGTGCTAATGAAAATGTTTAAGACAACATTTACAAACACACTAACAAAGACATACATGCATTCACACAAAACACACATTCTGCACATACTGCTGGTAGGAATGAGATCTCGGTCAGGGATGAAGAGTTTGTATCCATAATGTTTCTCCAGGACATCAGGGAGAATCTCCAGAGCAAAGCGCTCCTCCTCCTGTAATTCCTGACCCCACTGATCCAGCTCCACCTTACTATAGGACAAGTACGCATCATACTCTTTATTTTCTGAAGAGAAAAGTAAGAAAGAAAGAAAGAAAGAAAGAAAGAAATTAGAGGCTTTCACAAAATATTCTGGAAGTGTTACAATGCTTCTGATGAAAAAAAAAAATTGTCCAAATTGTAATTACATACAGTAACAATCTGAAACAAATATGTGATTGCTGCAGTGTTGTGTTTGGTAGCTCCTGTAGGGGGAGTGATTGTGCTTTACCTCCGTCTGTATCCTCCCCACCAAAATGATGCCTGTAGCAGAGCAGCAGCTCAATCCTGTAGCACTTATACACAGACAATAACAATGCCAACAGCAGAAGAATCGCACCCAGACCACCGGCCAACTCAACGGTGTACATCAGCTCCACTGAGAGACACAAAATGGAAAGAGAGACAAAATAAAGTTCTCTAAGCTGACAGTTCTTCCTGGAATACATTAACATTAGCATAGAATGCATTCAAACTCTTCAGCCTGTCAAAATACTGTGCTGGTAACATGAGTACTGGGTAACATAAGCTGGTAATTCCACATACAAATTAAAGAATACTATGGTATTGCCATCATATTAGTGTCCAATAAACATGGTATACATCATATAGTCCTCTCATATAATGGCTGCTCTGCTGGAAAATACCAGGATATTTTTAGTTTTTAAATGCTGTAGCTGTATAGAGTGCAACAGTGCCCATACACTTTTTCAGTGGCCTTGGTTCTGGAAGTATTTTTCCCATTTATTTTTTCACATAGATATGTTTAGGGATAGTTCACCCAAAAATGAAAATTCTGTTATCATTTACTCACCCTCAAGCTGTTCCAAACCTGTATACATTTCTTTCGTATGCTGAACATAAAGGAAGATATTTTGAAGAATATGGGAAATTGAACAGTTCTGGGGCACCATTGACTTCCATAGTATATTTTTTTTCCTACGATGGAAGTCAATGGTGCCCCAAAGCAGCCTGGTTACAAACTTTCTTCAAAATATCTTCCTTTATGTTCAGCAGAAGAAAGAAACTCATACAGGTTTGGAACAACTTAAGGGTGAGTAAATGATGACAGAATTTTCATTTTTGGGTGAACTATCCCTTTGAGAGTAATAAGCCATAAACCAAACCAACCAGCTATGAGCTGTGAGGAATCAAAACAATTACAATCTTTGATCTGAAGCAAACTGAACAAAAAGAAGGCTTTGATGAGGTAAAGAACTACAAATCCATGAAGCATTGTGAATGAAAATCGAATTAAAAAACGAAATATAACACTAAGATTTGGCCAGAGACTTGAAAATAAGATGTTGATTATATATAGAAACAATATATTTTACATTTATTTAAACATGCATATTACGCATACAAATATTTCAGTAGTTTGAGAGCATAGAGAAACTGACTCTGCATCATTCACAGTGCTTCATGAGAGTGGATGAGTCTTTATGCCACAATTTGTTTGTCAAGATTCTCTGCAGAATCATGGGTATGGTCTTTTTCCACTAGGAATTCCGCTGTTGAACATGATTTAAAATTTAAAAAAAGTTGAATGCTGGCTGGTGGCTTTAACAAAACCATTGATTAACAACCCCATAGCTCAAGGTTTATAAGTTAAGTTAAAAATCAATTCCCCTATGGTGAAAATGAATGGAATTTTTACTTACAGAACCTAAATGTTGCACTCTATCACAGAAACATTTCATGTCTAGAATACTATTTCATCTGTTTTGTAACCATGGCAATTTCAGTTGGAAGATTCAATTCTTGTCAGATTTTAATTTAAGACTTAAGTAATTTTTTAGCAATATGGTCCCTGATCCCTAGCATAGGATTCTAGGGTTGCATCAGGCTTCATGGCTAGATAAACCGGCAAGACTTCCTTTGTCAGTTCACTAGCAAATCTACCAGCCAGATCAGCACCAAACCAGCCTGGACCAGCATGGAAATTCATGCTGCGCTAAGGACATACACAAGGGGTGAGAAATGCAAAATGACTTCAGAATGATTAAGCGCTAATGATGTTCATATTGTTCAAAGCTCCTCTGTGCTACAGCTAATGGAGGAAAACACGCAAGATATACTCAGATGCTTCAGAGAAGCTGAAGATTGTGAAAGCATGTGTGTTTGAGTGCTCAGCAATGAGCTGAAGGAGAGAGAGGGGGTGCATATGAGAGATTTGGTTTGTGTGTGTGCTTTGAGATTATCTGCAGAAATATGTGTGTACGGCTAAGACGAGTTGAAAGAGAGAAAGTGTGTGTGTTTATTCATTTGTGTGTGTGTGAGAACAGTTGAATGAGTTTTGAGTTGGGCTGAGAGGGAGAGAATATGTGTGAACTGCTGAAGCCGTCTCCTCCTCTGAACTGCCATTAAAAGAGAAGATAGGAAGCCTTCAAAGCAGCTCTCTCTAAAAGAGAGTGAATTTTAGATGCTGATGCATTTCCCAAAAGGAGAGAAAGAAAGAGACAGACAGAGAAGAGGAGGGAGACACAGGAACATGCTGTGCTGTTTATGTAAAGAAATCCCACAGCACATTAAAGGGATAGTTTACCCCAAAATGAAAATTCTGTCATAATTTACTCAACCTCATGTTGTTCCAAACCTGTATGACTTTGAAGAACATCCAAGCTGCTTTTTTTTCTCCATACAACAAAAATATATACACAAAAGTATAAAGTCACTAGTAGGTGACTGTCAAAATATTGATTTTATTTGATAGAAAAAAATATTTTTATTATTGTTCAATATTCATTCATTCATTAATTTTTTTCTAGGTACTTCAAGGTATTCTTAGTTATTACGTGACATTCAAATATAGTGATGAGATGTAGAGACATTAAACTCCTCCTCCCAGTGGATACATTAGTAAATAACTAGTGTGGTGAAAACATGCCTGAGCTTTAAAAGTAAACACTTTGACCACTATGTTTCTCCCATATTAAGGGGAACAATGTGTAACAATATGCAAGGTGCTCTGTGGCACAGACATAGGGTCCTTCTGCACAGCCGTGCAGACTTTCAAGAGAGTCTGGTTACTTAATCACCCACTAAACAAACCACATCAGTGCGGTAGCGCTACATGCCACACCCACTGCAGATAAACACTGAATTAAATATGCTCCTTACCAGTTCCGTTGACCGAGCCAATGAAAGCTATAAGCTGCATCTTATTTCGAAGGCTGCATCCTCCAGAGGTCGCATTTGAAGGCTGCATATGTCATCAAGGATGTCTTATTTTTAAAAAAGTAACCGTAATAAAATTGACTGTTTACACCTCGTGAGGTGTAAAATACTGTAATTTCTTCTTTACTTTGAAATCTAAGGTTACCTTTCTTAAACCTTTCAGTTCATCAGCAAAGTCAAGATCTTCCAGTGTTGAGAAGAGAGTCCATCTGATGCCTTTTGGTTGGCCTATGGTTGTCTGTTGCATCAGCCAGTTGATGGTTATGTTGAAGAGCAGTGGTGACATTACGCATCCTTTTTTGACTCCTGTCTTCAGTTCAAAATTGTGATTGCTATTTCCTACTTTGCATGTGAAGTTAGTGTAGAAACTCTTGATAAGAAGAATGATCTGTAGTGGAATCCTGTATGCGCAGAGTACACGCCATAGACACGCCATGTCCCTGTGGATGCTGTCAAAAGCCTTCTCGAATTCCATGAAGTTGATGTAAAGTTGTCTCTGCACTTTTTCAATGATGTTGTGCATGGTGAATATCTGGTCAGCATATCATCTTCCTTTCCTGAATCCTGCCTGTTCTTTCCTGAGTTGTTCGTCTACTGCATCTGAGATTCGTTAAACAATGATCTTCGCCAGAATTTTACTTGGAATTGACAAAATGGTGATACCACACCAGTTGTTGCAGTTATTCCAGGCACCCTTGTTAGGAATCTTCACAATGATCCCATCTGTCCAATCGTCTTGTATCTTCTCCTCCCATATGACTTCAAAAAGTGGCTGCAGCATTTTGGCTGTAATTTCTGGGTAACTCTGCGATGAGGTTGTCCTGTCCAGGTGCTTTTCTGTTCTTGAGGGATCTGATGGCTAAGATGATTTCTTCTTTCTTTGGTGGTGCAATATTGACAGTTTCTAGCTCTAGCTCATCTAGCTCTAGCTCATCTAAAATCTAGCTCAGTTTCTGCTTCTTGTATGTCAGCCTCTGCTGTTGGTCGTGGCCTATTCAAGATTTCACTAAAGTGCTCTGCCCATTGAGCTTCCTGTTTTGCTTCTGATGTAAGGAGTTGCCCCTGCTTGTCTGTGATTGGTACATCAGTAGCTCCACTATACTTAATGTAGGCTATATTGGTGATCTTGAACACCTTGCCTTGTTCACCTCTGTTGGCTGCTGCTTCTGCTTGGCTTTAAAAGATTGTCAATATAGGTTCGCTTATCTGTTCTTGACATTTTCTTTACTGTTTGATCTACTTTCTTGTACTGCATTTTGTATTTCTCTTGCAACCTCTGTGACTTGGGAGTTTTTTATTTATGGCTCTTCTGTTTTCTATGGCTTTCCAGGTATCTGCTGTAATCCTCTCTCTTCTCTTCTTTTGTTTTCTCAGGCTTGCTTTACTGGTTTCAAAGTATGCTGCTCTGACTTGCTCCCACTTGGTGTTGACTTCATATAAGTCTGGCAGCGTGAAGTCCGCAGTGTCCACCAGAGCTTGGAATCTGTTCTTCAGCTGTAAAATAAAAATGTTCTTCACTCTAGGATCACCTAGTTTCAGTGCTGCTATGACCAGATGGTGGTCACTTCCGATGTAACTGATGTAACTTGAGCCAGTTTTCCGGTTTCAAACATGGTTTGCACATTCCAGAATCTTATCCTGCTCTTGTATTTGGCATTCAGGACTTCCATCCTCCTGTCAGTGGCATCTACTGGCAATCGCACATGTACCGCTCACGCTCAATGGTAAAACGATGTTTGCTCAAATGCGGAGTGCATAATCCTAAATCACAATTGCAATTAGGCTTGCTACGGTAGTCGGTGTTACCAGTGTTCAGTTGCAACACTGGTTTCACCACTTGCCCAAATGTCTCTCAAAAATGAGATGCGTGTCAGATCCGCGTCATGTGCAGCAGCGGCAGATCTTAAAGTGTCAACAATGTTAATCAAAGAACAAAGACAGAAAGAGATTACTTACTGCTCTTGACTAAAGAAATTAAACATTCTGTTCCTTATTTATTTGGTTCCACAGTTTCCGCGGTTGATATTCAGTTTTTTATATAAACTTTGTGTTCTTATGCGTTTTGTTAATAAACGTTCTATGTTTATTATAAGACAGTTTGTCATTGTACTGTTTTGTTGTTGTGTTTTCCAATTAGAATAATAACCCACTGGCAAGCAATTGCCGCTGATTTGAAAGCGAAAGTAAAATGCACACTACCGCAGAGGCATTCAAAAGCAATTTAAAAAAAGATGTGGAGGCCCCGCCCCCTGCGCCCCGGTGACACCGATATTAACGGTGTTGTCACATGTCAATTAACCGGTGGGAAAATTTTCTCACCGTCACATCCCTAATTGCAATATATCTGCAATTCAACATGCTTTATTTATATATAAACAAAGTGGTGCATTCTGTGCAGGTAATGCTGATGTAACTATACATACAGTATTATTGCACTTGTTTGTACTTAGGTAATTAACACTGTTTAACAAGTCTGGTGAACAAGTCTATGGCAGTGTAATTAAATACAGTATGTGTTATAAATAAACACTAAGTCAGCCTTTCTGGAAATGCTGTAGGTACATTCAAACTTTTAGTATGATTGTTTTGAACACATAAAACTGTGCTGCGTAACTGCGTTTACCCTATCATTTAATTCGACAAATAAAGTGACATAATGTGACAAAGTAAGAGTAGTAATTCAGCATTAAACACTACTATGTTACTTGCGGCTAATTCATTAGAACGAAATAAAATCGTGATCAAACATAAAGGTTATAAAACTATTTCATTATCTCATCCATGAACATGATTTGTGATTACCCTTGGATTGATTTCCATCAGCAGTGGAAGTGACGACGACAACTCCCATCATTCCCCGCTCCTTCACAGTGTTATCAAGCTACGCCTTTGTTATTGTTTTGAATATGCGGTGACCTCTAGCGGCGAAAATTACATACTTTGCCTTTAAGTCTGCCTGTCACTTGCTCAAGTTATTGCGAATGGACTTGAATAGTTTGCATGAGCGTCCACAGCTAGTCATCAATCACCTTTGTGATTTTCTCAGTCATTTCTTGTAGTGCTCTGGATAACGCTGGGTCAAGCCACTGTCACCCATGTGCTGTTTATTGCCTACCGTGTACACAGGTAGATCTTTTTTTTTTGGTCAAGTTTCTTTGTAGGTTTTGGCATTTTCAGAAAAGAGTCAGGTCAGAAATTTTCTAGAGATATAATACTTTAAGTTGCATTGCCAAAAATTGCAAAATTACGTACTCAACGGATCTAGTGAGAGAAAATATAATGAGTGTAGCAGGAGTGTCAGCGAAAGCGTCCACCCCCATTCATTCATAAATGAAGTGTTTTGATAAAAGTAAGAAATCTTTCTTGTGCACCAAATTAGCATTATTAGAATGATTTCTGAAGGAGCATGTGACACTTGTTTTTTTTGGACAGCCCCTGGTCACTGTCTGTTGAAAAAGATCTGCCTCAACATTCTTCGAAACATCTCTTGAAAATCTCTTAAACAACATAAGAGTGAGTAAATAACGAAATTTTCATTAGGAGTGAACTGTTCCTTTAAATGAGAAGCAGCTGGTATGACTCAGTTGAGTTCATGTGTCTTACAGTTGAATGTGTTACCTCGTTTCCCAATCTGTACATTGGCTTGTCGTCTCCCATTGCCGTTTTCCGCATAACAGGAATAATTACCCAGATCTACCTCCTCCAATGAGTCTATGGTCAGAGTAATGGACACTTCCTGTTCACCCAGGTGTTCTCTGACGGTCCTGGTGAAGAGAATGAAACGATGAGCTATTGTTCACTATGGGTTGTGGAATCAAAGTTTTTTAATTAGACCCTTTTGACAGAGGATTTTGGGGATAAATTTTAGACTGAGCAGCTTGTAGAGATTAGACATTTTGGGAGGAAGGGCTTTGGGTTTGGTCGGCACTCAACAAATGGTGCTCTCATTTAATTATAACAAAACATTCACTCTCTTGTTTGTCCTGGCTGAATCATTTGAAACTGAAATTTCATTTAAAAGATGCTGACATCGCGGCTCCTTAACTGCATGTAAATGCAAATGCATTTGGTGCATGGTGCGCGATACATTTTGCTGTGTTATTAGGATGTATTCAGAGCCGCTCTGATCCAGCTCTCTTTCAGACAGGGGAATTAATAATAGTGTGTCATCACAGCGACCACCCCTGCTAGATATAAATAGGCTCATATACAAGCTTGTGATATCAGTAATTGAAAATGTACTGTCGACATCTCAGTGAACATTTAAAGTAAGCTTTACTTTGCACCATCTATCGTATTGAATAAGCGATTTCACAGTGGAAGCTAGTTTTAAAAGCAACTGTTTCTTGTATTCCATTAAAAAACAGTGTGGTGGAACAGTTATAGCAATACCTTCGAACGTTGATATATACCATGGTACCGAATGATAACCTTATTCTTTTACCATGTTATTTTACATTGAACCTCAAAGTATTTTTGTTAGTAAACAGCCTGAATATAATGCTCCACCAGCTAAACCATTACTAACTGTAAATATAAATTTGGTAAAATATTTTATATTGATAAACAAATAAATACCGGTCTTAGCTGTTTTTATACACTTAATGCGCAATATTCTTGCAATTCTTGCAATTTCCACATGCTTTTCAGTAAGACATCATTAATTTAGCACATAGGCTACTTTTTAAAGAATTTTTTGTTTGTTTTTTTGCTCTCGCTTCCAGTGTGTTGCTTCTTACTTGATTTCACTCTCTCGAATACGACTCTGGTCCATGTCCTCAATGAACTTCTCTCCTTTCATCCAGTAAACAAGTGGACTGATGTCCCCACTGTACCCAAAAAAAGCTCGGCATGTCAGGTTCAGCATGCTTCCTGCAGGGGGAAGGGAGGTTTGTGATTAAACATTGATACCAAACTTACTTTTGTTTTGATTCAAAGTTCCTCTGCCCAGGGATTGTTGCCTTGTGTAAGAAAATGTAGGGCCCATACTGTGTTTGTGAAGCCAGAGACAATTTCCCTGCACTGGCCACTAGGGGGTCTCCATGTAATCGATGGCAGCTGACAAGCTCACAATGGCTTATTGTCGGTTAATGAGACTCACCACCCGTGTGCTTGAAAATGGTAATCGTAGTCATGGAGTTTTTTCTTGACAATACACTATAGTAGCATTTAAAATGCAGTTTATTTTAAGTTCTTTGAATTTAATTTATTTAAGGTTTCTTTAAAACACCCTTAATGGGATAGTTCACCCAACTCTGTCATCATTTACTCACAAATATGATGCTCCAAATCTTCCAAGCCTTTTCTTTCTTTTGCGAAACAGCCTGTTATGAAGAATGTTGGCAATTAAACCATTTCGGATCCAATTGACTTCTATTGTATTTTTTTGTCTATGCAATTGAAGTCAATGAGAACCAAGCAGTCTTCTTTTATGGTCCACAGAAGAAAAAGTCTTACAGGTTTGGAACAACATGATGATGAGTAAATGATGATAGAACATACAATATTTAACCGTAGGTTCCTGCTCTGTCTCTTATCCATCCTTGGTCTGAAAAAGGTTGAAGAGCCTTGATTTAAAGTATTTATATGGTGTACAAATGATTGATGTATACTATTTCCTCCAGATAACATATAAAATGTACTTATTCCCCTTTACTTTGAATTGAAGTATTTGAACTCCTTTAAGTTTACTTTTAAACTCTTTCAAAGCATCAGGATCAGTGAGATCTATATTTCTAAAGCAAGAGACTTCAACAGGGGTCTGCTAACCCTAAGGGACTGGGCAATTATTTTTTGATGTCAAGCTAATTTTTGAGGGGGAAAAAAATGAAAAAAAAAATTCAGCATTGCATTAAAAATTAAAATGCAAAACTGAGAACTACAGTTCCCAAAAACAGTGAGTTTATTTTACTTTATGAACATGTTTATCTTCAGTGGTTTGAAGTGCTGTTTCTTTCTTTCTTAAGTTGCGGTCGAGGTGGTTTTTCCGCCTTAAGGTTGTGATGTTTGTCAGTTGTTTGACGTTAATTAGGCATGTCTTTAGACTACCAACGAATAAGGCCCAGCACCAGGGAAAATCATGCTCTGGGCCCCCAAACAACCCAGAAATAGCGTCTGTCTCTCACCAGGACATGAAGTTCATGTGGAGCATCTGATCAAAGAGATACTGAGACCATGAGCGTGTAAAACAGCACTATACACGCACACTGTGAATGGCATCACGTCACAGAAATTTAACTGATACTGGGTTTGATGTATTGTTGACATATAATAATAAACACAAATTACATTCATGGAATTCTAATGCTCAGACATTCACAGTTTGAAACCTCTAAACCAATTACATTTACATTTAATCATTTAGCAGACGCTTTTATCCAAAGCGACTTTCAAATAAGGGAAAACACAAGCTATTTATCATACAGGAGCCAGCAACATTAGCAGTGCCACAATACTGAATTTCAAGAGTAAACAAAAGCTAGAGCAGAAGTGTAACTGCAGAAGAGTAGAGAAAAGAGATTTGAATTTGATTAGGATGTCAGTGGAGCAAGACCGAGAGGGGTAAGATGTGGGCCCTCTCCCATCGGTTAATGACCAGATACATCGGCGTGTTCTTAAATTGTGCCAAGCTTAATTGAGCTAGTTTGAAGGCCGGCCAAAACAGCACTGCAGTACCCCAGTCTCGAAATGACAAGATCCTGGATTAGGAGCAGCCCTTTGACCTGTATGCGACCTACACAATAGAACACCCTAGCAACCACCTACAACCACAAAGAAACAAACTAACAACCACTCAGAACAACTTCGAAAACTGCATATCCTTGCAAAATTTAAATAATGTTACTGTACAAACCTGAGTTAGCACTCTGTCCAACTGTGCTATCTTTTCTATCTGATCAGGCTTGTTATTTTCCTTGTGGATGCTGAAAATCTGACATACGTTCATTGAAACTTTCTAAATCATCTATCTTTTTGGTCTCTAGTTTTCTGGCTTTGTATCTTTTTCTCAAACCCTTAATGCGGTTATAAATGCTTAATGCTCTATAACCTTGAAAATTCAAGACTTTTAAAAAGCATTTTTTTTTTTTAACTTTCAGGCAAAGCTTTGTCAAGTTTGTCTTGACACACTTTCCTTTTCTAGATATTACAGTGCTTGCAAGGCAGTACAGATATTCCTTTGAAATTCCTCAAACACTATATTTTGTTGTTGTTTTTCTTATTCTTTATCTCTTTCGTAAATTTTTGCCATAACTTCAACACAAACTGTTACGTAGACAGTTATTTACACTTCATTCAAGGAATCAATCAAAGGAATGGGGATGGTAAGATTTTCTGATGTTTTTGACTCTCATCCTCACCATGGCTGCGTTTATTTGATCAAAAATACAGTAAAAACAGTAATATAGTGACATATGATCACAATTGAACAGTTTTCTATTTAAATATATTCTAAAATGTAATGTATTCCTGTGATGTTAAAGCTGAATTTTCAGCATCATTACTCCAGTCTTCAGTGTCACATGATCCTTCAGAAATCATTCTGATGCTGATAATATTTTTGTGAAAACTGTGATGCACATCTTTCCAAGATTTCTTTCTTATATCTATTTGCATACATAATTCTGATTGGTCTAATCATATGTTGTGTGTTTATTCTCGTGCGCAGCCATGTGTATGCTGATTGCCATGATAACAGCAAAGCAGCTCTGATGCGGCATTTCTTAACTCATAACTATGTGTAAACTCAAGCTTAACTAATACTTTAACACTATTAATTTGCTGACTTACAAGCTCTGGTATTTCGTCTAGAAAATGCAAATCTAGTTGTTGTCTCCTCTGTTATCACCCCAAACTCATCTGCCTTCTAATCAGGGGATAATGCACTACAGATATGGAATAATTTAGCAATTTCAATACATCATTTAAAAGCTGATGTTTAATAAGGTCTGCCACCAGAGAGAGCTCTAAGCTCTATCCAGGGCCATTGTGCTGTTTTGAGTGTGTTTCTGAATGTATTTGAATGAAAGGCAAGTGTACTGAGCTGTTAGCTTGCGGTGTTTCGCTCCATTTACCAACACAGCCGAAACACTGACCAAGCATTCCTTTGCAAACACACACACAAACACGCAGGTCTAAAGACATCACACAGCCATGAATGAACGAATAGAGACCTACGTCAACATTATGACCTTCACTGAGAATTCACTTCACTTAAAGAATGAATCTCACAGCACTGCTGCTTTAGCAGACTGAATGCACAGATTTCTTTGTATCCATCTTTTTCCCCCCTCCTCCAATTCTTCAGCTGATTTGTTCCTCAGCAGTGCAACCCAACGGGGACATGTAAGACTTTAATTATCTGTATAGAATAGGGCTTTGTGAACAGGTACTCCTCCGCAGATCCTTTCATACTCCCTGTCCTCCCCTCATCCTTTCTTTCTGATGTCATAATAGAGACCCTGCCTCAGCACCTCTCTCACCGATGTTACAGCGTGTGTGTCTGACACTGAAAGAGTGTGCAAATGAGAGAGAAAAGACAATTAGTGCAGTTTAATCCGTTTTTTAGAGCTGTGAGCACATTTGAATTGTAAAGGGAGATTCGTGAACAAAGAGAAAGTTTTCTATTATAAAACACAGACTCTCACACACACATTTGATTTAAGCACCAACTATTCTAGAGGTTTTAAAACGGTCCCAAAATACAAAAGTGCACATACTGACACATATGTGTCCCCTCCCCCTCACACAGGCGGCATTTCTCCAGAGGATCTGTTTCAATCTCCAAAATAAATCTAAATCCAGATATATCAACGCGTCAGCAGGCCCTTACGTATTCAACCCACTGCTTCTATTCTTCTCTCTCAGCATTCTCTCTCTCTCTCCGTACAGCTTTCTTCCACTGACAGCGGGATCAAACTCCGTCAGACCCCTGGGAGATCATGTGTGGAAATCGCACACGTCACATGACTTCCTGTTGGTACGTGACTATAGCACAAGGCTGATTAACTGCGGTAGGCAGTTTTGGAGAATAAATCACATTAGGATGGACTGAGGAGTCAATAAGAGAGTCAATTCAATACATTCAAATGTGGGAACCAATTCAGTTTGCCTTTAAACATGGTTCAAGGTTTGGCTGGTCAGCAAAAGTAGCCATGTATTCTGACTGAAAAAATTGCAAGCATCATAAAAATCTATATGGGTTACTGACGAATAAGGTTTAAGTGGAGGTATAATCGAGGTATAATACATTTTGTTTTATTAAGTGCTAACAATGAGATTACGTGGTTTTTATAATCATTTAACACTGCTTTTGTCATATTTGTCACCAAAAAAGTCATTCGGTTTAACCAAAATTTCGGTTTTACCGAAAGACACTTTTGGTTATACTGAATGACGATATTTTCAAACAGTGCTAACAGGCTGATATCTAGCTAGCTAGCTAGTTAGATTGCTAGCTAGTTAGCAAAAGGATAATCAAACATATTATATTTAGTACAAGTTTTTATAACAACATTTTCCATGTTTTATAGCGGTTGTACCGAATGACCTGATGTTTTGGGACATGCGTATCAGCAAGTGAAAACATGATTTTTTTCAAATAAGAGAGTGTTAGTAACTTTGCTTCACAACCATGTGGTCCTTTGCAGGTGTCTGAATGTCACATGATATTGAATGCATGACTTGATCCAAAATGGTCCCTTTATATTGGTTACTCCAAATGACATCAACAAAATTCTTTTTTCCGGACATTCTTTCTCATAACAAAGCAAAGACTTCTACACATAATTTTAATACCATTTTGCACTATGTTGACATATGATGTTATAAAATCATGCCAGAATAAAAAATATATATATTTATTCCATTTTAAGATATTTTAATCACTAATGAAATGGCTGTATTGGCCTTTAGACGGTTAAACCGAATGACCTTTTGACACTTCAAAATCTTTAAAATACCTTTATATGTAGCAAAATATAATTAAAACCTTTGATTCAATAAAAGTAATCTAGTTGTACTGCCTTACATACTTTGGATGTCATAACTTTGTTTTTTATTATTATTAAGGCCTTTGGACAAAAAAATTACCCGTCATGTCATTGACCCATATATTATACACATGTACCATTCTAAAGTTTGAGGTGGGTAATATTTTTTAATGTTTTGGAAAGCAAAAGCATTTGTTTCTTATGCTCACCAAGGCTGCATTGAAAATAATAATAATAAAAAATACAGTAACAACAGTCTATTTTAATATATTTTAAAATGTAATTTATTCCTGTGATGGCAAATCTATTACTGCAGTCTTCAGTGTCACATGATCTTTTAGAAATAGAAAGTTTGGAATGACATGAGGGTGAGTAAGTGATTTTTGGGTGAACTATTCCTTTAAAGGTATCTTTTTATATTTGTATTTAATAGGACTCACATTCTCTTCAGTTTCCTTCAGCTTCTAAGAGCCAGCAATGAGGACTGTGCACTCAAATCCCCAAAGGAAAGATAATAAACTCTGGATATCTGACAAACTGCCAGGATGGACACAAATGAGGTGTTTTTGGGCTGCAAATCTGATTTGATCTGATTATTCTTCCAGCTCAGGCTGGGAAAAGAAATAAAAATGGCAGTTTGTTCAAGTATATGTAACTCCCAACAGTTTGTAGATGATTGACTGTGAAACGCTCCGTGTTTGACACGTGCAAGTGTGTGTGAGTGTGTTTGTGTTTAATACTCCTCTTTTCTGAATGCAGGCAAGTATGAGTCTGTTAACTGACTGACAGGTGGTTTACGTATGGTTTAAGCTATGCCTGAAACTAAACCTCAGCAGAAGGGAAGCCGGGTGTTGTGGAATGTCAGATGAAAGGATTTCTTCTTATTAAAGTGAAGGACAGAAAGGACAGAGATCAAACAATTTAGAGAGATGCAGAGGATATAGTGTCAAGGGTTAAGAATCAAAGAGTGGTGCAGAGATGGATTCAAGTAGAAAGTGAAATGACACTGTATTTGTTGTCTCTCTATGCAAGAACAGGTGATTGGTTAAAAATGCCTCAAACATCCATGCCATTTTCTCCTCTGCCACATGAAACTTTTGAATATCTACATAAAATCTGTGTCCATTTTGCTGTTATTCTGTCCAGGAACAGCCCGGTTAGAAAGGAAGATATTGTATGACCAATCAGCATCTATTTTGTTCGTCTGACCTGAATGAGTCGGAAACTGGAAGTTACTCAAAACACAAAGTGAAATATACAGGATCCAATGCTATGAACCTCACAAACTTTGGCAAATTTAATTATTAGTTATTACTAACAAACAAACAAAAACGCATTAACCACATATGACACGAGACGATAACACTAACACAGACTAAGTCTGAATTTTTTCTTGCTTATCAGTACCTATGTTCACAAAAAATTGTAAAATTAAAAATTAAAGTGCACCTATTATGCTTTTTCGAACATTACCTTTCATGCAGTGTGTAATATAGCTGTTTGTGAATGTAAAAGATCTGAAAAGTTTTAAATAATAAAGTAACGTCTGTAACATCCATAACATATCTATGTAGGTTTGTAATAATTGTGCATAATGCCAACTTATGGTCTTCATTGGCTGATCGCAAACAACGTCTACTTTGACCCAATATGGTAAATCCGACGCCATCATTACTGCTTGTATCACTGTAGCTGTATCACTGTGGCTGCATACAGTCGATTTTATTATGGTTACTTTTTTTAAAATAAGACATCCATGATGACGTATGCAGCCTTCAAATGCAACCTCCGGAGGATGCAATCTCCAAAATGAGACGCAGCTTGTGTATACAAGTGCTGAGGTAGCCTCCGGAGCTGAAATTCAGATACGTTAATGGCCATTTTGTTTCTGACACTGTGACAAAAGAGGTTATGCTACATTGTATATTATGAGGGGGAAAAAAAGACCTTTGATACATGCAAACCTATTGTAGAAGACCTCCAAAACAACATTGGAAACTTTAAAATTTCATATTATACATTACACTTTGATAAAACACACAATTATACATTACATTCCCACAATACCACGATTTCATTTAGTAAAAACACTGCTTATTAGAAAACTGACATGCATCACATTGGGGCCAACTTTGCAAAAGTCCTTGCAAAAAGACTTGCACATCCATCTGGTCCTATAGCTTTCTTCCTAATTGTAGTTTGAAACATTTTTCTGACTTCTTCAACATCAATAACAATCCTCTCTGATGGAGAAGGTACAACACTATTTACTGTTTCAATGCATTTAGCATATCAATTCAAAATGACATTGAAAGTGAATTGTAACCATGGCTGTCTCTGATCCCCATCCACTTTCATTTCATGGAAAAATGCAGCTCAGACATTAAGCTAAATCTCTATGAATGAAAGTCATATGAGTTTGGAATGACATGAGGGTGAGTTAATGATCACAGAATTTTGGGTGAACTTTCCTTTTAAAGGGCATGCCAAAAATTGCCAGTGCATGAAAGGTCATGGCGACTCTAACAGGGTCATACACTTGATTAGAAACCCTGGCCTTGTGGACCAAAAATGTGGGACAAAGGATTCTGGATTGGAGTGAACACTTCAGAATGGAGATAACGTGACCTCTCTGTCAAGTCATTCCTCTTTTGTGCTCTCTCTGTCTTTCTCAAATTAAGCTGAAAATGTATGTGCTCAAAAAATGTGAAGCGGATAACTAAGCTGCTGCTCATTGGCTGTTACGCTCCCTCATTTGCCTACTGCGCATTACATACAAATGTTTATTAAACAAAGATTAGATTTAAATTAACAAGAAATGGCATGAAAATAATCATTTAATTCATCATTTAATCCACAGCTGTGGCCAGATAGCTGAAAATGGGCTTGTAAACCACAAATATCTGGTTCCAGGCTATTTAGCCCAATATCCTAACAGCAGAAACACAGCTTTTGCACATATCCACTGCTTTTGTACTGTTCCTTTAAGGATATCAGTGTCCAATCTTACCCAATAATAAATTTAGATGTTTATTTAGAGAAATGCCCTCATCTCCTGATGGTTGCTTAGCAACAACTGTATTATTTTGGGCAAGGGTGATTAATATTAAGAAGAGTTCTCTGAATACCTCTGCACAAATCCTCCCCACTTCTGCGTTAACGTACGTCTGTGTTTCTGTGTGTTTTGTGCCATCTGTGAGGAAGCAAAGACACACAGCGAATACATTTCAATTAAGTTAGATTATGTTTAGTTAACCCTTATGTTCATTTGAGATTGACTTTTTTTTTGTTTTTATGACACAAAAATCCCAATGACTCACATAAATAATTGAAAGTGTAAAACATATTTAACTTATAACTAACATTCTAGAACAATAATAATAATAAAAAATATAATAATAATAGACAATCATAGCTTACATTTATTATTTATTTAGTTTAAGTCACCACCTGACTTCCTGGTTGCGCCACCTGACTTTTGTAACTAATTTTACATTGAACAGATTTCTACTTGAATGCCTGTATTAGCTTTTGCCTATGCTACAAAGGTCACACATATCATTTTAAATGCAATAAAGAAGTTTATGATAAAATAGCATTTTCTTAGTTTTATATTGGTGGCACCACCTGATGTAAGTGTACCAACCTACCCATACTTGAAAGTAGCTATTTTTTCTATATTTGAGAGAGATCTACAAACCTTTTCTCTCTTCTACAAGCAGCAATTGGGGTCCTCTGGATGTTGCATTATCATGCTTGCTGTTATTACCTTGTCAATTCATAATAAAAGACCCAGGTTTGCAGCTGTGCCACCCTGACATTTTGGGGTTTTCAGATACCAAAACATAAAATTAATATTTATTATTTGAATGTACTGAAAATTAATTCAAATTAAATAGGTTTTATAGAATTAAGTGACACGTCATGAATTTATCAAATTATTTTAAAAGAAAATAATACACTTGGACACAAAAATATGCATGTCATGTCATTGACCCATAAACAATAATAATATTAGTAGTTATAAAATTACTAATTAAATAAGTTAATCTACCTTAATCACAACCCAGTAGACAGAGATACTGAAGCTTTTTTCCTCTGTTTTGCAGCACTATATCATTAACTTCACAGCAGTGTTGATTTGACCTCTTTAAAAACATTTTTGAAAAAATACAATGAAAAAAAATTAAAATAAACAACTGACAGGAGTGTTCACCAGTCAAAAAAATTACTTGCATGTGAAATTCATTGCATTTATTAATGGTTTCTATCTGGGTTCTCTGAGACTCTGAACAAAAGTAATGAAGCAATTTTTCATAAAGGACGGTTGATACATGTTATCAAGCTCAAATTTTGTTTATAATCAGATTTCATAAGATTAGAACAAGCAATGGAGTTTCACCCTTATATTTCAATGTTTATTGGTACATTTTTCGAGCCCTTGGGGGATCCAAGAACAAACATGAGGGTTAAGATGAACTCTCATCAGTCCAAATCAATGTATAAAATACAGATAGATAGTCAAGGCTTTCTTGCATTTGTTCCTCTATCTGTTAATCTTGGCTGGCGACTGCATAGAGATAGAGGAAGAAAGGTCACCTTTTTTCACTCTTTCCATGTTGAGTGCGAGTCAGCCCAGTCTCTTTCTGTCTCGTTTTTTCCCCTTTCTTTGTTTGTCTGCGATATTTGAGTTGTGCTTGTGTGTGTGTGCACACATAGGTGTGTGTGAGTTCCCCTGTTGTCATTAATAATGTTTGGATGTGAAGGTTTCACACACAGCACACTCTATCCGTCTCTCTCTATCCTTCACTCATCATCCCATCATCTCACATCATCATCTGTTCCGCGTCTATGGCAGGGAGCATGAAAAATGATTTTGATAGCTCATCTCTCATAATAAGCATGTTTATAGCAAAGTAATGGCCATATACATCATATATATCACATAGTATTACACAGTTGCATCAACAAATGCTGGAAATAACTAGTATTAGACCAGCAATATCCTCTTACCTGCAATATACTTATAAAACTGTGTGTGTAAGTTTGCATGTGTGTGTGTGTGTGTCTGTATTTGTGCGTGTCCAATAAGATTTCTGCAGGAAGTGCTCAGCGAGGAGCGATTCCCTCCTGAAACGTTCTAAAAGCATTAAATATTCTTCCACTAGCTCAGAATTTGTCTCCATCTCTCAGAACCTCCTTACTCGCTCTTTAATGCTCTTCTTTCCTTCCTTCAAAATCACTCTCTCTCATTTCCATCTGTCACTAAATTTCTTTCATTAGATGTCACCTGCAACCTACATCTGTTCGCCACACATTTAAGATTTTGAGTATGTATTTACTGGTTCATTTAAAGCGGTTGAGAAATCAAAATTACTCTTGATCTTTTGACATGAAAGGTCATTGTACTATAAAAACATCCTGTAAGTTTCAGAACTCAAAACTTCCCCTTGAGCCCAAAAACAGTTTTTATTGAAACCAAGCTCCGAAAATGACTACTTTTGGATTTTTTCAAAATTATGATGTAATAGTGTGATGAAAGATCGCCTCTGAAGAAAAAAAATCAATGCCTACTTCTACATCAAGGAGAGAAGAGAGACACAGGATCAGAAGAGAGATACAGGATCACTGGACTAAAAATTTTATTACCTTCCAAAAGATCCTAATGCTAGAAAAGTGGTTATTTATTTTCAACTATGTGAATGTCTCAGTAGAGCACTATTTGTGTATTTGGTACATTTCACTAGCTATGTTTCCATCCACCTATTTTATCATGAAGTGACGATTTTGTTCTCTTCGACTCACTGAATGGTAGGGCTGGGACGATACATTGATTCTTGATTGATACAATGAATCTGGATCGATCCTGATATTTTCTCTCTCTAATCGATTCTGAGCTTAGTTTTAACAGGAGATGGTGCTTTAGGCTAGTTTTTAACCGCACACTCTCAAACGCTCACGAAGAAGACAGCTGGACAGCGCTCGTGCTTTCGGCTGAGTCTTGTAAGTGGTTAAATATACTTGTACCTCGGCTCAGAATGCTTTTATGATTTGAGATTTGTAATTCGCTTTAACCTTTTTGAACTTTATGAATAATTATTTTAGGTGTGTGTAAAGGAACTGGAAGCAGGCAGTATACGAGTGTTTCTAAAGCACGTATAGTAGTGCCATCTGCTGTTTAAAAACTAAGCTCAGAATCAATTCGAGAGAGAATCGCGATACATCGGAAAATATCAGAATCGCTCCAGATTCTTCGTATCGCGAATCGAGATTCGATGTATTGTCCCAGCCAAACAGTGCTTTATTTTTTATGCGATATTCCAAATTTGCACTCAAGTTAAAATCGCAACTTTGGATGGAAACATAGATACTGTGGATTCTTTGGTAAATTGCAATTTTGGCGCAGGCTTTGCAAACAGACTTTTACTGTAAGATATGGACCCGACAGTAATGCCACAACATATACAATATATAGTAACCATGTTACTTCTAATGCCTAATCTGTAATCAGTGATTCAGTGATTTCTGATATGTAATGGTTTATACAGTCAGATGTTCTTTGACTCAAAATCGTTTATTGCTGTTTATGCGCAAGTTAATCTATCGTCAAAACTCCCATTATAATCAATGATGCTGTCTACACTGGAAAATGAATCTCTTATTTACATTTTGATGAAAAGCATTCCTGAGAGTGCAGAAATCGGGTTGCAATGATGAGATCACTGCATTAATGCGTGATAATATTAAGGAATATTTAACATTTTTCTTTATCTTTATATCATTCTTAATGTCTTATTCAGTTAATGTTGCCTTAATTTAATTTGATTAAATTATTTGTTAAATGAATAGATACTATATTCATTAACAACTCTTAATTAATTTAAAAAAAATATATTTTGCACTTAATATTTAATTTATTCAATTTGTTAAAGGTGAAATCAGTAATTTCCTACATTACAAAAGTTTTACATATAAATAAACAAATAAATACTTTTGAAAAATGTTTAAAATGATTTATACACACTTGATAGCAATAACCTAAAAAATGGTTTTATTTTATGCTTTATGAGGCCGACCATGTTGAGATCACATGAATAATGTAAAAATATTTTTTTTCTCAATTATCGTATACTTCCGCTTATGGAATAAATTGATAATGATGACTGAAAATAATGCATTACATCGGTAACTTAAAACCTTTGCATGACGCTACACCCTCGCCACTAGGTGTTATTACAAGTCCAAAACGACATAACAATGTACTGAGCAACAATGATTTAATATTAATTCTTCACTACAACTGTAACTTTATTTTAATTAAAATTCTAAAAGTTCCCATGATGCAGCAAAGGACATAGAAAATTTAGATTTCAACTGAACTGAAACCGAACTGAGAAAAGACAGAGATGAAACTGAACAGTTTCAACAACAACATTCATAATCACAACACGACAAAGTTCGACTCCAATGGTTTCTATTATACTTGCTAAGCTGCCCACAATGCACACACCGTCTAAGCCTCAAAATTACTCATCATGTGGTCAGTGTGTCTCCAGTCGATGAGTGGTGTCCTGCTCTCTCTGCTCATTCTGAAGGCAAAACTTGGTCAGCGCTGCCACAATATGTTCCAATCTGCTCCTGCTTCCAACATGCCTGGATCCAGAGCCAGAAACAAACAGACGCGGCTCCATTCACCACATACATACACACACACACGGTTCAGTTCAATGCACATGCTAACAGACTAGGGCACATGCGCGAACAAGCACATCTCTGTCCGTTACGTATATTAAAACGGACGGTATGCGTGTGTTAACATGCACAAGGAGCTCGGATCAACAAACACACATACAGTGAAATCCAAAAGGCCCAGTGAATGTTTCGGCACCATATGGAGCGGCTATTGTTGGGAGACAACAGCAGATAATTAGCATAGAGGATTTGCATTTATGAGAACGACTTCCATTCAGAGTGTAAACAACATAGCATCATAATGCTGACTATAGCAGCTATCTGTCTAGCAGGGGAACTCCTTTCTTAGGCGTCAACACACACAGACAAATGCTGCTGAGTTAGTGCATAACTGTGCATGGCATGAGTTTAAACATTCTAGATGAGTCTCCTTTAGTAACAGTTTGACATCTTTTCAATAACAGAAACAGATCACACATTTGTTGAAACTGTTTTGCTTGTGTTTTTGTGAGTAAATCCATTACAATGCCTCTCGTTTTACTTGCACAATTGCCTGCACAAACACAATGCAAATACAAAAACCATTCCACCACTGGCTGTGTGTGGAATGGAATACTACCGTACTGCTTACTCTGCAGTATATAACATACTGCCAACTACAGTAGCCTATTTAAAAAAGATGGTATGTCAAACAGCACATTACTACATTAAGAGGAAAATTCATGGATAAAAAATGAATTGTGCCCACCATTTGCATGCACTTTCTGCTATTACTATAGCACCCAATTCATTAACAAACTAAATTTTTGCTGATGGAAATTTGCACAAGACGATTCAAGTGCTAAGTTGTGAAGGGTGCAGCAGTGTACCACAATTAAGGGTTATTTTCCTGGGACTGTAGAGCAACTGGCTTTTTAAAATGCCAAAAATGCACTCGACTGCACCAAACACCTGGATATATGCCCGGTTATAACACTCTTCTACATAATTTCATAATTATTTAATTAATTAACTGCTGCCATGATCAATAAAAAGTGTTCACAAACACATTTTTAAAGTAGTATTCCATCTATTGCCAGCTTTCTGTAAATGATAATGTGCCAAACAAAACATTATTCGATGCAAACTTTAATTGCATCAAATTCTGCTGATTTTGTAAAAGTGGTACATCAAACTATGCATTATATACACTACAATTTAAATGTTTGGGGTCAGTAAGTGTTTTTTTTTTTTTTTAGCACGTGGCAGAAGAAGAAGCAGAAGCACCATGCGTCACTGATGCCCCCTCAAGATGCCCTGGTTATTTTGAGAAATGAGTGATATGACAAGCAGACGCAGCATTACATTCAGAAACACTATGGCTAAAATGGTGCAACTGTTGAATTTGCCTGAATGTTTAATTTGGCAAGCATTCCAGTCAGCATCTCGGAAACAAACAGTAATTTTTGTTCATTTTTAATCCAGGTTTGTGCAGAAATTTTGGCAGACCCATCAAAAAATGAGTCAACCAGACACATTGTGAAAAACCATGATTGATATCGCCTCCAGTTCTTTTGTCACCCTGGAAATAGAAGGTCAAGTCGAGAGCAATGCATCATGGGATACAACATTTCACACAATGCAATGTGCTCTGGCTCTATACTGCATTTTTTTTTTTTTTTTTTTTTTACAAATGTCGTAGGTCATTTGGGTAATCCATGCATTCAGAAAATTTGCATACTGTGCACAGAGTACATATTACATACAATGTTCTTTCAAAAATAGCACATGCCATTGCAAACAAACTCCCCCCACCCCCCACGAACACAAACGGAAGCTGTTCTTACCGAGCTGCACATCCATGGCGAGAAGCTTGTTTTCAGAGGGAAACAGAATCCTGGGGGGCTCTTCAGTCAGAGGAGCTGAAACAGACACAGAGCGTTATTTTTACTAAGTGACATCAAGCACCTCTGATGAAGCACACACTCTCTCCCTCTCTCTGCCCACACGTTCGTGATTGGATGAGTAAACTCCAGCATCCCGCCATCAACATCTCAGCGAGAATTGTCTTGGTCTCCCCGGTGCTCTCGTTTCTGTTCTTCTTGACTTTTTTCCCCCTATCCATCAATCCTCCCCACCTCCCTCTCTCTCTCCAGATCGTTCTCTCCCTATGTGGGCACGATGCTCCAAATTCCAGCTCATTTCCTTCGAGTCAGAGGTGTGTATGTGTCTTTCTCTCTTGTGATTATGCTGACTGTGTTTGTTCAGTTGGCTTTTCTCAAGCACAGGATTGCTGTAGGTAATACTACACGCACCATGTCACTGCATCCGTGTGTGTTTGCATTCGGCTTTATGTAACTTTTAAAACTCGAGGATGTATATTTGTGTGTGTTTGTCGCGGCTCTAGATTGGTTCTGGGCTGTGAGTGTGTGTGTGCGTGACGTGGGGGGTGCGCTTAATAGACAGCGAGCTGGTGGAAGTTTAAGCCGCGCGATCGCTCATCCAAAATCCAATTTTCACTCGGCGGAGGAAAGCGCACTGGCCCCTCCCGACGGATTATTCCGGGTGACTGACGGATAGCAAACAGCAAATTAATGAATTATGCTTCCAGAATATACACATCTCACTGTTGACCCATGCAGCACATTTCCCTGTTAAAGGGAAATGGACACATTAGTACAGTATGTAAGACGGTATGACTTAAAGGGTTAGTTCACCCAAAAATGAAAATTCTGTCATTAATTACTCACCCTCATGTTGTTCCACACCCGTAAGACCTTTGTTCATCTTCGAAACACAAATTAAGATATTTTTGATAAAATCCGATGGCTCAGTGAGGCCTCCATTGACAGCAAGATAATTAACACTTTCAAATGCCCAGAAAGCTACTAAAAACATATTTAAAACAGTTCATGTGAGTACAGTGGTTCAACATTGATATTATAAAGCGACGAGAATACTTTTTGTGCACCAAAAAAACCCCAAAATAACGACTTTATTCAACAATATCTAGTGATGGCCGATTTCAAAACACTGCTTCATGAAGCTTTGAAGTTGAGACCTGCACTTCCGAGGGACTCCCGCAGGATCCACAGGACCCAATGCAACAGGGTGTGGCACGGGACAAGATTTGATGGGCGCGTGCGGGCGGTGAGACACTACTCGTGTGCAGGTTGCGGGAGAATCAAATGATTTGCGGGACTCCCGCAAAATAGAAATATCTAAACATAAAATATCTAAAAACTAATAAATTGTTATTCATATATAGCAAAAAAGCAACAAGAATAACTAATATAAAATAAAAACGATTTACAGTCGCAAGCATGTGCGAGATTCTATTTAAACTTGTGTTTGCAGTGTTGAGCAGTGTAGCCAATCACAGACATATCTGTTGATTTCTGAGATGCAGCACAATCAGGTGTTTATGTTAGAATCCTCTCATCACTCAAAATGCCCTAGTTTTTATGCAGTGCTGAAATTTGCACTCTCAAGAATCCTATTATTATAACACACGAAGTGTAAACATTATGAAAGATTCATTGTTCATATATTCATTGTGTTAGAGCTTTGTGAGATCGCGATGAACTGAGATGTCAGCTATTTTAGTCATTATAAAGGGAGCGCTCTTTGCACACATTCTGCCATACCAAACCATGCACGCAGCAGCTTACTTTTCAGTTAAAACTTACTGTGGTTTGTGAATGTTGATGCTTTAATAACAAATATTTTATCTGAAGAGTTTATGCTGGGATGTTGTGGCGACACATAACTTATTTCATGGATGTACGGACAAACATCTATATAAGCTACTTTTATGCAGGATTTTGCGGGCGGGAGCGGGACAATATAACATATTTTTTTGCGAGAGCGGGACAGAATCCTGGAAAATCCATCCCGCACATGTCTCTACTTCGAAGCTTTATGAATCTTTTGTTTCAAATCAGTGGTTCGGAGCGCGTATCAAACTGCCAAAGTCACGCGAACCATTGACATTTCGAAACACTTATGACGTAATGAAGCCTCGTTTACTGAAATCACGTGACTTTGGCTCTCCAAACCACTGATTCGAAACAAAAGATTCGTAAAGCTTCGAAGCTTCATGAAGCAGTGTTTTGAAATCGGCCATCACTAGATATTGTTTAATAAAGTCGTTATTTTGTTTTTTTGGCACACAAAAAGTATTCTTGTAGCTTTATAATATTAAGGTTGAACCACTGTAGTCACATGAACTGTTTTAAATATGTTTTTAGTACCTTTATGGATCTTGAGAGTTGACGGTGACATTACTGGCAATAGAAGCCTCACTGAGCCATTGGATTTTATCAAAAATATCTTAATTTGTGTTCCGAAGATGAACGAAGGTCTTACGGGTCTGGAATGACATGAGGGTGAGTAATTAATGATCTAATTTTCATTTTTGGGTGAACTAACCCTTTAAATCTTATATCACAGTATGAGAAAACTAGTATCATGGTAACGGTAAATATCACAATTTAGTTTTATGCTAAAAAAAAAAAACATTAAATAACACAAATTGTCATCTGGTAATGCTTAATTTTGGATAATCTAATATATTAACACGTTCCATACTTGTTGTAAAGGGATGATATATCTAATTAAAAAAAATATATATATGTAAATGAGCAAAAATAAGTTAATGCAACCTCTTACTTTTGACCCAGCTACTGGTTTGACTAGTAAAATAAATTCAGAAATAAAAAGTCTATTTTTGAAATGCAGTGGTCAAAACAGATTTACCAAATAACTTTTTGATTTATTCCCTTTCGTAAAGTCAGAGATGTGGCTTTCAGACAGAAAATAAATTACCACACAACCTTGGTGTTTGTCAAAAAACAGTCTGTAATTCAGCCGGGAATGGGGTGGAGGGAGGGGTATGAACACCCTCATTCTGGATTCGGGAGGCAATAAAATCAAAGACTAGCACCTGTAAATGTTGAAAATATCTTACAACCAAATTATAAACTATTACAGTCTGAATAAATCTTATGACCAGTATTAGTGGTTTATAAGGTGAAGTGAATTACAACATTAATTTCAGCTTGTTTCTTCTTCACAAAGCCAACAAATGTATGTCTTTTAGACCACTTTTATGGTACTGTTTTAAGTTTGCGACCTTCAGTCTCCATTCATTGTAACTGCATGGAAAATACAGCTAGCAAAGCCTTCAGAATAATTATTTTGTGCTCTATGGAAGAAAGTCATGTTATTTGAAACAACATGGGGGTGAGCAAAAGATGAAAACTCATTTTTATTTTAGGGTGAACTATTCCTTTAAAAGATTTTTTTTAAGAATATAAGGGTCTTTAATGAGCCTGTCAAGACTGTAACTATCATAACATGCTTTAAACGCAGCTTGAGGACGTGCAGAGATTGAGAGGACGAGAGAAAAGAGAGAAAGGCGAAAAAGAGAGAGAGAGAGAGAGAGAGAGAGGATGAGTCACCATACAAATTGCTTGCTGTCTGGTAGAACAATTACACAGCTAATCTAAGCAATGAGCGATGTAGTGTCACCACGACTCGAACCCACAACCAAGACAAACACCCTCAATATGAAGATGCTATCGTCTCTATGTCTAAAAGTAAAAAGAGAGAGAGAGAGAGACAGAGAGGAGAATTCACTAAGATTGAATTGCAGCCACTGACAGCACCATTTATTTGCGAACACTGTCTGCGTTGTTTTAACACCCAATTCACAAGCGTCCGCAAAATCGGTGCTGAATTTAGATACAAAGGAGGACTTTGCGCTAAAAACCATCAAAATAGCTAGACTAGACTATGATAGTGAATAAGAAGCTATTTGGACTAAGTGACTGTTTAGTGAATTCGTCCCTGAGAGAGAGAAGAACACAGAGGGAGATGAAAAGAGAGAAAAATGTGGGTTGGATCAGAAGCAAGGGATGAGGGTGATGAAAGGATAGCGTGATGCAGAAGAGGAGAGAAATAAAAACACTCAGGCCAGCACGGTGGGGAGACTGGTTACACTCAGCAGGGGGGAAGCTACAACCCAGAAAAAAAAAAGACAAGAATCAGTCCGCTTTTAAATTCCTCCATACTCTGTTTGTGTGTTACAGTCCTCTCTCACGCACACTCACACACATGTGTAGAGTAGTTTCTGTGTGTGTGAGATGAGTTCACGGAGTTTGAGACTGATATATTGACAGACTGCGTGTAGGAGAGGTGTGATAGCGCAGGCTCCCTCTGAGGTTCACAACTCTTTTTCTCCAACACACATGCACACGCACACACACACACACACACACACACACACAAACAAACACACACACACACACACACACACATAAACACATTCAAACTCTCCCACAAAAGCTCACATACACGTATGTGGCCCCAAAAAGTAATTGGACATGTTTAAAAATGTAAACATCTATGCATTAGATGCACGTTTCCAAGTTGGAAGTCTGAATTCAAATGGCGTTCTATTGCATTTTTCCACACACTCTGGACATTCCAATTTTCCGAATTGAATGGGACACAGCATCACTAGAGGCACCAGTGTGAAATTGATGGGAATTGACTCCATAGCTCCACTAAAATAATCTTGGAATCAGTTGATTAAAAAATAATAGCAAAATAATACGCAATGCCTAATGCAATAACATCCATAAATCATTGTGTCATAGTATGGCTTAAGTGTTTAAATAGTTTTGGGGCCACTGTACACACACACACACACACAGGTTTGTTTTTGTGAATTGTGGGGACATTCCATAGGCGTAATGGTTTTTATACTGTACAAACCATATTTTCTATTTTCCTACACTACCCCTACCTCTAAACCTACCCATCACAGAAAACTGTGCACATTTTTACTTTCTCACAAAAAGTCATTCTGTATGATTTATAAGCCTTTTGAAAAATGGGGACATGGGGTAATGTCCTCATAAGTCACCCTCTCCTTGTAATACCTATGTCATACCCATGTCATTATACAAATTTGTGTCCTGATATGTCACAAAAACACGCGCACACACACACTTAAAGGGTTAGTTCCACACCCGTAAGACCTTCATTCATTTACGGAACACAAATTAAGATATTTTTGATAAAATCCGATTGCTCAGTGAGGCCTCCATTGACAGCAAGATAATTAACACTTTCAAATGCCCAGAAAGCTACTAAAGACATATTTAAAACAGTTCATGTGACTGCAGTGGTTCAACCTCAGTGTTATGAAGCGACGAGAATACTTTTTGTGAGGCAAAAAAACAAAACGACTTTATTCAACAATATCTAGTGATGGGCGATTTCAAAACACTGCTTCATGAAGCTTCGAAGCTTTACGAATCTTTTGTTTTGAATCAGTGGTTCGGAGCGTGCATCAAACTGCCACGTGAACCATTAAAATTTTGAAATGTTTCGAAACACTTATGATGTAACGAAGCCTTGTTTACTGAAATCACGTGACCTTGGCAGTTTGATAAATAAATAAAGTCAAATTGAGTTGAATAAAGTCATTATTTTGTTTTTTTGGTGCACAAAAAATTCTCGTCGCTTCAAAACATTAGGGTTTTAAATATGCCTTTAGTAGCATTTGAAAGTGTTAATTATCTTGCTGTCAATGATATTTATCAAAAATATCATAATTTGTGTTCCGAAAATGAATGAAGGTCTTACGGGTGTGGAATGACATGAGGGTGAGTAATTAATGACAGAATTTTCATTTTTGGGTGAACTAACACTTTAAAATGTATAAATTTTTTTTAGATCATTGGAATGAGGCAGCAATATTAATATTAATTATTAGCATTATTGTTATAATTAATTATTGTCACTAATATTAAATAATACATTTTTAATTATTAGATAACATTATTGATATGCAATACTGTTCTAAATTATATTTTTTTTTAAAAGAAATGAATACTTTTATTCAGCAAGGATGCATTCAATTGATCAAATGTGACAGTAAAACATTTATAAATGTTACAGAAGATTTCTATTTCGTATAAATGCTGTTCTTCTGAACTTTCTATTCATAAAAATGTATCACTGTTTTCACAAAAATATAATTTTACATAAAAAAGTTGGTAACACTTTTGCAATAAGGTTTCATTAGTTAACATGAGCTAAGAATGTTCATGTTAATGTCAACATTTACTAATACATTATTAATATCAAAAGTTGTATTTGTTAACTTTAGTTAATGCACTGTGAACATACATGAACATTGAAAGACTGTATTTTTATTAACTAACATTAACAAAGATTATTAAATACTGTATATTGCTCTTTGTTAGTTCATGTTAATTAATACATTAACTAATGTTACCAAATGAGACCTTATTGTAAAGTGTTACCAAAAAGTTTTACACTGCTTCAAAAATAATAATTATAATATAATAAGTAAAAGTATGATTGTTTTCATTTTAATTTGTCAATATAACATGTTGTTTGGCTATTATTATTAACAGTCATCTTTTTGGATCATCAGTGATGATCGCAGACATGGAGGTGCAGCTTTAAGTGGTAAGAGATAAGTCGCTAAAACCGTCTTATTCATAGATCACCATTTTAAGTAATTTCAAGTCTATTTTGATTTGAACCTGACAGAAAGGGATGTCATATGAGTGGGTGAGCAATTCACTTTGTAATTAGTCTGCCCATTTCCTCCAGTTTGACCCATTCATGCAGATTTGTGGAGCACTGCTATACAATACATACTACTTCAGCCAATATTACGAAATAATTCTTTAGTGGCATTTTTCAAATTTTGCCTCCTCAGAAAAAAACGCCTCTGATTCTGATGTAGGACCCAGACAGTTTTTTTTTATCTCTCTCTGTCGTAGTTCATATTGCATAACTCTTTGTGCAGTGCAGGGTAAATAATTCACATGCCCGTCTGACTGCTGAAACACTATTTTTCCATTACATATAAACCCAAAACAAGGGAACAGCTAATCAGAAACACGCACCTTAAACGGTCTGAGAACCTTAAACACAGATGTAACACATACCTAACAGCCCTACTTAGCTGCAGCTTAAACTACAAGATAAACCTTGCGTGAACTTTAGCCTGCAAAAGTGTCCTAGCATTAGCCAGAGACAACGGTTCGCTGGCAAAACTAGGGCAGATTTGATGCTTGGGAGGACACGAGAATGTATTCATTGCGATCTCTGCAGCACACTGCGCTGGATACGATTCACTTTTGTAGAGCATTCAGAATATCTGACTCTATTTTCAGTGATGACAGAGATTTTCATGCTATGCATTATTCCTGTTCAGATGTCCTTGAGAAATAAACTGTGAGATAAAAGGAAGCTCTGAGGGGAAGACCTACTGGAGTGGAATGTAAAAAAGGTGGAATCTGTGTTACTGCCGTGTATGTGCAGGGCTGTAAGCTAATTGGGTGAAAGTTGGGAACGTTTCTAGGGGACCACAAGTCCAGAGGTAACCATAACAGTTGAGACAGCATCCGAGATACAATATATTTTACTTCATAATATGTCATAAAATAATGCACAAATTGTGCATGTCAATTCATGGTCCCCTCCACCTAAATGAAAAATATTATCTTGTGATAATTTTAATATTATTAATATAACATAAACTGATGTAAAATTCTGTATAATTAATTTGTATTTTACATCCAAATATGTCACAATAATGAAAACACAAATTGGTTCCCTCTATTTAAATGAAAAAATATTTTGTATATTCACATTCTTCTTATTATAAAATTTATATAAAATCCAGTATAATTAATTGAATGTTGTGCTATAATTAACTGAATGTTGCCCCCCGCCCCACCTAAATGAAAAAAATTACATTTTGTTATTTATTTTAAAATTATTAATATAATATAAATTAATGTAGAATCCAATTTAATGAATTCCATTTTATATCCAAATATTTAAAAATAATGAAAGCACAAATCGGTCCCCTATCAAAATGTAAAATATTGTATATTAATACAATTACATTTTATTATTATTATTATTATAGGTGTAAATTCCAGTATAATTAATTGAATGTATAAGAATAATAATACACAAATGAATATAAAAAAAATATACACAAATCGTGCATTTTAATCTGTGGTCCTGCAACCTGAATAAATAAATAAATAAATAAATAATAAAATAAAATAAAATAAAATAAAATAAAATATGTTCATATTAGGATAAAATAAACTGGATTTTTACTTGGCTTGCCCACGATGGTGTTAAGAATTACTAGCTATGGCTCTCTGTGTAAATAGTATAAAATAAAATAAAAACAATAGCAGTCAATGGAAATTCCCCAACATGCAGAAAAATGAGTGTGTGTGTGTGTGTGTATGCGTTATTGGGTGACTAAGAGAGAGTTAAGTTGTCGCACTCTCACTTAGTGGCATCTGTAATTATTCCTTAATTAAATATGATTACATAACTCTCTGCTGATTACGGGCACATGTGCACACACACACACACATACTGACACTTATATACACAAAACACACACACACACACACACTTATCTTGTCCTGATTAGACTTGACAGATGCAAGGTGTTGGGAGTATGTGTAAAGAACGTGCTATCGCAGCCCCAGTGCACTATAGGGGATTTCAAGACAACGGGGGCTCCAATCAACATGGAGATCAATGGATAAACAAACAAAACGCACTCTTAACCGTGTATCATTTTGTAACCACTTAATACCTACCCTGCCATTCAGCACCACTTTCCCAGCAGTCTACAGTACCCACAAACCCTTCTGTTATCTATGGGTGACTGGATCGAATCTGAGCAACTGTCCTCGCCTGACCGTTTCCATAGAGATACATTGGGAAGGGCACAAATTAGTACAGGTGGGAGAGGTAAAGAAAGGTTGGCATCGTCCCTGGAACACTCCGTTGCAAGTCCCTCCCGGGCACACACGCTTACACGCTTACACTGCTTCAAACCTGCCGTTGGCATGGACACCACGCAAGTGTCCATGGAAACCACATTGTCTGCACTAAAATAGCAATAGGAAACGCAAGCTACTTTTGGAAACTGTTTTCCAGCAAGCGCTACAACACACAGCTCTGCATCCGGATGCTGGACACCTCTTTTAAAATTCCATAGCAGAATAAAAAAAACGTAACAAATGAGAGATAACTAGGGTATTTTTTTTCTCAGGAGAAAAAATACTGAGAAGCAGGTAACTTGTGTAAAAGCCTCAATTTGATCTCCATTTTGATTGCATTGCTGTCTAGGACAAATAATCAAAATATTAAAGATTTGTAATTTCTTTTCTAAATGACTGTAGTTTCAAGGTCATTCCTGTTCTTTTAAAAGTGTTAATTTATTGGGACATGATACCAACTTTAATATGTAAAAAACTGCATTTTATATGACCTGTGGTTACTAAGGCATGCTCAAAGCAAAAGCCCAAAGTAAAATAAAATAATAATGAATAACCAGAATTATGAATAATTGAATTTCATGGTAGTTCTGATAAACTGAAGGTTGCTAGAAAATAAAATGGGCTGGAGAAAATAAAATGGGATGGAAAGTTAATGTCTGACACTGAAGAAAAATAATAATATATATATAATAAAATATTTATTCTATTTATATATTGTGAGGAAAATATCTCTCTCTATATATACACATATACAAATAAGTTCCCTCACAAACTGCTGGTTTCAGAGACATTTTCCCCCACATGATTTGATAGCCTTATATAATGAATATAATGAAGTGATATAAAAAAATGATTTGTCCCATTAAGTGTTCCTTATTGCAAAAAAATCTGATGCTTGTATTCATTACTGAGCACCTCAACCATTTCTAATGATTTTATATTCTCTGTTGCCATGTATCTAATTTAAAAACATATTCAGCTGTTTTTCTTTTTTTTTTTCTGTGTCTTTGTAACATTATCTTGTTTTCTCCAACTACAGGCAAAGCATGATGAATCACTGGGTGAAAGAGAGGGCAGCAGACCGGCCAGGTCAACGTGCAGGACATCAGATTCTACAAGAGCATGATGCTCCTGTGTCCTGTAGATATATCATAGGACAATCCTACTATACTGAAATGCAATGTATTTACTGTTAAAAACCAGCCTGAATTATTTCGCTCTCCCATTACTATAATAATCAGCTTCTATGACTGATACAGAGTTCACACCCAACTACACACATACTGCTTCACACAGGAAGTCATTTTTTCTCTGTTTGTGTGTGCGTGTGTGTGCAACATGCATGATTAACTGTTTAAACACACATTTTTGGCCCTCTGCCTCAAGACAGGATGTACAATAGCACTGATTCACATCATTGGTCGTGTATTTTTGTAGGTCAGTTTCACGCTTCAAATTTTCAGACATGCACGCGCACAAAAAGGCACAAAAACCCCACTGCTCCAATCGTTGTTGTCGAAATCCGTGTCCGCAGTAATAGACTGTCTGTAAGTACTCAAAAACAAGAAAATGATTCTGTGTTCTTCCGCTAACTTCCTCCCTCAGGCACACAGGCAGCTCCACCAGATAACCCGCTGCAGAGATGTACCATCGAGGCAAGTTTATGTAGCAATTATAGAGACGTACTGTTGTAACCAGCTCAAAACAAATTGAGCTATAGTGCTTTGATTCTGCTGTAACTGCTATATGACTCCTAACATCAAAACTCTGTTTCCGTGACGAGGGTTAAATCGAGCTATGGACTAAATTTTACTGTTAATGGTGGTTTTTCCATTGAGAATCATTTGCTGTCCTGGACTATACGTTCCATCCAGGAAATCGTCCCTGAGAGTCTAATGCCATCCTAAAATAGGCTTTAAATGAGCACGGGAAGAGAAGCGCAGAGTGTTTTAATAGGTTTCAACTGAATGAGGGTTTAGGAAGGAAGAGAGAATAACATCTGACCTCTTTTCACCTGTACATGCCGTTTTATTGACCTGCTATAGTGGCAGAAAGGACTGAATTCACAAGGGGCCAATAAAAATCTGTTTAATCGTAGACAGAGATGTTTAAACGTAAAAATATAGATGAAAATGACCTTTCCACTGCCGGCTTAGTGTTGTGTCTGTATAAATGTCATTCTCTATCTCTCTCTATCTCTGTTATTGTGTGTAAAGAGCAGTAATAGAGGTCAAATGTGTGTAGTGGGAAGAGCACATGCTCACGACACATATGAGCAGTTGTTCACGGGAACGCAGGTCTGGCCTTGTGTCATAACTCAATCTTATTCTCCCTCATTGTCTCTCTCAACTATCCTAAAGGCCAAAAGCCCATGAATAATAAAAAAGGCTGTCATTAACCACTTCATCACTGTATTTTACATTAAAAGACCCTGGTTAGTGTATATACAGTATTTAAAGCTGCAGTGTATAATTTCTGTGACACTAAAAGCTAAAATTTGCCTGGTGCCAGTCTGCACAAAACATTCTTTGCCTATTTTATCTGTACACTGTAAAAAATGTAGGTCATTTTTACAGAAAAAAAGACTGTAAAGATGCTGTAAAGTTATTTTACCATATACAGTGAAAAATTGTAACTGATTTAGTATCATGCTATATGCAATTTTGATGTAAAAAAGGCAAATGTATGGCCTTTGCATGTAAAAACTATGAAATGTCAGATAATTTAAATTAATGTCAGATAATTGTCAGATAAATGTCAGATAATTTAATTTAAAGTGAAAAACAGTAAAAGGACATTTTCAGAAATTTCCTGTGATAAAAATATATATATTTTATGTAAATAATTTTGTTTCTTGTCATTTTTGTTGTCAGTAATGTACATTAAGGTGTAACACTTTGTTATTTAGTTAATGTTTATTGAATTATTTTAGTATCGTGTGCTACCCTGATGGTGTTTTGTCTTTGCTTGTATGATTGTCCATGTTTAAAGGATTAGTTCACTTTAAAATGAAAATTACCCCAAGATTTACTCACCCTCAAGCCATCCAAGGTCTATACTTTCTTTCTGCTGAACACAATTGGAGTTATATTAATAAATATCCTGACACGTCCAAGCTTTATAATGGCAGTGAACAGGGGCAATGAGACTGAAGCTCAAGAACGTGCATCAATCCATCATAAACGTACTCCACATAGCTTTGGAGGGCTAATAAAAAGCCTTCTAAAGTAAAGCAATGCTTTTTTTACTGTAATTTAACAGAATATGTTTTGAAGTGTAGATCATACAATGCAGGACGAGGTATATACTGAAGTGTAATACTTAGTGTTTGTGTTTTCATTGTATTGACTTTTTTGTTGAATAGCTACACTAATTAACACTAATGAAACAAAAACCTTTTTTGTCACTGTCTTACACTGTTCTGTTATTTTCTGTATTTGATCTGTTGCAAAGATACATCTCATATTTCAATTACAGAAAATGTCTTTTAAAAAATGAAAAAGAGCAAAAATGAAAGAAACTGTTCAAGAACCCTCAATCTAAACCTTATGATTTTTTTTCCATCCGTGGAACATAAAAGGATATAAATGAGGGATGATGACTTTGACTATCAAGCTAAAAAAAGCGGTCCATATGACTCATGCGCTATACTTTGTGTCTTCTGAAATCATATGATAGCTTTGCAAAAAGAATAGACTGAAAAGTTGTTATTCACTGAAAAACTTGTGGATTAATAATAGATACAGCAAAGTCATTTTTAAAAAAGCATGGCACAGTGAGTTTGTCTGAAACCAAATAAGAAGCAAAAACAACAACAACAAAATATACATGCTTCAAAAAACTATCGACCCCTCTCAGCAAGAGTATCACAGCAAGTTCTCTCACACATTGAAGAGACGTCACACGGTACTACCTGTCACGCTCAGATAGGTTGTCCTTCGCACCAGGAAGCCTCCGAAAACTAGCTCACAGGTGTAGTTGCCGATGTCATCCTCCCTCACTTCCTGTATGGAAAGCATGTCTGCAGTCTGTAGTATGCTGCTCCTCCACTGCTGCACGTTACACTCCTGAACACCCGTAGGCAAAGAGAAAGAGGGAAAAATTATATAGAAAACAAAGAGACTGCATCATATTGCATGTGTATATACAAACACATTTGTATATTGTCATAATGAAAAAAACTTAGAGGGGAATTCAATAAGAATAACTGTGCTTGCCGACAGCATTCAAATCAAGTAACGGCACAAACTTCTTGATATTGCGGGTCACTGTCGCAACACTACGATCCAGACACCCTAATCGGCTCTTTAAAATGCAGAAAGTGCACTCGACTGTATAAGAGTAACACTCCTATGCTAATTTGATCATCATTTGATGAATTACTGCTGCCATGATCGATAGAAAATGTACACAAACACTCTCTTTTAAATAATTTTCTGTGTATGTGCGGTAAAAGCACATTGTTAATCGCCCTAGGCAAGTAGCGCTAACTTTTGTGAATAAGGCATAAAGTATAATAACCCTAATTTACATAAAAAGGAGGTGTGTTTGCACTGAAAAGAATGAGAATGGCTTAATTTAAGGTCTCAGGGGGCAGGTGCCATGATGCTGGATCGCAGGTGGTTTGTGAATAAGATGCTGGTTTGTGCACTGAACGGCACAACTGTTTAGTGAATTCACCTCACAGTATCTCCCACTGTACCTTGTACCACGTTATCTGCGGTTTTTCTCCAGACTGAACGTAATCCTGGATATCAGGGCAGGAGATGTCTTTACTTTTGCCCAGTTCTCCTTTCTCAGTGTAGCGCAGTTTTGAGTTATAACATCCTGCAGTGTCATTATCGGCAACCAACAGAGTCATAGACACCTTCATACAAAACGTGGAATTCCTGTAACACACACACACACACACACACACACAGAGTATATAAACTGTGCTTTCTGCAATCAGATTAACACATACTCACCCAGAGACATCAAATTTGTTATCTCACAGATCCTACACACTAAACAAATTATACAAGAATAAAACCTGATTTTATTTGCTATTCAACCATGATAGATGTAATTTGACCACAATGGAACACAATTTGTCTGCAATTTTCACGTGGGGCTACAAATAATTAGCACTTTACTGATGGAATATGAGAAGCAAATGAATAGAAAATGTTTTCTCAAAGGTTTAAAGGGTCATTTCATACATTTTTTATCACTTTACATTTTCCCTGAGGTCCACTTATAATGTTCGTTAATGTTTTTCACCAGAAAAACACATCAAAATTAGTATTCCACCCTCTCTATGACCCTTAGAATTAAACTAGATGTTTTTCTTTTCTTTTTTTTTTGCTCAACGTCTATCAAAAATGTGGAAGTATGTCATGAGACATTTAAATTCAAAGTCAAACTAAAATACATAGCTCCAAAAGAATGCATATTCAGATGCACACACGCTTATACACATGCTCTGTAACTCAGAAGCATGTCAACACACACTTCTCCACACTGATGTGTGTCTCCATTAAAAGTGCATTACTGTTTGTTTTGTCCAAGGGTTTTGAGTTTAATAGCTGCTGATAAGATTTGTTGAAATTTGACCTTTTCAATGTAATGACCTCACACCTCCTACTGGGTTACCGTGGTTACAGAGTGCTTGGGGCGGCAACCTGCAATGCACTTGTCTTTTGTAAAATGCATAAACAAATTTACCCCCACCCCAAAAAAATACCTATAAGCTCTCTCTCTCTGCCCTATTAACTGTATAGCAAAGACTATTTTTACATGCTCACTATTTTCAGACAACCGCATATGTCATTTGAGTCTTGTTTTATCACCCTATAAACCTGAAAAGAATACTAAAATATCTGCGCTCTCCTACCGGGGTGTTGCTGAAAACTATTGTTTATGGTTTAATCAGCTCAAAGACAGTCTCAAACACAACAACAAAAACTCTATTTCCTGTTGCTAACTGGGTTCTTAATAAACAAAGCTCTATAGCTCAGTTTTAAACCTAGTGAGCTGCCTGTTTACTGCCTACACAGGCAGCCTCCTTCTTAGGCAGCATCCTAACTGGACTGGAATCTCAGTGACAACTAGTGGTAATTAATTGGTTTCCAGAGGATCATTGTTTGGCTAGTTAATTTTCACTGCTGGTAAATGGTGTAATCTCAACAATATGCTGACAAAAACAGTTTTTTCTCCATTGCCACCCATTCTAAAGTAGCTGTGCATACTGACAAAATCATACTGACTAACATGTAAATCATCTAAATTTCATTACTGATGTGAAAAGGCAGTAAGAAGAAATTTTGAGCTAAATCAGGTCAACATTATTAGCATAAGCTAACATGCAGTACTCTTAAGGACTGTTTACACCAAGGACGGTAACTATAATGATGACTATTTTTAATACTGGTTCTAATACTGTGAAAATAGGGAAGTCCACACCAGAGCAAGGAACAATATCATTGGAATCACTTTTTTTAGAACGATTTTTCTAGCTGATGAATGATTAATACAGCCAAACAGGATCCATCCAACTTTCAAAGCAGCAGATGACATAACAGCAGCAAGCACTTGATAAACAAGAGCATTATCGTCTGTTGGTGTGGACACTAATATAGTTATCTTTACAGTTATCGCTCTTGCTGTAAACGGGCCTTTATAAAGCATAAAAATACTAAAAAATGGTATTTCAAATTAGATTGTACTTATTTTTTTTTACCAACACCTTTAAATACTGAATGCAAAGTACAGTACATACTGAATATTTATTTATTTAAAGGAATAGTTCACTTAAAAATGAACATTCTGACATCATTTATGTCATTCTAAATCTAATGACTTAAAATCCATAAAATAAAAGTCAATAGACTCCAGTGTTGTTTGGACTCCAATGTTCTTCACAATTTTGTCTTTTGTGTTCAACAGAAAAAAAGAAAATCATACAGGTCTGGGGGAACTATCCCTTTAAAACGTCTCACAACTTCTCTGCCATCATGATTATTATGATTATTTTCACTGATGCTTTCTGGGATTGTCTTCTTTGCAAAGGATACATTTGATGCTGCCTTAGAAATAACCATTTGAAACCACATTCACATTGGGAACTGGTTTATCTATCAGGTCTCAGTTTACCCAAGTATTTTTTGTGTACAACATGTAAAAAATGTATTTAGTTGGATAGGGACAGATACAATATACATAGATAAAACTGAGACAACAGCCATCCAATGCAAGTATCATAGTCATTGTAGCTAAAGCTAATTTGCCCCTAGAAGAGCTTTTATAGACTACAATTGCAACAACAGCAAACAACAACAAATAAATACAAAAAAAAAACCCATAAATACAAGTTTGTTGCTGAATTAACCAAGTCTTATTAGCACTCTAAAAATATTAAAACTTGCAGCAGATTTTAAATAATCAGGTAGCAAATTCCAAATTTGCACCTTTCACAGGGATGGCAGTCTGTAAATAATTACTGTACTGTGAATTTTTCTATTTGTCCAACAGAAATGGTAGAAATTAAAGTATCACCGTATTTAAAATTAACTTTTTCTCTCTTTCTGTTTTTTTATTTTCCTTACACTCACACATACACAATGAGAGTGACATTCTGTGATGCAAAAGTGAATATGATGAGTAGATTATGTGCTTTGACCTCAAGTCGGTTGGAACCTGAGCAAATGAGGACCCTGGAGAGTTGCCTGACTGTTTAATATGTGTGACAGTGGCCTGCGGCATTATGGGAGAGTGCTGGAGTGTCAGTGTTTGATTGATGGATGACAGAACGTCTCACTGTCCTCTGCCGTCGCTCACTTATTTCACTTCCAGTTTTACTGTCCCTGAGAAGATTCAAATACAGACACACAACCCTCACACACACAATACATGCAGACACTAATACACACATGCTAATTTACTCAGCACGACACTTTCCTTGAAGGCTTTTAGAGACAATCAAAAAACATCAAAGGAGGAAGTTAAGCATGTTCCCCGATCCGGCTAATGTCCGAAAGGCAGAGTGTGTGTGCGTGTGTCTCCCTGTGGATTTGCATATCTAAGCGTATGAGTGTTCACACATACACATGTGTGCACGTCTCTCTCTCTCTCACCTCAGAACGCAGGAGTACAGACCGGCATCCTGCAGTTCAGCAGGCCGAAACCAGATGGCGTCTTCCTCTTTGCTCATGCGCACCCCATCAAAGGAGATTGGCTCCTCAAAATCGCCATGTCCCAGCCCAGAACTCCGGTACCACATCAGACTAAGTCCAATGCTCTGTGCCTGGGTGTAGTTGGCTCTGATATAACCATAAAACAGAGCACACTTTATCCGCACCGGCTCTCCGTGTAACACCCGGTACTTCAGATAGTCCACGGACCAATCAGTGCAGCCGTCCACTGCAGAAAGACAGGAGGACAGAAATATAAGTCTCCGCACCTTTAGAATTTTGCAACGTTTCTTTATTAAACACCATTTGATCTCACTGGCCATTCAGCAAAACATAACACATGCAAAATAAGTAAATCATGACAGATTTGTCTTCATCAGGTGTAATATCTCTTTAAGTTACATTATATTTCATTGAGCTTAATTATTAAATCCATAACACATCAGATCCTGTAGGTTAAAAAAAAACTCTCATTAAATGTTGCAGATAAAGCTTTAGATACGAACACGCACATATGCCACTGTGATAAAAGACAGATCTTTGAACTATTGAAATGCAGATTTTTCGACAGAACATTGTATAATTATTGAGATGTTAAGTCAATATGAGTTCATTTTACAGCTTGGTTGCTATAGAGAAGTTAACCCGTGCAAGTAATTATACACTAACTAATTATGTTTCATTGTTGTAATTAACTGCTGTGTTTTATAATGTTTGCATATGCAAGTATGTGTGTGTGTTGGGGTATCGCTGTGCGCATGTGTGTGTGTGTACACAGGAGATGGCATGAGCTTGTAATAAAAGCAGTTAATTGCTTTTTGAAACTCCGGAGATGAAGAAAATAGAGCTATTAAAATCTGATAGGACAGTCAAATAATCTACTGTAGCGTTTATATCCAAGATATAAAAAAATGAAAACCTAAATAGGCCCCACATTTTACATAATGTGATTTTGTAAAGTGCCCTTAAAAAGACCATCATTTTATTTATGTTTATTACATCATTTGAGAGGGCCCTGGTGGCCTTGAACAGTGATGACTGATGTGCCTCTGTCTGATTTCCTTTCCAAGTACAAAACCAAAAGTAACAAGACCAAATTGTGACAAATACTACTGCTGTAGCAATTCAAAAGCAATAAACTTTTTATATTTTCGGTATTTGAGTATTAAATCTTTCAAGCGGTATATTGATGTTGAGATTAATAATTAAACAGTAAAAACATCCCTCAAGTAGTTCCAAACCTGTATGAATTTCTTTGTTCTGCTGAACACAAAAGAAGATATTTAGAAGAATGTTTGTAACCAAACAGCACCATTGACTTCCATAGTATGGAAAAAACTATTATGGAAATCAATGATGCCCCACAACTGTTTGGTTACCCATATTCTTCAAAATATCTTCTTTTGTGTTCAGCAGAACAAAGAAATTCATACAGGTTTGGAACTTGAGAGTAAGTAAATGATGACAGAATTTTCATTTTTGGCTGAACTATCCCTTTAAAAGTGCCATTTCTATTTGACCAGACCCTAAAAATAACTTGTACTGGACTAGTAAGATCAAAAATATTAAATCATTTCTTTGACACCAAATAATTTAATTTAGATATGACTGTACCTCATTATATACACTACCAGTCAAAAGTTTGGAATCAGTAAGATTTTTTGTTTTTAAAAGAAGTTTCGTCTGCTCACCAAGGCTGCATTTATTTAATGAAAAATACAGTAAAAACAGTAATATTGTGAAATATTATTACAATTTAAAATAACTGTTTTCTCTTTGAATAGATTTTATAAAGTAATTTATTCCTGTGATCAAAGCTGAATTTTCAGCATCATTACTTCAGTGTCACATGATCCTTCAGAAATCATTCTAATATGATGATTTGCTGCTCAAGAAACATTTATGATTATTATCAATGTTGAAAACAGTTGTGTACTTTTTTTTCAGGATTCCTTGATGAATAGAAAGTTCAAAAGAACAGCATTTATCTGAAATACAAAGCTTTTGTTACATTATACACTACCGTTCAAAAGTTTGGGGTCAGTAAGAATTTTTATTTTTATTTTTTTTTAAAGAAATTAATACTTTTATTCAGCAAGGATGCATTAAATTGATCAAAAGTGACAGTAAAGACATTTATAATGTTACAAAAGATTATATTTCAGATAAATGCTGTTCTTTTGAACTTTCTATTCATCAAAGAATACTGAAAAAAAATATTGTACACAAATATTTTGTACTATTGTACACAATAAATGTTTCTTGAGCAGCAGATCAGAATATTAGAATGATTTCTGAAGGATCATGTGACACTGAAGACTGGAGTAATGATGCTGAAAATTCAGCTTTATATCACAGGAATAAATTACTTTATAAAATCTATTCAAAGAGAAAACAGTTATTTTAAATTGTAATAATATTTCACAATATTACTGTTTTTACTGTATTTTTCATTAAATAAATGCACTTTTATGCATTTTTAATGTTTTTAAAAGAAGTTTCGTCTGCTCACCAAGGCTGCATTTATTTAATTAAAAATACAGTAAAAACAGTAATATTGTGAAATATTATTACAATTTAAAATAACTGTTTTCTCTTTGAATAGATTTTATAAAGTAATTTTTTATTAAATAAATGCAGCCTTGGTGAGCAGACGAAACTTCTTTTAAAAACATTAAAAATCTTACTGTGTCCAAACTTTTGACTGGTAGTATATATATATATATATATATATATATATATATATATATATATATATACACACACACACACAAACACTTGTACAAATATACTTCACAATTCAACAGATTTAGCATTAGGAGAGGTTAAATGTGTTTAATTGTCTTGAAAATAATCTCACAATGCAAAAAAACTTCACTCTCTTTAAAATAGGCTATATTTTCGGTAAGCATTTTTTTTTTACTTTTGACTTTGGGGTGAAATTTGTCCAGGATATTCACTGAGTGTTCATGAGAATCACCTAACAAAAGGCAAACATCACAGGCTCTTCATAGACACACAGACACACAAATTTTCTTTTACTTGTTGTGAGAGCATTAAAAACACAAAGGCGTATTATACAGCCTTATATCCCCTAAATTATTACTCTTTTCTAGAAAGGAAAAGCTCTTGTCATTGAGCAGTCCTCTGTGTTCCTGCTTGACTGCATTGCCCTTGACCAAATTCACAAATGGCTAAATCCGTCTCTGTAATAACTTCCCAATTGTGTTCAAATTAAGTGAAACCCATTACAGAACATTTCCTCCCGATGCGGAGGACAGAACATCCACTCATTATTTCGCTTTCCGTCTATGCTGAAAGGTATGAAAATAAACAGCATAAACTGTGCGGAAATGCTTAGTGACACACTGCTCATGTACAATATGCACCCCTCAAGACGTTTTCCTTCATGCTGAACTTGGGTGCTCATCACTTATGAAAATGCTGAGGCAATAGATGCAAGTTTGCTGAATCTTTTAAATGAATATGATAGTGAATAAAAATTATTTGATGACATGCGCATTCTGCCAAATCAATTACATTTAATATGACAATTACATCACCCTTCTCTCCCACTCCACTCTCGTTCTTTCTCCATCTCTCACTGTTTTGTCTTACATCTGTCTTGCATCAGTATGCTGTAACTGTACTGTCTGATATGATTCTACTAAACCCAGTTAACCTCTTCAGGTGTCATCATTCCTGCTCTCCATTAGTCCCTGTTCTCTAGTTCTGCCACTCTCCATGGTGCTGAAGTCCAGCTGTTACATTTTATTTTCATGTTCTACTAATATCAACTTTACTTTTTTTTATGTTTGGGGGCACAGAGACTTGTATAATGTTTGTGTGAAATAAAAATAGCAATTTTTATTTTAACATCTTATTTTTACTTGAAATTCTTTAAATCAGTTCATCTGATCTTAAATTTCACCCAAAAATGAAAATTGTCATCATTTACTCACCCTCAAGTTGTTCCAAATGTATGAATTTATTTCTTCTGCTGAACGCAAAAGATGATATTGTGAAGAATATGGGTAAACAAAAAGGCCCAGGGCTCCATTGACTTCCAGGGCATAAAAAAAAAAAAAAAAAAAAAATACAATGGAAGTCAATGGGGCCCATCAACTGTTTGGCTACTGACATTCTTCAAAATATCTTCTTTTGTGTTCAGCAGAAGAAAGAATTCATACAGATTTGGGACAACTTGGGGGAGTAAATGATGACAGAATTTTCATTTTTGTGTCAACTATCCCTTTAATCAAATCAAAACAGAAATACTGAAGCTTTATCTCAATTTGTCCTCTGGAGTAACAACTGCCTGTGAATTAGTACAGTGTGTACACCAATCAGAAAATCTAATCATGCAATTTGATAATTAATTAAAAATGAATTAAAAATAATTAATTTATTCCTATTTTATATATCTCTGGCATCCCAAACACAAGCTAAATACTGTATATACACTAAACAACAGTATTATATTGGAGATATGATTTTTTAAAAAGAAATTCTTAATTTTATTCAGAAAGGAATCCTTAAATTAATCAAAAGTGACAATAAAGACATATATAATGTTACAAAAGAATCTAGAAAAAAATAATACATTTTAGGATAAGTACGATTATTTATTCTATTCAGCAAGGAATTTATAATGTTTTCACACAAAAAAAAATCTAATTTTTAAAATTAATAATAAATAGAATTGTTTCATGAGCACAAAATCACCATTAAAGAATGATTTCTGAAGAATTATGTGACACTGAAGACTGGAGTAACTGAAAATGTAGCTTTATTTAGTAGGAATGCACCAATACCACTTTTTCCAGAACGAGTCCGATACGATACGTTCATTTTTAGTGCTTGCCGATACAGAGTACCGATACCTCTATTTTCATTAGGGATGCACCGATACCATTTTTTAAGGACCGAGTACAAGTACCGATATTTTCTTTTTGGTACTCGTACTCACCGATACCGATACGGATTATTACTCCAATGAAAAAAGTAATAATTTTTATGTGCTTGTCACAAACTTAAAGCACAAATTTCACAGTGCCCAATAACCTTCAAAGGGCATAATTACCAAAGTCATAATAAAAAACAAAAACAAACGTTGTTTTTTAACCTGCCTTTCAAAAAGTGCAAATATTACAGAACAAATGTTTATAACATAACACTGTGAATCAATGTTAACAACCTAGGGTGAACAGATTTCTCTTGGTGGAATACAGGACGAGTGAGCAATATGACCATGATATTGTTTTACTAACATTAATGACAGACAAATATTTAATTAGGCAATTGTCATTTTAAGACCAAATCCATGGATGTGATATACTGACACATACCCTTTTTTCACCCACCTGTTTACCGTGGGTGGCCATAACCGACTGTATTTACGTGAAATACTCCACACAATTCTGGAGCAAGGAAAACTGATTGTGCGCTGTCTGAGAGAACTGGGATCACGCGCAAGAAAGAGAGAGAGAGAGAGAGAGAGAGAGAGAGAGAGAGAGAGAGAGCGCGTGCTTCTGGTCTGTCATTCAGCGCGATTTGCATGCAGTTCACAATGTATGGGTTTTCATCATTAATTTTGAAATATTTACAAAGTTTACGTTCACTTAAGACATAACTGACTATGTTGCACAAGAATACTTTTGCATTTTGACATAATTATGTGTTAATTTGTCCGTTCAAATGCAGGAAGACAAGAAAGAGAAGAGAACTCAATTTAATAGGCTATTTGTGCGCTGTCTGAGAGGCAACTTTCTGGGCACGTGCTTCGGATGTTTGTGCACAGAAAACTTCTTGAAAATGTCATGTGATTACTGTACAGTACTGCCTTCCTATAATAATGAAGGGAACCAGTTATACAGAAATCACATAACAGTTCATGTTCTTGCACATACCTTTTAGTTTTAATCCAAATAACGCACGTGTGCTGAGTAAGCGATCAGCAATCAAGAGCATGCAATAGAAGTGCACACTCTCTCTCTTTACCGTCAGTTAATGTTAGTAATATGCTCCTCTTTTTACTTCCTTTGCTATTGCCATATCTGACCAAACTACAAACTCTCCAGTGATGTCTGTGAAAAAGGGATGCGATCGACAAGCTTGCGCATTTGTGACACTGTATGCTCAACCCACTCTGCGTGTTTCACTTATCAGCTCACACATAGCAGCTATAGTGTGAATATTTAATTTGTTTAATATTCTGTTAATTAGATACATTTGTTAATTAGATACTTTTACTTCATAATCATCCTTCTCTGATAACTCCATTGTGCTCTGTGTTTGCTCTGTTGTCAGTGTTTCTTTGTCTGGAATAGAGTTGTCAAAAGTACTGACTTTGGTACTTAGTTAGTACTGAAATTTTAAAAATGTGACGCTTTGAGCGCCATTTGAGTCATAAACGTCTCTGATTGGCCACTGTGTTAACGGCTTATCGATATGTTTGTGATTGGCTTCAATGATCAACGCTGTAAAAACGTCATCAATTAAGCTCTTCACGCAGGCCCGATTCCAATACTGGGATCTGCGCACCCCTTTTATTTAGCTTTATTTATTTAGTGGGCCATAAAAAGTGGGCATTACATACCAGAATGGAGCCAGATCAAATACATGTTTGTTAAATGTGACTATTGGTTAACAATATCCATTAGCTCACATGGCACAAGTGAAGTGAGAAGAAAAATGGGAAAAATAACTTTTAATTTTTTCTTTGGAATGACGTGCACGGATGAATTGTTCACAATAATACCAGGAACTTGCACTTATAAAGTAAACAGGGTCAATTTTAATTTTTTGTTGAATTAAAGTGTATTTTTCAAGCTATTAAAATATAGTATACTTTTCATGGCCCTGACTGAGGTCTCGAAGACTCCAAACAGAACATGAGGGTTAAATCTAAGGCTCTGTGACACATCTCGCTAATAACACAGTCAAAGAGAGATGAGGCAATTACATGGTCATATTAAACCTGAACGCACTGACCTAATAAAGCTACGGGGTACGTACCCATACACCATGGGCCTGTGGCTCTCAAATGCACACATGCAAACACACAGTTAGCTTTGGTCAGCTGCACATTATGCAACGATTTCCAGATGTATGAGGGCTGAAATATGTAGAGACAAGCTTCCACTCTAATATCAGGTGTGCTTTAAACAGCTCCCCACCGCTATAAGAAACTCTGACCTTTTTATGCAAGCAAAAGGGGGAAAGCAAGAGAAGGAACGAGAAAGAGAGATGTTTCATCCAGCAAAGATCCCTATATTTCTTTGCCCAAGCGATACTAACAAGCCAAGCTTCCCTGAGGCACTCTGGGTAACAGATAAAAGAAACGAAATGGAATCAAACTGGAATCAACTGCATTATTTTCTTCCTTCCACCCTTTTCTCTCTCTCCGAACTTTCATATCACTCGCACACCTGAAACCTGCTTCTTTCCCCCAATGCCTCTTTCTCCTACATTCACTTCACAAATGTATCCCATCATGCTCGGTTCCTCTGCATGTACATGCTTTTCTCTCCCCTCTCCCTCTGCATTCCCCATTCTCGTTTCATCCTCTCATCTACCCCCACCCCATCTATCTATCTTGTTTTTCACTGCTAAATGAACGATAACGAGGTCGGTTGTCTCTGGGGTGAGGTCCCTTATGTAAGCCTATAAAACATTCACATGTTCTCAATCCTGCGCAACCTACTGCACTAAAATAGTCAGAGAAAAACAGGAGGTTGAGAAAACGAATGAGAAGTTGATTGAACACTCCCTCTCCCTCTCTTTCTCTCTACACTCCCCTTCCTTCCCATTGTGTAAGATAAAACAACCAGCTTGCAAATCATTAAGATTTTGGATGCATTTCATGCAAATTACATCTGAATCCCTCCACGCACACGCACACAATCCTATCTCAGGTCTCTCTAACAGTGCACTTTCATCTCTCTCAAGCTCCGTGTGACAGGGCTGCGTTCACATTGCAGCTGAATGTGGCCCAAATATGATTTTTCTTCTCACATGTAACACAGATCTGTTTTTTTTTTTGGATGACAGTGTGAAAAAAAAACAGTGAAAATGACATTTTGATCTGGACTTTCATATGTGGTAATCATTTGTAATACACATCTGATCTTTTGAAATGTGACTGAGTATGAACAGTTACACACACTCAATGGTACACCTGTTATTCAACAGCTCATTAACGCAAATATCTAATCAGCCAATCGCATGGCAGCAACTCAATTCATTTAGGCATGTAGACATGGTCAAGACGATCTGCTGAAGATCAAAATGAGCATCGGAATATGAAAGAAAGGTGATTTAAGTGACTCTGAATGTGGCATGGTTGTTGGTGCCAGATGGGCTGCTCTGGGTATTTCAGAAACTGCTGATCTACTGGGATTTTCACGCACAACCTTCTATAGGGTTTGCAGAGAATGATCCAAAAAAGAGAAAAATATCCAGTAAGTGGCAGTTCTGTGGGCGAAAATGCATTGTTGATGCCAGAGGTCAGAGGAGAATGGCCAGAATGGTTTGAGCTGATAGAAAGGCAACAGCAACACAAATAACCATTTGTTACAACCAAGGTATGCAGAAGAACATTTCTGAATGCATAATAACATGTCGAACCTTGTAGCAGATGGGCAACAGCAGCAGAAGACCACACCGGGTGCCATTCCTGTCAGCTAAAAACAGGAAACTGAGGCTACAACTCGCACAGGCTCACCAAAATTGGACAATAGAAGATTGGAAAAAAACGTTGCCTGGTCTGATGAGTCTCGATTTCTGCTGTGATATTCAGGTGGTAGGGTCAGAATTTGGAGTAAACTGCATGAAAGCATGAATCCATCCTGCCTTGTATCAACGGTTCAGGCTGGTGGTGGTGGTGTAATGGTGTGGGGGGTATTTTCTTGGCACACTTTGGGCCCCTTTGTACCAACTGAGCATCATTTACATGCCACAGCCTACCTGAGTATTGTTGCTGACCATGTTCATCCCTTTATGACCACAGTGTACCCATCTTCAGTACCCATCTTCTATATATACAGTACCAGTCAAAAGTTTGGACACGGTAAGATTTTTAATGTTTTTAAAAGAAGTTTTGTCTGCTCACCAAGGCTGCATTTATTTAATTTAAAATACAGTAAAAACAGTAATATTGTGAAATATTATTACAATTTAAAATAACTGTTTTCAGTTTGAATATATTTTATAAAGTAATTTATTCCTGTGATGGCAAAGCTGAATTTTCAGCATCATTACTCCAGTCTTCAGTGTCACATGATCCTTCAGAAATCATTCTAATAGTCTTTATGAGTGAGTCACTCAGTCGCAAAGACTTTTATATTGAAACTTGTTGTGAACAAGGAACAAGGCGCAAATGACAAATGCTATGACTAGCGCTGTCAGTGTCAGCACTCAGCAGGGCACAGAAAACCCATTAAATGTTAAAAGGACAAGACTGGGGACATTCAAACGGATTTTTTATTATGAACATAGGACTGTCCTGAAGGAAAATGCTAAATTTGAATGCAGGTAATACACCCGGTCACTTGAAATCTCTCTCACAATACTCTTTTACATAATGCAGTAAGCCTAAATGAACAAAATTAATTGAGAACAAACACATGTTTACGTTTCTAAGAGTGGTTGCTAAGACAGACACACTCAGTGGTGCAGCGATACTTATGTAATGTTGTCAGCTGTATGTTTTCGTGAATTTTACAACGGCTTCGAACGCGGCTCAACCAATCAGAATCAAGGGTCGGAACTATCCATTTTATAAACCCTCTTTTGTGCAGAACTACTTCCTTCCGCCACGGATTTAAATCTCAAGTTGACAGTTTGACCAAGCCTCCTTTACTAATTCTAAAATGTCACTTTAGAACAAGTAACGAAGGAATGTTGAGTCCCTTCACTGAAACTCATTGTATTTTGTACAGTATTAGAGAGAGAGAGAAAGAGAGAGAGAGATCACCTGAGCGAGCATTACCTGTGTCTGATATAATATTCATTCTTCAGGTCGATGTCCATAATATTATATAATATTATAAAAGTCTGTTTGAACGTCCGCTGAGGAAAGTGATCTTTGTCCTTTTAACAGCTAATAAGGGAATTTTCCATAACATATAGTGCTCAAACTACTTCTTTTACAAAAGTTCCTTTCAATTTAAAAGTCTCTTGCGATTGGCTCATTGAATGAGTCTCATTCACTTGTAAAGTTTTGCTGCCATCTAATGGCGTATTAATGTTACTTTCACTCAATCCATATTACACCCTAACTGAGCCTTTCTCTATACCAAATACAACATATTTATATAAAGTAATATTTATTGAACAACAGTATTTCAATTAACAACAATAGCCATTATAAATTAAATTCTAGTGTGCTGTGACAGGTTGTCAAGTGTGCCGTGGATAATTACCAAATGCCAAAAAATAAATAAATTAATTAAAATAAATGCTAAACAGTTAGGAATATATTGTCTGTTTCAGGCGGAAACCTCGTATCTCTATATTTCCTCATTTTTGTCTTATTTTATTTTTAAAAAATCAATGCTATTGGTCACCCTTTATGCATGTATGTGGGTTTTACAAAAATGTAACGTATGAAAAGGATTTTAAAGAGCTTGTGACAAAACCTCGTAACTCCATTGGATCCTCAAACTGTCAGTTAAACCTCATAAATCCGTCCCATCTCTAACGTGAATGAAGTGCTGCACGCAGTTTGAAGATCTCTGCTTCTTTGCAATACAAAGGTAAATAAAGATCTGATGTTTGAAACAAAAATGTACAGCGTTTTCTTTGCTCAAGAAACACTGTCTATAAAGGTTAATGTTTTATTTATTTGAAGAGCGGAGAATAGTCTTCGTCTGATATTTCCCGTTAAGTGTAGCCAATATGCTATGCTGTATAGAGGATGTAAGTTAAATATATCAAATATGATCAAATATTTCAGGTCTAAACAAATACATTCTTGCCTAAAAAAACTCTTAAAACTACAGTTCGTGGTACAACAAGTGTAGTATTTGCAAAAATTACGGTGGATTTGCTCGGCCATCATGACAGTCACAAGCTGAGTGATACAAATGGTAAAAATGTGTTATCACTAGAATACCGCACGGCTTTCAGCCAATCAGATTTGAGAACCAGAAAGAACTGTTGTATAAATACATACATATATACACACATGCACACAGTAAATCATGGTTTTGATAGGCTGTGATATACTACTTAACAGCAGTTGGCTATTTAAAAAAATATAAGCCTTTTGATTTGTTCTGCCTCAGCTAACCATTTCAATAGGAAATATGTCAAAACAAGAAAGAAAATTGTGTTTCTTAAACCATTTCATGGAGTCTTTAATGGCAGTATAAGAAAAGAGCTGCTTTGAAACCATGAAAACATTTTAGGGAGGTTGAATCAAGGCTCTGGCCTTGAGACAGATATTAGATTTTTAGTCCAGTTGAGATTTTGTTCTTCTGAAGGGTCATTAGTAAAAATGAGCCATTTGTGATGAGGAATTTACACAATAAAATGCTTTATTAAAATGAAATAGAATACAAAGAGATTAGTGTTCCCTCACTGTGTGCTTACTCTAAGAGGTTTTTATTTGTTTGTGTGTGTGTCCCCTAAGTAAGGTACTAATGATCACTTGACAGTTTAAGACGTCAACTGTCTTGAGCAATCCCATGTCTGTGTGCACGCAAATGTGAGTCAATCACCTAAACCTCAATGAGTTTAAAGCTTGTAACTGCTGCAAAAAGGTTGTTTGGCTTTTTTCTGTGTGAGATGTGTTCAGCAGAAAGACTGCGTGCTTAGTGATCCGACCACTGGGGAGTGTCACTGGCCAAGATTACTGCTAATCCACCATGATCCAATGCCTCAACACACACACCAACAATAACCTCTCAATGCATACACACCAACAACAATCACCTCGCTCTGCAGAAGACCCTTGAACACTTACACATTAGTCCTTTTTACACATAGTCTTTACTGGTAAATTACCGTTAAGAGATCATGGGCCAGATTTACTAACAGCTTGCGCCAGCACAAACCCTCTTTTGGCATTAAAAAACTACTGTCAGGATTTACACATTGAAAAAATCTGAAAAGGTGGACAGAGTTATTTTTGCGGCTGACCTTATTGCATATGCATTTGTAGGAGTTTCCCTTTCAGATGCAAAATTTATGGGAGGACAGTATTTAAATGAATCATGCAAGGTGATTTATAAAGGTTTGTGCTAGTCAATTTACTAGTATTTGTGCCATTATTTAACACCCCCCCAAAAAACATGTCTTAAACCAGACTAATTTACGCTGCTCTTGGTAGATTGCGTTTGTCATTATGGAAATGATCCGGCTGCGTCTGTGTTTTATGGGATTGCGCTCTCACGCTAATTTGCCCTCATGTGTGAACGGGACTTCTTCAAGAAATACTGGTAAATCAGTTCTGGCAAGTTACCAGTATGAGAGATTGTAACATTACCAGCAAATTACAATATGATGCTGTGTGACAACAAAGAATGAAGATTACCGGTATGAACACGTACAAGGTCTGAACATGCAAATGTAAGAAGTCTGCTTTGGGCCAATCATAAAGTTCTTATGGAGACACGAGTACTCTACACGAGTACTCCGCACTTTTTACAGTAAGCACTGCTGCTTTTTAATAGTTTTTCTATGTAAATATGCACTAGATGGACAACTTTGACACTTGCGCCATGTCTCGCAGCTTTTTCAGCGTGTTGCGCTCGAGACCTTGCCTTTTTCATTCATCAGCACTGTGGCTCTGCAGTTGGACACTATTATGCGTGTCTTGTGTTTTTAAGAGTATAGATGTGTTTTTAAGAGTATATGTACATGTGTTTTTAAGAGTAATAGATAGAAAGAGCTTCTTACGCGGGCGAATGAAGACAACGGCGCAGTGTTTAAAGATCATTTCCGATGAAGACTGACATCACAGAATTTACTGGTATTTTGGTGCTGATGTTTGAATGGTCTCTTAAAGGGTTAGTTCACCCAAAAAATTAAATTTCTGCCATTAATTACTCACCATCATGTCACTCCAAACCCTCAAGACCTTCGTTCATCTTCGGAACACAAATTAAGATCTTTTTGATGAAATCCGAGAGGTTTTTTATCTTCCATAGAAAGCAACGAAATTACCACATTCAAGATCCATAGAAGTAGTAAAGACATTGTTAAAATAATGTGACTACAGTGGTTCAACCTTAATGTTGTGAAGCGACGAGAATACTTTTTGTGCACAAAAACAAAAATAACGACTATTCAACAATTTTTCCTTTTCCCTGTCAGTCTCCTATGCAGTTGGAGCAGTGAACACAGTGCAGAGCTTCCGTGTCCAAACGCTGGCCAACGCTGTTCACGTGAGTACCATGACGCATGCGTGTGATGCTGACACAGTAGCTAGCCAATACAGAGCTGCTGTTCTGACGTAGAACGCGGAAGCTCTGCACTGTGTTCACTGCGTCAACTTCTATTAACCTTGAATGTGGTAATTTCGTTGCTTTCTATGAGATAAAAAACCTATTGAATTTCATCAAAAATATCTTAATTTGTGTTCCGAAGATGAACGAAGGTCTTACGGGTTTGGAACGACATGAGGGTGCGTAAATAATGACAGAAATCAAATTAACCCTTTAATGGTAAAAAGCCAGAACGCTGTTGCTTGGGTGAACAACAGCGTGTGAAAAGTCATTCTGGTGAAAAATCATTCTGAACAGCGTGTGAAAAGTCATTCTTGGTAATTTTACGGTAATTTACTAGGATTACTGTGTGAAAGGGGCTATTGTCAAAAGTTTTTTCACACACAGGCCATTATCGCGTGCAAACAATGCACTTACAACTTAAGTCTACGATGCAAGGCATTTCACCAGAACAAAATGCTAAAATATACAGCGTTTTAAAGTATAGCCACAATAATTAAACATTAAATATGTTAACATACATGCAACAATGCAAGAAAGAGACTGGACATTAGCAGAACATAACCAGAAGTTTATCTCCTAAAACAGGGTAAAAAGGCTGGTACTAGTATTTTAAAACTCAAATAACAAACATTATTCCATGAAAAAATAAGCACTTCAACATTCAGATTTTGACTTTTAAATTCCCAATTGTTTGTACAATAAAATCCTTTCTAGATTGATGTCTTCTTTCTCTAATACCACCTGTCAACTATACTAGCTTTAGGATAGTAGTAAATCATGGTGAAAAGGCTTATTTAAACTATTTTAAAGCTCAAATAACAAAATTATTGTAAAGAAAATGCATATAAGCACTTCAACATTTGCATTTTGACTTTTAAACCTTCCATAGAATTGCATTGTAACTGCATTACTACTCAATTTTTCTGTTTTTTAGGAACTGAGAGACAAGTCTAAATGAATTTCTGTGGTATCCAACATCACCTCAGAGATTCTGTCAATAGCACTTATCTTCTATTGACTCCATAAGATTCCCCTTTTCCTTTTAACAAAAAAAAAAGAAAAGAAAAATGAACTGCTGACATTTCCATTAATTAAATCATGATGACGTACAGCATGTACTGTGCAAACATCTAGTCAGTTCAAATTGCAGTTCTAGGGCTGACCTGTGCATGTACGTTCATTTGTGTGCGCATGTATGTCCAAGGGTGAGCGAGAGATTTTAAAGGAAGAGGAGGATTTGGAAATGTGTGGCTTGCAGACTTGTGTGTAATTCAACGCAGTATCGATCATGCTACAGGACTGTCAGGTCAAGGAATTCCGCCTCCACACACACCACAAATGCACAACACACAAACAAAGCACATGGGCCTCTAGTGAGATGTGTGTGGTTTAATGTTTTAAATGCTGCCCAGATGCTCTGCGCATAAAGGAAGGATATTAAATAAATAAAAGGGAAAGAGGATGAATAATCCTGTTAAAGATCAAACAACTCCCTCTCCTTCTCTCCCCTCTACAGTCCTCATGGGAAATATAATGCGCACACACACACACACACAAATGAAAGTGCATATAGAACCAAATGACAGTGGTATTCCCTGGTCACAACAATGCATGACTGCATTTACCTGTGAGGAAAGATTAAAGGGAGAAGAGGACAACAATTGTGAAAGGGAAAAAAAAACATGTGGATGTTGCTGTTACTGATAATGCTGACAAGTTTTCAATGGCTTAAGCTTGAATCGCTATTAACATTGCTCATACTTAGCATTAGGGCTCTGTTCTAAACTATTAAACTCCATTACTATTAAACGAAGTATTAAACTTTGGCACGTAATTCATCTCGCACCATCTGTGCTGCATGAACTGTGCAGATTATTCAAGAGGTGTGCTATTGCCTAATATTATTTTTAAGTGACTGATTATGAATAAAGTTATTAATAATAATAATAAAAAAAAACATAGATTTACAATCAAGGAAGGCGCTACAGTAGGTCATATCTAGAGACCAGGATATTATAGAGATTTTGTTGACTAATCACCTTGCATATTATCCAGATCCCCCAAGCACCAGCATCACAATAGGCATAAGAACACTCAAAACACCTTAGCAACTGAATAGTAATGCCCTGGCATATGCTTGCAACATGGATGGAAAAATCTAGTTCGCTATATTATTACATCTGAACTGTTGTTATGATGATGCATGAGAGCAAATAAATTAAATGCATCAAAAATAAAATACAGGAGTAGATAAAGAAAGATAATCTTACTTGATAATCATACTTGCAATCTTCTCTCTGTGCACTTGTTCCTTAAGTTTGAGGGAATCACTCATCTTCAAGGGAGCTGTGTGTGTGTGTGTGTGTGTGGTTGGGTGGATGGAGGTGGAGAATTAGTTTAAGTGGGTTTCTGTTGCTTAGATAAGAACCTTGTTAAAATGCTTCACTACAGAGTTTCCATAACTACAGACACATTTCCAAGCAAAGAGGTCATGATTAGCACATCAGATTGGTGTGTCGCCCTAGAATAAAATGGCTACTTGTAAGAAAAAGAAAACAAAATGTAATCTTAAAGGGATATTTCACGTAAAAAGAATAATTCTGTCATCATTTACTCACTATCATGTTGTTCTAAACCTACATGATTGTTTTTCTTCATTGCAACACACACACACACAAAAAGATGTTTAGGATAATATTCATGCTGCTTTAATTAGATTCATAATATTTATATTGCTCATATGACTGAGAAAATGGTTTTGTTTTGAGCCTTTCAGCTCCAAAAATGATAAAACAAGACAAAGCAGCACCATAAAGCTATATTTCAGGTCTTCTAAAGTAAATGCGTTAGCTTTGTGAACTGTAAAAAATGCTGACCTGCAATTGTCACCTTAAGGTGTTATAATAATTAATTTTATTTCTTGTGAGAACTATTCTATTTGAAACATCAATATCATGGGACAATAAAAAATGTAGATAGAAGTATATGGACAAATGTGACATAGCCTACATGTATATACAAAGTTATTTCTATTATCATAACAGTTAAGAATAAAAACAATCATCAGACTGGACTGAACAAGTCTCCTCCATCATTCCTCCTCCGTCACTTGGGATGAATCTTTGTTACGGAATTTGTTTTCCTCTGCAGCCATCGACGTTGTATTTACATAATTGCATAATTCAACATCTAACGGAAAAGAAAGAGAAAGCACAGGTCGAGTTTTAAGGCTCGTTTCCTCATTAATTTGCCCTCAAATTGGCCCTAACTAGGTCTGAATAAATATTCGTCCTCCGAAGATATTCTGTAATCAATTATGAAATATGCTAATCGCCTGCTGTTGGCCTTGAGTTATCATGTTACTGTCACTAATTGTAGGTCACCTCATCCCTGGAGGTCTAACATTCACTCTCAGTCTTTGTCACTCTTACTTTTTCCTCCCGTCTCTCTCCCTCTCTTTCAACCAGAAGGCAGTCCTCCTCTGTGATATTAGCGTGGAATGCCCGACCACTGGAGTCAATTACAGTAATATTAAATTAACCATTGTATCTCATTTAATTCAAATGTTCTGCTTTAACAAAGAGCCATTTAAGGATATGGAGTATATCTTGCGCTTACTTAAACTGGAACATCTTAATAAGACTTGGCAAAGGCCTCTGATCAAACGCAATAAAGCAGAAGTACGCCACATGCTGTCATCCTGCCACTGGTGGGCTATCACCGAATTCGACAGACTCGTGCAGGATTCCAGAGGCTCACACACACAATCAAAGAAACCCGAAATGTGTCTAAAGCCAATTTGGAGTGTTGCGGTAAAACAGCAAGTGCTTCTGAACATTACAGACTTCTGTTCAAATGGCTTTTCAGCCATAATTACGATCAATTCACTGCATTCAGAAATAAATACAAGAGTTTGGAGGGAAAAACCAAGAGGTCTGAACGCACTGCAAGTCCTGTTTTCCATTAAATGAGAGAATGAGAATTTCAAAGATGAAACAGTTACTTGTAATTGAGAGATAGGGTATATAATCATGCTTGGAGGAATCTAAAATTCATTTTGACAATCTCGATTGGCTCTTTCCACGCAAAGGCGCATTAACAGCCATTCTTTTAAGAGGAAACTCGAATGTTGGTTTCTAATTTCCCATTCCCTGCTTGAATTTGAGCTGGTAATTTCTTTCTCTGATATTGAGGGCAAATGCTAGTCGGTATTTAGTGCAACAGTAAATGGCTGTTTGCTTTAGACACTGAGAGCAACTGCACCCCAGTAAAACTGTCATGTTGACTTTGAGTTACCACTGCTCTCTCAGACACTTTGTGTCTTAGTGTGTGTGTGTTTGCGTGTGTGTGTTTGTGCTGGCTTGACGCCATGCAAATCCAATCACCCAGACCCATAAAGTGTGCATTTCCATTTCCTACTGCTCTCTGTAGAGACAGAAAGAGAGAGAGAGAGCGAGAGGAAGAGGTGGAACGGGGCTCCTTTGCTTTGCCGTGCTTTATGGTTATAGCTGTTTTGAGTAGGTATATTCATATAAACTCATTATGTACCCCATATTTCTAAGCTGATGTGTTTTGGGCCAAACAAGTGATTTTAATCTCCCACAATGCACTGCTGCTCTTATTTACTGTTCCCATGGAATCTTACCACTCTCTCGGATCAGCGATTGCAAAAATCGCTTTGTCCGCCTCTAATTTGTCTTAGTCAGAATGCATCAGGCGAATTGAGGACATTTCCATGACGACGCACCGTGCCGACCGAGCGTCTTCCTCCCCGCCCCTTGTTTTGACCTTTCCTCGACCGCGCGCTGACCTTTCCGAGTTTCCGCTAACCTCAAGCAGGTCTCTGTTGGACAATAGCCCGACTGTTCGTCCCTGATCTTTTCCCATACCTCTCAACTGCTCACCTCCGCCTCTGGCTTTCCATGACGACGGAGGTCGAGCAGGTTCGCTGGGCGAGCAGGTGGCCTGTTAACCAATGGGAGAGAGTGATTTTCTCACAGCTCGGAGGGGAATAATGGAAAAATTCCTTCAGTCGACTAAGATGGAGAAAAGAGGGATTGAAGTCTTTTCTGTCGTTAGAGGCCTTTCATTGGTCTCATAAAGAGAGAGGGTCCGCGGGTCACAGTAACATGACAGCAAGAGAAAAGAGAGAGACCTGAGAGAGAGAACTGAAACAAACATGGAAATAAAAGAGAAAATCCTGAGGCCAGAGCACGGGATAATCCATCATTAGCATTTAAAAAAAAACAGACATAGATTGAGAGAGAGCGAGGGGAACTATAGTGCGCTTAATGAGACAGGATGAACTGACACTTTAAGCGTGCTTGCATGTGCATGTCAGAGTGGCGTTGGTTTGTTTTATTTGTAATTTCTGTCATTTATAATGTCAAACTTTCACTGTATAAACACACATATTTCCATCATTAGATATTCCGATACAAACATCTCTTGCTCACACATGCTATATCACCCCTTAACCTTTAAAGTTTCCCTCATTAAAAATGTTTTACATGTAAAGAAAAAGTACTTTTAACAAGTACATCTTGCATATCAAGTCATATCAGTAGCTTAATAAAAGCTGTTTTATTCTAAATGGCACGGGTTACTCATGGGGGACGCCATGGTGAGATACTAGTAGCCTCATCTCGGTAGTCTTCACAATACTGGAGAGTTTTGATTGCTAAATAAATGACTGAGAATGACCGGTTCAACAAACTAAAGAGGCAGCAGAGTCATGACCATTACCTTTTGGTTGCATTCAAGTAATGTTGGAAAGATCTTAATTGCGAGTGGAAAACAAGTATTTTCTTTGAGCTTCGAGTTTCAAAGATGGGGGTTTGTCAGTGGGGAAACAAGGTGGACGCAATGGATGCAGCATCTGTAGTTGACAGCAAATTTGTTGAAATGTATGAAATTATATATATTTTTTTATTTTCAGTAAAACTAGCTAAGTTGCATGTACAAAACACGATATTGTACAATTACAATAGAATATATAATTCAGTTTACAGCGCCTTTATATACTGAATATATATTATATATTTATATATTGAATAAAAACATAAAAAAGCAAAAACACACCTAAAGCACATTCTTTATTCTTCACTTTGTAGAAGTAGAGTTAAATAACCTTGCTGTATTGTTTGTAGAAAAATTACTCTGACCAAAGTGATTTGAACGCACCTGACATTGTAAACTGAAACAAAAAAATTGTTTTTTAAAATAAATAAATAAAAAATATCAATCAATCAATCAGTTAATCAAATTTAATAATCAACACTCAAAACTTAGTTGTACAAACATTTAAATTGTACATAAGACAATTTTTATATCAATTTTTTAATAATAGAATTATTTTTCTACTCCAGTTTTTTGGTGAAATAAACATTTAATCGATAATAACGTGTAAAACTTGTTTTCATGAGAGATTTATTCAAACATACATTAAATAATGAAGACGTCACTAACAGGTTAAATGAAAATATAATGACTATGTAATACAGTGCATATATTTATCAAAATGCTCCTCTCTAGTTACTTTTTGTAGTTAACCAACAAGTTTATGGTCATTGAATGGCTTTGATGTAAATGTAAAGTTAAGTGACATATAGTATACAAGCTGTTTTACTGACGTCTTTCCCCGGTTGATTTACTGACTGAGCAATTACATGATACAAGTTGTACTGTTTCTTTCAACATGCCTCTGATGTTCATTCATGTTTATTTCATGCTATAACTAATAGTAAAGAGTAAGAGATGATTGGTTCATGTTCGCTTGATGTGTGCTGCCGCTTGAACTGAGACGCTATAGTGAGGCGTCAAGCTGTATTAAAGAGCACCAAAAAGACATTTATTGTTTGATTTTCTTGATAAAATAGATAGAATTTGAAAGCGGAGACTTTATTTTCATATTAAAAGTAACAAAGCACAATGCACGATTAATGGATGGCATGTGCGATACAAATGTTTGGTGAAGTTTTGTTCATGCATCAACAGAAAACAGCACAATAAAAGATCTATCTTGATATTTAAGAATCCATATCAGTAATGATTAAAAACGAGCAATCGATATTGTCAATCTAGCCCTAGCATTCACACAGCTGAGACACTTACCAGTTTTAGTTTTTACACATTGTGTGCACGAAATTGATGCTGACACAGTTGTAAAGTCAATTAAACATCATTGCTATTTCGGCCAAAAATTCTGAGTAGCCGAAATTTCGGTGTATTGCTATTATGACTTCCCAGCTTGTAAATATATCAGTGCTTCCCACACAGACTTTACTTGGGCGGGCCGCTCAGGTATATTAATGGCCACCCAAGTATATTTGGAGACACATTTATGCTTTTATTATTTTTTTTCTCTCATACTTTTGTATCCGCCCAAGATAATGAAACAATCCGCGATCGATTAACTAGTGGAAAATCTCCCCTCGCCCTACGTGTTTCGTACCTGCTCGTTATGTGTGCGTCAGAACTGTTTACTCCCGCTGACATTCCCACGTGCGCTGCAGAGATGCGGTGGATATTTCACAAAGAGCGTTGCATGTTGCAAAGTCACAACGAGGCGCTGTTGCGCGTTCTACAGGCTCGTGCAACAGCGCTTCAGACTGCTTCAAAGTGATTCTCAATCAATGAAAAGCACAGATTTATGCCAAGCGATTGCTAATGAACTCAAGTGGATGAATTATTACAATGTCTACTTTATGGCCTTTATATAAAATGTTTTAGCCGGTTGTAAGAATCTGAAGGATCAGCCCGCAATTGTGTAGACATTTCAAAATAAGAGTCCCGGTGTATTTCGGGCTTGTTTATAATTAAAAGTCACACGCTAAGTTTTTTTTTTTTTCTTCTTCTGGGCAGTATTGGTATTTTGGTTACAAAATAAATTGTATTTAATTTGATTTCCATTTAATTCATAGTAAATTATTGTAGTCTCCCCCACAGGAAGAAAAGACTAAGAACATTATTTGACACGTATATTATTCATTATATAAATTTTACTAGTAAAATCTGTGTCCCATTCACTGAGAGAGACACTATATAACAGCAAGGAGAACATAGGAAAAGGAGAACCGTTTAAATGCCGTAATTTTGCATAATTTACAATGCATAATATTAGTGTGCAATTAAATGTAATTAAAATTAATTTCAATAAATAAAAATACTGTTAAAAATCACACATTATTTGTTTGTCACATGTATAGTAGACCATTTTTTTGCCATGGGTAATAGGAGGATTTTTCACCTGGCTACCACCGCAAGTATATTTCAAACCTATGGGAAGCACAGTATATGAACTTCCTAGGAGGACTTGAACGCACCATTTAATCTTCTGCATAACTATAATAAAACACTAGTAAGACATAGTCAGGACAGATGCCATATTTATTTTATTTGAATCAAAAAGAGGCTGTGAGGGATACATTTACACTCTGTTAAATGGGTTGCATTGTTGTTAGTCAATGAAATATGGCTTTTTTAAAAATTCTAGTGTACAAGAAGACTTCAAAAACATTGAGTTATGGGTTAATTTGTAAAAATTTGATATCACTTAAGACAGAAAAACCCATTAAACAGACTGCACTTCTGGTAGCCTTGGTTTCATTCACGTCAAATTTAACATGGTGTCTACCCTGACTAAAGTCCATTTGCAATTTATTTTTGTTTCATGAGGTCTTGCCCTTCTTTGAAATTACCAAATGTTCTTTTTACAAGCCTAATATGAATAATATAAGCAAAAATCTTGTAAAAATGCACCAATGAATTAGCTTCAAATCAACTTAAATAATTTTTTTTAGAGAAGTGTCCGTCTTCTTAACTAAGGATGACATTTTTCTCCTCATTTCTCAAATCTCTTTTTATGAATCTGCACTCAAATTTCAACATCTTCATAATCCATAATGCAAGACAATTAGAGCTTGATATTTTATAACCAATCAGAGCATGGCCCTATTCAATTACAGCTGTGAAGTCCTTTAAAACACATCAAGAGGAATGCATGCTGTGCTGATGAGATGTGTGTTTGTGTCGCTCAAAGTCACGAACACACACACACATACTGATGTTTGGGCCATGCCTTGGGCCTCTGCTGAGATGATCACATGGAAAAGAAAAGAGTTATTATTTCATCTTCAGCATGGAGAGTGATGTTGATGTGTCTGACATTTAATAGTGTCTTTGAAGCGTTGATTCTGCCGCAATACAGTCAGAAGCATCACTGAGCCGAACAGTGCAGAGCACACAAATAGTCCAATAAAACTCTCTTGCTGGTTTCAACACACTTACCAATTTCATTATCAGAATATTCCAGGCTACATTTGATCTTGTCCTTGGGAAAAAATGTAAAGCTTGTGTTTTCACTAAAACTGTTATTTGAATTCTGTGCGTTACCTAAGTTGTAAAGTTGCCTGAATCATCCTGTTGAGGTGGAACTACTTTTCCGGGTGGACAAACTTGTGGTCATGCATAAGTGATGAAACTTCTGTGAGTGCAGTTTCTAACAGTTGCTCAGAATGGATTTACTGCATACTGCATACAGTAGTAAGTACTGTATACTACACATTAATCTTTTTAAGTATGTGAAACAGTATGCCGTACGCAACTGTCACATGACCTCACTATGGTGCTACTTCAGGAAGTGGCCAGCACATTATTTTCACACTGGAAGGAAAATGGAAGGCAAATGAAAGTTGAGCACATTGCATTGTGGGATACCAAGCGAAAGTAACCATTTATAATTTAAATGAACAATCAAAAGTTTGGATATGCCATACTAAATTATGTAAATACAGTGTGATTTTAAATGTTTGTTCGCAGCGCTGCTGTTTGCCTGGTTTCTACTGCCAGTGTATTATTGTAAACGCATTTCCCTTTTTTTTTTTTTTAAATAAATGGAGGAGCACAGCAAAAATATTTGCGGCAATCAACAACAAGCCACAAAGTTTGTCTTCAGACATTCCTAAAAGAGGAAAGCCAGCACGTACACATTTGAGTACATCTTTGTACTAGATATTACATCCAGCATGCTTTCATCACACAGCGGTCGGTGGCAGTTCTGCACCACTGTAATTCTAGAGTGCCTTCAAAAAACCTTTAAAGTACTGCACTTTCAACACCCCCATGGTCAAAAGTCTCTGTAAGGTTGTGCTTTAAGTGATCTCAAATGTGTGCATTTTGAGTGTCTTTTCAAGGCTGCAATGAAGTGCATTCTCGACTGTGCTCTGAAACACTCTTTTTAAATTTACCATGAAATCAAAATAGACTATTTACTTTCTTAATGTTGCACTCAGTAATATTGTGCTCATTAAAAAAAAGTTTTACCCGTGCAGAAATGAATAGTACTTGTGAAACATGTTAAAAATGTACACTTACATGAGATGTCATTAGCCTAACAAAAACAGGTTTATTCTACATATGGTGGCCAAATACTGCTCATTATCTTAGTAACCCTTTTATTATTAAATAACCTTCATGGAACAAATAAATCATGGCTGACTGCGAATAACACATTTTTACAATGGAATCATTAACTGAAACTTGATTTAAGGTACAGTGATATGCCAATTTAAGGCCAAGACAACCACGTCCACTGCAACATTAAAAAAAAAAAAAAAACCTTGACAGAAGTAACGGAAGTAGCAACAGAAAATTTCTTCTATATTGTGACTTATATCAGAGTTAAATGGATTACTGAAAAAAAAAAAAAAATGTAGAGCGAGGACTTGATTCAACAGTTGTTGATTGGATGGAGTCAGGTCTGAATGCAAGCTTGCAGTCGATTGTAAGAAAGGATTGACGTTTATAATTAAACCGACTAAATAATTATAGAGGTCCAGCATATGTCACCAGAGAAGAAGATTTAGAGTTATGACATTTTGATTAAACATTACGAGGTCAAAAAAAAAAAAGAAAAAAAAGTGAGAGAAAAAAAAGAAACATATGGATTATTTGTTCATAATAATATCATTAACATGCATTTAAGAATTATAGGGTGTCATAGGAATTTCGATTTCATGCCGACTTTAAGTACACATTCCTATTCTCATTCTTTCACCTCTCACATTTCACTTAGGCTGTGCAGGGTTTTGTTTAATGTTGGATTGAATTGGATAACCCAACCGATAACCAAATAGCTATTTAGAGACTGTTTTAGCAAACAAGAATTCAGATCTGGCTCTATTCTGGTATGTAACGTCCACTTTTCAAAATCCAATCAAGTCCTCACAAATAAAATCAACTCCCGTTCTACATTTTTTTCCGCTTGAATATCCTGTTTCAATCTGAAATACGCATACTTACAGAAGTATAATGGGTTGCGAATGCCATTTCATGGTGACTTTAAGCCAAGGTACTGAAGTTGTCCTCAAAAGACTCCCGCCAGTTTCCATCAGACTGTATATAATAACTGCTCCTTCAGCCAATGCTGAAATAGGGTTCATATTTTTAGATTATTTTCAGTGAACGCATTGAGTTTCAGTAATTGAGTAACTCTTTTTTGTGTTGTCATTATGCTACAGGAGAAAAATGAGGTATCAGGAAATACAAATTTTAGTCCTGGGGAACATCAAACTGCAGCTGAACTCATAACACCTCCCTGCACCTAATTATCTGGAGAACATGGTGGTCTTGGCTCACATTTTGTGCTCTTTTTCCCAGTCAGTCATACACACGCACACACATTTTCTCGCTCCCTTAAACACCCACACCCACACACACACACACCCTCCCTCACACACATTAGAGTATCACCTCTGACAGATGGGCTGGCACTGCTCTCTTCCCAACCTGTTCTCTGTTGCAAATTGTATGTGTGTGTGTTTACACGTGTTCCCATTTGTGTGTGTGTGTGTGTGTGCAGTTTGGTGATTATGTACATGCCTAGTTGTGCGTAGAGGAAAGCAAACACACACTCACTGTCTCAGCACACAAGAATGACCTTCATCATCAATGCTGCATTAAATTATGCTTTAATATGTACAGTCACATGGCCCGTGAGAACGGTTTAGCATAGCAGCTTTCATTACGCTGTGAAATAATATTTGATGTTACACTTTAATGTGAAGAGCAAGCCCTGTGTGAGTAATGAGAGAGAGAGCGACAGAAATTGGACATACCTGAGCCTCTCTTTGACACCACCTTCAGAGTCAGAGACACAGAGACACCGCAGAGAAGGAACAGCACTGGGTTGAGAGCTGTCATCTTCCTCTCCAGCCTGACGGAGACACAGAGAGAAACCTCACATGTCATACAGGCAACATACAACCACCAGCTACCCATGTACAGACCTGCATTTGCTTTTCCGCCAAGCACAGGATTTAAAGGTGAAGTGTGTAATTTTGTCAGTGTTAAAACCCAGTAGGCTGACTTCCTGAAGAGGGTAAACACGGTGACGCTGTCAAACATTTCTCTGTTTGTTTGAGCAGCACGACATTTCAACTTCTGACTCAAACAACAGTGTGAATTTAGGGCAGGACTACTCTTTTGGAAGTATAAAGGGCGTGTTTGAGAATTTTTAAATGACTGGAAATTTTTTGGGTGATCAAACTGTTGGAAAAAAATATAGACTTATATTAAATAATACCAGTGTTTCCCATACATTGATTTATTTGTGGCGGCCCGCCACAGTATCAACATTGACTGCCACAAATAGATTTCAGTGCTTCATATTTATTAACTAGACTGTGGAGGCCTGAAAATATATTTAAACTTCTCATAAAAAAAAGGTCTTTAATGTAGTTTTTTGCACCATTAGTGTCAAACAAACTAAAATCAAAAGCACGATAATGCTATGTGTCCTTATCAAATTGCAAAAGACGTGATCAGCTCCGTGTCTCAGTTCACAGTGAATGAATGCAGTGAACTCCATCTCTGCATGTGCCAAGTTTAACATGCATTTGGGAAATCTTTAGCAAGTGACTAACAATTTTTAATATGCTAATGATTGTTAACATACTTTATCAAATAGATAGTTTCGGTCCTTGATTATGATTGGCTGAGCGTTGTAAAATACTCTATAAACACACATCTGTGATCTCATTACATCAGTATTACTGCGCCACTGCGTATGTGTGTTGCTTGTCAACCATTCTGCTGAACATTGCTAAAGAACTACATACCTTGGCGGAAGAATTATTATTATTTATCAATAAATTATTACATTTTTGTTGCTTGCTGTGTGTTTATTGTTTGAAACCTTGCCAGGTATAACAGTTTATGCTCTGCATTGTGCCCAACAATGTCTCTTATTCTAAAACAGTGGTTCTCAAACTGGGAGCCGCCAGATGGCGCCAAGCGGGCCTCATAAAAGTCCTAGAACTTTAAGCTATTTTGAAAAAATAACAATATTAATATTAAGTATATAAAGTAATATTAAGTAATTTTATTAAATAAATTAAAAGTTCAGTATTAATGTACTATGTGAATAGTAAATTAATGTTCAATATTAATTAATTTGTTAAAGGGTTAGTTCACCCAAAAATGAAAATAATGTCTTTTATTACTCACCGGCATGCCGTTCCACACCCGTAAGACCTTCGTTAACCTTCAGAACACAAATTAAGATATTTTTGTTGAAATCCGATGACTCAGCGAGGTCTGCGTAGCCAGCAATGACATTTCCTCTCTCGAGATCCATTAATGTACTAAAAACATATTTAAATCAGTTAATGTGAGTACAGTGGTTCAATATTAATATTATAAAGCAAAGAGAATATTTTTGGTGCGCCAAAAAAACAAAATAACGATTATTTAGTGATGACCGATTTCAAAACACTGCTTCAGGAAGCTTCGGAGCATAATGAATCAGTATATCGAATCATCATTCGGATTGCGTGTCAAACCACCAAATTGCTGAAATCACGTGACTTTGGTGCTCCGAACCGCTGATTCGACACGCTGATTCAGCTTCCTGAAGCAGTGTTTTGAAATCGGCCATCACTATATAAGTCGTTATTTTGGTTTCTTTTGGCGCACCAAAAATATTCTTGTTGCTTTATGATATTAATATTGAGCCACTGTACTCACATGAACTGATTTAAATATGTTTTTAGTACCTTTATGGATCTTGAGAGAGGAAATGTCATTGCTCCCTATGCAGGCCTCATGGAGCCATCGGATTTCAACAAAAATATCTCAATTTGCGTTCCAAAGATGAACGAAGGTCTTACGGGTGTGGAACGGCATGAGGGTGAGTAATAAATGACAGAATTATCATTTTTGGGTGAACTAATCCTTTAAAGGCTGTACCGTTCAGCATGGCAACCTGCCCACCGCAGTGGCTGAGTACCACCGACAGTGGTGCGCAAAAGCACATTTTTGCGCACATGAATGCTGTTTAATGTGGATATCAGGACATGAGTGAACTACAAAAAGAGTGTTTACAAAAGAAATGACAAGTTAGCAACCAAATGTTACGTAGCGACAATGGAAACATTTGGATTCACGCCGAATGAGAGAGGTACATTACATGAATTAACCTATTCCTCTGGACATGAAATCTTGTTTCTTTCCCCAAATCCTTACTCACGTCTCCTTTCACAGGGGATTATAAACCTTTCTTCCTTTCATTCACTTTCACATCTTTTATTATAGTAAAGGAGAAAAACACTGTATTATTGGTTTCACAGTTTGTGCATTTCACACGCGCCAGTAATTAATGGCATTCCATGCACGGATACTGTTCTGAACGCTCGCGGAGCAGAAACGCTCCTGCACGAGTGTGGTATTCTGCTCCCGGATACTGTTCTGTGCCCTCTTATCCTGTGCATGCGCCTACTTTTTGTGTGCGAGTTTTGAGACATAATAAATGCCATAATATTCAGATTTTTTTCTCATGCAGAAGATAAAATACGCTCTTCTGACCTTTTACAATCAATGTCAATTGCTTTGGAACATCGGGAGAAAAGAAAACATAAAGAACATTGACAGTCCCCAATAAGCACAGAGCGGGATATATGTGAAACCATTTATCTTTATGAGGAAATATAATTAAATTCTAATACTTCCAAATACTTCCAAAATTTCGTGTAATTTCTAGGCTGTTGATTTAGTTCAAGGACTTTGTCTATTGTTTTTTATTTCTTTCTTTATTTTTTAATACACTTTTAAATTAAAAGCATAATTTCTGCATTAATCTGCAAAACTTTGGCCCTTTACAACCGCGGTGGTAAATAAATAAATAAATAAAAATTGCCACCATCACAGCCCGTTTTGATGCACTTTTCCCAAACAAAAATTTCTGAAAGTATCAGTTTCAACACAATACATTTCTAACAAAACAGTTTCATGACAATTTGTTCCATTGTATAAGATATAGAACTAGCCAACAGAATTGATGTTTCAGCATTGTATAATTTAATATGCTTTTGCTTTAATTAAAATTGTAAGTTTGAGACTGTTTTGGGTCATGAATTTTCTTTGGGGGGCCCCAAAGGGATGCCCCCTACTCAAAGGGGGCCTCGTGCTGAAAAAGTTTGAGAACCACTGTTCTAAAAGCACTGCAAACCAAACAAAATTCTTGGGGCTTTTTGCTTTAAAACAACACTCAGAATACCTTAACAACCACATAGCAACATATCAAAAAGACACTCAGAATTGCAACCACCCACAACCCATTTTATTAAAAAATGTTTTAAATCAAAAATGGTTCATACTGACCACATAGCATCACTCAGAATACCTCAGTAACATAGAACCTTTAATAATCTGACTGATTTCAACACACCCAGAACACCTTAGCAACTGTCCCCCACCCATATTGTATTCAGTGAATGTACAAATGTTTATACTGACTGATGACACTACTAATTATTTACTATTTTGTCTAGTTTTGAAATTTGTGAAAAACTAACAATTATAGGTAGTAAATAATTAGTAGTGCAACTACCTCCAAGGGCCAGAAATATACAAATCTAGTTGTTCATACTGACTAGCGTTGTCACAATACTGGAATTTCTAACTTTGTTACAGCACAATTTTCAATACCACAGGGATAATTGCCACAACATTAAGGGCATTAAATTTGAACAGTATTCAAGTTCATTTACTTTCTATAATAATCAATGTATTTTTATCAACTCAAACTCACTTCACTTGCCTGAAATTTCTCAGCCCTGATAGCTCTGAGGGGGGATTATATAATAATAATAAAATTAATAAATATTATTTGTATAATATATAATAATAAAAAGAATCTCTTTAGTATTTATAAGACATAAATGTATTACTATTGTAATACAACTGCACTGTAAAATAAAATTAAAAATGAATATTTCATGAATATATATATATATATATATTTATTATTTAAATTTCTCTGGAATCCAGACATTTTTGCTTTTTATTTCCTCCATATATATGTATATGTGTGAGACAAAGCTAAGAGAGATACAATCTTAAAGCATTTCTTTCATGGTCAAATCATATTAAAGTATGACTTTTTCATATTTTATCTGATTTCTGTGCCTTCCCACGAAGCCACTCAATCACCTGAGTTCTGTGTTCATATCTGAAATCTATTTTAATCTCTGTTTGCTGTCTGCGCACAACGTCCACACAATTCCCCCATCTGAGAGGTTATGGAAGACTGTTTTCAGGGGGAACCTGAACCATTTCCAATAGAATAAGTACACTTATTTCTGTCTTCTCTCCCTTCATGAGTATTTCTAAAACTTAAATGATTGAGCAATGTAGGACATGCATGATTATTAAAAAGAACTCTGGGTGTGCAACATTTTAAGAGAATTAATTAAACTTGTTAACAAAGAGGTCAGAAATAAAAAAGAGCAATAATGATTTAATGTATTCATCTCTCTTTAAAGAGCAAGAACAAATGATGTGAGCGATCAGACAGGCCAACACGAAATCTGAACACTATGTGCAAGCTTCTTAAGTCTACTGAACCCAAATTTGACTGAAATATTCATTAATAAAGAGGCACAGAGTTTGGTGCCTGGATTCTAAGGCAAATATATTGGATAAGATTATGAGGAAAAGGAACATGAACATTTTTTCCAACATCGAGATTTTCTGTAAATTATATATCAAAGCATAAGGGAAAGAGTTTATTTTAATTGCAGTAACTGTTTTTCACCATTTTAAACAACTATTTACCTTTTTGCAATTAATATAATTAGCCCTCTAGTTTGACAAATACATTTTTCAAAGCACATGTACTACATGTATATGTCAGCCACCCATAAGTTTTATTTGAGGTCTCCCACTGATAAAGCACCTTAACATCAATTCAGGTTCGTAATTTATTTCACAACCCTGTCACATGACTCCCCCATAATGCACTGCTTCTGTCACTTTAACGCAGACCTCTAAATTACTCCCTACAGCTATATGGTATTCTTGGATTTCCCTCCAAGGCTTGTTATATCTAATCAAATAACACCTATATTTCCTGCTTCTCCTCTTTTTTTCAAATAATTAATGTAAACTTAATAAGTGTGTGCAAACCCTTCCTCTTCATCCGTAATTATCTTACAATAACATTCTACTGATGATGAATTGCTTGCCAAATTCAGACACTGGAAGGCCTAAATCCCATCAGGAACAGTAGCATTTGAGAGGTTAATAGACTTTATTTTGTGTGTGTGTGGGAGTGTTTGTGTTTCCGTGTGTGTGTCTGTGTTAAAAAGGCAAAGGGGCGACAGAGAGAGAGTGCTCTTGTGATCTCTTTAAAGGGCTTATCATCCCTCTCCCACACATAATCTCAGGGTTTTGAAAGAGGAGAGAGAGAGAGGGAGAAAAAAAATGAGAAAAGGTAGAATATAAAGATTTCACATTTTCACAGCCACCAGTTAATGCGTATGAGAACACTTATTACTGCTTTAATTAAAGGGAAAGTTCACCCAAAAATGAAAAATTCTGTCATTTACTCACCCTTACTCCGTTCCATCCCCAAATTACTTTATTTCCTCTGTGAAACATAAAGGGTACATTTTATAGGACTATTCTGGAACAGACCTATTTAGGCAATTATTCACTGAAAATCTTGACATCCGCCCTTGGCGGATGAAGTAGCAATGTCTAAATCATGAATGAATCGTTCTTTTCTATAAATTGGTTAATCCAGTTTTTAAAAAAAACAATCTGAATGATTCGTTCACAAATCTGACTGACATGGCTGTTCAGTTCAACTCACTGGTTCAGTGAATCAATCACAGCAGTTAACAGCTCACATAGAGGAGAAAATTATCAGTGAACTATGACTTAAATTTCCATGAGTTTCTTTTCACAAAGTTATTGTATGATTTTCCAGTAAAAGACCTTCAGTAAAATTTCATAGAAAGATTATAATTTCATGGAAAAGAGCGACCAGTACAAGAAAGAAAGTCATACAACTAAGTAAATGACTATTCCTTTAAATTACATAAAAACAAATATGAAAAACCCAAACTCACTGCAAAATGTAAGTATTTTACGTGTTGATTTTGTATGTGAAATGTATGAAAATTTAGGATTTTTAGAAAAAAAAGTAAGCATAAAGGTCCACCCCTCATCCAACTCCTGAACATAAGATCATCTAAAAAAAACCTGATCTTATGAATCAGCCGAATCATATGAATTAGCCACCATTTTGCTATATAACATTAAAAAGTTACGAATAGCCATTAGATTGTGTTGATTATGACAGAGTTAAACATCATTTTCTGAAGAAAATGTGAGTGTAGTGCTTTCCCATGCAAAACTTGCTACAGTGATACTAGGTTGCCAGGGCATTGCTATGTGGATGCTAAGCTGTTACGTGACACATTGGTATGTTGTAAGTTATACCCCACTAAGTACATAGATTCAGCAAAATTTTTTCACCCATTTTAGCACAAAAAAGAAATAAGCAAATAAGAAAAAATAAGCAAATTATAAATGAATTATATTTATTATGCATTGCATAGAATATATAATTTATGTAATTTGCTATTTTGCCTATATTCTCAAGTTCAGTTGCTTAGAAAATAACAGCATGCCTCTCTGTCGTATGATATGAAGTACAAACAAACTGACTTGTGTGTCATATTTTAAGCCTTAGAGTTAAGGCTTCTTAAAAAGTACTTGAGATGCTTAACTTAGAAAATAACACCAATCACCTCATACAGTCACCTGTTTATCACAGCCACCTAATCATCTTCTAGACTGAATACTTTTAAGATCAAATAAGTCTGTATAAGCAGTGCTTTTTTTCAGTCGCAATTGGCAATTCAATCACCGTCCAGTTAGAGGCAACCCAGAAGGGCTTCCTCATTTCTCACTGGAGCTAATATCCACATACACATGTACGGTCGCTCACACACATGCACAGGACAGGCGTGTGGCGGTGGGCCCAGCTGTGAATGATTGATGTGGTGATTTTATGATTTAATCCAATTTAAACTCTCCACATCTCCAGGCCTGACAGTCAACACATTTACCATGCGGTAAATATAACAGTGCCCCTGGAGGAAGAGTGCTGCGTTATGAACAGATATACACACTGTTAACACTTCCCCCCAACACACACACTTACGAGACAGCAGAACGAATGATTCAAGGACAACCTGAGCCACATCTATATTCAGACATTACATATATGACAGTTCACAAGAGAGCCAAATGGACATCTATGCATGTGTGTATTTGCATTACTTTAGGTGTGGGTTTGAGTTTGAGGACAAAGACCACATCGGTCTTTGTGGACTCCATTATTTATTGTGGCAGTTCCAGCTTTCTCGTGCCAGCCAAATATCAGAGTAGAAGTCGAACATGCTCGAGGGCATCAAGTGTGTGTGTGTTTGTGTGTGTGTGTGTGTGTGAGAAAGAGAGAGAGAGAGAGAGTGCAAAAGCAGGAAATGAGAAATAATAAATACAGACTCAAATATAGACTCCTGAAATATTTTTTATGATATGGACTTGTTAATGCACATGCAACCTTGACTACAGATACTTTACTCTGACCATACATCACAGTCATGAAAAAGTCAGAGAACACACATGTAACAGTCTTTCCGTTCCCTTAACATGAAATGAAATTCAGAATATTGATCAGGTGTGTGTGTGTGTGTGTGTATGTGGTTAAAGCAGCTTGCAGACTGTTCACACTTCACTGATCGGCCCTGGCTAACAAGGGACCCCCGAGTACTCTTCCATGCTCTGCGCTGCTGATGGTGATTAATTATTAAGTATTACTGCTCTCCTACACTACCTCCAGACACAGCACCACTAATCCCCTCACCAGACACACTCATTCTCAGTCAGGAGTCAAAAAAAAAAAAAAGACAAGATAATAGGTGGTCAAAGGGCTAGCAAAGATAATGGATAGCAATGGGAGAGAAGAAAAGAGCCATGTGCAGGAAACTTGAGGTTTTCAATTTAAATTATGTCTGACATGACTTTTCATGATGAAAGGTTTAGGTGTCTGCGGGGCTCCCACTTCTACTGCCTATTCCAGTTGTTTTTGATGCTTGAAAAACATTGCTGATTCGACTTATATGTGTAAAAGCATTTTGAGATTTGAAAGCAGTTACTCTCACGTTGGCTACACAAGAATATAATGATATTTATAGAATGATTTTTATACTCACTATAGAATTTTCAATGACTTTTGAGATTTAAATGACTTCCATGAGTTTTCCAGGCATGGAAATCACCAATTTCCAATTCTCTGGTTTTCCATGACTGGGAAACCTGCCACTGGCACATCATGAATGGATAAATTAGTCAAATTAGCTATTTATGCAAGGACCAAACTATCTTCCAATGCATGAAAAACTATATACACATGCAGTGGTGTGCACAAAGGCCCCTGCCCCTTTGATCGCGAAAGTGAAAGTGCCCTTTGCGGTCGCATCACGTTCTCATTTCTCCCCCCCCGTAACGCGATTTCGGCCGAGGGAGAAGCCCCCCCCCCCCCAGCGAAGGTCTGTGCACGCCACTGTACACATGTGCATGAATATATATTAGTTCACAGCATGCATGATACTAGAAAAAAATATACAACATGTACAAGTCAGAGATTAGAATCAATGTTTTTCATTTCAGAGCAGAAACAGCATTTTTATATTCTGGCTCCAGCTCTGGCTTTATTTCTGAGTGCTAAATGGATAGAATCATATAAAACAATGGTATAAAAGAATATCATTCAGGCTGTGCTAATAAGCTTCAACATTAAATAAAAATGATACCAAATAAATAACTGCTGAATTTATTTAAAAACAGATGCTGTGACCTAAACATTTTATTTGTGTATTTAATTATGTAGGCCTACGTTTTACAAATTTGAGAAAAAAAAAAAAAATTGAATTCATTGGAATGCTTCTTATCACTGGTGCACATACACAAAAAATGAACTGAGACAAGTTATGTCACAAAAACGACGACTTTTTGTAATTCAAATTTTCTTTCAAGCACAACTCCTTTAGAAGTGAGCCATGGGGCCATAGCAATTTGTATGTTAATTATCAGTTTCAATCAATACATTCTGGTTTACTGTTTGTGTTAATATACAATTGAGAATACTATTGTTGGCTGAACCGTTTCAGTCTCCTGCTTCTCAGACTTGTCGGCTGAAAAAGACCCTAGTAATCTCACAAGAATTCCCTCTTGAGTTTCAGAAGAGGCACTCAACAGCATCTCAAACAGCGCTCCGATCTGCTGAGGTATTGGAATGAAACATCAGAGATTTCAATATGAACTCAAACTTTCTCATCAAATTCTGAACAAATTATCTGAGCTATGTCATTCATTTTAATACTAAATCTCTGTATTATTACTGTATGTTAACAATTGTCTCATTTGTCTGGTTTTTATTTTCTTTCATCTTGAAGTTTTAGACTGAATGAAAAATAACTGAAAACTCCATTAAGTTTCCAGAGTTCTAAAAAAAAAAAAAAAAAACAGCTTCCGAGCAGATAAATGTTATAATATAGTGATGCTCATAAAGCCTATTTGAATTTACCTCATGTGAATACAATTAAATTGAAAAAAGGAGACACAATAACTTCTGAAAACATTTAGGGTATCATTAAGAGGAAAGCCTCACAAAGGAAGAAAATTCAATAATGTTGAGCAGTACACTTTTATACTAATATGTACAGAGAACTGTCAGTGTCATCACTCACCAAATGATACTCCAGTGCCCAAACCAATTCCATTCCAAAAAGACCAATAAAAGAATGTTAAATTTTTAACATTCCAATCTACAATCAAATCGTAGCATGATAATGCAACTCCAAATCATACCCTACTCCCGTGTTTTGAATTATGTATACAATGTACTGGAATGATTTCTGTTACAGGAGTACATATTTGAATCTAGATAAAAGATGTGACCTATTCATAATACACTGTAGTTAAGTTTAATAAACACTGTGGTTGAGTTTAATGGGGTCACATGCAACATCCTACAATTAACAGTTCAAAAGTTACTGCAACAGCCTATTATTAAAGACTGTCTGAGACCACATTGGAAATCTGGGATGTTTAAAAGAATGAATAAAAAATGTAAGATTCTGCACTATTTCTAGGTTGCTAATGAGCAAATTTGTCAAATTGACCATGTGAATTATTTTGTACAAAACGTAAAATGTTCTTGCATTTAAGCACAAGATGTTCTTTGGATCATTCTCAAATCATGCTGGAGAACATGATCATCAGTTTTTACACAATCTTGTGGAGTTCACGCCAGCTCAAGTGCTGCTGTCATTAAAGCAAAAGGAGGACAAACTAAATACTAAGACATTATGCATGTCATTAATTTTTCAATTAAAATTTCCCATCAAAATGCTATTCTAATCTAATTTGAAGTGAAAAGTTTTGCATTGAACTCTCACTAGTGGTCTAAGACTTCAGAACCCCACTGTACAGTGTTTAAATGTGTCTTTTTCCTTGTTTTTCTCTGGGGAAATTAGTATTCTAGCTCATTCCAAATCTTCATCCTGACCAATGCTTTCAGAATTACTGTGATTGTCATTATGGGACTACTTTTCTAACTCATGACTAGGTCCCTGACTCAGTTTTGCCAACGTAAATGATTGCACCATCTCATTTACAAGGAGAGGACTGAAAATTGAGGCAGATTCTCAATTCCATCAAAGGTTGTCAGCCCTAGAATCCATTGCATTTGTCATGAGCTTATACTTCAAGGTTAAATGGCGGGAGAGAGAAGCAAAAATGAGGCTTCTCTCAAATTGCGGCCACCACAAGTCATATGAATAAAATTGAGAAACTTTGAAGACATAAGGTGTTGAATTCTACTGTCTGTCTGAAATCAATAATGAATAAATGAACATTCAGAGCTATTTTTTGAGTAAAATCAGTGTAGGAAGTGCTGTAAAAGCTGAATACTCTCGTTGAACTGCAAACACACTGTTACCATCATATAATATGAGACTAAATTGGGTCTACACAAACACACACTCATACGGATTCACACACTGCAGGTTTCAGTACTATTCGGTAGGAATCAGTGAAGATCCTGACAGTTTGACAGTCTTAAGGGAGAGAGAAAGTGACAGTAATAGAGAGGGAGAGAGCTAGAGAAAAAAACAAAACAAGGAAAGATTACATGTCAGGCTTCATCAGCAACAGGAAAACCAGCAGTAAATGAGTTTATGTGCATGTGTCAATGTGAGTCGACTTGCATATTCTGCGCATACAAATATACAAATAAATGAACTCATTGTTCTTATTTATTTTTGTGCACGTGTCGTTTGTACGTCCTTCAAATTGAAATTCCCTACATGAGTTATGAAAATATGGGATGCGAAAGCTCTGATGCGTGATGCATCACCTCCACAGGTGCACTCCAAATGTAAAGCACACCATCAAGGTCAGAAAACCACGATGGACTTTCCCAAAAACCCAACAACATCTCATCAACCCAAATCAATGCATTCTCTTCTCGTATTACTAATTGATTGCTGTTCTTTTGAGACCCAATCAGCATGGACCACAGGTCATAAACATCACCAGGACGAGAGCTGACAAGAGCCCTCAACCCAAAGGATTCCAATAGAAACCATTAACGACAAGACAATAGAGAATGAGCTTATTGTTTCAATCATCTAGCAATCCACCTGAGTATCCTCTACTTGCTTCCTCACTTGCTGTACTTGACTTTAATGGCCTGAGAGCTCAAACTGTTTTATAATGAGGGCTTTCCCACAGCATACTCTCCTCATTATGCACACAAACACACATATACACCCAGATAGAGGCTTCTTATTGATATTGTGCCCAGTAAAGTGGTCCCTAAGAAACTGGTAGGGGGGTCTCAAGAGTGTGTTTTATTAGCCAGGAAAACAATACAACTATACTTCATACATGTAAACACTCACACGCACTCAGGAAACCTATGAACTTCCAAAGTTAACCCCATCCAAGATTTTTAGCCATTTAATGGCAACGATTGGCTCTGCAAACATGCGCCAATCCTACTGAAATTCAAAAGCGCAACAGTATCAGAACTCAACTGCAATACAGAGTTCAATGTGAGTGCGTTCTATGACGCATGCTTTTATCGGAAAGCTACAGACATTCCCACAGATCAGGGGCATCAGTTATAGTGTTTTTGTCATTTTAGTGATACGTGAGTTGACCTGCTGATGTATCAAGGCAGAGAAGGTTCTGACAGATGTTTTGTAGTTCACTGAAAGAGGGAGCTGTTCTTTCAGCACCACTCACAGTCAAATGGCCACATCACATCAAAGTGCATTTTAACATATTGGTTCTCGTGCAGATTCTTCTTCACAGATTTTATCGACAAGTGGCTAACTGATGCCCCTGGCCATTCAGTATAAGCCCATGACAGAACATGCCTTGTTTATTAATAGGCCATCCAAACGCCGCTGGTAATGGCATGCTCTATCACCAGATCTCTTTGGAAACTTAAGTAGGGAACTGTGTGTGGGTCCATCTTCAAACTCACCCTAGGCAATAAGAGCCCCACCATGGGACTAGATGCATTCTTTATAACCGCACATACTGACACAATAAACCCGGGCTGTGCCCCATGCCACATTCAAACCTGAGTGACAGTTCCTTTAAGGGGAGTCAATGGCGCTGTCAAAGACAATTTTCGCTAGCATTTCATCAGTGTATTCTAGGCACACGTTTGTGGAAATAACCTAAAGTAATCATTAGCATTAGGAGATTGGCTTGTTTATACTGATAATGCATCAAATGGAGGAAGTCTACATGTTTGATTGAGAATTTTTGCGGGTGCATGAGGTAAAAGAGGGCAATGTGAGCTTTTGAATCTGCATCCATGACGAGCGTAATCCACACGCCTTGGGTGTGTTCTCACATGACTCTTGGATTGTAACAGCAACACTAGGCCAGCCAAAAGGGTTTTCATGCTACGCTTAACTGGGTTAAGGCCACTGTTAACCCTGGGTTAAGCAACTTTCACACTTATTTCAAAAGAGGGTTAGCAAGGCTTTTAACCCTGGGTTATGAAGCCCTGCTTTAGGCTTTTGCAGTGCTAACACCTTATAAACTGGTATACAGTGAGAAATGATGCAGAAATAGTACAGTGAGTTGTTTAGCAACATTTAACTAATTATAAACGAACAGAGCTTACCTCATTAAGTATTCATGAGCTTTGTGGTACACAAACTTTCACGTTATGTTTTTCCCCTCAGAGAGACTAATGTAGAACAGCCACAAAATGCGTTAACAAGTGATGATAGGAATGTATTAAAGTATCATTTTTGTTGTGTTTTATAAGGCTTAAGACAACCAGAGCGGATCTATGTGATGACAGTTACACAGATGAACAAGTAGTCATTAATATGGGGTGTGTGCTGTATTTGTCCAATCTATGTTACTAACCTTATAAATATGCAAATAAGTACATTGACTCATCGTTTACAAATGTGCAGTGAGAAATAACAGGATTACGTTAGCCAATGTTAAGATTTAACCAAGGTTAACAATTTCAAGCATGGAAAGCTCAATAATGCAGAATTAGAAAGATCCAGTGAGTTATTTAGCAGAAGTCAAACAATCATAAGCTAAACAATTGTTTGCCTCATTAAATATTAATACCACATAAACTGACTTGCTGCATTGTTTCAAGGGAGTTGTTGAAAATGTTTAAAAGGTGGAACAGTGACTCTAACCCGTTAACCAGAGAGAGGAAGAGACTAATATTTTTTACAACATTGGTCCGAAAAGTTTATACACGACAGGTCGCGTGCAATATTTGTCCAATCGATGTTACTGATATCATAAATATGCAAATAAGAACGATAACCCGCGGTTCACAAATGTGAAGTGCGAAATCACCTGACTACCCAGAGTTAAATACTAACCCAGAGCAGTGATTGAGCAGTGGGAAACAGTAAGGTAACCCAGCAGGGATTAAGTTAACCCAGGAATAAAAATGACCCTGGGTTTACAATTTCAAATGTGAAAAGCCCACGAGAGGTCTAACCAGCCGGTGTCGGCACAGATACTCATGCGCACGCTCTCTCTCGCTCACTCTCTTGCAGACTGTGATCAGACGCCACTGCAGTGTGTGTGAGAAAGAGCGAGTGTGTGTGCGTGCGTGTGTTCTGTCCGTACCATCGCAGGAGGGTGCAATACTCCCGCAAACACCGCCTTTAAACAAGCCATCTCAAACGCTGCTGCACATCACGTTGCGGTTTTTTTTTTTTTTTACATTTATTTAGAGTCATTCCAAACTAAAACGAGATTATGTATGTATATATGCGTGTAATGTAACAGTGGTTTGTCACACACCACACAGCTGGAATAAAATGTTAAACCTTAGTTTAGTCAGTAGCTAATGAAATCACCACGATTAAAACCTCGTCTTTTTTGCGCGTATGAAAAGTCCGCTGCTCACATTGAGATTTTCACTGGTTCCCACCTGAAATTCTGCCTTAGGTAGGCTATGGGTAAATGCGAAGAACAAATGTTCAGGTTATATTTTACCCTAAAAAAAACTGTAGAACTTGTAGAACAATTCAAATGTTTCTACATTGTGCCATTATTTTCATGTCAGTGAAGCATATTTCTGCCCTCATTTTGGATGTCTTGAGTTTGTTTATAATTCTCATTAATCTCAATGAAGATTCTTAATAGTTGCATTAGGCTACTGTAATACAGTAGCCTAATAAGAAACATCCAGTCTAGACACATTGATTTTGAAAAATAGGTATAATAAATATAAACTACTTTTATATAATTACAGCTATATACGTTTTCACATTAATACTAATAATGGGGGGAGGGGGGGTCGATTTAATGCTGAATAGTCGTGAAATACCGTCACAATCAAATTCTAATAATGCAAAATACGGCTTACTGTGTTTCACAAAACATAATTTCCCATTTATTTTTTTAATTTCGGTGAAATATGATCCGGACATGTTGTTGACAGGTTTCACTCTACAATTGAACCTTAATGAAAAGGAGTTGTCATTATTCAGGCGTCAAACTCCAAGTTATATTATTTCGATATTTTCTAAAGGTTAGAGTACATAGCATCTTCACGAGCCGGAGCAAATCAACTAGCCACCCCCGCATCACCATGAAACCTCTCCACTTCAAACTTCACATGGGTAACTAAAACAGAGCGCGAGCTTACCCTCAGCCAACGTCCAAAAATTGATCCGCGGTCAGTCAATAAGACACTTGAAAACGGAATGAACGCGCATCACGATGAATGAGGAATCTGACCAAATCATCCATCCGAACAGAGAAATTCACCAGCTGATAGTTTATTCCAATACAGACGCTGCCTTAAGGAAAATTTAAAGGATTTCCAGGGGTCTCTATGACTTCATAATGCATTAAGAACTCAAAGGTGCTGAAGAGGGACCCATGACCGCGCGCCCTCGTCCAGCGGACAGTCGGTCGCTCCTGCGCATTCCGTGGCGCGCCGTGCGCTCGTCGGTCAGAGGGATGATTTGAGATGTCTCAGGTATCCGGCAGCGAGAGCTCCTGTGGGGGTTTCCTCTTCAAGACGCGCTGTGTGCGCTCGCTGCTGTGGGAGATCTCTCCATGGTCCTAAAGTCCGCCCCAAAACTAAGCCTGCGTGCACAAGGACTGTGGTGGGCTGCATGTATTTAGGAACATCTTCAGTTAAAGGAATAGCTCACCCCCTAAAAATAAACATTCTGTCATCATTTACTTACCCTCATGTCGCTCCAGAACTTCATGACTTTCTTTCTTCTGCGGAAAACAAAAGGCAGATTTTTTTTATTGCTTTCTTCTGGCACAAAGAAAGCATGTCGCTATATTCGACCAGTGGATTTCAAGTTGCAAAACTGTCAAAAAGCACCTTAAGTTCCATAAAAATAGCCCATATGAGTTGTGCATTATAAGTCTTAAGCCATATTACAGTTTTGTGCAAAAGAGATTTAAGCCATTATTCACTGAAAATATGACCCTCTCCCTTTTAAAGCACCTTATAGCTAATGTCATTAAAGCAATATGTGTTTAAGCTGGAGCTCATGTAAGAGAATACTGTAATTATGTAAACGTGATTATGATTATAGGGTAACCATAATCACAGTAAAATGTGTAGAACACAGCCATGTTTATTGCATTTATTCTACTCTGACCAAAGTGTGCATGCACTAGTGTTGATAGGTCAGAAAACATACCATAATAGAAGAAGCCACTTGGCCGTCAGCAACAAATAAAATGTCAGCCTACAAATAAAAATGTTGTCCCAGGAAAGTTTAGTGATGGCCCTGAAATGCTACACTTTTAGGAAAAATAATAACTTTATTCTTGCTTTATGTGATGTGTTTTACTGTTGGCTGGAAGCACCAAAAGTAAGAGATTATGGTTATGTTAAAAAAACAAAAACTTTGAAGCAGGTAAATAAAAACTGTAGCAACAAACAGAACTACTCCTTTTGAATGTAACATTTTGTGTTTTGGAGAATAGCGACAAAATAGCAGTAAACCCACCACATTTTATAGCAAATAATCAAAGTAATGCAAGAAGCAAGTAAACAACATTGAAAATGTAATGTAAAATCTTAATCTGCTTATTCTTTTTACTGATTATTGACAATAATCAGCTCATTGGTGTATATGTAAACACAGCCACTGGTCATATCTGAATGCACATGAATGCAAATGAGATTTGACAGCTACTGCAGAAGGAAAGCTGCTCGGTGAATAACAAATTCAATTTCAGTCTGTTCCTCACACAAAGTTATTGCATGACTTCAGAAAACTTAATATAGCCAGAAGTCATATCTACTACACGTACAGTTCTTTTATGGTGCCTTTTTAGAGAAGTACAGCAGGAGTCTGTTCTGTATAGGAACAGAAAAATATATTTTTAAAATTTGTATATATATATATATATATATATATATATATATATGAATACATTTTGATTTGACTGTATATATATATGTATGTGTACATATATATATATATATATATATGTACACATACATATATATATACAGTCAAATCAAAATGTATTCAGATACCTTGAACATTTCATTCATTATTACAGTTTATTTACTATAGTTTTTAAAAAAAATGGTAATAAAATATGACAAGATCTCAGAGTTAAACTGTGTCAGAAAAAAATAATCTTAATTATGTCAGATAACACTTAAGCAAAACATGGTCAGGTCAAAGTGTCTGAATAATAATATTTGGTCCCAAATTTTTTATCAATTTTACTGGTAGTCCACTGTCTGAAGAATTATTGGGTCACAGTTTACTTTATTTTGCTATCCTCACTTACATAAATGAACTATAGTGTCATCCACCCACTAGTAAAAATATATCAAAAATTATATCTAGTGTCTGAATAATTTTTGGTTTGACTATATATATATATATATATATATATATATATATATATATATATATATATATAGTCAAACCAAAAAAACAAACCAAAAAAAAAAAATATATAGCACAGTGACAACAAATCTATATCCAGTAACTCAAATCAGAGTGAACTTTTACATTAATTGAAAGTTAACCAGGATATTATTTTTATATTTTATCTATTTTTATTTTATTTCACAGAAGAATGGAAGTCAGGTTTGGAGCAATATGAAGGTAAGTAAATATTCTTTTTCATTTTTAGGTGAACTATTCCTTTAAACTTATGTATGTGTGTGCATTTTATACATGTGTTCTGAAAAGAGACAGCCTTGAGACCCAGGTGTGTATGTGTGTGAGTGTGTGTGTGAGGGACAGAGAGAGAGACAGAGAGAGAGAGAGAGTCTTCTCCAAAACACTTTGCTGTCCTGTCCAGGGTGAGTCTCTCGCTCTGTGAGTTGCATAACAATGAGGAGGTTCACAGCAGAAGAAAAGCCCACTCAGAACACAAACACACACAAACACACACTCTTTCTCTGGTTTCGCCTGTTTCTTTACCTCTCTCTCTTCTCTCATCCATAAAACCACACACATTTCTCTCTGTATATTCCTCCGCTTACACCGTTTCGCCGTGAGGCTGGTCAAGCACCAAAAGCAAATGCAAACAGTTTGAATAAATTAAAAAAAATTCTATTAAACACTATCAATTAATAAATAATGGATTTGTTGAAAATGTCCAATTTAAAATCAGAATAAATGCTTTGATCAAGCTGGATAAAAACTTTGCAAAACTCCTACAAATGAGCTCATTCCATGAATGCTGCAATATCTTAAACCATTTAAAAAATAATAAATTTACTTTCTGTAGATGGTTTGAGATATTGCAACATTCAAATTTTTTATATAGTTTGATAAAAGGATTTATTCTGAGGGAAAACAAATCCTAGTTACAAAACCCTTCACAGTAGCCACAAAAAGTATCTTAAAACTGTATTTTAAAATAGTAATTTAAAGGGATAGTTCACCCAAAAATTAAAATTTGATGTTTATCTGCTTACCCCCAGGGCATCCAAGATGTAGGTGACTTTGTTTCTTCAGTAGAACACAAATGATGATTTTTAACTCCAACCGTTGCAGTCTGTCAGTCGTATGATGCATGGCAATGGTAACAAAATCTATGAAAGTAAAAAAAACATGCACAGACAAATCCAAATTAAACCCTGCGGCTCGTGACGAAACATTGATGTCCTAAGACACGAAACGATTGGTTTGTGTGAGAAACCGAACAGTATTTATATCAATTTTTACCTCTAATACACCACTATGTCCAACTGCCTTGAGTGTGCGCACGGCACCTCCGGTGCGTGAGGTGTGTACGCGCTCTGGCGTAGTTCAAACATGGTACCTGTAGTACAACAGTTGTTATACAAATGGAAGTAAACCACTAAAAAACATGGATTTATTACATCAAAACTTACAAAACACATACAAAGATCTTGTTCACATACCTCAGTTGGATGTGGAAAAACCATAGGCACAGCTGATGGTTTAAGTCGTACATGATCCTCTCCTGAGTATGTAAAATCATTAGGGCAAAAATGATTGCTGCAGACCCTCAACAACTTTAGTACGTTAATGGGTGTGTTGATATCCAGCCGAAGAGCAATCAACCATAACTTCAGGCGAGCAGGCTCAGAAGTTGGAAATATGTGGTCACCACTCCTGAATGAGTTCGTGCAAGAGAACGTAATCTTTTAGTTTCAAGTCGGTTTGAACAATCCGGAGTAAAGTAAGTACCATTTTAATTAACCGTCGTACCTACAATGTTTGTGCTCTGTGTAAACAATGAGTGATGTATACGCGAGAGAGATCACTTCCGGTGCTTGCGTAAACTACGCCAGAGTGCGTACACACCTCACGCACCGGATGCCGTGCACGCGCTCAAGGCAGTTGGACATAGTAGTGTATTAGAGGTAAAAAATGATATAAATACTGTTCGGTTTCTCACACAAACCGATCGTTTCGTGTCTTAGGACATCGATGTGTCGTCACGAGCCGCAGGGTTTGGATTTGTCTGTGCATGTTTTTTTTACTCTCATAGATTTTGTTACCATTGCCATGCATTATACGACTGACAGACTGCAATGGCTGGAGTTAAAAATCATCATTTCTGTTCTACTGAAGAAACAAAGTCACCTACATCTTGAATGCCCTGAGGGTAAGCAGATAAACATCATATTTTCATTTTTGGCTGAAATATCCCTTTAACAGTAATCTGCAAACAGATGATGCTAGATATTTGTTTGAAGTTACATTTAACCAGCTGGTCTCAAGCTAATTTTAGTGGATGAAGAACATCCCTGTGGTTAAATGTCTCTCTGAATGATGTTCAAAACATATACTGTAGTATACAGTTATAAAAAAAAAAAAAAAAAAAAAGGTCTTCCCATGGCCTTCCATTTTATCTGCTGGTCTGTTTATATGTCTGTCTCTCTGTGTTCCTATCTGTCTGTCATAGTGGCTGGGTCTAATATAATTTTAATGGAAATTAGAAGGGAAAGGAGAATGACACAAGAGGTTTTAGCAGCTATTTTAAGCCTTTCCCCAAAAAGACAGAAATCATTTTTCATACAGTAGGTGATTTTTTTTCAGGGGCTTCTAAAGGTCTTTTGTCATTTCATTAGGTTGAATACATGCAGCTGTTGGGGAGTGAGGAAGCTTTATTTTTAAAGGGGTGATATAATGCCATTTTTACAAGAGTGTGTATGTGAAGTTTTAACTCAAAATACCCCACAGGTAATTTTTTATAGCATGTTAAATTTGTCACTTTTTGAGGGTGAGCAAAAACGCTCCGTTTTTGTGTGTCCCTTTAAATGCAAATGAGCTGCTGCTCCTAAGCAGAGGCCGGGGTTTCAAGAGCTTGTGTTAGCACATAGTGTTAGCAGCGCCGATTACCTCATTAAGACTCACTGAAAATGTCACAAACTGTTCACCCTTTTATGTTCAAACAGGAGTCGGACAATGATGGAGAGATGCAGGAAGGTGTGACAACATGTAGAATGCAACAGGATGTTTCTGAATGGTTAGTTGCTTAATTTATGTAGCTGATGTGGGATATCTTAAAGTCATTGATTAGCATATTCTGTCAAGATAATCTATAAATCGCTCATATGGGAACTGTTGTAAGTTCCTACAGAGCCAGAGAATATATGCTGCATTAAGATAGAACAGGTATACTTTAGTTTAATTATGGTTAGAACTTATGTTGTCATCTTGCTTTTATGACATGCTATTGCATTTGTGTTACGTACTTTATTGCAATAACACTGCTTTGTTGCGTGTTCTCTGGGGCAGGGTTTATGTAAATTTTAGGGTTAGTGATGTCACTAACCCAGGAAGAAGCTCGTTGTAGTCCCTACCAGCCGTTTGTTGTAGTCCTTAAACAGAGAATTCTTTAAAATAAAATATCTCCCTTTGCATTGAACTTTGAGTGTCATAACTTTGCAGATGTTGTTTATGCTCCAACAGCAACATTACACACTAACTAAAGTTAAAAAAGTGAAATCATAATGAACCACCCCTTTAAGAGTTCAAACAGCGTAAATGAGAACATGTCTATCACATCTTCAATATTTTGTAGCGGAGCAAGAAAGACAGAAAAAAAAAAATCTAAATACAAGACAAAAAACTGAAGTTTGACATCTCTGTGCCATTTGCACCACCAAATGGAATGGACAAATTAATGACTGTTTTCAAACAGTCCTGCCACTGGTCCTCAAATAGATAGTCCCACCCCCAAACTAGTGCCATTTGGGGAAATCAACATAGGAATTGCTTACTTATTTTTGTTTCTGCATATTAAGCTGGGATAAGAGAGTCATATGATATTTTAACATAAAAATTCAATTAAAATAGAACATTTTAAATTAAAATATAATTACACACCAACTATAAGTAAATCCTGAATCTGCATAAAAGGGCAACATACTGATTTTATGACTGCTTAAATCTGAATAACTGAGAACATCACCTCACATATAATGTGCTACAATAGCACAATATGGCCAAAATATGACAAAAATACCAGCTTAGTTAAAAATGACCTTTAAGCTGACACAATCTAACCTTGCTAAACCTCATGACATATGAAGAATTGTACTAATTCTTATGTATTAAAAATTTTCAAATGCTATACCTATATCTGATAACAATGTGATTTCAGCATTAAGTGGAGATGTGCATGTTCTGATATGATAATGTTTGACTGGTGTCAATCATTTTAATGTAATTGTGCTCATGTTTGTCCATGAGGATAAGATACAGTGAACACAATAATGCGATTTGACGTTTAAATGTGATCTCATCCCTGATGCTCAACACATAAGTTACACCCAAGGAGGTCTGAATACCTGGAGAGAGCGTTAGCATTTCCATTCATCTCAATAGCAGATGCTCAGCTGGTGTATTCAGCCCCTGAAATACACAACCTGCAACCTGCCATCTTTCCTCCTGGGCACTCAGTTCCTACATATTTTGAGCTGCTACAATACATGACATATCTATCCAAACCTGTATTAAAAGCGCAAAATAACCAGATTTATTTCTGAGATAACTAGATGGCACCATACTGAAATAAAGGCATGCGACGCAGAAATGTTCAGTTAATGTTTGTAAACACAGCATTCAAATTTGGCCCCTACTCGTGGGTGGAACACTGCCACAAGTGCACCCTAATAAACAATAACTATGTGTCATCATTAAAACGGAATATAACTGTCTAGTAATCTGTCGAGTTACAGATATCAGTCAATAAGGCAATAACATAAGTAATTTGTGTCGGGTTCTTCTTCCCGAACTTTAAAACATTACAGACTTTAAAGTCCCGCCTTTACGTGCACCACCCATAGTAATTGGCTGGAATGAATGACACACTCACTAGGCCAAAGGTTGCAGCCCAGAAACGTCCTGAGCACAGCAATTCAAGAAGAAAGCAAGAAATTAGAGGCACAGGATTGTAATGGATTATAAATAGGGATTATTTTTGTATGAGTCTATACTTTATCTTTTTAGAAAATTCTGAATGTACTTTTAAATATGCAATGTAGTATGCTTACTGCCATTTATCATTGCATAGTGCATACCATTTAATATATTATATTTAAAATTTGTAGGCAGTTTACATTATATACTGCACAGTATGCAGTAAGCAGCAGCCTATGTTAGTAATCCATTCTGAAGAGCTATTCTCTTTCTCTGCCCTGTTTACCTGCAACAGTGTGTTTGTGTTTGCAGTGATCAAAGCCACTTTGATGTGTGTTACGTGTTAGCACGTGGGCCCCCGAAGTGGAATACGTGTCATCATTTTAGTCCATCCCTTCACTGCTGTAATCTGCATTGATTGGCTGAATCTTAGCGCTTCCCACTTCCCACAGCAATTCCTTCATTTGTAGTAAAGGAAACCATTCTCTGTGTTGAACTCCAAGCTTAATACACAGAGTTCATGGATATGTGTAAAAGGAAATGCCAATATATTTGTGAATTCCTCATGTGCAGCTTTCAGATGAACTGTTTCTTACACCATACTATGTTTTTGCTGACTTGACACCCCTCAAGCTTAAAAAAGAAAAAGAAACAACATTTCTTTGGCATCTGCGATATTAAAATGTCAGTAAAATGATAAGTCTTAATTAAAAGGTAATAATGTATTAATAATTCATAGATTATAGTATCCATCCTATACACATGTGCGCGCACACACACACCCCCATCGAGAATTAAACACAGAAAAAGAGTAACAAAGGTAATTATCTTATTCTGGTTATGTGGGTTAATAAGGCTTTTTTTTCTGAAGGCCACAAGATTAATGTGAGTCTATATAAAACCCCTCAGCTTTTGCCAAACTTGAGTTGAGTGTCCGACAGATTCCAGAACTTTCTGTGTGCCAGGGATAGAACTGCGTTAATGTAATTATGTGTGTCAAAGAGAAGCCTTTTAAAGGAACAGTTCACCAAATATGCCAAGTAATTTTAAATTAATTTAATTTTTTTTCCCCATGGAGTACAAAAAGATGTTCTGGAGAATATCTAACGTAGTCAACATAACTGTGTGAATCACACACAAGAATCACATTACAGAGATACTGCAGAGGGGATAATTTTCAGTGAATCATGACTGAAACTTTAGTCATTTTCTCACCAAGTGTTACAATACTGACGGGGCAGAGACAGAGGTAACTGGTAACACGGTTTTATTTCACACACAGCAGAGCAAACAGTAGTGCAGGTGAGTTGAGATGAGTGATGGATGATGTTAGAGTGAAGATGAATAGTGATACTGTCCTTGTGGTGGTTGTAGGGGTGAAGATCCGTGGAGATGAGATGATGAGGCAGACGTGGACGACAGGAAACACTCACACACAGACTGGATGGAGACGAGGAGACTTGGAGACGTTGGAGACAGGTAAGTAGCTTGGTTTGAGTCCTTAAGGTAAGCATATAGGGAATCCTTGATGCAAACGAGACCGGACAGTGACTGTGAGTGTGTTTTATGGTGGCAGTGATGAGCAGCTAGATGAGGTGCAGGTGCGGGTGATCAATACTCAGGAGATGGGGTGCGCTGTGATTGGATGGTGCTGGAACCTGGCATGTCTGTGACAGTACCCCCCCCCCTCCACGGCCCGCTCCTGAGGGCCGAGGACCCCGACGTCGTGTTGGTCGGCCTCTTCCACAGGGAGCTGGTCTGTCCGGATGGCTGGAGTGGAAGGTTTGAAGAAGGCTGGGATCTAAGATGTCATCCTTGGGAACCCATGAGCGCTCTTCGGGGCCGTAGCCTTCCCAGTCGACCAGGTACTCAAGATGACCACCACGGCGCCGGGAGTCCAAGATCTCGCGAACCTCATATGCAGCGCCGTCGTCCAGGATGAGTGGAAGGGGGGGTTCGGAGGCTGCCACGCCAGGTCCTGTGGAGAGAGGAACAGAAGGGTGGTGAGGTTTCAGTAGGGAAACGTGGAAGGTAGGGTGAATGCGGTATTGAGGTGGTAACTTAAGCTGGTAGGTGACAGGGTTGATCTGCTTTGAGATGGTGAATGGACCAATGAACCTGGGACTCAGCTTCCGGCAGGGCAGACGCAGGCGGATGTCCCTGGTTGACAGCCAGACCTTCTGACCGGGCTGGAAGGAGGGAGCGTCGGAGCGGCGAAGGTCTGCTGTCATCCTGCGTCTGCGCAGGGCTCGCTGCAGTTGGTGATGTGCTGAGTCCCAGACCCTCTCGCTCTCTCGGAACCAGTAATCCACAGATGGAACGTCCGATGGTTCCCCGGACCAGGAGAACAGTGGAGGTTGGTAGCCGAGTATGCACTGAAAGGGTGTAAGGCCGGTGGTGGGCTGACGAAGGGAGTTTTGGGCGTACTTGGCCCAACCCAGGTACTGGTTCCAAGAGTCCTAGTGGCTATGACAGAAGGTACGGAGGAAGCGGCCGATCTCCTGGATCTTCCTCTCCGTCTGCCCGTTCGACTGGGGGTGGTATCCCGAGGTGAGGCTGACGGTCACACCTAGGAACGAGAAGAAGGCTCTCCAGACCTTGGATACGAACTGGGGTCCCCTGTCGGAAACAATATCTTCAGGGATGCCAAAATACCTGAACACATGGTTGAAGAGGTTTTCCGTGGTCTCCATAGCGGTGGGCAGGCCTCTTAGAGGTATTAGGCGGCAGGATTTTGAGAATCTGTCCACTACTACGAGGATGCAGGTATTGTCATCGGAGGCTGGCAGATCAGTGATAAAATCGACTCCTAGGTGTGACCAGGGTCGGTTAGGAACGGGCAGAGGTAAAAGCTTGCCGGATGGTAGATGGCGTGGGCTTTTTGAGATGGCGCATTCCTTACAGCCCTGCACGTACCTTCTGACATCAGCTGCCATGTTGGGCCACCAGAAGCGTTCCCTCAGCAGCGAGAGGGTTTCATTGGCCCCCGGGTGACCAGTGCCAAGTGACGTGTGGGCTGAGTGGAGTGCGTTGTGACCTCTTGATGTAGCGCAAGCCAGGTGGGCAACCCGGCGGAGCGTTGGTGGAGGCATTGGAGGAGGGCAAGGTTTCCTCTGACCAGGAGATGGGGTTAATGAAGAGGTTGGTTGGAAGGATGGGTTCGGGATCTTCGGGGGAGTCCTCTGGAGCGTGGAGACGGGAGAGAGCGTCAGCTTTTATATTCTTGGGACCTGGGCGGTAGGAAATGGTGAAATTAAACCGGGTGAAGAACAAAGCCCAACGGGCTTGTCTGGGGTTAAGTCTTTTGGCAGATTTCAGGTATTCGAGGTTCTTGTGGTCTGTAAGGACGATGAAGGGATGTTTGGCTCCCTCCAGCCAATGCCTCCACTTTTCCAGGGCGAGTTTAACAGCCAGGAGCTCTCTGTTTCCGATGTCATAGTTCCTCTCCGCCGGGTTGAGCTTGCGGGAGAAGAAGGCACATGGATGGAGTTTGCTCGGGTTCCCCTGCTGCTGGGACAACACCGCTCCTACTCCTGTGGTGGAGGCGTCCACCTCGACGACGAAGGGCAGCTCTGGGTTGGGGTGGACGAGGAGAGGAGCGGTGGTGAAGGCTTCCTTGAGGCGTTGGAAGGCCTCCGTGGCCTCAGGTGTCCAGGACAGAGACTTGGGCTTGTTCCTGAGCAGGTTGGTAAGTGGGCTGGCAAGGGAGCTGTAGTTGTGAATGAACCGACGGTAGAAGTTTGAGAATCCAAGGAAGCGTTTTAAATCTTTGGCTGAGGAGGGATTTGGCCAGTTTTTGATGGCGTCCACCTTCCCCTTGTCCATCCGGATGCCACTGCTGTCAATGATGTAGCCGAGGAAGTGAACGGATGACTGGTGAAATGAGCATTTTTCTGCCTTGAGGAAGAGATGGAACTTGCGGAGCTGCTTGAGGACCTCCGCAACGTGGTGGCGATGTTCGGCCAAGCTCCGGGAGTAGATCAATATGTCGTCAATGTAGACCAGGACAAACCGATGGAGAAACTCCCGGAGCACCTCATGAATGAAATCCTGGAATACGGAGGGGGCGCTGACCAGGCCATATGGCATAACCAGATATTTGTAGTGGCCGGTAGGTGTCACGAAGGCGGTCTTCCACTCGTCCCCCTCGCGTATCCGGATGAGGTTGTACGCGCTGCGGAGGTCCAGTTTGGTGAAGACAGTGGCACCACGGAGATGTTCTAGGGCTGAAGGGACGAGAGGAAGGGGATAACGGAACTTGACTGTTATGTTGTTTAGTGCACGGTAGTCGATGCAGGGCCTCAAGCCTCCGTCCTTCTTGGCCACGAAGAAAAAGCTTGAAGCAGCAGGGGAAGTGGATGGTCGGATGTATCCTTGAGCTAATGCCTCCTTGATGTACTCCTCCATGGCCTTCTCCTCCGGGATGGATAGAGGGTATATCCTTCCCCTAGGCACTGGTTCACCCGGAAGCAGATCGATGGCACAGTCCCATGGCCGGTGTGGAGGCAGCTTGGAAGCACGTTTAGGGCAGAATACGTCGCTGAAGGGGGCGTAACATTCTGGAATATCTATGGATCTTTGCTCGACAGGACTCTCGATGGTCGTGGCACAGACTGGAAGAGGTTCGGAGCATGGAGGTCGAGGAACAGGAAGTCCAGGAAAACAGTCATTGAAACAGTTATCGCCCCACTTCAGGACTTCACCGGTCTTCCACGAAAGGGTCGGGTTGTGCTGCTCCAACCAAGGGCGCCCTAGAATCACGTCAGCGGTGGATCCCTCCAGAACCAGCAGATGGAGGTGTTCAACGTGCAGGAGATCCTCGTATGCAGCGAGATGCAACCGCACGCGAGGATCCAACCCTTGACGATAAGTGGTGATCAGGGCTTGTTCATTCCAACCGCTGGAGGCAGCGAGTGTCCTAAACTGCAAGGCATATTCATTGACAGACATTGAACCTTGTTTTAAATTATAGAGTTTCTCACCAACAGAAGAGTCAGAGATGGGCTTTCCAAAAACTTTCCGGAAATGGGCCACAAAACAGGAGTATGACTGAGTGATGGGATGGTTCTGGGACCAGATCGAGTCGGCCCATTGGAGCGCTTTGCCTTGCAGTTGGGAGATTATAAACGCCACTTTGGAAGTATCGGTGGGGAAATTATGCGGTTGCATCTCCAGGACCAGCGAGCACTGCAGAAGGAATCCGCTGCAGTCCTCCGCCGATCCAGAGTAGGGCGCTGGTTTAGCCATGGGACTGGCGTGCACAGGAGGTGAAGGAGTGGAAGCGGTGTTTGCGGAAGTAATCGCGGGGTGCTGTGATGATGGAGTGGTGGATAGAGCTCGCTGAAGGACATCGACGAGCTCTTGAATGGGATCCGGATGGCTCATGCTGTGTGTGAAGACGCTGTTTCAGGTCCGGTCTTCTGTTACAATGCTGACGGGGCAGAAACAGAGGTAACTGGTAACACGGTTTTATTTCACACACAGCAGAGTAAAAAGTAGTGCAGGTGAGTTGAGATGAGTGATGGATGATGTTAGAGTGAAGATGAATAGTGATACTGTCCTTGTGGTGGTTGTAGGGGTGAAGATCCGTGGAGATGAGATGATGAGGCAGACGTGGACGACAGGAAACACACACAGACTGGATGGAGACGAGGAGACTTGGAGACGTTGGAGACAGGTAAGTAGCTTGGTTTGAGTCCTTAAGGTAAGCATATAGGGAATCCTTGATGCAAACGAGACCGGACAGTGACTGTGAGTGTGTGAGTGTGTTTTATGGTGGCAGTGATGAGCAGCTAGATGAGGTGCAGGTGCGGGTGATCAATACTCAGGAGATGGGGTGCGCTGTGATTGGATGGTGCTGGAACCTGGCGTGTCTGTTTCCTTTGTTCCCCACCTTTCCGCTCTTCATTTGTTTCCATGGTTACTGATTTAGTTGCACAACTGTTTATAGTCTGCTAGTTAACCTGTGTATGTTTCAGTAGTTCTTTGTCCGTTCTTATTGTACATCACAGTGGTTTGCTTTATCCTTGTTGTTCTCCTGTTTTTCTTATGTGTTTAGTATTTTGGTTCTTTTGAAAATAAATATCACTGCTGCAACTAGATCCTGCATCTAAATATCCTTGCTGCAAGCAACCCAACCATATTACTGACATATATTTAACTAACAACTTATTTAAAAGTAAAAGTCTTTAAAAGAAACATTACAGAAAAAAGTGATGACTTTTCTAATAACACAAATATGCATTCATCTTGGTTTTTTATGCTTGCACTTGCAAGTTCTCAAATTCAAAATTCATCAGTTTGGAAATAAATTTCTAAATGTTTAAACATTGCCTGCCTGTATTTTGATAGTGAATTAATGCAAGAAAAATGAAATCTATGGCATCTATAAATTTGTTCTGGGTTATTTCTGCATTCCTGCAGCATTTCTGACTTCTCTGAACATCGCAGATGGTTATTAGACAGCCGTATGCATGTATAACTACTACTGTGCAGAAAAATGCAAGCCGAGTGCCTTAATATTGGCCGCTTAAAGCTGTGCATTTAGAAATGAAGCTGCAAACTGTGAGATGAGTTTCAGAAAGGCACTCGCTCTATCGACATCACACGTAGTTTATTGATTCGAGTCACATTAGTGGACAAAGGATTCAAAGTTTCGACATTTTGGCGTGATGAGTAAATTGACTGTTTCTTTCCTTTTTTTCCCCAAGTACACACACACACACACACTGATCAGCTGGTGCAGACTCGCTTGGCTACACTCACAGTCTGTTTTTCTTCCAGATGAGTCTTTACCATTGATGCCCAGTGTGTGCGCATGTGTGTGTGCCGGTTTTGGCATGTCCTTTAGTTTAACAGCACTCCTGTGCACAAACCACAGGCTTGGCTCTGTTAGATCATGGCAGTGGTAGATGACAAGGTTTAACCTCAGTAACTGAATCTGGTTAACAGCAGGGTGACACCAAATGAACAAGCCCTGCTTTCACACCAACACATACTCGTTGACCCAGAACGGAGAGCAGGGACAGGGGAAGGTAAAAACCTGGGATAAAGCCAAGAAAACAGCAGAAGCACAAATCGAATGTGCAGAATATCACATTAATCCATGCTAGAACACTCTGACAGTGGCATTTTGCATGAAGCATGGGTTGCCTAACACGGGATGTAAGCAGCGAAAGGCCTCCAGGTTTGAGATGAAATATGGACCGGTACATAACAGGGATCTAATTTCGATTGTCACATCCTCAAGGTACTAATGAATGCCGACTCTGTCGTTGCTCTCTTACGAGCGCTGTCATAGCAATCCATAAAAACAATACATTATGCATTTCAGTCGGGGGAAGATAAGTTTAACACTCGACTGTTGCATGCTCAGAATTGGCATAAAAAAGCCAATAAGGAAAGGTGAGCTATTTTAAAATCTGCATTACAAGCAATCTCTCAGGAAAAGAGAGGAATCAGTCACTCAACAATCCATAATACTACCTGCCCTGATGACACACGGCATTTAAACCCAGACACAAGTACATACTGCTGACAAGAAATATACAGAGACAAACCAGACACAATTGGCCAAATGTATGTTGACACTACCTGCTAATTAACAGGTTGAGCTATTCCACTGAGGACAAATGCTTTGACATACAATGATATCTGAGGATTGACAGAAGGCATTTTGTAAATAACCCCTTGGATGTTATTACAAGAAGACATAAAGAAGTTTAAAGAGGTCATATAATGCCACTTTTACAATATGTAAAATAAGTCTCTGATGTCCCCTGAGTGTGTATGTGAAGTCTTAGCTCTAAATACCCCACAGATCATTTTTATATCATGTTAAATTTGACACTTTTTGAGGGTGAGCAAAAACGCTCCGTTTGTGTGTGTGTCCCTTTAAATGTAAATGAGCTGCTGCTCCCAAGAATAGGGCAGAGTTTCAAGAGCTTGTGTTAGCAGCCCTGACTACCTCACACAGACTCACTGAAAATGTCAGAAACTGTTCAATTCATTTCAGTTCGATCGCTTAGCTCGGATCACATCAAACCATGAAAATTATTATTACTGTTCTACTTTGTTCTCAAATTGTTAATGTTAACAACATCAGCATTGCGTGACTATGTGTATTTAGTATGTATTAGCGTTACCTGTAGATTTCGATTTCTGTAGCCACTACGCAGTCCGAAGTCTTTTGCTTTTGACTACAGATGAATCTCCAGTTGTCACTGATGATTGTCATTTGGACCTTTCTGGATTACAATCCGCCATCAAAATGATAAGTTTAATTATTGCAGCTGCTGTGAGAAAAGGCTATAAATGATCTACCGCCTGCAGCATCCTCACATGCCATATAGCCTACTAGCTGGGACTCCTTTCTGTAAACAGACGTGACGTAATGATGCAAAGACGAACGGCTGCATGCTTGAATTTCCTGCAGAAACCCACCAGTACCACCCGAATTAGAAAACATTATTACAAGCTTACCGTTGTGAATCGGGATAAGGTAAGGATAAGGTTTGGATAATTTTTAACCAAAAAAGTAGACTGCAGCCTTAAATAAATAATTACTTAATTATGAACTTCTTATAATCAAGCAGCGTGTCATTATGCTAATTATTTGCAAGTTATTAAACAAAATTATAAATAAAATAAAATAAAGTAATACAAGCTATTTCTCATTATGACTCAAAAAGGCGATCTACGACTTTTAATAAATTGGAACCCAGATGCAATACTATCTAAACACTGCCTGCAAAGTGCCTCTCAAACCTACTAAATCAGTTTGTAGAATATCTGAGTAATGACTATGCAGGAGATAATATAAATAATGAGGTGAGGTGGGGGGGGGGTAGACCTTAGGGAGTGTATTTGTTAGTGGGGCTAGCTGATTATATTAGCATTTATCTACACTTGAGCCTAGCTCTAATTTACAACAAGCACTTTACACAGAAAGAGAGAAGGGAGGGAGGGTTGAGACAAATCACAGAGACTTCTGCTTTTTAACACTAAATAAAATTAGGCAGACGCTTGTTAGATTTTATCATTCTTTTTTTTTTTCTTTTTTTTTTTCAATTCTCATATAGTCCAAAACTATACAACTCTCACAGACTTATGGCTGAACGGACCTCTTCCTGTAGAGCTTTTTGTATTAAACGGTCAAGCCACATTGGGGGAAATCTGGTCAGAATATTGCAAATATGCTCCTTAAGCATTATGATGTAGTAACTTTCATAAATTAACCCCCATGGTAAAAAGTGGTAATTTACTTTTGCATTTTATTCCTTTCTGCAAAAAAGACTTTCTAGGGACCTAAAAAGCAAATGAGCATGTGCTATAATTTTATAATAATAATTTTATAATGTTTCTTGGTCTTTCACTTTCACCTAATAATATTTTTGTACTGATCCCATACAAATACATTTTAAATAAGTTAATAATTAAAAATAATAATAATTTAAAATAAACAAATCATTTAGATAAAAGTGAATAAATAAATGAGTTGATTTAATCATATTAATTAATAATTTTGTTATTTTTTGATTATGTTAACCTGTTCCTCATCTAATTTCCTTTGTTTGTATCTGGTATATATACTCCACACTGACCATATTTCAGTTACTCTTTGTGGCTTCTCAGTGTGTGGATTGTGTTTCTCCTGTGAGTTGATTTTGTAAATTAAGACTATAGCCTATATTTTGGAATGCCCTGTTCGTCTTCATCTTCGTGTGTTTGGCAACTACAGATGTGACACTGAATAAAACTTAAATAAAACAAGTTAATATATTGTTACTACATTCTTAGGTTATTTTAGTGTTTTACAGAATATTATTGCTGTTAGATATCAAACAATGCTAGATTTATTCTGTTTTTCTTTTTATTTGGCTATGAGTTTGAGGTTTAGACAATGGCGTCTCATGAATTTCTCCATGTACTCCATAAAGGGAACTCAAAGTTTTTCATGGACAACCAATACAATCCACAGCGTCTGATAATATACAGGCTATAATAAACACACTGGAGGCAAGAGCTTGTCCGCCCCAGAGATAGATGACCCCCTCTGATCCATGCCCTTGGTTCCGGCTCCATAACTCCTTCCTCAAGCCCAGATTTGGCTCATAACTCGCATCCAGACTTATTCACAAAAGTTCATTGGCCACATTTCATTCAGAAACATTAAAACCGTCACTCTGTCAATGAAGCAAAGCAGTAAGGTTGCTATAGTTACTCTTTTGTCAAAGTTTGCCTCTCTTCCTTCTATCAAAGATGGAAGTGTATCATCATTTAAGAGCAATAAATCACTATAAACACACACAAATACATGTAAACAGATAAACACATACCTATTGATTTATAGTTGCAGCCTATCTTTATTTTTTAACAGAGCTCAAGGTTCACAGCTGCCTATATCATTCCTCAAACAGACTTTTTGCAGTACAAATATGGCCATTGTTAGCCTTTCTGGATTTCAAAGCGTACAAATAGCTTTCTACCGGGAGCACTTCTCTCGTATATAGTCAATATATGCAGCGAGATGGATGTTGAAATTGCCTGTGTCAGTTCACTCTTTGGGTGGCTGCATTTGTGTCTGAGCCATTGTAAGGACCCGAGACCTTGAACGGCAGCCCGGATAAGAGGAGGTGAACAGGTGAAAAATGTGCCTGTCCACACACACTCAATCCTGCCTACACCCTCGGCATCGCGGAGCATAAATACACTCCGAAAGCAATCAGCCTTCACCTTAAACATCCATAACAACAGCATGACTAATAACAGTGCTAATGATAAAAGAAAAAGAAAGCGAGAGGGCAAGTAAAGGATTTTTTTGTGTGGTTTTCTCTATATTTATCTATCTCTCTAGTCCTGGCTCAGTGATTTGCCACCATATGGCCTGGCTCATGTACTCGAATATGTGAATGCTAAAACAATGAAATCAACAGCTGCTCCAAAGAAAAACAGATCCTGAAGAGGAAAACAACAGGAAGACAACCGCACAAGTACCAAATATCGCAGACTTAAATCTAACAAACAAAGTCTATGTTCAAAATGAAATACTAGTATACTCGTTAATACATGCTGCACATTATTTACTGTATAGGCTACTTCATGCTATTTAAAAAAATGCATCAATATACATTATGAAACTATATGGTATTCTACCCACGTAGAAGGCGATGTTCTTGTGACCTTGCGCAACGTTCCCTAAAAGTTCTCTAAAGGTGATGAAGATTCCGAATCTTTACAGAACATTAGAGACGTTCCTAAAACGTCCTCTTTTGGTAATGAAAGTGCTGCAGTTTAAGGTTCCTTATACGACTTTAGGGGGACGTCCCATTTTGGTTATTTTATGGTCAAAAAAGAACAGGGGACACCAAATAAAGTCCCCCAACCCTTAAAAGAACTCCACATCGTGACCGTCTCTGAACGTTCTAGGAACGTTACTAGGTGACAGGTTACCCCGCTAGAAATTTTACGTTCCCAGAACATTCTCAGAACGTCCCCACTGGTGTTAAGGACATTGTCTAGTAACGTTCCCAGTATGTTCAGAGACGGTCACGATGTGGAGTTCTTTTAAGGGTTGGGGGATGTTATTTGGTGGACCTTCAGGGAACATTCAGGACGTTCTGGGAATGTTTACGTTCTGTTAACTTCCCAAACGTCCTCTTTGAAACGTTCTCGCGCGACCATAAAATAACCAAAATAGAACGTCCCCCTAAACTCATATTGGGAACGTTATTAAATGACCAACAGAGGACCATGTGGGAACGTTCTGTTAATATCCCAAATATCCTCTTTGTAACGTTCTTATGTGACCATAAAATTAACCAAATTCGAATGTCCCTCTTAAGTCATATAAGGAACCTTGAACTGCAGCACTTTCATTACCAAAAGAGGACGTTTTAGGAACATCCTGAATGTTCTGTAAAGGTTCAGAATTTTTGTCACCTTTAGAGAACTTTTAGGCAACGTTGCGCAAAGTCACGAGAACGTCGCCTTCTACGTGGGTGTTTTATAGAAAATAATAAAGTTTGAAGTCACCGTTATGGAGGTGAGCATTTGCTTTAGATGGGCTCTTGATTCTTGATATTTTAATGTTAGATTTTCTCTGGCTGCTTTAACTGTGTTTCCAAAACACTCTTGTTACATCAAGAATTAGAAGCAAAATTCTAATCAGATGAATCTGATTATTTAGTGATGGTGATTCACTGATCCTCTCCAGAGTCTAAACTCTGAGTATGTTAACTGTTAGTTTTGCATTAGTTAATGGTTAGTTGTTGTTTTTTTTACGAGTTCTCTTTTTTTTTATACAGAGTTTTGAGCAGTGTCTTTTAGACTCACACAGACATCATTAATCAGCATATAAACCTCAACAATGGTGACAATAAACAAAAATCTTTTTTGTGGCTTTAGTAGCTTGTTTTGTGACGCTCAGAACTGATCTGTTTATCTGAAAATGTTGTCACCATTGCTGAGGTTCATACGCAGAATCTTGATGTCTGTGTGAGTCTACATGACCCTGTTTGAATAATGACAATGATACAAACTTTCAAAATATCAAAGCAGGAGCGGATTTTATACATTATCATAGGACTACAACAACATGAAAAGAATACAGTATTCAGAGATCAATTAATAAGGCCACTGTATGATGATGAAATCATCAACATTGAGCAACCAAATTCATTTGATCAGATTTTTTTTCTCACAGTTTCTTTTTGTAATAAATGTGCTTTAAAAATACACAGTCACAACAACTGGAGAAAATTTAAAGTTAAAACATCAAGGGTCAGGAGCCCAACTAAAGCAAGCGCTTACTTCCATAACGGTGATATTTATACATTTTAATAAAACAACACCTCATTAAGAAGTTTTGAATGAAAGAAATAAAGTCAGAGTGGTTTGTAATAAGTGAAGATGCAGAGATCTAGAGAGATCTGTTAGTGTTTAATGTTCTGTTTCTGTTATCTGAGTTTTGTGAGGTTACCATTGTGCTGAAGAGTAGAGCCTGTGCTTCAGTCAGTGATGAGATAGAAACACTGATGTTTTGCTGCGTGTTGCTTTATTTAAAAGCTGCAGTAACTGTGTAGTTGCTGATGCAGTGATACAGTAGTTACATTAGCTCATGCTCAATCCAGGAAATACCTGTAAAGAGTTTTTTTCTGTAAAACATTTAAGAAAAATTTGTTTTTGTTTGAACAGCGACTTTTGTTCAATTTAGTCAGTTTAGCTCTAATTTTCAATTCAATTTTTTGATAAGGGCAGCAGGGACGTTCTGAGAACATTTCCAAATAAAAAATGGTTCCCTAAACATTCAGAGAACATCCTAAATGTTCTGTGAAGGTCCGCCAAATAACGTCCCCCAAACCTTAAAAGAACTCCACATCGTGACCGTCTCTGAACGTACTGGGAACGTTACTAGGCAACGTCCTTATCACCAGTGGGGACGTTCTGAGAATGTTCTGGGAACATAAAATTCCAGCAGGGTATATTGCTGTCATGTCATTACTGTATAATTCACCAAAACAAATAAATATATGCCTAAAAAGTTGTTGTTGTTTTTTTTACATTATACTGTAAAAAGAAAAACTTTAAAATGGACTTTAATTCAATTAAATCAAAATTAAGCATTGTTACTGGTTTGCGCTAGTAGCCTTTTTCCTCGCACTGAGAGCTGCAGTTCATCTCGGTTTGTTTTATTGCTCCAGAATTCATTGCTTGTTTGGACATTTTTATTTTTCTACTCCTACTTATTCTGTTTTGATTGGAAAGTGTCAAAAAAATCATGGTTGATTTGTCACAATGGAGAAGGAAGGTCGCGAACACTGCAATGTGGTGTACAGTATTTTGGCATCCAAGTATTCCATGCAGATATTTGCATAGTGTGCAGTATATATACATACATACAACATCAACAACTATTCCTGCTTACAAAAATTTGGATTACAGGGATTGATTAATAAAGACTTATTTTTGTGTGGTTCCTTCCTTGCACAATAGGTTATCACCACAAAACAGTTTTACCATAGCGCATAAATTTCTCTTTATGTTGAGCGTGTTTGATCTACACGTGACAAACGACTTGTAGAAGCAAGCTAAAATGGCATGGTTGCTTCAGCAAATGTGTTTTTATTTCAGATGTCCTTTTATTAACAATATAGATTAGATTTAGGGAAGGGTTTGGTGTAGGTGGTATGTTATATTAAAACACGATCGAGCATTACCTTTTCGTGCCACTCACGGGAAATTTAATTCCTGGACTGCCACAATATATACAAAAAACATAAAATATTGCCATATTCATCTGTTTTACATAAAACTGAACACACTTTTAGTGGTCATTTCACTTCAAAAGTGTTGAGAAACGTGCAAGACGCGACGTAATATAATTTTGCAGAAATTATGCCACAAGCACGTTTTTCCAATGAGCCAGGTTTAGAAAAAAAAAACAATGAGAGAGAATAAAAGAGAGAGAATAAAAATCACATCAGTTATGACTAAATACAACTGTGCTACAAATTACAGGCGGGTTTGATATGTACATTTGTGATATATTCTGATGTTTGCCATTACATCGGACCTGATATATGCCTAACATTTGCTATTAGATAACTCAGAGGGATTGAATAATAATAATCTATTTTTATCAAAATAAGTTTCAATATGAAACAGGTAATACGTAGCAGGCTCTAAGCACTGGTCCAGCTGCTCGTTGTTGTCATGGTGATCTTAATCACCACACAAACACCTACAGAAGGACAGAAACTATAACCCAACCAGAGCCTCATAAAGAGTGTGATTGTGGAGATTCAAAATCATAAGATACAATCTTCTGCAGACAAGCCCTTTTATATCTTGTGCTGACTTTAAAATGCCTGATTAAATACTGAAAATATGTGCGTCGATTCACTCCAATAAAGGAATGCTTGTGTTATTGCAACCGACAAACAAGATGACATATGCAAAGTAATGCATATCATATTGATATTTAACACAATATGCAGAAAATCTATATTATGTGGGTGTAGGTATGTGTGTGTGTGTGGTAATTAACTACGAAATGATCTCTGGTGCTTAGCGTTTCCAACTCTCTCTTGTGTAGAGGCTGCTAATTAAAAAATAATTAAGAGGTGGGGGGAAAAAAATCAAACATTGTTTGCGATCAAGCGCTGCATGCCGGGGGTGGGCATAATTATGGTACGCCGTCGAGAGGGTCATGTCATCACCACGGCTACCTCTCAACATCGATTAAACACATGCCTTATCAGTGACACAACCCGAGCAATCCACTTCACAATCAAAGAAAGACAAGGGACAGACACACAGTGGAAGGGCCTTCTCAGTGGACCGCCAATTACGTGCAATTACTCTGAGAGAGCGTCAAAGAGAGAGTGAAGCACAGGAGGGGTGGTTACATTAACTCCTGTACGCTCGCTCCAACGTACAGTCGCCGTAGTTACCGGTCTATTCTGGGATGTGAGCCCAGCTGACTGCACATTTATCTCGACTCTCATCTGTGAGCCATACAGGCTTGTGTAGGTGGGCACAGAGAAGTTCGCAAGCTTGGACGAGAAACAGAACCGACAGAAAGTTTGCACAGGAGCTAAACAGGAAGTAGTGGTAATGTTACATGTACTGCGTTTCAGCAGAGATCCCTGGTGGTCAAAAAAGGATCGTAAACGCATCATGTATTGTGCAATACTCTTTTATCCCCAAATTACATCAGGCTAGCTCCAGAACACTCAAAGTATGAGTGAATAAAACACCGTAAGAGTGAGGGAGGACACCAAGATTAATGACACGCATCTGCATTTAAATTATGTCTGATTCCTCATTAACTCTCCAAGTTCGCGTTGCCTCCCTCCACCCCCTCAAACGTACCCTTTGGAGGAGTGGTGTGGTTTTACAGAGAATACATCAGCTCCAATGATAACATGACCCCCTGATATGGGCACAGAGCAAATGACAGCTAATTAGGAGGAAGTTCACCCTTAACACACACACACACACACACACTCAGAGAGCAGGTGTCTGACTGCTAGAAGCCATCTGATGGGAGTCTCGTTAGGATGTAGAAGCGAATTGAGCCCAGAGAACAGGACATTTGCCCACAGTATTTCATGGCAAATTATATAACGCTGTGTATGAGAATGTTAGCACATATTTAACGTAAACTAGGACCTGTAATTAGATTTTTTTTTTAAATAATCTCTTGGTTTTCAAGTAGATGAATAAAAAAATACAGTAATATTTATACCAAATTTCAAAAATCACTTCATTAAACACATTACATTTACTTAACTTAAATTAACTTGGACGAGGATACCGTTTGACAATCCTCAGCTCGTGAGACTTATGTTTGCATCATTTAAAGTCAGAATTAAAATGAAAATTATATTTTCTAAATGCATGTTATTGAAGTTATCGTGAACAGTTCATCAGTGCATATTTTTCACTTTTTTGATAACATAATGTTTAATCAACCTTCAATTAACCTTCTGGTGAAATGACAGACTTCTCAAATCTTTTAATCTGATTAAACCCCGCCCCTTTCTTACTATTGTCTGCAAGCTCACATTCAGACCTGAATTCTGACCTCTTTCCAATCGACAAGTGATGTAGGGAGTCCCTACCCTACATTTTTTATTCTTTCTTGATATTCCGTTTCACAATTTGGAAGAAAATGTCTGGCTCTATGTCCGTTTCATCACAACTTTAACAATCAACTTTGTCTGAGATGTCTCTTCAGGTCCTTTGGAGAAATAAAAAAGACACAAAATGAAACATGTTGACAAAGTAAGAGCACATAGCTATAAAAAAATAAATAATAAAAAAAACAAGAATAGCAATACTGTAAAAAATGAAAGATTGCACCATTACAAACAAAACAGAATCCATAACCTCTTCCAAAAACTCTAAACCCTAAAGACTGCAAATGGCAGTACCCCATCAGACAGTATATTGAATTTTCTTGAGTACATTATAGAACATCTGAGGAACCTCCATAAGAGACACATCTGTTCAGTGAGCACTTGACTGAAATCCTGTTAATGCGCTTACTTTAAAAAAAAAAAAATCTCTTAAACATATACTTTTCTCACTGTCATCTCTGCTCTACTTCTCTGAACAGTTATGGAATATTGCAGCACTTCTGCCTCGCTTATGTTGTATTCCTCACATATAAGTCGCTTTGGATAAAAGCCTCTGCTCAATGAATAAATGGAAATGTAAGGGTACTTTCATTGTGAATATGAAAGCGTGATCCGAGGAACCCCAAAATGGTGCCTCATGTATATTTTCATTTTTACATCATAGCCCAGATACTTGGTCTTGGAAGAATTTAATGAGAAATATTTGCTCTCACATCAAAATCTCTCACTTTTGATCACAGATTTTGATGTCTTGGCAAAACGGAGTAGAAATTGAGGCATTATTTGACCTCGTGAGATTTTTTTTTAGGATAAAAATCTGAATAATCCATTTGATCTCCATTTAATCTTATTGTCATGCAGGAAAAATGAGATGTCAACTAAATTAAAGAAATATTTCTTTCCTATGAACATCCACCATTGTGTCCTTATTAAAGATTCTCAGGTTACTCTAGAGGGATTGTCCCAGTAATAGTGTCCTGTAAAAAAAGCCATCAACTGTGTAGCAGTGCTCATTAAGTCACTTAACAAGTTCCACACATCCTGGTCACGTGGCATATATAGACTACTCTCTATCCATACTACACTAACATAGATCTGAAAGTGAGAGCATGATAATAAAATGGAAAACAGTAGCACCTGGCCTATATTTACATAAACCTTTTGCAATGGACTGGCATAAGGCATGTACTCATTCTAAACCTCACAATTAATCACCCTCCATTAATTATGAAATAAATAATTAGTCTCCAAAGTAGACTCGGAATGATGTGATTAAACCAGACTAATTAATGTATTAATTGATTTTATGTTAATTTAATTTTCTGCTAGAATGGCCGAATCTGTAGAGAATCAAACTGAGTTTAATACAGAACCTGATGACAAAGGTCAGCTTAATGAGAGGCATGCTGTTATATGACTAGCCGAATTTACTTTAACGTGACATTTACATTCATGATGGGAAAATATATTTTAAAAATAAATAAATAAAACTGGTTAGTTGGAACATTCTGTCAGAGTGCCATTTTTAAAAAAAAGTACTGAGAGAAAAAAATAGTGCTCATTGTAAGCACGAAACAGTGAGGCCTACAAAAGAACTTCCTGCATTTTGAATATTTGATAAATTTTTAAACATCGCTTGTACTACTACAAAGTGCAGAACAGTTAATCTTTCCATTGCATGAATATTAACAATCCAGCAACTGTTTAGCTAGAGGAGCTACTTCTCTCTTTTGATTCTACAGAGTTTAAAAAGTTACAGGCCTACATGCAAAATATTTTAACATAACTTCAATTAACTTGCTCAGAAAATCCAAATTTCTACATTTATTTTTTCTTCAGACCACATGAAGTATGAATGCACTCTCTGACTGCTAGACCAGTTTACTGCAAACATATGAAAACATTCAAACACTGCATACATTTTTTTTTCTTTAAATTGCAATGAGATCATTATGACAGAAAGGGAATATTCAGATAAAACCATTAACAATGTATTGGAGAGAATGCAGAATTTTTATGCAGAAGTGCATTTTTTTTTTGTTTCTCTGCCAATGAGGTAACAGCTGAAGTTACTTCCACACAGTTATACCCATAATTCATCAGTAACCAACTTCAGCTAAACACAATAATTGACACATGAGGGTTTAATTGGCATGATTTACTGAGGGGGGACATGGGAAGAGGCGTGACAAATCAGCTGTTGCTCTCAAACTCATTTCCACAGATTGTTCCAGAAGCTTTGATAGCTCCAATCAAAGAGTGTGCTAGTGCCCATTTAACATTCAAATAATGCTAATGTTACAGCAAACTAAATAATAGATCAAAATGCATTTATCACATCTGTGAAGTCCAGTGAATAACCCAGTTACAAGTGCGGTCTGTCAGCTCAATAACAGCTGTCAGATTCACAGTGATGGAATGGGTTCAGTTTCTGCTTCAGAGTGTGAGTACTAGATTATTACACAAGTGATTTTGTGAGGAGTTACAATGACAGATTCTTACTGCAATATGCAGTTCACAAACATATACGCTACCTTAATAAGGAAGAAGTACTAGAAAGAATGCGCATACATCAAGATTTGCTCATATATACACTTTATCCATAAAGATCTACACCATACTGCAGCATCCAAGATGAGAGATGATGTACTTCACTGATGTAAATTTGCGATAGCATATTCCATTTGAAATGCACAACACTTCATGCGTTTGAAGTCACTTGCTTATTTAAGGGATAAAAAAAGACACCATGTCATCCTGTCTGATGGGTATTATGGGTATGATATTATGATGGTGTTTTGGTTATCCAACCATCAAAAGATGCTGATTTTGTGCCTGTTCAGCTATATTGAGGTCATAACAGAGGGTTATTACTGTCGTTGTGAAAGTGGGCAGTTAATGATGTGGCTGTGACAGCGTAACCATGGAAACCCTGAGATGTCACAGCATCTGAGAGAGTTCATTTTATCAATGGAGACCATTGTTGTGGAGCAATACTTTAAAAAGCAATGGATTACATTAGTGTGTTCATCCTTATAAAAACTTTAAAAAAATTGTTACATCATTACTTTTTATAAAAAAAAAAAAAGAAGCTCATTAGTCATTAGGTACTGTTGCATTAATTTAACATTAAAAAACCCATTCTACTGAACTGGTGCCATTTCTATATTTGATAAGTCACTAGAATTTGCTCAGTGTCCTCATGATATTTGCATGTATACCATATGGCAATATGTCATGTATTTGCTAATTCTTTGCTTAAAAACTCAGTCCTGTTACTTTCGGCCCTGCACTCATATAAAAAGTAACAGAACTGAGTAATAGTAACAGGAGTGAGTTGTGTCCTCACTTTTATTCATTTATTTAAAATTAGTTGATATACTCTAGGCCTAATACTATTCAGCTGATTTTTACAAGTTTTACAGTTGAAATTACTGAAGTTATACACACTTAGGATCAGTTTTACAATGTGAATACCACAATTACAAGGATCCAATCCACCAAGTGGTCCAAAGTGATGTAAACCTTTTTTCTTTGTCTTTCTTACCTTTTGTAGAAGATTTAGAGAGAAGGAGCCATGCAGGAGCCAGAAACACCCACCCATGGCTTGCTGCAGGGGAAGGAGCAAGACACACTTTATTAAACAATAAAGTTAAACCACTATTTTTTTTTTTTGTCCATCATTTATCCAATTGTTTAATAGATTACTTTATATATACACCGATCAGGCATTACATTATGACCACTGACAGGTGAAGTGCATAACACTGATTATCTCTTCATCACGGCACCTGTAAGTGGGTGGGATATATTAGGCAGCAAGTGAACATTTTGTCCTCAAAGTTGATGTGTTAGAAGCAGGAAAAATGGGCAAGGGCCAAATTTTGATGGCTAGACTACTGGGTCAAAGCATCTCCAAAACTACAGCTCTTGTGAGGTGTTCCTGGTCTGCAGTGGTCAGTATCTATCAAAAGTGGCCCAAGGAAGGAACAGTGGTGAACCAGCGACAGGGTCATGGGCGGCCAAGGCTCATTGATGCACGTGGGGAGCGAAGGCTGGCCCATGTTGTCCGATCCAACAGACGAGCTACTGTAGCTCAAATTGCTCAAGAAGTTAATGCTGGTTCTGATAAGAAGGTGTCAGAATACACAGTACATCACAGTTTGTTGCGTATGGGGCTGCATAGCCGCAGACAAGTCAGGGTGCCCATGCTGACTCCTGTCCACCACCAAAAGCGCCAACAGTGTTCACGTAAGCATCAGAACTGGACCGTGGAGCAATGGAAGAAGGTGGCCTGGTCTGATGAATCACGTTTTCTTTTACATCACGTGGATGGCCGGGTGCATGTGTGTCGCTTACCTGGGGAACACATGGTACCAGGATGCACTATGGTAAGAAGGTAAGCCGGCGGAGGCAGTGTGATGCTTTGGGCAATGTTCTGCTAGGAAACCTTGGGTCCTGCCATCCATGTGGATGTTACTTGGACACCTACATAAGCATTGTTGCAGACCATGTACACCCTTTCATGGAAATGGTATTCCCTGATGGCTGTGGCCTCTTTTATCAGGATAATGCGCCCTGCCACAAAGCAAAAATGGTTCAGGAATGGTTTGAGGAGCACAACAATGAGTTTGAGATGTTGACTTGGCCTCCAAATTCCCCAGATTTTAATCCAAATGAGCATCTGTGGGATGTGCTGAACAAACATGTGCCGATCCATAGAGGCCCCACCTTCGCATCTTACAGGACTTAAAGGATCTGCTGCTAACATCTTGGTGCCAGATACCACAGCACACCTTCAGGTGTCAAGTGGAGTCCATGCATCGACTGGTCAGGGCTGTTTTGTCAGCAAAAGGGGGACCAACACAATATTTAGGAAGGAGGTCATAATGTTATGCCTGATCGGTGTTTATATATATATATATATATATATATATATATATATATATATATATATACATATAAACTTGAGGTTTGGGTATTTTTTAAAAGGAAAAAAATGGCTTTCTTGAGGAGAAAACAAAGGAATTAATTGACATGCTTTTAAACATTATTTTTAAAAGGCTCATGAGTTTGGTTAACAGGACTGAGAAAAATGCATCCATCTAATGCTTAGAAACCTTATAAAAATGAAATAAAGTTACCTAAGATTGACCAATACACATTTTTAAATAGTTAATGTTATTATATTCTGTGCTGAAAAAAGACTATAAATGAAGTTTAATTTTGAAGAGTTACAACAAGAATAGCCCAAAAAGTGTGATAAATAAAGTTATTATTTTTATGATAACTTTTAATAAATAAAATATAAATAATTTACAATACAAAAGAGAGTCAACTTAAAAACTATTGATAAAAAATTTAATGAAAGCATATGGAACAAGTAGGCTACATGATGTCAGAAAATAAATAAAAAGCTGGGCGCTCTGTAAGCCTGTGACTCTAAAACCACGGCGCTAAAATAATATTTTATTTCTTATTTCTGGCTTCTCGCGGATGAATATACTGTTTTCATGAGCAGACAAACAGATAGCAGGGGTAGAGGTCTACAAAGAGGACCCGAGACCCGAGGACCCGGGACCCGCACGGGTTCGGGTCTATGTTTTAAATGGTCAGACGGGTCCGGGTCGGGTCCCAATCTATTACTTCGGTTCCCGGGTCTGTTTAACATTGTGTGTATACCCGAGCCGATCTGATTCGGAGATCACCTGGCCGTGTTGGGAGTCAGTCAACGTTGTGCGTGTGTTTTGTAACTTGCAAAGTATGAGCCGGGAAATAAGGTGAGCGACCCCAGCCATCAGAAGCAGAGCGGGCGGAGTTAAAGCAAGCGAACGGTGATCATCGAGTTTTCCTATTCCTATTGTGTGCAACAGTAATGCAAACAAACTTCAAATCTCAAAAACTGCTTGTAGCCTTGCACACTCGCATTTAAATAACATATTTCAAATCATTAACAAAATCTGAGATGAACTATCACATGAACGTTTTCTATGACGCTCAAAATGCGTTTAAAAGCTTGTTTCAGGCTGCTCCAGCTAACGCGCATGTGCAGTCTCATGCGAGCGCACTTTCTTTCTCCTATTTTTATAATAATATTATGAATGAACCGTCTTGTTATATCTAAAGTTTTGGTCAGACTCGGCTCAGAAAGCACAGAAATTATCGCAAATAAGTAATGCTAACGTCAGCGGCCATGTCACTGAACAAGCAATCGTTATTATAGTTCAAAAGGGCAAACAGTCAAAGTTATTTTATTATGTGAGTGGACTCGAGATACAACAAAATGCAAAACTGCAAAGTCGCATTTGTCATCGTGACAGCAAGTGGACTTTTAAAGCTGGAATAATGAGTGGATTAAGCATTTCAATCGGCAAGAGAGGAATAACATGGATGAACTTTCTTGGCAAGGAGGATTGTGCATCACAGTCAGGTACAAGGGAGAAAGCTACTAACATTAGGACAAAACGTTTTATTTTCGCAACTTGTTTATTGACTTATTAATAGCAATTTGCTGTGGTATAGACCTATGTGCCGATCAGGTTCAGTCGGGTCTGTGTCTTCCCGGCCGGGTTCGGGTCCAGCTTTCAAATAATAGACGGGTCCGCGTTGGTTCCGGGTAGTACATTTATGGCATTTCTCGGTTCTGCACGGGTCCGGGTCCAACTTTCAAAATAATAGTCGGGCCCGGGTCGGTTCCGTGTAGCACATTTACGGGTCTCTTCGGGTTCGGGTATGAATTTTTGGACCCGTGAAGACCTCTAAGCAGGGGTTAAAGAGGATGGCAAAGTCGGAAAGACTCACCCGTAGTTTATTTCCATTGAGAGGTGTGGGCGTGAATCTGCCGCAGATGAGTCAAGTGTGTGGCTGTGTGCGATCGAGGACGCCGACGCCGGAACTTCAGTGCCGCTTATTTCCAAATATTTTTTTTTACATAGTTTTGAACTGTGATTTCTTTATTAATGGCCTATAATTATTAGAGTGGAAATGTATTAATTTCCTTTACCCTTGTGCTGTGCCGCTAAAATAGTGATGTCTAGAAAAGTTTCGAGGCTACAGTCCGTGCAGGAATAGCGACACACCTGGCGGGTGGTAGAATGGGTCAACCGTCAAATAGAAATTTGAAATTATTTAGCAGCGCGAGCCCGTTTTACGTTAAACATTTTCATTTAGAAAACCATTATAAAAGAACACTTAACTATTAAAAAAAGAAACTTTTGTTAAATAAAACGCTCAAGGTGCAATCGTTCATATACTCTAATCTGCTTGCCTGTAACGTAGCCTATAAGGTGTAGGCATATACTGAATTTGATCTTTTAATATATCTGTCTTTGTATTCAGCCTCATTAAGTGTTAACTATAGAATGTGCCGTTTTCGCAGAAGTGTAAAGATTACCTGAAACCTTAAAGGGTTAGTTCACCCAAAAATGAAAATAATGTCATTTATTACTCACCGTCATGCCGTTCCACACCCGTAAGACCTTCGTTAATCTTCAGAACACAAATTTGTGGCTCGTTTCCACTGAGTAGGCTACAGTATGGTACGCAATTTTTTGCCGTTTCCATTGTCAAAAGTTGTGAATGGTACTCTAATGCCTCGTTTGTCGGTTCGTTACGGTTCAGTACAGTTCGGTACAGTTCGGAACGGTACACCCTGAACAGGCTTGGGTTTCCACCCCCAACAGTACCCTTACTTGATAGGCGTGGTGTAGCCGGAAAGTAGTGATCGACTGCCAACCGCCATAAAAATCAAGAAGAAGAAGAAAGTAGTGATCGACGTCATTCTCGCGCGAAGAATAAAACGACACAGTAAATAACAATGGAGGACATACAGCAGATCTTGTTCTTGCTCCTCGGCTTAAGGCTGTCTGTCACAAGAAGACAAGATTTGCTTGCTGCACACCAACATACGGCGTTTCACAATACGAAGTACGCAAAGTTCAGACGTCCATGCAGCAGCACCTACCAGCAAGCGTCAATAGCGGAGAAGCGGAGAAAACCCGCGTAATTTAAAAACTACTTTATTGTGTCATGAAATGTAGTTTTAAAAGTTTTTCAGGCGAGAATGTAGTTGTTTAAAGATCAAATCTGTGGTTTATTTATAAAGATAGCCCCTATTTGAAAATTTGATCTGACGTTGTCGGAGTTGTGAGATCCGGGCGCTCAGTGCTAATGTACCCGGCCGAGAGCAGCTGTACCTCGGCTAGTCCTTCTGACATTTGCTGTTAGCTCAGATGTCTCTGTAGTGGTTAAAAACGAGATATCATTCATCTTTTGTATAACGGGCAATCTTTGGTCTCATGAATTTATAATTTGTTCCCGGGCAAATCGTTTTGGCTGAGGGCAAAGTGAAGTTTCATAACTTTATATATTTATTTAAATTTACCATTGTACTTAGTGCGCTGTACGTTTGACTGAATTGTTTGCTTGTCTTTATTTCTTGTTGTAAAGCTTCTCATACGTTATACTTATACTTTTATAATGGTTATTATTGATAAATAAAACTGACTTTTAAAAAAAAGAGGGTTGTTTTGTCTTATTTCATTTTATTATAGGCTACATGTAGGCTAGATATACAGTGAAGATAATCAGAGTACATATGCACATATTGCCTGAACCACATATTAATAGGTTTCATATTTTTTAAATGAAAACGAAAAGAGGCAGGGTTGTGTTTTACATGAAATGAAGAAAATAAATGCACGCGTTGCCTGGACCACATTTGTGTGTGGCGCCTCTTATGTTGTCATTCCCCTTGTAACACGCAAGTGACGATTCTCTGTCAACCAATCAACGTTCTGCAGAGTGTTGCTCCACCCTTTTGGTACGGTACTTCTGGTTCTTGGTACCCTGTTGGTACCCCAACGAAAGGGTCCCAAAAACGGTTCGGAATTAGGGTACCATTCACAACTTTTGACAATGGAAACGGCAAAAATTGCGTACCGTACTGTACCGAACCGTACCGCTCAGTGGAAACGAGCCATAATTCCGAACCGTACCGTACCACTTTTTTTGGACCCTTCCGTGTACCAAAAAGGGTGGAGCTACACTCTGCAGAACGTTGATTGGTTGACAGAATCGTCATTTGCGCGTGCTAAAAGGAGAAGCATTTGCCTGCACAACCGGAGGCTGCATTTTCAGGACCCTTCATTTTAGTGACAACGCCACCTACCGAATTACAGGACCAGTGACCGCATGTTTTTCTGAAAGATGGACGATATTCAGAATATGAGTATCAAATGTGATTCAATTTTTATTTGTTTAACATTAAAAACAATTGTGATGCATTTAATTGAGAAGTGAAGCGATCGTGAGTTGCTAAATGTCTTGAATGCACTTTATAGCCATCATATATACTTCTAATGCTGTAAAACAAATTTGTTAGCATATTAGTTTAACAAAACTGTAGCACGACTGGCAAGCTTGTGTTGATTTAGTGACTATGGTATGATTAATCCTAGCCAGTACAATAACCTGTAGCACTAAGTTGTAAAATCTTGTTAGTTACTCATTGTTTTTCCATTTTAAGCAAGTTAAAATAATATTAAGGTTTTAACTGTCATGTGCGTGCTCACTGTCAGCCTGCCCATGTCAAAAAATACTATAGTATACTATAGTGTTTTTGAACCAATGAATTTCCCAGAGCAAATTGTAGTAGCCTATGTTGTATAAATTATAGTATTTACAACACTTTGTTAATTAATCATACAGCATACTGTTGTATTAACTACAGTGAACTGACAAACTGTAATAAATACTGTAGTATACTTTATTTTTTACTACAGTAAACTGTAGTGTGTATTGTAGTATAATATACCCTATAGTTGTAGAAAACTTAGTACAGTATTGGGTAAAGTAATTTGTTTATATTACTATATGATGTTACCACAGCAACTATAGAATTACCACAACAAATTAATTCAAGTACTTTAGTATGGTTAAAAAAAAACTATAGTATTAACTATAAATTACTATACTATTTTTTTCACCTGGGCATGTTTACCCCACAATACATGTTATGAGCATGTCTCTTCATTTTGACATTGTTTTTATAATGTTGATTGAGGCATTTGACGTTTTTAATAGTCAGACATAACAGAGAGGCCATCATAATAATTGACTGTTAAAATACCACGTGTCAGATTGTGTCATGTACTGTGTACTCTATAAGTGATTTCAGTGCAGGCAATATATGACAAAAGAATAATAAATAAATTGGTCAAGTGCTTAGGCCTAATTTATGTCTATTTATTTATATGAAATGAACTTAAAATATTTTATTTGACCAGTTCTTTCTGTGTGGTTCACGTCAAGAACAAATTTGTTTTTGTGTGTTCAACTGTTGTATTTTATAAAATATACAGAATCTTCAATCTACCCCCAGAGTCATCCTTGTGTTTTCCCTCTGTACTTGAAAATGTGGTTGATCTAACTGAAAAGGCTATACCATGATTCCTTGTTTATTTTACTTGATGAGTTATTATATTATGCTAGTTAGTCACAATAATTACTCAACATTCAGCTCTTAGCAACCAGGTTTAATTGCAAAAATTAAAGTAGTATTTGGGTGTTATAAACCTTTAAAAAAAACTCTAATTAGTTAGAATTGGGTGGAAATACTGCCTTGGTGGCACTTTTTTCGGTTCTCCAATACTAGGGTCCTGGAAATGCGGTCCTGGCACTGCGGTTCTCCGATTCGGTAGGTGGCGCTGTCACAAAACTAGAACTACGGTCCTGAAAGTGAAAGGTATTGCAGACGGATATTGGCTAAAAGGGGAATGACAACACAAGAAGCGCCACACAAATGTGGTTCAAGCAACGCGTGTATTGATTTTCTTCACTTCATGTAGGCTATATAACAAAACAAATATAAAACACAACCCTGCCTATTTTCATTTTAAAAATATGAAACCTATTAATGTGTGGTTCAGGCAATATGTGCATATGTACTCTGATTATCTTCACTGTATATGTAGCCTATAATAAAATGAAATAAGACAAAACAACCCTCTCTTTTTGTTAAAAGTCAGTTTTAATTATCAATAATAACCATTATAAAAGTATAAGTATAAAGTATGAGAAGCTATACAATACGAAATAAAAACAAGCAAACAATTCAGTCAAACGTACAAACTCAGTGCAAGGGTAAAGTTAAATAAATATATAAAGTTATGAAACTTCACTTTGCCCTCAGCCAAAACGATTTGCCCGGGAACAAATTATAAATTCATGAGACCAAAGATTGCCCGTTATACACAGGATGAATGATATCTCGTTTTTAACCACTACAGAGACATCTGAGCCAGCGGCAAATGTCAGAAGGACTAGCCCAGGTACAGCTGTGCTCGGCTGGGTACATTAGCACTGAGCGCCCGGTAATCGCCTGGATCTCACAAATTTTCAAATAGGCGCTATCTTTATAAATAAACCACAGATTTGAGCTTTAAAAAACTACATTTTCGCCTAAAAATCTTTTAAAACTACATTTCATGTCACAATAAAGTAGTTTTTAAATTACGCGGGTTTTCTCCTCTGCTATTAACGCTTGCTAGTAGGTGCCGCTGCATGGACGTCTGAACAGGCCTTTATCACAGTACGCGTGACGTCACATCCGGCTTTGATTAGAAGCGTAAAGGAATTTCCACCTGTATTATTGTCAATGGACAGGCGCCAGTTTTGAGAAGAAAATTATACGTGTTTCGTTTACCTTAACAATAAACTTTAATATTTAAAACTGTTTATTTAGACTTGCATGATGTCCTACCATGTATGTCATCTTTCATTTGAATGTGTAACATTATCTGAGCGAGGCGATCAGCGCTGCCGGTGTAGCCTACTGACGGCATGAGATTAATAAGCAGTGCGCAGCTCAAGTTACTGCCAGAGGAATCATCGGACTTATTTCATTTTATTTGTAATGTTATTTTGTTTATTTTTGCAATATATAACCACCCATTATTGTCTACTGCATAATGCTATCCAATATTGCACTCAAACACGGAGGATATGATTCGTTTACGATAATCAAACCTGTTATTTTTGAATAATCGTCTATGGCCTGGACATATTCCTTTATTTAAACAACTTCAATTTGATGCCAGCATCGTAAAGTAAGTCCATGAAAAAAAAAGTGAACATTTTTGTTTAGTACAATACATTTCCCCCAAGCCTTTAATTTAATCCACCCAAAATAGACTTTAGTTGTATTCATATTTTAAGCTTTGTCTAATGAAAGCTCTTTAAAGTGATATGTTGTTTGTATTGTATTTTTGTAGTTCTGTAAGGTGATAAGACTGTGAAGTATTGCGCATACACATACAGAATGGCTTCCGCGCTCCTCTTTAAATAACGAAATATGCGTCAGAATATTATGACTCTGTTTCACAATACTCAATTAATGATTGTAAACAGAGGTTGGTGTCTTTAGAATAAGTATCTGTGCTCAATTTTACAAAAATAAATCACAACATTCTCGTGCTATAGGCACAGCCAACGCTGCAGGTTGCAGCGGAAGTTTTTTTACGCTTCTAATCGAAGCCTCCGTTTTTCGAACGCGGACCTGTGATAAAGGCAGCAAGCAAAGTCTTGTCTTCTTCTTGTGATAGACAGCCTCGTTCCGAACTGTACTGAACTGAACCGTACCGCTCAGTGGAAACAAGCCACAAATACATCACAACACTGGAGAAAAGTCATTTGCAACTTCCGGTTCACGGGGACTTTAAACATCTAGGCCTACAGACATTCAAGTCTCAGTTAAGCTCAAGTGCTCAAAAAGAACATAAATAAGCCAGGGTCTCTTCAATATTATGGATAATAAAATATAATATCATCGGCTGCAGGCGTGTCCTCATCTCAAAAATAAAACACCTGCGATTTAGCAACTACCTGCTAATGCACTTACATTCATGTTAAAGTAGCTTTGTTGACAAGTTTGGGTGAGTTAATGCAAAACCATGGGCAAAACACACAAGATATAGTACCTTCGATGGTGATATTGCTTCTTTTGTAACAGAAATAAACTGCTGCAGAAAAAGTTAGGTGCCATGCAAAATGTATCCTGCCTTCCGTTCGGAAGGGCTCATGCCCTAATCCCTTCAAAGGGTTTACCCTCTGGAGTGAGAGCTTCCAAGGGATTAAGGGTATAGGGGTCAAAAAAACTGTTTTTTGGAACGCACTTCTGCGTAATCTTAACGTGACAATCAAGGAGGTGCCTTCGTCTTTTTTCCCCTGGTGTACTCTTTGTATTAATATGCATTCATTTACTGTAGTAACATTATAAGCTACTGCCGGTCTTTTACGTTAAATATAATGTTTAATGTGTCTATGTATTTGAAACATTTGAATGGACTGATAAAGGTAGCTGTAAAGTATTTTTGCTACAATGTCATTTTGACCATAATAATGTACCAAATCTAATTCATATAAATATACATATAGAAATTCATATAAAAAATACTATACATTTATAGGTAAAATCGAACTCCAAGCCTCCTGTACCCATTCTGTGACGTCAAACAACTTCCCTGTGCAAAGGATCATGGGGGCCCGAAGTGTCCATCAGTTGTACCCTTTGAAATCCTTCATTTCAAAGGGCCCTTTGAAGTGGCCATTTGAGCACTTTGGTTTGGAATGACCCTTCAATATGGCGGCCATGATTGTTTTCACTCCGAAGTGCCCTTCAGACGGCGATATATCCCGTTTGGAATGCACAGGTAGTGTGTAATTGCATTACTCTTCACAAATGTATATTGGAGTAAAGAATACATGATGTAGTCAAATAAGAAAATAAAAGTTGCTAATATTTTTGATACTCAAAAGTACAAAGTAGCCAAAAAGATACTTAAGTACAGTAAGTAATTACATTTACTCAAATACTTCACACCACAGCGTTTTGGGATGTTTTTAGTGATTGAAATACTGTGGTGGGTGCTGTACATGGATTGCAGGTGCAGTTATCACATATCTTTTATTTTTCTTTTCTTTTGAGAGGTGATCTAAATATTTGTGGCTTGAAACAGATGGAAAATTGACCTGTGCTACAGTTGTAATGTTTTGCCCTCAAGGGTATTGCTGCACCAGCTATTTGTAAGTTCTACATAAATTGGAACTTAAAGTCTACATAGAGGTTTAGTAACTAATAGCTAGTTTCTGTGCTTAATTTGGTTACACCTTTAGTTCTTAAGGCAGAACATAGGTCGTAAGCTCTCTGTGAAGTAATGCATAGTCGCATAATATGATGTTTACCTTCAATGATCCAATAGCAGACTTTAAAAATGTGTCAAGGTGTGTTGAAGCACTGGGAATTTCATTTTACCCTGTTAAGGCTGATTCTGACTTCTTTTGCCTCACGTAACTTATGGAAAAAACAGGCCCGGCTCCAGGACATACAAACTGGGGGGCTCTTTTGCATTTCTCAGGAGGGCCAACAATCGAAATGAAATCACTTTCCAGGTGGTTGGGGGGGGTTTGGCACCATAGATATGTATAGAATCCACATTCTACCGCTCTAGACGCATCGGTGTGCCCACCATCTAGGAATGGTCAATGTGTTGTCACTCACAGTAAATCAGTGATGCTATGGCTTACATATCATGACCCATGGAAACAGCCGCTAATGAGGCATCTATATATATATATATATATATATATATATATATATATCTATGTTTGGCACATCATGAAGTGGTGTTTACTTGTTTATAGTTGCCAAGCAATGTTGCAACTTATGCAAAATTGAATTGATATATGGTTATAGACTTTATGTAGCCCTTTTCAGCACTGCGCTCATTGTGTTCTGTCTTTTGGTTTGTATTTTCATAGCATGAAGGTAAGATCTGACGGATTTATGAATGAACTGCTTGTTTTAAAATCTTAACGGTCTACTGACATTTGTTATGACATCTGCTTCAAACATTACAATGCTTATGATAACTTTAGTTAACTCTACAAAAAGTAAATCCACATCACCAGCTAATTACTCTTCGACACTGATGCCATTGAAACATACAGAGCTACAAAATTCTATAGATGGCTGCGCGCTTGTTTCTCTGGCACATAAGGTTTTTAAAAGCTATTTTTACATTGGCTTTAATAGTGACCCATCCAATGTTCCAAATGAAAAGAAAAAATACTGAAATGAGATTAAATAAGTTTGGTGATCTGTTATATTTAATTCACTGTGTTTTCCAAAAATAGGCATTACCACATTATATTAAACATAAATGTTGAATTTCCTGCAAAAATTACTACACCGTGATATTACTCATACTCCTTTATATAGATTTTGATCATACTACCAACCTTGTTGTGTAACCGTGACAGTGGAGGGTGCGTGATGACATCATGGCTGGGAGGGATTTATGATGTCATACAGCCTGCAAAAGGGTAGCGATGCATTGTGTCTGCAGAATTCTGATAGTGTCACAGCGTCCTTAAAAAGTCAGCGGTGACTGTGCTATAGCTGCACAGTGCAGGATTACAGTGGGTGACACGTTGAAAAGGGCATCTAACTTCATCTCAATAATCTCTGTCCTTACAAAAACCACACTCACAAATCCCCTCCAAAAGATTCAGCCCCATGAGACATCACAGTTGACTGCTCTTCCATCCTGCTGCTTTTCCTTTACCTCTACCTTCATTTTTCCATCACGCTTGTCATTCTTTTCTCTGTCGTCTGTGGTCAGGGGAACTGTCCCAGAAACAGCGCTGGGAGGCCTGATCCCTCTCTCATCTGTCCTCTCCTGTTCCTCAAAGAAAGTCCAGGTGGACAACTCTAAAATAACTCAGCTGAAGGGCATGCTCTTCCTTTTTCTTGTAGAAATGAGTGGGTGTCCTCCTGGACCCCTTGCCTTTGAACATCTTTATACAGGTGATATGAGAGCAGGTGACTTTCTTTCAGTGAGATTAATATAGAAATTAAATTAACTCTGGATTTCATATAATGCACCAAAGCCCCGGTGAGTCTGAACACATCCCTGCTACATCCCAGAATATGTGCCTGTCTTCTCACCTCTCTCTCCCCTCATCACTGCAGGGCTGGAACAGTGCTGCTCACTTGCATATACATTAACTCCAGAAACAGTCATTTAAATCCCTGAGAACATCCTATATAAGCCTATGCTAAAATGAATATCAACATATATTACATTAAATACAGGCTGTGACCCTGAAAAAGGGGCGGAGACCTCATTAAAGCAAAGCCTTCTGGGATATACATATCATGAATGTAGTCCCCTCTCTTTGCTAAGCATTTGAAACCCAAAAGTGCAATCCAGCAGACATTAGTTGCATGACTACAGCTCTCTTAAGCTCAAAGAGGATTAAAATGTCACGCACAAGAACAGAGCGGATCTCAACAAACTCATAGCGCATGTTAAGCAAATGATCAGATGGTTATTTGCTGCTTTTTTATTTACTCACAAGTCAATTATTTTTATTACTATAATTGTTTTCATTCACTCTCTGTTTACACAATAAAAATCAGCTCTGTTCGCTTTTAAGCAGCTTTAATTAAAATCCCAAATCTCCTACCAGATGCCCCAACCAGCTAATCAAATATTATAAAATGATGATTATCATTTTGATTATAAAACTTTAATAAACAATATATGAAACAAATGCATTAACCTGCAGAAAAGCACACAAGGGACCATGGACTATGCAGACAACTCAAGAGGGTGTTTTGCTAAAAGGTTCTATAAAGAATCATTCAAGAACCACAGTTTCTATTTTACACTAAGTGGAAAAGACCTAGCTTGTTGACAAAGGCTATTTTCACTAACTCCACCCACCATTGTGTAAACAAGATGCTATTTGTTGTTATATATGCTTGGTGCAAACTGTATCAATCACTATTTACACTGATCTACCTTTTTTTACACTTGTGATATGTGAAAGTATTAAATAAATTACAGGGTTTTTCTTTCCTTATTGGGTAAAAACCAAACCCTTAAAGGGTTAGTTCACCCAAAAATGAAATTTCTGTCATTAAGTACTCACCTTTATGTCGTTCCAAGACCTTCGTTCATCTTCGGAACACAAATTAAGATATTTTTGATGTAATCTAAGAGTTTTTTTTTTTTTTATCCCCAATAGAAAGCAACGCAATTACATCATTCAAGGTCCAGAAGAGTACTAAAAACTTCATTAAAATTGTCAACGTGACTACAGTGGTTCAACCTTAATTTTATGAAGCAACAAGAATACTTTTTGTGCACAAAAACAAAACAAAAATAGCAACTTTATTCAACAATTTCTTCTCTACCCTGTCAGACTCATATGCAGTTGATGCAGTGAACGCAGTTCAGCGCTTCCATGTTTGCATCCGAATGCTGGCTCAGTATTGGCCGGCTCCTGTGTCAGCATCACACGCATGCATCATGGTGCTCACTTGAACAGTGTTGGCCAATATTGAGCTGGCTTTCAGACGTAAACATGGAAGCGCTGAACTGCGTTCACTGCATCAACTGCGTACGAGTCTGACAGGGTAGAGAAGACATTGTTGAATAAAGTTATTTTTGTTTTGTTTTTGCGCACAAAAAGTATTCTTGACACTTCATAACATTAAGGTTTAACCTCTGTAGTCACGTTGACAATTTTAACAATGTCTTTACTACTTTTCTGGACCTTGAATGTGGTAATTATGTTGCTTTCTATGGGAGATAAATAAAACTTTGGATTTCATCAAAAATATCTTAATTTGTGTTCCGAAGATGAACCTTACGGGTGTGGAATGACATGAGGGTGATTAATTAATGACAGAAATTTCATTTTTGGGTGAACTAACACTTTAACTTTATTTAATATGATTTCAAGGAAGTTGGCTGACAAAACTGTCTTTTGATAAAACAAATAATTCATGGCTAAACTAAACTAGAATCATTTAGACATAATTATTGCAATGTTTGCTTTAAGATTAGCCATGACTCTGAAAACAGCCTCCTTGGAGACTACAGCCCCATTTATCAGTGCTGTCTCTGAAGTGTCAGCTAGTGTAGAGTTCAGGACGATGCTGGAGTGTGACAGATTGCATTAAATGGCCCATGAATCACTGGGGCAGAAATAGCAGGAGAATGCCTGTCAGAATAAACCTCACGGGTTAACACTCATGACTTCAGTGATCCTGAATTTGACCCTGACCATATGTTTTGAACTTTGCCCTGATTAAAGCTGCTCAGGTGCATCAGGGCTGAACAGATTCAGGTTAATGTATGTAGAGTGGAGTGATAATACATGTGTCAAAGTGGCACAAATTAACTATTGATGGGCAAATATTTGCTTCTTGGAATTTTTTTTCTATATAGAAACATTGCATGCTGTCCATGTATGTCAAAGATAATTATAAAATCAAATCAATATCAAATACAAAAGTAGTGCTAGAAAGCATTTTAAATAATTGGTGGGTTTTCATGTTGGATTATTCAGCTACTGTCACTGCATAAGATAGATTAGATATGAAAGATAACAGGTTCCAAAAATTAGAGGAATTTGCTACAGGGACTTGCCACAACTTTTCAATCATTTATCACAATAACATTTCTGCCACAAACATACACATTTAATTCTAATATTGCAGAATAACTCAAACCTTTGCATACAAAAATAGTTGTATTAGTCCTAAACAAATAAACTATTCTCAGATCCATATGATTATTTTTAGTAATCATAATTAATCATAACAGTTGTTATATTAATATCTAGCATGCAGCTTAACCTCTGAGTCAATGCTCATGCTCTTTCAATGGAGTTCACTATATTCAGTGTTGCTGTCACAGTGTGGATCAGGTGCCTATAAACAATGACTCAGCAGCAGTTTTTCAAATTTAGTTTGACAAGTTTTGTTTTTTAGCCTAAGAGCAAATGCCTAGGGTTGAGATGGCATTGTGATAGTGGTTTTCATAGGAAATCAAGTCATCATTTAGTTTCTCTCTAGCTGCGAGCATTCTCTAGGCACGCTTCACGACACAATGTGCAAAACCAAACACTCTGACAGACTTTTCTAACAAACCTTTAATCATAATCACCAACTTCTAATTACATTTATTCTAATTAATTTATCGATGTCTTAGCCCTCTGAACACCAACACTGTTCTAATAAAGGTTAATTTAGGGAGGAAGATTAATGCGTGTGTGTTCGTGTGTAAACGAGCGAGCGTAGCTGCAGAAAGGTCATCAGCAGAATTAGCACTGTAATGAATTATTGCACTTTGTTCCAGAATACAGAACAATAACCCATTTCTCAAACTGACAATAACATACTAAAATTGGCGTGATATCCAAAAGGTTCAGGGCATAGACGTTCATACACACAGTCATGTAGAAGCTCTCCAAACAATTACACACACTGACACTCTTTGTTGACCTGTAGTGCGCTGTCTTGTTGACCGGCGTTGAAGAGGTACCTTTCTATGGTCCCTGATAGCACAGTCCAGCCCTTACATTATGTCTGTGCAATGCTGAAAAATCCAGATAAAACCAGATTCTGATGTTTATCTGGTATCACATGGTTTTTAGGTGATTGAAGCAGCCCATTAAATAGACAAAGCTGCTATAGATGGTGAACTGGATTACTGGTAGGTCTGACAGATACAATTCATGAATTTGAATTGAATTAACAAACAGCATACAGACTTGCAATTCAAGTTTGAAGGTAAGGAAGTAGAAATAAAATTAATTGAAATTTATATTACTGTATTTATATTTAACTAGAAATGAACAATTTGTCAAGACAAACTTTGTTCTGTTGACAAAGAAAATGCATGCCAGGCCAGTAGTTGGCAATGTCACTTTGTAAAGAAAAAACTATGCACCTATAAACTGAACATGCATGCACATGACGTCACCGTTTTCATAAATTCAAGTTTTTGTAGTTTACACAGAGACAATAAAGGTATCATTTTTTTTTAAAAAACGTTTGTGTTTTCAGGCCCACAAAATGCATTGTTGTGTAAATGAATGGCCCATAGAACACAAGAAACAGGAAGGAAACACAGGAAAACAAGGAAATACAAACTAAGAGTCCATGAACACGAAATTAAATCCAAGACTGAAAGTGAGAAAAATGAGAGATAGAGCAATAGAACGATAGAACGATAAAACGATAGAAAGATAGATAGTGTTACATAGGGTGAACTCAAAAACAAAGGAGATATGAATCCAACTGCAGTGAGTTTATTAACAGAAAAATGTAAAAACAAATCCAACACGGAGAACAGAGAACCAGGGAACAGAATGAGTGCACCAAACATAACATCCATGTAGGACAAGACTTGACAAAGAACACAAGAAACACTGGGGTTTAAAAACACAAAGGGTAATAGGCAAACAAGACACACCTGGGAATAAATCACAGAACTAATCAACTATAGAAACTACAAAGGACCACAAAATGGCACACAGGACAAAAAACAGGAACAGAAACAGGGTAAAATGCAAACTAAAAATACAGTAAATAAAACACACGAAACACAAAGCCAGGGAATATGTGATAGACAGATAGATGGATAGATAGATTTGCACAACCCTGGTACAGTCTGCATACTTTTGTTGTCAGTGGAGAACACATACTGCATTTATAGTCTGATTTATGATCATTTGTTGACATTTTTATATCCATTGTTTCTAAGTTTAAAAACAGCATTATTTAGCCTGCAGTAAAATAAAAAAATAATGAATATCGAAACTGGGAGATGCATCGTCCAAGCAACAAGAAGTAGCAATTCTGAGAAATTAAGGTGCAATTACAGTTGTAACCCTCATTCGCATAATATAACTTCTGCAGTGACGCTTATGTTGGGTGCTATACATCTTTAAAACCATAATAAACCCATTTGTTCATCGGTGCATATTCAAGTGCTTTTCATCTGTCTATATCAATTTTACATTCAGAACACCTTATTCCCAGGTGTAGGAGCACACTGGCCATCAGAGGTCCCGAGACACTGGCCCTATTGGCCCTGGGCATAATCCATCCATCTTTGCCGTCAACCAGGGGGCAACTGGTATTGAGTTCACACTTAACTCAGCATCTATATCTTCTTCCACTTCTGCCTATCACTTACATGAAAAGAATGACTTATTTACAGCTGGGAACAAGGCTAAGCAAAGAAGCGTATATATTAATATTGCAAACAATCATCTGAGGGCAGTCTTGTAAGGGGATCAGAGGCCAGTGACTAAGTATGACAGTGGAAGCAATAAATCTCAATCATTTATGTAACATCCGAGTGAACAAAGAGAATGTAGTTCATTCTCTTCTGACCTATTTCTCTTTGCCCCACTCATCAATAATGGATGAAGAAGATGAGGCTGCCTAGAATCCATCTGGAGAGGACCAGGCCTGCCTGGGTACATTGGCTCCACTCATTTTTTAAAAAAATAAATGAAATAATAACAATATTTCCTCCAGCTTTTTCTCAAGATGCTCTAGATAAGCTATTCGGTTTCATAAGGCAACTTGCGAGCAGCCTGCAGCGCAAATCAAAGACTCCATAGAGTTAAACGAGGAGGTGATGCGTTGTAGCATAGGGTGGTTTGTTTGCTCGTTCGCTTGCTTGTTTGTTTGTTTGTTTGTTTGTTTAAATATGGCTAGGAAAACTCGCTTTATCGTGCTTCTCCTTTGTGAGAGCTATAGTGCTCGAGTTTGATCTTTCACATGGTAATGAATGAGTCACAGACGAGAATAAGACAAAGAGGAACAGATTTTGTTTGGTGCTCATCGCATAATGATGTGAGCTGGTACAGTGCGAGCACACCAAGTCAGGTTTCAGGGACAAAAAGAGATATATTTTAATCAAAGCCTACTCCTTGACAGAGAAAGAGGGAGGGATGGATTAAGAGAGTGAGGAGACAGAAAGAAAGCGAAACTGAAAGATGAAGAGGAGAAAAAGGAGTTCAAGACAAGAAGAAAGCAAAGAGAGAGAGATAATGATGAAGCAGTTTGTTGTAACCTGCATTTCCTCAGTTGAGCAGCTTTGTGATGTGTGTGCAAAAGACAGTTTCCTCCTGTGTACAGTCGCTGTTATTTTGGGATATGAAATCATGGCTTTTGTTCTAAAAATGGGATGATGGCAACGGACGAAAATACACATTCAACGTCAACGTTTTATGACCTCAAGAAGTACTCAGTCCGGATCGACGCTGACATCTCAAGATGTTTGCAGGCAAACCTCATCTCGTTCCACGGGACAGATTCAGCACAGCACTTAAGCAAAAATCCCCTCATGCAGAAGTTAGATCCCATAGGAAAGAGAGTCACAAATGAGATCTCTTTAACATGGCAGGCGTTTCTGCTAGACAGCAATGATATTAATGGGAGAGCGAATGGAGACGCTTGCTTAAGTCTCCTGCTTCTCAGACTTTTCCCCTGAGATAAAGACTCCAGGTTCTCAAATGGTTTTGCGTCAGGACCCAGATTTTACATTGGACATCAACGCACAAGATACATTATTAATAATAGTATTAATATTACCATGAACATAGGCCCAAAAATACAAAATTGCTAGCAAGACATCAAACTGGAAAATGTCAATTTTGGTTTCTATATATTTCTCTTGAATTTTATTGTTTTCATGCTTTTGGCAGCCAATAAATCACAGCACAAAACAAATTGTGGCTGGCACAAACCTCATTTATCTGTGCTGCAAGTGAAGCTGTATTAATTTACTCTGGGACCGATTTTTTTTTTACATTGTGTAGTTTTGTTCATGGTTTTCAAGGATGAGTGGATGTCAAGCAACCTGTTCATGCTGGCATCTGCCTAATTTATTTTGGTTCTATCAAGAGACAGATGATTAGACACACAACCTTTGACATCAACAACAAAAATAAGTGTTTTCTCCTTATTTTAAAAGTCGATAAGCCAGTATATTTTTCTAACCTTACTATGCATGATTAAATGGTTGGTTGCATCACATTATTTGCATTTAGCTTTTAATTTTTTAATCTCCCAAGACCAAATTATATTTTTAAAATAATTATTAATAAATAATAGTTAAAGGATTAGTTCACTTTCAAATCAAAATTAGCCCAAGCTTTACTCATCCTCAAGCCAGTATATGACTTTTAATAAATATCCTGATGCATCCGAGCTTTATAATAGCAGTGAACAGGGGTCACGAGTATGAGCTGAAGAAAGTGTCTCCATCCACATCCATCCATCATAAATGTGTACTCCACACGGCTCCAGGGGGTTAATAAAGGCCTTCTTGTGTGAAAAAATATCCATATTTAACAAGTTATGAAGTAAAACATTTAGCTTCCGCCAGACCGCCTTCCATATTCAGCTTACGAAGAAAGTGTAAAACTCTTGCAGTTCAAAAAGCTTACGCTACTTCCTACACCTTCCCTATTCAACTTACGGAAAAAAGTGTAACTGACGCGACGCCAGTTTACACTTTCTTCGTAACTTGAATATGGAAGGCGGTCTGGCGGAAGCTAGATATTTTACTTCATAACTTGTTAAATATAGATAATTTTTTTTACACAAATGCATCGCTTCGCTTCAGAAAGCCTTTATTAACCCCCCGGAACCGTGTGGAGTATGTTTATGATGGATGGATGTGGATGGAAGCACTTTATTCAGCTCATTCTCGCAACCCCTGTTCGCTGCCATTATAAAGCTTGGATGCATCAGGATATTTATTAAAATATCTCTGATTGTGTTCATCAGAAAGAAGAAAGTCATATACACCTAGGATGGTTTTAGGGTGAGTAAAGCTTGGGGAAATTTTCATTTGAAAGTGAACTAATTCTTTATATTTAAAATTATATTTTTTTATGGCATTTTTAATTAATTATCATATTATAGGAATTTATAGCTCTATATTCTTGTCAACAACAGTATCTTTTGTCTCCATTTTTATTTTTCCAAAGGAGAAAATGAAATGAAAAACGATTTGAGACAGAATTGATGCTTAAATAAAACTTAAATATCGCTTAAATACATTGCTTAAATACCCTGGGATATGAAAGAGCAACCTCTGAGCACAAAACACCTCTGAATAGTCAGGGTAGACATTTTTTTATTAAATGCATATTAAATGCACAGAACATGAATATATGTTCCCTTATTACTGAAGAGCAGTGACTTGATAATCAGAGCAGAACACTGTGCAATATAAAGTGCTCTTTAAAAGATACTGCATGTCGTACTATTCACAGAATCACAATACAGGCTTCACAATAAATGCCCCTGGTAAACGAGATTTGCTCATGTCGGCATTGAGTATTTTTCACCGCTTTGGGGTTTCTTATGGAAATGGAAATTTTAGTAGATCATTTGGGACATCAAGTATGCATGTCTTGTAATCTTCTTCATTAGGCATATTGATATACTACTGAGAGAGAAAGAGAAAGGAATAAAAAGCTTGTTTATGACTGCAATAGGGGCTCAGATCACTGTTATTGATGGTCTTTGCTTAGCCAAATGCATTAAAGGCCATGTTTGCTTGTGTACACACAGTCTTTTGTTTAGTTTGACCTGCATTACAGACATTATGCTTTTGTTATGATGCTTTGTGTACAGTGACACATCATTATGATAAATCTGTTCCTTGGTGACAAGATGAACTACACTTTGAAAGACACACGATTTCTCTTTCTCCTCCCTTGCCACACATACACACACAATGACCCTGGTGTGAGACCAAGATGGATTGCTGTCATAAAGACAGACACAATAAATAAACAAACAAAGCTATAGCAGGCCATTTCCATGCAGATCTGAATGCATCCATCAATAAACACCTGAACATCTGCAGGCGGGACGTACGTATGCGACGTCTCGACGTAGAGGTATACAGCTGGGTTATGAATGTAGTCATCTCTGTAATCTATCAGGGCTGAGTTTTAACTGCAGTCTGTCTCTGTGGGGGCCAGGAGTGTGTCACAATGACAAATGCAACATTTTACCACTCATCAAGTACTGCTAATGCGCTCCAAAAAGAGCTTAGAGACTGCTTCCTGTGCTCCCTCTCTTTATTCGCTGACATGAGTTGACGCCGCACAATGAGTTGCTCATTTCTGATTTTTTTTCTTCACAAGCTCACATCTGCTTTTCCGCTAATTAGCTGTGTTTACGTTAAGGTGGCACTCACAAAGACCTGCATCAGAAAACTAATCACAAGAGGAGTACATAAAAAGGAGCTGATCACACCAGGCTAATTATTTTCTTCAATGAGACTTGACTACCTAGTCTTTCTTGAGGAGTAAAGAAAGTAATGGCCCCAAAAAGTATTTTGACACTTAAGCCACACTTAAAAAAATACGGATGCCATTTGTTTTAGATAGCAGCATATCAAACCTAATGGAACCTTAAAACATAATATGAATTTAAAATTTCATTTTGTGAAATGTTTAGCTTGAAAAGTGTGCTTCTGCTATCATTCTTCTTAAATAAATGTCACGTTTAATATTTCACCTAATGCAATGACATTCATACTTTTTAAGCGTGGCTTCAGTATCCAAATACTTAATGAAAAATTATGATGCTGTTGAGGCTATACTCATAACGTCAGGAATACCTTTTCATATGCAAACCAAAATGCATTTTCAACTCTAAAATACATTCACACGAAAAACTGATAACACTAACCTATGCCACTTAAATGATAGGTTTCACGTGGTTCTTTTTTACCCAACCCATATTTACAAGTAGTAATTTCCAATAATGTATAATCATCTATTCTATAGCATGGTGGCAAAAACACATTTTTAGGCTTTCAATGGGATTACATTAAGTCAAAAAATCACTGGTTTAAAGTCTTTGAAAACCCTGAAAATCTCTTCTGAGTTGTGAGTGTAGTTCTATACTGTCATAATTAGAAATCCTGACAGTGCCATTCTGACATAACATTAAACATTTGACAACATCTGCAACATAACACAAAATATATATTACATGATAACTGCTCAATAAATTAACTTAAAGCACTCTAAAAAATGCTGGGTTAAAAACAACCCAAGAGATTGTTTAGCAGTTGGGTTAAATGTTTGCCCAACCTGCTGGCTAGTTTTATTTAACTCAACTACTGTTTAAAAATTACTGTATTACTTGCTTAAAATGAACCCAAAATATGTTGGAAATTAACATTCATTAATTTTAAGCCAGCCATATAGTCAATTTTAAACAATAGTTGAGTTAAATAAAACTGCCCAGCACGTTGGGCAAACATTTAACCCAACCGCTGGATTAAAACAACCCAATCGCTGGGTTTGTCCATTTTCAACCCAACTTGGGTTGTTTTTAACCCAGCATTTTTTAGACTGAGAGATCACCCACAAATGAAAATTCTGTCATTATTTACTCACCCTTGTGTAGTTCCAAACCTGTAGGACTCTTTAGTGGAACACAATAGAAGATATTTTAAAGAAGGGCCTCTTGTAAAGGCCTAGAGGAACATCTAGCAGTTGCTCTTTCATAACTCAGGTGGTTTAAAACTACTATATAATGTATATTGTTTCTACACATCTCATCTACACCTCAGACTGTTAAATATTCACTTTATCTCAGATATTTGTCCTAAGATTGATTAGAAATCACTAAAATAAATTCAAATGAGACAATTGTTGACATAGATTAAAACGACAGTCCACCCAAAAATGAAAATTCTGTCATCATTTACCTGTAGTAACACAAAAGATTATGTAAGGCAGAATATTAATGGTGCTCTTTACAATATGCAGAAGTGTAAATGAAATAAGAGAGATTTTCAATGAATAATTACTTAAATTCCAGTACCTTCCTCAAAAATTGCTAGTGGCTTCGGAAGACTTGGAATATAGTGCAGGAGTCATAGGTAATACATTTTATTGTTTTTGTTGTTGTTGTTGTTGTTTGTTTGTTTTTTCATGTGTTTCATTTTGGAGATTGACAGGACCTATGGTGACTGCTTTTGCTTTATTGATAGCCTGTACATTCTCCAAAAAACATCTCCTTCTCAGTTTCACATATGAAAGAGAGTGGATGATAGAAGTTAATGTTATAACATTTTACAATATGGTTTCATTTGTTTACATCAGTAGTTACTTAAGTACATGAACTACTAATCAAAAGTTGTATGTTAATGCACTGTGAACTGACATGAACAATGAAAAAGATTATTTTTATTAACAAAGTTTAATATATGCTGTAAAATTGTATATTGCTCATTCTTAGGATATGTTAAAGTCTCCCTGTGGTGAAAATCAGGTTTTTAATGTTGTTTATATGTCTATGTGGTGTTTTTAATATGCTTTAAGACAAACCATGTGCAAATTCATAAGTCAACGCCACTGCTGAGTATTTTGTCTTTAAAAATGCAGTGATCTAAAGACAGTCTCAAACCTGTGGTTTGAAATCGCTGGTGTTTCTGATATCACAAACTACCTTCTAACCAATCTCGTCAACGTGCCGGCGGGCTTTAGCATATCATTAACTATGAATGCTCTGAAGCAAGGGTGTCGTGTAACGTTAGCAACACATCATTAGCTGTTTGATAATGTAGTCAAGCAAAAGGCTAATCATTTTAATTACGTTACGTGTCCGACATTGTAAAAAGCAATAACATCGTGCAGTGTTTACCTTGTGGATGGTAAGTTGACCGAGTGGATCTCTGAGCTTGTGCGAGTGAGTGGAGGCGGAGCTAATTTGCATATACATAGATTCGCGTATCGAAAATGAAGCAAGGATGTAGAGTTACATTCAAGCTATTTTAAGGCATGAAGAAATTTTTTTCACAGGAAATGTTTAAATATGTCATATTAGTGATCAAAGATTAGTTTTAAGGGATACAATTATTGACTACAGTGGGACTTCAACTAACTTATTGTAAAGTGTTACCGTTAATTTTTTTGTTTAAAGATTACGAGGATCCATCAATAACAAAAATGATGTGCATGGATAAATAACACCGCAATATTCCATAAAAAATAAGAATTGTCAATTTAGATTTCATGGTGACTTTAAATTTGATGAAATGTGATGTTTCTTGTGCATGTAAACCATCATTTTAACAGTGCTGTTGTGACAGCATTAGTGAAACAAACATTATTAGTGTGTAACATTACGAGCACTGACCTGATAATAAATACACATTAGCGGCCTGCAGTGCTCTGCGGTTAGGGTTTGATAGGTAATCTCCATGCAGGTCTTCCCAGTGATACAATTACACTTGGGACTCATTAATATTAAATGAACTATTAACGTATAGGCCGTTTTATATAGAGGACTCGCATGCTGGCACATAGCCGAGGTTGATGACTCTCTGCGCATGCATATGCAATGTATGCACGCCCACACACAAGTACACACACACAGGGGTGCAGCTGTGCTTACTTGTTGGATGAAAATCCCCCAGCAAAATGGGCGCTGTGTTTTTGCACATGACAAAGTGCTGGAGGGGCGGGTTTGGAACAGGGATTGATTTTTGAATTGAAGAGTGCAGCAGCGGCTATGTATCATCATCTCCCTGCTCCTTCCCTCTCTCTATCTCCCCTCCTCTCGGTCTTCTGATGTTGGCGTTTAGCGTGTGTGTGTGTATGTGTGTGCTTGCCTGCCTGCCTGCCTGAGTGCATCTCTAGCAGAGAAGCTCAGAGGGAAAGTGGGTCACACTCGGCTCGCCTCAAGACTAAGACCAGATCTGCTATGCACACACGTTTAAACACAGCACAACGCACCTACACACACGCACGCACGCACAAATCCACCTTCACATAAAAATGCACATCATATTGCCCCTAATCCTCCAGAGAGAGGATCTTGGTACATCACTATGAGTCTTGAGTTATTTGAGTGGACAGTTCACTATTCAGAAGAGTGAATTACCCTGCAGCTTTTCAAGGGAGAATAGGACACAGTTTGTGAGGACTTACCTCTCTCTCTCTTTCTCAGCCCCTCCTTATATCTACTGGGTGGATTAAACCAGTGTCTCTTTCATCCTCATTTGGCAGTATGAGCGCTTCTCTGAGTCATGCTCTTCCCGGGTTCTGCTGAGCTGTTGGGTATGTAAAATCTGTGCAGGCAAGTGAGCAGCATCACCTGGGAATAACTGTACCATACTGTCACTCTATTTTACAGCATGGTGAGCATTTCAGCCATTTAGCATAGTGAGGACATTTTGTACAGTATATGGATATAGTTTCCATTTCATATAATCACTGTTCTGTATCTAAACCAAAACTACCTACAGTATGTGAAGAAGAAGCTTACCGTAAGAAAAGAAATATCACAAATGGGATCTATTTAATTTAACTCCTCATTTGTTTAAACAGCTGTGAGATTAAGTGGAGAGCAGATTGAGATTTTGAGAGGTCTTCTGCTTCTCAGATTCTTCTGCTGAGTAAAAAAAACCTGGGTAATCTTACATGTGTCAAAATGGTTAGTTCTTGTCCTTGATTCTGATTGGTCAATAGCTGTGTTTTATTCACGATAAAACACAGCTATGACCACTTCACCCAACGGTTCTGTGTATCACTACACAACACCCTTAGCAACCACTCTAAGCAACGTAAACTGTATGTTCTCAATAGATATTGTTCATTGAAGCTTACTGTATTATGTAGAAGAGTATTGTGAGAAAAAGATTGAGTGAGCGGGTTTATTACCTGCATTCAGATTTAGCATTTTCCTTCAGGTCAGTCCTATATTCATAATAAAAAATCTGTTTAAATGTCCGATGTATTATCTTGTCCTTTTAACAGTTAAGGGGTTTTCTGTGACTGACAGCGCTAGTCAAAGCATTTGTCAGTTGCATCTTGTTCCATGTTCACAACAGTCTTTTCAATGTAAAAGTCTTCGCTACTGACTGACACACTCATAAAGACAGTCTTTGCCGCCATCTAATGCCGTTATAATGTAATTTCTGTTGCTGTTCACAGTCAGGGACTATTTTTTCTGGCGGAAGGAATGCTTTTATTGAAACTTTACATCATGAAAGTTGCATTGATACATATTTTTGGCTTTAATATTTGTATTGTGCGGTAACTGTTTTATAAAAGTAATAAGGTACTCGAGGCTAGTGCTGTATCGTGAATAAGTCACGGCTGAAGGGCGTTGTTAACAACGCGAAGTGGAGATACAGCACAGTCTCTTGTACCTTATTGCTTACATATACTACGGGGCTCTTAAATGCTCAAATCTAATTGGTTGACCAACATTGTAAGGTGTGTAATTATTTTCAGGGAAACGCACGGCTAAAGTAGTTCTAGCAGGTCTTGACGCATTGCAGTTCCATATCAATTCGCCAAATGTTTTCAGTTATTTTAATAGGTCCTTACAGCCTACAGCCCCAAAAGAAACAAAACCCACAATGACACCGACCAAGCAAATAAATATAGTAAACAATATTCTCTCTCTCTGCGTTAATAACTGTATCAACTGTATTATCAGTGGCTCAAGCCTTCCTTACTAGTTCTGAAATGACGTTTTGGAATTAGCAATGGAGGCTTAGTCCCACACACAAGAGCGTTTAAGGACAAAAACCTGACAAATGTCTTGAAATACAACATCGGAACAGTGTCTTGAGGTGTGGTAACCGTAGTATAAGCGGAATTATTGACTCCGGGCAATTATTCCTTACATATTATACACACATACATATATATATATATATATATATATATATATATATATATATATATACTGTATATAGCCTACTGATTATTTAAAAAATAAAACAATCATGGCTGGTATATTCAGTGTTATAATTTAAATAAGACAGATCCTGTCATCACTCTTGCAGCTGCCATATGCTGTTTTGTAAACTCTGGTAGTATTGAATTTTAGAGTGATGAAATACTATAGGTGTGCAATCATTATACTAATGTCAAAACTAGCTGTGCACTTTTGGCCTCATATTTAGTCAATACCTTATATGCATGTGCGCGTATGAATATTTCCACACCACAGAGTGCATTGGCATGGGCTAATGAACTATTCGGCGTGAGACAGCAGGGAAGAGATGCCACACTCAGTGAATAATTTGTTTATTGATTGCAGCATTTAAATGCAGTATTGATAAAGAGGAATTCACTCTAATGGAAAGGAATGGTTGCAGTATCAAAGACTTATTGCATCTGGGAGAATGCAGGACTGACAAATTTTATTGAATGACGCTGGGAGCGCTCGAGGGAGAGATAAAAAGATAAAGGGAGAAGCGGAATGGGGAGAAGCGGAATGGAGAGAAAAGAAAGAGCCCAGCATTGCTGTCATTTTTGATGCTGCTGGGCTGATGTCCACCAGCCAAACCAGCACCAAACCAGCCTTGGGAATTCATTCCGGTTTAAGCTGGTCTTTTCATCATACGAATGTTATTGTTTTGCCAGTCATTTCTTCCAGGACATCAGGAATCATCTTTAACCCAGTTGTAACTCAAGCCTCACAATCCATATGGCAGAAATCTGTGTCCTTGCATTCGACCACACACTTACAGCAGCATGTGTCACTGTGGGTGGATCGTTCCCGTGCGAGTAACAAGCAAGATGATGTGGGCGTATTCATTGGCCTTTCCCGGCAAAATACTATACGTTATATTTGAATTGAGTTCAAGATGTGTTCAAACGCACATATAAAGGCCATGTGTGCGAAGTTTCGCTAAAAATGATGTATGCACACGGCCTGCTTGAATGCAGGCTCCATAAATGATTTAATGTGGAGTGCTACACTCTGTGCTTGATCCGCGGGCCGTTTCTTACACACTTGCACTAGATTATATATTACACACACTGTGTAATTTATAGACGGTACTTTGGGCGCAATATTAGATGCAGAAAAGGCAAAAGAAAAAAGCCATCTAGCATACCAGAGAGATTTGACTATCGTCATTTACGGTTATTCGCTATTCTGAGTCATAGGGTTGGAAGGATAGAGAAAAACCTCATGGGTCTGTCAAGGAATATTAGACTGCAGATATTCAATTCAATAGTGACTTTATGAGTTTCTGCATAACCGTAGAAATGACTGGCATGGTAGCAGCATCGAAAGAATCTGTGACAACCTTTCTTTCCATCTCTCTGATATCAGACGAGACGTAAGCGAAGGAAAGAGAGAGAGAGAATGGGAGCGTGGGTAGAGTCCCATGCTGCCACAGTAGGGGTAAATTATCCATAATCAGGGCATCAGTGTGGATGGGTCCATCGGAACCTAACACTTATACCCCATAATCAGCACCTCCGTGTCAACCAATCGCTTATAGCCGCACAAATTGCCACCATTTGAGCTCCCACACAGTCTATATTACAGATGTGTTTGAGTGTGTTTTTGTGTGTGTGTCAGTGCACACTGCCTCGACACAATAGAGAGGTCAAATTCTCTGAAAAAAGGAAGAGCAAAATAAGCGAGAATGATTAGAAAGAGAGAGATTAGATTGTTGCCTTTCAAAGCCGTGTTAAATCACCTTTCTCCTTTCAGATGGGGACCCGGCAAATTGCCCTCTAATCTTCAAATCATCATCATAGGGAGGAGGACAAACGGTGACAATGACAATTCAAAAAATGCAAAAGGAGATTCTGCACCTCTTGAAATGAATTGCGGCAGTTGTTTCCTACTTTTCTGCAGCACTCGAATCTCCAGCCACAATAAACTCTTATCATTTCCAAGTGAGGAGCTCTGACCTGGATTTGTCAGCACTGCGTTTGAGTAAGGACTCTCAGCTCTGAACATAAACCGCATTCTTTTGTGCTGCTTAAATTGGGGCTCTCAAAGCTCTGTTAGATACTCTGGCATGACCTATTCCTGTTATTTCTCAACCTCTTGCAACTTCCAGCCAACTTAACAGCCCCGTCTCTCGTTACGTTACATATGGTGCACATATATAAGAGATGCATCATATGCCGTGCTAATATTAAATATGCCACTGCAATGTAAAGTTCACATCCACACTGGGAGTCTTGTTTGTTATGCATACTTAACCCATACTCAACCACAGATTGGTGCCATACCATGGGGTGTACTGAATGATATGCCTGGATTGAGGGAAAGGCCTGCTTGGGGCACAGAACAGTCAATATTAACGGTATAATAGAATGGAGCCAGCCAATTTATTGCATTCTTGGGGTATGTTTACATGACAACAATGTACTAAAAATTGAAAGTTTTTCCTTTGTGTTTTTCACGTACAGGATCTGCTCGGATCTGCGAAAACGATTAAAAATGCTGTATTATGCATGTGTCAGGCCGGTAGTCACCCTGTAAAGAAAAACTACGCACTTATAGACTGAACGCGTAATACGCAGGACGTCACTGTTTTCACAAATTCGCATTTTTGACGTTTACACGGAGACAATAACGGTATCATTTTCAAAAACTTGCACTTTGAAACCTGTTTTCAAAAGTTTCTGTTTTCAGGCCCCTAAAACACAGTTGTCATGAAAATTAAAGGCCAAAACGCACAAAAGGTTTTCCGTTTTTAGCTGAAAATGGTGTCGTGTAAACAGCCCCTTAAAGGGATAGTTCACCAGAAAAAAATTAAAATTCTGTCATCATTTTCTCATCTTTACAGTATTTTGTTTCAAACCTGCCCTTCTTTCTTTGGTGGAACACAAAAATTAAGATATTCTGTGGAACATTGGGAACCAAACAACATTTGGAGCCCACTGAGTCACTTTCATTGTATGGGGAAAAAACAGTGTAAAAAAAACTGTAGGTTTATTCATGTAAATTTTGTAAAAGTTCATGTAAAAGTTTCATGAAGGCAACAAACAACATAAAGGCCAACTCAATTTATTATCATATAAAGTTTTGTATTAAGTTACAATCAAGGAAGTCTATATAATACCTGAAAAAAGTTATCTGCGTTAAAGCTTAAAGTGTTAACCTTAAAGTGTTCACCCAGAAATGAAAATTATCCCATAATTCCCAGGTGTATATGACTTTCTTCTTTCAGTCAAACACAATTGGAGTTATAATAAAAAAAATATCCTTGCTCTTCCAAGCTTTATAATGGGAGCGAATGGTTGAATAGTGGAATCATTTTGAAGCCCAAAAAAGTGCATCCATCCATCATAAAAGTAATCCATACAGCTCCAGGGGGTTAATAAAGGCTTTCTGAAGTGAAGCCATGGGTTTTTGTAAGAAAAATATCCAAATTTAAACTCTTTATAAACTATTCCGGTAACAACCACACATGAGTCTAGTTCTGGCGGAAGAGTGACCTCTAACCTGACACATGACGTATTGATGAATGTGGAAGTGCAGAGGATAGAGCAAAACAAAACACTGTCAAGAATTAGAAGTCTAAAATGAGAATGAGAAATGTTGGAGGATTTTGATCAGCACAGAAGAGTTGCCCAGCACTATTTGTTTGAACCGCGAGAAGCATCTACTCTCACCTAAGCTTACGCTACTCCTACATCCTACGTCATACGTCAGGTCAGAGGTGTATTTTTCTTACAAAAAGAAAGAAAAAAAGAAGGGGGGGAGGGGGCAGTCAGATTTTAATTTTAAGGAAATTAATATTTTTATTCAGCATTAAATTGATCAAAAGTATATAATGTTACAAAAAAATTCCATTTAAAAAAATGCTGTTCTTTTAAGCTTTCTATTTATCAAAGAATCCTGAAAAAAAAAAAATGTATCACAATTTCCAAAATATTAAACAGCTCAACTGTTTTCAACATTGATAATAAGAAATGTTTCTTGAACTATCAGAATATTAAAATGATTCCTGAAGGATCATGTGACACTGAAAAACAGCATTCCAAAAACACTTTCACTGCATAGAATGCTGCTACATATAGTATTCAAACATTTGATCTTGCTTTGGCTTCTTTTCAGACTATTTTCATTTGTGGAGCAAAAATAAAAACATATTATGTCTGAAATGTCAGTTAGTCAATATTAACATGTTGGTTATAAAACTGTTGCAAGGGCAGTGTTGTACTGAAAAACAGCGTTTAAATGAATCATGCATGTTCAAAATCCACAATGTGGTGATTTATGAACTATAACCATTGTGCTCTTGATCAAAGCACTCAACCCCAGGTAACTCCAGAGGGACTGACCCTGTAATAAGGTTAGGTACTGCAAGTCAGTTTGGATCAAAGCGTCAGCTAAATTGCAAAATGTAACATGCCAGTGACTACAATCTGCACTCTGTTTTAAGAATTTATTTGATTGCTGCATTACTCCCGTGGGTCTAAAGTGTTGTTACCCAAAGGATCGCTCTTAATAACACAGAAAATCTACTGAAACAATGAATCCCATAATGCATAGAACACATTCCACACTCCATCAGTCTTTTGACCACTGCGGCTTGAATCCAACACAGCTTCACAGTCTATTTCAGAGCATGTTGCCATGACGAGAACCTACTTGTTACTAAGGATCACTCAGGGAGAAAGAAAGAAAGAAAGAAAGAAAGAGAAAGAAAGAAAGAAAGAAAGAAAGAAGACAATGAAACAGAATGGTTGTAATTAGGGGAAAATTACAACGTTGAGGGTATATTTCTCTCTTCCTTTGTGTGTTTGTGTGTGTGTGTGTGAGAGAGAGAGAGAGAGTTTGTGTGTGTGTGTGTGTGTGCGCGCGCGCGCGCGCATGTAAATTTGTGTTTAAAGGTTGCGCTTGAAACTGTAAGACTAAAATATTACCCCTCGTTTCAAGTTGGAATTGCAATCTTACTTTAATCACATTAAAAAAAAAGGCTGAAAACTGTTTATAAGACGAACTTGGTCTTGACTGTAAAATTCTGAGAATATTCACCAGTATTTGGGACAACAGCATTAAAACAAACTAGGCACCCTTCTCTCAGTTGCCAACTGCTCTTGAATAATTAGAAATGGCTTTAGAGAATTTCTCTACAAAATCTTTTCCATCTTTGGTTAACCACAAGTGATCTCTGTGTTAGATGAACAGCCTGTGAAGTTGCTTTCAGTGCTGTACGCTGAAGGGAAACAGATTTTTAATTCATGTTTGTGATGAATAAATAATTGCGTGCGCGTTCTTGTGTGTGTATATGCGAGCGCGCATAGAGGGATAGGGGCGCGAGGGCTTGGAATGAGAAAGGTTAGAAATTATAGAGTAATGACCAGTCAAACCAGTGTGGTGGAAAGTAGAACAAACGAGCACACACACATCTCAAATTCTCCATCCCGGTCCAACGTTCACACACACATACATACATATACACAGAGAGAGAGATGGTAAACACCCTGCAGAGTGATAATTATAATTTTATAGGACTCAGCGCCGCCTAGTGGTTCAGATTTAGTTAATCTGAATACCGCATAATAAAACCACATTAAACCCGAAATATCACACTGCCTCAGCTCAGTTACGTTTAGACTTATTTTTAGGTTACAAATAAACCTCAATAATCAAAACTCAAAAAAAAAAATAATAACGTAAAATTTTTGTAACACTCGAATGCTTTTTTCTGCTTACAATTAAATAAGCCTTATTCTAAAATAATTATATTTGATGGTTCTTTTATTATTTCAATAATAGCGTCACAATCTGGTCACAATCATCATAATTATTCTTACCGGTAGATTCGCGCAGTTTTTCTACTGTGCGAATCTGCCGTGCGCAAACTCCAGGCAGGCGGTTGCGGTTTGAGTTTGAGACATGGCTGATGATTTAGGAGACGAGTGGTGGAACCAGGGAGAAAATTCAGGTAACAAACATATGTTTTTTTGTTTATTTGAACTATACTTCGTGCTGTAATGTTTGTGTCATGTATTTATGCTCTGTGCGTATCGGTTTTAAGCAGCCTGCTGTGCTATGCCACACTATGTAGTCCTCTAGAAACTTCAGCCTAACAAGATTCTGTTAGATCGTTAAAAAATCCTTTGTAACTTACATGAAATTCTTGTCAATAAACGAGCACCAATTGGAACTTGGTTGGCCTCATATTGTCGGATCTATTGCTAAACATTTCTTACTAGATTTAGACTACACAAAACACGTGTTTGCCCTGTCTGCGGAGCATCTTGGGATATGTAGTTTTCTCCCATGTAAACAATCGTAGGAGTAATGTTTTTATTTTAGCTTTTTTTATTAATTAATTAATGACATTTTTGTTGTCTTGTTCAATCAGTTTTTCAATTGGAAAGTTTATTTGCAAACTTTGTCTCATGAAGGTGTGTCAGAGGTAGAGGAGGACACACAGCCAATTACAGAAGAACAACCGAATAAATCTACATCAAAGAAAAGGAAGGGTGAAAAACAGGTTCAAGACAGCACCAAGAAAAAGAAGAGGAAGAAAACAGTTAAGGTAATACACACATAAACGTGATGATTGTGAGGCCATTAAAAATCTGACCGAATAGTGTGCGACAGTCAGGTCCTGGAAGAAAAAATCCCTTTCAGTTCATTGGGACATTTTTTTTTTTTTTTTTTTAAATAACTTATAAACCATTAAAGACAGATCTACTGAGAGCTACAAGGTAATTAATCAATGGTATATGCTTTTGTTGAAACCATAATTTCAACATATCTTTATATCCGTGTTCAATATTCATGTTCAAGCAAAATTCCTGGTGAAAAACATTAGCCATGATTCTGCAAAGAAAGCTACAATCAGAGAATCGCAGCAAGCAAATCATGTCAAAAGAGCTCTGCAGCAACCGCCCACATCCATGAAGCACTGCTAATGATGTAATTTCCCTATGCTCTCAAAAAAAAAGATATATGCTATATTGTCACTTTAAAAAAAATGCATGGCCGCTGTTGCACTCTATTAAAGGGTTAGTTCACCCAAAAATGAATGTCATAATATAAAATAAATGTCATTTATAATGTCATGCCGTTCCACGCCCGTAAGACCTTCGTTCATCTTCAGAACACAAATTAAGATATTTTTGTTGAAATCCGATAGCTCAGTGAGGCCTGCATAGCCAGCAATGACATTTCCTTTTAAGATCCATTAATGTACTAAAAACATATTTAAATCAGTTCATGTGAGTACAGTGGTTTAATATTAATATTATAAAACGACAAGAATATTTTTTGTGCACCAAAATAACAACTAATATAGTGATGGCCCTTTCAAAACACTGCTTCAGGAAGCTCGGAGCGTTATGAATGTTTTGTGTCGAATCAGCGGTTCGGAGCGCCAAAGTCATGTGATTTCAGCAGTTTTGCGGTTTGACACACGATCCGAATCATGATTCGACACAAAAGATTCATAACGCTCCAAAGCTTAAAGAAGCAGTGTTTTGAAATCGGCCATCACTATATAAGTCGTTATTTTGTTTTTTTGGCAAACCAAAAATATTCTCGTTGCGTTTTTAGTATATTTTTGGATCTTGAGAGAAGAAATGTCATTGCTGGCTATGCAGGCCTCACTGAGCCATCGGATTTCAACAAAAATATCTTAATTTGCATTCCGAAGATGAACGAAGGTCTTACGGGTGTGGAACGGAATGAGGGTGAGTAATAAATGACATTATTTGCATTTTTGGGTGAACTAACCCTTTAAAGCTCAAGTGTGGCTCAACCAATGCAGTAGGTTTGTGGTGAGGCTTTGGTGTTGGGGTTCCTTTAGAAACCTGTTAAAAATATTCTTCTATTTAAAAAGGCTCCTATTACTTTACCTCTCCTTTAGTGTGTAATATAGCTGTTTTGCATGTAAACGATCTGCAAAGCCCACCTACTGGCAGCTTTGACCCACCCTCAAAGAACAGTTCAGTTGGATAAGTGATTTTGCAAGGAGACACAGTTGTTTTTTTCCGCTGCATGGGCAAAAAACTTATCATAGATATTATAGTTTATAACTGCTCATGAAACCTCAGGAGCTTAAACATGATTATGTTAAGGGGGGTTCTGACACACACTCTAATCCAGGGATGGGCAAACTCGGTCCTGGAGGGCTACTGTCCTGCAGAGTATAGCTCCAACCCTGATAAAACCCACCTGTCTGTAGCCTTCTAGTAATTCTGAAGAAATTGATTAGCTGGTTTAGGTGTGTTTGATTAGGTTTGGAGCTAAACTCTGCAGGACAGTGGCCTTCCATGACCGAGTTTGCCCACCCATGCTCTAATCAGTTGACCAGTCACAACAGACTGGACCAGCTGCCCAATCAGAGAAGACTGGGCTTTTTGGAAAGGCAGGCTTTAAAGACAAAGGAACTAAAAGAGTGAAAAGAGGTGCTACAGTAATTTACAATATGAGAAAATATTAAATCATGTAAATGTATTCTAGCAGACCCCAAAAATACAATTATGAACTTGTACATGAGCATAATATGTGCACTTTAAAAGATGTAGAAACCTCGATTTTGTGAGTCATTTTTTTTTCTTGGGTTCAGGCAGTTAAGTCTTTCATCAAAGAGATGTCTTTGAGACAAAAGGTCTTATGAGCAAAAACAGAACCAGGGCATCTTTAAGTAAAGACTGTCTTTCCCTGCAGAAAGAATGTTTCATCACGCAGGAGACATCAGAGGAAAAGGGTGATAAGGAGTCCAACAAAAACAAGAAGAGAAGAAAGGTAAGAATTATGATTCACATGTCGGTTAATGTTACTGTAGATGTCAAACTCTTTTGCCCAGTTCAATATGCTGCTTCCGAATATTTTTCTCTTCATGCTCGATAGAAAAGAGATAAAAAGACATGACAAAAGAGCAAACTTCCTACAGAGATGAACAGAATTTGACAGCTCACTTTTCATAGGTCTTGGTTAACATTTTGTATACATTTAGTAAGTTTAGCTTATCTGATTGAATTCAGTCCATTTCTTTTTACTGTCTCTGCCACTGATGTAACTGCTTTAAAACATGTTGTTGTTGTTGCATAATTCTCCTTTGTCTTTAGAAGAAGAAAACTATCACAGATGTCCTGACGAGCTCCGAGCCTGTGCCGGGCACTCCAGATGACCTTATGAGCCTTCTGAAGAATCACTACAGCCAGACACGCTCTGTTATTGAGCAGGAGGAATTGACGCTGAAGGGTGAGTCGATTAATGCGCATTTATGTGTGTTTTCGCTTGAATCTGGATATTGGATGAGTAGGTTGATTTTGTTTGTTGTCTTTTCTGTTTCAGACTCTTGTTTTCTCAGCAGTAATGACCTTACACATAGCTTGTCTTCTTACCTCAAAGAAGGTAAAACATATAACATAAATATATATGCTGTTTGTCTTTTTATGCAGTCTTTCAGTTTCTTGAAGGGATAGTTCAGCCAAAAATTAAAATTTTGTCATCATTTACTCACCCTCATGTTGTTCTAAACACGTATGAGTTTCTTTCTTCTGTTGAACACAAAAGGTGATATTTTAAAGAATGTTGGTAACCAGACAGTTGACTGTAGCCATTGATTTCCATAGTAAGGAAAAAAATACTATGGAAATCAACGGCTACCGTTAACTGTTTGATTATCAACATTCTTTAAAATATCATCTTTTGTGTTCAACAGAAGAAAGAAACTCATACGTGTTTAGAACAACATGAGGGTGAGTAAGTGATGATTTAATGATTTTTAATAATTAAAAAAAAAAAGTCTCGTCTTCCCCAAGGGTGCATTTATATGATCAAAAATACAGTAAAATCAGAAATACTGTGAAAAAATAATTATTTTAATACATTTTAAGTGTAATTTATTCCTGTGATGGCAAAGCTGAATTTTCAGCATCATTACTCCAGTCTTCAGTGTCACATGATCCTTCAGAAATCATTCTAATATGCTGATTTGCTGCTCATAAAACATTTCTTATTATTATCAATAATGGTTGACAACCATGATCTTTTTTTTTTTTTCAGGATTTTTGATTTATAGAAATTTCAAAAGAACATCATTTATTTGAAATAGAAATCTCTTGTAACATTACATTGTGTTTATTGTCACATTTGATAAATTTAATGCATCCTTCCTGAATAAAAGTATTAATTTCTTTCAAAAGAAATTCTTACTGACACCAAATTTTTGAACGGCAAGTCACGGGGCTTTATTAATTGTGTGCATTGTGTTAATTGCTAAATTAATAATTGTAAATATTTTTTTATCAACACATTTCATATTAACACATTTTATTTCAGTTTGTCCAAAGTGGGCTAAAATCCAGAAGCAGCACACCCAGACCCGGTCAGTGGTTTTGCTCATCGTTTGCGGATCCGCTCTCAGAGTCATTGATGTCATTAAGTGAGTTTCAGTTGTTCTGTTTTGAATAATACAGAGTTTGTCTTCCCAAGTGTTAGACATTTTTTCTCTCTTTGTATTTAAGGCAGCTGATGGCATTTAAAGGTGAAGCTAAAGTGCTAAAGCTGTTCGCAAAACACATCAAAGTGGATGACCAGATCAAGTCGTTGAGTAAAGGTGTGACCCATATTGCTGTTGGAACTCCTGGGAGAATTTGTGCCTTGTTAGAGAAAGGTTCGTTTTGATGCACATTTCTTATAAATGTGTTATTTTAACCAACTTGAATGGTTTTCAGTTTTGTTAAATGTCTTTTTTTTTTTTTGCTGCTTGACTTGTGATCTTTGTGCTCTAGAGGGTTTGACTGTGCAAGGACTGAGGTATCTGGTACTGGACTGGAACTACCGAGACCAGAAGCTCAGGAGAATGGTGGATATTCCAGAGGTAGCACTGACATACTGTATATGCTGTTTTCAGATAGGACAGACATGTTTATTATAACATTACAAAGATACTTTTTTAAAAAAAAATGTTATGCCGATATAGCGATGAAATATCTAACATATTGATATCTAATGTAGATTTAGCCAAAATTATGATACACACGTAATACAGATGATTTCCTGTGTCACCATATTTTCTGTAAAAACAGGAAACACATTTTTTTTTAAACTGCCAAAAGGCATTCTTTTATATCACAACCATTAAAAAATATGTTTGGCTACTTCCTGTTGTTAGTTGTGGGAACAAGAACATCAATCATTTTTGTTCCATTTTCCAGGAAGAGAAAGACTAAATTTTAAATGTGCATATCTGATAAACTAAACTTTGCTCATTTGGATTTATTTTGGTTTAACTGACTTTAAAGGGATAGTTCACCCAAAAATGAAAATTGTCATCATCTACTCACCCTCAAGTTGATCCAAACCTGTATGCATTTCTTTGTTCTGCTGAACACAAAAGAAGATATTTGGAAGAATGTCAGTAACCAAACAGATCTCGCCCCCTATTGACTACCATATTAGGAAAAAAATACAATGGTAGTCAATGGGGGACGAGATCTGTTTGGTTACAAACATTCTTCCAAATATCTTCCTTTGTGTTCAGCTGAACAAAGAAATGTATACAGGTTTGGATCAACTTTAGGGTAAGTAAATTTTTGGGTGAACTATCCATTTAAACTTCAACGCGATTCTGATAACTGGAGGAAAAATAGCTGAAAATATTTTTATTTTGTTTCAGGTGAAAGGAGACTTACTGAAAATGATGGACCATGGTCTAATTCAGAGCTGCAGGGAAGGAACGTTTAAAATAGGACTCTTTTGAGCACCCTGTTCTGTTATTTACACGTTTAACATGTATTTTACAGAGCTATTGTAATGTATTTGTGTCATGTCTGCTGCAAGAGAAAAAAAAATGTGTGAATGTTTTTTTACAATTAAAAAAAAATCTGATTGGACAAAAAGATCTGTTCTTTTTTTTTTTTTTTTTTTTTGTCTTGTACTTCAGGAGCCCCTCCCATTTTAGACTGTTTATACTTTATTCAGAATATTCTGCTTAATGCAATATCCTGTTACAACACATGCTCAGGCACCAAGCGCACACACATTTACTCAGATGCTGCTCCCACACATTACGGCAGAGTCCAGGAATGAGGAGAGACTCAGTTCTGATGGAAAAGAATGTGTAGAGCGCTGGGGAGGTTTTACAGTTCGAGCTAAAGACAGGGAGAACTGCTCTGTGTGTATAAGGTGGAGTGGTTGTAGTTAATAAGTAACAGTCACTTAAGGTTCAAAGGTTCAGTCACACTAGGAACTGGGAAAACTTCCTTCGGTGGCAGTTAAAGAAAACACTTTCTTATTTAAATTTGTGTTATTAATATATTTGTGAAGTTATAGAGAATCTGAGATGGGAAAGAAGCAGGCAGGGACAGGGCCACTGTCGAGGCGTCCGGATAACTCCGCATTTAAACAGCAGAGGTTACCCGCCTGGTCTCCATCTCTCACGGCACAGACCGTGCTGCCAACCTTCTACATCTTCTCTCTCGTGTGCTTGTTTCTGGGCATCTGGCTCCTCATCACTGTTGAGAACACATATGAACTGAAGGTTAGATATTTTTTTTATTTTTTTTTTTATCAAGTGCCAATTTGCAAAACAGCAGGAAGTGGAGAAACAGACCAGGAAGATGTGTTACTTTGTGGAAACAACCTCAACGCAACCTACAAATCCATCAGAGTGTGAATTTAGTGTGTTTTTATTGTGTAATTTTATGTATTAGTCAAGTTCTTTAGCTATTTTTATTTGTAGTAGACAAAACATTTGTAATTTGATAAATTCAAAATATTGGTTTCTCTATCATTAAACTTTTCCTCAAGGTTGGTGGTCAAAAACCAAAGTGTTAGATATTTTATTCAAAGTCATTACATTACCACTTATTAAACCATTTAAATTAGTTGTTCAATTAAAGTAGCTAACTAACTACCTATGACTGTGATTGTTGTCTTGTTTGTAATTAGCACTGCTTGCTAAAGCAGCCATATCTACAGACCAGAATATCATAGCCTTGGGGTGTGCGCTATTTTAAATTGGGCCAGTAAACAACCACCCAGAACATCTTAGCAACCATATAGCAACATGACAGCATCATTTGCATGGGCGTCACTCTGATGTTTTTATTAAGTATAAAAATCTGGTTTGTTACATTATGCTACCTCTATAGAGAAAATTGCTCATTATGGTCACATTGATAAATGATGGATAGAAAAGGGGTGAATGGGATTCAAACTTGTGACACCCACACATGCACCACATCACGTTGGAGCATGTGCTGCCATAACTCCAACCGCAGTCACATTTTACAGTCCTGTCGTATGTTGTTCTTTCTGCTGCATAGGTGGACTACACTAATGCTGGAACATGTGAACGATGCTTCGAGATGCGGAAGCATGCCATCAACACCAGAACGACCTGCACGTGCTCAGTCAACTTCTACGTTCCAAAAACCTTTTCGGTGGGTCAGATCAAGAAGTGATATGACCATTCAAAAGTTTTTAAGATTTTTAAAGGAGCTTGATAATTTTATTTAGCAAGGATGCATTAAATTGATCAAAAGTGACAGTAAAGATGTGTATAATGTTACAAAAGATTTCTATTTCAAGTAAATGCTGTTATTCTGAACTTTTTATCCATCAAAGAAATCTGAAAAAAAATGTATTATGGCTTTCACAAAAATATTAAAGGGTTAGTTCAGCCAAAAATGAAAATTCCGTCATTAAGTACTCAAGTCATCTTCATTTATATAGCGCTTTTCACAATACATATTGTTTCAAAGCAGCTTCACAGTGACAACAGGAAAATTCTTATACTCACCCTCCTGTCGTTCCAAACCTGTAAGACCTTCGTTCATCTTCTGAACACAAATGAAGATATTTTTGATGAAATCTGGGTGATTTCTGTCCTTCCATTGACAGTCCATGCAACTACCATTTTGACACATCAAAAAATTCATAAAGAGACTAATCCATATGAATTGATTGGTTTACTCCAAATTTTCTGAAGAGACTAGATCACTTTATATGATGAACAGATTGAATTTAGGCTTTCATACACATATAAACATTCATCAACTCACACATCAGTTGTGGTAAGCGGAAGTTCAAGCATGCTTGCTTGACATGTGAGAACCAATGAGGTTCATTCTCATGTGTGATTTTATGATTTTATGTTTATGTGAATAAAAACCTGAATTCACTCTGTTCATCATATAAAGCAATTGTGTCTCTTCCGAAAATTTGGACTAAACTGCTCAATTCATATGGATTAGTTTTAAGTTTATCTCTTTATGTACCCTTTAAAGTGTCAAAGTGGTAGTTGTGTGGACTGTCAGTGGAGGGACAGAAATCCCTCAGATTTCATTAAAATCTTCAGATTTCATTACAATCTTCATTTGTGTTACAAAGATAAACGAAAGTCTTATGGGTTTAGAGACATCGTGTGGGTGAGTAAATGATGACAATTTTTTCACTTTTGGTTGAACTATCCCTTTAAGAAGCACAACTGTTTTCAACACTGATTTTTTGAAAAGACAATTGTGTGCAAATACATTATTTTTTTATACATGCAAACATGATAAAGTTTGAAAAAATCACTCTCTAGCCTTGTCTGCACAAAGTTATATACAATTTTATAATACACAATTTTTCAGCTCCTGCCATGACTATTTAAAGCCACTAAACCTAACTTGGTTTCATATGCACTGTTTACATAAAGTGAATTCCAAAAGAATGAAAGAATTTTCTGTCTAGAACAAAGATTTACATAAACTCAAATAACATATTTTGTCTACTTATTTTCTGTAGTAAAGTTTCTGTGCTTCAGATTTAAACCATTCATTTTTTTTTTTTAAAGAGAAGACATCCTAAATTAAAATCATATCACAAAAGTCTGATTCCTAATTTAAACGAGACATTATGTTAACCTCATAATTTGTCATCAGCGTGTTTTCTTTTAACATGATGTAGTACTATGTCTGATAGCATGCTGTCTCCCTCAGGGCGATGTATTTTTTTACTACGGTCTGAGGAACTTTCATCAGAACCTGCGGAGGTACATGGACTCCCGCGATGATGCACAGATGGTGGGGAGGAAGAACAACCTGAAGGTGCTCGACGTCTCTTTCACTTCCCTTCTGTTTGCACTCCTTTTTCACGCTCTTTCCTCATCCCTCCCACTCACTGATTAAAATAACGTCTGTCTTTATTTGATCTCTCACTATGCTTCACATTAGTAGCGCTGTTATCACATCCAAGATGTTGTTATTGCTCACGTAGGCACCGAGTTCATACTGCGCTCCATTCGATTACGATGCAAACGGAGTACCCATTGCCCCATGTGGTGCTGTGGCCAACAGCATGTTCAACGGTGAGATACATGTTAGTATGCTAATAAGCCATTTTGCTCGCTGTTTGTGGTTGTTTATACTATTTTATTTTTCTTTCAGACTCACTTACAGTTATGTATTATCCAACAAATGGGCCAGAAGTAGAAGTTCCACTCTACAGGAAGGGCATCGCTTGGTACACGGACAAAAACGTCAAGTTCCGTAACCCTCCGACCAACAACACATTCACACTCCAACAAGCCTTTGAAGGTACACACCATACGCCACATGCGTTTATGAGGATGTGTCTGTTTTTCTCATTGTTGTCTCTCTGTTTGTTCTCAGGCACGATTCGGCCCTTATACTGGCAGCGTTCGGTTTATGAGCTGGATAACACAGACCCCAACAACAATGGCTTCATAAATGATGACCTGATTGTTTGGATGAGAGAGGCAGCCTTCCCTAATTTCAAAAAGCTTTATGGGGTTCTCAATCGTGCTCAAGGGCCTTTCACTCAAGGCCTGCCTGCTGGCAACTACAGCATCTCTATAATTTACAGTATCCTTTGGTCATGGAGGACAGAACTGAAGGAAATGGTTCAGCAGCACTGAAAGCCAGGCTTTTGTTTTGGTGGCAAAACTTATTAAACCACTGACAAAATTGGATGTCACTCACTCTCATGTTCCAAACCTCCATGACTTACTTTCTTCTGCAGAACACAAAAGTGTGTTGGTAACCAGTTTTGGTGACCATTGACTTCCATTGGTTGGACAAAAACAACAACAACAACAACAACAAAAACCACTGAGACATTTCTAAAAATATCTTCTTTTTTCCACAGAAGAAAGTAAGTCATACAGGCTTAGAACAACATAAGGATGATTAAATCATGACAGAATTTTCAATTTTGTGTCAACTGTCCCTTTAAGACATTAGATGTATCTATTTCATTGCTAGTTTTTTAAATACACATATTTCCAGATGCAGATTTAGCCTTGACCAGTAACTTCAGATTTTCCTGTTGAGCCCTTTAGAGGTCAGAAGGAGCTGGTGATCTCCATGGTGACCTGGTTTGGTGGGCAGAATTACTTTCTGCCTATAGCGTACCTGGTGACCAGTGGACTGATCTTGGTGGCAGCTATCGTACTTACAACGGTGTATGTGAAAGTGGGCAAAAAGGGCAAGAACATGGAGGAATAAACCATAGGAGGAAGGAAATGTATCAGAAAAGAATGACAAACACTGCACTTCAAGGCACATTGGAAGCAATTGAATTGTACATATACATTGTACATATCAGCCTAATTATGAGAAAAAAATTTGAAAAAAACCCATTTCATATGGTTCTATAATAATATTAACAGCCTTATATACAGTGGCATTCAAAAATATGAGTTCACATCGAAAGTATGGGATTGAAAATAGAGTGTTAATTTTTCAAGTCAGCTTTTCACGCAAATTGTTATGCTTATAATTTGTAATGGAAACAAACATATCTGTATTAAAGCAGAAAATTGCAAAACAGAAACATTTTCACAAGTGAACTTTTGAACCCCACTGTTATGATGAAATATAAAGATTGGCCATATTTCCAGACAGGAAATGATAATGGATAAGTATAATTTCCAGCTGTTTTGAAATCATTGCACTGTGGTCTCTTCTCACATCTGACATGATCTAAGTTTGGAATAGCATACTATTAACTTATTTATGCTGTTTAGGGCCTATATTGTGCAGAGAATGCAGCTTTATACTTTCTGCATACTCACAATATTTGTAAAAGTGCAGTATAAAAAGGGGCTTGACTTGATCTTCCATGTTAGGTGTGATGAATTAACCAGAAGGAAGTGCATAATTAACATTCTGTTTAAAAACAAAACAAAACAAAAAAACAGGTAGGGGCTGCATAAGTACGCACTATACCAGTAAACTACCAGCAGGAGGCGTCTATGACAATATACGAAATATATTGAACGCGATTACAAACCACGTGTGTTTACTGAACACTGCATTTAATTAATATACAACATACAATGTGTTCATTTTTTTTTTTCATTTAAAAGTTGTATAAGAATGTATCAGTTTACACACTTGGCTTATGTATTTATGCGCTTTCAACACTCCACATAGTTTACAAAGTGACTCTTTTGTCAGTTTGACAGTTGGGCATAATGCATTCGTCATTCAGTCGGACACTAATATTTGCGGGAAATTTGTATCACACTTGCAGTAACAAAAGTGTTTTCTAATTCTTTTATAATTATTACACATGCATTATGACTTAATATTAATTGAGGGACTGCATGGAATGTTTTTTTTTTTTTTTTTTTTTCATTAACTTGTCACACGTAAGACTACTTGAGAAGGAACTACAAAATAGTGGGTAATTAAAATATTGAAAAAGAAATTGTGATAGCACCTTTTGACCATATATTTAAAACTGAAATATTGATGTTGAAAAAACCTTATACTGTCATCTACCTATTGAAATTTTGAAGATATTTCTGAAGGATTTCAACTGCTCAGGTCATGTTGGTAAATGTGTGTTAACATTTTAATATACTAATATGAATAGTAAATATGTAAAAGTGATAAATAGCACTACTGCATAAATTAAAATGCCAGCATGTGTAACCATTCATTAATTCAGTGGTATAAAAAATGAAATTCTTGTAATTACATTTTATTTTTTAATAAAACTTCAATTTAAAATTTTAAAATTGTTTTTCTATACAATCAATCTACAGTACCAATCATCATTTAGAGACAGATGTACAGTGAACGGCAGACACACATGAACACACAGGCTTGTGGATACAGTGCACAGAAACACATTACATACAACTCTGATAAGATTTCAAAAACTATAAGCAGACATGCACAAACACGACTGAATCTGGTATACTTTTAAACTCACAAAGACATTGAAACACACATACATGTCCATAGTGCCACCACTGTGGGCATTTCATTGCTTTAAGCCAGTAAACTAATGTAAGTACCGAAATATGACTTGTCAGATATTGTAGTAAATGACAAATGTAACAGTGTACAAATCTGACTTTGAACATGCAACATCCTGGTATCCAAAATCCATAGCGTGAGGCAACGTTTGGTCTGATAACATTAAATCAAATGGATATGTTTGGACTAATTATCCATCAGGTTGTTTGGTCTTCAAGTCAACAATACAAAAAACAAAAAAAAAACACAAGATATAAAGACAACTTGGCACAGAGTGAATCCTATTATAGGCAAGACTGTTGGCATCCTGTATTTTGCTCTTTAACCTTTGACCACTAAAGGGTCAACTTTCGTAAAGTATCCATTAGGACAGTGTAACCATGAAAGCAGTGCATGCTCGGTAGCTTAAATGTGACCTGTTAGTGGTTTGGGAGTATTAATACAAGCAGGAAACATCAGCAGGAAAAAATGGATCTTTGCAAGTTTTCATGTGCATGACTAAAGATATATTTGGCAAAAATGTGTATGCGCAGTCATGCACAGAGGACTTTTCCATGGAATTTGAAAATGCAGCACCAGCACCACTGCTGTACCATTTTTTTTTCTTTTTGAATAAAGGCCTTGCTAGTTCCTGTGCTGAATAAATGTCTGTCAATCCGTCCTACTTTTAATTAATTCAGATTTAACTAATTGATGCAAAATCTACAACAAAATCTGTTCCAAAACCTTGTAAGCTGCCTACCAAGACAGAGTTTTAAAGGCATCACAGTTTTTTTCTCCAAAAGGTAGGCTTACTGCAATGACATATGAAAAAATGAATCCAAAATGGCGGACGAGTGGATATGTTCTGATGATTTTAAATAACCACGTGTCATTCAATATTGAAATTTATTAATAAAAACTAGTTAAATATAAGTAAAACTGACTATTTTGATCAATATTTGTGTGTACAAAGTATTTTTGGACTTATTAGAGTACTGAGGTGGTGGCTTAGCAACATGCTAACATCAAACTATTAATTGTGAGCAGGGGAGTTGCTGCCTATATAAAGCACGACATCTAAAGGCTGGAATACACTACACGCTTTTCAAATCTGAACAGGTCTTAAAAGTCAAGGCGTCAAACTTGTTGACTTTGTAATATGAGTCATTCTGAACACAACAAACTCAGAAAGCAGAAACAGTTGCCTTGTTGCTAGGAATTGCATTACAAATGAAAACAATATGTGATGTCTAAATAGGTTCTTGACTGATGTCAATGGTTATCTCATTGCATAAGCAACTGATGATTTTCATTATTTATTTTTGAGTTAAAATGTTCATGTTATATTTTAGTTGCTTTATTCATTTAATGAAATGTCTAAAATAGGCATATAATATCAACATCGGTCGCAAGCCCCTTAATCTAATCAAACTGTAAATGTATCGCAGCATGTTTTGCGGTATCTGTAAATATCGTAACGCTGGCTAAGAGAGTCAATGTCAATCTGAATCATGAAACGTCTATTTTACACCCCTATAGGTTGGTATACTGCAGTATTAAGGAAGCTGACTATCAAAGCAGTACAAAGCAAGTTAACTCACTAGGTTTTGGAACAGAAGTAGAGAAACCAGCACAGGCGTGTGCTGCTATGTCACAAAGAAGGCACCTATGTAACAGCAGAATACAATACAACAGTGCAAAATGACAGTGAATCACAGTGTTATTATGAGAGTGTTTATCTATTAATCTGAAATTCGATCATTTGTTATTGTGCATGAGGCCGGTTTTGTTGAAAATATCTTTGCCTAAGGGGGAAACATGTGCCTTACAATGAGCGACCGAGATGAATACATCTCCGCTCTCAGAAAAATGCACAGATATCTAAAGACTCACAGTTTGATAGCAGAGCATAGTCACATATATGCACTCGTACACACACATTTAGACGCATGAACAAACAAAACACCCACCAAACACAGTAGTGTAACGAGATCTCTGCTGTTCTCTCTCTCCTGACATTCCTTTGTGTTATTTCAGTGATAGGACTTGCGCGGCGTACAATTTGAGATGGCTAGGAGCGGCACGTTTGCGCACATTCTGATTTGATCTGCAGATTTTTAGGAAAGGTAGTGTTCAGCCGAGGGTTTCCAAAAGGGTCCACTGTTCTGTGATTGGTCAGTCTATTTTCTGACATGGTGCATTGTGGGTATTCTGTGGTACTTGGTACAACTGTCCCTCAGTGGGTGTGGCTTGGTCAGATGTGCTCTTGGGTGTGTCATAGGCTGAGCTTGCTGATTGGCTGCTGTCTGTCCGAGCCACTAAACCACGGCCCCTGAATGGTAGAGTGCCTCCTGATAGGTGGTTAGCCCTGTCAATCATGATTGGCGTGGCGTATTCAGTGCCAGAAGCAGGAAGGGGCTCAGCGTAAGCATGGTAATGTTCCGGGGGAATAGGTGCATCATACTCAGGGGCATCAGCCTCTTCAGGTTTAAACGTTGACCTTTGTCCGAGAGAGGCCATGGTACCGGCGACAAGTGGTTGGGCATATTCTACGCAGATGGGAAAGGCAGAAAATAGACTGGTAAAGGGTTTGTTGGAGAACATAAACTAAGTTTAACAGTTTGTTTGTATGAGTACCTGCAGGCTCCACTCGGGGTCTCTGGTGGTCCACTCGTGCCGTGGAACTGTAACGAACACAGTCTTCTCCATCCAGCTTAGAGGGCAACAACTGTTTCATACTCTTCCACCACACTAAAACACACATTCACACACATTTAATAATTCATGTAGATGAAAACGCATAAGAGGAAACAAGTGAGAACAGACGCACCTGTGCGTTCCCAGTGTGGAAGGTCATAAGTCGCCTCAGGGCTTTTTCTGTAGGTTTGAATGCAGATGGTGAACATTTTATCTGAAACCAGTAGTTTTTTAGGCCTGCCTGCATCGTTTAAATTTTCATGAACAACAAAGTTTAAAAATGAGGCTGAAATATTTTGGCTGGTGATTTTTTTTTTTACTATTCAATAATTTGAGATACCTAAATTATTATTATTTTTTTTTTTTACACTGACCTGTTCTTCCATAGCCACGAACACACCATCACTAACGCCAAGGTTGTCAGAACCACCACTAACACAGGGACCAACACTGCCACCAGCGCCACCTCTGTAACATTTACACAGCACATTAATAACAGCATTAGAACTGTCCAAACCCTAGTGAGATGCCTACCTACACAATATTTTTAGGGATCATGAGCATGCTTTGACATAAAGGCTATTCCATTTTAATGTTAAAGCTGATAACCAATTTTACATATTAAAATGTATACTATTGTGTCTGAATAAATGAAAATAAAACAAAATCAAATGTTTTAAATGCTGCAAGTGAATTTTGGCATAACATTATAATGTACAGCATGAAAAAAAAAGGGATATTTATACAAATTGGATACAAATGGAAATTTGTTAAAGATCACATTTAACAGTGTTATTGAGTTACTAGTGTTTAAAATATTAACTTCAATGTTAATGTTAAATTAGGAAATAAGCATGCACAAAACTGATACTGAAAAATAAAAGTAAAAAAAAAAAAATCACTAATATCGACCTATAAACCATATTTTAATACTATAAACCTTACTATACTATAAACCTACCACTATCTAAGGTAGCACTGCTTGTGCACTTTGTGGATAATGCAATCCCAGAAAGCAATTCAGAAATTTTCATGCAAGATGACATAGATTTAAGGATTGATTATAAATATTGTATTCAGTATTAAACCATATTGATAGATTGATTCAAATAATTAAAAAAGATCAATTTCACCCAATTTTTGCATGTTGTTTGTATTTGTTAACTTAGCAGCATGCTAAAATGAGACTACTGCAATCAACTGTAATGAGTGCACTTCATATGAGAAGCTCTTTTTGTGTGAAAAGCTTGTTTGCATCTTCAAATTAGTAATTTATGAGGTTCCATTTCACTAAGAATGCTGCCTGAGGGGCAGTTCACATAGAACGCATTTTGCATTCCACTGTGCTGCTTTTCCATTGTTTTTCCATGTAAACATACACTAGATGGACATGTTTAATGGCATTCTATGGTGCTCAAGATAAAAGTAGTTCAACTTTTAAAAAACGTGAGCTTTTTCATTTCACAGCCCTGCATCTTGCATTTTTAAATGAATGGCCCCTTATAGAAAGTAGATGCCATTGCATATATATATATATATATATATATATATATATATATATATATATATATATATATATATATATATATATATATATATATATAAATGGAAAGGCAGCTCACTAGCTCATATGTTAATTTACTGAATGAAGAATGTTTTATACCATCATGAGAGTGTGGAGGCATGGTGGTATTTCGGATGTTGGGCGTATGTGTCGTCCTCTCCTGCAGGGGGGGCACTGTGCTTTTTCTGCGAGGAGGAGGGGCTGGATGGAAGATTCTTGGCCTCGCTAACCAACAGAAAGAGATCCAATCATGTTTAGCATGGCTAATTGGCCAAATCGGAGACAGATTTCTCAGATTAGTCTCACCTGCATGCGGTTGGCAGCCCAGCAGCTCCATTTTAAGGGCAATCCTCTGGTGCCACTGGAAGGGACATATTCTGATAAACCGTGCTTCAATTGGAGGAATAAAGTTGTTCCGCACTTCCTGGAAATAGTTGGTGTTGCCTTGGAAAATCTGTTTCAGACACACAAGGACACGTCTTGGCAACAAAGAACATTTGGCCTCAGACCAAGGTCCATCTTATTTACGCCTAATCAATGCGCTTCTCGTTAAGCTCCCTGACAGTCGATGGACATTCATTATTAATGACCACAGAGTGCACTTTAATTTCAGGCTCCTTAAACCACAGGAATGTAAAACCCTTTTTCCTGGAAACATACAAACAGTGATGTCATTCTGCAGCAGTTACAATATGACCTCCTAATACCCCAAACACAAAGAAGAATGGACAACAAAACACATGCTCTGTTTCAAAACCTACTGAGCTGAATATGCAACTTATGCTGCCTTTTAAGACAGCTTGTTTTGGCCAAATTCAATTGCAAAAAAATGAAAATTATATAAAATATTATAAATAAATATAAGATATAGTATTTTATAAATGGTGGATGGGACAAGACAAATGTTGATACTAAATAAACCTACAGTTAATTTAAAGGGTTAGTTCACCCAAAAATGAAAATTCTGTCATTAATTACTCACCCTTGTGTCGTTCCACATCTGTAAGACCTTCATTCATATTTGGAACATAATTTTGGTGAAATCCGAGAGGTTTCTGGTTGGAGAGTTGGAGAGTTCCAATGCAACTCCCACTTACAGGGCCCAAAAAGGTAGGAAAGACATTAAGTCGCTTCATAAAATTGAGGTTAAACCACTGGAGTCACATGGCATACTTTAATGATGTCTTTCCTACCTTTCTGGACCTTAAAAGTGGTAGTTGCGTTGGATCTCTATGGAGGAACAGAAAACTCTCGGATTTCATTAAAAATATCTTCATTTGTATTCCGAAGATGAACGGTCTTATGGGTTTGGAATGACATGAGGGTGAGTAATTAATGACAGAATTTTCATTTTTGGGTGAACTAACCCTTTAATACTTAAAAGAAAGTGTAATTAAAAATGTATCATTTTACCCGATTTTTGTATTTTTAGGTTTATTTGAGTACTACATCCTCCTATTTGAGTACTAAGGTAATCCTCCATACCTTGTTTTTATCTGATCCCACTTCCTGATAGGGTTTCCACTGCTGTCCATCATGGCTATATAACACCTCATAGGACGAAATGTAAAACTGATATTCTGGGAGGGTGGAGCCAGTGGTCATAATACCTGAGAAGTAGATTCGACTGATTGATCAATCAAGACATGCAGTAGATGAAAACACACTGATTTTTTCTCTCTCATACACAAACTCTACCTGTTATTCTTTTCTCTTTCTTCAGGTCCACTTGAATCCATTCTTTTGTGTCGCTGTTGGCTGCTGCCCACGGACGTCCCAGTGTTTTGAGGCGGGCCCCTGTGGGGCCCCAGACAGTGGGCTCCTTTCCGTGACCGCCCCATTCCCACTCCGACGAGGCTGTGATCTGAGAGTCGCTGACCACCCCTGACTCCAAACCCAAAGTGCCATAGCAACCTTACAGAGAGAGAAAATGAAAGTTTCTATTATTAGATCTTCAAGGTATAGGTCATTTCTATAGAAGTGACAGGAATAAAGAACAAACTTCTTTATTAAATCTTGAAGTTATATAAACATTTTTTTTTTACTATTTTGGTTTCTGGAGGGTACTGCATATCCAATAAATAGAGAAGGCAAAAGGTTTGATACATTACTGATTCACTCACCGCTAGTCTTGAAAGTAAAAAGGCTGGGGGATAGATTTCCACTGTAAGAGGGAGAAAGACACAGAGCTATCATTCTGTCTACCAATCAATCAGTTTATTACATGAAAAAAAAGCAAAAAAAAAAAAAAACTCAACCAAAGAGAGGGATAAAACTAGGTTTTGCATTTCCATAAGGAAATACCAGTGCTTGCAAGGCAGCAAAATGCTTTAGTAAGTTCAGGTTGTGGGCTTCGATTTGGTTTAAATGAAATGCTGCATCAGAGGTGTTTTGCACACAGCATGCATCTAGATTTGTACATGAGAATAAACACACAATGCTAGATTTTTGCGGTGTAGACGGCTATTGAGGGTTGCAAATAAATGCATCCAGTATGCAAATGTTAAGCTGTCACTTATGCTGTGTTCACGTCATGTCGGAATTACCATAATTACCAGATGACAATTTAAAGCAGTTCGGGCCCTCTGACTCAGACTCTGTTTCTATGGCAACAAACGATTCATAATGCCAAGATGGATCCATGTGCTCCTTTGATGTTTATGACAGTACTTAAATCACTACATTAATTCACCTCTAGGCCTATACGCTCTTTCAAAATATTGAAAAACAAAAAAGTGCAATATGACTATAGCTTTCATAAACTCTTGTAAAATCATAAAATAATTTCCAACTTGTAAGTACAAGTTCAAGAAAGACAGACGTTTTTTATTAGTTAGAAAACTTGCCATTAGACGAATTCTATAATTGTAAAAAAAACAATGGATATATGAAAATATATGATGAAAAATTAAATATATACATAAAATCTTAAAACTTAATATTTTCATACAATTACATATGTTGTCTATTTTTGTTCTAGGAAGATGGTCACTTGCAAGTGGATCAGCATATTTGGTGGTCCTTGGCATCAAAAAGTTTGAAAACCCCTGCATTAAGCAGCTCAACAGAATTGATTTGCAGAAAGAATAAGAAAACAAAGTTTAGAGAAATTTCAAAACTGCAATGCCTTGCAAGCCCGGTAATCAAATGAAATAGATTTTCCCATGAAGAAAGCAAGCAAGAATGCAAATGGGTTACTCACGGCACAGATGTCACATTGTTAGCCAGTGAGCTTTCGTAGTGTGGGATGCCTTTGCTGCTGACCACACTGATTTGCCCCCCCAGAGTGTTGGAGACCACACCCGCATGAATACCGGCCAGGCAGAGTGGAGAAGACTGCAGAAAGAGACGGTGAGACATTAAGACAGCTGACACTGACTCACTCACCTAAACCCACAAGCTGCGATTTGGCATGATGAGGTCACATCCTTGAAGCAGAACTGCAGTGGTATCATTTATGCCACTGTGATAAAGAATGATGGATGATTCATAAGAGGAACTTCTTCCAGAGTTTAGACTGAATTACACACAGAGTTCTCACAGGACACATACACATTGCAAAGTTTTGGGAATGACAAATGCGTATACAATACTGTACAAAGGTTTGGGGTCAGTATGAATTTTTGCTTTTATTCAGCAAGGATGCATTAAATTCATCAAAAGTGACAGTGAAGACATTTATAATGTTACATAAGATTTCCCATTTCAAATAAATGTTGTATTTTTGACATTCCATTCATCAAAGAATTCTGAAACAAATGTATCACAGTTTCCACAAAAATATTAAGCAGCACAATGTTTTCAACATTGACAATAATAATGTTTCTTGGGCAGTTAAGTTTGAAATGATTTAAAATTAGAATGATTTCTGAAGGATCATGTGACACTAAAGACTGGAGTAATGGATTATGGAAAATCAGTTTTTTTCCCCATACCATCATGAAAATCCAGCCTCGAACTGACCCTCATTTGTGAAGCAGTTCAGCGTAAAATGATTTGCACAAATATATAACACTTTACCAACTTTTCAGCATATTTCCTTCATAAATGAAATTCAAGCATGGTGTCCTCAGTGACTCAGATGCAGAGAGTCTATGGAGACTCTTATGTTCATTAATACATCCAATAACAGAACATTTGTAATGTTTTTTGGCACAGTTATTGTATATCTCCAGCTGCTACAGCGAGGAAACAGAAATGGCAGACTGCTACGGCTCACTCAGGGTGGTATCTATGCTAATAGAGCAGATCGTCACCAGTCATGGGCGGGGTTTCCCCTTACTTTTACATAAGAGTAGGGGGAAATCTGGAACCACATGTTTGGAGAGACCGTTTATGATTGATGGGATTATAAAACAAAAAGGAGTGGGTGGATTTTTACCATTATAAGCTGGTTGTTTACACACACTGTGGACACACATCTGTGTTCAAACACCTTATAGAAGTGAATTTTGCATAATAGGTCCATTAAATTATCTTTCTGTGTGTACAGAAGAAATGATTCGCTCTTATAACCTTAAACTCAGGGTTGCTGACATAGTGAAAACCATAGCAACATATGAGGTGTTATTCAACAACCTAACATTAGTGACCAGAAACATATTATTATCCCGTAAGTCTTAGTAAACTACAGCTGACAGACATGTACCACTTTTTTTTACTCATTAAAGGAATAGTTAACCCAAAACTAAAAATTCGGACATTATTAACTCACCCTCATGTTGTTCTAAATGTTATGACTTTACGGAACACAAATTAAGATAAATGAGATCTTCTGAAGAATGTTTCAACTGTTTTGTCCACAACGAATGTCAATGGGGTCCAAAAACAAGATTGGACCCCACTGATTTTCATTGTATATAGACTTTTTTAAAAACATTTTTTTTTTTTACACAGAAAAAAAAGTTAGTGAAACAAGTTTGGAATGACATGAGGATGAATAAATGACAGAATTTTAATTTCTTCTGCTTTTTTCTACTCTCATCACTCAGTATACTTTGTAGATTTACTGAAAATTTGTTTGTCAACATGATTTTTTAGTGAATTCTGAAACCAAATATGTTTGTGTCCATTAAAGAATCATGTCAGATGCAAGTTGATATTGGGGTCAGGTTTCAATTGTGTATGTTGACTGTACAGTGTTATTCTACATGCATTTTGGAGACTACTGAAGAAGAATAGAAATAAAGCTTGCCAGAAAATACAACTCATTTAGCAGCTTATGAGGTGACAGGAAATGTACCACATTAGCCATCTGCTGTGGCAGCACATAAAGGATAAAATGCACGTATCATTTACACACCTAATGTGCATCCTTCCCTCAATTTTGTTGAATTAGAGCTTTGAAAGCTTCATGTGTTTCTTAATAAGCTGCCTATGTGTCTAAAGGTTGCACAAATGAATCAAATAAATAATCAAGACTGCACACTTCAGTTAAGGCTGAAATGTCTGTAATGCATGTGAAAGCAATAGAATCAGAGGCATTTAAATCAGCCTTGTAAGCCTGTCAGAAAGAAAAACACTCCTAATAAACACTTTTAAACAATCTGATCCACAGATGCGTGTTTTATGTTTCACTTATATTCAGTGACACTCGAATGCACATTATAATGAAATCACGACAACTCATAAGCAGGAGGACTTAGAGCTCTCAGAAGAGAAATGACAACTGCATCTGCAGTGTATACATGGCCAGAACCACTTGCTGCCAGGCACTGGAATAATAGTAAAATTGCTAGTTTAAAAAGAGAAAAAAAAATGACAGTTCTGATTATACAAACACACACAGTTGGGATTCCAAACCAATAAGAGACCACAAACACTAGACAAACTCTCAACACCCACACACACTAGGCAAACTCTCAACACCCACACACAACGACACCGCAAACATACACCACTTCCTCTGGGCAAAATAAAACACTGCTCTTGCCACAAAAAACACAGCACACACACACAAGTTCACAAAGCGTCATATGGGCCCCACACTAATTCTGAGGGTGTATCTGAGCTGAGAAACAAGACTGTTGTCAGCTGGTCTGCATTAGAAAACCATTCAGCCAAACCTGATCTAACATCTCCCCGGGAAACACGCCGTCATACACACATAAAAACACTCGCACATACATCCAAACACACAGACGCGCATACCAACACGCCCCTAAGAGACCAAGAGCTCTGAAAGTGACACACAGAATCATTTACAATGACTAAACTTCAAAAGAACGCCTGCTTCTCACTCTGTCTTTCCCTCAAACTCAACCATGTTCAAGCTTGAAACATGCTCTCAGAAGACTGCCTATTGTGTAAATTCACATGTGAAATCATCCAGTTTAAAGCAAGCAGGAAGCATTAAAGCAGTGATGTGGTCATCAGAAATGACCTAATGTACAGCTAAGACAGTGTGTGGTCACTCTTAGCTTTTGCTTACCACCAACAATAATTTTGACTTAATTTGTAAAAACATTAATAGGCAGTGCACTTACAATGGAAGCCTGGTAAGAAAGCAGGCAGAAACGCTAAATTAAATAAGCATTTAAAATATGCTTTTGCTTTGAAGTATAAACAAATAGTTAAACATTACATGATAGAATCGCTTATCTGTGCAGTTGTGCAACCTCAAGAGCCTGAAAGACAATTTTCTGTAGCTACCAATGTTTTCAATGACCAACCTTTTCTAAAACGATGCAATTCACTGAAGAAAGAATTTTTAAATAATTTTACTACACATTACTTATGGAATGAAGGACAATTTTTATTAACATTGCTGAAGAATGTAAATAATTCAGATGGAACATTTCAAACATGGATCCAAAGAGAATATTTTACTTTGAAGAGCAATAACTGAATCACCACAGTTAAAGAGAATAAACAAATCATATTAATGCAGAAGCAAGAGAACCCTGAGAGGTGTCTGGTTTGTCTGAGTCAGATATTTTCAGTGAACTCAATGACTCAATCTGGTCGCAGTGGTTCTCAAATTGTTAGTTGTTTTCTGGTACAGCTTAAGAAGACTTGGAATATAGTGCACAAGTCAAATGGAGCACTTTTAAGATGCCTTTAGAGTGCTTTTACTTCATTTTTGAAGCTTGAAAGCCTTGATCCCCATTCAATGTTAAAAGCTTCAACCCCAATTCAACATAGCGTAGTATGCTCATTTGTAAGTGCACAGCCAGTTTCAAGTATGTGCCTTAATTTTTGCACAAATTAGTTTGTCCACAAGGTGCCAACAGTGCCCTGGCTGTGATTTCACAATCGGGAAAAAAAAAAAAAAAATCAAAGGAGACCGAACAATAATAACAAACTACACAAGACTGCAACAACAATTGACAGCAGTGTTGACGATCCATGTGTGAGGGGAATTAAGAGATACACAGAACTCTAGTTTAAAAAAGGACTTTTGCATTCTGGAGAGAAATAGCACAGACACTATTTAAAGATAAAAACTTTCTGGTGTGCATGTGTCAAGCGTCTGTGCTATCAAATGCAGTACACTTTAAAAGACTGTGTTTGGCTGTACACAATCATTAGCGTTCATGTCAAAACTGAAGTATACTATAGAAGCTTGCTTCCGCCACAGAATAAAAAAATGTAAAAGATAATTGAGACTTTTTATCTCACAGTTCTGACTTTTTTCCTCAGAATTGTGTTTACATTTCTTTATTCTGACTTCTTTTCTCAGAATTGCTGGATATAAACTTGCAATCGCAAGATATAAAGTCCAATTCTAAGGGGGAAAAAAATGACTTTTTCTCAGAATTGCGAGTTTATATCTCACAATTCTGACTTTATAACTCACAATTGCAAGTTTATATCATGCAATTCTGAGAAAAAAGTCAGAATTGCAAGATGTAAACTCGCAATTGCAAGAAAAAAAAAAAATCAGAATTATGATATAAAAAGTCGCAATGACCTTTTTTATTTTTTATTCAGTGGTGGATACAAGCTTCCATAGTACGCTCAACATTATTTTCACAGTCAAAAAAGAAAAAAAAGAAAATGGAACAACAACAGAACAACCACCCACCCAGGATTACAACAACAACATATTTAACAATAAAGTAAGGGGATAAGACACAACTCTAGTTTAAAAGAGTACAAAAGAAATAGATTTTTCAATCGCTCATAACTTCTGGAGAGAAATAGCGCAAACACTGGACAAGGATGAATCCTTCTACTTGTGCGCATGTGTTGACCACGTGTGTTCGCGCACACTTTCTAATGAAGTATACTTTGAAAGGCTGCATGTTTGGGTGTATGCATATGCATATGGTCATGTTAAAACTGAAGTATACTTGTGCTTAACGCATTAGTAAAAATGTCTCCTTTCACCTTCAGGAAAGTCATACAAGTTTTGAACAACATGAGGTTGAGTGAATAATGACAAAATTTTAATTTGTGCCTGAACTAATCCTTTAATCTAACATCCACTCAATAGTGGCATACTCACATCTCTGTATCCGTGTGGTATGGTTCCCGAAACCTCTCCAAAATCAGTCAGGCATCCAGCAGGACAAAATTTACTGCAAATGCAGGGTGGGAAAATGAGACACACATCCGCAAGAAGGCGCACACACACACACAGACAGCTATAAACGTGGGTACCTGAACTCCGCTTCACTGAAGTGCTCTCCTTTCTCCAGACAGGTGATGAGGTCTGAAGGATGAGAGAAGAGAGACACATTTTATAAAGCAGCATATTAGATGGTTGCCATGGTGACACTATTGATTAATGTCATCCAAGAAAATATGCAGCCGTTTATGTGTGTGCTTGTTATGTGCGCACTGGCCATTCAGTAAGTGGTGTAACAGATTGGTGTATTGGGTTTCATTCTTGCGGATGAAAGCCTCTATCTGAATGAACAGATCAATATCAACTAGATTTACATCCGTTACTTTTTCCGAAGAAAATATGAGTGGTGCAAAACGTCCTGCCACAATTGTTAGAGTGTGTATGACTGTGTGTGTGCATCTAAGGATCAAGGTATTTTGTGGTGTTATTGTACCCATTACTCATACCCACAGCATAGATTCATCTGTCTCTTTCCTGACTCATGGGAAATATGATCTCTCTCTCTTGTGCACGCACGCACACACACACACACACACGCGCACACACAGTGTCTCAGTACTGGGGTAAACAGGTGTAGCTCCCACATGGCAGCGTGAACCCCTGACCTCAGACAGCACGAGAGGTCAAAGTCCAAATGTCATTGTTAAAACACATCAAACACAAAAGTGCACAGCTGTGATTCCAAAGATTTGGAGACTTAGGATGTACCATGCTATAAAGAGCACCTTCACAAATGTGCTTACACTGCAGTTTCAAAAATCACAAACTGAAACTTTCCTGAAGCATTGGACATTATTACAAAAATAACTAGCACTACTTTATCTCACGCTTAGAGTTTGATCATATCACTAATTAAAAATGTCCAAAAGTATGCTTCAGTTTTTATGTGTACATAAGGGTATGTGACGCACACAGCTATAATCTTTTAAAGACCAAAGTATAGGCCTACTACTGTTTTTATGTGTACGCTAGGGCATGTGTACAGTGCATGTGACAAATTACATTATTAGCATGTAATGTACAGACACAGGCAGATTTTTCTCAAATATATGCCTTGAATTTTTACAACAGACCCAGCATACTGTTTCATCATCAAAAAAGAAACAGAGGAGACAGAACAACAAACAATTGGAAATGGACTCAGAAAACTATTGCTCAGACTCTGAATTATGCATTTCTATAGCAACATTATTAACACCAAAATGAATCTATGTAATTTGAGTAATCAATAGACAAGACCACAACACAACAAGGAAGAGAACGCTTCTTACAATCTCGAGTCGGAATCACGTAATTGTTGTAATTTCGACATGGCGTGATCACACCTTTATATATGCTACATGCTTACGCTAAGCATTCGCATCAAAGCTGTATAGCTTCGGACTTCTTTAAGTACTAACCTTGAACATCAATATTAAACATACACACTGTTTATGCTACAGACATGGATGCTATTCTTCATTCAGCGTATTTAACCTAGGTGTGCTATTTATTATAACTTCTATTAATGATTCCAGAAATTGAATTTTGAGACTATCACACTGGTTTTTACTTTAAAGCTGCTTTTGAAGCAATTTGTTTTGTATAAAACACTACATAAATAACCTTGACTTGACTTTCTGACCTATGTTTTCACCTGATGTAAAGAGGAAATATCCTAAAGACATTAAAGGAGGAACCCAAGCCAAAACTAGGGACAAGAGTATGATAGAAACTCAGGAGTTGGCCGTTTCACACAAGAAAGTGTTCACATTTGTAAGAAAGTGGAAAAAAAATCTAGTTACTTGGATGCATTTCTAACTCTGAGACATCAGAGTATGACGACATAACCAATGGCCATTACATCATTTCCTCTCATTTTGAATGACTTTAAATTATTGACTCATCTGTTAAATTAACTGCCTGCCATTCATAATCTCTCAGGACGCACCCTGGAACCAGGAAAAACCCTAACACCCTGAGAGTCAGAAACATATTCCTGAAATAATCAGTTTCACATGATGTCTCTCACTCTCATCTGAACAAACACACACAGTTTCCATAGCAGCTCCTTTGTGCGTCCTGAGACATCCAAGCCTACTTCAACACTAATTCATAAAATAACAAGCTTTCACACATACAGGACAATAAATACACTACTGTTTAAAAGTTGCTTTTTTAAAAAGAAATTAATTTTTATTCAGCAAGGATGCATTAAATTGATCAAAACATGACAGTAAAGACATTTACAATGTTACAAAAAAAAAATCAAATAAATGCTGTTCTTTTGAACTTCCTATTCATCAATGAATCCTGAAAAAAATGTGTCACAGTTTCCACAAAAATATTGCACAACCATTTTTCAACATTGATAATAATAAGAAATGTTTCTCGAACATCAAATCAGCATATCAGAATTATTTCTGAAGGATCATATGACACTGAAGATAAGTACCGGAATAGACAGGCAATAATTCTAATCTTATTCTAAAATATTTTGCCAACACATTTTGCACCTAAAAGAGTAAGCACTCCAAATCTCTTCCCCCAATTACAACAGCAACATAAACTGCAGTGTATGTTGCTGTCAGTTGCAAGCCATATTGACTGACTTTTTTATTGAAAGACAGACATACTTTGTTTAGTAAACCACTGTTTAATAAAAATCAACAGGGTTTGTTCCCCCCCCCGCTGTACTGAAAACATACCAAACCAAGGTATGTACCGAACCATAATTTTTGTGTATTGTTCCACCCCTAGTACATGGTCTGCATGTGCACAAGCTTTAAAAGAGGTGAAGACTATCAATAAATGTATCCAGATTGGTTACCTGTGTGCTGACTACTGGTGTATGAGAGGAAGAGGCCACGGCCGTTGTTCTGTGGTCCACTCATGAACTGCACGGTGACCTGATGTCCTTTCGACTTTATGACAGCGTCTTTCCATTCTCTCCCCCCACAAAACTTCACTGCAGAGAGAGAAATGAGAATAATTCTCAATTTCCATTTACTTATCAACATTCTGTACATTAGTGGGCAGTTTTGTTTCCATTACCACGACCCTGTTTACACCTGGTTTTTTTTAAAGTCAACAGGAAATGGAAATTGCAAACATCTTTTCTTCCTTATTCTGATGTATATAAGAATTGTATATTAGAATGAAATGGCTTCTTGAACAAGAAAATATGTAGGGCAGGACTTGATTTTGTCAAATGGGAATCGATTGGATCGTAGTTGTTTGATAATTGATGTGATCTCGTGAATGAGAGTTAATATTTTTTGTTAAAGTTTATGAGGGCACATAAATTTGGAAATATAATGATCTGCACGGATATATCATTATTAACAAACAATGCAGTATTCCATTAAAAAAAATAATAGTCATCAATTTGGATTTCATAGTGACTTTAACCTCAGTTTCTGGCAATTTTCTGGCAACAAATGTTATAATTACCATGTGTAAACAGGGCCATGGATCACAAAAGTTTTGAAAAGAACAAGTTACTTTCTCTTCCCAAAATGGGACTGAAGACCTGTAAAAAAACAAAACAAATGCACATCAAGTCCATAAGTGTTTCTCACCAATTTCTGTTCGTCCTGGTCCGATGCCATTATAAAGTCGCAGGTAAGACACCTGGCAGTTGTTTGTATCGATATCAAGATCCGCAATGCGCACAAGGACTGTGTATCCGGTGGTCACGCTTATTTCCCACTCACACACAGAGTGCGAGGGATAGGACAGAGGGTACCCCAATGATGCCAGGCTCCCACTGCCCACACCCAACACTGTGTGTCCACAGCCGTCCCCTGAAAAATATCCAGAAATGGTCAAGCACTCTGCAGAGCTCAGATTCAAAGATACTTTGATATATAAATCATGCACCATGATCCTAAAATGGTATTCCAAGGTAATTCCAAGAATACTATGGTATTTCAATGGTACAAAAAAACAAGATAATAGCATGAAACTCTTCATTAGTGTTTTGGGAATTATCTAATCTGGATGAGGTAAAATCAACATAATTTGATGATATTTGCATGCTCCATTAATGTTTGACAAACAGAAAGTATCATAATTTGGTCTTAATTAGGAACAGATTTTTTTTTTTTTTTTCCCCACTTAAACTTCATTTGGTGAAATGTTTTGCTTGGAAATTGTGCGAAAGAACTCCTTGTTGAATCTTTATAGGAGAGAAAGAGAGAGACAGAGAGATGAGATCGCATTGCACTGCAGCTGCTTGCACTGCCTGTCACGCGTTTACACACCGAATGAAACTCAGCTTGCGCTGTTGTTACGTAATCCTTGCTGGACAATATTCAGACCCCTGGAGCAAAAACAACAGCCCCCTCCACACACACACACACACACACACACACACACACCTACACCTCTAGTCTCAGTGTTTCCCTTAGCTTCACTCCACCCACAAAAACCTTACATTTTTAAAGTTTTATGCACAGAAAGTACTGTCAGCTATTTCAGAAAACAGTCTGTATGGGGCTTGTTGTCACAGGTTTCACTGAATATTCATTAGGTTTATATCTGAAACCCAGTTTCTGCATAGAAACATATTTGAAAGTCTTCACAATAAAAAAGGCAGTGAACATTTCCATCGTTATTCACAAGGAAAACTGACAGTTCATTTAACAATCTTTGACCTTTTGTGACAACATATAACAATATTAATGGCTTTTTTTATTTGTTTGAAGAATAAAAAATGGTTTACAAACTAGTAACAGTCATGACAGATCATATGATATCAAGATGGCGACATTCATGAGGGGGCAAATCGCTCCATGTAGAATCAAACATCTTTTTCTAGAGGACTGATATATCTGTAGTCTTCAACTCATGTGAGTGTGCATATTTTTATGATATTGCTTAAAAGTGCTGTTCTTGTATGTGTAACACTAATTGGAAAAACTTAGTGAGTTAACTTCAGATTACCTGAAAAGGACTAATGCTGCCTTCACATGCTACTGGAAATTTGATAATTCCCACTTCTGAAGTCATAATTACGAGCTCATCGCATTCAAATTTCGAAATAGGAGTGCAATTTTTACCTAGGAAACTTGTATTTACGAGAATTAAAGGGTTAGTTCACCCAAAAATGAAAATTATTCAATGATTTACTCACTCTCGAGCCCTCCTAGGTGAAAATGACTCTCTTCTTTCAGACAAACACAATTGGAGATATATTTAAAAATATCCTTAGTCCTCCAAGGTTTATAATGTTTGTGAATGGCAACCCAAATTTTGAAGATAAAAAAACTCCATATGACTCCAGGGGGTTAATAAATGCCTTCTGAAGCGAATTGATGTGTTTGTGTAAAACAAATATAAAGATATGCCATATAAAGCTCTACAATATGACATATAATGCGTAATACGTCATGTCATTGTGTACTACGTCACGCAAGTTAATGCTTTTTGGACGTACGTCGAATGCGTATGGCTAATGCACCAGAAGCTCATTTTACTTTATAAAGTTTTAAATAAATATTTGTGTAACACAAACGCATCGATTCGCTTTAGAAGGCCTTTATTAACCCCCTGGAGTCATATGGATTCATTTTTTTTATGGATGGATGCATTTTTTTTTTTTTGTCTTCAAAATTTGGGCTGCCATTCACAACCATTAGAAACCTTGGAGGACTAAGGATATTTTTTAAATGTATCTCAGATTGTGTTAGTCTGAAAGAAGATACTCATATTCACCAAGGATGGCTTAAGGGTAAGTAAATCATGGGATAATTTTCTTTTTTAGGTGAACTACCCCTTTAAGCTGCTAGTTAGTCTGATTACATGCAGCATCTTGACACTGGACAGCACATTAACTCACTACATATTTGGGAAAGCAGTGGGGGCAGCGCGCGGCCCATGTCAGGCGTTGCGTCATCACGTTCTTCTGTTGCTCCAGCTGTAGCACAGCAACAATGTGAGAATGCAAGAATGCACGCGCACTTATACAGTACAAACTCCGTTATTTAGCTGAGGTGTTTACCAACTGAATTTATTACAGGTTCAGTCCTGTTAGTTAAGTGTCTTGGTTAGTTACTGCTGTGGATAAGTGTCTTTATCGAACATACAACTATGACTGTTCAAGAACCGAGCCTGGGTTTGAACCTACACTCTTTCAGATCCCACTAGTTTCAGTTACCACTACACCACACCACCCCGAGAGTTTGTTTTGAAACCACAATCAGTCCCAAACCCAGAGGTGGTGAAGCCGTTTACGAGAAGTTTACCAACTCATAAAAAAAAACTTTAACCCCCTCGGAAGATCACGTACCCTTCTGCGCCCGCGAGCTTCTGGCACTGAGGAGTACGATGAAGACGATCAGGATGAAGACCGCAGCCCCTCCGGTCCCTCTGCCCACCATTACCGACGCGTCCATCCCAGCAGCCTGCAGTCCGAATGCATAATGCAAAAGTGTCCTGATCCAGCCGCGCGCGTGTCACAGTCCTGATAAGTGCGCGCGAGTGACTGTGTGTGTTTTGTATCAGGATGGTTTTATAGACGCTTCCTGAACTCTTGAGCGGCGTTCAGTTAGAACAAACACGGGCTCTTCATCCCCCGATCTAATACACGACTTCCTCAACTTCCGCTCCTCCCACCACACAGCGGCCCCTAGATGGGAATTCTGTGGTATCCCATACATTGTTGTGGATAAGGAGTGATGATCAGTGGTTTGTTTTTGTTTTACTGAAATATATGCTCGGAACAAAAATGTCAAAGTTATTCGGGAAAAAAAAAACACAAGTAAAAGTAAATTATTAATATTTTTATTATTAATAATACGATAGCAGACATTTTATATGAAGACTTTAAAAGCTGTGTGTAAATTGATATTTTATATGGTTTTAAATTGATATTTTAATTTTTTAAATAATAATAATAATGACCTTAATAATGATAACTTGTAACAAATTGTTAATATTATTATGTGTTTAATAATAAGATATCTGACATTTTATATAAAGACTTTGAAGTGTCATAAATGAACATTTCTATTGTTAGGCTACTTAATGATTTTATTACTAGTCTACTACTAATAATAAAAATAATTACAATAACTACAAATTACTTTTATCAAGATGATGATGATTATTATGATAAACACTGACAATATGCATACAAATTGAAATTTAAAATTTACTTCAAAGAATTGAATTGGATGAATTTATTTTTATTTTAACTGTTGCACAATCTATTGATTTGTCACCTCAATCAGACATAAAATTTATGATTTTGACAAAATATTATGAATATTACATGTCTATTAAACAGTAGTCATTTAGTTTTTCTGGTTCATATGATATAGCAAATTTACATAAAACTATAAAACTCATCAGACTCTCTGTAACATTGTTGAACTCATAGCTGGTGAAATATAGAAAGAGAACCTGCAATATAAAGGCCAAAAAAAGGGTCACAACTCTGAAATTTAAAAAAAAAGGTATTTAATTATCTTTTGGAAATGTGGAAATGTTTCTTTTAATGATACATGTTTATATTTCTCTTTAATGCAGGTCTATTATTGAATCTATTTGAAGTACTGAGTCTAAGTCACTTGGCTGGTGGCTTTATAATGTCCAATTTCTCAAAGAACCACAGAATGAAGAAGCTTTTTTGACTGGAAGCTCACATCTGAATTTTACTAAAATAATTATAAGATCAATTATATATGAGATCAGTGGTTTGGAGGATTCATGTCACATTCCCTTGCAGAAAATGTGATGTTATAGAGTGTAACTGAGTAGAAAAGCATATTTTACTATTTCAAGCTCTCAGTTTTTAAGAATCAAAGAGGCTTTTGGGTAGTTATGGGCTTTGGTTCTACAAGCATAATTTTAGTACATATTCCAAGTTACTTTAATATGAAAACTGTCAACTACAGCACAGACACTGTAAAGGTCTTTCTACAAAAGACGAGTTTAAAATAACACAAAAAGTGTCATAAGCTCTTCTGGTACGATAGTGTCATCTTTAATAGAAGCAGACAGTAAAGGACTTCTGTTTTTGATGTAAATAATATTTGTTCTCTTCTAAATGCCTCACACTAACTGAGTTTGTTCATTTTGGTCAAAATATCTGGGAGGGATTTAACTTTTGTATGTTTTTCTCCCCTGGACCACAAAAACACTCTCTTTCTTACTCAATCTTTCTCGCTATATCTAATTTCCTTTCTTTTTGTCCTTGGGATAGCTCAGTGGTGAATCAGAGTCCTTCAGCCAGGGCTGTTATCTTTTATCTATACAACGAAGTCTGCTCTGCACGTCCACATTCTCTGTATGCAGCACATCGGAAATAGCAGAGAATCATAAATTCTAACGCAATGACGCCACCTAGAGGTGCAAGACTCATTGTCATCTTGTTGAATTGCTAGAAGAACACTACTGTCGCACCGTGGAAATACAAGGTATTGCAAGCAGTCTGATACGCCATGAACATAATAGTGGGTCCGAAATTAATGATGTTTTGCTAATTAAGTCAGACTTCGATATAAATATCGTTGTATTAAATAAGAAATATAAAAACCAAGTTATATTTTTTAGAAAAGAAAGAGAGAAAGAAGCGAGTTTACATTAAATTTCTATTTCAAATAAATGCTTTTGAACTTTATGTTTATGTTATGTCCTAAATAAAATGATGCATTGTTTCTACAAAAATATTAAGCAGCACAACTGTTTTCAACACTGATAATAAAAAGAAATGTGTCTCGAGTACCAAATCAGCATTAGCTTTGTTTTTTAAATATAACATATTTAATTATATTATTAAAATAAAAATGCACAGTTCTTATAAATTGTAACAATGATTCACAATATTGCTGTTTTTACTGTATTTTGATCAAATAAATGCAGCCTTGATGAGCTTAACAGATATTTTACAAAAAAAAGTACAATTGACCAGTAGTTTGTTTAGACACTTTTTAGTTGCCAAATGTTAGTGTGTCCATAGTTAAACCGATGCAATATTATTTTTGAGTGTGGCTTAAATGTCCAAATACTTTTGTGGCACTAGATAAATCTTCAACAGCACCAATCATATACACTGATATTATTTTTTATGAACTTTTTGTTGTGTGACAGTCTGTTACACACATTCTTGGACTAAAAAGCTTGTTTTCGAGTCTCCCTTGTTCTTTTAAGTCTGATTTTGGGTTGATGTGGTTCAGAAATGTCTGCTATGAAGTACTGAATTGACAAAAGTACAGACATATCACACAATTCTGTCTTGCCGTGTATATGTCAAACACAGATGAACAAACTTCACATCTTGTTCTCTCTTTTGTGCTTTCCATCAATCTCTATGTCTAGCTTACTAAATATTTCTGTATTTCTCTAAGATCTCCCGCACTTCAGTAGCTCCAAAAAAGTACCATGGCACTTTTACATTTTGGTCATGGTGCTGTATTAATACCACAGTATTCTATGAAGGACCTGAGTATAATGTAAATATTTATTGTTGTGTCTGAAAATGAGCACTGCAATAAGTTCAGTTGTTCTATTTATTTATTCATCTGTTAAAACTGTCCAACAAGTCTTGGTTTGGATCTGGACCCTGAAGGGTCTATTTTTGGTCTGGGTCTTAGATGGTCTCGGCCTTGGTCTGCATTTCTAACTACTGAATGTTTACAACATTCATCATGGTATTTCATGTATAATATTGTGTAAACTATACAGTCTCAAAAATAAAGCTTCTTTATTGGCATTGATGGTTCCATGAAGAACCTTTAACATCCATAAAACATGCACAAAAGGTTCATTATAGTAGATCTTTAGTTTAGTAAAATCTGTTGCATCATAGTGAAAGCCCCCTTTATTTTTAAGAGTGTATAAATATTATACATGTTACTCAAAGGGACCTCAAAGAATACCATGTTATGTTTGTTAGTTTTTTACCTTTAAACCTTTAAGCACAAGACTTGATAAACTGCCCTTGGATCTGTTTAAGGCACTCCACCTCATTAGCTAAGAAGAGACAGAATGAATTTCCTTTGCCTGTCTGACCTCTGAGAGTCAACATTGATCATCAGCACCACGGTGGCCGACTCAGACAGTCTATCAAAACAAAGAGCTCAGCAGAGCAGCGCAGAACACCTAGATCACACGGTCTGTGTTTCAGCACTGCTTTGCTGTTGGGAGACATGAGCACATCAGTCACAATACTCAGAGCCTTGAGTGTTTCATCAAATAGTAGACAGAGCGACCCAGAATATCTAATAAACTCCTGCTGGGGTTTTTTTTTTTTTTTTTGCCCATATTTAATAGGTCATATTCTAGATGACATTTTGCTGTTTAAACCCCATATTGATAATTTAGTAAAGAAACTTGAGTGAGGTTTAAGTTTTAGAAATAAGCCCCAGCAACAAGGAATTTTATATTTTACACTGCTTCTTCATTACAGATACTTGATACTGCTTATTAGCTGTGTTATGATTTCTGGATTGGCTACAGGTTTAACTTATCGTTATAAACTATGCAAAAAAGGTCAATTGTTTCATTTCTTCATCTTTATTTATAAAGCACTAATTGGTTTGTTGGCTTCATATTTATCAAAATAAGTTCATTTGCAGTGTAAATGAGCTGATTTATTATGGGCATCATGTAAGGGTTGATTTTGAAAGGAAAGAACCATTTCTTCTTTTAATGGTTTTAGGACAAATTTTGATAATTTTGTCATTGTTTTAATGTGTAGTCATTTAAGTGTAAATGAAATGTTAATCATATATTTGTTCTTGTCATGTTTTGTTGTTTGATATTAAATATTTATGGTTGTAATGTTTTATGTTGCTATTTTGTCCTTTAACCCTTGTGCGTCAATTAAAAAAAGTTACACATAGGTCCATAGAGGACAAAAATGTCAGTGTCAAAAAACTGTCATAAAAATTTGAAGCTTGGGAGCACAGACTTAAGTTTGGCCTCATTTTAAAAAAGACCCTTGACAGATTATTGTTGAAGTAAAAAAAAGTGAAGAAAAATAAATTATAGAGGTTTAAGTTTATGAAAATGATTTATGAACATTATTTTATATAAAATGTATATTTTATGAAACATGTTGAACTCTAAAACTGCTAGAAAATCAAAGCCAAAAATCTAAACATGTTGTGTTCCAAATTTGAGGTTGATATCTCAAAAAATTAGCTTTTGGGCGCAGTACCAAATTTTCCCCATTAGATGCCAGCAAATCTCCATTGGTACACAGTGGTTGGATTTGTGATTTACAGAGTTTTCTCTCTCAAATATTACAAGCACACACACACAGTTTTTTTTTTATTTTTACACACATGTAAACCAAACTCTGACATCCATACCAACACACCCACACAATTATAGCTGCCTAATTTATCCAATTGGTTTCATAATATGCAGAAGCAGAAAACAGGCATAAAATGAGTATTTGCTTTATAGGCCAAACCTGAGAAAATGGCACCATCTGGTAAAAAATAATACAAATTTAAATTTTTGAAGCCCTGCCAATGGAATGAAAGCCTATTAACAAAGATTGCATCATTTTATAGTTAAATGGCCCTGGGAATAAAAAATTGCAGTTTTAATGTGTTTCAATAGAGACATTTTTGTCCTTTAAGGTCCTGAGAGGAACTATTTTGTGTTATAGTGCCAAATAGATTTTTAAAGGAAATGGGGGTGAAATAGTAAAATTCCACTAAAAATACACACCTGTGCCAAAATGTATGCAGTTGGCATTAACACAGACAAAATAATAATAATAAAAAAATAATAAAATAAAAATGAAAATGACAAAAATGTCCATAAGGTCGAACAAGGGATAAAGACACATGTACAGTATACTTTGTAAAAATGCATGTAATGTATGGCAAGTCTGGAGAGGGCAAGGGACAAAAGACCTTTTCACTGAAACTGCACATTAGAAGAACATACACATACAGAATACAGGAAACTCATATAAATACATGAAAATGCATGTACACACATGCAGCTCCTTGAAGATTACAAAAAAAAGCAATTAATAATAAGCATTATATGATGATGTTTTGCTTACATTTTATGTGTGAGGTATGTATGAAAAAGAATTTAGACTCTAGGTCACGGCACAGTTGTGTGTGTTTGTGTGTGTGTGTCCCACCTGTATGCATGCCTGTCCATCACTGCTAAAAATGACTCTCCAACTGTCACTCACACACAGAGTGTGGTCCATCTCATAAGTTCATGTGTCACAGTATATCTTCCTGTGCTCTTCAGGAGAATATTTATTGATTCAGTCTGTTCTGGAAGATAAACTACAGCATGAGTTCAGATGATATCTGAAACCCTTTTTTTTTTTCTCAGTTTATAAAGGGTCCAAGCAAGAATACTTATGTTTTCAAGTGTTTGATTTGAGAAGAAAATACTTTAATCATTTTAGATGCCAAATTTAATATGATATGAATGGAAGTGTAAAAATTTGTTGTCTTTGTGTAATTGTGTGTTGTGACTTTTCAAGACTTTTACAGTGTAACCGAATTTGTTTTTCCCCCACCAATCAACATGCAGGATTTATGGAGAAATGTCAAATGGAACATGAAATACAGAGGATCTGCTCAGATAATGGGACAAACTTTCAAAAACCAGTTATGCACAGCAAATCTAAGAGTTTTTTCCCATAAGAATTATTAAAGTCATTTTATTAATTCATTTATTTATACATGCCTATCTGGTGGTTAAGTCTTGGCACAAAAAATCTAAACTGTGTTGACAAATCTGAGAACATTTGCAAGGCTCTGTACATGTTTCTGTTGATTTTAAGTAATTGAAATGCATGAATACTGCATGTTGAGACAAGATATAACCATTTTCTCTGAACGCCAGTCCTGCTTGAACATCTATGCAAAAATTCCCGATTGGAAGTCTGTAGACTTGGTAAATTGAGGTATTGAAGTCTCTAGGTCCATCTGGTTTCTCCCTCTCTCTTTTTCACTGTGTGATCTCCATCAGTACTCTCTCATTCCTTCTTCATGTGTATTTTCCTTTCCAGCATGCATGGATTCCCACTGTAAACGCTGCCCTTCGAAGACATATGTCTTCCTTGACTCCCTCAACCCCACCTCACATATACACATCTATACAGACACAGCCCTTCATTCCAATAAACAGTATGCCTATTTAACCTTGAGGTCAGAGTTTCTCCACCTTTCAGTCACTTTCACTATGGAAGCATTTGTTTAATTTGTGGGGAGATTTGGTTGGATTCAGACTTGGTGGGTTGCAGAAGAGAAGAGTTTGACCGCTGTGCTGTAACATTTCCTTCTCTAAGCAGACCACAGAGATGAACTCAAAACAAGTATTATATTATATTATATTAAAAATGTATGAACAAAATAACAAACCAAGTTATGTCTGCAAACAAATTTTCCAATAATGTTTAACATTCGCAATGTGTCCATCATGTATCATTTAAAATGTAAGATTATTTTCAAGTTATCTTTTTTTTGCTGAAATTTGTTTGCTTAAATGTGTATGCGTGTGTGACTCATGAATTATGATTGAGGAAGAGCACTTGTCTGGTGGTCTTTGGTTTATAGAGGTCACAGAAGTTACAGAGGTTATGTCTGACTGGTTATGGGGATGTGTATAAAAGTGTGTGTACCGTGTATTTAACAGCCGTTTTCAGGATGATTAAATTAAAGGCTGAAAAAATAATTAAACTGTACAAAAAGGTTAAAGGTTGTCCCAGAGGTTTCTGTGCGGAGTATATCACTTCTGTCTTTGTGCCTCTTTAGTCTCACAGAGTCAGACTTGTGACCGTCAGCATAAAGCGGGGTCTTGACTGACATGTGAAATGACCAACCAGAGTTCATTTTGTTTTTATGTTATATTAGCAGCACCATATCTGCATGCTCACGTCCAGTGTAGACACACACAGTGTAAGGGTTGGATTATATGAAACAGATGATACAACAAAACTAAATCTTTTAAATATATATTGTTTCATTTAGATGCTGTGTTTGCATCAAATTCTTCAGAGACTAAATGATTTAAACTATGATATTGTAGACAGGGTTGGGGGTAACGCATTACAAGTAATGCAAGTTACGTAATCAGATTACTTTTTTCAAGTAACTAGTAAAGTAATGCATTACTTTTAAATTTAGAAAAAAAAGTTATTTTTTCAAATAAGTAATGGAAGTTACTTTGTTTTCCCATGTATTGACTGACAGCTTTCTTATTCGTCTGCAGTGACAGAATGGCAGCACAGCTGAAAGGTTTGTTTGAGCTGCGCCCTCTACTGTACAGGTGTGAATTTGCACTTCCTTCAGCCTGAGGCTTATTTATTTCACTTTTGGTGTGAAAGGGCCTTTACATTTGCCAAAAATATATATTTTTTGTTGTTAAAAAACAAACATGAAAGCTCAGCCCAGATGAGAAAAAGTAACGCAAAAGTAACACATTACTTTCCATAAAACGTAACTAAGTTACTTTTAACTTAAAGTAACTTAAATAATTTTTAGTTACTTTTTTAGGGTGTTACTTTTTTAGGGAGGTTTTCTCCTACGTTCTCCTGTGTTTACTTTGTGGAATATAATAAATGCTGTTATAGTTCTCTCCTTCGTCTTCATCATGTGCTTATACAGCCACAGAGTGACAGACATCAACTATCTTTTATAGCTCTATTTATAGTTTTCAGTCATGTTACGGGTGCAGTGATCTTTAGGTCAAAACCTCCATAGAACTGCAGCATAGGCCTGTCACTTTTCCTTCTGGTTCAATTCAAAACCATAAATGTTTGCTGTAGATCACCTCTCAAAAGAAGAAAAATAAATAGGTCTCTATGTGAACAAACTGCAGGTTATAGGGGTTAATAAAGGCCTTTTGAAGCGAAGCGATGCGTTTGTGTAAAAAAAAAATCCTTATTGTACAAGTAACTTGAATACAGAAGGTAGCTAGATATTTTACGTCATAACTTGTTAAATATGGATATTTTTTTACACAAACGCACCGTTTTGCTTCAGAAGGCCAGCTCATACTCGTTTGGTAACGCATACTGCCATTATAAAGCTTGGATGTGTCAGGATATTTATTAAAATATCTCAGATTGTGTTCATCAGAAAGAAGAAAGTCATATACACCTAGGATGGCTTGAGGGTGAGTAAAGCTTGGGGTAATTTTCATTTGAAAGTGAAATAATCCTTTAATATTTATAACCGTATATATATATCAGTATATACAATTTTGTACTAAGTACTAATATACCAAGACATAGATATTAAAAGACCAAACAGATGAGCCCAGAGTAGCTATAAAGCACTGTCTCAATGCAATAAACCTTACTAAGCATTTTATTTATTTTATTAAATGGTTTTCTATGGAAAAACACATACCATGCAATTTAGCATGTTGCATTTATATTCTGGGCTCATCTGCTTGCCTGTATTTAGTATGCATCATCAATAAGGTACTGAATTTGGACTTTTAATATCACTGTCTTAGTACATTTGTACTTACAAAAGTGGTGAAACTGAGAATTCCAGCTTTGAAAGAGCAACATCTGAGCAAATATTTTTTTCTGGGCAACATTCTCAAGAACAAGTGACAATGATAACAGTCATATAAACACACTAACAAAGAAGAGGACTGATAAGACCAAACACATGCCACTGTCGTCTTCTGTCCTTACATTCTTTACACACACTTGTAAACCAGTTACGGATCACAGTGCTTATCACACAGGATCTATATTTCAGTTTTTGCTTATATTGTTATTGCTGTCCAGTATTTTGGTGAAATGTTCTGTCAATCACTATCACTAATCTTGGACTGAATAATAAATCCCGCAGATAGGGCAATTGTGAATGTGTGTGTTCATGTTTGTTCCAGGTAAACATGCTAGACATTCTCCACATTTCTGCACCTCAGTGTTACTCACAATCTTCCTTCTCTTCCAAGTGACCACGTTTATTAAACACAGTGTGTGTTTGTAGGCACGTGGGTGGGTGATTGTGTGTATTTGTAAATTAAAATGATTAAGAAGCGTGTCATTGAAAATATAGTTATATACAGAAACAGTAGCATTTACTAAACCACAGTCATTTATTATGATACAAGTTCTATATTTTAGAGACTACATATAATGGTTTAATTAGATCATATATTTATTTACATAATTGTAAGCATACTTTGTTTTAGGATCCCCCTCCTAGATCACATCATGTTATTGGGTCAGTGGTTATGCTGTTTAATTTCCTACTTTCTGCAGTGAAGAATAAGAAAAGTCAGATTAAATTATCAGATTCAAGACATAACACAAGTCAAACAAATGTAAATGATGATATATTAATACAGTGCCATTAAGAAGTTTTGGGTCAGTAATATGTATTTTTTAAAAACATACTTTTAAACGGATCAAAAGTAACAGTAAAGAGAAAAAAAAATGTATCACAGTTTTCACAAAAATATTAAGCAGCACAACTGTTTTCAATACTGATAATAATAAGAAATGTTTTTCAGCACCAAATCAGGGTATTAGAATGATTTCTGAAAGATCATGTGACACTGAAAAGTTAAATAATGGCTGCTTCTTTTTCGAAAACATAAGAGACTAAAGAGACTTCTTTTAAAAACACACTTACCAACTCCAAACTTTTGAACGGTATGTATTTCTTAGTAACTATATTTATTATTTTATTTATTTATCTATCAGTACTTACAATCACTTTGCAAACCTGTTAATAAATATTAGGTCCATAACCACTCCTCTCCAGGAATTTGCTATATGCAACTTTCTGACCCACAAGTCTTGAACTGGGTGTTTCTGCATATTCAGTCTTACTCCCTCTATATATTATATAGTGAGTTGCACAATAAAACACTGAAAATGCTCTCATTATAATCAACAAAGCTGCATTTCACTCACTAACAGTATATGCCAAACCTTTGTTTATTATAAAAATAAAGTTTTTTTGTAGTATCTTGGGTTTCTTAAGAACCCCATTTTGGAGCATTTATTTTTAAGCATGTAATGGGAATGTATAGTGTGAAACACATTCTGTGAGTTTCACCACCCCAAGGAAAAGAAAAACATGAAAATGAAGAATGAAGTGTAAGACAGGTAAAACTCCCACATCACGTCAAAATGCCAGATCTGTCACGTTTACTAAAACACTGAATCAAACATCATTCTAAATCTGACATCAACCATGTACTCAGAGCCATAGCATAACACTCTCCTGTACAGACATAATATACACATGTACGACTAGACAGACGACAAGAAGCCCAAAGTGTACAGGTATAGTTCTGTGTGGGAGAGGTCATTCATGTTATCACAATTGACTGTAGGGTGTGAAACTACAGCAGGGTGTGCTAGCTGTAGTTCTGAGTGATATTTAACATTGACTCAAGCTCAATCTGAGGTGAGAAGGCCAAAAGGTAACACCAGTTTTTTAACTTATTCTTCACATAAGTGAAAAGGCATCAATACCAATGTTTTGCAAAGTCAATGAACATCAGGAGCAGCTAAATTATATATTCCTGGATCTATCCTGTAAAATAATGAGATCTACACTGTAAAAAAATATTTTCATGATTTGTTAACATTTTTTTCTTTTGTCAAATCAACTTCAATAATTAATGTGGTTCAGATAACATACTATTTTGAGTTTCTGTTGATTAAACCAATCGCCTTTATTGTATTAACTAAAATTTTTAATTTCAATAAACTCAAAATTTGAAGGCAACCAGGTAACTTACTTTTTTTTTTTAACTTAAATTCTTTTTTCAGTATATGTTTTTTTTCCTCTCTCTCTGAAGAAAATGATTTTTAAGCTGTTTTTCTTTTTTCAGCAGGGAATATAGTTCAACACGTATTACTTTAATGTTGTATAATATAAATATACCATATACTATAGATTATAATTAACATATCAATTTTGATACTAAAGTTATACACTACTGTTCAAAAGTTTAGGGTCACTAAGTTTTTTAAACGTTTTTTAAAGAAGTAACGTTATTAGTATTATGAAATACTATTACAATTTTAAGTATAGATTTTATTTTAATATTTTTTAAATATAATTTAAATATAATTTAAATATAATTCAGGGCAAAGCTGAATTTTCAGCATCAGTCTTCAGTGTCACATGATCCTTCTGAAATCATTCTAATATACTGATTTGGTGCTTGATAAACATTTCTTAATATTATCAATGTTGAAAACAGTTAATATTTTTGAGAAAACCATGATAATTTTTTTCCAGGCATTTTTTTGATGAATAAAAAAGTTCAAAAGAACATTTGGAATAGAAATCTTTTGTAACGTTATAAATGTCTTTACAATAACTTTTGATCAGTTTAATGCACCCTTGCTGAATAAAATGATTAATTTCTTTCAAAACAAAACTGACCCCAAACTTTTTAACAGTATATTATCCCTACAACATAATATTTAAATGATTTCCATTCTGTCTTTTAAAATAGTGATATTTGTAATCTTTCTTGTTGTTATCCTATATTCACATGTTGATATTGAGGTTGTGACTTTTTATACATACGTTACACAACATCTGGCAGTATTGCAACCTGACATGTCCCAATTTTTGTCCGTATGTGTAAAAGCATTCGGGTAGGCGTGTGGGGTCGGGGCCCTTAGGGAAAGGGCTTTGCCTGTCCCACCCTAAATGAAGCTTGGCAGCCATTTCCACGGTTCCCTGAGAACCGGCAGGCCACACACACGTGCATGCAAACACAAAGTCACTAGCTTAGGAAGTGTGTGTTGCTTTAAACATGAACATGTTATTTGCCTTTCTGATTTTGTCAAAATATATTCTGATGACTTTGTCATTTATCACGTGTTGAGCAATATGGCTCCAGCACTATTAGTAATAGGTTTTCACACATGTGTGAGCACAGACACATAGACAGTGATGTCTCACAGAGGCAAAGGTGACAGACTACAATGAGAGACATGTCAGCTAACTGACCGCTATGGGTGGTTTACTTTTGGACCATTTTAGGGCACTATATTAAAGCTTTTTTTTAATGCAGGAACAGTCACAATGCCATCTGACTTTTGCAGAATGATGATGTCACCTTCCCCAGGAGCGTTCACGGTGCTGGAATGTTACAGGCTGTTGACTGAGACAAAGGATTCTGGGTAGTGTGTACGGAGGAACATGGAGGTGTAAGGGGTGAGCCATCTGCCTCACACACTCACAGTAAACTCCTACAGCTAAACACACAACCCACCCACCCACTGCACACACACTCACAATCTGTAGGTCAAACATGATGGCACCAGCAATAATGTAAGCATGACATTTAGACAAGTTCACACACCGAGTCAGATAGTTGTGCGGTAACTTACTGACAAGAAGGTATGCTGTTACTAAAGTAACTGTATGTCCACTGCGAGATGGACTGACAGTGAGTGTGTATGTGGTGGGAGACAGTAACACAGTAATGTGAAGTACACTGCACACATGCAAAAATACACACAGTCACACAGACACATTATTATAACATTAATCCTCTACAGTGACCCTCTCTTATCAGACACAACACACACAGCTCCTTAGTTTTAGTATTGTAAATAAAACTTTGAATTCTTGGGTTCATATAGAGTAACAAATGATAAACATTTTAATCCAATAAACTATTAAAAATTGAAACAATTTGTTTGGATTTGAAACATTTACAAAATATTCTCTGTTATGGGGTGATAATTTGAAGTATAAATTATGTATAATCTAAGGAGATAACCAGATACATTTTGTCCATATTTTATTTAATACTGGCTTCTATACACCAGTGCAGAATTTGAACTAATTGTGTTTTCTCCCTTTTCTTCTTCTTTTGCTTGTTTTTTTCTTCTGAAAGAAGTTTCTAATGCCCACCAATGCTGCAGTTTTTTTTTTTAATTCAAAACATAGTTAAAAACATTAATATTGTGAAACATTAAGTAACTGGGTTTTTTTTAATTATTTTATTGTAACATATTTTAAAATGTAATTTGTTCCTGTAATGGCAAAGCTGAATTTTCAGCAGTCATTACTCGTGCCTTCAGTGTCACATGATCTTTCTGAAAAAGCAGCAATAGGCTGATTTCATTCACAAGAAACATTTCTTATTATTATCAGTGTTTAAAACAGTTTATACTTAATAGTTTATGCTTAATACTTTTGTGGAAACTGTGATATGTTATTTCAGGATTCTTTGATGAATAGAAAAGTTCAAAAGAACAGCATTTATTTAAAATATATATATATTTTTGTAACAATGTACAAAATATGTCATTTTTGACACTTTGATTTCTTTTGAACATTAGTGTATATTATATCTTTATTGGAAAGGGAATTGTTTTTTTTTTTTTTTGTATGACAATAAAAATTATGCCATTTTCAACTTTCACCCATTTTACACTTGCTATTTTCATTTTTATGAAAGTCTGGATCTGAACTCGCTGTGATTTCAGATTTAGGACATGCACTTTGCAATAAACAACAAAGTAAAATCATTTTGATAAGAAGTTTTCTATTGAACAGCATTCAAAGTCTTAAGTGGATCTTCAAAAGCATAAAATGTATTGTTTTTGTAGCTGTACCCATAAACAATAGTACCTTCTTCTCAATGTAGTCTAATGAGGACATACAGTAGTGTGTTGTTTCAGAGAAACAAACTTTTGCTGCCTGCTGTCAGACTAAAACTTTTAAAACAAGCACGGGGACCCCTAAATCTTACCGGTGACAGGTTTAGGTCTCTATGGCGATGGCTTTACAAGTCCCAGAAGGAGCAGCCAATCAGCCACAGGTTTTCGCAGCAAGAACAGATTCCAGTCAGGTCAGCATCTTTGAACCAAGGGGGGTTCAGACCTCACACACACTCATTTAAACACACACTGAAAATGTGCCGATGCATGATTAGTAGTTCATTATATTTTTGTCCAGTAAAAGAGGGCCTGAACCACCTGTGCTGGAGTGATTTTGATGATGTGTGTGGTGTCGGGTACATTTTACAACAATGATTTGAGCTACTTTTGATTTGCCCTCTGTGGGTTGGCGTCCCATGATAGGTTTCCGCGGTAATGATTGCATGTTTTCTGCATTCCAAGGCCGCTGTGGGAATGTAGCAATTTTACTGCCATTGTTGACAATACAATCTTCGAAGACCCTGTCACCTAGCAACCTGGCTTACAACACATTTAACATAGCTAATCGTAAACAGTACAAATATTTACAGATAAGTATGATGCTAACCAGCTGCATTGGCAAGCTACACTTTTTAAGAAAGTCAAAGTTTATTTCACATGGATTAGCTAAAGACGTTTTAACATTTGAACAATATGCTTATTGGATGCTGTTAGAGGGAATACTTTTCCTAATCTGTTCATAAATATATCTCATTTAATTATTTGTCACTGCAGAGCAGTGCTATTTTAGTATTATATACTATTATAGTTTTAATATTAGTGTTCAGGTTGAATTAAATTTTATTTCAGTTTTAGCTTTAATTTACTTGTTCATTTTAGTGCTTCATCTTAAACTTATTTCAGTTAGTTTTTTCATGTAATATTTTATTTTAGCTTAATTTAACAAAAAAATGTTTTCAATAGTTTTAGTGCTGCTGCAGAGATACAGTACATGATGCAGAATACAGTTTAAACAAATCATGATGCAAAACAAGTAAACATAGCATACAATGGGTATATTACAGGCATCTGACTTGTCTTGGGACATTACATGAGAGATGTGACAGATAACCTGTACTCTTGCCAGAAAACTATGTAGCCTATTTAATTCAATTATGATTCATTGAAAGGCAGTGATAACAAATTAACAATGATGCACATTTAAAGACTTCACATCTCAGAGACTTTTAATCTTGTTCATGTCAATATTAATTCCCTTGCTTCTATTTCTCAAACCTTTTTCTTTCCTGTGGGCAAACCGTGAAACAGATGCCAGGACAGTGTGTGTGATTAGCAAACATGCTCACAGCTAATTGAGTTTGTGCCTTTGTGAAAAAGTGTGCGAATGTGCACAGTACTGAGGAGATTCCTATCCTTAGGGTGCTATTTTATATAAGTGATAAAACTTTAATTCCTGGTTTCACAGACAAGGCTTAAGCCTATAGTCCTAAATTAAAGTGCATGTCTTAACTTAAAGCAACTTGCTTAATATCTTAAAATATGTCAGTGCAGTCATTTTGTCTCAAGATGCACAACAGTAATAGTGTTTTCTAAGGCAACAGCTACTTAAATGTCATAGCTTAACTAAGGCCTACTCCTGGCTTAATCTAAGCCCTATCTGTGAAACTAGATCATTAGCTAAGGTTAACAAATGTGTAACGAATTTCAAAGTTATCCACTTAAAAAGAGCACACCATTTCAGAAAGGGTTATAAATGCTCAGTATGAATGTTTCTGATCTACTGCACGTGCACAAATTCAGCACTTCGTAACACATTTTCCCTGTGGGTTTGCTTCGTGCAGCTGTCATTGCAAAGGTTAATGACGTGTTGGTCGAACACATTTTCAGCACTGAATGAATGGAAAAGCAGGCATGAATGAAATACTGAGTAAGTAATTACAGTCGATTTTGTTACAACAAGCGAAAGCTTAGAAAACCATTTAGGTTCACATGGTGGCGTCACAGTGGACACACTCCACCCCCACTTCAATCCACACTGCACTGTAATTGATTGTTCATTAACACAGGACTGAGGGCAATATCAGCCTGTTTCCCACAATGACTACCAAAGGCTAAGTACACTAATTTTACCTGTCCCCATGGCGACCCTATACCCTTCTTCTCCAAATAATATGCTTGTGGTGTTATGTCCCAAACTTTCAGATCTCATATCTCCACTAATGAGCTCTGTTCAGTTGAGCTTGCATATGGCTTAGGTCCAATATTAATTTTAATAATGAATCACAATAATGTGAAACCATTTCTTCTCTATTACAGCACAATACAATAAAATCAAATGTTTTGTAGCCATTTACACATAATAATATGTAAGAATAATAAACACGTACATATATACAGACACTGGAAAAAAATATGATCAATAAGTTATGACAACATAATTATGTTTTTACATTACTTTAACTAATTTTCAACTCTTTTTTATGTTATACAAGATTCAACTAATTTTTTTTTCAGTTTGATGTAATTTAAGTTGAAATTACTTATATTTAAAAATTTAAGGCAGCACCTTTTTTACACACACACACACACACACACACACACACACAACCATTTAAAAGTTTTGGGTCAGTAGATTTCTATTTCAGTTAAATGCTGTTCTTTTGAACTTTCCATTCATCAAAGAATAAAAATAAAATGTATCAACACTTTCCACAAAAATTTAAAGCATGCAGCACAACTGTTTTCAACATTGATAATAACAAGAAATGTTTCTTAAGCACCAACTCAGCATATTAGAATGATTTCTGAAGGATCATGTGACACTGAAGACTGGAGTAATGATGCTGAAAATTCAGTTTTTCCATCCAATAAATAAATTGTAATAATATTTCACAATATTGTTGCTTTTACTGTATTTTTGATAAATGCAGACTTCATTATTATATTATATTATATTATAATATTCAAGTTTAATTATCACTTAAAATATGGACTACTACACCAAACTCAATATTTAAGTCATCCTAACTTATCCAAAGAGGAATCTTATAACTTTCCAATTATAACCCTAATAGTGCAGCCCTACCTCAATTGAGAATGTGGTGACTAATCAGCGAACAGGAAAGGCTATAGACATTTTGCACCACAGTAAGGGTGTAGCTGCCATCACCAGACAGCGATTTTGGAAAATCAAACAAATCTCAGTGTCTATCCTGAAAACACTGCACCTTTATACTGTCACATGTTCATCCATACTGTAGCAATCTGTCTCTCTATCAGCCTCTCTTCTCCCTCCCCTGCTCTCTGACTCCACCCTGCTGTGAATAAAAGGTGGTCGTCTGCAGACTGTTTCTTGTTTAAGTCCAGTTTGCATTGGTCAGTTGGTCAAGGTGTGTGTTTCAGGGTCTTTCTGATTGTTAGCCTGAGAATCCTTGAGATTATCTCCTTCTACGGCCGTTTAAAGGAAAGGTAAGAAAATACACTTAAATATATTCATCATTTCATTAGTCTGTAACTGCTTGTCTTGATTCTTATTGATGTACCCTGTGAAAACTAACGTGAAAACCTGAAAAAAAAAAAAAAAGATGATCAAATAGACAAGTAATGAAAAAGGAAATGGTTGTTTAATGAGTATAGATAACACAGGTAAATAGTTTCCCCCATATTTAGCACAATTCAGCTTCAGTGTTTGAGGTAGTGTGTGTTGAAAACCAAAATGAAACCTTATTAGAAGCTGCCCTACTGCATTGATTGTAACAGGCAAAGATGTGAATTTGTGTTTCATATTAGGATGTAAAACACTGTTTATCTTTGGGCTCTTATCTCATCTCTTATCTGACAAATGAAGCTGAGCAAACTCACTTTTAGCTTGTTTAATTATGTATTGGTGGTTTATAAAGTGTATAAACCACTTATAAATGTGTATACAGTGTACAGTTGTACTGTACAGTCGACTTGATAGCCATATTTTATTTTCTGTTCAAGTTTATTACAGAAATAGAAACATGTTGCTTTAACAAGTTCAGTGGGCAGTTTCTAGGATAATGTGTTAGCTCCCCCTCCTGGTGGCAGCCATGTGGTGTCTTTGCAAGTTTGCATGCATGTGTGATTGTGATAGTGTGTACCTGATAGTGGACTGTTAGTTTAACTCTCAGCTGGGAGAGGAATACAAAGAAGACATCCATTAGAGGCACAATGGGATGTGACTTGTGAAGGCCAGCCTCAGCCTGAACTAATACATTTCCAGAAATAAATTGTGTGATTGTCAATGTAACTGTTTCAGCATACAAGTGCTATTAGCAAAGTTCTATTAGTGAGACTTTTGAGGTTTAATAGGCAGATTAATGTGATATATGGCCATACGTACTTGGTCTATTTTTTGGTGTTAGAAATCTTTCTGATTTAATCGCTAAACGAATGTTAGTCTGGCATCTCTTCTCATTAGTAAACTGACCAATCAGAATGTAGGCCTATATTCAAATAACGAAACGTCGTTTTTATTCCAACCAAATGTGGCTGAAATTAAATTTGCCTCCTTACAAACTAATTGCAAAGTACTTGCTTGGATTTAGCTATTTACATCACTTCAAAAAATATTCTCCAATATTTTTTTTAAAATCCTGCTATTGCTAAATTTGCCTCTTTCTGCAAATATAACCAATCATTTTATAAAGACGAAATACTCCAAGGCATCCACGTGGTGAAAGTAAAAAACCTTTAATTAACTTTTTTTTACTTTCACCACGTGAGTGCCTTGGAGTCTTTATAGAGGACATGCATAGACGTCACTTTCCCGCCAGAACGTGCTCTCTCAGCTGGACTGAGTGGCAAAAAAACCTGCTGCATGACTTGATTTAACAGGGGAAACTGCGAATACGCGAGTAAAACAAACGATTACACTAAAGGTTGGGCTCGAAAGTGTTCCTTATGACAAGTCAAAGAAACCTAATCCATGGATATTGGCATGCATCCAGGAATCGTGTTTCCTGACATTTATATGTGCCTGATTTCGACGCCGGGGAAATACATAAAGCAAATCGGACTGTGAACGCTTTATATAAATACAATATAGGTAGGTGTAAATCGGAGCGATCACTTAATGTTATATATTTAGCCATATCTACAGCCCTAAAACTTGTATAGTTTTTTGTCAGTGTTTATTTAAAAACACCCAATTATGCTGAATATAAGATGGTAAATATTTAATTGATGAGATGTCAACACAATATATAACAGTACAATATATAGGGTAGGATTTTACCGCCAAATCCAACATTTTGACACAAAATGATAACTGCAAAACACGTTTCTTTGCCTGGAGTCCAGCTGTTTCTGTGAATTGCAGCGACCTATTTGCTTCTTTTTTTCTGTAGCTTTCAGCAGTCTGTAAAAATATGCCTCAGATTTCGTGTCAAAGCTATTTGTACAGTCAGTCGCAAAGCTCTTCCGTTTTGGATGTGTTTTGTGTATTTTTCGCGGCATTCACGCTGAAAACCATGCTGCCACTCAGTGGGCGTAACCGCAGTCATAACGGTCGACGGTGACGTCACGTGCATACCCTCTATTATTTTATTTTTACCTCCATTTTATCCAATGAGCACCACTGGCTATGTAAAGACACCCGTGTACACTCTCCCTCTTTTGCTGTTTTATAGACCTTATGCGCCAGAGAAACAAGTGCTGCCATCTTTATAATATTGTCTTTGAACTACTCCTGCTCCTTTGAACTACTACTACTGCTTTATGATGTCTTTTCTATGGCATCGCTGTCAAAGAATAATTAGCTGGTGAAGTGAATTTACTTGTTGTAGAGTTAATGAAAGTTATCATGAGCATTGTAATGTTTAAAGCAGATGTCCTAACAAATGTTAGTAGACCGGGAAGATTTTAAAACGAGCAGTTCATTCATAAATACATAAGATATCTGTGGAAATACAAACCGGAAGTCAAAAGACAACGAGCGCAGCGCTGAAAAGGGGCGGGGCTACATAAGGTTTATAACCAATCGTTGTCAGAGGTAAGCATTCAAGCCAATCAGCTTTCAGTATCGCTTTAGTGTGTCATCAAACCTGCTTGTGGGACAACAGTGGCACATTCAAGCTCAAACCGTCAGAGATTGTATATTATAGGGAAATGGGAGGGTTCTGTATCTCTTACCATTGGAGAAAGCGTAACGGCTAACTTAAGATACACTTTCTCTTGTTTGGTGGGCGTGTCAAAAATGTCAGCCCAATCAGCATCAATATGTATATAAACCACGTGAGATTAAAGAGACAGCTCACACAATGGGTCCAATTAAAGTCGTTTACAAATGTATTCTCTTTTATTCTGGATGGTAAGGGCAGAGACTGTAACATCAAGCGTATTTTGCAGTATTAAACACATATTTATACTGATTTCATTAGGCTCTGAAAATTCTTCAAAAAGAACACAAAGAATGGCCTTCTCAGCTGCCATAGTTGCAACTCTTGCGTCATCAGAACAGGGTGTTCAACGCACCACCGTTTCTGTTTAAAAAACGTTTTGCAACGTTTTGTCAGGGTTGAACGCAGCCCAGGTGAAAAGAAACTTTCAAATGTATCTAAGATATCGATACAATCCAGATTAATGAAGGATCTCATAACAAGCGAAACTGAAAGACAGAGACATAAATTAATTATTTGGATGATAGATGCAATGGAGCTCTCCATTCAATTACAAATCTTTATAACAATCATAGTATATGTATATGGAATACGGAACGGAGTGATTTGTTCCATTTATTTACTATATTGACAAGTGTTGCTTTGGTGATTGGAGAGATTATAACGCCTCATTAATTATATTGAAATTTTTAATGTGTCTGGCGAGTATTTTTATTTTCAGTAAATAGATAAAACAGAACTAAATATAGGCTACGAGATAGATAGATACATTCTTTCCTACAGACTTCTTCTCTCTCCCCACACATGCACTTTGAGGCTAGCAGACCCTTGCCGTGTTTCTCACTCTTATTAACGCTCAGCTGTTAAAATGCTTCTAAGTAACCCAACAGATGCTCAGAGAGAATGAGGACCTTGTTGTACCTCAAAAAGGCCTGTTTTTGTTCAACAGCTGGGCTGGGAGCTGTGAATCCCAATGCACAATATAGTCCATCTGCTACATCATACAACAGATAAAAGAAGACATTGAGTGTTACATCACAAGGTCATATTCTGTAGGTTGACTGGCATATGAATTCTTTGAGCACCCTTTGATTGGTCTGCTACAACACGGGCATGTTAATACAGCCACTCTGTCTGGTTTTTCCTAGAATTCAGTTGTTTCTGAACCAGGTAATTCAACATGGAAATTGAAAATTAATTAACTCAAATATACAGTTTAGCTACAGTACTTATTCCACAGTCTTATTCTCAGATATTAAAATAAACTTAAATCAATATTTCATGTTTGAACATTTCTATTGAAGAAAAATCAAAATATAGTAGATGTTAACAAACTAGTTCAAATCAGTCTGGAATATAATGTCTTACTGGATTACAGCCTCTTAAAGTCCTCCCTTGGTTTGCAGTTAGAATCAGCCCCTCCTTTTCCCCCATAGAGAGCCAGAATAAAAGTGTTGTCACTGATGATTTATGTGTTTCTTTGTGAATGCACTGCTCTGTAAAGATGGGGGAAAAAGGGTGTGAGAGACTGAATGAAATAAAAAACAGAAGTAAAGAATGAGGGACTAGGCAGACAAGAGCAAGGAAGGGATTTCTGTAAACACTTTTGGCCATCTGTGTCTCAGTGAGAGGCCGAATGTATTTAACTAGACTTATTTGCTGAGGTGTTCATACGTTCAGTTACTAAAGCAATGAGATTCTTGAAGAACATTTCACAAATAGCATGGAGAACTCTCAGTTTTACTAGGGTCAGAGGTCATGTTTAAGTGTCTAGGCTAAATTTAGGCACCTGAGATCTAAAGTTTAAAAATGGTATGAAAAGACTGCATAATTATGGAAGGCGATGTTTACATTGAAATTTAATACACACTATTGTTAAAAATGTTACAATGTTTTGAATGTTTTTATATGAAGTCTCTTACACTCACAAAGGCTGCATTTATTTGATCAAAAATACAGTAAAAACAGTAATATTGTAAAATATTACAATTTAAAATAACTGTTTTGTTTCATTAATACAGTTTTTTTTTTTTTTTTTTTTTATTTACCCTGAAAGAATGGAAGTGGCATGTGACAACATGCCCCATAGGTGGGGCATGTTGTAACATGAACATATGACAGCTTAAAATGCTATCTGATGTAATCAAAAAAATATACAAGACAAACTAAAATATTTTGTCAATAAATTATAATTATTAACTTTTTCATATAAATAATGGCATTTTTTAATAATTAAAATGAGTTTGAGAACGAACACACTGCAAAACACAGCTATACAGCATAGCTCAAACGTAATAATAATTAATAATTTCTGAACATTGACTCCCAGTCTTTATTCACCTCTTTCTCATGGTTTCTCAATAGAATTCATAATGTGAATTATATCGCTAACATCATAGAATAGCAGAGTTCTAATTGCGTGGCACATTGGCTACGTTTACATGCACCCAAATAATCCATTTGTAATCAGATTGATGGTTCAATCGGATTGAAAAACATTAATGTAAACACCTTAATCGATCTGATTGAGCTCGATCCGAATGAAATTTCGATCGGATTGGAAGGGGTGGTTTATTCCTTTTCTAATCCGATCCGACAGCAAAAAATTACCATGTAAACGCTTGAATCCGACTACTTTCTCAATCGTATTCAGAAGTCTCTGGGGCACATGCACAGTGCGATGTTGACAGGCATTACGCAGTGCGCAAATTCACGTTCACGTCTTTAGTTGTAAAGATGTATGCCAACAGGCAGTGGCGTAGCTGTATCCCATCGTCATAAAATCTTTCTGTTTTAAAACAAGAAGGGGAGCCAATGGATATCACACAAGAAGCAACGTGGAAACTTTGTGCAAGAGTTATGCCGGTGAAAAAGTCTCAGCCTTGGTCTGTATTCACTACAGAAATTGAACGTAAAAAGTGACGGAGCTGTCTGACGCTGCATTAATGGAGCATATTCTCTCACAGACGAATTTCAACATAATCTGATAACGCCGGTATAACTGTCTTAATTTATTTCATTATTTCTCTTGTGGCTGTACATACAGGCTAGTGAAACAAATGAGAATAATAGTATATCGTGTTAAACAGGTTGTTTTTTTAAGGTCGGTGCTGCTTGAAGTAAAGCTGCGCTTAATTTTCATTGATGACTGCGGTTTTAGGAAATATTATAGCCTACACTCTTAATAATTTTAATTATGGGCCTATAATTTGCAAAGGTTTTCATCGGAATGTATATAAAACATATAAATGGATATTTGAATCAGATTACAATGTTTAGAGTACATGTAAACAGATCTGCAATCGGATTCAATTCATTCAGATTGACGAAAATTGGTGCATGTAAACGTAGCCAGTGTAACGCAGTGTTACCCCACCTGCGCAACTGAGATTTAAACCCGGCTATTGTCTTCTGCTGGTTAGATAAGCATTAAAGAACTATCTAAACCATTAAATAACAGATTGGAGATTAAAATAATAGCAGATTTGTCTCATTTTATATAAACACTAAAAACTGAGATAAAATTTTACTTTTGCTATGGTTAAATAAATGTTCCGTGATATCTTCTAAAGATTTTTGCATTTTGGCCCATTTTTTTCTCTATATAGTGTTGATATGGCATCTAGTAAATACAAGTTTTTTCATGCTGGCATGTGTGGAAACTTTTAAACCATGTGTGTTACAACTAGCCCACGTTAGATTGTGCTCTGCTCACCCCTAAATGTCTTTATAAACTAACTTTTGATCAATTTAATGTGCCCTGGCTGAATAAAAATATAAAAAAAATAAATAAAAAAAAATCACACTAAACCCTAAAACCTTTAAACGGCAGTGTATTGAAAAATCAAGAGTAATGATATTCACAGATTATATGCCATAAGTGAATTAAATTAGCCTGAAATGGAAGTTGCAATAATTTCTTCCCTATTGTTTTCTTGAACAAGAAAAATGTAGGGCAGGGCTTGATTTTGTCCATTGGGAATTGAATAGATGGTTGTGGTTTGCTTTTGCTGTGATATCCATGTTGTCCTGTTCTTGTGCCAGTAAACACGTCATCATCGAAGAGAAGAGATGTTGTTGCAAGAGAAGGGGAAGTGATTTTGATTAAAGTTTAGGAGGGCATGAATACATTTTAAAATTCTAATTAAAATTATTGATGTGCATGGATAAATCATTTATTTTTTAAGTTTTTAAGTTGTTTATCATTTTAAGTTATCACTGAAATATCTAATATTACCTTTTGCTGATAATTTTATATATAAATGGACATTGACATATACATCTTTAAAATTCCTGTGAATTTATGATTATGTGTCAAAGTGGTTTCAGGACACTGGCATGTTAATTTACCTTTTACAATTTATGTTTATACCATCAAAAACAAAAATCACATCTCTTATCTTTTAACTTATTGGCAGGATTGGGGCCATAGTGTAAATAGAAATTGTTTATTTCTTTGTAATTATGTTTTCCTATATAATCATGACAATGTTGTTATAATGATCTCTGGTAGAGTGTATATTGTTATAGTCAATGCAGTGATACCTAACTAATCACATTGCTAATGTTAGTGCTTACGTTAATAAGTGCCTTTCCTCCTTGTAACATTGTACTTGTTTACTTAATTGCTCTGCTTTTAGTGGGTAAATGGGACTCTGTTTCTGACCTTTGTAAAAAATAGTCCATGGAAAGAAGGAGGGAAAAGAGTCCAGCTGAAAAGGTTGAAAGGTCTACATCAGTAATTCAGTGTCTGCAGCTGTAGACTTTGCTCTATTCTTTTTCATCAGCTGAGCTTACATTCCTGTTTATTTTTTCTTCTCTTCTGCACTCTTTCTCTCTTTCACTTGGACATGGAAAAGTATGTTAGTTACAGTAGTGTTTCAGATAATTCTTATGCAGTTGGCATGATCACTGGAATTAATTCCTCATCACAAAATGGCATCCCTGCACCCTGAAATACACATTCATAATTTCACATAATGCAAATACACATTTCAGAGTGTGATTTGATTATTATGCTCTAAACTATGTTGTAGCCAAAAATAAATTTGCTTGATTGGATGAAATTATATATCTTATTCCAAACCATTTGATAAACACTGTCAAATCTTCTGATAACATACATTACCTTTAATTAATGATTTAATTGCACATCTAAATGTTAATGGTTTTCAAATTACTTTTGTACTGGATGTTATTATCATCATTTCATGATGCTAAAACAACTGAAAAATGATAGTGTATGGCGCATTCTAATTGGTCTTTAGGTCTTTGGCCAAAAACTATATCTCTCTCAAAGAGCAGAAAACCTAGAGGGCCTGTGGCATATCTGTGTGATTCTCAGCAGCCTGAGAAAAAGCCAAAGGTCAACTCTGTCTCTCCCATCATCTTGATACAATCTTTGTTTCATTCACATTTAAGTTGTTATTGTTTTTCGATAAAAATTGAAGCATCAAAGTAATTTTATTTGGTTAAGTAAAATGATTTGGTCATTTAACAAGAGACAAGTAAAAACATAAAGAAAAATGTGAAAATGTAAAGCACATACATGAACATCCACTGTTTACTGTCTGGGATTCCTGCAGTGTGAAAGGTGAATTGCTGGAAATTTCTTTGTAGTTACTGAGAACTTCCCTAGAGATTCTTAGAAGTGAGAAATTCCATTAAAGGGTTTGCTTCCTGTCCTTTGCTTTTACAGTTTAAAAGTCAGCTTTATGGTCACGTTTAAGAGTATAGGCTAAATTTAGATGCCTAAGAATGTCATGTTATCTAATCTCAAATCAAGTTAGAAGAAGGTTTGAAGAGATTGTATAATTATGGAGGGTGATGTTAACATTGATATTGATTATTATATTATTAATTATATATGCTACCTTTCAAAAGTTTGGGGTTGGTAAGATTTTTAATGATTTTGAAAGAAGCCTCTTATGTTCTCAGACATTTTCTCTTAACATTTTAAACTAAACGGTCTTTTGTTTTTAGCTGAAACAATATGAAATTGTTTTATAAAGAATATAAAAAACCTACTGTGTTTAGACAACTGTTTGCTGCAGAGATTATAAAATGAGTTGATACTGTTATTACATTATTAGGTACCTGATACTAGTTTATGGTTATTTCATTTTAATTCATTACTTATTTTTTTATTAATTGTTGATGGTTAGAAGTACATTTATTAATTATAGAGATACATTTATTAATTATTTAAATTTGAATTTATTAATTGATTACCTTACTAATGATTGATTAGTAGACTGATAATTCTTTTTTTTTTTTTCTTCTCCACAGGCCATGGCCATGGCTGCTTTCCTAGTAGTTTTTGTGCAATTGGCTCTACTGCCATCAGCTTTTGGGGGTGCATATTATGGACACAAGCCACATCCTCAACAGCACCAACCTTTACCACAGATGCCTCACATGGGCATGGGAAAGGATATGCCACACATGCCATATCCACACTACAGAAAAGACTTACCAATGCACCTAAACAAAGGCAAAGATACCAAAGCTATGAACAAAGGTATGAACAATTAGCTCTCTAAGCACCTATGGTCATATGTATATGGTATCCATGGTATACATTATTAGTGTTTGTTTGTTTGTTTGTTCTTATTTCATATACTTGTGGTGACGTACATTCTTATGGTCACTGTTACCTAAACTTGTCCCTACTTTTCTCTTACAAAGGTGAAACCATACCCAGAGGTGAGCAGGGTGTTCAGGGAGAGACTGGACCTCAAGGGCCCCCTGGTCCACCTGGGCCCCAAGGTCCTCCTGGGCCTCAAGGTAATGGTATGCAAGGCCCTCCTGGAAAGCCAGGACCTCCTGGTCCTTCAGGATTCCCTGGAGTTGGTAAGCCAGGAATGCCAGGTATGCCTGGGAAGTCAGGAGGTATTGGGCAGCCTGGACAGCAAGGTGAACAGGGACCCAGAGGTGAAGAGGGACAACCAGGCATGACTGGGCCACCCGGCCCTCCTGGGCCCCCAGGACTGCCAGGAATAGGAAAGCCTGGTGGACAAGGATTACCAGGACAGCCAGGGGGTAAAGGAGATCCAGGACATAAAGGTTTTCCTGGTCTCCCAGGTTTACCTGGGCCTAAAGGAGACAGAGGAATTGGACAACCAGGCCCACTAGGGCCCAAAGGGCCAGCTGGGCCACCTGGGCTCCCAGGGCAGGCAGGATTACCTGGTGTGGGTAAGCCTGGTCTTCCTGGTGTACAAGGTCCACCTGGTGTGCCAGGGAAACCTGGACAGCCTGGGGAGCCAGGTCCAGAGGGTCCACCTGGTGGACAGGGCCTACAAGGACCACAAGGGGCCCCTGGTATTGGAAGTCCAGGAGAAAATGGATTACCAGGCCAGCCAGGGGCACCTGGCCACAAAGGATTACAAGGACCACCAGGGTTACCTGGGAAACCTGGATTACCTGGATTTGGAAAACCTGGATACCCTGGCCCAAAGGGTGACAAAGGGATGGGAGGGCTTCCTGGTGCTCAAGGACCAAAAGGAGACAAAGGTTATGGTGGTCAACCAGGCATGACGGGTCCACCTGGTCAAACTGGTCCTCCAGGCCCTCCTGGACCAATGGGGGCACCAGGTGGAATTGGTTCCCCAGGGCTAAAAGGAGAAGGAGGTACAGAAGGAGCCAAGGGAGATCCGGGGCCTATGGGGCAACCAGGTCCTCCAGGATTTCCTGGCCAACCGGGCCTCCAAGGTCAAGATGGAGAACCTGGGCCAAGAGGACCACCAGGACCCATAGGTCCCAAAGGAGAAGCAGGAATCAATGGTCTACCTGGTTCCCCAGGTCCATCTGGCCTGCCTGGTCTTAAAGGAGAACTTGGTCAGCCCGGCCCAGAAGGACCACAGGGTCCTAAAGGCATTCCAGGACTTGCAGGGCCAGGAGGACCAATTGGGCCTTCTGGACTTCCCGGGCCAAAAGGAGAAGTTGGTCCACCGGGTCAAGCTGGCCCACCTGGTGAAGGGAGCCCCGGAATCCCTGGTCCTGTTGGTCCTGCAGGTCCACCTGGCCCAAATGGAAATCCAGGTCAGCCAGGAATCCCAGGTCCACCGGGACCTCCTGGACCCCCAGGCCCCCCTCCTTCCCCTGACCTGATGGGTGTTCTTCCTGAGATGGGCCCTGCCCTTGATGGTATGAAACCTGGTGGGTACAAGAAAGGGAAGTATACTGGTGGGGGTGATATGATGGGTGCCAATGGTCTGGAGATGCCTGCTTTCACTGCCCAGCTGACCACACCATTCCCTCCAGTTGGCACGCCAATAGTGCTTGACAAACTACTATATAATGGGCGTCAAAATTACAACCCTCAGACCGGTGTGTTCACCTGTGACCTCCCAGGCATCTACTACTTTGCCTATCATGTGCACTGCAAGGGTGCCAATGTATGGGTTGGGCTCTACAGGAATGGGGAGCCACTTATGTATACATATGATGAATACAAGAAGGGATTTCTGGATCAAGCATCTGGGAGTGCTGTGATTCCTTTACAACCAGGAGACACAGTTTATTTACAGTTACCATCTGACCAGGCAGCTGGATTTTATGCAGGACAGTATGTCCATTCCTCCTTCTCTGGCTTTTTACTGTACCCAATGTAGATCACAAGAATAAGTGAGAGAATTTGAAGGAGAGAGGGAAGAAAGAACTGACATTAAAATGTTTGACTTAAAAATGTCAGTATTTTTAGGTACATTCTCACAGGGAATAAAGAAGACTCAGAAACAGCCCTTTTAAACTCAACCCAACAATATCAATCTACAGACTGTATGAGTATATGCAATGTTAAATTACAGAGTACTGTGTCTATAAAGATACAGCCTGCACAAAGACTCTCACAGATTGTAATAAGAAACTTTAATTCAACACCACATTTAAACAGATTTTTGAAAAGATTGTTTTTTTTTTTTTTTTGTAATGTATTTATGTATTTGTTTAATTGATGGTATCCAACATGAGTATACATGCTTTAAAATGTTTAGAACACTATTTTTATGTCATTGTGACATTTGCATGATAAGTAATGTATTCACTTTAAATGAGATGAGAAGCCATTCAATTTTTCAAAAATATCACATCATATTTGTCTTTCTTCATCAATGATTTAAAAAAAACGTTAAAGTTTTTGCACACTTCTAATATTGTAATACATGTGCTGTGTGAACTGCAACCAAATTACAAATTTGTTTGAATGAATGTGTGTGTGTGTGTGTGTGTGTGTACGAGAGATAATGTGTGCTAGATTTTATTCTATCCCCCCCTCCCAAAAAAGATTATTTTTAAACTATAAATACTAACTTGTCTGAAAACCACTTCTGTTCCCATAGTGAACTGTCATAAAAATGACAGTTTTTCTCACAATAATTTAAGTCTCACTATCATGAATCATATTTCATATCACTTTTGTTTTCACTCAACTCTGAATTCATCTGCTGGCTTTTCACCTGAAATTTACCTGTTTTTTTTTCTTTTGACTACTGATTGTGTAATAACCTTTTGTTTTTATATGTTGGTCACTTCAAACAACGGTGCTAAAATTGTCGAATCCAATGACCCCCTCCCCTCACTTTGTTGGTGACTTTTTCTTTGAATTTTTTAATAAAGGTGATTTACATCCATAATTGTATGTTAATCAATTTACTGTAGGCCTACCAGATATGTAATAATATATCTCTACTAAAAACCATCACCTGATTATGATCATGTCGGGAATTCGCTAACCGTGCCATATAAGAAAAGATACTTTAAACTAAAATATCTTAAATTTAAAAGTATTAAATTTAGTATCAATTTTACAAAATACACTATAAAGATTATAGTTCCAATGTGATGTGTTTATAATTTACACAAAAATGGCACAGTTGGGCTACTATAATGATTGTCAATAATACTATTCAATCTAATAATTATTAACGCAGTAGCCTATTCTATAGAAAACAATTGTGCCAACTTGGTCTTTGTCATGAGTGTCATCAAAAAGATACAAAGATTGTAAAATATTCTTAAATGATGTAGGCTAAAGGAGATCCCAAATTAAATGATTAATTTACGTAACTATTCGTGAATGACTAACCCAATGAAATGGCTAAATGATGTTTGTGCAAATAAATAAATAAATAACGATTCTGGTTATGGCCAAAGCTTGGCTCATGTCAAGCTTGGATCATTTTATCATTCTCACGTTCCATGAAAACCTCCCTGGACATATCTAGTCACATGACCTAATTCTTATTCATTAGCTCAGTCTCCGGCATAATAGTAGCATGCCAGCTGTTACTTCCTCTTTCTTTAGGAAATCAGAATGGACATAAAAGCCACTAATTAATATTCATGAGCCAAGCAACCGCATCCTGCTCAGTACTCGGTGATGCTGAGGATGCGCAGACCGTGATGCTGCGCTGTCAAATCACATCGCACGGAGGGGCGGAGAGATTATTTTCTGCCCTGTTTGTGCGCATGAGCAACATATTGTTGCCTTCATTGATAAAAATCCTTTGTGTTAACATTTTTCTCATCTAATCCTGTCACTGTTGCTTTCTGCTGCATTTCATCAATCCTTACGGTAAGTTATCTTACTAAATGGCGCATCACATGAAATAACCGCTTTCTATTTACACTGATCCGTATTTCAGTTGAAACGGTCAATTTATCCTGCATTCGGAAGACGGTCGGCAAGATGTGCCTATATATTCTTTAATAGATCAGTTATTTCATGCCTTTATTTAAGTTCTGTACCAAATAGACATATATTTGTATAGCCTATAGTGAAATTCATAAATGTAGCTTATATGCTATAGGGTTAATGTAGTTTTTTGTTGTTGTTTTTTTTTTTATTAGTTTTTTTCAAGTGCTGGGGTGCTTTAATGTAATGTTGAGATATTACAGGACTAGCTATGCCGTCTATACAGGCCCCTAAATGTTAATGCAATATTGTCCTTTTCAGTTAGCTATTATTTGTCTTGATATATTACATTCTGAACACTACAGTTTTAGCATTTTGGGATATTTCTATTTTAATTCAAAGATGCTCTGTCTGTATAATAATCGCAAATTGCTAAACTGTAATGTCATGTATTGAGGCCTGTGAATAACATATTTGCACGGTGTTACAGACATCTTAAAATTGACAATGGCATCACGTGCTGGCCCAAGAGCTGCAGGGACTGACGGGAGTGATTTTAAACACAGAGAGAAAGTGGCATCTCACTATCAGATGAGGTAACTATAACTCTCAAACTGTCACAGAAATATAACAATTACCAATAAAGTTGTATATATCAGAATATGTATTTGAATTTTGAAAATGTCTTTCAGTGCTTCATTGAAATCAGAGATAAAGAAGCTCACCGTAGTGCATTTCTTCATATGGATACTGGTGGCAGCTCAGGTGGCTGTTAGTCACCTCAATCTGGTGTCACATGACTTGGTGGCCATGCCCTATCAGTGGGAGTATCCCTATCTTTTGAGTCTCCTGCCCTCGTTTATTGGAGCCCTGGCCATGCCGAAGAACAACATCAGCTACCTGGTGATCTCCATGATCAGTGCTGGTTTGTTCTCTGTGGCACCCTTGATTTTTGGTGCAATGGAAATGTTTCCACTGGCCCAGCAGCTGTACCGACACGGGAAGGCCTACCGGTTTATATTTGGCTTCTCGGCAGTCTCTGTGATGTATCTACTCATGGTGATTGCTGTTCAGGTGCATGCATGGCAAATCTACTACAGCAAGAAGCTTCTAGATGCCTGGTTCAACTCAACACAAGAGAAGAAGAAGAAATAAAAACAATATTGCGCTTTAATTTATCCACAGTCTTTTCTGTCAGTTGTTACTGTACAATGCATGCAAATATTTTTAATGTTTAATATATGTATATATATATTTGTAAGCCAACAAAGCTTACTTATATTATCTGCATTTTACATTTATTCACATATATTTACATTATATTTACTTTGCAATATAAATGTTGTTATAACATGTTATTTAAAACCTAGAATTCTGTTTGATTAAAAATTGTTTATTTAGGAGGTCTAGATCTATGTCCAAGAATACAGAGCAATTCACATCATTTTTTAATACTTTATAAATAAAATATTTCTTTAAAGATTTCATTGTAATGTATTTATTACTGATGTTTTCTTTTTAATTTAACAATGTCTAACATAGAATATAGTCATATCACATCATAAAAGTCAACTGTGTGACTTAAATAAGGCATCTATTACTGCCAGTATTAAATAATATAAATCAGTTCAACTCAGTTTTATTTAGGCTATTTAAATGAACAGATACATTTAATATAAAATATATGTATATTATTTTGGGTTTAGTAACAAAATTCAGACGCCATATAGGCCACCTCATCAGTAGGCCTTGTAATTAAATTTACAAGGCAGTAGTGACCAGTGTGCGGATAGTGCGCATGCGCGTTTGTGGTTTTGCCACGTACAGGTCGCTGTGAGGCGTTTCCGATTAGTCAGTCAGACGTCGTTCAGCTGAAGTCCGGGACACACAGGCTGGTGCTGGGATTGATACGTTCAAACAACCAGGTAGAGACGTGGGGCTTTTCGTACAAATATGTACATACGTTTATATGGTCACTTTACAGGTTTTTAGGGCACTTCTGGAAAATAACCATTAGCAGTTAGCCGGTTGTCAAGTAAACTAGCATTAGCATAGCTTAGCCTGTGTGAAACTAGGGCAAGCTAAAAAAAACAGAGACATTTTGTCTAAAAAGCTGTGTTTTTAAACCACAGCATGTGGTAGTTAAATAGTAGTATTTAAAACACATGAATAATTGTTGTAATCATTCATTTGAGGTTTGTTTACAGTGTTTTATCCTTTTTACGCCGGGAGAATAGTCACGCTCAGACCTTTATTTGGCAGGAAGTTGCTGCATCATCAGGTGAATGAGGCCTGATGAGATGTTTTAAATGGATCATTCTTTAGCAAGACATTTAAACGTCATGCTGGTGCGATGAAGAAAAATGGCCTGATGTGTGGTGTGGCCCAAAAACAACATCATCCTCTCGTCTAAACGATCTTCAGTTAGCTTAGATAACGTAGCTGATGCTCTGTTGTTATTGGAAACTGTCATCTGCCCTATTTAACATGTCCAACCAAAGAAACCCTTCATATGCATGACAAATTCATACAAAAAGTAATGTAACATCTAAGTAAATCTGCATTTGATTGACAGTTTACCATTTGGATTTTGTCATTTTCTTTATCTAGCGGGCAAGAATTGGCAGTGTTTCAATCATGATTGTTGCTGAATTCCATACGAGTTTAATACAGGTCTACCTACATGCTGAATGGTAGCTAAACTAATCAGAGTAAGATAGTTAAAATTGTCCTTGATTGATCGCATTCACTCAAATCGTTTGTATTGTGATCTAAATCCCAAAATGTGTCTCCCTATCATTTTGTCTGAGGCCAAAGTCTGTACTGGGAAAGATTGTACAACATCTAACGTTACATGTGCCAAATCATCTTACATCTCATGACCCTTAGACTTTTTTGAAGTTATAGTACGTCCCAGTAATGTACAGTAGCACTTGTTCAGATAAACCCTCATAGATGAGTCATAAGAGTATGTTTGAGTAAGACATAAGTGACGTTTTTTATATCCATAACAAAGCAGGAAAGTTAGTAGTGTGTGAAGACACTCATTGAGTTACAACTATCACATTTCATAGTTAACTGTTGTGTTGCGAGTGGAATTCTGTTCTCCTGATAGAAGAACACGATGATTGTGTCTTCATAGATCGTGTCAGAGGTTTTACTCTGGGCTATTGTAAGTCTTTATGCATACATTTAATGTAGTTCTCTCTGCTGCAGCTCTGATAGTGTGTTTGGTTTCAATTCAGTCTGTTGTTGTACTATCAGATGACGTCTGATGTGCATGTGATGCATTAGTGATAAATGGCCTGCTTCTTTAATAAACTGCTTAACTGCACAAGTAATAGTGCAGTAATAGTAAGAGTGCTATAATGGCTGGCGTAAGTGGCCATTTTGACAATTGGACAGATCCATATTTTTAAATATATATATAAATTTTAAAATGCAGTATTTACATTAAAAACGTTTTTCCAGCAGTATGAATGGCCAGCTGGACCTGAGTGGAAAGCTGATCATTAAAGCTCAGTTGGGGGATGATATTCGTCGTATCCCCATCCACAATGAAGACATCACCTACGATGAGCTCCTGCTGATGATGCAGCGAGTCTTTCGTGGGCAGCTACAGAGCAGCGATGAAGTTGCCATCAAATATAAGGATGAAGGTCAGTCACCATGAAATCAAAAATGATGATTCTTATTTTTATTATAAATGATTTTCTGTGCACATCCTGATTTTTATTTTTTATTTTTTTTTTTTATTCATATGCCCTTGTAATCTTTAATCAAAAACATTAACTAGGGACTAAATATCCTCCAAAACTGACTGCAAACTGGCATTTAAATCTGCCTCCATTTTGTTAGCAATGCCCAACTACCTACAATCCAATCAAAATCCCGCCCTACATTTTTCTCGTTCTAGAAGCCATTTCACTCAGATATACGTCACAATTGAGAGAAAAAACACTGTCACAGCTTCCATATCATGCCTTTTTTAAGCTTCAAAACATGCACATATCATAAATCTAACCATTTAAAGAGAAATTATAGTAACTGGACACTATGTATATTTATCCATTTGCTTAAGTCATGTTGTATAATACTATAAGATAAATAAACCTATAGATGTTCTTAATCAAATCTCTCAGTATTTTTGCACTATAGACTTTGGTCTAGATCTCAAACTCTGTGATGTTTTCATATGTGGTACAATTTTATATGAAGTACTGCATTTATTTTTTGGTATCTTTTGTATCATTGGTTTGTCTGTTCTCTTCCAGATGATGACCTTATCACCATCTTCGACAGTTCTGATTTGTCTTTTGCGATCCAGTGCAGTAGAATATTGAAGCTTACTCTTTTTGGTAAGAAACTAGCAATGTTTAGGGTTTATTGCTCAACTTGACATTAAAGGAATATTCTAGAATGAATGAAAAACATTTACAGTTACACACTTACAGTGGAAGCCTAGGGTGTCAGTATGAAACTGACTGGTGACTGGTGAAATCATTTCTTTTTTTGTGCTATAAAAGCTGAAATGTGAGGCTTGTATTTTTGTTTAATCTTCCAGCCCACCTGACTGCTAGGCTTCCATTGTAAGTTTATATCTGTAAATGTGTTATTTTACAAACTGAGGGGCAAGTTATATTCTTATAACGACAACAGGCCACAGATGCAGGCACAACAACTCTGTTCTCATCAGTGCTAATCATGCACAGAGTTAAGGTCAGTGAGCGTATGTAGGTTTATCTTACCTGCAGGAAGATCATATTCCAAAAACGCTCCAGTGGCCATGGTGTCCCTTGACAGAATAGGTGTACAACACTATTAAGTACCAAGTAGCTCATATGCAGCCCATAGTTGTTTTTATGCTTTTTGGATGGTATTTTACATACAAAAAAAAGAAGCATATCAAGTTAAAGCTTCTCAATTCCACATTCTGTCTTTGTGACCCAGAAAACGGTTTTATACTGAGCTGTAACCTTTAGTTTAAAATGGACTCTCTGTTAAGCACATAATCCCACATCGGCATGGATGGTGTAATATTGCGGAGTTAAGCTCTTTTAATCTTAAAAATGCTGAACTTGGTAGTATTTCATCCAACCAGGAGATGTCGTTTTTTTTCTCTTCGAACGATAGCACAGCTGGAACTTTTCTTGTCCAGCAGAGGGCGCAATAGAACAAGATTTGAACTGATAATGAATCTGTGTGTCTGACCATTTAATGTTATCAGTAAGGTGTTAAATTGAGATTTTGGACACAATGGAACCTTAAAATTTGATGGTAACCACTTTAAGTGTGACTTGAGTGTCCAAATACTTGTTGTACACTGAGATGGTTTAACACATGTAAATTAATAAAATCCTAAAACATCATGAGTATTTTTTATAAAGAAGATACATTTTTCTAGTTATACCAAGCTCTAAAATATTTTCAGTTAGAAATTGTGAGTTAAAAATGATTTTAAAAATCCACATCTAGTATATCATGAATGTCTGGAACAGTCATGTAAATTGATTTGTTAAAAAGAGTGGAAGCCCTAAAGCTAACAAACTTCTCTATACATGTCATCAGTATAAAGGGTCAGGGCCATTTTATAGGCTCTAAACCTGCTCTCAATTTCATGAGCTGTGCTGAAAAGCAACTCTCTTTTTTTTTTTCTTTTTTTTTCTTCTTTTTTTTAAACTGGTCGGTGGCACAAACAAATATTCTTAAGAGAGGAAAATCAGACCCGGTTACTTGCCCAATTAAATGACGTCATTCTCTCTCTGTTCTAGTGTTGTTTGGCTCACACAGGTACATCTGCACTGCAGTTTCAGTGCCAGTTCTCAGCATGTGCCGACTATTCCTCAAATGTGTCATCATAAACACTGCCGAAGCCAAGCTGTAGATTTGGGCTGCTTGATTCATGCACTATTTTACACTGATTTATTTGGCATGTCTAGCCAAAATCAAAGGTTGCAATCTGTGTGGGTGTAACAAAAGCCAGTATTTATGCTCTTATTGTAGACAATGTGATCTGAAAGAACTGATTTAAGTACCAACTCATAATATATGCTTCTCTTCCTAACGAAAATAAAAATTAATAACTTTGGTCAAGTCTGCACTGGGCACTATCCAAAGCCTCTGTGCCCCAGCCAGATGAAGTCATGTCTTGACCTTATTTGCAAATGTAGCCCTGCCCTTTGTTGGATGGTTGAACTAGTTAAAGAGAATTTTGGGAAGATTTTAAGAGTTCGAATGTGCTGGTTCATGGTTGCATAATGTCACGTGTGTGTATGCATCCCAAACGTGTGACTGGCGCCCCGGGGCTGAGTTGGACTTCTGCTAGAGCTCGTGTGATCTCTGAAGAGTCTGAAACAGTTCAAGCGGCAGCCGGTCTCACACATATGGATTCAAGAAAAAGCATTTCAGGCTCACACACAACGCCAAAACTCTGGATTACCTCATCATATAGACATAGTCTGGCTATCTAAATGATCTAATTTTGTTGATCGCTTGTTGACATCCTTACCAGACGAAATTGGATGAGTTTCCAGTGTGAAGTAATTTTGTCTGTCCTCACTGAAAGCAAAGAGCTGCATGAAATGATATCACAGCAAATCAGAACATTTTTGATGTTTAATATGTTAGGAAAGGATTTTGGATAAAGGAAAGACATGACAAAAATAGAAATGTCGATGAAATGTCTGGAAGCTGGTTAAAATGCAAATTAACATGGATTAGAACAATTGTTTTATGTGAATAGTTAGAACAAAGTGTTAGACAGTGCTGTCAAAAATAATGCTTGTTTTTTTTGTTTTTTTTTTTTACAGTGAATGGGCAGCCTCGGCCACTGGAGTCATCTCAGGTGAAGCACCTGCGTAGAGAACTGATCCATTTGAGGAATAAAGTCAACAGCCTGCTGGACAGCCTGGAGCCCCCCTCAGAGTCTGTCCCAGAGAGCACCAACCCAGAAACCGGTATGTACATGAACTCTCCCGGAGTGATTCTCTTGTTCTTCAGATCCAATACTGTAACTAAAGCATTTGAAGCATGTAAAATCACTCTAGAAGCTAACTTAGATTATATAAGTTGGACAACATAAAGGGTTAGTTCAGTGAAACATTATTTACACACCCTCGTGTCATTCCCAACCCATAAGACTTTATTACTACCTTGGAATAAATCCAAAAAGCAACTCAAAATAGCCTGTGTATCTCATTCCAAGTCGTCTTAAACCAAATGAGATTTTTAAGTAAAGGCATTTTAAGGTGAAGTGTGCAAATTATATCTTGATATGATGCATTTGAATGTATTCAGTCAAGTTTGTCATATGGGTTAGGAAAAGAATGAGGATGAATACAGAATTTAAATTTTTAGGTGAACTTTCTCTTTAAAATTGAACCTCATGTACCTAGAGAGGTGCAGACAGGCAGTACTAAAACTGTCTTGTTCTGATGTCTCTGTGTGACAGAATGTGTGAATGAGGCAGTAGATTCAACAATGAAGCATGCCCCGCCGGTTAGTGCTGCTAGCATGTCTGCATTTGACCCCCTGAAGAACCAGGAAGAGGTCAACAAGAATGTCATTTCTGCATTTGGCCTGTCTGAGGACCCTGCCCCAGGTACCTTATGTATTTACAGCACTTATTTGTGGCTTATTAATTGTGGATTTTCTCATTTGTTTGTTATAACTTTTCCCTACAGTTAAAAATCTAAAATATTTAACAAGAAGCTAAATTTTCTTTAATAGATGGCTTAGTAATTGTATATATATTTTTTCAGCTATAGCACACTATATATATATATTCATATTCATATTCATACATCATACATCATACTTTTCGGTGGTTTATTATAGCCACTCGCTGCATTAATGTAGGTTTCAGTTGATGAGCTCTCACAGGTGTGTTTATCTGCTGTTTTTACGGCTTCTAGTGTGGCTTATTCATTCAGATTGTATATCTGGACCACAGTACTGATACGGCTCTTATTTGTGTGGTTAATGATATCCTCCTTTCTATGGATTCTGGGTTTACAAACATCCTAATTCTCCTTGATCTAAGATCAGCGTTTGATACTGATATCTGTCATGATGTTCTCATTTTCCGTCTTTCTGATATTGGAATCAGTGGTTCTGCTCTTTCCTGGTTCATTTCTTATCTCACTCATAGAAAGTACTATATCACCATGCAAGGGTATAAGACTACCACAACTTCACTGACACAGGGTGTTCCACAGGGCTCAGTTCTTGGTCTTGGTAAATTAAATGACAGCAAAACAGAAATAATGGTAATTGGCTCCACCAAACCTGTAAATAGAATGGACCTGTCCTTTGACATAGATGGGGTTCTTTTTAAACCCTCCTCCCTGTACGTAATCTTGGTGTTTTATTTTATTTCCCTCTTTCATTTGTTTCTCATATTGCTTCAGTTGTTAAAAAGTCTTTTTATCATCTGCTTAATACTGCACATGTCTGCTCCACCCTCAATCTGGATGATGCAGAAATCCTCGTTCATGGAATAATAACTTCTCGTTTGGACTACTGTAATGCCTTATTAATTGGCTTACCAGAAAAAAACATATTAAAAGGCTACAGTGTGTACAAAATGCAGCTGCGAGAATGCTCACCTCGACTAAAAGTAGTTGTCACATAACATCCCTTCTCCATGATCTTCACTGGTTACCTGTTGCATCACATATTCATTTTAAGGTACTCCTGTTAAACTTTAAGGCTCTAAATGGTCTTGGACCTCTATCTATCAGACCTAATCCACCCATACCTGCCCACCCGTTCTCTTAGATCATCTGAACTTGGCCTATTGTCAGTTCCTAGATTCCGGCTATCTACTATAGGTGGACGATCTTTTTGTGTTAACGCCCCCAAGCTCTGGAACTCACTTACCCCTCTCTTCACAATATCTCCTCTCTATCTGCCTTTAAGTTTCAACTCAAAACAAATTTGTTTGAAATATATTTTCAAAGAATTTTTTTTGATGTTTTTGTTATTTTTGTGTTGTTTGTAAACTGTCAACTGCCTTTAAGGGACCTTGGGCTTGTGGAAAGGTGCTATATAAATAAAACTACTTCTTCTTCTTCTTCTTCACCTGATTTACAATGAATCACATTTTACTTATCTGTTCCTTGTGTTCCAGTTCCAGCTGTAGCCGCCACCGCTGCTGCAGAGGAGCGCTCTGCTACTCCAGACAGTATTGCCTCTTCATCCTCTGCAGCGCCCCCTTCTGCTGTGGCTCCCCAGGCTCCCCCACCTTACTCAGGGGTCCAACAACCTCCCTCTAGTACTATGGATGGTAAATGCACCACTTTTACAAATTGTACCCAAGTACACTTGTAGAAAGTGCTCTGTCAGCATGTAAAAGTCTTAAAAGTCAGCAGCTCAGTCATATGTAAAAGCCCTCTAAGAAACCCATATGATCTGTGTCAGGTGACCCTGTCTAATTATACAACCTGAAATCAGTCTAATTGTTCAGGGCTTCCTTAAGACCGGCCAGTAGATTTAGAGAATTTAGTTTTGCACATCCCTATTGCAGATGATTTCTTCTGATGCTTATGGGAAAGAGTCCAGCGAAAGAAAAATGAACAAGGAATCAAATGGCCACAGATTCTTTGTAGTGGATTCAGAGCATGATGTTATTCTCCACTTGGCCATTGCAAAAAACTTCCACATCACTCCAGTCCACTTGAGAAATGCAGGCCGATTCTGGATTTGGCAGGTCATGCTGCTTTGGCAGGAAGGTCACACACCTGTACTTACACATGTTCTCTCACACTTATACAAAAACACACACAAAACTTATTTGTTTGCAGCATAAAAGCACCTTACAGATGTTGTCTTCTAACTGAGGCCCTTGGGAAGCTGTCAAGCGGAAGAAAAACAAACCACAAATCAAATGTCCTTCAAGACAAGAGCATAATGTTATTCTCCGCCTGTCCATTGGATTTGATCCCACCCCTCTCCTCTTCCATGAAAGTTCTTCCACATAAATGCAGTGCACATGAGAAATTGTGCAGAAGTATTCTAGATTTGGCAGATTTTGGGGACCGTTTCCATGGTTGCATGGAGTTGTGATGCTTTGCTCTGCTTTATTGTTCCCATCACTGGGACACATACACACACACAGCCTTTTCTCATTAGTTTCTTGGTGCGATGCACACAAACATTTATGAACTTTGGATATTCTGTCTGTGTGCTTTGTGTCAGTGAAGCCGCTTTTATCTACCCATCGTGATATGTGAGGTCTGTTGATTTTGCAAGATTATCTTGCTGTTAAAGGTCTTTAAAATATTTGGATTATTTAATTTGGAATCCAAATAAAGGATTTAAAATGTGTTGGTCAAGATCAGGTGCTGTGTCCTTCACAGATGATCAGACTGTCACCGACTGCCATCATTTGGACGATACATTGATGGCTCAGTTTAAATGGCTTTCCTATTTGTATGTTTCCAATAAGCTCCTCTGTATTGGCGCTTTATTAGTTGATGTTCCAGAGTAACATGCCAGATATCCCACATTAAAATATATTCCAACTCAGAGTGAGAGAGATCAGTTCCTAATATTTATGGCCCTCTGGTGTCCCAAATGTTTCTCAAACTTTTGATGATGAAACTAAGTAACAGTGGGATATCCTCGCTAGGATCCACAAGCTGCATGCTGATTTTTATGGGAATTCCCTCCCTTAACACTGAATCTTAATCCTTAAAGAACTTAAACTTATGTTGTCTTAAACCAATAAACCTATTTTCTGTGATTGAACAGGTCAGATGTATCAGCAGTATCAGGCTCCAGGTGGATATCCTCCGCCAGCTGGACCCCAGCAGCAGTACGGGATGCAGTACCCTGGTAATTATTTAAAATGCATACTAATGATGCCTTCTTAATTACAGCTAAACGTCAAGCCCTGTTCATAACAAATCTGAGACAGTCTTTTGCAAACAGTTATTCATATACTATTTTATGTTTGTTTGATGCTTAATTTTCTCTGAAAAGTTTGGACAAAATTGGATGGCAAACAAGCAAATTTAAAAACTAGCCTCGCCTGTGATTACAAAATGAAATAAAAAAATGTATAAATCATCCCAGAACAACATTTTGCATGTGAAGTGTATATATAGTTTCATCAAAGGCACAATATGTAAGAATTTTGCAGTAAAATATCCAAAAACCACTAGGCCAGTGTTATATATTTTGTTCAATTGAGTACTTCCAATATCCCAAATGTTTCCAACTATTTGTAAATAGTGAGAAAATCGTGATTTTAACCAAGGATCTGTGACGTGTCCGGGAGTCGCCTGTCAATGGCGTCTCATCCACGTTACCCTCGGTTTCCGTTTTTATTTTGTAGAAACCATGGTAACACCAAAGGCGCTTTAATATATTACATGTTTTATTAGACAATGGAACAACTGTTTGGTTACATTTATAGACAGAAAACGAATTATGTAGCTCGACACATTTAGTCTTATTGTTTAAATCTAGTTCTCTTGATTTTCCAAGAGTAGCATGCTTTTACCATGCCTCAGAGAAAAACACTATTTTGTCAAGTAGCTAAGTAATACAGCATTTTCTCCACCACAAGCCACAAATTTTATCAACACAAGCCACCCAGCATTTATTAATATGATATTCTAAAATCAATCTAGCTTACTGCAGTTTGCAACAAGTGTCTCACAGCAGCCGCCAAGCGAATGCAGAGTAACGTCATAACATAATTTTCAGCACAGTCAAATGTATCTAATATGATAAACAGTGCTGTTACCTTATACGCTTGACGATAAGAAGCGAAAGTACGCAACTACGGCATAATAAAAGTTCCGCTGCTCGTGAGGCGTGTGTCACGTTCGTCTCTCATTAGGAATCCCTCCAGCGCCCTCGTTTAGCTCCAACATCACTCAGCCCTGTGCTGCTTCATACTACAGTAATGTTAATAATCTCATCCATGAACATAATTTCTGCTCGAGTCCCGCCCCAATTCTTTTCCACTGACTGTGAGGTGAAGACATTTCCCAAGATTCCGTGGTCAAACTCGGTGTCATCAAGCTACACCTTTGTTTTGAATAGGTGACCTCTAGCAGCGAAAAATCTACATATTGTAGCTTTAATTTGTTAAAACTGCACTTTCTGATTTATGTGCTTTAATCAATCTAGCTACTTAGACAAAATCTGTCTCTTTAGACAAACAAATATGCTAATAACCTGTCACTAAATTAAGTACAAATAATAAAAAGTAAATAATTATAAATATATATATAATTTTCAATAGTGGCTTGGCTATTACCAAGCTTTAATGTTGTTTATTTTGAATTATTAATTTAACCCTCTTTTTCAGCTGGTTATACTCCTCAGTCTAGTGTTCCTCAGGCTCCGCCTCCTCAACAACAGTTTCAGAATTACCCCACTCCTACCTCTCAGGCAGCTGGTGCTCCTGGCTCCGCCCCTGGGTTTTCCAACCAATCACAGCCTCCTGCTCCCCAAGGACCCACCCAGTACCCACCTGGAGCATTTCCAGCTCAAAATTACACATCCCAGGCCTCTCAGCAGCCAGCTAACTACAGCCTGCCTCCAACCTCCCAGGCCACAGGGGGTTATCAGCCCCGTCCTGGATACACCCCGCCACCTGGTGCCACCCCTCCTCCAGGGGGTGCCAACCCCTATGCCCGAAACCGCCCCCCTTATGGCCAAGGCTACACCCAGCCAGGCCCTGGTTATCGGTAAAAGCCCTTTAATGTCCCCATAGCACATCGCTACAAGTTTTCTGTCTCCAACACATCAGCCCCCGAAATCTGTGTTTGACATCCTAATATTGTGTTTGTGTTTGTTTGTGCTTTGGGTGTATGTATGAATGCATGTAACAATGAGCTAGTGAGGTATGTGTGTGTTTGCACACATGGGAGACCAAATGGTGTGGGAGTGGACAGCTGAGTGTGTGTGTGTGTGTGTGCGTGCGTGCAGTTTATTTTATCACCGGCCTCCTCATTGGTGTTATTTTGTCATAAACAATGAGTCTGTTTAAACACTAGAAAATGATCATAATCAAAGTAAGTGATATTTTGTTTAGTTTTCTTTACTTTTTCAAATATGGTTTTTACTAACCCCTGACTGGCCCTCTGCAGTGAAGCCTGTCATTTCTGTACAAACTGTAACATTGTTTTCAGAAGGTGAATAAAGACTTTGAGACTGAAGTGATGGGAGCTTTATTCATTTATGGTCTTTCTTTTTTAGGTCTTTCTTTTTCTGATTTTTGAGGATTGCATATAAAACAATATTAAAACATGCCATATCTTTTTATATATCAGATTCAGAAACAATTTTATTTTCTTTTTAAAAACTGCAGCCACAAAAAAACATAAAACAAAAACTGCTTGTTTTTTAAACATAAAATCTGGCATTTAAAAGCTTTCTCTGGAAATCATGAGTCATTAAACTTCTGTACAAAACAATAGACTTCCTTGTTAAAGTGATATTGCATTTCTGACATTCAAACATAGTATAATTACAACAATTAATTGAAAAGCAGCATGGCTTGGATACTTGATATGGCTACTCTTTAAATTCCATGTTTAACTGGTGCTAGAGCTGTTAAAGGAATGTTCAGTACATTCAGTATGTTATTAACAGCATGTTTCACTAACAATAATAGAAAAAAACTTACAGTCTATGGGGCAAAGCCTTGCACCCAGATAAATGGTAAAATACACAGTATTTTATAAGCAAAGCCAAAAGACTTAATGAGACTATTCACATGAGACCACTGTACAGATATATCCAATTTTTCAACTCCTGCCATGACCATATAAAGCCAGTAAACCTGGTAAATTTTGCACAAATACTTGCAAGGTCCAAAAAAGGACTGTTTACTGAGGAAAAAAAACAAAAATCCACCTTTAGGAATTACCTTGGCAACTCATAAGCAGAAGTTCGTCATCCCAAAATCATCCCATCCCATTGTCCCACCACTAAATAGATGAGCAAACAAAAACTGTATGGAAGAATAGAACGTGAGCCTTAAAAATATTCACTTAAATATGTGACTGCTGTCTTTTTTTTGTGGAATATTCAACATTTTGATAAATAATATACACCTTCATTTAGTCTTTAAGGGAGCCTGCTTCCCTTTATTATCAAAAGTTTAGGCCTAACTTCTTAATCTCAATGGTAACATTTATTCAGCTCTCTGTTCATTTGCTGCACTGTTTGAGCTTATAAATAATTCTATATGTGCCTGATAACCGAAAAACAGAGATACATACTCGAAAGAAATCATTCTCTATACACAGTCATCACATAAAAAGACTAGTTCTCCCTTGGGAACTACTGTTTCTTATCTATCATGTCTTCCATCTGCTCCTTGAGGTCCTACCACTTCCCAGGAATGGGTATCCCGCACTCGTACCAGGCCACGTAGTTGATCATGGAATTTCCTCCAATCTCCCCAAACTTGACAGGCTCTTGACGCATGGCCCGGAAAAAGCCTTGATAAGGGAGGAGAAATCATCATACCTTTTGTGTGAGATTATTGTGTTTTTGTTAAAAAAAAAAAAAAAAAAAAAAAAGTTATATTAGAAACCTTTTCTGGGTGGTAATTGGTCTGGCGGCAGAGGACCACCAGTTCGTCCGTCCAGGAACGAGTCAACAAATTGGCAGTGGTCCTCCCCATACCCTGTTTGATCTCCTATGCTGTAGAACTTCCCTAAAAAATATATATATATATATATAAAGTTTACAGCTAAGTAAGTGACTTTTATCAGAAATATCTGTTGAGTCTGTAAATGGTTGATACTGACCTTTAAGTGAGTCGCTCAGGTAGATCTTGTATCTGAGAGAGTTGCACAACTGGATACCAACAAACTTGCGGTACCAGGTTCGCTTTATGAATTGCCGCCCATTGCACTCAGAGTATGAGTCTGCTTTGAACGGAAACGATGACCAGATGGCATTTTTGCCTGTGAGAGCCAGTAAAGATTAGATACACGTGTTCATTTTGTATCAACATATTGCGTCTTTCTATTTTTAATACTGTATACTCAGATTGAAACACTTACCAGTGGGCATCTCACTTATGCGAGGATCAGCTGTAATACAGAAGAAACATGATGTCACGGCATAAACTGTGTTAAAACCCCCATGAAATCCAAAAGTTTTGTTGGTTTTATTAATATCTATCAGCTTTATGAGCGACATTCACTGATGTTCAAAAGTTTGAGGTCAGTAGGATTTTTGCTGCTGTTGTTTGTTTTTGAAAGAAGTCTCTAATCAAGGCTCACCAAAGCTAAATTTACTTGGTCAAAAATACAGTAAAAACAGTAATCTTGTTACAATTTAAAATAACATTTTAAAAAACCAAATATTACAATTTAAAATAACTTTTCTATTTTAATATTTTTAAAAAATGTAATTTAGGCCTATTCTTGGATGTCAAAATTGAATTTTCGGCATCGTTATTCCAGTCTTCAGTGTCACATGATCCTTCAGAAATCATTCTAATATGCAGACTTTGGTGCATTTTTTTTTTTTGATAAACAGAACATTAAAAAACAGCATTTATTTTAAATAGAAATCTTTTGTAACAATATGAATGCATTTACTGTCACTTTTGATCAATTTAATGCACCCTTTCTGAATAAAAGTATTAATTTCTTCCAAACCCCAAAAATTTGAGTGGTTGTGTAACCTACTGTAAATGCAAGTGTATGTCTAAAAGTTAATGAAATTAACCATTTTTTCCATACCTACTATGAAACTATACATATGTGAATTAGGTTGAGCCAAATACATTGTCAAAGGTAAGAATCCCTTCCTTAAACATAAGCCAGACAATATGCCATCAAGTAAATAACTCCACTCAAGGTCTGAATATATCAAAACAGCATGTTTTTGGACATATTTCTAACAAAGTTACTAAAAATCCAAAGCCCCAAGAAATTCCCCTGAGCTGTTCTTCATGATGTACAATTTTCCAGAGCTTGTGTCAGATATCTTCATGGTTATTATTATTTTCTGGCAGTTTATCAGGACCCCAGTACTGTATTTTTACCTAAATTACTTCAATAGACACAGAAGAGTGAACACATTGGAACTATTAGGCACATTACTCCCACTGCTGACAGTAATGCTTATATGTTAATTATACATATACATTACAGCAAAAGTTCAATGCCAATTTTACACACCTGTGAGATCGATCTTTTGTTCTTAAGTTACCTTGGCCTGCCTGACTCTATTATGGATGCCAGTTTCTTTAAATTGTTCAATGACATAAAACATAATCGGCTCTCATGCAACTTGATTCATTGCGATGCTTTCGAATGTTTGTGTAAAGTGAGAATGAGAAATGAGATTTTAAGTGAATAACGATTTACATTAGGGTCTGTTTTTCTCTCGTATGGCTTCAAATGTCTTGAAACATAGCACAAAAGTCATACAGACAGCTTATATGGTGCTTCTTTTCTTTTTTAGAACTTGACATGCCATTGATTTTTGTTATGGAAAAGAGTGACTCTGAAGGTGAAAATTATTTAAGCTTCTCTTGTTGATACAATTGGCTCAGTGACACTTCTGGAACAAATAGAGCTCAGATTCAATGGATGAGCCAGATGATTTCACAATGACTTCAGAAATGACTGTGGTTTGAGCTCAGGAGCTCACAATATATTCTCAATGAATTTATGTCTTAGGCCTTTAACATTTCTCCTCCGCTTACCTGACTCAGTACTGAAGCTGACTGGATCACTGGTTGGGCCTGAACCCAGCTCGTTCTTGGGTACAACTTTGAATTCATAACTGCAAGAAAAAAATGGAGTTAACAATTCTGAACAAATACTATGTTGATCAGACAACCAGTTATTATTATTTATATGTTATTGTAACAAATATTGTGGGGACCTTAAAGGCCTCACGGTGAAAACAGCTTCATGAAGGGACTAAATGATGGCCTCATTTCAAATCTGCCTAAATACATCTTTAAAATGTGTAGTAATGTGTAGTAATTACAATTAGCTTAATTTAAGAAGTCTGTGACACAGAACATGGTATGTGTTCAAACCTGCTCTCTGGTTTCAGGTTCTCCACTGCTGTATGTGTTTGATTTGTTGTCTGGATGGACACCTCTTCTCCATGTGGACCTTTGGTTGAGGAAACTACGTCATATTCTATTGAGACCACAAAAACATAATTTGTTGTTTCACATCTTTAAATGAACACAGGAGATGTTTTCTAGAATATCTGAGCTGTGTTATTCTGTTCAATATACTTTAATGGTGCTTTTTTGGACTTTTTGGGCTTTAAAAAAAAAAAAAAAAACATTGTTCAAATGTTTGGGGTCAGTAAGATTTAAAAAAAAAAAAAAAAAAAAAAAAAAAAATTCAACCAGCAAGGATTTGCTAAAGTAATCAAAAGTGACAGTAAAGACAATTACAAAATATTTCTTTCTTTTTTTTTTTTTTTACCTTTTTTATTACTGGTAATCAAAGAATCCCAGAAAAAACAGTTTTCAACTGTGATTTTAATAAGAAATGTTTCTTGAGCACCAAATAATTTAAATGATTTCTGAAGGATTATGTGACTAACGATTGGAGTAATGGCAGCTTTTCAGCTTTAGTATTTGCTGTTGAATTTTTTTTAATCAAATAAATCCGGCCTTAGTGAGAATAAGCGGCTTCTTTTTAAAACAATCTTACCAACCACAAAATACCGAATGGCAGTGTATCTCCTTTCTTTAATGGAAGAAAGTAATATAGGTTTGGAATGACTTATTTTGGAATGAGTATATAATGACAGAATATATCTTGTTAAATCCAAGTAAAGTAAGTTTAAGCAAAGCCTCAATGCAAGCCAGTTCACTTCGCTGCCATCTTGGCAACACCCCTTGGGCAGTGTTTTTTTTTTTTTACATAGGTAATGGGCATAAAACTACAGCTCCTATCTATCTGATGAATTGGAGAAAGATTAAAATTCTGTCAATATTCTGACATATTTCAAATCAGCAATACAATCTGACAACAATGGTATCATAAATTTACTTCCTAAGATCAAACCGATGCTAAAAAATGATATTTTTTCAGGCTTGCCCAGCTAGCGCACATTCCAGAGTTACAAAACAGACATTGCATTCATCAAAAAAGGCTGTTGGCTCTTTTAACTTTCATTCCTACAGCTGCCATATTGGGCATTGCAACTTTTCCTATTAATTTCTCAAGTTGTCCATCATCAAATTCTATACGTCTTTAGTTTAAGTCTACCTGTGGTCTCATTGTCTGTTTTGTCCCAGTCAAGGATGACGAAGGAGGGGCATCCCTCCACTGTGACTACAGTAAGGTTGGATGGAGGGGTCTTGGGCGGGCCAGTGACATTTATGTATCCCACCTCCTCATCAGGAAAGAAGCTGAGAGAGTGAGTGACAGAGCAGGGCTCCTCCGGACGTTTGTCGGTTCTATAGATTACGTGAGGTGCTGAAAAAGACGACAGATGTCGACTCGTAAAAACACTGAGACCTCAAATTCTGTCTTGCAGTGCTATAGTTGCAATAAATGATTTTAACCCATATACCTACCTACAAAACGTTTCTTCCCTGTTGCATCCACCTTAGATAGGGGATGAGGACTGAATACAGAGGAGTTGTCACCGGTGTCATAACGACTGCCTAAGATTCAAAGACATACATGAAACATCAAAAGACCACACTCCAACTCTGTTAGACACACTATGCCTCTTATTCTCAGTAGATCTTGAATTTTTTTCAGTATTATAATTGGCACACAAACACTCTAATTTAAGCATCCAGTGTCTTCACCAGATGGTTTCTATAAATTATTCGTACAAATCATGCATTGGACCATACCTTCAAAAGCAGATTGTGGTGTTGTTATCTGTGAAGGCTCTTGATTGGTTGTTTTTTCAGTAGTGGGTGGAGCTAGAGGTTTCAGATCTGGTACTGGGTCCATCTGCTTCAGATAAATCTTTACTAAAAGTTAAGATGGAAAATTTTTCATTAATTGACAACGAAATATATGCACATCAAAACACCATATTCACAGATATCTTTATCTGTCAGTGTCCTCACCCTTTTCGTTAGTCTCTGAAACCTGGTTCAGCTTTGTCTTATCTGTAAAAGAAGCAGGAGATACATGGAAATTGTTTTTGGTTAATCAAGGGGTCAGTGAAAATATTAAAATCCCATAAAGTTATGTTGTGGCTGAGATTAGTCTAAAAATAATTTGTTGGTTAAAAATAATTTCAGCATAAAGAAACAGCTATTTCACATTATTATAAATGTTCAAGGTCAGAAAACACTGCACTGACTATCATTTAGAAGTGAAGAAAAAGAATGTTCTGCATAACATTCACATGGTTGGAATAAAAAAAAAAAAAATACTGCATGACATCAGGCTAATGTCCGCACAGTCAGGGTATTGTGAGAGCCAAATGGAATCCTTTAATGCTGTCCAGACTCTCAGGACTGCAACTTCTCCAAGAACAGCTCTACGGGACCGATGCTATGATGGAGTGGAGAACTATACAGCTATAATTCTGGATATTCACTCAAAATAGAAGTTCAGGATAATATTGACCAAAGCCTGTCAATTAATCAATCTCAAAACATAATTATTTCCAACAGCCCTCTTTAATGGTCCATTATTCCAATATGCGGTTTACAAAACATTCAGATCATTTTCAGCAGGAATTTAATTTAGGATGAATGGTAGGTTTTTAAGAAAAGTTGGATGAAAACAGTTTCACATTTTCCTCAAGTTATCATATATCTGCCAAATGTGTTCAGGGCAGTAGACTTCGAATAAAAGTCAGATTGGATGGATGGGATGAGCAATTAGGTAAGGACAGAGAGATTTGATTCTCCATTATTCAATGTTATATTTGGTTGGGAGAGGGTGATGGAGAAAGTGAGAGAGGGTGCTGGGTTCTCACCAGCGGTCGGCTAAGTTTATCAATGTCTGATCTGTCATGCTTTTCCAAAGAATCATAAGCTCTGAAAATCCATTATGACATTAACAGCACATAAATATTTTCTTTGGCTAGAATTGTCATGAAATCCAGCTGCAAGGGAATCATTCTCTACACAAGAGATGTTTTCTATCTCAAACAATATGTTAAAACTGTATCCAATCTAACACTATGCACAATTGGATTCACAGTTTTCTGGGACAGGGACTTTAAAATCACTCAAAACTAAAGAACACAACAACAGGCTTTGAAACTACAGTTACATCACATGGACTGTAATGGAAATATATTGCAACGCCCTTACGAGATAAAACTAAAGTAATCTTGAATATTAGTATTCAAAATCTATGACGGAGCTTACCAGGTTTCTTTCTGGGCATTTTGGGCACCCGAAGGCCTATATGGCTCTCACCATGAGGCACTGTCAGAATAGAAAAGATTGTTATAATCAAACCCATTTCATTCAAGGGAAATGACAAAGAAACGTGTTAAAAGCAGAAACACTGTAAAGCAACGATATGAGTACGGGAGTGTTTGCATTTGATAATATTTGATAAATATTACAGTAAAAAACCAGATGTGACTAAAATATTGAACTGTTCAGTTTAAGCTGTAATATCAGGTGTCACAGGAGTAATCAGCTGTAGTGCAGAATTAAATGGCAGTGTGAAGAGAACAGAATGAGAAACAGACTTCTGGCAGAAAGAGATAGACTGTGTGTGAGTATGTTGTCCCTGCAGATAACATGAATCTTGTCAACAGGTCCTAAGAGTCCCTTAAAGAAATGAATTTAAAACCCACCAGAGAAACCATGTGCAAAGAAGAATGTACAGATATATACATAATCCTATTCAATCAACTGAGAATGTCGTCTTCACCAGTGTTGCGGTTTTCCCGCGGAATTGGGCTACTTTTACACTGTTGCCGTGGGTTGTTTTTCATGTCCGCGGGTTGAATCGACCCAAAATAACATGATATTTAGTCCCTGGAATGCAAATTTTACCAGGGGAGCCCCGCCAAAAACGCGAATTTTACCCCCAGGAATGCGATTTTTACCGTGGGACCCCATGAAATGCCATTGGGCTCTTTTTGAGGAGCAATTGGGCGGGTTTTGTTGTGAAAACCTGGCAACCCTGGTCTTCACCTCACAGCCAGTGGAAAAGAATCGGGACGGGACTCGAGCAGAAATTATGTTTATGGATGTTATTATTAACATTACTGTATCATGAAGCAGCACAGGGCTGAGTGATTTTGGAGCTGAACAAGGGTGCTGGAGCGATTCCTAATGAGAGATGAATGCGACCACCCTCGGGAGCAGCGGATTTAAGTGCCTTTAATTACCTTTTAAATGTAAATGCGATCACTCTTCACGTGCATAATAGACAATTTATGCCCATAATTAAAATAATTACATAGTGCAGTAACCTAAAATCCCATTATTTTCTGTTTAGAAACATTGCAGTGTACTCATCAGCTACACTTACTGTGTATGTATGTGGTGTGAAACAGCCCTAGTGCTACAGATTTATGAATTCACACACTACATGACATTTAAATGTCTAATAAAACAGTTAGACAAAATGAATGACAAAATGAATGAAAAAATGAAAGTAAGGATCATTGGAAGCATGAAAGAAAAGATGAACAGTTAAAGGCCCCACTTAAAAGAAAAACTGTTTGTGTCAGTGCGAAGACCGCCAACGTTTTATACCCCTTTTCCTGTTGAAAGTTGAGTTACTATACACAGGGGGTGGCCTGAAAGGCTTTGTAGGAGGAATCAGAGGGACGCGACCATGAGGCCTCAGTCTCTGTGTAACATTTCGTGCCAATGGGCGGGACAAAGAAGAAGAGTTGCGGAAGATACCTCTGCCTAAATAAACACAAACACAGTCAGCGATGGGGAAGTGAACATGATTAAAGATTATGACAACAGATCAGTTGACTGACTGAATGGGGATGAGTCTGGGAAGCTCACAAAAGAGCACCAGCTATCCAAAAAACAGAAGCCAGCAAATCTAAAAGCAAAGATGGTGTCAAATGGTGTGCGCAGCATTATGACAGTGGCAGTGTTTTTAAGAGTGAATGAAGTAGTCAGGCATTTGAGTTGAACGCATGGCATGGTAATGTGAGAGTCGGTGCTGTAGGTGATGGTTTAAAGAGGATTGAGGGGAAGTGGTGGGGCTGTTTCAGCTCTAGTGAGGTGGTAATAGCATTGCCCAGAAGGATGACGTTTGGTGGTGACAATCACGACGATGCTGTGTACAATGAAGATTTATTCGGTTAATACGGACAGATGACAAACAGCACAGTTAGAAGGAGTAAACTGGAGCTGACATCATTACCCTTGTTCCTATTGGCCACCTCATTTGTAAGTGTTGGCAGTGACCGTAGCTGTTCATCCTTTGGCTGGGAACTAGCTGACATACAGAGGCAGACTTGCGTAAGTCTCATACAACGTTAAACATATTGTAATAATAATGTTCTCAGAAGATCCCTGAGCAATAGCTTTTATCCTGTCTAGATTATCCATGCTGAATTTCTGGTACCAATTGTTTAAAAGAAACAACAATGAATAACAATGAATGAAAAACAGAACTTCTTAAACAATGGGTGTCCAATCCTGCTCCTGGAAGGTCAATGTCCTGCTAAATTTAGCTCCAACTTGTTTGCTTAGAAGTTTTTATAATCCTGAAGAACTAAATTAGTTGATCGAGGTAATTTAATTTGGATTGGAGCTAAACTCTGTAGGACAGTGGCCCTCCAGGTGCAGGATTGGACACCCCTGTCTTAAACGACATTTAAAAAACATTTTAGGTTGCCAGATCACTACAATTCAGTTTACTAACACTAATATTTTTCTATACACTATGTCTAGGGGAGAAGTTACCCTCTGGTTGACCTGGTTGACGCGTCCTCACTGTTACCTTCTCCACCACGGGTGAGTTTTGAATAGCATCAGATTTGATGAAAGCTGTTTTAGGTGTCAGGTTTAGTGGGGCTTTTTGGGTACCTGGCAACTGTTCTTCAGGGTTAGGTGGTTGGTTTTCAACATGGGAATATGTTTTTGGGTTGTATTTAGCAGTGTTAGCTTGCTGTTTAGTAGTGCTGGAATGTTGTGTTGTGGTGCTGGGTTGGGGCTGGTACCAAAAGCGTATGGGTTGTGGAGTCAGTTCCTGTACGTTCTCAGTAAGAGGCAAATCTTCAGTTGTGGGAATATGGAGTGTCGAATATTCTTCAAGAATGGATGGTTTAGTGCTAAATACTGGTTGCTTGATGAAATCAGTTGTCTGCAATGACACTAATCCATCCTGAATGTTTGCTAAAGTTGTGGGTGAATTCATAGCTGTGTTTGTTGGAGAATTGACATTTGTGGACCAGTTCTGTGTAGTCGTTGGTTTGTTGTTTGGCTGTTCAAAAAGTGAGGCTGTTGGTTTGTTGTTTGGCTGTTCAGAAAGAGTGGCTGTTGGTTTGTTGTTTGGCTGTGTGAATGTTGTTGAATGTGTGATTGTGCTGGACTGGTAATGGGAAGTGGATTTTGAGAAATCATAAGTGTGAGTGGTTTGGTGTTTGGACGTGCCTTGTAAACGCTGGGTTGTGCTGAACCGATGCAGCTTGGTACCTGGCTGAATTTTTCTTGTATGGAGACTGTGTTGAGTTATGGTGTCTTGTTTCTTAGATGGGTGGGGATGTTCCTGGACAGTCCTTGTGGTGTGTTGTTGGGTTGGTGGTTTGGTTGTTTGGGCTGTATTCAGCAGCTGTTTGGCTGTATATGGTTGAACTTTAACTGAGACCTGTGTTTTGGTGGTATATTTTTGGTTTGTAGTGGGTGGTGGTTGGGTTGTGCTGGTTTGTTGTTGGGTTGTGGAAGGTTGTGGCTGAGTTGTTGTAAGTTGTTGTGGGGTTAAACTAGTATGTTGCTCTGTGTGAAGATCTGGTTGGGTAGTGCTAGGATGACTGGTGGGGTTTTGAGGTCGAACTGTGCTTGTGGATTTTGGTATGGGCAGGATGATCGGTGTGTCAGTGAAACTAAGGGCATCAGTGAAGGCAGGTTGATCATCAGGAGTTGTCGTGGGATTTTCTGCCCCTTTTGGTGAAACTGGAGAAACAGAAACAATATATATGACAAACATTCAAAGAAAATAGCACAGTTCAAGTACAAAAACAGAAATAAGAAGGCACTGATTTCCATTTGTTGATAATGATACATGTAGATCTCTTTTCACAGAAATTAAAAGGACATTTTTATGTTTTAATTTCAAGAAAAGTGATTATAGTCATTAGTTGAATTTTGTTTTCATAAATGCATGTTTTTTTTTTTTATTGCATAATGCCAATAAAATTCAATGCTGAAACATTTTCTTCAACTTGTCCCTCTCTCATCTGGCACATGGAATTTTGATTCACGTGAAGGACATTTATTTGGAATTTATCTAGAAAACTACTGTAACGGAGAGGGACATTTGCTGCATCCTAGTTCGCCTACTTATACTACACCCTAAAAAGTATGCACTCTTTTGTGAAGAAAAAGTACATACTTTTGAGTGTGTAGCAGAAGAGTATACAAGCTTTGGGACATACTATCAGGTCGTATAATTCAGGTCACAGACATAAAACAGAGGTATTTAGTTTCATTTGTTTTACATGGATGGATAATTGAGTCAGAGCAGGTGTACTTGATTTGTTGAACGTTTAAATGTCTAAATATTTGAAGCTGGAAAAAGTGAGGAAAAAAATGTTTGTAATTTTAATTATAATGTTGTTATATGAAGAAAACCAGGTGTGTAAAAACTTCTTCTTTTTTGTATCTAAAGAGAGGTAAATGTAATTTTCACATGCAAGAAGAGGATAGTTATATAAATAATCACTTCTTATCATGGAGGCAAAAAATTAGCTATTGAAAACAAGACATTAGACAAGGCAGTTTTGAAAATGTATGAGAGAAAATAGTTAAAAGAGTTTACACAGCAAGAGACAATGGGTATGCTCAGAATAGCAAATGATTGTAGCATACTATTTTTGCAATTTATATGTATACTGTCAATATCTTCCTTTTTTTACACAAAATTGGGTAAGAATGCACAATCGCATTTATTTCATAGAGATTATAACTGGAGGTCTGTATACATGCTACGTAGTGAGGTAATGTGGCAACAAAGCATCGTACAACCTTTTCAAATGTTGCATACTGATTACAAACAATAAAAAACAGTGGGCAGTATGCAGTAAATACTGTGCAGTATGGTGTGTGGATTATGGCTGTATTCCATTCTGCTAATGTAATATTATGCTTGTGTCATTTACCTGAAGTTTTCCATTGCTTTTGTAGGCCAGTGTGTTTGAGGAGAGGAGCTGCCCTGGTCTGGGTAATGTTGTTTAAGACTAGAAAGTGGCAGTAAAAGTCATTACGTATTTATTCATTACTCATATCAGTGACTGTGTTTAAGAAGGTACAAGAAGTCTTTAACCTGGTACTGGAGGCAAGAATGATGGTTGGCCTGCCAAAACTGGCTTCTGTTTAGAAAGAAACATCCAAGGTTAACAAAAGGAGAACAAAAGGTTTGTCCTTACAGCACATCTATACACTTACTTTAGGCTTTGCCTGGTTCAGTTCCTTAAATGGCTCTATGTGATCTGTGAGAGGAAAAAAGAGTTACTTTCAGTTACAGTAAATTTCATTTAAGTATCAGTTTTGTGCCAGATAATTCTACTAAAAATGAAACATGAGACAATTGTTGACTCAATAAGGGTCTATAACTATAAAATTAATCTAGATAGATTTAGTTGTAGCCAGCACAGCTCAGAATCTGATGAAATGTATCATATAGGCTATTAAGATTCATGACTACATGAGAAACACATGAGATTCCTAAAGTCTTTTTTCTCAGGAGAAAAATATTGAGAAACACAAGACTTAAGCAAGAGTTTCCATGTCTCTCCATTCAATATTGATGTCTAGGAGAAACAATTGAGATTTTTTTTTTTTCCTTTAGTATTCTTAGTATAAAATTGTGAATCTTGTAAAAGTTTGTTTTTTTTTTTTTTTTTTTTTTTACAGCCATATAGAGTGAGATAAAATGGATGATCTGTAGTGGAACATACCAGCTGTGTTATGGATGACTGGTGGGCTCCAGGCTCCACTGTTGTTTTCAGTGTCTGCTCGGACTGCAAACTCATACAGAGCATCTGGTTTGAGGTTGTCAATGACTGTGCTGGTGGATGGACAGGTCTGGTAGTTCCAGGTATTGCTGGGTTCTTTCTCTCTGTAGCGCACCGTGAACTGTCTGAGAGGTGACAAAAAAGAAAACCAGACTCTAGAAACTATAAAATTTAATTTGGCAGCATTAACAGTCAAATTATGAAAAACAAATTATGAGATATTCATAAAAAAACTGAAAAAGGGCAATGCCTCTGCTTACCCTTTTTCAGTTTTTTTAAATGAATATCTCACTCTCCTTCTTTTAGGCTTTTATGGGGTTGGAGATCAAATTGGTTGTTTTGTAGAGAGCTGAGGTCAAGATTTCCACTAACTTGTCCAAGGAGAGTGTGTGTGTGTGTGTTTCAGGTTTTGCCTACATTGTGCACACCATATGTCCCCACAAGGACAGTAAAACTGAAATCAGCTGCATTGCAGCGGTTAGCCAACAGTATCTATGAGCAAAATGACTTAATAAACATACTAAATGGATATAGAAAACATCATTAGTTTAGTACAAAAACAATAGAGTCTCCATGAATAATGCATTTGTATTTGTCTGTGCATGCATACACACCCAAATTATTTTTTTCCACCCAAACATCTGTTAATTTTATTACTGTGTTTTTATTTAACTTTTTATTTTTACTGTTTTTGGTACTGTTTAGTTTAATGAAGCCTGTTGTTTTGCCCCTTGATGTTTGTGATCAGAGTGTCTGGTTGATTGTAGACCACATGGGCATCTGCACACACGGTCCTGTACCTGCTTTGTGTCTTCTGACAGTAAAATAATTGCACATCTTGAGAGAAGGTCAACAACATTATATCTGATTAAATCCAGATGGTTCATGGATATACACACATAGACACATTAGGACACATACCCCTCATCAATACAGTCATCCACAACGGATTCCATGAAGGGGCTGGTCAGTAGTGTCCCCCAGGACAGCAGCACCGACGACTGTGTCACCGAGCCAATCACAACATGTAATGGTTTCTCTAGATCCACTTTCCCTGGAGGTCACAAGCAATCGCCTAAAATTCATTGTATACTAACAGCCTAAACATTTGGACACTTAAGTCACACTTAATGTAGTTTTTTTAATGGTTGTGAAGTAAGTTCTTATTCAAATGTAGTACCTACTCAGTATGCGATTTTAGACCCAGCTGCTGAGTGAATCAACTTTATGAGTGAATCAATTAATCATTTACTCAACCGATTCATTTGAAAACACTCATTCATTCAGGAAACATTCAAGTGAAACTCTGCATCCCAATGTGCATACTATCCATCCTAAATAGTATGTGAGATTAGAATAAAAGTGTCCCAAAGCATAGTATGTTGAAAAGAGTATGCCAAAAGTCCCCGGATGGTCTACTATTTCCGATAGATTTTCGAAGTGTGGGTCCGTGCACTCTCTACTGGCTAATATTGCCCACGACCTATTGCACTTTGGTTCAGAACTACTAACACAAATAAAAAGTGTTAAAAACTACAAACATGGTGGATGTGCGCGACCAACGGAGGTTTAGATAATAATCAGCATAAAAAATATTTATTTAATGTTATCCATGTTATATTACATCTGCAACAACAGTGTGAACTTTTATAAAGATCTGTTTGGCCATTAACTTTTAAATGCATTATTATGAAAAAATATGAGTTCTCCGCATGAAAGATTCACGACTGGCAGATCAACGTGCTACTTCTTTTCTTTCTAATATGGTAGGAAATTAAATTAAATTTAAATGTGGAGGATGTTAACTGTGACAACATGATTAACAGGCCAGTTTATGGTGACAGGATGCACTTAACCATGCAATGTCTGTTAAAGATTCAATTTTATGACCTGATAGTATGTCCCAAAGCTTCTGCTACACACTCAAAAGTATGTACTTTTTCTTCACAAAAGAGTATATACTTTTAGGGCGTAGTGTAAGTAGGTGAACTAGGATGCAGCAAATGTTTTTATTAGTATGTCATTTACTCTATCGATTTGTTAAAATGCCTGATTCATTCAGGAACAAGACACAAAACAGCTTTGACTTCATTTGGAACAATTTTCATTGGCGAAGAAAAAATAGACAAAGTTACTCAATATTAACTTCTCGAACTGTTGTATAAAAGCAAATCTAACACAATGACATTCTTTTTAAGTGTGGTTTATGTGTCCAAATACTTTTTGGGGCCAGTGTATGCAGAGAAGTTGTTTGTAAATTGTTCTCAAATTTTATTTGTTGTACTGTGTTTCTTACCTGTGCATTGTTTCTTAGGCTCGTCAGGTTTCTTTGACTGTACCGCAATCATATATTTGGGCTCAGCATCTAGAAAATAGAGGAGAATCAGTAAAGTAAACAACAAACTCTATGAAAGAGGGCTAAAGAGAAAGATGGTACCTATCTCGGTCTCATAGGGTTGTCCATCCTCAGGTAGATTAATAAATTGTTTGGAGAACATGCTACTGCCATAGCCCAGGATATATCCCTCCAATCTGGTGTCCACATGGGGCTGAATGAACTTAAATACAATGGTGTCTCCAGCAGCTCTGATACGCACCCTCATGTTTTGTCTTTGCACTTGGATTCAAATACACAGGAAAAGTGATGTCAGATTCAGTTCAGTCTCTTACATTTACATAATGACTTCAGCTAGGGATATTAGAAGTCATGTGACTGTATCTACAACGTTTCTGCCAAGAGATATGGAATAACAATCAGTCCAGTGTCAGATTTTCCTCTTCCCTTAAGCTACACTACAGTCAAACTGAAAGTATTTTGGTCATGCACCCAAGCTCTTGCCATGCAGCAATGCCTCCCGCAAAAACATCACATTCTGCTGTTATAATTACCTAGTTTTGCGGACTATGACAACAAAACACAAACATGGAAAAGAATCCTATGCAAGACCCCTGTGGTTTGTTTCTCATAAATGTGTGGAGCGTTTCTGAAGAATGAATGATGAAACAGTGTCCTATGTCAGAGAAAGTGGTTATTGCTGTGAGGGAAACCCCTGGCATTGAGCACAGAGTTCCAGAGCTCCAGATCACACAAACAGCCCATTTATTACATCAGAGCTGGTTTCTGTTTCACTCCCAGAGGAATCAGTAGATAAACTGCAGTGTTGAAGAGATATGTCAGAAATCATGTGTGGGTGTATTGTGAGAAAACACTTGTTGGATGCGTGTTTGTTTACTGTTAAACCTTGTAATCCATAGAATATGAAACTGAAGATTGATTTCTCCTAGACAGCAGTGAGAATAAATGGAAAACAAATTAAGACTCCTCCTGCTTCTTGCATATTTCTTCTTTGGAGTTTTAGAAGAGATCGCATAATTGTCATAGATTTGCCAAGACCCCAAAGTCAAAAAAGTGCAATGAAAAGTCTGAGATGTCAGCATAAGCTTAAACATTTCTCATCAAAATCTCCCAAAACCAATTTATCAGAGCTACACTACCATTCAAATGTTTGGAGTTGATATTATTTTTTTCATGTTTTTGAAAGGTTTCTTGTGCTTACCAAGGCTGCATTTATTTGATCAAAAAAAATAATAATAATAATAATATTGTGAAAATTACCACTTAAAATAACTGTGTTTTATATATATATATATATATATATATATATATATATATACACATTAAAATATAATTTATTTATTAAAAAAGGAATAAAGCTGCATTATAAGCAACCATTAGTCCAGTCTTCAGTGTCACATGATCCTTCAGAAATCATTATAATATGCTGATTTGGTGAGTAAGAAACAATTTTTATTATTATTATCAGTTTTGAAAACACTTGTGCTGCTTAATATTTTTGTTGATTACATTTTTCATGATTCTTTGATGCATTTATTTGAAATTTTTTTGTAACAATGTAGAAGTCTTACTGTCAACATTCCACACAACAATGAAGCCAAATATAAATGAAAGTTCATGGTCAATTTGGAGAACTTAGCCAATCCTGCACCTATTTCTGACAAAGCTTTTTAACTAAGATGTGGAAGAACTTCAAGTTCACCTTCAAGAGCACCTTGACATGGTAATGTTGGCAGTGGGAACCCTGCTATGTCACAATATTATCATTATTAATGCTTTTTTATCGTAATTATTATTGTATTACCAATAAATGGCATTAAATAACAGCAATAACTATTGCCAAGATTTGAGAAAGGGTGTAGTACCTACAATAGTAACCTTAACAATAGCCCACATGGCCTACTTGTCAAGGAACGTGTATTAATAAGTAAATAGTGTCAAAGTTTGAATTCACATTCATTTGAAATTTCATTGGGCAAGGTTAGGGTGTGGGGTCGGGTTAGGGTTTAGTACTTGTTGCAGCATGGCAATCAGCACTGTGATTGACATGACCAATGAAATCTTTAGAATTGTCTGCGGGGCGAAGTTTGCACTGAACTAGTATTTGAGGACTACTTCCTGAGCTTCCTTGAGAACTAAGTTTCCTGAGCTATGAAGAAGCATCCTCGCCGAAAGAAAGAACAATCCTTTGGGAAAGTGTGTACAACACGACAACAATGAATTGACAAACAGGGATTTCCATGGCAACTAGATCAATTTTTTGGTTTTGCAAACCTCAGTGACCTTATAAACAAATGGGTGGTCGTATCATGTGAAGACATGTGACCAATAGAATATTGATACCCCACAGTGTGACCTTTTAGCTGAATTAAAAAAGGCAAGCTTTAAATCTTTAGGATTGCAATGTTGCAGTTAAGTGGAGTAGATTGCACATTTTTCCATTTTTATGTATTATAATTTGAATTTTATTCCATTTTTATTCTTATGTATTTGTTTCCTTTTCATGTAAAGCACTTTGAATTGCCATTGTGTATGAAATGTGCTATATAGATAAACTTGCCTTGCCTTGCCTTGAATTATGTCTTTTAAAAAAATTTCGACCGTTGCTGTGTTCATAGAAGTTTTTGCGTCCTCAAAGTCTAGTGTGACCGTGGCTTTACAATAAGACATCGCCATATGATGAACAGCTCAATGCTTAATGTCATTACAGTTGATGCTTTACTATTTTAGTATATTATGCTTAATGTCTGTCTGCACAACTTGCAAGGGTCTACATGCACGCTTTGCATGCACCTACACGTGACACAGGAGAAGGGGAGCGATGAGGCCAAAACAAATTCAGGCACAGGCACACCAAGTACAGACTCAGTGTGTGAAGTCATTTTTAATATTGCACACTAAAGGAAACTAAAAGTAAACTAAATTAATCCACATTCAACCAACGCCCTTGCACTCAGCTTTCATTAATTTTTTAAACAACTGCACAGATTAACAGGAAACAGATAAAGCACACAAACAGACCTGCCTCCTGATGTGACCTTGTACTTGCTGCCAATAAAAGATATAAACACACACAGTATTTATTTTGCGATTTTAACAGAATCCATTACTGAAGGCCAATAAAAATGGATAAAAACGGATATTTAATGAGCAAACATAAGCATTATTAATGAATACTTTCAGTGTTATAAAATAGTCAGAATTGCAGCAAATTATTCCATTATCCCAAACACAAATATAAAACATTCAGCTAAATTGACAACAGCTGAGCTTGCATTACAAATGACTTACGAATTACCAGATGACTTATGAATTCAATAATATTGAATTACATTAGGCATATGCAGTATTTTCCTTCTGCATGCAATTCATTTTAAAAGTTGCATGGTTGAGCCTTTGATATAAACAAATTATTCATAAATATTCATATGATTATTTTAACTGACTATTGATATTGTTAATATGATTACTGTCTGAATATTTATGATGAACTCATCTAGAAAGTTGAATTGCTTTGTTATGGTACCTCTCTGTGTGGTTGCGGAGGTCTGTCTCAGCAGCAAGATCTCGCTGAGGAAGAGGAGGAGGAAGGCTTTCATGTTGTCCTTTTTTTCTCAGAGAAAACACAAAACAGAGCTCATATAGTCCACTCAAACCTCTTCTCTCTAAACTTCTACAGTTGTTCTTTCTTGAATCATATGTTTTCTCTTTGTCCTTTAAAGTGACCTCAGATCAGGTGTCAATGGACACTCTCTGTGAGAGAAACTGCGTGAAACTATGATTTTGTGTGTTTGGAAATGGGTGTGTGTGATTGTACGACTGCATCATCTATACTGGATTATTAACAAGAGGGAGGGACCCTATGATGTCACACTGTTGTTGTTAAACCTTTATCTCTCTCTCTCTCTCTCTCTCTCTCTCTCTCTCTAGCGCTTAGTTTTTCTTACTAAGCTGCATCTTTTCCTCTGCTTCACTTCGGTCTGTGTGTGATCAACTTTATTTAAAAATCATTAAGTGCTGTAAGAAATTACCAAGCAGGATTTGGGACCCTCGTTAGAAAGAAATGCATTTGTGGGGTTCCCAAATATTTTTGTATGATATTTACCTTTATTAAACATACTTACAGAATAAAGCAACTCCGTCTATGATAAACAAATGTATTACAACTAAATTCCAAAATCCTGAACTGAATAAAAATGCATTCAGATATTTTTAGTGTCACATAACAAAAGGGTTTTTAAAAACCTATATAAACTGTAGTAGTTTTATTAGTTGTTTTTTTTTTTTTTTTTTTTTTTTTTTTTTACAATTGCTAACATCCTTTTGTCCAATTTGTAGTCACATTTTAAAAACTCTGAACACAATTAGCACAACATCCATTCATGTTCATATTGTTTTCACACAATATGCTGTCAATTAACACGTTTCTAAAATGTTCTTTCTTTGCATACAAGCATAAACAATACCAAAATCATTGATTTTTCTTGAAATAGTTGGTATTTAATTAACAAAATGCAGTTTGAGGAAGATAATTAACTATTTGGCTAATTGTGTGATGTACTTCAGGTATATGTGAGGGGTTGCGAACTCATCACAGTCCTGTAGAGTTCAGATCCAACCCTGCTAAAAACTCACCTGCCTGTAGCTTTCTAGTAACCCTTCAGACCTTGATTAGCTTGTTCAGGTTCGATTAGAGTTGAAGCAAAACTCTGCAGGACTGTGGCTGCATTCGAAAACTTAAAAATGCTGCCTTCGCAGGACGCATTCCAAGGTAGGAAGGCATCAAGGCACGTCCTAATCCAAAGTTAGCTTCACATCCTGTTTCATGAGATACCTTCATCTGATCGATTTTTGAAGGCAGCATAGATGTATCCTTTGTATCCACAATCCTGTGCTTTCCATTCTGTGATTGTTGAGCCAAAAAATAAAGATGGCTTCTAAAAGTTGTGTTTGGTGGTCAGTTTGTTTTGTAAATGTTTGTTTTTGACCATTGTTTTCCACTTTTGATGTTATTTCTAGCGAGAAATTACTATTGTAGTAATTAAATATTCGCTTAGTTCTTATCAAAGCTTGCGCTATTTTGCTGTAGATCAATAAACCATTACACTGCCTCAGAAGTCTGTCCAAAATCAGTTTAGTGAGGTGCCTTCGTGCGCAAATGCTGCCTGGAAAGTCATTGCCTGATAGGGCAGTGAGACAACAAGTCAGCTGCCTGAGTTTTTGAATGCAGCCTGTGGCTCCTCAGGACCGATGTTCACCACCCCTGGTATAGGTAAACGCTTGTTAGCAATTGTAAAAAAACAAACAAACAAACTAATAAATCATAATACGGATGTAAGAATTTAACCAAGATACTGAACATAATTGTTAACAGAATGATACGTGGTTTTCTCATTAGGAAATTCCTCAGTCACAAATACTAAGAAATGTGAATTACTTTGACTAAAAACACATGGGTATAATTCTTATTAGACATACATAACCCTATGTAAGAATACAACAATGGCAATTTGCTGAAAAAGACAAAAATGAAGAAATTCAAATTCTCAAAAAGTAGTAAGTCATTTGCCTTGACTTTTTTTTTTTATCCTTTCCCAGCAATTCCTTTTTTCTTTTTTCTTTTTTTTTACAGTGTGGCTGTTCAAAATATAATGTAACACCATATGTTACCCATTTCTCAGACTAAATCTTTTTAACCACAGCTAAAGGAGAAAAACATGAAGAAACGTTTGAAGACTGAGTGGAATTCATTCATTAATAAAATGAACATGTTCAAAATGTTCAAAATCATGTTATTTATAGCATCTATGTAACCATGTTCCAGGCTTCTAATGATTCACAGTATATAACAATAATTGTTTCCAGTTGATTACCAGAAAATTATTTGATATATTTGTACTTGAGGTCAATTGTCTAGAAGGCTTTTGAACATGTCATTCTATCTCAGCACTCTCCTGTCTCCTATTAATAATAAATTATCAGTCAAACAAACAGTAAGCCATCTTTAAAAACTGTTAATAATTGTGACCAAACAAATTATTATAAACTGCAGTATTATCTTACTGCTGATGCCTTTGTGATCAGTTTGGCAAAAGAATGTGATGTTGAAACCAGGGTATAAGTTCAAGCTCAGTAGCTTATTTACCAAATTTAATAGTTTAAGAATTGTATAAATATTGGTCTACACTACCGTTCAAATGTTTGGGGTTGAAAAAAAAAAAAAAAAAAAAAATACAGTAAAAACAGTAATATTGTGAGATATTATTACAATTTAAAATAACTGTTTAGTATTTTAATATATTTTAAAATGTAATTTATTCCTATGATGGCAAAGTTTATTTTTTAACAGCCAATACTCCTCAGAGTACCATGATCCTTCAGAAAACATAATATGCTGGCTGTAAATAATTCTTTGATGAATATAAAGTACAGTTTAAAAAAAACAAAACAAAACAAAAAAAACAATGTAAAAGTCTGTCATTTTGGATCACTCTACTGTATCCTTGCTGAATAAAAGTATTAATTACTTAAAAAAAAAGAAATCCCAAACTTATTGTAGTAGTGTATGATGGTGGTTATGGTGCTGACACACTGTTAATTTATACAAACAACATGAATTTTATTTAGTTCTGGTTAAAATAATCAGCTTAATGCTTACTTGCTAAATTATTAAAACATCATTTATCTTGTCTGATTTCATTTTTATGTCAAACATACATGGATTTTGGTCACATTTATCAAAATCATTGTCAAATAAAATACTCAAAACTAATCTACAGCTATATTTGGCAGCATTAAACGTGTTTTTATGGGTTTCATAACAGATTTGTATGGTATGTTATAACAGGCCTATTTTAAACAGTGCTACTTGAACTACATGACAGCATTTTAGTTACTGCCGTTTCTGTCTGTAGTGACCATGTTGATTTTTTTCCACTTCTCACTCTTGGAGGTGTTTCAGGATAAATAATTGAAAATTCAGCACAGATGTCTCATTATAAAAATGCCAACTACATCCCAAACAGACACAAAACCCCAGCCTTCAGCAACAGAGGACTAATCATCTATATATGAACATGAATGATATATTCATGAATTAAACTGTGTATATATACAATAACAGGAAGCCAGGGACTTTTCAATTGTTGAATCGTATGTGTGACAGATCGCCTAATATAAACGGATAAATCTTTCCACATTGTTTTCAGGACTGGCGTGTTTCTGCTGCTGGCAGTGGTCACATGTTTAAGAGTCGTGTTTTGAGATGTCAGGGAAACAGGGATCACCTCTCTTCTACTCTCTGTCTGTTTTCTATCAGCTCTCTGTCGTTTGTTTGATGTGCCAGTGTCTATGGCAGATATACAAAACTGCATATTTTAGACTTCAATCAAGAGGAAGTTGCATTCATGATGGAAACTTACTACATTTATCCACTTTGGGCAGAGAGGATCCAATCATGGGACCCCTGACAGTTGGACAAAACTTTCTGGTAATTAATCATACTGCAGATGCCTGTTTTACTTTGGGCACATTGATAAAGCACTGTGCCAAGAGGTGTCTAAGGGATGAATTAAGATTAGTCATTTATACATTTCCAAGGTCTTAGTTGGATTTCTGTGCCAATAAAACTGCACTGCCAGTATAAATCAGAGCTCTAGCAGGTCAGACATGGCATTATCATATGAGATATAGATTTGGCCAGTGATTCTCAACCTGGGGATTTTTGGAAAGATTTTGATTTTTGTTAAATGTTAAGTCTGTCTACCAGTCTTAATGTGACATTCAAATTGGTAAAAATGTATGGTGTATTCTCTCTTGGGTGATATTTCATGCATGCTGAGCTTCCATCCATGAGGCTTCCGGTATCATCCACTTCCAGCTATTTTAGCTATACAAAAATAGTCTGTTATATTGCTTAATATTGCAAACAGGTGTTACATTTGGCAACAATAACACGCGCGATGCAGGAGATTCAGAGGAACAAACAGTATTCAATAATAAATCCAAGGAAAAAATCATAGAATGCAACCATAGAAACTAACAACCAAAGGAAACAAAAGCAAACAGGAACAGAACAGAACCAAACTAAAACACTAAACATAACCATAACATTATACGCCCATCCCATGAGTAACTACACAAGAAGTCCAATTGAGGAGAGATGGTGGGGGCTCTGGAGGAGGACAAGGGTCTGGCGAAGGGCAGGAAACAGGAGGAGATAACTGCGGAAGAGACCAGGACGGCGGTGATGGTGGGAAGAGCCAGGAAGGAGACAAGAGCAGGAGGAGCTAGATGGGAACCCAGAGCACTGCCAGGATGAAGGCCCATGGTGGAGTCGAGAGAGGGAGAAGCCATGGTGGAGACTTGGCAGATAAACAGAGGGGGGCAACAGATGGTGCTGATGGAGGTGGAGGTGGCAGGACCCAAGGTTTCCCAGCAAAACATTGCCCAAAGCATCACACTGCCTCCGCCGGCTTGCCTTCTTCCCATAGTGCATCCTGGTACCATGTGTTCTCCAGGAAAGTGATGCACACACACCCAGCCATCCATGTGATGTAAAAGAAAACATGATTCATCAGACCAGACCTTCTTCCATTGCTCATGTGCCCACTGTTGGTGCTTTCGGCAGTGGACAGGAGTCAGCATGGGCATCCTGACTTGTCTGCGGCTATGCAGCCCCATACGCAACAAACTGTGATGCACTGTGTTTTCTGACACCTTCCTATCAGAACCAGCATTAACTTCTTGAGCAATTTGAGCTACAGTAGCTCGTCTGTTAGATCGGACAACACGGGCCAGCCTTCGCTCCCCACGTGCATCAATGAGCCTTGGCCGCCCATGACCCTGTCGCCGGTTCACCACTGTTCCTTCCTTGGACCACTTTTGATAGATACTGTCCCTTGTCAAACTTGCTCAAATTGCCTATTTTTCCTGCTTCTAACACTTTGAATTTGAGGACAAAATGTTCACTTGTTATGTGTGTGTGTTAAAATATTTGACATAAAATATGCATAAATTTAATAAGGTTAAAAAAAATCAACCAAAACTGCAAAATTAAAAAACATAATTTTGTTTAAACAAGTTGTTTTTGGAGCATGATTAAATAAATGCTTTGTTTATAATGAAGACAACATATGTTTTAATGGTAAAAAAAGACCTCTTATATGTCAAAAGATCAAGGCGAATTTGATTTCTCATGTCATGACCCCTTTAAATTTCACATTCTACAGTTTTCATCATCTTCATGAATGAATCACTGAATCATTCACTCAAACAATTCGTTCGAAACACTGATTCAAGATTCATTCAGGAACATAACTAGTGACTATCTTTATGAGTGAGTCATTGAAGTAATTACTTATTCAAAAGTAATACCTACTCAGAAAGTATGAAACTAATTCATTCAGGAATGAAACTGTCTGTATTGAAACTGTCTGTCATTGACTTTGATGTCATTTGCAACTATTTTTGTTAACAGAGCAAAAAATAGATGAAGTGGTAATTTTGTGTCTAAAAAGTGCTGTTGGTCTGAATATCAGTATGTTTAAATAATATTCATAATAATGATAAAGGATAAGTAGTATAATATTAATTATTTAGGGACATTTGTAGTTTAGTGTCAATGAAAGGGTGCTTAAGAGACCTACTGATGGGACAACGGTGGTACAAAAGACAAAACAGGTTGGGAAACAATGTATTATCAAGCCTCTTGCGTGTGTGCTTTGCTCTGCAGCTGTGATTGGCTTAAAGGGAGAGCCGTGTTGAACCAAATGAACTTCACGCACATGTTCCTGTAGAAGAAATTTTGTTCACGACACAAAACAATAAATATAAACAGACACACATGGCATACCGATCAATCAACAAACGAAGGTGTGGACAAAATGTGTTTGCATAAAACACTAAAATTACAAGTGCTTATTGGCCCACACAAGACTATAAAGTTTGGTCATTGGTGGCCCTTGACATCATTGATCAGTGGTGTTAAATGATGTGAAAATTTTTTATGTGCATCTGTTTGGGTTTTTTCAGGGGAAGACAAATTGACTAAATGCAGCTGTTGGCAGCATATTGTTAGGGGGACTGATGAATTGTACTCAGGAGATGATTCATTATTAACATTGCCAGAAAAGTCAAAGCACACAGAATCATTAAAACTATAAGACAAATATTGTACAAGCATGCCCTGCAGCAGGACGTTTATCAAATTTATCACTAGATGCCAGGGGCATATCCTCCGAGGAGGCAAGGGAGGCAGTGCCTCCTCAAAAAAACTGGATGAGAAAATAATCGATATTACAAAAATAAAACAACCCAAACAGTACAAAATTTGACATTAAAAACTGTAAAAGTCACTCTTTTTTCTAAAGAAACACTGTCAAACAGCAACACCCGCAGGTAAAGTTACAGCGGGGAGTCCGCGTCGCTGTGCCTCCCTTCAGCTCATTGAAATAAAGCAGAACCCCTAAAGTGTGCGGTGGGTTTAGTGGGGGGTAATTGAGAATGAATGGGGGAAAGTCACGTGAGAGGAGGCAATGCCTCAATTGTGCTATGATTGGATATGATTGGACATGATTGGTTCGTGCAATAAATCCCACCTCTTGTTTTCGTGCGCGTTCTCGTTGAATCGGCCTGAATGAAGACAGTGATGGTGTTAATAGGAAGACTAATTAAAAAGTAAGTAAACAACTGTCACTTACATATCACCGCTTTGTGTCATGTTAAAATTAAACTCGAAATGGCCTGAAAACATGATGACCCAGGGTTTTTTTAGTGAGCAATCAGCGTGGTGAAATTAAAGGTACATCTTCGTGTCTGTGACCACTGATCACATACAAGCTTGATGACTGCTGAAAATAAATTGACTATTAAAAAGAAAAGCTGAATATTAGTTAATAATAATATAAATTGTTTAAATTGTTACTGCCTTTAGTTTGTATTTTGGAATAAATGTAAAAATGAGTAAAAACCCTAACTTGATGAAATTTATACTTGGTTTTAATAAATAGAACATTACATAGTGTAAAAATAACAAAATAAAATTGTATTTGGTCTCTCTTTAACGTTAACTTAAAATTGTGTAACAGGGACAAAAATGAGGACTTTGCCTCCTCAATTTAAAACACCATCGCACACCACTGCTAGATGCACACCAATAACAGGAATCATCTTTTTCTGTGGCTGTCTCCGACACTTCTCTCAGGCATATAGTATGAAAGACTGTCTCATAGTCTAGCATACTATACTTTCACATTCTGTCATGGACCTAATGTATTCTTATTATGTTTTTCCCTTATTTTATTAAACAAATCCATTAAAGTAGTGAAGAGGGAGGATTTACAATCCCTCGTCTTTAATGAATTGGAAGCTCTACATAGTATGAATATAGGTAGTATGAATGAAATTTAGACATACTACATCCGCCATCTTGATACTGTCATGTGACCTACCAGCATCAGTTGCGTCGCTTCACTTCCATTTATAAATCCCCTTCAGTGGCCTCACGGGATAGTAAAGTGTCCATAGAATGCACACTTCAGAATCTCAGTGGTCATCTGGGGACTTTTCAGCTACTGTTGTTCGAATACTACAGTTATCCATCCAGAGTGAGGAAGATCCATTTAGATCCGCTCTGACGGACAACAAAAAACTCCCTGAAACTTCCTAACTCTTCCATCCAGATAGCGGTATTCTCTTTTTTTACTGTTATTTTTATTTCTTATGTGTTCCATTTTTATTATTATGTATTTGGCTATTCTTTATGTAAAGCACTTTGAATTACCATTGTGTATGAATTAACACTGAATTACCATTGTGCCTTGCCTTACTATATATTCAGACATACTATTTTGGTCCACTGTTTTTTTGCATACTGTATTTTAGGGCAGTATTCAATTTCGGTGCAGCGATAGTTTTCTTAAAACCAGTGTATTTATTATAGTTACAGGCAATGTCTGTGAAGATCTGACCCATGTCAGAAATGACAGTGCTTACTCATTTAGCCCAGCTTCCAAAGTATATATATTGTTTTGTAATTAATTAATTAATCTTTATTCGTATTCATTTTATTCTGCTGTTCTCATGATGTCTGTATGAGACACGTAAAGACAACTGTCTAAGGTCATGAAGGTCAATAACGCACTGTCTCCACTAACACATATGCATACTTAGCATGTAATTAGGATTTATAGCACCATTGGTCACTATATGTTAAAATATAAATTATGTGTTGAAATTTGTATCAGTGTTCTGTGCTCAGTGTGGATGTAGTTTAAATTCTGTTCCAGTGAAATGTTGACAAACCTTGAAGATAAAAGATACTGCCTATGTTTTATCTAATTGTGCTTGCAGGGGTTGTTTATTATTAGAGGCATGTGACCATGCCAAAAGAAATAGTCTCCAGGGGAGTTCAACAGCATCCCAGATGAGTCTTTCCAGAATTTATGACTAACCTGTGATCCTCATCAAAGTTTCTTACATATATTGGACAAAGTGAGTCAAAGATTATGACCTCATTTGCATAAAGAACAGAATACTATGTTTGGATGCTGCTAGAATGATCTGTACTGTTAGAACCTGTAGAAATGACGTCAACTGATTATCCATAAGACTATAAGTAATAGTGTTTCTGTATCCAAAGTTAATTCGAGGCTGGATCCTCTTACGCATTTTCTACAGCCTCTGGAAGTGTGGAGAAATTTGTCTTCAATAAAAGCTCTCTTACAACTGATTGAATAACAACTTTGACTCCTGGTCGTCATTGAGCATACTGGTCTCTTTATGTCCATATTTAAAACTTTATGAAGTAAAATAACTAGCTTCCGGCAGACAGCCAGTGAAGAAGAGTGAACTCTAAGTCGATGTATGCGCAATGATAAATGGTGACGTGCAGAGGACTGAGCAAAACAAACAACTGGTCAAGAATTAGAAATCTAAAATGAGAAACTGTAAAGAGAAATGTCTCAGGATTTTGAGAGAAGAGGAGCTTGAGTTTGTTGCACAACCCTGTTTGTTTAAACCACAAGTGGCGTCCAAGCTTACAATATTCCTATGTCCTGCTTCAGGGGGTTACTCATTTGGCTCAAGTCGACTTGCGCAGTATGTGTGCGGTCGTCTGGCAGAAGCTAGTTATTTTAGATTTTAAAGTTTTAAATATGGATATTTTTCTTACAAAAACCCATCGCCTTGCTTTAGAAGGCCTTTATTAATCCACTTGAGCTGTATGGATTATATTTATGATGGATGGATGCTTTTAAATAGGCCTCCCCTTTATATTTCTCTGATTGTGTTTGTCTGAAAGAAGATATTCATATAAATGGTTTGAGGGTGAGTAAAGCTTGGGATAATTTTCATTTTTGGGTGAACTATCCCTTTAAACATCATCAGCCGAACAGGTAAATTTATCTAGTCACTATAATTACACTCTATCTTTCAGGGAAAATATTTAAAAAAAAAAAACTGAAAAAGTTTTTGGAAGCTTAGTGATGTTTGGTGAAGTCATGCTTTTGACCTCTGACGATTGTATTTACACTTCAAAAATCATAAAAGTTGTATTAATTTGTGAAGATTAACTCAATGAAGAAAACGTGTAAGAATCATAAGCTTTTGTTTGGCACAGACCTTATTTTCTGGACTAATCCAAAAGCCAATGGAAAAATCCTATTAGGTTTTTGTTGACGGAACCAGGGTGATGCTAACTTCCAGGTTGTTGGCCTACAAAAATAAAAAAAAACATCATCCCTGCACCACTCTATTGGTTCAATTGAATTAGAGATTCGAAAAGTTTTGTTTCTCCCATCCTTACTTACAAGAACTGTAGCAACATCAATAGAGAGTGTAAACTGTCTCATAGCCAATGCAGAACCTAAAACAGAAAAGCATAGGAATTTTACACCAGCCACTTGATCAAGTAGTGTGTGATGCATTGACCACACTTTGAAATAGGCCTAGTAAAAACACAAACAACGCCCTCTAGAGGTTAAATTGTGAGGTGTATTCAATTGTTATTCAATTAAACTTGACATGTTGACAAAATCACTGGACCATCAGTTCCCTTTCACTACTGATATTGTAGAAAGAGAAAAATGCACATTTCTTCGTGGCTCAATCTCCCAGTCTGGTTCTGATTGTAGCCCTTTCTGGTTATAACACTAGCAAACAAATGATGCATAATTATGCCTGTCATGTTACATGTCTCCGCATTGATCTCCATTTGGTTCTCATAAAATCAACAAAATGAAGTGTGACTTAGGAGATCTTTTCATTGCCATTAAACGATCAATTCACCCAAATATGAAAACATAGTTTACTCAACCTCATGCCATCAAAACCTACATGATGTATTATTGCACATATGCAGTCTGTCTCAGACTGTACCTCACTATGTAGTACTACATATATAATGTAAGTATTTTCATGGTATAAAAGACAAACACACATAATCACATCTCCATGCTTTCAGCATAGGCTGCAGGTACAGTAATTCCCTGTAATCTGGGCTGTAATCTCAGCTTTGACTAATTGTAGTGAGCTCTCTGTACTCCTAAATTAGCTGTGATACATGGAAGACCAGCAGCCCAACTCAGGAAAAGACATCATATCATTCACATAATACACACTAAATTAACACACACTCTTTAGTATAACATTTTATTTCTCACAAAAATCCTTCAAGGCATAATTCACACAAATATGACAATTCTGTCAAATCATTTACTCACATGAGTAATGATGTATTTAAAAGATGACAGTATTTTTTATTGTTATGTGAATTATCCCTACTGACACAACTTTTAAAAAAAAAAAAAAAAAAAAAAAAAAAATGCATACATACATACATACAAATGTCAATTATTGCAACAGCCATTATTGCAAGGTGGTGACAGACCACTCACTGAAAAACGAATGGGAGAAATTGCCACACTAAATAGGATAGCTGTAAGAATAGAAGCCTAGACTTTTTGTTAAAAAAAAAGAGCACATTACCTTTTTACATGATTTGAGCTTAAGCAGCAAGATTTATGATGCCACAACTGTATCATATTGCTGATTTGAAATATGTTTTTGAAACAAATGTGTTTGAAGATTTTGGTCTTTCTTCATTCAAGTATATAGGAACTGTACTTATATGACTATTACACACTGTACATAGAAAATAGCTGCGCGAGGATGTTTGCTAGATGGCTGCCAAGTGAAGTGACTTGCCTTAAAGGGATTTTGGCTTAAAGGAGCCACTCCGTTAAGGGCAGTTAAAACAATGATAATATACATTATCATTACATAATATCACTACCCCTGTTAACATTTTAACACAAATGACATTTTAGTTTTTGCAATGCTGCAACGTTTTTTGTTTTTTTTTTCTTCTTTTATAAATGGGCACATTATTAGAGGCCACTTTTTTATAGCTTTGTAAGTTTACAATTCATTTTCAAACATTTTTGATATTCAATAAAATAAAAATCTGTTTGTTTTGTCTTGAAATTTCTGAAAAGCAGTGAAACTATAAAAGGTACCAAAGAATAAAACATACATGTAAAGTACTAAAAGTAATAGAACATCAATGGTCAGTGATTCAAGTAACTTTCAAGAATAATGCATCAGGGATCTTTTTCTCTGAACACCAAAGATTGTTTGGCTGAGAGACGGTCCACAGCTATAAGAACAGAAGGCACTAACAAAACATTTCAACCAATGACATAGATATTGTCTGTGACCGTGATCTTGTTCTAATACAGACAAAAAGTGAAACAGTCTTTAACAGTAGGGGAAAAAATAATACAAGGAACAAAATAGCTTTTTCTTTCTTAAAATAAATTTTAAGAAAGATCCATAGTTATCAGTTTTAATTTGTGATAGTAAAGTCTCTAAGAGAAAAAGAGAGGCTGAAGAAAAATTGCTCAGAAATCAATGAGAGGTAATTTCCCAAAAGACAAGTTTCTGAAAGAGGAACACATCAAGCAAATCAATACAAACACAGTTTTAGAATAAAAAAAAAAAATTTAAAAAAAGCTGAAAAGCTAAAGTTCCATTTATGTTTACACCAGATGCAACATTGGAGACACAAAACATAAGTTAAAGTATAACATGCCATTCTTATAACATTCACCTTCAATGTCATGCACCCAGCAGGATATTGGACATATTTCCTATGTGGAGGAACTTTCTCTTCTATTATCCATTGCTCTGATTAAATAAAAATAAGTTAATGTGAGGGGTGAAAATATGCAAAGCTTTATACTATGAATAAGACATCTTAAAAAAATACTTACATTTGATGCTGCCGCAAAAAATCTGCAAACTGACGATCTCTTGTGTAGAGCTCAAGGATGCGTATGCGATCTTTAATCTCCTACGGAATGGACAGGAAAGAGAAAATCCCAGAAACAACATGTATCACGCACTTGCTCATATACAGTTTTCAAAAAAAAATAAAAAATAATTCACTTGCTCACCTAAATGGGTATACAAAGTAATTTGTTGTCAACATATTACTGTATTTTTGTGCACACAGACCCATACCTCCTTGGTGAGTTCGCTGTTCTCATAAATATGCTGTATCTCTTCACTGCTGAAGTCAGTGGATGCTTCAGCACTGGTGCTGCTGTGGACTGGGGGCTCTGGGTACCGCTGGTAGTAATGGCTGTAGCCTGTCGTTAAATCGCTCTCGAACATGGGGTTGTACTTAGTGGCTCTGTCTATAAACGGTGGACTGTCATCGCTCCTTCATACAAACATATACACACAAAAAATTTGCAACAGTCATTGTTACATCCACAGGGGTAAGAAGTCATGGCCTAAAGGGATCAAAGATCAGCCTTATTGATGAAGTAATGCAAATCTCATAATGGCATTACTGGAGATGTAAGCTTCTTCCTAGGTCCTGCACATGCAGTAATTAAAGAGAGAAAAAAGAACATTAAAGTGCCCCTATTATGCCATTTTAAATGTTTCTAATTTTGTTTTGGAGGTCTCCTACAATACATTTACATGCATCTAAGGTCAAAAAGCACGTACATTTTCTCATAATATACATTGCACATTATCTCATTTCTCAAACAGTCTGAAAATGGTTCATTCAAAGATTGTCTCTCTAAACCCCTACTTTCCACAAGCCTACTCTGCCCTAATTGGTCAGACGGAACCAAATCCATTACCAGATCTGAATTTCAGCTCCGGAGGCTTCCTCCACACTTGTATACACAGTGATACAAAAAGTAAAGATGCCTTTGTTTTGTTCCGCATGAGTCCTCATCCTTTTGAAGTGCATGCAAAGAGGATGTGCAGTGCTGAAAAGTCTTCTTGACATGTCAACAACACGAACCAAACACATCCAGGCCTCAGCTACAACTACAGTGTTTGAGGGTGGGTCAAAGTAGACGTTGTTCGCGGGCAGCCAGTGAAGACCATAGGCTGGCATAATACAAATTTGTTACATTGCTATATAGGTATGTAACAGGAAATGAGACTGGAATTGCTGGCAGTTCTTTCTTTTAAGAGACTTTATTTGTCGTCCACTTTGATCTTTACAACTTTGCAGACCTTTTACATTCACAAGAACAGCTGTATTAGACACTGCATGAAAGGTAATACTCAAATAAACATAAAAGGGGCACTTTAAATGTAAATGTAACTGACTCATTCATTATAATTTCAATAAATAACTGATTGCAAGATTTGACTTATTTTAAAACATTTTTTCATTAAACAATTTGCAAGTTTGCATTTATCACCATTACAATTTAATAATTTAATTTTGCTTTTACTGAAATATCATATCTCTTAAAATATCATACTTTTGTTTTGATTTTTTTGTGAAGTTTTAGTTATATAGCACCTTTCTAGAAGCTCAAGGCTACTTTACTCAAGGTCAAACTCTTATCAAGAGTTCATGGCAGGTGATCGGCTCTAAAAGCTCAGACTTCTGAGGTAAAGCTTTCATGTACTGAAGTTCACTTACATAAGACATAAAATCCATTTTAGAAAGAATATTATAATGAACTGTTAAAGTATGCGAGTTAGGATGAAGGTGTGATTTACCAGATTGACTGTGATAGAGAATGTGCCTTACCGTGCTGGGTCTTCCGTCTCGTCCTTGTCATACTGGTCTCTCAGAGTTCTTGCTAAGAAGAAGATTACTCCTGATGCCACCAGCAGGAACCCAGCAACAGATGCTATGGCAATGCCAACTACGAGTGGCTCAGAAACATATTCTTCACAATGCTCCCCTCTGTACCACCAGTTTTCCCCCACACGGCATCTACAGAGCAGACACAAACATAAACACCTTAAGAAAATGGCAGCCTAGCAGCTATGTACTTGAATGAGAATGCTGTTCTCCAGGTGATACAGACCTCGCTGTACAGTATATGATCTGTATTCAGGCTTTCTTAAAAGTGCACAAATTCATTCAAAATTTCTTGAGCATTATATAATCGAAATAAACACCTGCAGATGGCTCCTTGTCCTGGAATGACATCACATTTCCCATCATTCAGGCAGAAGTCATGCTGAAGGTCACAGACGCTCTGGCAGGGTAGTCCGTCCACGCTGAAGTAACCAGCATTACACACACATTCAGCCTCACCTGACCAGCGGTTCACTGTACATTCTGCAAACTCATTACATGCCTGAAACTTGCACGGGTCTGCATGTTCCCCTAAAAACAAATCACCATACATACACAGTGAATAGCTGCAGCATAAAGGTGGCATGTGATGAGGTACCTGAACACATGATATTACCAAAGTGAAAGGTTTTCTGAATTTGTCTTACCTGATTCAACATCCAACGAATATTTGTCAATGGCAAGGTTCATGGTCTGGTAAGCAGTGTTGCAAAAGTCCTCAAGAATGAGGTAAACAGCAGTATTGACTTCACGAAGAACGGGCTTCCCAAACTTCATACGGCTATTCACCACAATACTTCCATTTCTGAAGTTTAAGATCTCCAGGTTCTCAAAGTGACTGAGGTTTGACTGCAGATATGGCACCAACTGTGGGACATACAATCCCAATAATGAGTTCATAAACTCACACACATAAAAAGCTTTTCAACTCCAGCCCTGGAGGGCCAGTGTCATGCAGACTTTAGTACCAATCCCTGTATAATCCAGCTGTCTGTAATTTGCAAGCAATTCTGGACACCTTGGCTGTGTCCGAAATCACCCCCATTCACTATTTCCTACATTGGTCCACTAATATGGTTCACTTGAGGGTGTGAATGAAAACAAGGGAGTGAATTCGCATACTGATTGAGCCAGGTCTGCTGCTTTTGCAAAGTTTGTGCTTGCTGTTTCTTAATTGTTTGATACTTAGCAAACTCTGCCATGGAAACTATGTATAAACCTTAATTAAACAATTTAATAAATCATTAAAAAGGAATGTATACTTGTCTTATATTGTGCTGTAGCCACATTGGACCAGAAGTTTGGAAATGGAAGATTCAGCTGCACGTGCCACCTTCTGGTCAGACGCGAGAATTAATTTGCCACACGACTCTGCATGATGATATATTAATTTGCCGCACCACGGTGCATTATGATATTCTTTAGCCGTTGAGCGTACATTGGTTGTACACTCGTTATTGCAGTGCATTGTGGGATTAAATGAGTGCACTCGATAACGTCCACTATGGTTTCGGACACTACAAATGGCTGTCCCCTCAAATAGTGCCCTATTTAAGGGTATAGGGGGCGATTTCAGACATAGCCCCAGATTAGCTTGTTTGGATGTGTTTGGTTAGGGTTAAAGCAAAACTGGCCCTCCAAGACAGGAGTTGAAGAGCCTGGTATATATAAATTAGTGAATAATTTAATCTGAATTAGGAATGTCCATTTCTGCTCCTGGAGGGCCACCTTCCTGCAGAGTTTAACTCCAACACACCATTTCTAGAAATCATGAAGACCTTGATTAACAAGTTCAGGTGTGTTTTATTGTGGCTGCAGCTACAGTAAACTCTGCTGGAAGGTGGCCCTCCAGGAGCAGGATTGGACACTCTTGATTTGGATTGATAAGTGGAAATTTGACAGGGAATGTGGGCGAAGAGGAAAAAGTGATTGTAGGAAAAGGAAAGAAAAAAGAATAGGCACAAATATACTTTGGAGGAAATACACTACCAGTTCAAGGAACCGTTGCTCCAAGGCTTTATACTCTGCAGAGCTCTTATTGAACAGATCGTCAGAGAACATCATGTTTGTTACACGAAGACTGAAAAACACTATCAAAGACCTCCCAGGGTTAGTTGGCAAGGCAATGCTGGAAACTCCATCACCCTGAATGACACTAGGGACACCACTACCCTCTTCCTCTCTGTAATCGATGACATCGAGAGATGTAGTCATGACTTCTGAATTTAAGGTATGCCCCAACTCAACCTCTTCTGGGGTCTTCATGGTCATGAGGGAGAAGGGTTGTTCTATCTCAGGTGAAAGTGGTGTTGGGTAGACTGGGCTTGCTGGTTCAATGGTGACCAATAGGATCTCATCCTCTTTTAGAATTTCCTCTGAAAACTGTATAGCTGAAATATCTGTTAGTACATAATCTTTGTTCTCCTGTGGCATTGTGGTAATGTCAACATATTCTTCCTCTTCTTCAGCCTCCTCTGATTTCTCTTCTGTGATTACAGCAACTTCAGTTTCCTCATCCTTTTGTGTTTCTATTAGAACACTTTCTTCCTTGTTGTCTTCATCTTGCCCCTCTTCTTCTGCAGGTAATATGAGCTCTTTCTCAGGTTCTGGGGTAGATTCTACCTCAGCCACCTTGACTGATGGCATTGCGGGCGCATCACTACCATGTTGTAGGTTTTCATCTTCTCCAACTTCAACAGTAATCAATTCTGTGGTTTCCTCAGGCAAGATCTGGTCCTCTTCAACCACTGTTGTAATTGTGGAGAATTCATAGTCCTCTATCTGTGGCTTGTCTACGTTAATCAAAAACTCTTCATCAACTTCCGTCTCTCCAACTTGCTCTTGATCCTCAGTAGGAAGAACAGTTACCCAATTGTATTCTATTGCACCAGATCCAGAGGCGGGATCAAGGTCATACATTGTAATGTTACTGTCTTGCTTGGCATCGATAACGGGACCAACAGCTTCACCTTCCACAGTAGGGGTCTGGCTAGGAGGAAACAGTGATGTCATGTCCTTGTCTTGAAGGTCTGAAAGGAGGAATAAACAAGCATCTTGACACAAGTCTTTCACCACCATATTGGTTTAAATCAGGGGTGTCAATCCTTCTCCTAGAGGACCACTGTCCTGCAGAATTTAGAAAAAGTTGGACAGGTTGAAGCTAAACCCTGCAGTACACTGACCCTCCAGGTACAGGATTGGACACCCCTGCTGTAAATCATTGTACATGTGAATGTTGGTTCTTACCCTCTGAGAAACTACCACTGGGATGGTCTATAAGGGGTGGTGTGTTCTCATCTAAATTTATGACATCTTGCTCTCCCATACCTTCCTCTTCAGACATTGTAGGATCCAAATGGTCACTAATGGTAAAGACTTCCTTTGCCACTTCTACAGGCAGCTCAGACGGTTTTTCTACTGATAAAATATCATCCTAGACAATAAACAAAATGAAACAGCTGGTTCTCAGACTTTGTGAAAGTTATTGGTGGTGCTTGCTAAGGCTATCATTAATATTACTGTTTCTGCTATTCCATTCTTAGAGTTAGGGTTTTGTTGAAAATAATACCTCAAATAGTGTGCCTTGTTAAGTAGAGGTAAAGTCTAGAGTGATAGATTTATATTAAAGAACTTTATTTCTACAGACCAGAATATCACATATACTTGCACTTTTGTAATCACCTTACAATACCCTAGAAACCACCAAGATCACCCTAACCTAGCCTAGCAATATCCTGTAAACCACCCTAACAATGTGCTGGTGAGTTGTATGTTAGGAATCAGCATTTAGATTTTAAGAATATGTAAATATCTTGATGGTATACTGGAAACTTCACTGTCACCTTGACAGAAATCTTCACCTTGTGGTCAGGGTCTGGGAACTCCTCAGCAGGATGGGTTTCCTCTGGAGATGTTTCCTCTGTCAACAAGAAAATATTACACCATTACAGACTGCTGAGATGTACCATAGAGAACTAGTAGCTACAAGCAAGTAGAGCAATACCATGCAGAGCCTCAGTGATGTCAGGGTGGAGGTCAATAATGGTATACTGGACTGTGGGCCCATCTGAGTAACTAAAGGTGCCCTCTACCATGTTGGATTGAAGATTAATGAAGTCCAGAGTCTCACTGCTGATCACTTCACTGTTGTTCTGGAGTGACACGACATATTCCACCAGTACAGCCTTATCACCACTGCAGAGAGAAAACACCAACCGCACAGCTGAACATGATCATGACAGGACTTGAAAAATAGGATAACTTTGCAATAGTCTCAGATCATTAAATGTAATGTTTAAGTCTTGTGGCTAGATTTTCAAAACACTGGGTATTGTGATTGCATGACTAGAAACATGATTCTTGCTTGTTTATACAAGGAAAGACTGCAACAAAAAAATGCACTCTCTCACTCACTAACCTGCATTCATGCACACAATGAAGTGTAATTTACCTTGAGGGATCCAACTGTGGCCTACAGAAAAGATAAAGTTCATATTTTTAGTAAAATAGTCTTACCACTATAGCAGGTGATAGGCTAATGCTGCATATTGTCTATGAACATGCCATTCCCTCGCTAACTTCCCTCTGTCTCGTTCACTCAGATGTACGTCATTGCTTACGTTACTCACTACTGCCAGAACCCTTGCAATGGGTTTAAAAGGAACACCCTAAGCCCTTGATTACTTGTGGGTAAATTAAGTGACACTGCAAGTTGCTGTTGGGTCGAGGTGTCTGTCCCAAGTGTGCCATACAAGTCCTGAAAAGTGACACCAAGGTGTCCCTGGTGGCTGGCCGCAGTATAGATCATAAACCCCGCCCTCTCCATGTAATCGAATGGGACGCGAGCCAAACTAAAAATCCAACTACACTTTCAAATATTTTTTTTCCAAAGATGGTGTGTGTCATTTTATGTAGTTCTTAACAAGCAGACATTTGTTCAAGTGTTCATTATTCCAATATGTTTGGTTTTAGTTAGTTATTTGATGCTGTAAAAATGGGGTGTATCACGGCTGCTTGCACTGTGTTGTCAACTTCATTAACAGATATGACTCTTATGAGCCAGTTTTTTTTTAGGTGAGTCATAAACACACAGCACAACCAGTGTAGTAGCCCAATTCACAAACAAATGGACTGTTTCCCATTATTTAAATGTTTAAATTTAATATTCTTTCTGTTAAAAAACCTTTTGCTTGAAAAGTGTGCTTGATCGGTCTTAAAATGCCGTCATATATTCTAATCTAATGCAATGATATTCATACATTTTTAAGTGTGATCTAAGTGTCTAAATACTTTTTGCTAGTAACTAGCAAAATTAAACATGCACTAACACACCTGATGTTCAATACCGAAACACTCTTGAATTCTGTTAGTTTCTCCAAAGCAGTGGAAATCTGTAACAATGACATGTAAAGTAAAAAATTGCAGCAGCGCAAACATAACATTAGTGTAAAAATTAAAGCAAGTAAAAGTGTGTGTATTGTACCTTCTCTGTGATCTGCTGAGTGAGTCTGCCATGCTCACTGCTGGTGGAGTTGAGCAGCTCTTCACTCCATGGTTCTCCAGTCAGTAACATAGCCAGCTCCACCCTCTGCTCAACCAGAGGACGTGTAGGCAAAGCAGCTGCCTCCTGCTCAATCTCATTAGTGATCTACCACAGACAATACACACATAAACTTTGTTTAGCAGGTGTTCAATATTTAAAATTCGTTTATATGTATATTTTTTCAATGTATCATTCATGACTCATGAGTGCATCAGATTAGAACCAGACCTCACTCTTACATTTTGAGTATATCTTCACCAATGACAGTACGTTTCAGCCTATCAGCTATCTACCTCAGTATCCAGCTCCATTGTCACGACAGCAGATGGTGCTTCTGCAGTAACTTCCTTCACGCTCTCAGAGATGACCTCATCTGGAACCGCTGTGGTCACCAACACAGTGGTCTCTGCTGGAAACTCATCACCTACCAAGTTTTAAAGACATTTTTTTGTCTCTTGGTGTTCAGGCACATGTTATAAGATCTCTTTAGGTTTATTTCTTGCCATTTCCAATTACAACATCTGAATCGCAAACAAAGTTTGGATCAAAACCCTGTACAAACTGTTTAAGTGTTAACCGAAATTCAAACCAAATGCTAAATGCCAAGCATCTTATCTTGCTTATTTTAAAGCCATTTGATTTTTTATATTCTGCCACAATAAATGTGCATCAGCACTAACTCGTTTAACAGCGGCTAGTTGCTGAACATCTAGAAATTGCTGTTGATTGTTTAGAAGCAAATGTCTCTCCATACAGGACTGAAACCAGGAGGGTCAGTGCCAAAATATGGTCCAGAACATGCCAAAATTATACAGTGTTTCACCCCAAGATATTATAGTCCATAAATAATTTTACATGTTGTTTAAATTATGGCTCAATACAAAAAATTGAATGGTCTTAAAATATTATTTTCCTTTTGATTTTCAAAATCAATGTCAAATATGACCCAGACATGTTCTTAACAGGTAAGGGTTTTATACAGTTTATATAAGATACTGTATCAGTAACACATAATCATAACAGACAGACCTGGTGGCACACTGTCTTGCTCTTGGGAAGAATTCTCTGGTCTGTTTAAAAAAAAGAGAAGAAAAGGTAAAAGACAGTTAGAAATGACACATAGACCTTCAAATGTAAGAGTTAACCATTCAACAACAAACACAAGATCTCTAATGCACAGTCCATTTATTAAAAATTGGGTCTCTAATGCACAGTCAATTTAATTAAAAAAAAAAAAGGGTGTAATACCTGCATACTGAGTATGTAGGTATCTTACTGAGAAAAAAAGAGGAAGACAAAAGGTGAGGAGAAAATCAGAGACTAATACAATGAATAAATGGCTGGGAGAAAATGGGGTATTTGTAAAAGTATGGGTTGAGGGTAAAAACAATAGTTTTAAAATGTTTAACTGCACCTTTTCAGTATCGTCTGTGCAAGTCTCTGCAATGGACATTAAGATTCAAAAGACTCAATAAGTAAGACATTCTGATAAGCACATGCACCACTGACCCATAATACTTTATTCATATCAAAGTATCAGCTAACATAAATTTAATTAAATAAAGTTAATTATACATGTCTTATGCTACATACTCTGTGGACAAGTGCTAAGTGTTCCTCTGTTTGGCTAAAATAAGTGCCAATCTCCCGTATGGAGACTCTATCTGTCTGGCATTGGCTCATCCAGTTCTGGTACTCTTCTTGACTGGGGAGGCGCTCCAAGAAGATTTTGAAGGCCTCCCACACAACTTCCTGACACACTGTAAAACAACAACAACAACAGTATCATATTAGTGAAACAAAACAATCAGAACAGTGGGAAATACAATCAAACTGCTCACTTTTTTGCGTGAGTAACACTGAGTTTCTTGTTTAATGGAAAAGTCTTTAATCTCAAAAGATACAACTCTTTTGCATTTATTATGATACAAGCTTTGGTTTTGTCTTATGTAGTGATATCACAGGATTGACCACTTAAGTGGGGATTGGACACTCACATGTTTGGGTCTACAGCCAGGAGGTTGGAACTTACCACAACAAACATACGGCTCATGACGCTAACATTTAGCCTAACACTTCACATAATCCTTTAGTCAGCTGGTATATCAAATGACTTTATGTATTAAATGACTCAATGGAAGTACCATGTTTTTGACATGAAAAAAATGAACATTAATAATACTAATATAGTCCTTAAAAGTGAAAATGGTAATTAATCAGTACCACACTATATATCAAAGTGCCACGGTGATGCATGCATTTAGCCCAAATAACCTGCTAGGATCTTTTCGTAATTTTAATTTCTAAGGTCAAAAACACTGAAATTGGATTTCTGCAACACGGTAACACTTTTTAATACTGTTCTGTCATTAATGAATAACTACACAAGAACAAATGAGTAACGCAATATTAACTTTCTAGTAACCGCTATTAACTAACAAGAAACTCTGATTAATGAATTAGTAAGTAATAGAGCTCAGATGAATGACAGTATTCACCGTAATCTAATCCATAACTACTATTTTTTTTATTCCTCCCAGAGGACTATTAAGAACTACTATACAGGTTCATAATTAATGTCAATAATGCATAATGTAATTAATTCTAAAGTGAAGATCGTGGTAACCTACTAGTAATGACTCAAGTATTACCAAAATTACCAAAGAATTACTAATTATTTGAAACAGTATTCTAAAGAGAAAAGTCAATGTAAGCTTTTGAGGTTTTTGTAAGGTTTTGTACAGTTATTCCTTCTGAAGAATTTGGTAACACTTGAGTCATTACTAGTGGGTTACCATGATCTTCACTTTAGAATACTGTTCCAAATAATTAGAAATTCCTTTAGAAGGATGTAGTAAGACTTGAGTCATTACAATCCAAAACCTCACAGACCTCAAAAGCTTACAGTGACTTCAGTCAATATTAGGGAGTATTCATTCTTTTCACTTTAGAATACTGATCAAAATAATTAGTAATTCCTTCTGAAAGATGTGGTAATACTTGAGTCATCAGTGAATTAACCTGAGCTTTACTTTAGAATTATACAATATGCATTATTTGCATCAATTATGAACCTGTATATAGTTATTAGTAGTTCACTGGGAGGTATGAAAAAATCATATTGATTAGATCATAGAAAACTACCTCACTGAACTGAGCTCTATTACTTACTAATTCCTTAATCAGAGTTTCTTGTTAGTTAATTGAAGTTACTAAAATGTTAACATTGCGTTACACATTTGTTCCTGTGTAGTTATTCATTAATGATGGAACGGAATTCTAAAGTGTTACCGTTTTGACATATGGGTGTATTTTTAACAGACAGCAATTACCTGTCCAGATGACACTGTGGTTCAATCCCAACTTTGCAATTAGTGTCTTAATGGTGTGCTTAGACAAGATAGCCGACACCCTCATTCTCAGCCGTGGATATAAAAGTTTACCTTTGACCTTATTGGCTCCAATCCAATGTGTTAACTGACTTTTAATCTCACCATACTGCCATCTAATTTGTTTAGGGAGAAATCACACTTGAACTGTGAAAGATTGTCTTGGTGTCTCTCAACACTAACCCGAGACCTCTGAGTGGATCTAACTGCCAAACGCTGATGAGATCCCATTGTTATACTTAGCTCTCAGCTTTACAAAACTGCGTGCTCTAGTTGATGAATTTAACGGTAACCTTTGTTGAGTCTTAATCTTGTGTCCTTAACATAAATATGGCTTTGATTTGAGTCTTCTTACTTGGGTCAAGTAAGTACAAGTTATTTCTTGTTCAATTTAAAGTGAGCCTTTTCTCATTCCTTATAGATGTCAGAACACTTTTTCAGCCAGTACTTTAATTGCTGCAAGTCCAGATTCACTTCTTGGCTTTGAGTACTTGGGTCATTCCTATGCAGTATCTTTTGAGATCTGTAAATCAACAGGCTTTGCTGTAATTTAAGGAGGAAGTTCTATAAAAGAGCATACCAGAATCTTAGAAATATGATCTGGTCATGCTCAGGCACTAAATCTTTATTAATTATAGCTTAAGACAGAGATACCATGAGACGATCAACAATTCAATTGCTGTTTTCCCACCAAAATGATGTCAATTCCTGTAGGATATTGTCATTAAGGGCCAACAGGATGGAAAATTTCATTCAAACCTGAGTAGTTAAATTATTTAAAATTCACTCTAGTTCAATTGTAATTGTGACAAAATTTGATATGATTTATCTTTACAAATGACTTTTAGAGGATTTTTTTTTTTTTTAGAATGTCACAAAAAAGGGAGCAGCAGATACAAATGTTACTTTCAGTTCTTCAACACTGAATTGTATATATATATATATATATATATATATATATATATATATATATATATAATTAAACAGAGTTATTCAATATATAAGCAATTCTAACTGTATTAATAGTAATATTATTGCAATAGTGTCTCACCTCTGAGTTGGTAGTATTTGAGATGGTTTGTGATGGCTTGCTGCACTGTTTCTTGATAGCAAAGGCGTACTCCACTGGACAGAAAAACATTACGCTTATGTCTTGGCAAGTGGCCTCCAGGCTTTTCCACAAACATTCGAAACAATCTTTGTGAGTGCTTATCTGCGTTCATGAGCGTGGAAATCTGTTCAGCTTCCACTGAAACATAAATACACATAAACGTATTATAACCATCATCCTCTCATCACACTCCGACCTAATACATACACAAAGATACATACCTGCAGTAATATCCAGTTGGCCTACTGCAAAAACGCAGCCTAAACACCACAAGGTGCAGGTCCATATGAGCTTCCACATAGTGACTTCCTGTGGCTTAAAAATTAAGATGTTGTGCAATAGTTGCTGCTTCACTGCGGACAATGTGACCAAAGCTTCCAACACCTGTGCATACCTGTTACACAGTATCCACTGATAGTTATGACAGTATATTATTGTTGTTATAAAGTGCTGTCCAGTTCGTCAAAGCGCAGGTGTATGAGGCGATCCTGTGGCAGGTAGGCAGATGGAAAGGGATTTTTCTTTTTTTTCTTCTAATCTTGTTTGGTAATCCTGTAGAGCAGCTCATCAAGAAGTAACTGGAGGAACTGGAGTTAACCAAGAGTGCTAAGCAAAAATACATGTGCAGGGAACGAGTGATAGGTAGTGAAGGAGAAAGCGAGGAAAGGGTGATTTGCCAGATATCCATAAACCAAAATAATCTGAACCAAATAGGATCCGAAAAGTTGGAGACATACTAATTTGGTGCTTACATAATTTCTCAGCTGAATACTTGACCACCTGTAAGGTTAAGGACAGGTAATGGTTTGACCTTTAAAGTCTGCAACAACTGTAAACGAACTGGAATCAAGTAGCTTAAGTCACATTATTAAGACTGAGAGCAGGTGAGAGACAGAGAGAAGTCTTCATCGTTTCACTGGAAGATTGAGTTCTGACATTTTGATTAAACATTTCAAGGTCAAAAAAAATTAGAAAGTGGAACATACATGATGAATCGTTCTAGAAAACAGATGTGAGTGAATTTTCATGCTGAATTTAAAGATGTAATAGCCATGTTAGCTATTATTCTAACATGACTCTCAAGCTGCTCCCTAGTTAGCAACACTTATCAGGGGATCAGCCATTTCCATGACTGTACTACTGTAATTCCCGTATCCAGTTCTCAGAAACCTTCGCTAGACAAAACCAAACAATAGAATGTTATACAACTATGTTACTGAAAATTATCTGCGACATTTAAGTCGCAATCTCGCAATACTGTTCCAATGTTTAGCAGCTCAAGGCCCTTGCTAGTATACAAAGTTGTATTTACAAAATTGATTCATGGCATATAGAGAACAAGGGAATGGAATTAGACCTGCAATGACACGCCCTCTCACCAAAAGACTTGACTGACAGGGCTGTCATAGAGACCGGTGTCATTTCTCAGATACTATTTAGAGAAATAATTAATTCTAAATAAGATTTTGTTAGATTGTTGGTCTTTTGAGGAGATGGGGCCGTGCGTATCTTGCATGGCTAAGGTAAAGACAGGATTTTGTAGTTTTAATAACCCCCTGTGCTCTCACACTAATTCATCAGCCACAATACAATTACTGCCCAGGTGGTTTAGTGTCAGTGTCCTTAGAAATTAACCACCACAAATAGCATACTAGCATACGACTCTTTATTGTATTACTGCTTTTTCTATAGTATGTATACTGTGCATTTTCCATATTGTAGAAAAAAATAGTCAGAAAAGAACCAGATTTTGTTGACAATTGTTCTCTACTTGATATATTCCAAATAATTCGTCACACTGGAAAGGCCCCAAGTGCCTACAGCAAATACAGCAGAAATAGTATGGTAGTATGCAGATCCAAAAATAGACTTCTTGTGGCATGACTCAAAGGGGTCAAGATTTGTTAGGAAATGCTAACGGTATTATAGACCTCCTTGGTACACACACAGAGAAAGATTTTTAAAAAAAAAATCACTAGGTTTACTGACTTTATACTATATTTTTTAAGTAAACAAACACAGACAACTATTGTACACAGGCTGCATGCTGGGATTACTGGAAGAAGGTGGGTGGTCTGTAAATCGTCTAATCTCTGTCTGATTAGCATTAAACCATACATCCCTGCACGCACACTCCCTTCTGATGCTCTCCTTGACCATTACTAATGAGTTGGCCAATCAGAAAACTGGCTCAAGCCACACCCGACTGCTTAACCAATCATGCTTAAACAGCTGACTTCTCCTACATTCATTCATCACAACCAAAGCCACTGAAAGAGACTACAATCACATGTACAGAGCACAAATATCCATGTTTAAAAGGGTCTTATTTGTTGCTTAAAAGATCAAGGAAAATATTTATTTCTTGCAGTATAACCCCTTTAAGGAAAGTTACTTTGTGCTACTTACCTCCAAGACACATATACATACAGAAAATGTAAGAGCAAAACTGTTATATTTTCATTTTATCAACATTTATTTCTTTCTAAAGTTTTTCCAACAATGTATACAAAAGCATAAAATATAAAAGGTTCAAAATCAGCTAAAATATAAATACATCCAAGGTAAAATAATCATGTGTTCCTAAAAGCTTTACATCACTGAGTTACTTTTCCATGATCTGTTTTATCTTCTAGAGCTTCATTTCCCAAAGAGCCTTTCTGAAATCTGTACAGGTGTAGAATGAGGTCTCGAATCTCCTCCCGTTTGCCTCGCACCTGTTGCCGTGGAAACCAGTGCTCCAATCTCAATGGCAAGTCAAAGTGTAGCACAGGGTCCTGAAAGATACACAAACAGCATTGCGGTTGCCTTTGAGGCCAAAACAGACTCTTCTTACACAGATTTTTGTATTTTAAATAAAGTGCAAGTCTACCTGTAAAAAACTTTCAGCATATTGTAGCAGGTAAAGGCCACAGTCACTGCTGTTGTCCTGTAGGGGGACCTTACAGTGGGAACCTACCATGTGGTCAACACTAAAGTCGCGATAACCACCTCTCTTTACCTCCCACTCCACCTGAAGGTATCTTAAAAAAAACCCCTCAAAATTAATCACGTCATGTAAAATATCTATATATCTCTCTCCACATATATATATATATATACACAATTATGTTAACACTTAACAACATAAATGTGCTATAGTTGGACTGCTGTCAGAGTGCAAACACTCACTCGCGCAAGAGTTTGAAGATACGTTCATGAACCGACAACTTCAGGGAATCCATTATGAGAATACATGGTCTGAAGAAAACAGAGTAAAATAATTCTCAACATTAAAAATCTTAGTTCTGTCACTGTTCTGTTTAATTTGTTAAATTAAAATTTAATACATTAGCAGTGAAATCCCTTTCCTGAAAGGCTGCCTAATAAAAAACTATAGTAAAATGTTTAAAGTGGACCATCGAAATAAAGTGTTACTTATAAGAAACTTTGCAAGGACATGTCAACTAACTCTCATTAGAGTATTAAAAGAATGTCTGCTTAATATCTGCCATCACATAAATTAAAAATACCAGAAGCTAATATTATTGTAACGTATGCAATGTATCACAGATAGTTTTTCTTAATTAGAAAACCTAAAATAATATCTTTTCTCTCACAAAATTCTCTCGTTTATGAAACAAAACAAAAAAAAACAACCTGAGTTAATTTAAAAAACACACACATACCTTTTACACACAGTGTGTTTCTTGCAGGTATTTTCCGTACAGTTCTACAGAAAAAGAAGCACAAGGTTCTGCTGTTGCTGTGCATGTGCACATTATCTATCCACATCGCATTATATCAAATCAAATGCAATCCAATCCAGATTTCTGACTGTTATTTAACATTTATTTTGACTTACGAGATTATGAGACGTGCTTGACTTTATATGACTGTCATCTAGATTAAGAACAAAAGTTTGTCTAGAATCAAAAAATAATTCTTAAAGTAGTAAGCATGAGTAAATTAGTAGTTAAGCATTAGAATTTAATTTTTTACCTGCATTTTTGTCGTCATCACTGTTGGATCTATTCTCTCCTTGCATCTCACCCTCAGACTCACCCAAACCTTCACTTCCATCGCTCTGCATAGAGCCTCTGCCATCCCTCTTTACATACTGAGGCTCTTCTAACCCAGGGAAACAGATCACCACGAGGTACCAGTGAGCTCTAGAACAAACACAAGACTTGATATAAAATACTTATAAAAAAACATGATTTACGCTGGTACTTTCAAGGCACATTAAATCTTACAAGTTGCATAATACGCATAAAGCCTAGTGAGTGAAAAAAAGTCCATAATATACAGTATGTCTATTTGAACACAAACTAATGAACAAAAACTAGTGATCTAAAGTACAAAAAATTAAAAATAAAAAAACAAAAAGTAAATACAACTTAAGTATCCAAACACTGTATTTACAGTATATAGCTAATACTTACTCTTGATTGACAGGCACAAACAAGAAGTCTTTGTCAAAGATGTCTACATGACGGGTCCATGTCCTCACACGCTGATGCCTTCTGACCTGAGCTCTGATGGCACATATCCATCATAAAAAATATACTGTTGTATCATTGTGTAACAAAAACCATTTGTAACAATAAGCATGAGAGCTATATATGAACTCTGTGTGTGCTGTGAGACAAATACTCACGGTGTGCTTGTACTGTCCTCATTAGCATTGTCCCTGCGTGTGAGCTGCTTATAGAAAAAACTGCTGAAAACATGGGATCTGTTTACAGATGCCTGCGGGGCCTTTTGCACCATGAGATACCTAAAACACACACATATAAAATATAACATAAGTGCATGTTTTGTGGTCGATATTCAAAAGAGTATTGGTTGACACCCTTGGTAACACGTAAATAACCCCTTTCCTCCCCAAATGACTGTGAAGGAGTGGCTCTGATTCAACTCCTCCCACTGAAACATTGTGTCTTAAGCCGGGGACACACTTAACGACTAGCTGAAACATTCTAAGACTGAGCTCAACACAAAAAGACAGTTTCCTTCGACTGAAGCAGATTTAAATACTTACACTCGGAATTTAAACACCGACTGTAATTGCCGATCAGTCATAAGTATCAATTTACATTCATAATCGGCCTTACAATCGGTAAGTGTGTGCGCGGCTTTAGTCTTACTTGAGGTAGAAGTCGATGATGACGTCATTAAGAAACTCGCCACTGTCTAAACATTCCAGGTCCTCTGTTGTCACAGTGATGGCTCCTTTCGAGGGCGGAGGAGGGAACAGAATCAACCTAAACAAAGATGAACAGTGGTAAATTAGGACTAGATACAGAGAATGTGTGTAAATATGGGATTATGTAAAACCCTTTAAGCGCATTCCTTTTATTAATGTTATTCAAAGTGGAGTATGCAACCGTTCAAAATTCAGTCAAAATTAATTTTTAAGAAATGAATGCTTGTTAATGCATTAAATTGATCCTAAGTAACAATAAAGAAATGTATAGTTTCAAATAAATGCTGTTCTTCTGAACTTTCTATTCATCAAAGAATCTTGAAAAAAATAATCTTGGTATTCACAAAAAAAATTAAGCAGCAACTGTTTCCAACATTGATAATGATAGGAAATGTTTCTTGAACACCAAATCAACATATCAAAATGATTTCTGAAGGATCATGTGACACCGAAGACTGGAGTAATGATGCTGAAAATTCAGCTTGGCCATTGCAGGATATTAAAATATATTCAAATAGAAAGCAGTTATTTTAAATTGTAGCATTATTTAATTAAATTACCATTTTAACTGTATTTTTGATAAAATAAACATAGCCTTGGTGAGCATATGAGAACAAAAAAAATCTTACTGACTCCAAACTTTTAAATCAGAACATAAATCCCCTTTGAACATGGTAAAATTACAAGTTTTCACCTGCGTGCTGGAACACAGTGTCGGTATGGTGTCCATTCTGCCCCGAGGGTAGGTGCCAAGGAAACACTATATGAACCCTGAGCTCTTTTATGGCACAGCGTGTAGACTGGCTTCAAATGAACATCAGAATCCTGAGACTGGAAACACACATCCATAAAATGGCTTTATAATGGGAAACAGGATTTTTTTTTTCCCTCCTATAATCAATAATTCCCTCTCTAATCTGCCCACATCAAACTAAGCTCGAAAACAGATAATTCAAAAACCACCTTGGCTATGAGCATGGTAACAAAATTATTAACATTAAAAGTGAACTTCAGGAAAGTACTTGCAAACAAGGAAAAAAAGATACATAGATACAATATTTTGTCTGAACCTTCTCAGCAGATACAGTTGCATGCGCAACAGTGCTAGTTTGCGCTTCAATTTCGGGCGTCAGCAGCTGGAGAAGGTGTGTTTCCTGGGAGCTCTGCAGCAGTTTCAGGCTGTCTGGCTGTGTGAGAGGGCACAAGACGTCTGTGCTGCCCTGCTTCAAATCCACTAGGTCCATTAAAGAGGCCAAGACCGCACTCTCAACACAACTTACAGGTTCAGCCAAACACAGCAACACACATGTACTGCCTTCAGCTGTACACACACAGCAAAACATATGTAAAAGGAGAGAGAATAAAAAAGTACGGTTACTACTTTCAAAAAATAATAACAATACAGTAATCTATAAACAAGTCAGTAATCTGACCTGGACGTGTGCCTGACTCGATGACAGACAGGTCATTGTGTAGTTTTTGTGCCTGAGCATCAGATAGCCACAGCAGGAGCAGAGAAGGGGGCGGGACCTCATTGTCCTTAACCAGGCCACACCCCCTCAATGTAGGCACCTCCCACAAACTGTAGTTGCACACACTAGCGGTCAATACAGAAATTTTCACTGAAGAATCTGAGTAAACGAAGAAAAAAAATCAGATCTTTACAACAATCTAAGGTATATCTTACACATACATGATCTTGATCTAAACTATATTATAATATAAAAAAATATTAAATAATTAAGGTTATTTATAGTTATTTTACAGTTAAATAATATTAATCTTCAAAAGAAAACAAAGTAAATGCTTACAAATAATTAGTTTACACTTCACCAGAATATTTCTAATCATTTTTGTTCTTAAGACACGTTTACCTTTCAAAAAAAAGGTGATCTTGTCTGTAGTGATCTGAAAAAATATTATATTAAAAATCAGCACTTAGACAGACACAGATTCAAAAACATTCCTCATTCACTTGTTATATTGTAAACCATAGCTATATGACTTTGATCAGAATGATTCAGACATATTTAATCACTCCAACCCATCACATCAACATATCGTTCTCACCTTCATCCTCTCAATGGACGTGACATTAACTCCACCCATGTGAAGGGAAGACAGCTGTAGCTCCATCACAGCAGAACTCTGACGATGAAAACATACAAACACTCATCAGTAAACCAGTTCCCGGTTGCAACAGACCCCTAATGTTTAGCTAGATGTTTGCTATATACAGATGAGCTATGTTTAGTAATTATTTAGTAACTATATTCTTTTAGTCCAGTATTTAGATTATCATACAAACCTGGGCATTCATCTCCATGATGTCTGAGTGACACTCAGGTGTGTTTTCCTGCTCATAAACTCTTGCTGATTTATCTACTTTATTCATGACATTTGCACACTCCGGAGGCTGGATGTTTAGAGCAGAGGATTCCTCCTCTTCTCTTTCCTCTTCCTCTTCACTGGAGACAACAACTAAGCGAGGTAATGATAGAATTGTTGTTTTTAAATAATAAACATTCAAGAGTTTGGAAGCAAAACATGAGGTGGACAACTTTAGAAAAAATGCTTTGTTATATCTGTGTAACATGTAAGTACCAAATGATTAAAATAGGTTTGATATTTTATTAGTTCAAATGTCATTTATCAATTACATACACTACCGTTCAAAAGTTTGGCGTGGGTTCGATTTTATAGATCTTTTATTGTATGTTTTGAAAAAAAGAAGATTTTCTACCTTTATTGTTTATTAAGATACAATGTTTCTGAGAGAAGGATTAGGGAAGGAGGACAAAAGTAATTTTTCAAAAGAGTGTAAACTTGTTTAGAATGTAAGGGGACGAACTGAAGGTTCAAAGCAGGGTGCTGCTCAACAGAAGTTATGCAATACATATAAGGGTTAGATTTTGACTGATAAGCATGGAGATGCTGCAAGTTATCTAAGGCACTCAAATGCAAGGCCTCAGATATCTACTGAGCACTGGCCCCCTCTTTCTGTCACACACTTGGTAGAAGACTCAGATATATTGCCTTTACATTTCTTGGTCTCTCTCTCTGATATTTCAAGTCTAATCTACAAATGCAGTGAGAAGCATCTTGTGAATAATGAATAATTTTTTTATTTATTTATTTATTTATTTTTTTTTTTACAGTCAAGGTCAGTAGGCCTGGGGAGAGTCTATGGAGTCGGATAAAATGTTTCCAATTAAAAAATATTTATGTATGTCAATTGGGCATATTATGGGATATTGAGGAAGACCAATGTGGATGAAGATGAACCGGAAAGTGTACATATACAGTATCTCACAGAAGTGAGTACGCCCCTCACATTTTTGTAAATATTTTATTATATCTTTTCATGTGACAACACTGAAGAAATTACACTTTGCCACAATGTAGTGAGTGTACAGCTTGTATAACAGTGTAAATTTGCTGTCCCCTCAAAATAACTCAACACACAGCCATTAATGTCTAAACCACTGGCCACGAAAGTGAGTACACCCCTAATGGCTCGTTTCCACTGAGCGGCATGGTTCAGTGCAGTACAGTTTGGTACGGCTCGGAACGGTACACCCTGATCAGGCATGCGTTTCCACCGCTAACAGTACCTTGATAGGCGTGGTGTAGCTGGACAGTAGCGATCGACGTCATTCTTGTGCGAAGAAGAAGAAGAAATCAACACAGTAAACAACAATGTGAGATACTGTATGACAAAAGGAAGTAGGAATCCTTATGAAAATCTGTTCATTTGCTTATCCAATCAACTTTAAAAGTATTTGTTCAATGATAAATAAATATGTATGATTTTACTGAATAAATACTTAGAGCTTAGAGCTAATTTTGTAGATCTCTGAGATATGTTTGTTTATATGTTGTAAGAGAGACTACTGTGGATAGTGATTTCAGAAAAATATATTTTATTTATGCCCTGACTTTAATTTTATTGGTGAATTTCCACCACAACAACAACAAAAAAAAAAAGTTCAAAAGGAAGTTTTTTGCCACTTTTGATCTATTTAATCCTCACTGGATATATGAACTAATTTCTTTAAAAAATAAATAAATAAGTAAATAAATAAATTCATGCTGACAAACTTTTGAATGGCAGTGTAAGTTATAATGCATAGCAAGTTATTTAATGTTTTATTACAAGATATATGTTGCTAAAAACTGTTGTTTATTACTATGTACTCTTATTAGGGGTGTAACGATACACTGAACTCAAGATAAGATACTATTGTGGTATTTTAAGCCAAAATAAAGAAGAGGTTTTTTTTATTATTATTATTACTTCTAAGACATATGGTAAAAAGTTAACAAAAAAAATAACTGTTCATTAAAATGCAACATTTGGTATGCACTTGAATAGACTTGAACTTGGGTAACGCAAAGGGCAATGGTGACACTAGAATAAACTGACCCATCACACTACTAAAACTAAATGCGACATGGTGATTAAAATGATGTTTGAGATTTCACTTTAAGGAAAGCAGCTCCAGCATTTATGCGCTTCAGATTGTCAATGCAATCAATAACAGTTCTAATCGAAAAGTGTGTCAAAATGACTATTCCCAGACTTTAAAGGGTTAGTTCATCCAAAAATTTAAATTTAATCTCAAAAATCAATTAAAATCTCTATTTACTCACTCTCATGTTGTTCTCGCACATCACGCGTGCATTTGAACGTCCGTGTTTACTACAGTATGTGCGTTGTAAATCTGTTCATCATATAAAGCGATCATGTTTCTTCAGAAGACATGGATTTGGATTAGACCGCTCGATTAATAATTTTTATGAATGCTTTTATGACCTTTTTGGGATATTTTAAGTGTTAGGGGAATGGACTTTAAATGGAGGGACAATGAAATCTCTCAGGTTTCATAAAAAATATCTTCATTTGTGCTTGAAAGATAAATGAAAATCTTATAAATACAGTAAGATGAGTCTTAGATAAAACTAACTCTATATTGCGAATCGTATCATTTACATCACCAATACATATCACATTTTTATATTGGGATATATTGATATAACAATATATCGTTATACCTCTGGCCCTAACTGTTATATTGGTACATATTAATGAAAATGATTGCTGAATATTGGATACTAATCACTTACTAGGTTCAGATAGGTTGAGCTTAGAAGATTCTATGACGAAGCTCCGCCCCTCTGTACTCCCAGAGGTGAGGTCAGAGTTGGGAACCTGTTCAGCAGAGAAGCCATCCATACGACATCTTTTGACTGGGATTTGCCCGTCGGCACCGACTGAGAGGCGTAACACACTTTCTCTCATCCCTTCCACTTCCTGCACCACCTCTCCATTCCTGCGCAAGTGATTTTCCTTATCTACTGCAGAATTCTTTGGAGACCCTTGTGTTTCTCTCCTTTCTTTCTTATTGGGTAGATGCTGTAAAATCAAAGGCAGAATCAAAAAATAATGATCTACAATAAAATAGAAACGTTTCTAAGTGAATCCTAAACAGATATACTTCAAAAGGTTCCATGGGGAACCTTATATTATTTCTTTGCTAAACCTATATAATAATTGTGATTAATCTTAAGATTACTAATTTTGAAATAAGATAATGCAATTCATTTATTTTAAAATGTAATTTATTCCTGTGATGGCAAAGCTGAATTTTCCAGCAGCCATTACTCCAGACTTCAGAGTCACTTGATCCTTCAGAAATCACTGATTTGGTGCTCAAGTAACATTTCTTATTATTATTACCAATGTTGAAAACAGTTGTGCTGCCTAATATTTATGTGAAAACTACCCATAATACATTTTTTTTTAAATACAAAGCTCAAAAGAACAGCATTTATTTTAATCTTTTGTAACATTATAAATGTCTTTACTGTCACTTTTCATCAAATTATTGCATCCTTGCTTAAAGTAATTATTTCTTTCTTCCTTTTTAAAAAAAAAATAAAAAATACAAACTTTTGAATGGCAGTGCACATTAAGTGTTCCGACTGCTTTTGCCAAGGCTTACAGGTCTTACCTCGCTTGCGGATTTTTCTTCTCTTAGGCAACCCTGCGTTCCTAATAGTGACGAGGGACTGCATGCAATTTCAAATTCATAGGAAAGTGCTTCCTCATCCTGTGGAGATCCTTCAAGAAGTAATGCTTCATTCTCTTCAAAAGTAGATGGTTTGGTCTGTTTAGACAACTGTTCACTAATCTGAACAGCCTGTGGTGAGTTACTTTCCCTGGCTGAACAAGAGTTACTTGATACTTCAGATGACTCAGATAGTTTCACTGATGAGTTCAGTTGTTTGGAATGCAGATTTTTTATTTTGATTTTTGATTCATTTTCAGTGGAGGACTCAGTCTGATTATGGGATGGTAAAGTAGCTTTTGGTTCAGTAGAGTCTGTTCCTTCTCTTGTTGTTAAACTGGTCCTCCTCTCATCTTTAAGCACGGCTGTTGAGGTGGGATCACTCCGTCTTTTGCTCTCTGATTGGTCTGTCTTTTTGCAACTCTGCCCACTACATTTTAGTCTCAGTCCGATGTCTGTCTGAAGGACATCTTCTAAAACCACCCTGACCTGACGCCTATAGGAAATAAATAAATAATCAACAATCAAATTGATATTGCTCAAACACACACACATATACATATATAATAAGTAAATATAATAAAAAACATATCAAATGACTGCCACATAAATATCACAAAAAATTATATTTGCCTCAACTAAAATACAGCATACAAACACTGTAGCTCCTTAACTACCAGGCAGACAGTTTAAACACATTTGGTACATGTCGCACAGCTGTTTATTGACTTATCTTTCTAACTAATGGTACATTAGCCATTTTAACTTATTAGCAGTGTGCACATGGAATGAGATGGGTCAACATGCACAGATGGTGCACGAATGATAAGCAACTTCAGTGGGAGAATGTAGATGTGCACCATATCATGCAAAACAGGATTTCCCTCTGCTCTTTTGAAATAAAGGTCTGATACATTATATTCTAACATTTCCAAGGCAAAACTCCCTCCCTATGTTTAACTTTAATGAAACTAAGTATCAAAAACAGCCAACAATTATGAGCTCAAGAACACATCAACAGCAATTTAATATTCTTCATCTTTTTTACAACTTTATCCAACAAGCCTATTTTAAGGATCAGAGAGAGGGTGGAAATTGACTTGATTAAAATTATAAGGGGAAAATAATACAAAAACTCCCCAAGGTCCCAGTTTTCACAGGAATTTGTTAAAGCCAGATAAGAAAAACCAATTCAGTTCTAGCAGTACAGTCTTACTGTAACCCCCCCCAAAAAAAAGACTCCAAACATTGCAATATGTTGAAGTATGCAAAATGTGCTTAATGCATCACTTCCTCTGTCAGGAAACAGGTGCCGGGTAAACAAGAATGTAAAGAAAATTCAGTTTAAAACCACTGATATTTGAATTCTTGTCACAATACATGCAATGTTGTGTCACACAGTAATTTATAATCATTTCAATAATAATTTCACATAAAAAAATATCACATGCATTTGACAGAAAGCCATTCGGTAAACATTTGAGTGGTTCAAAACTATATAAATTAAGGTAATGCAATGTAAACAATATTATTCTTTGGTACAAAATGTGTTCATACAACTGCATAACTAAATGTTTACAGTAAGTGACGAAGTAAGCTTTGGCATCAGGATCTGACGGTTAATGTGGTCAGAAAGTTACCTTTGGATTTCCTGCCATACTGGATGTTCTTTAATGCTGTTTTTTCGTGATTTGGGATCTGACTGGGAGGATGTACCATTTGAGGCCAGCTGTGTCCAGTGGATCTAACATTAGAAAAGAAAACAAAGCCAATCAGAAACTCCAACACATTAGGAGATCTCAGGTTGAATTGTTGACAGATGTAGTTTACTAGATCAGTAAAACATCTAAAAACAGATAAACACACATTCTATATTAATTTACCAAAAGAATTCAGTGCTTTGCTACCATATAGTTAGGATAATAAACTATATAACTTGATGAAATAAGCATAACAATTCATTGAACACTGGTGAGTTTTATCATATTGCTGTAATTGCTGATTTATAAAAGCAGTAACACACAAAAGAATTATAATTATATTTTACTTCCACTGGCGAAATGTCCATAATGTGTTAGTGGTCCAAATGTAGTTCTTTACTAGAACTTGAGAAAAAAAATTGTCAACAAATGTACAAACATATATATCATGCATCATTTCCTGTCCATCTCAGTCACCTTGGAGTGGCTCTTTTTCCGATCTTTAAACATCTCCGTATCTACACACACATCCTCAGCTGCGGAAACTCTGGGGATCTTAAGGGGACTCTCAGTCTGAGACACACAAAAAGATGGGTTACACTTTATTTTAAGGTGTCCTTGTTACAGTGTAACTATACATTTAAGTACTGAGTAATATTAATAAACAAAAAGTACTTAGTATATGGTTAGGATTAGGTTTAGGGTTAGTAGCTTGTAATTATGCATAAGTTACTGTTGTTACTACAATAAGTACATGTAACATATGTAACAAGGACACTGTAAAATAAAGTGTTACAGAAAGATGTTTTGGTGAAAGCACTGAAACACTGTAAACACCACAATCCCCAATGTTGCTTAATTCATGGACGTACCTGACAGTTGTCACGTTTGATCCCTGGTGACAGTGTCAGAGCTCTCCTCCGGTCCAGCGTAAAATTACAGGATTCAGAAAGGCTGTCGCGGTTTTTTTCATGTGGCATTCTGCAAACAGATGTTTCAAAGCCTCTTTGAGGTCACAGATAAAGCAGTGAAAAGAAGTAAAGTCAGGACATCATAAGAACCTTAATGTACTACTTTGTAGATGGTTTGCTTCAGTTTTAAGTCGCTCTGGATAAAAACGTCTGCTAACATTTAAATGTACCGCTAAAACCAGTCGTAGAATAGATTACGTTACAGATTACATTATCATTAATGTTAGATGATTTTAACTGATAGCCTGACTCAGAATCTGCAAGTTGTAACTATTCACATCTGTCAGTGCAGTAAAATTTTACACACATAAACATTAAAAGTGATCTTAACTAGCCTGTAGCTAAATACAATGTCCTATTATACCTTCATCTGGTTTCAGTGTTTATACAGTACACCTACTTTTTAAGTCCCGGAGTCAATTTAAGCTGTAAAACATGATTGATGAAGATAATTTAGTTGATGAACAGAAAATGAGCACATGAATATTAGGATTATATCCCTCGATTGAAAACTTCCGCCACTCACAGGAAGCCGAGTGCTCTTCTTCTCTTCTCTCCTTCCTTCTCTCTACAAGGTATTGTGCTCCATCTAGCGGCATAGAGGAAATGCTGAGTTAAATAAAAACTAAGCTCCTGTTCACAGAGGTTGAATACAATGTATGGATAAAATGAATACAATGTATGCAGACACTTAAACACCACACCAATATTTCTTTGTTGACCATTTATTTAAAACAAAACAAACAACAACAACAAAACATTGGCGTTATTGGAAGTTGGTTCTCTGTAAATGCATTATCTCTTCATGAAAAGCTTTCATTGTGTTTTGGAACCAACAGAGGGATTTGGTCCCATTCAGACATAAGATCATCAGTGATGTCAGGCACTGATGGAGTCTCACAGTCAGCAATCCAATTCATCCCATAGGTGTTCAGTAGGGTTCGGGTCTAGCCTTTGTTCAGGTTTACGTTATCACGCAGGGTCAAATCCTCAAACTGATATAATATAATATAATACACATTTTTGCATATTTTTCTTGTAGTTTTGTTTATATTTCTTTTTATACTTTACATTATGTGACACAGAATCATTTCCCAGTCAGTATTTTTCACCATGACCATATTTATCAAAATCTAAACCACTTCCTTTTCTCAATCAATTTATAATGACATAAAGTGCATATATTTTCATGTTGTTTAAAGTAAATCCTTTGATTATAGAGATCATCTCTAACCCTGCAGAGGAATGATGTCATTGTGATGTCATAATTGAAATACAGAAGTGTGTTTATGCAAAATCCCTTTAAGACAAGTCATTTCACTCGGCGGCCATCTTTGAAACGCCTCTCGGGCGTGCAAGTGCAGCTCCTATCTCTTTGAATGGGGAAACATCAAATTCTCCAAAGCTGTTTGCCAAGCTTTCGATTAAATTTCATATTATAAATCACCAATGATGAAATCTGACAACAACTGCCTCATAAATTTTGTTTCTAAACGCTCGAATCATGACAAAAAAACGGAATTTTTCAGGCTGGATCAACCTGATGCGCATGCGCAGTCCTAAATGCGCGTATCTTGTGCAAAGCCACTGATGGGTCTGTCTGCGGACTGCAAGAGGGGCGTAACAAGAAGGGGGCGTAACTTGTTGCAGGGGGCGTAACTTGAAGTTGTCCAAATCACTCAGAACCACACGAGATGTCAAAACGGCAAGATGGCTGCATGTAATGAGACAACGGTAAGAATATTTTTCCGAGATAACTTTTTTAAATTGAAGTGTATAAATAATTTTAATACAGTAGTAAGGCATATTGGTATTGTTTCTGAAGTTGAATATCTATCAAAGTTTAACCTTTCTCTCTTATTGTTGTTAAGTAAGCATTTTTCTTAGGTTCTGGCGGGTTAACAATTATTGGCGGGCATAAATAAGCTAGCTAGCCCGCTGAAAATCGTAACTGGAAGGCAAGCCTGCAACCTTTAGCCAAAAAAGCTTAACGGCTAATGCTAACGCTCTGGCGGTACGCTGCCATTACACAATAGGCTGAGGTGCCGCACGTGATTAAGTTAGCCGTTATGCTTTCTCCAATGGTTAGAGATACAGACCCTTTCATCTCCCTATAATATATAAGTGTGTCTCATTTCTGAGGCGCTCTTCTGTTTCTATAGGAACCGGAGCTTCTAACGGTGATGTGAAGCGATGACTTTACCAGTCGGCGATTGGCTCTTATTTAGAAGGCGGGACTTATTCCGCCATATTGCACGTTTCTCCCATACGAGTGACGCGTCTTGTGTTATTTTATAGTCTTTGGTTTATCTTATCAAAGAATAGAGGTTCATAGAGTGGACAGGTAAGAAGAAATGTTCATTACCAAAAAAAAAAAAAATGATGTTGAGATGTTTAGGAAGAATGTGAGCAAACAAAGTTTGGAGTTTCACAATTTTATTAGTTGTTTTTGTCATAACAAACATTACATGATGTTATAAATATCATATCAGTTATTTTTATTGTCAGTGATATGTGTTCAGTCTGTTTGTTGGCGAGTATAAATGTAAAAGCTGCAGGTAAACATCAGATCTGAACCGCCCCTGAGGCAGAGGTTGATGAACAGACCTTCACAAACTACAGCTGATGGGAAAAAGAGAAAGAGCTAGGAGACAGAGAGCGAGTGTTGACATCTGAGAATAAAGGTCACGCAGAGCAAAACTGGTCTGATATCAGGTCTTTGTGATACAATCTGCCTTCCACTACTGTCAAGTCTCTGCTGAAAAGACCAACTTAGATGGCCTTGTTGGAACTCCAGCATGCAAAACACAACATGCACAATACAGTTTTTTTTTTTTTTTAGCAGGGATGGCCTCCATTGTGTCCAGATTTGCTTCTGCGTGACCTTTAACCTCAGGAACCACATTTCTGTATATCTGTGTCTGTAGGTGCAGATGACCCAGCAGCACCCTCGGGCTCTGGAGCTGCCATTAATGCACTGTCTGATGCATTTCTCTTCTTTTTACCTGGAAACACACAAACAAGACCAGCGATTTCAGTGACATTTGAAAACACCCTCTGTACACGTGTACATTGTGGAATGGACTGATGCATTCTGATGTACTCTGATACCTTATTCAGATAAGGCTATAGAGTAATAAAAAACTGACATACACTTTCACCCTGGAGTGCAACAGCTGGGTTCAGGAAGTTAAAACTCCCTTCATTTTCTCCACAAGGAAACTGATTTTGAACGATAACATAAACCTTTAAAGAAAGACCTACTGTGAGCTAGGAGGTTGTTAATCCATGGTATTTGCTTCTGCTGAAGCCGCCAACCCGCATTATTTCGGTTTATTTTTTTAAATAATCATGTTTAACAGTGGAATTCCTGGTGGAAAACATACATTACCCATGATGCTGTACAGAAAATTACACCAATCAAAAAGTCGAAAGTCGCTCCAAAATGGCTCTTTAGATCTGCCTACTTCGCACTGTGATCTCAAAATACTGAAATGTTTGTGTGTGTGTGTGTGTGTGTATATATTTTATATATATACCCAGTGCACAGCATAAATGAGTACACCCCCTCCGAACAAATACAAAAGATGTATTTTCTTTATGATCACTAATACAAATCATGGAAAGATGGCAAAACTAAAATGTATTAAACATATACATAACAAAAACTGAGAAATATATGTCATTAATAGCCATAAAATAAGTAAATTAGCCAATTTTGTTCAAATTAAGGATTGCAGAAATGAGTACACCCTAGATTTAATTCAACAAATGTGTAATATTCTAGCACTTAGTATGCCCTCAATAATTTTGAAATATACAGCTTTGGCACTTCTTGGCACGGAGTGTACAAGTTCATGACAAATTGTCACATCTGTCCTGTTTAACTCCTGGATGATGAGCTCCTTAAATGCCCTGATCTTTAATGAGGAGTGTTGCTCAACTCGTCCCTATAGAATCCCCCACAGGTGCTCAAGAGTGTTAAGATTGAGTGCAATACATGTCCACAGGTTTTTCACCTTGGTAGAATGCATATGCTCAATGTCATGTTGAAAAAATGCCCAACAATGCAGGGAATGAGGAAAGGGTAACATCTTCTGTTTCAATTTTGTGTATTAAATTACACAGTGGTGTGGGAATTCATGACAGCATTGATAAAGCACAACTCCCTCACACCTTCAGCACTCATACATCCCTTTATAAGAGCTTTACTACCACTGAACTTTACTGTGGGAACCAGGCACTTCTCACTGTACTCCTCCTCTAGCAACACCATAACATTTTGGATGCTGTTAGATCCAAAATGATTGATTTGGTCTCATGAGACCAGAGTATTGATTCCCAGAATCTATATTCTGTAAATATGGGCTTTGGAAATGGCTAACTGACTTTATTGTGCTTTGGCTACAGTAGGTAGTTCCAGTGAGAACAACAACCATGCATGTCATTTCTACAGGCTGCATCTTACTCTTTGAGATAAACAGTCATTCTTTTCATAGCTTCATTCATTTTTGCTAGACAAAGAGCAGGAGAAATACCAAGCGAGTGTCTCAGAGCCAGCAACTCTGAGACACTCGCTTGGTATTTCTCCTGCTCTTTGTCTAGCAAAAAATCCTTCATTAAATGAAAGCTTAAAATGAAGGCCTGATTATTTCAGAGGCCTTGTCACAAGTCCATTGTTTTTGAATTTCTTTGTTACTTTTGCTATATTTTCACACTTAAAACAATGATTTACCACTGTCCTCTTTTGTGCTAAGAAATAAGTCTCCTGACAGTTCTCTCCCAAGTGTTTCCATTGTTGTCAGCATTAAGTCTGAGAATGATTCAGTGGGCTATATAACACTTTTAATTGTCAAGAAATTACTTCTCTTTAAATGTTTTGGTTCAACATACTTACCTGTTGATCAAACATTGCCTTAAACTTACACCAGAAAATTTTTATTTAGTAATTTTTAGGAGGGTATACTCATTTTTGCTACACAACATTTTATCACCTTGATAAGAAAATCATTTTGACATGCTTCTTTGGTAATTGATTAAGCAGACTTCCTGGAACATTATATCTCTAAAGAACCCTAACATGTCTTCTAAGTAATTGAGTAATTGCTGACTTTCAGAAGTTTCAGAGGGGGTATACTCATTTATGCTGTGCACTGTGTGTGTATATATATATATATATATATATATATATATATATATATATATATGTTTCTGGTCTATAGAAACCTATACATCGATGCTATTCCAAATTTAGAATTCTCTTATTTCATTAATAATTTTACATTTCGTAATATGTAATCAAAATTTGATAACTTGCTATTCCTGTGAATTGACTACTTTAAGTAACAAATATCTTTTTATTTATAATATAAACTCACCTTTAGCCAGGCTACATGGTGTGAGAACAGGTTGTTCTGTTTGCTCTCCCTCTTTAAGAGCAGCTCTGATCTTGCGCACCACATAGACGCTGGCTGCAGAGGAAAGGTTGCAAGTCATCATACAAATATACAAAACACAAATCACTACACTGCCAGTGCTATATGTCAAGAAAGGTAATGCCTTTTTGTTAATAAAAAAGTAATATTATTTAATAATAAACAGGAACTAAATGTTTTGAATCTTATTTCTAATGTTAAAGTCTTAACGTACCTTTTATCAGAAGTCATACCATGATGTACAGATTCTACTGTATTCCGTTTCCTAACCAGCAGTTTGACTTGAAACACGAGCGTTTACAGGTTATGAATGTTACTGTTGTTTTTCCGGATGCGCCCTGACTGTCCAAAGAGTATGTTCGCCAGCTGCTGTTATGAAAATATGTTACGTATGGATACTGTTGCATTTATCATCAATTTTACAACGCACTCTTCACTGATTGGCCCATTCATCACGTATGATGAGCTGTTCACCAATCACTATTAAACGCGCTTAGATGATATAACACACCACAGCCAATCAGAAAAACAGAACAGCGAAATAACAGGTCTTCTTTCGGTTATAGTTTTTAAACACTTTAAATTATATTTAGATATACCTTTAGAATAAACTTTTTTGGAATTTTATTTTTATTCCATGAAGCTATATATAGAGCGATAAATATTGTCTATTTCTGACGAGAATAAACAGTTGTTCACACTTCTGTCCACTCGGTGTCAGTATTGTTTAAATTGGCTTTCGTAAGACAAAGTTACACAAACAGACACCAGTTCACCACTTTATATCACTGGCTTATTCCGAGAAGCTTTTATAACCCTCTTATTAAGCAGTTCATGGGAGTCATGTCTTACTCTACAGGGCGTTCTCATTAGCCATCCTGATTTAAGTGCTGAGACTCAATATCTAGATATCAATATCAATATCTAGTTAATTCTAAAGTTCGAGTGCTAGCTCATTCTACAAGACAAAAGACAAACAAACACGAGATAAATGTTATTACATTTGTATTTCAAATTTGTTGAATCCGTAAACAATACAAAAATATAGCATACATTTTCATAAATATAATAGTAAAACATGCTCAGATTTTCTAAAAGTATATCATATGTCTGAAATATTCAGCTGAATGAAATAGAAAAGGCAGTCTTTAATTCCATTATATGCAACAAAATCTATTAGAGGTGGTAAATAGCTTGAATGAAAGCTTTCCCACATTAATACAGTACAAACAAACATTATGATACTACCCGTCATTAAAGGCAAAGGAAGACGTTCTATCAACCATTTTCTTTTCTGTTTTCCAACTATAATAATAAAAGCTGCAACACAGAAACACTGAATGAAATTCTTTAAAGGCACACACATACACACTTCTTTTCTAAACATTTTCCAAGGGTCCCCTGTCTTTTAAGACCATGTTCGGACTGTAAAAGATGACGTTGTTGTCCTCATCATCAGAATCGGAGTGTGTATCAAGGTCATGTGTGTATCTTACATTCGTGGCATGGTACTCTCCAATCCTTGTGCTGTCACACAGCCGAGACTGGATCGCCATCTGAGGAAAACACATGTGTTGCGTGAATGAGAGATTAAAATGTGTCTGGTCTACATTGCTGCTTATGCCGCAATGTTACAGGAAGGGACCGTCTGACTGACATACAAGGAGACCAGTCACAGTCATCCATGGCTGAGACCGGTGAGTGTGAACTGTACCTTTATTCCTGTTGAATTCAGTTGACTCCAGGTGTCCTTACCAAAGACGAGAGCATTTGCAAGTCCATGCAATGGTGCACTGAGCACGTGCAGTAATGTCAGATAAAACACAGGGGCCTCTGGGTAAGCAGCATTATGAAGTCTGGAGAAATACACATACATATCAGACACATTTACGCAATTCACGTGGGACATATGTCAGGTCAGAAAATACAGAAATTCATATAAATACAGATCATCACATCCCTGAGGTTCAGTATGTAAAATGTGGTGAAAAAACGCACAGTTACCGATTTATGAGGGGGAAGATAGAGACAAGCAGATAGACAGAGGGATACCACTTCAACGGTCTGATCTCTTCAGCTAGAGAGATCTGCAGGAAGAAGTAATAATTCATTACTGATGTATAAGCCAGTGGATGGCAGGACTGTCATATCTGCACATGCACTAATATACACACTTACCTTCCTCCTCTCTCTTTCAGGATTAAAGGTGCCTAACCAGGAACGCATCTAAAATAAAGACGATAACTTTAAACATGCATTTACACTCCTGGTTCATGGATCATAATGTGGTGTGTGGCTGAACAAAGTTTAAAGCATCAGTGATATTTTACTGTACAATGCTGAAAGAAATCCCATAATTTGTTTAATAAATTTATGGTAAAACTATATCAGGTGTTTACAATTTATTAATGCTAAAAACACAAACTGTATTTAATTTAATTTTGTTAAAAACTTCTACAAAAGAGTTCACAGAATAAAACAGGTTTCTCACAGAGTTAAAACCAGCACAATCTAATAAAACAAGCTTCAATATAAAGACTTTTGACAGAAAGAAGAAAGAACATTTTGGTGGATCTTCTCCTAGTATTAAAAATGTGTGTGTCCTCCTGGAATGGCCTATTCTGCAATGGTTGTAAACAATCTGGTAAGAAACCCCATAAGACCTGTGTAGAGTACACGGATGTCTGCACGTACATGAGCATGTATGGCCGGATTTATTGCGTCAATGTCTAAGAATCTGCCAGTCGTGCAAAATTTTCACTTTCAGGCTTACCGTGGCACGTCAACATTACAAAGAACAAGGAAGAGATAAGCAAAGTGTTTTTTTTTCCAAGATAAAATTTAAATCACACACCTAAGTTAGACCTAACATTGCCATGCACTCAAATTTTGGAAGTAGTGGGACAATTTTTAGCAGATGTTTGCGAGTCACATTCACTCACCCTTTCGTTGGCCACACAGATGATTCGAGCATAACAGCAGATCATGAGGATAATCAGGCTAAACAGGGGGATGTACCATCTGCATAAAAACAAACAAACAAACAAATACTTTACACTTCAAACAAGACAATACACAAAGTATTTGTACACATTGTTACTTGATAGTGTGCTTGTGCTATCCTTTATTTGTTAAAATACATTCCTAGGGATGCAACAATATTCAAATTCTGGCTGATAACGATAAGATGATGACCATTTTCATGTTATGGCCAATAATATATAATATAATAATTACATAATATAGTACATTTAAAATATATGATATATATATATATATTTATAACTTGTCTAAGTTTAAAATAAATCACTAAAAACTGAAATCATTTTTTATAATATAATAATTTTCTTTACATTTGTCTAAATAAGTTTAAAATAAAACACTAAGGCCTGGTTTCACAGACAGGACTTATATTAAGCCAGGATTAGGCCTTAGTTCAATTAGGACATTTCAGTAGCTTTTATAGACATGCCTTAGAAAAAAAAACATTACTGGTGTGCATCTTGAGACAAAACAATGGTACTGACATATTTTAAGATATCTCTGTGTAAGTTGCTTTCAGTTAAAACAGCTCAAACATGCATTTTAGTCTGAGACTAGGCCTAAACCTTGTCTGTGAAACCAGGGGTAAAAAGTAAAATCAATCATTTAAATGCTACAAGAGAATTTAGGTATCACAATATTTTAAAATATGAAAAATGGAAACTCATTTTTAGATTTGCTAAAGTTTTAACATTTAACATTATTAATAAGTTAGAATTTTTAAAGATTTTTTTAAGTGATATTTGGATGATGCATGTAAATGTATGGAAAATTAATATGAACAATTAAATATTCAATATCGACCAATATACTGTATATATATATTTTGTTATATAATGCAAAAACTTTCATGAATTTTAGTTGTCCGAACATATTTGTGGCCAGTGTTTACCAGTGTGATATAACATAGCAATAATAACCATAACTGTAGATAATTAGTAGAGTGAAAAATATTCTAAGTAGCTCCAGCATGCACAAAAACCTGTCAGAACGAGAACGGAAATTCCTGACATTCCAATAGCATGAACTACGTAAACCTGATAACATAGTTACATTTCTCCAACCCAGATTTATTTCTAGAAACAACATGCATTTCTGCAAAACACTCATACACATGTGGAACATTACAAACTTACATGCCAAACCTCCACCCGACATGATTATCTGTGATCCAACTGCAGAACAAGAATGAGACAGAAAGGACTGATGACTACTGTAGTGTTACAACTGCAATTAAAAATATATAAAAAATGAAAAGTCATATACCACCAGGGTCCAGCAGGACCGTAGTATCCAGCCATCAGGGGGAGGGTGGACATGAACAGAGGAACCCCCCACGCCACCACATGGTACGGTCTGAGAAACACATGCAGATGTTAGGAACGCTTCATATGCATGTATACACAACTAAACATGTGTTTGTTTGTGTGTACAATGACTCACATCTCATAATGTTCAGTTCTGATTTCTTTCACCAGGTTCAGGTAGAGATTGAAAGTAATAAGACACACCCACACTAGTGCAGTCCAGTCTGAAACAAACAGCCAAAAACTAGAACAACAACAGCAATTTATCATGACATCAGTCTACAAAGGAGGTCTTCCTTCTAGTTTGATGCACTGCAGTTACTAGAAATACTGCATATTCACACTTGTCTGTAATATTTAATTTTATTCACAAATATCATACTGTATGTGTTTTTTTTTTTTTGAGGTGTGAATTTTATTTCTGTATTTAAATGTCTTCTGCAAGTTACATCAAAGCCAAAATTAAATAATCTTATTATACCCGGTCAGAATGGATGATCTGTTACTTTACATTAACATGACAGTACACAAATAAACACACATCTTTTAATAAGTTGACAAATTTACCAAAATACGTGAGCCACCAGGCTTGAAAATTACACAGAGGGCCCACTGGATGAGACTCTCCCTGCAGATGAGAGGAAAGGAAAAGGTCAATGAAATAAAGTTATTAAAGAGGGTCTAAATTCTCAATTTTCAACATACATTAGCTTGAATAATTACTCTCTGCCTACATAAGTCTCTCTCTCTCAAACATACACTCAAATTTATAATCAACACAACTTACCATAACATATGCAACACTGTCAAAAAATGCAGCTACTGTCAAACTGACTACCATTTTCTGAAAAACAAAAGGAAAAGATAGAGATACAATTACAAAATACAGATAGAAAAAGATACAATATTCCAAATAATTCATAATAATCAACAATACGACTGAATATGACAATTACTAATCAGAATTTTACAGAATTTTAAATTATGTTGGGAAATTTCACTACTGTTCAAAAGTTTGGGGTTGGTAAGAGTTTATGTTTTTGAATGAAATCTTCAACAAGACTGCAATTTTAATTTTAAAATAACAGTTCACTATTTTAATACATTTTAAGAAGTTGTTTATTCCTGTGATGGCAAAGCTGAATTTTCAGCATCATTACTCCAGTCTTCAGTGTCACATGATCCTTCAGAAATCATTCTAATATGCTGATTTGTTGCACAAGAAACGTTTATTATTATTATCAATGTTGAAAACAGTTGTGCTGCGTTTTATATATATATTATATATATATATATAAAATCTATAAAAAAAAAAAAAAATATATATATATATCTATAAAACGCAGCACAACTGTTTTCAACATTGATAATAATAATCTCCATATAGATGTAACAAAACATCTTTACTGTCACTTTTGATTAATATAATGCATCCTTGCTGAATAAAAGTATTAATTTCTTTTAAACAATAAAAAAATAAAAAAGATCTTACTACCACCAAACAGTTGAACAGTAGTGCACGTATCTTGGCAATTCAAATGAAACGCTGTACCTGAGCCAAAGAGTTATATCTGCGCATCAGCCATATCACAAAGAGCATGAAAAAGCTAAAGATAGGAAATTTTAAGATGGTTAAGAATGCTCAAAAGTCACTTTAAAACAAAGAAGTAACATGCAATATGAATTGACTCACCATGCCACTAATGAAAATGTCCCTGTGGCTCTTTTCACTTTAAGAATCACATCCTGAGAATTAAAATACATATACACATCTAATGAAAACTAAAATGACAATCAGGAAAGAAAAGCTCCATGACATTAGGCTGAAGAACGCTTACAACAGCATTTTCACATATTTTACTTTTCATTTTAAATACAAGTCTTTTCCCCCTATATTTCTTTACATTTTAATCATTATACAGTTCTTTTAGACACTTTGCGACCATTTACCAAAGAAATGTAAACCGTTTTCCTACTCCTCGTGTGTTGGGTGGTTCATCCCATCACAGATCAATAAGTAATTCATTTCCAACTGAACTCACCTCACCGTGAGCTATCTTATATACTTTCCACAAGAATGTTTAAATGTTTAACTGAAATTAATTGATTATCAATCAACATGCTTTCTTACTTTCACGTCTAGGAGTAAAACTAGCGAACATCATCATAACTGGAACGAATGATGTCATGCTGTGATTAGCATGAGTGCTAACAAGTAAGCATTACTGTAATTTTTAAAACAAGTTTATACTTACACATTGATAGTCGTCGGGCGCTGCTTTGAAGGCAGTACAGCGGGAGCTGCTGCTAATGTTGTTAACCTGGAGTTGATGCTCATCTCCCATAATTATTTCTTTTTACTAACTAATATTTTGATGTGGACAACACATCATGAGAACACCACAGCCACATTGACACGTAAGGTGGGCGCACTGGGACAAACAACACAACAATACGAAACGCGGTGACGTTTTCCCTTCTCAAAAAGTTACTGCCAGTATTTTTCCAATAAAACATTATATTTTCTACAGACTTAGCTGTTGTTTATACGGAGAGATCATGTTATTATATTACTTTCATTTAAAGGGTTAGTTCACCCAAAAATGAAAATTCTGTCATTCATTACTCACCCTCATGCCGTTCCACACCCGTAAGACCTTCGTTTATCCTCGGAACGCAAATTGAGATATTTTTGTTGAAATCCGATGACTCAGTGAGGCCTGCATAGGGAGCAATGACATTTCCTCTCTCAAGATCCATAAAGGTACTAAAAACATATTTAAATCAGTTCATGTGAGTACAGTGGTTCAATATTAATATTATAAAGCGACGGGAATATTTTTGGTGCACCAAAAAAAAACAAAATAACGACTTATATAGTGATGGCCGATTTTAAAACACTGCGATGGAGGCCTCACTGAGTCATCGGATTTCAACAAAAATGTCTTAATTTGTGTTCTGAACATGAACGAAGGTCTTACGGGTGTGGAACAGCATGAGGATGAGTAATAAATGACATTATTTTCATTTTTGGGTGAACTAACCCTTTAAATTGTATTTGAATTAAAATAGGTTAAATGGATAAGACTAGCATGTCTGTTACATTTGATCAAGATTTGTTTATTCATTTTTTATGCAGTGTCTTATGTTATGTTTTCATAATATGGTGAAACATTTAGAAGACTGAAAGTGAGATTCATCCAAGGAACATAGTGTGCCAGTTAACTTTGTCAAAATGTTTGTTTAGGTTTAGGTCCAAAAAAGAAGAATCTTTGGAATCTTTCGTATATTTGAACAATAAGTCATTGTGCAATAAAATAAATGTTTACATTTAAATAAATTATAAAATACTTCTATTATTCAAATGATTGTATTTTAGCAACATTATGTGAATTTTGATCACTTATTCACACATTTAAATTTGGTCAGTCCAATCAAGCCGTACCTTCCAAGGATTTGAACCCAGTTTTATAAACATAAACAGTACCACAAATCCAACACTTCTTGTATGTGAAAAAAGGCCTAAAGGTGTTTTTGTTTTTTCCTCATGTCTGCTCATGGGCAAAAGTAACCTCTCTGATGACCCCTCAAAATATGTGTATTATTTATAGACCTTTTACATATTTTTATTATGATCATAATAAGATTCATTGCATAGGTCTCACTTAACGCACTTCAAGAAATTGAAATGGTAAATGGGAATTATATTGAAGAATATTAGATTAAATTAGAGTAGAACTGATTATTATTTTGCCATTATGTCTAATCCATCAGTATCAAAAAGTTATTTATAGACTTTTGTAATAACTAAGGAATGAGTATGTACACTGTGATACAGGTGCAGGGTGTGTGTGAGCCTGTTAATTATGCATTGTTGAGCAGGATGAATAATAAACAACCACAGATAAGACATATTCAAATTACAAAAGTTTATTTTGTTATAAAAAACAATTCAATACAAAACAAAGCAAATGTTTTTAATAATCATACTGGCCTTTAGGCACCATTTAACCCAGAATCTCATGGAACTCATCATCACACACGCAGTGATTTTCAGAGTTGTCCACGTCATTGATTCACAGGATGATTCACAGATAGTTTCAGATCATTAACAGGAAATGTTCCCATGGGTTTTCTACAGAGTTTCTGCTTCATCTAAAGGAGTTTTCACATAAGCAAACTATCATACGTTTAGTTCTTAAAGTCATCAGTCCTCAGGAACACACAGCAACGTCATAGGACAACAACTTTGAAGAAGAATGGAAAAAATAAAAGCTTTCAATTATACATAATACATAAATAGATTTAAATATCAAGGTAAGGCATGGCAAACAGCCATTTGAACGGAGATTTTGCAAAAAAAAAAAAAGGGAAACTGTCAGTGCAAATAAAATAGGCTACCATAAGACAGGAAGTAGCCTTTACAATACGTCAGTGATCAACACCAAAACCAGTACTAGAACAAACCCACTTTCCCCTCTCGGTTTGCCTTGCAATCTTAACTTTTGACAGTTTAGGCTAACTTCTGTTCGGTCAGTTTCTTTTGGCTCTTCCACAAATGCAGAATAGATCATATTAGATCAGAATAGTTCATCATATCCAAATAGACGTGTCCTTATGATGCAGTTCACTGTCCCCAGCCAGCAATGCCAATCTCCTGCTTGTATCGGTTTGTCAGGTTGTTAGCTTGGCTTGTGAGTTTGGACAGCACCCCATGCAAGCCCTTCAGATGGAACTGCAGGAGCTGCTCCAGATCCATGTCGCTCTCCGGTTCTGTGCGCACTGTCTCCGGCGCAGGAGTGTCTTTCTTGCGCCTCTGCTCCTCTGCGCGCATGACGCCCCATTCGATGTTGTTTCGGATGGATTTGAGCTGGCTGTAATAGCTGTACATGTCGTCCTCAGCATCCCGCAGATATCTACCCGGGTCGTTGGTTAGCTTCTGCTCCTCTTTCTCTTGGTCCAGCGGCACATCTCTCAGCAAACTCGGCACCATGACTGTCTGATCCATGTTGTTGACGGCGCCGATGAAGCGGTTCATTGCCGTGAACAGAGAGTTCTTCTGGCTGAGGGGTTCGGACATCTGCATTTTGGTGGATTATGAGGGTTAATTCGAGAGTAGTTTACTCTGTATGTTTCTCTCTCGCGTTCTTAGCTTCCTTCTGGAGATCTGCATTCCTTAATGTCTTTTATACACGGCTTTTCTTGCTCCTAGGCGTGACCGAAACCTGTTGGTCTGGTCTGGGATGTCAGGTCGGCCAAAAACCAGATTCCAACAGCAAAGACACAAACCCCCGCACGGCCCATAGATACACAGGGAGCGGCACGAAAGTGCATGGATCAACTTGTTGCATAATTATTTAAGCTACATACAAACTTAATAAAAAAAAATTCTGCTGTGAAGGCATGTGGAATGTCGTTGCAGCAAATTCGACTTTGATTTTCAAGTACGTTTTACACATGACGCAAATTAGTAATTTCAATAGGCCTAGTCCTGTAGGCTATAGGCCTATAAATGAACGGCCATAGGCTAACAACATTAATAAGGGTTAAAAGAGGGACAGGGACAATCTAATCTTTAAATTATTTTCTGATTAGTAACATTGAAGCCAAAAGTTGTGTGCTTGATAGTTCACACAAAAATTAAAATTCTGTCATCATTTATTCACCCTCAAGTTTTTCCAAACCTTCCTTCTGCTGAACACAAAATAATATATTTTGAAGAATATGGGTAACCAAACAGTTGATGGACCAAATTGACTTAAGTAATATTTTTTTTCTTTCTTCTTCTTCTTCTTTTTTTTAATACTATGGAAGTCAATAAGGCCCATCAACTGTTTGGTACCAACATTCTTTAAAATATATTTATTTGTGTTCAGCAGAAAAAAGAAATTCATTCAAGTTTGGAATAACTTGTGGGTGAGTAAATGATGACAGAATTTTTTGGTATACTATCTCTTTAAGTTATGAATAGGCCTATTAATATTTGAAAAAATCATGCCACATAAGCAAAAATGAATGAACCAAACAGGAAGGAAAAGTCACAAATAAGATATGAGATTCTATCTCAGTTGTGTCTTTGAGATGGCAGTGAGATCAAATACAGAGAGAACGAGACTTTTGTTTTAGTCTACTGCTTTTTACAGTTTTCTCCTGAAGAAGAGTCTTAGAGTTTTTCAACAATGTCTCAAACTTTTTTTCAGATTTGCCAAGATTAAGTGTCTCAATATTAGAACATTTTGGTATGCACTATTTAAACATTTCTCAACAGATTTTTAAGAGACTAAATGATCTGATGTTATCTACATTCATTTTATAGCTCTATACTTTTTCATGTGTGTCTATATTAATTTAGCCAAAGGAACATATGAGACTGGAACAAGCTGATACTGATGGAACATAACTGAGAATACAATGAATGTCTCCTGTACTATAAGAAAGACCAACCTAATAATGATTTCCACTGAAAAAAATACATATTAAAACATTACATTTCATTACTGCTTTATAAGTTGACAAGATGTCAATTTGTTTCCTTAAAATGGGTTTTGGGGGCATGTTTCTGTCTTTCCTTGTATGGATTTCCAAAGCTTTTAAAGTGCTTATGTTAAATGCTCTGAAACTGTCCCTTCTGGCCTGTCAAATTAATCTGAATGCCCAGAAGGGATTTGGTTTGTTGTCCAATTCCACAAATTAACACAGGAGGAGTATTCAAGTGTAAATGAAACAATTGGGATGCTAATCTACTATTTATGTGACAGTTATAGAGGGTTCTCTTTGCACATATAATTGTAAAAATTAGTCTTATTTCTATATTTGGCTTTCTTGCAATCATGTATGATATCCAATACATCCAAAAACTAAAACGCACACTCAGGCCTAACAAGGTCACAACTGAAGGGTCAAACAATGTTTAGATGAGATAAGATCACAGCAAGTCATTGAAAGGAAATCCGAGAAACCTTTGCAATGACTAGAATGCCTCGGATGATTTAGAAACCTGTTCTTCTGCTCTGACTCTCATCTCCACCCTTGTTCTAGGTCCATCTATGCCTCACCCCGAGAATCACTAAGAATTTTACCATTGTAAATGTATGATTTCCAAAAGTATACCATAACATTGTCTCTTTTTACCATACCATAATCAGTGTGTCTTCACTTAACTTCACTGTTGATAGTTTCACTCAGTCTAGACTTCCCCTAAACATCTTTTCACTATTATCCATATCCAGAGATGGGCATAAATACATGAAAATGTATTTAAAATAAAAATACAAAATACCTCAGTTGAAATGTATCAAAATACAAATTTGTATTTAAATACAAATACAGTATTTTGTATTTTGAAAATACACAAAAATTTGAAATATCACTATTAGGCTTAAATCTGTCTAGATCTATTCTGAATGCAAAGAACATTTTGGTGGGTACAACTGCTTAGAAACTTTTGTTTTCATTTCACTTACCCTTACCACCAACTTCTCAAAAAGGTTTAAGGTGTCATCTGTGCGCCATTTTCTATACTTATTTCTGACCAGGTTACACTGCAGCCTATAACTTGTGGTGAACACTACTAAATAAATTACATGTAAAACTGTGGGAACATTTCCCACTATCTAGCAAGGAGTAGGGATGGATGAAATGACCAAAATCTTATATCACAATATGAGTAATTTTCATAGTGTGTGTATATATATATATATATATATATATATATATATATATCATGATATAGTCTCTTTTTTTTCTGGAAAAATAGTAAGTAAACAGTGAGCAATAAAAGAACAAAGAAACAAATGATAAGCAATATAGGACAAATAAATACAAGAACAAAGATACAAATTAAATAAAGAGTGCTAAACAAGAAATACTACAGAAATGTAATAATCAAATGTAAAATAAAACACTGCATAGTCTTCACTGTATGAATTAAATATAAATTGATTCATAATAAAGTTACAAAAGTTATTCAGCCAAGAGCAGTGATTTTGACATGTTTTTGTGTGTATTTGACGGTTTAGCACAGAAAGCTGCGTCAGTGTGCAAATGAGTTCTCTTTTGTGGGATATTGCACTTTTAATAACTCTTTTTAACATCAAGCACGTCCCGCTCTTTTTACTCATTCGTCCTTGTTTCTTTATCACTCTATCATGTCAATAACTCCTGCCCACTAAAAGCTGCATGGATATATTTGCAAACCACGATATATAAACATTATAGAAAAAGTTAAATTGATTCACACTTTATATTATCACCATGATATATCATCATATCACCCAGTCCTAGCAAAAAGTAATGCTTAAACACATTTGGCTAGCAGGTTGATAAAATCAACAAGCAATTAACTATCAAGACTGACTGGCTAACACTATTTTTCCTCTTGCTAGTGCTGTTTTATTCCTTCATGTTAACTGAAGGCAAATCTGAATGATGTTCCAATTAAAACTTAATCAACCATGACATCCTCACCTTATCTTATTCCTTATTAATGGAAAAAAAAATCGCTAGATGGAGTAGAGCTGCAGCTCACATGCATGAAAGTTGGGGTTGGGGGCCTGAACTAGTTGATACAGGAAATCAGCAGCCTAATAAAGAGGATGACAGGCACAAAGTATTTATGTATTTTGAAAATTTACTTATTTTTTTCAAAGACTTTCAACTAAGTATATTAAATACATGTATCTAAAATACTGCCTATCCCTGTGCATATCACTCTGATCTGTTACTGCAGGACAGCTGCCAGTGAAAAGTCATAGTGAAACTAAAAAAACAGCAATAACCAAAGCATGCCCAACGACCCCACATTCATGCTAAAACATACGCTTTTCTTATTATGATAAGATCATAATAAGAAACGTGAAAATACCACAGTGGTTTTAAATGCATTCCCACACTCTGAATCATGTCACTGCTGGACTGTATTGTATTTCCGTCCTGTGCAGAGTAAGACATGCAAGGGATGACCTGAGAGAGTTTATCTGTTGTGTAAAATGTTTCTAAGCAATTTCACATAATTACACAGAAACCCTAAGAGATACAATGATGGTCATTATAGTAAATTAAAATAAATTAAAATGAATTGGATTATTGTTTTTTCACTGAGTGCATTTTGCAAGCCCTTTCTGTTGTAAAAAAAAAAGTGTCCATGTAACCCCTTGTAATTTAAAATAGAAACATCAAATGTCAAATGTTTTATAATACATACCATTTCACACAATGTCACAGCCCCCTCTATAGGTCATACTGGTATTTGCACAACTGAAATACTTGAATAATACGTTGTGAAAAGTATTTTTCATACATTTATCGATGAATTCATGAATTTATTTCAATTAATTGTTTATTTCTCCATTAAAACCCCCATTTTCAAAGATTGTTGAGACATATGATTTCTAATTTTATGATACAAAAGCAGATGATGACAGTATTCTGCTTGTTTAGGTTTTTTGTTTTTCAATTTTTTTAAAATTTGAGTTTGGGAATTTGTGGCCTATAGTCTGTCAGGATGGACACCATCAAACCCTGAAGAAAACACATAGAAACATTACTTAACAAACATAAATGCATTATTAATGCTCACATCTTTACATATACACTTTACCATAATGGTCCACTTGCGGTTCTCAGCTTCTTTAAACACGAGGGAACGTGGTGAGTAGAAAACTTCATCATCTACTTCCTCTGCTTTACGTGGGAGACAGTGTAGAAATGTCCAGTCTGGTGCAGCCACACTTCCTGTCTGTCAACAGAATCATGAATAGTCTAGACTAGACTAGACTAGATCAAACTAGACAAAGTAGGTGGATGTTTGTCTACCTGCATGGTGATCTGGTAACCATGGAAATCTTTTAGTCTCTTCTTCTTCTCCTCCTCTTGGCCCATGCTCACCCAAGTGTCAGTAACCAGCACACTACTGTCCCGTGCTGCCTCCACTGGATCCGTCAGGAATTGCAACTTGGTACCAAACTATAGCATGAATATCATAATTAGGTAAACATTGCATTTATACACAAGTTGGTGAACATTAAAAAGTCTATAAAACACTTTTACACAGATTTATTGTGTTGTTAAAGACAGTTATTAAAGAATCATTTCACATTCATAGACAAACATATAGGCCTAAGTCAAATGCATGGTATAGGGCATACATTATAAAGCAGACATTATAAAAAGACAGTTGCATTGTAGAGAAGTTTATACCTGCTTAGACAGACGCTGAGCCTCTTGAGTGACGTTAGCATCTGGCTCATAACCCTAAAGATAAGAGGTTAATTTAGGTAAAATCATTTCAGAGTGGTGCAAATTAAAATAAATGAATAAAAACATAAATATGTATATAGCCATTCAAAATTAGGCAAGATTTTTAATGTTTTTGAAAGAAATCTCTTATGCTCACCAAGGCTGCATTTATTTGATGAACAATACAGTAAAAACAGTTATACTGTTAAATAATATTACAATTTAAATACACTGTTTTCTATTTTAATATATTTCAAAATGTAATTTATTACTGTGATGGCAAAGTTGATTTTTCAGTACTCTAGCCTTCAGCGTCACATGATCCTTCAGAAATCATTCTAATATGCTGATTCTCAAGTAAAATTTCTTATTATTATCAATGTTAAAAATATTATTGTGCTTTTTAATATTTTTGTGGAAACCGTGATACATTTTTTTTTTTCAATTTAATGTCCTTGCTGAATAATTAAAAGAAAAAAAAAACATTTGAATGGAAATGTATGCATAACAGCTCTGAAAGGGGCAGACCTTGGGTGTGGCCACTTTTAGATTGACACCTAGTTTAGCCAATGACATCATGAAGGAGTGAAGAACGTTGTTTCCATCACCTATCCAAGCCAAAGTGAGGCCTTTTAATGAGCCGTAGTGCTCCTGTAAGAGTGAAAAAGAACACATGAGTGAATGTACTTCAGTTTATGTATGTGTAAATGTCAGTGAATTTGTACCTGCAGTGTCAGTAGGTCAGCCAGAATCTGTATAGGGTGGTAGAGGTCAGACAGGCCATTGATGATTGGTATGGAAGCGTCTTTATCCAGGTGTTCCAGAGATGAGTGACTATACACCCGAGCTAATACTATATCTGCTAAACCAGAAAGCACCCTGCCATACAGACACACCCACATATAAGACCATGTCAAGACCTCACAGTATTGAGTCTAAACAGTGTTTACAATGTGTTTAAATTCAGACCTGGCCGTGTCTGTGGTACTTTCATTGACGCCTAGATGGATATCCTGGGGTGTGAGAAAACATGGATGGCCACCCATCAGAGAGAAACCTAGTGAAAGAGAGAGAGAGAGAAACTGTCTATGCGTCAAATCCTTTGTGCTATATCCGTCCCTATTCATTCATTTTGTTCAGAGACCGCGCTGATAAATTTTAAGCCCTTTCACAAGCTCAAAATCTGAATGGCACCTGTTTCAGTGGACATGCGGGTCCTAGTGCTCCTCTTTTCAAATATCATGGCAATAGATTTGCCTTGAAGTAAAGGGACATACTGTGCATAGAAAGAGAAATAAATTAACAATGTTTATCAGTCCTGAAAATGGTGAGATTTCCAATCAGTAAGTTCAATAGTTGCAGTATATTTTGCAGTACCTCGCCCCTGTGTTTTATTCGATGCTTTAGGTCAGCAGAAACCCACAGGATATGTTTAATTTCCTCTGCATTAAAGTCCTTTAGTGTTAGAAAGCTGCTGCCCTTCAGGTTAACGCTCTCCAAAGTTGCTTTTCCCACTCTGTGGACATGAAATACACATGATACTGATGAAAAACTGCTTGAATATTAAAAAAAGAAAAGAAAACTTAAACACACTTTATAAAAATAGTTCATGTAAAACAACATTTTCAAATTATTATCTAGAATATCATGTTAGCTATTTATATTTTTGCCATAGCATTTAAATGAGGTGCACAAAAGCTAGTGATTTTAAAAAAGTGACATTTTTTTAAAATGGTTAAAAACTTAAAAAAGTATCAGAATCTAAAGAATACATGTTCCTTTATAAAATATATAAATTCTGCAAAAATGTGAAATGTTAATTTTATGTTAAAATATCCATGTTATTAGCCTACAACACATCAAATAAATGTATTAATTAAAATGTATTAAAGTAACAATTTTTTATGCTTAACAGATCAGCTTGTTCCTATACATTAAAAAGAGAACATTAATCAAACTTTCACGACACTCATGACTACTTAATATTTAAATTAACTGTTAAGTATTATGAACTGTAATAATATTTGTTAATATATTATTAATCAAAGTTATTATACAATGTCACTCAAAATTGCAGACAGCAGCAAAATATTTCTTGTTTATGGCAAACTTTTCGACTCACCTAAAATTCCTGCTTTGGCAACATTTTGCAAATTTCAGACAATAATATATTCTGTTTTTGAGAGCAAACATTTTACTGACATATGTAATAAAGCTCAAAGCTGGCACAACCAAATCAATGCATTTTCACCGCGCTCCCTATCATGCAATATTAGGGGCGTGGCTAACGGGATGGAAAGGGGGCGGGACAAGAAACCGGGTGTGGTGAGTGACAGCTCTTGTGCATGTGCTCATTTATCCCACCCACTCCCACACACTGCCGTCGGATGCTAAACTCTCTCTCGCTCTCTCTCTGTTAAAATGCTCACTGAATATAGTTTATTTTCTTAATTAATTAATTAATTAATTATATAATTTAATCAAGAAAAACTCTACAGATACAACAAAGTGCGAACTCTTGATTAGATTTTTTTTGCATCGGTTGCCAAGGTAACGTTTACTTCCGGTTCAATTGTTACTCTTCATCAGGGAACAGCTGAAGGTTCAAGAATGTCATCTGTAGAACAGAGGTGTAGGAGGTGATGACAGGAGAAACAGACACAGAAATACCAGGTAAGATGTACCTCTATCTATCTATCTGTCTGTCTGTCTGTCTTTCTGTGAATGTGTATGTGTATTTTAGCATGTGCTTGTAGGACTCTCTGTGTGACACCATAATCATGCCTTTGAGCTCCTAGAGCATTACCCACACAGGCTATTCTGGGAAGCTGGAAGCTTTCTAAGGATTTAAATGGACCGTCTTGCTGAGCATGGGGAGGTTTGCTCTTTGCTCTGTATGTGAACAATTGTGACTGAGAGATGTTGTACTGAAGAGATGTTGTACTGAACTGAACATATATGTTTCCTTATTGCAGATACAGGTGCTGTATTTACCTTTGGAAAGAGTAAAATCGCAAACAATGTACCCAGCAGGTTATGGTTAAAGAATGATATACCTGTGCACATCTCATGCGGACAGTCACACTCAGCCTTTGTAACAGGTTGTAATCTCTTTATATTCTCCTTGTAATTTGGTATCTATAGCTATATTTTGTAATATGTACTATATTTTTTTGTCTCTTTAATTATCTCTTTTCAGAGCAGGGCCGTTTGTTTGTGTTTGGAAGCAATAACAGCGGTCAGCTTGGTCTACAAACCAAAGGACCAGTTACTAAACCAATCTGTGTCAAAGGTTAGACATAAAGGTGCATACAGTACATGTTGTTTTATAATGATCTCGCTCTGTTTTCTTATTTATCTTCTTATTCATCCACACAGTTCTTAAAGGGGAGAGAGTTCAGTTTGTTGCCTGTGGGACTGATCACACACTTGTAAGCACCTGTAAGTAAGGCCTTTTATTCAGAGGCAGTTTCATACTGTATTTATATACTACGATATACACTATCGTTCAAAAGATTGGCGTCAGTAAGGTCTTTTAATGAAGAGAGTAAGTAAAAGTGTCTGTGGTTTTTTCCAGCACAAGGGGAGTTTTTTGCGGCTGGAGGAAACAGTGATGGACAGTTGGGACTGGGCCACTGTAATGACAGCATCTCTTTCCAACGCCTCCGCCCCTTTTGTGACTATGCTCCAATCAAATTGCTCTCTGCAGGTGGCCACACCTCTGCTGTACTTACAGGTAACATTGATATGCAACAGATTCTCCATCATAGTAGATATAAACCTACTATTATAAATGCAAATGCATTTAAACAATTAAATAATAAATCTGCATATTTCAGAGGATGGCAGGCTGTTTCTTTGGGGTGATAACTCTGTTGGTCAGCTTGGTTTGGGGAATGACAGTCATGCCTTATTGCCTGAAGAGCTGAAATTGGGACAACCCATTCAGTGGGTCTCTTGTGGATACAGACACTCAGCTCTGGTCACAGGTGAGCACCTCTCAATCAATACTATTCATAAGCATGAACAAGAAGACCATGCTGTTATTTTTTTTTTAATTTTTTTTTTTTTGAGGGTGCACTGAATAAGTTGTTGTGAATTTGGTATGTTTCAGATAATGGGGATGTTTTCACTTTCGGGGAAAGTGCAGACGGACAACTGGGTCTTTCTGCTCATCAGCTGGCCAATCACAGTTGTCCCCAGCGAGTAGAATCTCTGCATGGGGTTCTGCAGGTGGCATGTGGAGGCAAGCACACGCTCGCCCTCACAGGTGATGGGGATCACATACAGTGCCCTAAAAACTATGAATGTATATATTATTGAATGAAAGTATATTATATTAAATGTTCCATTAGATAAAATATTAAATCAAATGGCATTTAAAATTTAAATGCCACTTGGTTTGATATGTTGTTGTCTAAAGAAGTGACATTAATACATTTTTTACATTTTTACATTAATTGTCCTGTTACTTATTGAGGCCACTGAATGCACACCATATGAAATTATCCCTCTTTTTCTCTTGTTATTTGTCTTAAACATTAAATGTTCATGTAGTTTTTAACTGAATGTTATCGCTCCCTTTTCTGTAGAGGATGAGTTATATTCTTTTGGCCGTGGGGAGTTTGGGCAGTTGGGGTTGGGGACGCAAATGTTTGTAACAGACGCACCTGTTGCTGTCGGCCACTTCAGGAAAGGCAGGGTCACTCATGTCACGTGTGGTGAAAACCACAGTGCACTTATAACAGGTAAGATATACACACTGTTAAATTAGAACTGTTAGAGGATTAAAATAATTAACTGCACTTAATGATTTAGGTCAGTGGTTCCCAAACCTGTCCTGGAGGACCCACCCTGCACATTTTGTATGTCTCTCTCATATATCACACCTGATTCAACTCAAGCGCTCATTAGTAGAGACTGCAAGACCTGAAATGGGCGTGTCAGAAAGAGGGAGACATACAAAATGTGCAGATCTGGGGGTCCTCCAGGACAGGTTTGGGAACCACTGATTTAGGTTGTTAATGTGATTCTCAAGTATTGTATTTGCTAAAATTTGCATCTAAAATGTTTTTGTCATTTTAAAAATGAGGTGCATTCAGTTAAATTCATGTTTCAATTCTTCTCATTAATGTTTGCAATAATGACAGTGTGTTTCACTTCTACGTGTTATTTCACAGTTGTTGTGCTTTGATAATAATTAACTTCCACTGTACAAAGATTGCCATGTCTTTTATTAAAGGGTTAGTTCACCCAAAAATGAAAATAATGTCATTTATTACTCATCCTCATGCCGTTCCACACCCGTAAGACCTTCGTTAATCTTCGGAACACAAATTAAGATATTTTTGTTGAAATCCGATGACTCAGTGAGGCCTCCATAGCCAGTAATGACATTTCCTCTCTCAAGATCCATTAATGTACTAAAAACATATTTAAATTAGTTCATGTGAGTACAGTGGTTCAATATTAATATTATAAAGCTACGAGAATATTTTTGGTGCGCCAGAAAATCAAAATAACGACTTATTTAGTGATGGCCGATTTCAAAACACTGCTTCAGGAAGCTTCGGAGCATTATGAATCAGCGTATCGAATCATGATTCGGATCGCGTGTCAAACTGCTGAAATCACGTGACTTTGGCGCTCCGAACCGCTGATTCGACACGCTGATTCATTATGCTCCAAAGCTTCCTGAAGCAGTGTATATGAAGCAGTGACTATATAAGTCGTTATTTTTTTTATTTTTTTTTGTCGCACCAAAAATATTCTCATCGCTTTATAATATTAATATTAACCCACTGTACTCACATGAACTGATTTAAATATGTTTTTAGTACCTTTATGGATCTTGAGAGAGGAAATGCAAGCCATCGGATTTCAACAAAAATATCTCAATTTGCGTTCCGAAGATTAACGAAGGTCTTACGGGTGTGGAACTGCATGAGGGTGAGTAATAAATGACAGAATTTTCATTTTTGGGTGAACTAACCCTTTAAAGGTCAGAATAGATTTGATTTAGCTATAAATAAATCAACAAAAAAATATTTATTATATAAAGATTTATTTATTTATCATAAAACAACATCTGTGTCATTTACTAACAAACATATATTGAACAACAGGGGTAACATTACATTTACACATTTGGCAGACATTTTTTTTCCAACGCGACTGGGAGTCAAACCCATGATCTTAGTGTTTTTAGTTCAGTTCTCTACCAGAAGAGCTACAGGACACCTGTGCTGCTGCTCTTATTCTGATCAGTCTTTAAAAATGAATCAGTTGTAATGTAATAATAGATAAATGTGTTCACTGCAATAATTACATATACATTCCACATATGACTTCACATTTACCAGTTCCAAAAATATGTATTTATAGTTTAGTTACACTTCTCATTTAAATGCACACTTTCTCTGTTTTTGGCTTTAGATAGTGGTCTCCTGTACACATTTGGAGATGGCCGTCATGGGAAGTTAGGCCTCGGAGATGAGAACTTCACCAATCAGTTCAGTCCAACTGTGTGCCAGAGGTTCTTTGATTACTCTGTCATGACTGTACGTTTTTCTGATAATTCCTTATCATGTTCTTGTTTTCTTATGTGTGTAGAACTAAGGAAATATCATGTATTATTCATTTGTGCTTATGTGTTGTAGGTGGCATGTGGTTCCAGTCACATGCTGGTGTTTGCACGGCCACGGCAACAGGACAGTGAAGAAGTTTGTTTAGAGGATGAAGACGTTACCTACTCTTACCTGGACAGGTGTTATACCTCAATGTTACAGGGGCAACCATTAGAACATATTCCAGAACCAGCACCTGCTCTCATCTCACAATTGATCTTTCTCCCCTCATCTCTTCCAACCTCTCACCGCTGGAGCCTATCCACACGGGCCAGACGGAGACAGAGGGTAAGAAACTGATCACTTGGGTTAAGACTCCTTGTGTTCTATGAAGGTTCTATGACCATATAAACTGCAAAAGGGAGATGTATGGAGGTGTTTCTTCAACTAAGCACTTTAGGGGTTGATTTTTATTGAAGGTAACAAAGCTCAACTCTTTTTTTCTTTTTATAATATGAAGGTCACATTAAAACTTTTTCTATGCCTTTAATGAATAGATTTTATTTTTTTTACCCTTGTCCCTGACCTAGATTTTCAAACTTAAATCCATAATAAAAGTATGAATTACGTTTGAAACTATGATCATCCAAACAAAGAGTAAAATAAAATGAAAAAGTGAAAATATTTCTGTGTGTTTCAGGAGAGCTCATCTGCACAGTTTGGTCCAGAATTTTGCAATCTTCCTCCCCTTACAACTGGCTTTACTGCACTTGCCCTGACAGGCAACATCCTACAACCCAGATCTCCAACAGACACTCCTAAACGCTTCAAAACTGATGCCCCTGTGGAATCTCCTTCTACCTCAATCACACTGCCTGCCAGGACACCTCCACGTAAATCTTTTTCTATGTTCTCCCAAGACCCCTCTTTCCAACTATCCATCTTCCATCTATCCATCTATGATCCTAATATCTCTTTCCACAATTATATAATCACTAAATATAGTCATTTTAAATTAACAAAAACACTAGCAAGAAACTAGCACTTGATTATCAGTATTGATTAGCTTTATTGTGAATACAGTCACACCCATCACTAAGAGCGCAGAGGACTGCCATAGTGTTGGAACATCTGAAAACAGCATGTCAGACAAGGTAAGCGAAAGCTGTGTCATTGTGCTCAAGATGGCAAAATTATTGATTAGAAAACTGTTAATATAACTCAAGCATGTAATGTTTGATTTGACAGACACATGAACAGCATAAGAATAAGATGGTAAAAGCTTCTTCTATTGGGAAGGAAGAGAATATTCCTCAGCAGTCTCCGCCCACTGAAGTACAGGCTGGATCTGTTTCTCATCAATCAATGACAGAATCTCTACCACCAAGCAATCTTAAACACAAGAAGCCCAGGTCTGGAAATTCAAAGAACCCTGCTACGCAGGAGAAATGTTTTTCTACTACAGCATCACAAAGCAAAATACAATCCAAAACATACAAAAAACCTATCCAGAGTACAAATAATAAATTGAAAGTTCAAGCAGTAGAGGTCAGATTATCTCCAGAGAGAATGTCAGCTAAAGAAAGAGAGGGATGCAGTGAAACACACAGTACTAATACTGATTCAAGGCACAAAATTTCAAAAGCAGATAAAAATAGTAAAGTTCAACAAGCTGTTCCCAGAGGTCAAGAGGTTACAATTCTTGCTGAGATGGAGCAAGAGACCAAGTCAGGTTCACTTAAAATTCAAAATACAAGTTCTCCAGGTCAGGAAGTCAAACAAGTTAGAACAACGCCTACAAAAGTTCAAGAGGTGAAATCTCACAAAATCAAAGAGGAGGGTATTCCAGTAACAGTTACAAAAAGGGTCAAGTCTTCAGTCAAGGTTCAAGATGTGCCCTCTGGCAGGATGGAAGTTAGTGTGGTTGAATCAACACTTCACGCAGATCCTGCTCAAAAAGACATAAAGCTGTCCATTGGAAAGGCTCAAGAGGTCAGATCAACACTGATCGACACACAAGAACAGGGAAACCCAACATCAGACAAAAGTACAGCCAAAATGCAAAACACTCCAAAAAAAGGAAATGAAAAGATTCAAGTTGATGCAGAAGAAAATCCTGGTGAACTTACATCAAAGAAAGCAAAGAAGAAGAGATCAGATGTGCAAAGAGCTCCAACGGAAGAAACAACACCCAAAACACCTAGTCCTACATCAGTTTCCATACCCTCACAAATGTCTAAAGCAAAAAAGAGAAAACCTGTGGAGGCTGAAAACTCAAACGTCCAGCTTAGAACTAAAATGCTAGCACAAGTCAAAAGGGAAAAGGATAGTAAAACTCAGAACTCCAATATATCATTTCCCCCTATAGAGAACAGAAAATCAGGAGGAGCTGCTGAAATAAGCCAATCCACTTCAAACTTGCAGTCTGAGCATAAAAATAGCCAGTCACCCACTGATAAAGCGCTTACTGAACAGAAATATGAATTTCCATCAATTAAAAGCTTAACTCCAGAAAGAGGCCACTCATTTTCCAGTTTATGGGCCAATAACAAATCAGCAACCAGTAAATCTTCTACCACAAAAGAAACTGAATCATCATCTGGTAATTTGTTAAGTCCATCACGACAACACAGGCGGTCACCACTAAATGAAATAAAATTAGATGCCAAATCAGTTGAACCTGAAGAGCCAGACAGAAAGCCACAGGCTGAGCAGAGCATTATGGGTAGTGTAGTTTCATCACTACCAGCCATGGCTATTGCTAGTGCTGCACCACTACTAATAAAAGCCGCTGAAGTTCTTTCTGAAACTTCACCAGAACAAAGTAATGATATGTCCTTTTGTGCCTCAGTGTCTCAGGAAATAGCAGGAAACAATATCCTGCTAGAACAGGAAGTGGACCAGGACAGCACAGTTCAGGACGTATCAGCAATCGAGGAAATAGATGACAGCAGCACCAAAAAGCAGAGTGCACAAGATGTACAAAACAGGCTAGTTTTAGATGAAAATGGAAAAATGGTGGAAGAAGAAGATGTGAGGGATAGTGAAACAGAAAGAGAGGAAGATAGAGGTGAAGAAGAGAGTCTCACTGAGGAAGAAGATGAAAGTAAGGGAGTTGGGCAGAAAGAAGAGGGCAGTGTTGTTGACAATGAAGAAAGAGAGAGCGATAATGATGAAGAGAGTGACAGTGCTCAAAAAGGAGAGGAGGACGGTGAGGAAGAGGAGGGAGAAGAAGAGGAAAGTGAGGCAGCAGAAGAGGAAGAGGATGACAGCAATAGCAGACAAAGCAGTAAAAGTGAAGGAGAAGGAAGAGGAGATGAGACTGAAAGAGAAGAAGAGGAGAGTGAGGGACAGGAGGGCGAGGATGGAGAAATGGAGGAAGAGGAGAATAAAGATGAAGAGAGCGGTGGTGAAGATGAGGAAGAAGAGAGTGAGAGCTGGGATGAAGGGAGTGAGGGAGAGGTGGAAGACGAGGAGAAAACCGATGGAGAAGAGGAGCAGGAAGGAGACAGCAGTAATGAGGAGAAAATGGAAGTAGGTGAACAATCTGACAGTGAGGATGAAAATAAAAATGTGAGATCAGATGAAGAGGAAGCAGAGAGTGAAGAAGAAGAAGAGGAAGAGAATGAAACAGGGGAAGGAGAGGGAGAACAGGAAGAAAAGGAAGATGAAGAGAGTGAGGAAGAAGATGAGGTAGGAAATGAAGATGAGGAGGAAAATCAAGATGAAGAGACTGATCATGAAGAGGAGGAGGGAAACAGAGACCAGGAGGAGGAAGAAGAAGAGAATGATGAAGAGGGTGAAGAAGACAATGAGGAGGAAGTGGATGAAGAGGAAAATAATGAAGAACTGAAATACAAAAAAGATGGAGTCACAAACAGTGAAGAAGAGGAGGGAGAGGAAAGTGTAAGAGGGAAAGAAGAACAACAGAATGAGGTGGAAGCTGAAGACGAGGAAAAAATTTCAGAGACAGATTCATATGAAGATACAGAAAGACAGGAAGGGAGTGAACAGATTGAGGAAGAGGATGAGAAAGAAGGGGAAATGGATACAAGTGAAGTGAAATTTAGAGAAGAAGAGAATCTGGATATCTCAGAGACACGGGAAGAGGACAGAGGAGATGAAGACGATGAGGTGAACAAGCCGAATGAAATAATGGAAGAAAATAACGAGGAAGAGAGTGGAAGTGAGAAAGAAGCAGAAGAGGAAGAAACAGACAAGAAGGAAGAGAACAAAAAAACAGACAGAGATGGGGGGAAACAGACAGAAACTAATGAGGAAGAAGAGGAGGATGGTGAAGAAGAGGAGGAAGAAACAGAGCAGAAAGAAAATATAAAATCAGAGATAAACCGGAAACAGAAAGAATCTAGTGAAGAGGAAGAAGAACATGAAGAGAATGAGGAAGAGGAGGAGGAGAAGGAGGAGGAAGCAGAGCAGAAAGAAATGAAACAGAGAGAAACTAGTGAAGAAGAAGAACAGGAAGAAGAGAGTGAGGAAGAGGAGGAGATGGAGGAGGAAGCAGAGACGAAAGAAATGAAACAGAGAGAAACTAGTGAAGAAGAAGAACAGGAAGAAGAGAGTGAGGAAGAGGAGGAGAAGGAAGCAGAGTGGAAAGAAATGAAACGGAGAGAAACTAGTGAAGAAGAAGAACAGGAAGAAGAGAGTGAGGAAGAGGAGGAGATGGAGGAGGAAGCAGAGCCGAAAGAAATGAAACAGAGAGAAACTAGTGAAGAAGAAGAACAGGAAGAAGAGAGTGAGGAAGAGGAGGAGATGGAGGAGGAAGCAGAGCCGAAAGAAATGAAACAGAGAGAAACTAGTGAAGAAGAAGAACAGGAAGAAGAGAGTGAGGAAGAGGAGGAGGAAGCAGAGTGGAAAGACATGAATATAAAAACTGAGAAAAACAGGATAAAACAGCGAGAAACAAGTGAAGAAGAAGAACAGGAAGAAGAGAGTGAGGAAGAGGAGGAGGAGGAAGCAGAGCAGAAAGAAATGAATATAAAAACAGAGAAAAACAGGATGAAACAGAGAGAAACAAGTGAAGAAGAAGGTGATGAAGATGAGGAAGAAGAAGAGGAAGAAACAGAGAAGAAAGATAAAATTGGGAGAATACAGACAGAAACTACTGAAGAAGAAGAAGAACAGGAAGAAGAAGGTGAGGAGGAAGGTGAAGAGGAAGAAGGTGAGGAAGAGGAGGAAGAAGAAGGTGAGGAAGAAAAGACCATAAAAGTACCAAAACAGAGAGCCAAACCGAACGTGTTACCTGCGCACAGACAGACAAATGCACAGAGAGACAGGCAGAAGACTAGACAAAGAGATCAACAGAATGTTAAAGGGAAGAAGCAAGCAGATAGTGGCGCTCAGGACCCTCAGTTCTGGAACAGTGTCCTACCACAGTATCTAAACCTTAAATGATCCCAAGGTCTGCACACTACAAGCACAGAGACCCCGAACATCTGCCTGTATACTTACAGTTCACAGGACTTAACATTTCAAAAGTGCTGTGAATCACAGTTCTTTAAATGGTGAAACTTAAAATGGTGGATGGGTGTTGGAGATGGAGCTAAACATTAACATAAAAGATGGTTTGTATTCTGCTTTAGTATGACATATGGCTCTAAAAGGGCTGGATGTTTTTCACTTCTATATTAGGATTTGTGATTATCAAGTGCCTTGACTAAAATTATTCCATACATATTCTGTTACAGTATATATTGTCATAGTGTTTATATGAATGTTAATTTTTAAGCACAGATGTGTAAAGTATTTTTTTTCTGTGTACATGCAAAATAAACCACACAACTACTTTGGTGAAAATGTTCATGTTACTGTTCTATTGACATTCCTTTTCCAAGACCTAGTCTGTCATCAGCAGCATACCAGACATTACTGTAAATTATAACTGCAATTTAAAAGTGCAAGAGAACAGAGTTGCGAACCTATGATTTGACTGTAAAGTTAATAAGATTTTGCTATCAAGTGCTGTTGCTGAAGAAAAGAGAATGTGTGATATGTGATTTCTTTGGTTAAGTAATTATTAAATACAATGTTCTCTCGCTCTCAGTTTTAATTTTTGAGATGTTTAGCTGTATCTAAGGAGCCTGGAAATTTCCCTTTTATGTTGGTTCATACTAACCCCACTTTTGAGAACTTCTGTATTCTGTAGTCTAAAATCCTAAAGGAATCCTTTTGGAATTCCTCCTAATGTCTATTTAGACCAAAAATAATTTGAAGTAAATCTCATCAACTCCTTTAACTGTTCAGTACATACAATATTTTTTCCAATACAATACAAGAAGTGTTATAAAAAAAGTTCAATAGGACTCCAATATTAAATGACAATAATAATAATAATTTAACTGTTACTTAAGTGTCCCAATAGCCTACTTTTTAGGGTCACTGCAGCACTAATAACAGTTCACATTTTATACTTACCAAAAGTCCACGCGCCGCTTTGTGCGCGCGCTCTTGCTGGTCTAAGAGCTCTCGTATTTCTATTGAGGAGGCGGGATCGGGCTTGTGCTCTGATTCTGTCGTTGGAATGTAATCGAGGTCTCTCAGCAGCTCCTGGACTTCCTAAAGATGGACACCTGGATGTGTGTGTATATGATAGTGGGACTTCAGCTGTCCGGGAGCTTTGCGTATGACGGTAAGAGACCCATCCAAACTGATTCTGTTGAGTCTCGCGCTGTGAGCTTTGATCAATCAAAATGAGTTGATCATTAGGCTACTTATCAAACTAATGCAAAGCTGTGCAAAAATCAGAGGGAACAGAGTATTTGTGCATTTGAGAGTTCTGAGATTTGTGCTGTTTTTCTGCTAGCTTTACTCTGTTAGGGACAGTATATTTCAACAGAGCTCAGAGTGTTTACGTGGACGCTTTTGGGGCTGTTTGGGGGGAAAGAACGGGGGTAAGTTCCTTAAATCCAGGGAAAAGACACTGAACTCTTTCATATGAAAACGCACTTATGATTTGTCACCAGTAGGACACTGCGCGCCCGGTCGATCTGCTCAATACTGATGGGACATCTTTTGAGTGCTTCGCCTTTTTCGTGATTAGTGACATACAGAATAATGTCATGTCTTCTGAACAGTGAGTTAACAGTGTGTTCTAAGAGTCAGCACAGATTTATTAGGATTATTGTCAGCATTTACAATATTTCCAAGCATACAGAGCAGACATGTTCAACGGTCTTCTGTCTCAAGTCCTAAAAGTCTTAAAAATCCTTTTTTTTTGGACTTCTAGCAGGACAATTAATATATATATTATACCATGCACTTTTAATATTAAGTTTGTTCATTATCCTTCATTATCCATTTACTACAATTTTTAGGCAGGGTTTTTATTTGTTCTTGCAGATCTAAAGATTGTGTTATTCATCATGAGTCCTTTGGAGCCAATTTGGAGTCAAATCTCTAGTCTCAAATAAATTGCTTAGTTAAGTCTCAAGTCAACAGAATAAAATAGTAATCATATGATACAATGACTGAATTTACATAAGAAATTCTACATGCAAAATATGGAACAACTAGTAATAAATCATCACTGGAGGTGCATATTAATATGCTGGTGTTGTGCTAATCACTGTCCTTCAGGATATGACACGCTGATATTTAACTAGCTGCCAAAGGGGCTGTGTTTACCTCTGGCAGAATGATTTACATTTTTTCATCATCCCTTAGCATTTGGTCTGGGACTGTTTTTTTTTTTGTTTTTTGTTTTTTTGGAAATGTGACTGATGTTTTGACATATTTTTCATGTTTTATGAAAAAAAAAAAAAAATTTTTGTTTCCAGGATTTTTTTTGTTTCCAGAGCTAGAGACTCTGTCTACTTTTCCATTACTAAAAGTATGGCTGCTAAGCCTGTACCTGATATAGCCTGATGTCATTTTAGGAATCTGTATACAGCAGATTCCTAATTTTTTAACTTAATTTGTGTTTTGGTTTATGTTTGATTATTAGTATTGTTTGTATCTGGTTGGTTGACTAAGGAGGCTCTTTTGGGGTATTTGCTGTACATTATGCATTTTGCTTCCAGAAAACATTGTGATGAAGTAATGTGTTTATATTCCAGCAGAAGCAGTACACACTTGCTTACATTCACCATATGCATCATGGTCCCTTCAAACCTTCATGGTTTCTTAAGCCAAGATTTTATTTGTTAAGAGAATGAATTAAAAAGGAGTCTTGCTTGGACTCGCTTAGACATGCAAATTTCCGCTGCTGCTGGAATCACAGTTGAATAAGCTGAAGAGATGCGTGTGTTGCGGTGGTAGAACTAATTGCTCTAAATGATCAATCTCTATTTCAAGCACAGTAATTCTGTAAAGCTTTGACTGTGTGAGGTTTTCGTCCTGTCATTGGGTTTTAGGTTGTGGTTGTGGTCCAGGCTACAGTTTGTAAATGTATGAGGGGTACAACAGATCATCAGACTCACATTTTGGCTTTATTTGCATGTGTAAAGTAAACGCTAGTAAAATAAATGCTGCATTTGCTGAATTACCTCAAATGCTGTACATTATTCACAAAGACTGGGTGGCTATTTGTGTTTGTGTATTTTATGGCCTTGTGAACACAAACACAGACTCATGCTGGCTAAAACATGAACACATGTTACAAGATTAAGACAGAACAGAGACAGGCTGTCCACATAACACTGTCCTGACTTGAGCTAGTATGAGTGAATCATTAAGTGAATGCATGTGCTTTTACATCCACATGCCCAAACTCGAATTAATTTAACATTCTGACCTTTTTTTTTTTTGGTTTGTTTTTTTTGTGTGTAATGTGAATCAATAGCTCCCAGTGATTAACTCTTTTTGATCAGCAAGCTTGTTGCATATATGAGAAAAAAAAAAGTAAAACGTAAACGTTACATGTAAAATGTAAAAGCAGTTGCGCAGTAGTTGCTAGGGCATTGCTATGGGGTTTTAAGTAATAACAATCAGTTGCACAGTGGTTGCTAAGGTGCTGTGGGTGGTTGCTTTCTACTAGGGCATTGCTAAGAGTTTGGGGCTACAAGCAGTTGCACAATACTTGTTCAGTTCTCTGAGTGGTTTGCTAGTGTTTTGCTGTGGTGTTTTTAATGGTTCCAAGCAGTCGCACAATGGTTGCTAGGGTGCTGTGGGTGGTTGCTAGGACACTGGTATGATGTTTAAATGTGTTTAAAAGTGGTTAAACAGTTACACAATGTCTGCTAAGGGACTCTTGGTGGACAGGGAGTTGCTAAGATTTTTTAAATGCTTACTAAGGGTTTTTTTTTTGTGACTACAAGCAGTTTCTCAGTGGTTACTAAGGTGTTTTGGGTGGTTGCTAGGTCAATGTGTGGTGGCTGATAGATTGATAAACAAAATTAATCTGTACTTCGCCATCAGACTGTAGAATAAGGTAAATTAACCTCCATACACATAAATCTGGGAGACTGGAACTGTTGCAGACACTGAACACGGGGAGCCTGAGGGATCTTGCTTTCTTCTGACTAATGGCTGTAAAACATTCATCCAAGTGTAAGCAGTTTTTAAGCTAAACATTGTAGAAGCTGTAAAATCTTTTCAACAGAAGCTACATGGTTTAGTTGACAAAGTTTTCTCTAAGTGGAAACTCCCTCCATGTAAAGGATATATATGTGTGTGTGTGTGTGTGTGAGAGAGAGAGAGAGAGAGAGGAAAGAGAGCAAAACTAAGCCAAGTCAGTTAGTATTCTGGGTTACACAACGTTCTGCTGAGCTTAACAGAATGGAACAGGAAAACTCATCTGCCAAATGGAGCACACACCTACACACAATCCCTGTGGAGTGTTTTCCATGATAGAAGTTGGAAAACTGTGGTCCTGTCATGATTCATCTCTAGCTCTGCATTAACATTATGTGTGTATGTGTGTGCTACTCCGTCTCTCTTGAGTTCTTGTTACTGCATCAGAGGGAGCTTTGATCTAACTTGCTGTGTGATCTGCCATCCTCTCACTTACACACACACAAGAGACAAAAGAACAGAACTAGAGGGAATAAAAAAGCGAATCAGCGTCAATTTATATGCAGGCTCGTGTTTTTTTGTGTTTGATCCTAATCTAAGAGGGCGATCTGTGGGTAATGGAGTTTTCCATAATTTCTTGAAGCAGGTCTTGTTTTAAGTTTCATTGGTGCATGGATTACTTACTTTCATATTACAGTAAGTACAAGTCACCGAATTAGATGGAATAGAACACTGAAACCTGTTTCTGTTGGAGAACATTAATGTTTTTCCTGCAGCATGGTGGAGGATGAAATTACACGTTGACTGTTGTGAAGGAGTTTCTGTCATGACATTCAATGTAAATAAGCTAGTAAAATTGGCAGCTACTAGTCTGACCTCTAAATGAAGCCATGCCAACATCTATTCCATCTATTCATATTCCCTGTAGAGCATGTAATCCTAATATAGTGTCGTATATTATTTTGTGGCTGCCATTTTCACTGCATCGCCCCCTGTAATTCACTTCATTACCTGCAGGGGTCATTGTTGCATTTCATGCCATGTCAATAAATACAACAAACCCATTTCAGTGTTAGCTATGTAAGCCTGTTTAAAAATATAAATGCAAGAAAGTAAAAAGAAAAAAGAAAAAAATACAGTCACGTTGATAAAGACAAAAATGTCACATTTTGCGATTGTGAATAATTGCAGTACCGTTCAAAAGTTTGGGGTCAGTAAGATTTTTTTAATGTTTGTACTGTTTTCGTCTCATGCTCACCAAGGCTGCATGTATTTGAGACAGTAAAAATAAAAACAGTAATATTGTGAAATATTATTACAATTTAAAATCATTTTCAGCATCATTACTCCAGTCTTCAGTGTCACGTGATCCTTCAGATGTCATTCTAATATGCTGATTTGGTGCTCAAAAATATTTCTTATTATTATACAATGTTGAAAACAGTTGTGCTGCTTAATATTTTTCTGGAAACCGTGATACATTTTTTCCAGGATTTTTTGATAAATAGGAAGTTCATAAGGACAGCATTTATTTAAAATTAAAATCTTTTGTTCATTATAAATGTCGTTAGTCAGTTTTGATAAATTTATTAAGTCCTTGCTAAATAAAAAAAATATTAATTTCTTAAAAAAAAAATCTTGCTGACCCCAAATGTATGAATGATAGTATACACAATTACCTTTTTTATTCTGAGGCTTCCATAGTTAGCAGACTGAACATAAAATTATTACAACATGATATTACAACAAAAACCAAACTGTGGTTTGCTTTGTTCTAATATAGTCACACAGAATACAAATGATTCTAGTTGAGCTGAATCTGAAATTCTGCGGTCATGCCAACTCTTTCTTGCTTGTGCTGTCCTAAACTGTTTTGCAGGCTCTGGATACTGGCCATACACTGATGATGAAGATGTGCGATACACAGGTGAAAACACGCAAGGACATACTATATTAAATGCACATATTGATCCCAAAAATCCATTACACAGAACTTAAAATCATCTTCTCCTCAGTAAAACACTCTTACCACATCTTAACACATGAGCGCTGCTGTCAGAACACATACACTCACAACACAGAGGACACTACATCTCTGACTGCCTGCTTAGCTTCAGGCCTCTGATTGCTTCCTCTTCTTCTGTGGCTGTGCTACTTTATCTTTGTTCACGTTTTCTCCATGCATGTCTGGATGATGCCAGTTGTCAAGGTAAGTTTTGATGACCGTGTTTTGGTATGACTCAGTGTCTTTCTTCAGTGTATTTGCGTACGTGCGTGATAACGTATGTCTCTTTCTAGGCGTGCCGTGGTGTGCCCCGGTGAAAGTCAAACATGGTCACGTCAGCTGCCAGACACCACGCGGAGAGCGTTATAAGAACGTTCTAGGAACCCGGTGCAAGATCCGCTGTAAGACGGGCTACGAGTTGCACGGCAGCAGTGAGATTCTCTGTATGGCCAGCAAACAGTGGTCAGGAAACTACGCCTGCAGAGGTCAACATTCACAAAACTCAATTATAAGATCATATTGCCTATAAATGCTGATGTGTTAACTCACTTCAATGATTAAGAAGGATTAGTGCATAATCAGTTCTATATTTTAATGCTATAATTTTAATGCATTTATCAATCAATTGATAATCATAAATTATTTGTTATTTTTTACTTTACTTTTTTGTTTATTTACACTACCGTTCAAAAATCTGGGGTCAGTAAGATTAAGAAGAAGTCTCTTATGCTCACCAGTCCTGCATTTATTTGATCAAAAATATAGTAAAAACAGCAAAACGGGAAAACAGTATTGTAAAATATAAATATTATTACAATTCAGAATATTTTTTTCTATTTTAATACATTTTAAAGTATCTTATGCTCACCAAGAGTGCATTTATTTAATCAAAAATACAGAATAAAACAGTAATGTTATTAAATATTTTGTATATTGCAATATATTTTAAAAATAACTTTGTGCTGTGTGATGGCAAGCTGAATTTTCAGCATCATTACTCCAGTCTTCAGTGTCACATGATCCTTCATTCTAATATACTGATTTGGTGCTCATGTAACATTTCTTATTATTATCAATGTTGAAAACTGTTGTGCTGATTAATATTTTTATGGAAACTATGAATTCTTTTTTCAGGATCTTTAATGAATAGAAAGTGCAAAAGAACAACATTTATTTAAAATAGAAATCTTTTGTAAATATCTTTACTTTCACTTTTGATCAATTTAATGCAACCTTGCTAAATAGGTATTAATTTCTTTAAATAAAAAAAAAAATAAACCTGACTTTGAACGGTAGTGTCTTTTTTTTTTTTATGATTTCTATATTAATAATTGATAAACATAAAATTGTTTTCAGTTTGCTTTATTATCTGTTTTTATTTGTTATTTTTGATGGCCAAACTTTAAATTCATTAATCTTTTATGCCACATGTTGAAAGTTTGATTATAATTTTAATAATTTATTGATTTCTCAGTTGATTTTTTTTAGTATTTAATTTATAAATTTTTTAAATGACTGATACCTGAAGGCATCTCCAGACACAGATAAATACTAGCCACGTGTCACTCAGGAGTTGAATGACACATGGATTTATTTGGATTGACAGCAGTGATTGTCCATTGCAAATCCATTTTCACCAGGGTATGAAATTATGTTTACAGAAGTCCGCTGTCCTAAACTGAACATGCCATCTAATGGAGGTTTTAAGTGTTCAGACGGGTCCTACTTTAACTCCCGCTGCCAGTTTTTCTGCTCACCGGGATACACACTCCGTGGAGACCACAGTGCCACCTGCCAAAGCAGCAGAACGTGGAGCGGCGGCAACAGTGTGTGCCTGGGTGAGAAAAACAGTCATTGAGCACTAACTAATATTTATTTATGGATTTGGGTTTATGAAATAGTATTCAGGTGGTGAGGCATGTAAAGGTGTTTTCTGTCTCAGATGTGGATCCTCCAGTTATTAAGTGTCCTAATATAAAAGAGAAGACCGCTGAACCAGGAAAACTCACCGCCAAAGTGACGTGGGACACACCAGAGGGCAAAGACACAGCAGACGGCATCCTAACCGAGTCAGTGTATAAAATGTGTTTAAAATTCAGTTCAGTGGTCGTTATGCAAAAATATTTGACCACTCAATGCCATTGAGAATCACTGAATTCACATTTGATTTACATCTAATCACTGTGCAGACTCTTGTTGTGAGAAAGACACTATTTTTTTTGTTTTGTTACCGTTGTAGTGTTATACTGAAAGGAAAGCCACCAGGCTCGCACTTCCCAGAAGGGAATCATAAATTATCATACACTGTGTTTGACCGCGCTGAGAACAAGGCGACCTGCAGGTTTAATGTTCGAGTGAGAGGTAAGTTCTTTAGTTTCTCATGATTTAAAGTAGTTAAAATACAGTCAAGCTATTCTTTAAAATTGCTTAGCTAAAAATGTAGCTACAAAATCTACATTGAAGCATTTTAAGATGGCAAGATCTATTTAAATATATACACTACCGTTCAAAAGTTTGGGGTTCAAAGAAGTCTCTTATGCTCAACTAGGCTGCATAAATTTGATCAAAAATACAATAATACACTATTATTGTGAAATATTACTGTTAAATGTTTTCTATTTTAATACATTTTAAAATGTAATTTATTCTTGTGATGGCAAAGCTGAATTATCATCATCATTACTTCAGTGTCACATGATCCTTCAGAAATCATTCTAATATGCTGATTTGCTGCTCAAGTAACATTTCCTGTTTTTATCAGTATTGAAAATAGTTGTGCTGATTCACAATTTTCTGGAAACCTTTTAATAGATATTTTTCAGGATTCTTTGAATACAAAGATCAAATGAACAGCACTTATATATAATATAAATCTTTTGTAAAATTCAAATGTTTTTAGTGTCACTTTTGATCTGTTTAATACATCCTTGCTGAATAAAAGTATTAATTGCTATAAAGGGTGACCTATAATGAGCCTTTTACAAGATGTAAAATAAGTCTCTTGTGTCCCCAGAATGTGTCTGAAGTTTCAGCTCAAAATACCCCAGAGATCATTTATTATAGCTTGTCAAATTTGCCCCTATTTGGGTGTGTGCAAAAACATGCTGTCCCGTTTAATGCAAATGAGCTGCTGCTCCCGGCCCCCTTTCCAGAAGAGGGTGGAACTTTAACAGTTCACGCTTCGGTTGCTCAACGACAACAAAGCTGGAGAATCTCACGCAGCCAAAATGACGATTGTCACTAACGGTGTTCAGCCTTACATTGTTCAAACTGGATTTGGACACTGATGGAGAGACTCAGGAAGAAGTTACAACTTATAGAATGCATCTGGACGTTTCTGAATGGTTAGTGGATAAATGTATGTAGTTGCTGTGGAGTTGATTTAACTCATTGACTAGCATGTGCCATCATGTTAATCTTGTGTGCAAATCCAGCGTTGAATTGACCCTCGTTTATGAAGCAGTCCGGCGTAAAATGACAGCATGGTAACAACACTCTACTACAACAACTCTTCCTCCTCTCTAAAGCAGCTCAACATGGCCTCAACCCCTTTGTTGCGTGTTCTTGGGGACAGGGTTTATGTACATTTTAGGGTTAGTGATGTCACTAACCCAGGAAAAAGCTCGTTGTAGTCCTTACCAGCCATTTGTTGTAGTCCTTAAACAGAAAATTCTTTTAAAGGAAATATCTCCCTTTGCATTGAACTTTGAGCATCGTAACTTTGCAGATGTTTATGCTCAAACAGCAACATTACACACTAACTAAAGTTAAAAAAGTGAAATAATTATCAACCACCCCTTTAAAAAAATACTGACTGCAAACTTTTGAACTGCAGTGTGTTACTGAAAAAGCTAAACTGTAGTTGGTAGCATCCTTAATTTATTTAGTTGCATAACTTTGCATAAAGTGTTGGCATTGTGATATATGAATGTTTGTAAGGTAATAAGTGTGTGTTATGTACACGTTGCAGTGCGTCGCTGTACTCCTCTCTCTGTCCCTGACAATGGCTGGATGAAATGTGACAGTGCGGGTGATAATTACGGGGCCACGTGTGAATTCCGCTGTCTGGGTGGCTACGAGCTGAAGGGCAGCGCTGCCAGAGTCTGCCAGTTCAACATGGAATGGTCTGGCCTGGAGACTTCCTGTGCCCGTACGGAACACACATTAACACCTCACAAACACCAAAAGCTTAGCAAGAGAAATTCCTTGTGTTATACATTATATGCCCTTGTATGTAAGATTGCATAGCATTCCTAAATAATAATGATGCTGCTTATTCAGGCAGAGTATTTATTAGGGGTGTTACATGTTACAATTCGATAATATCACAATACTAAACTCATGATACGATATTATTGCGATACTCCAAGACACCAGGTAAGAGGTTAACAAAAAATTAACTGTTGATTAAAATGCTAAAAAAAAGAGGTATTTAAAATAATGTAGGCCACTTTTTACTGGTATCATGAGACATTTGGCATTATCAGGACCCACAAATATTCCCCCACTGCATTATTACACATTATATTCAACATTATATATAGTAGTTTAATGTAGTGCTGACACTAAAACTCTGTGAATTTGAATTTTTTCTTACACAGTAATTTTCATTTTGAGTGAACTATACACAATACGTATAGCCACTATCCACGATACATATTGTTGCATTTTTTTAAATAAGATATATTGTGACACAATATATTGTTACACTGCTAGTATTTATATTTAATATCATAAGCCAGAAAGCTAGAACAAATTATGAAAATTTTCATGACAGAATTATTCACGTTATTCTTATGAGATTACACCTCACATTTCATGTAAAATTCATGATCTTATTCTTACTTTCCTGCCCTCTGGTGAAAAACATCCTAATGATTTGTTTTATTAAAAGCCATGAATATTAATGTTGGTGTGCGGTCCGCTGCTGCATTGCTGGACCAGTTCTATGAGAAACGGCGCATTTTGATCATCTCAGCCCCCTCGGCTGCCAATCACTACTACAGATTCCAGATGACTAATTTACAGGTACAGGATGAATATCTGCCTCTTTATTCAATCTATTCTACAAAATAAAGCCTATCCAGAAAGTTTCAATTAGTTTGAAAAGCTTGAAGTTTGAAAATTTATAAATAGTTTTAAGTTTGGAGTTTTAAAATAGTTGGATCAAAGTTAGAAGGTAAATGTGTGTGTGTGTGTGTGTGTGTGTGTGTGTGCGTGTATCTATCTTTGTGAGGACCAGTTTGAGTTTAGACCATCAGAGTGAGGACAAAGACAGTAAATTGAGGACATTTTGGCTCATTCTCATATTCTGAGACCCCTTTAAAGGCCTGTTTGAGGGTCAAGACTTGGTTTTAGGGATAAGGTAATAATTAGGTTAAGGGTAGGTTTAGGGTAAGGGTTCGGGACTTAGTTGTAATGTGAAGGGTTAGGGTGAATGTCCTCACAAAGATAATATGTGTGTGTTTACTGAAATGTAAAAATGATGGAATAATAAATACATACATACATATTGCAACTAAACTGAATGATCTGTATTGTGCAGCATGCTCAGTGTGGTCTGGACTTAAGGCATGTGACGGTGATTGAGCTGGTGGGGATGTATCCAGCTCAGATTGGCCGCATCAGACACAGACTCATCCCTCCAGGGCTGGCTCTACAACTCAGGTACTTACTTACTCTATTTCAGTAACTTGATTACAGTACTTGCAAGAAAGCTCTAAATCCGCTGTTTTGTATATAAGAACTTGTGAGGAACTTGTGAATTGCTCCCAATAGAAAGCACATGATGGTACACATCATTCTACTGAATATGAAGTAAATATGTGCGTGTTTGTGTGGGGCAGGTTGCTGCTGCAGCTGTCTCAGAACTCATTTAGCATGGTGCTGCTGGACAAACAAGGTGTGGATAAGCAACGCTACACTTTCCCCATCACAGCAGCAGAGATCTTTACCACCATTGACACGTTTCCCCTCCGCACCGAGGAGGCCATACTACAGAAAGAGGCTGGACAGAGCTGCTAGATGTATATATACAGTGCACACATTTACACATCATTTTCTACTGGGTATAAAGCTAACCAAACTACAAGAGAAAGTCTGGATAGAGCTGCTACATCTTATCATATATTGAAAACATACACACATGCACACACATCTCTAAATATGAATGCATGAGTGAGTCTTTGTTGTTTGTCTTTTTATGATGCTCTACTCTATTTTATTTGTCTGGTGTTTCTATTTATGTCAGAGTGGATGGTCTACTTTTCTTAAGAAATATTACCAAAGCAATATTAATTGAATAAAAGCCTGTTTGAGAACATGAGACGAGTCCGATTTCTTATAAGGCCAGCCAGGTTTGTCTTGGTTCTGTGGTTTGTTAAATAAATATGATCAAATTGAATGGAGTACAACTGAGTAATTAGTATGTTTTCAATTTCTGAATTAATATTCATTTATTTTGTAGGGAGTAATGTATTTAAAAAAGTCTCAGTATAAGGCTAATTTCTTAGTGAAATACTGAATCTTAAAATATATATAAAGTATATTTGTAATTTTTTTTTTTGTAAAAGTCAGTGAAAGCCATGTAATAAATGTTCATGTAAAAAAATATCACAAAGACTCATCAAGTCAAGAGAGCAGTAATGTGACCTTTTTAACCAGAAAGTTGAGCCATTTTGTCACAAAATAATATTTGTAAAAAAACATAAATCACCAAATGTGAAATTTATGTTACAAAAGACTTTTTTAAGACTATTTCAAATAAAAATCTTTTGAACTTTCTATTCATCAAATAATCCTGAAAAAGTTTTCTATGAATATTAAGCAGCACAACTGTTTTCAACATTGATAATAACAAGAAATATTTCTTTAACACCAAATCAGCATATTAGAATGATTTCTGAAGGATCATGAAAACTGGAGTAATGATGCTGAAAATTCAGCTTTGCCATCACAGGAATAAATTACTTTTTAAAATATTTAAATTGTAATAATATTTCACAATGCTACTGTTTTTACTGAATGTTTGATCAAATGAATGCAGCCTTGGTGAGCAGAAAACTTCTTTCAAATAATATATAAATACAGCTGTATGTAGAGTTGAAAAAAGAGAAATAAAGCAGCAAAAGTTGTTTAATAATAGTTTATTCTCTTTCCGAACATGATAAAGTACAGTACAGAACAGTCCTAAACACTGTCTTCCTGATGAGAGAGTGGAAACAGCACACGTACACTGAACATGCTGTGAATCAAACAGCTTCAGACAATATCAGACATGTGAACACTTGGATGTCAAACATCGACATTGATAAAGCCTTATACATGCCACAAAATCTCTCAATTTATTATAAGGTGTGATATAAGGTCTATTCACTTGACTGATGCTAACAAGAGTATTAGATATAAAGGGGGTGTACACATTATTCATGGAGACCTCACAGTGACATGACGGCTCAAATGGATCAACTGGGGAATTAAACTAGCCTCAAAATTCAATATAGGGGCTGTAGGCATTGCTTATATAATATGTTTGCATATGTATGTGTTTTTGTGACATTTTGTGTACTACAATCCCTCTTTTTTCTTTTTCTATCCAAATAGAACCTCAAACTACTTATAGAAAATTTTATTCTTAGGTTTTCTTTGTATTTTTGGTTATGATAAATATCATGCATTTATGCAGTGTTTAATTTCTTTAATGCTAAACTACTTTCTCCTTTGGGGTGAGGCTTTCCTGTGCGATACAACAGTGACAGAGGGGGGAATCTACCTAACAACAATGATGTCAGTGTATTATTTGCATGCTGAATTGTGACTAGTCTTTAGAAAACAGGCTTAATGATGTCTTAATAGAAATGTAATCTACTTTACATTTGGGTTTATCATTTTACTAAAAACAGTGGAATTTCTTAGAGGAACTGTAAATCTAGTTGAAGGTAATGAACCACATTGTTCCCAGATATTCTTTTTTATGTCACACCTATTTTCACATTCTGTGGTAAAACTAGCTATGAAATTTAACTGTCAGCATCAGTCTCTCTTAAGCCAAATGTACGTGTAATACAGCCTTCTGACATGATTATCGTAATATCTTTTGTGCATGTCTGTATTAATGTGCTCATAGAAATGATTGAACACATCACATTGTTCTCAAGTAGTCTGCCATGTGTGCAAGCATTATGTGCAGGTGATATTTGTGCAAATTGGATTCATTTTTTTCTTGTGTGTGTGTATGGAGGAAGTGCTTTGTGCTTTGTTCGTTTAAGGACAGCTGTGACCTTTGATTTTTGATAATGTTCACTGTGCTCTTTTTGAATAGTACTCATGTGCGATTCACAGTTATGACCAATGTGAGCGTTTTGAAATATAAGGTTATACTTTAGTTCAAGGTGTCCTTGTTACAATGTCATTATACGTTTAAGTACTGAGTAATTTTATCACACTTACTACAGGTTTAGGTTTGTTGCATGTAACGCATAATTTTCTGTTATTACTACAGTAAATACATGTAACATATGTAACAAGGACACTGTAAAATGAAATGTTACCTAAATATAATTACATCTGGGTTGGTGTCCTAGTGTGTCGCAAAATTAACACCTGGTTTGTCTCTGCTTCAATCACAGTTAATGCTAAATGAAGTCAGGTCAGTGAAACACCACCTATCATCTATTGCTGCAAAAAAAGTAAAACTTTATGCAGCTTAAAAATTAACTGTCCAAATAAAAATTTGAAGCACACTCTTCAGAGGATTGCTTAATACAGTTACTCAACTAAGATAACTGTGAATGTAGTTTGAAATTTTACTTTTAAAATTCGTACATTTTTAAAATGCCTAGATTAAAATTTAAATATATTTGGGAGAGACTGTGTACCATTTCTCGCTCTTCCCTTGTGCTTTATCAACTTGAAGTACCGCACTGACATAAGTGATTAGAGTTCCTGTTAATCCCATGCGGTAACAATTGAGAAACATGTTAATACCAGGTGTAAATGGGACCTTAGAGGCCTATATGTGTGTGAATATGTATGCCACAGATGTGTTTTGAGAATTTAGAGAGCATATGCACGTTGGAATAAGAATCTGGGTAGTGAGAGTACTGCAAAAGAACATAAAGAGCATTTTAAAGTGTCTAGAGGTGATCAGATTTGATGCGTATTGCCAAGGAAACTGTCCCGCATTCTCTCTATGTCTTCCTCTTGGCCATGCTGGATCGCAGCATCAGTGTGCACTCTTGTGGGACTTCAGGGTTGTCAATCATGCGTTGCCATAGCCGCTGCTCCTCACCGTAGGAATCGTTCCAATCTACTTCTTTTCCATAACTCAGACCTGCAGGACACAAACAGGTCATTTAATTGCTCTGTATGTATGATCAAAACAGAGAGACCTTAGCTGTGCTGCTCAACTCTCAGACACCCACAGTGAAATCATTTCAAAGGTTGTTTAAAGAAATTAAGTGTACTGTTATTTTAGCTAGCTAGGTGACAATTTTTTGGCTGTTAGTGGTCAACAAATTTTATTTTTTAGGTAATTCACACTCAAAGAGCCCATTTAGTATATCACAGAGAAATAATCTAAATAAAATGCATTTTTTAAACATTTTACAAAACAAAATATCTCTTCAAAAACAAAATGAATGAATGAATTTACACTAGTTGGTAAGTTTTTTAGTGTTTGAAATGAGTCTCTTATGTTCACCAAGCCTGCATTTATTTGATCAAAAATATAGTAGAAAACAATAATATTGTGAAATATTTTGTATATTGGAATATGTTTTTATTCCTGTGATGGCAAAGCTGAATTTTCAGCAGCAATTACTCCAGTTTTCAGTGTTACATGATACTTCAGAAATAATTTTAATATGTTGATTTTGTGCTCAAGAAACATTTCTTCTAATTATTAATGTTGAAAACATTTGTGCTGCTTTAATATTTTCATGGAAACCGTGATACCTTTTTTTTCAGGATTTCAAAAGAACAACATTTATTTGAAATAGTAAAGACTTATATTGCTCCAAAGAATTTGTCACTTTTGCACATCCTTGATAAATAAAAATAACGTTACAATAAAAGTGTGTATATAGCTAAGCTGCAACTATAGAACATGTCACAGTTATGTTTGAACTATCAGCACAATAAACATCACTGTCCACATGTACATATCAATGCTTTGTCAGCAGTTTAGTAGGGGTGCTGTTAGTCATTTCACATGTGAAGAGATTAGCCAATCCTAATAGGGGTCATTTTTTTATGAAAGTCTTAAAGGTACAGTAGAAAAACAACAACAAAAAAACATTAAAAGGGCAATAGAGGGTGTAAATTAGTCATGTAAACTCATTTTAGTGCAAGAAACCTTTAGTAATATTTCTAATTATAAATACTGTAAAAGGCCCCTTTAACACAATCATCAATAAGAATCAAATGACTTAATCATGAGTGAGTGAAGATATGAATAAAACATTTGTAACAGTACATTAGTTTAGCATGAATACAAAATGTGTTGCACAAAATAATGCTTCATGCATCATTGATGATTGATTCAGGAGATGTTTAGAGAGAACCTTACAGTGGAAATTATATTCAAGAACATTTGGGACTGAATGATTATCTCAATTTGAGTAAGAGAACATTGCACAATAAAGCACTATGTCAAATCTGTACAAATCTGTCCTACTAATGTGGGAAATATAATTTGAAATATATAATTATCAGCAAGCATCCAGCGGGGATAGAATGCTATGTTAAAGAAGTAGACGAAATGGACTTCCTTTAGTGAATGAAAAAATCATGTTTCAGGTTGTGCTTTAAACAGTTCAACTCTTATTCCTGAGAGAACTTGAGTATTTTGTGACTGACTTTTCAGTGTTGTTATTGTTAACTAAAACTATTGAATAAAGCTAAAATACAATAAAATATAGATATTAGATATTAGTATAAGTTGAAGTACTAAAATTACTAAAACTGAAACATGACAAAATTACAAACTTTTATTAGAATGAATTCAAAGTTTTAATAATTCAAAATACCATATAATATGCCCATTGTTTGCATAAAATACTGAATTTAGCATGTATGCAAATCTTGAAATACATACTCGGGATTTCTGATACAAAAGTAGAGATTGAAATGAAAAAGGATAAGCTAAAGAAAGACTGACCTGTCCCTGCCCCAAGCCGCACACCACCCAGGAAGACGTTGCTGGCGAGCGGTTCTCTGTCCCACACCGTCAGCTCCAGACACACGCTGTCCAGATCGCTGTGCTGCAGGCCGCAGTATGTGAAGGTGTGATTCCAGCGTGGGTTTACGGTACGTTTCACCACCGCGGTCTTGTGCTTTGTGCTTTTCTTGTCATCAGGCAGTAGGTATCTGATAAACAAGCAGAAAACCAGGAGTGTGAGTCTGCGAAGTGTATATGAAAGATAAATCGGAGGAAGTCAGCTCACCCTTTGACGAATGGGTCAGAGGACCCTCCTTTGACGGCCGTCAGGTTTTTTGCCTCTTTAACCAGCAGCTCCACCATTCCTCCTTTAGGAAGTGTGATGGTCTTCTTCTTTCCCTTCAGAAATCCTTTTTTCACTGAGAAACAGAAGAGAGCTTTATTAAACACTCCAGTAATATATACAGAGAGCTTCTAGGAGCTCAAACAAAAGCTTTGTTGATGGCACGTTAAACAAATAGGGTCCCGTTACAATGTTTAAAGCATTAGAGCATTTTTTTTGCTGTGAAAACTATTAGATATGTTAGATTAACGCGCCTAGCATATAACCTAGAATGAAAAGTACCTCGGTTTTAAACACAAAATGTTTGTAAATTTACAATATGCATATATGTAAATTTAAACAGATGTTTATGCTACCCTTTTAATTAATTTTAATTTATATATTTTTTATTTTGTACTGTACAAATATACTTTTTTTTTAATAGCGTTTACGCTATGACACAAAGTGTTTTACTGGCAGCAAAGCAATGTGATAGATGACACAAATTTCGCAGTAAATATTTTTTCTACTTAGTAATATAGTTTATTGTAACCTAACTGTAGGCTGTTTGTGGCTTTGAGGCAACATAATAATTCAAGACCATTCCATAAAAACTATTGACACTTTAATATTAAATTTGTAAGTGATTTCCAGCCTAGGAAAATTGACATCTTCACCCTTTATTCAAATATTATTAAAAAAGTGTTAAAGATTTTGTAAGCATATTGCGTAGTTGTGCTTAGAGTTATTTGTTTTATTTGTGATAACGCAATTAAACATGGCAAATTGTGCAGACATAATTTTTCGCCAGACTGTCATAAAAAGACATTTTAAACACATAAGAACCAGAGAGAGCCAACAAAATATTAATAACTAATTATATTGTAGTCAGTGTATGCTTTTTTGTTTTTCTATGCATTTTATTTTGCACAGTAATTTGCCTTTTTCAGCCAATTAATTTTGTCAGCTTAACCAAGTTTAGTGTTTTATTCTTCCCACATATTTAAAATATTTAGAAAATATAAAATATTTTCCTCATATTTTGATGGTTTATCAAACTTTAGGGTCATTAAAAACAAATATCTCCACTTTTGGTCACTACTGTAAGGTCATATGTTTTAACGACAATGAAAAGGTGAAGAAATGATATAATTTCTAAATCATACCTTGCACTTGGTCCAGAGGCAGTGAGACATTTCTCTCTGCAGGAATGTACTTCAAAACCACTGTAAGTTCCCCTTTATAGTGTATCACTGAGTCCACATAAGACTCACTCTGACACAGACACACACACATTTCAGTATCACACTTATCCATGTCAACACATTTCATTTGATCTCTCACTGTGTCCGTTTGTGTGTGTGTGTGTTCAGCTCACCCTAGGCTGTAGAGCGAACCAATCCTCCATCTGCGTGTCAAACTCCCAGGAGTCAAAGGTCAGCTCCGTCTCCCCTAGGAAGTTGTTGTGTCCAAAACGATCATGATGCCACACAGAAACCTGCAGTGTGCGTGTCTCCAGCTGAGAGTGACTGACTACATACTATTCAAAGGGACAGAAACAGATAAGAGCCTTTAAATCAATATCTCATTTGCGATATCTCATAAATCTCAATGTGAAACCTTGTAAGGCAGGCAGGAACCTCCTCTTACCCTCAGATTTTCATTGAACACTGGGTTAGTGGTGTTGCTTTTGATGCTGGTTTTCCGCTTGCTTTGACGGGACTTGTCTGGCAGAAGATATGTTTTAACATAGCTGCAAACACACACACACACGCAAAATACCAATTTTTTTACTTGATATCTTAGATAACAAATAAACAACTTAAGACAACTGATGAAATGAAATTAGAGCTGCCAACTGGTTCAATATTTAAATGTCTATAATTTGTGATTAAGCTCATAGTTACTGAGTTAATTAATTCGGTTCATTATTAATATAAAAACAAAAAAGAGAGAAAAAAAAGTTTTGGGTCTGGCAATTTATTTAGATGAGAATATATGTGGATACTGGACAGAGTTAGATTTCTGTACCATTCAACACCTTTAATGGTGTTGGGACAATGGACATTGATAACATCTTTGGTACATATACAGTTTTTATTAGTTAAACAAGGACCTGCTTAGCATAATGCATTTTTATAATGCAAAATTATAATACATATTTTCTAAAGCCATGGAATAGACTAAAAATTTAATTATTGAAAATCATCCTGAAAATCAACTATTAAAAATTGAAATAAAAGTTGAAATAAAATAAAATAATTATTTGATGAAAAACTTAAAATAAAAAACAAATGATAATTAGACTGAAATAAAATGTTGAAGTACTAAAATTACTAAACAAATAATAAATTATAGCTAAATATAAATATTTATAAAACTAGTAAAATTTTTTTTAAAAAAAGCACAAAATGATTGTAACAAACAAATTAAAATGAAAACTGAAAATATAAAAATAAAAGCTAATTCAAAATATAACAATAGTGTATTAAAAAAAAATGAAAATTTACATTTAACATTATTAACTTGAACAATCCCTTTAAATACAAAAAAAAAAAAAAAAAAAAAAATACATGCAGTGCAGGGATGCTCTACCAGGGCTTGAAGTGAAGTGTCTAGCTGTGTGTGTGTGTGTGCCCTTACGCATCCGTGCGCTGTCTCCTCTCATCCCCGGTTGCTAGGCAGCGGCACTCGCGGACGAGCACGTTGAGTGCCCCTGTTTTATAGCTGTAAGTGATGTTGAGCAGGATCTCCCCGGAAACCCGCACATTGCCATAGTCGCCCGTCTCACTGTACACGCTCATCATACTGTTGATGCTGGTCTGGAGACAATATAGGGAGAGTCTTTGGGTGTGCATCTTTCAAAGGCTTGTGTTTAAGTGTATGCATATCTCTTCAGTAATACAGAAAGGCAAGAGAGAGAAACTGAAGCGAACACAGCAACAGACAGACACACATCTGTACTCAAACACACACTGAACACTCACAGTGTCAGCATCTGAGTCAGGTACATTAAGGAAACCCCACTTTCTCTCCGAGGCAGGTGTGGAAGACTAGAATAAGACAGGAGAAAGACAGAGAGGAGGGAAGATTGCCAGTATCAAGGCAAGCCAGGAAAAAAACAGAGCAGAGTAGAAGAATAAGAACCTACAATATATTGTGACAGAACACAGATTGCAAAGGCGGAAAGGGAACTTTTGATTATTTGTAGCTGTTTAAAGTGACAGTTCACCCAAAAATGAACACTGTGTCATATTTACCAACCCTTATGTCATTCTTTCTTCAATTATGACAAAAAGCACCATAAAAGTAGTAGGTTTTTTGAAGCCAAAAATTAGATGTAAAATGTAGCACAGTATATGAATATTTTACTTGGAATTTATCACAAAATGTGTGGACTACATTAATGGTACATTTGAGGTGCTTTTTGTCATTCACTTTCACTCATGTCAAAGAGTAGCATGAACATTTTTCAAAACATCTTCTTTTGTGTTCTACAGAGAACATCATTCAGATTTTGAATGACATGAGGGTAAGTAAATGATTACAACCTTTGAAAACTCGGTGAAAACTTGACTGTTTTGTTGTCAGTGAAAGCCTGGCTAGTTTTTTCTCTTTGCTTGTGAAGAGTGCTAAATGAAGAAGAAACACATCTGACTCATCTAGCTATTAGAGACTGCGTGTGAGCTATGAGTTATGTCAGCTGTTTTGAAAGAGGCCACTTATCTTCATGTTTGCCTGAATTATTTCTCTTTGTTGTGTCTTAATGCACCACCTGCGTCTGTATGTGTGGCCAAGAACCGGGAAATATGACAAGGATGGATTTTCAGTAGTTACTGCGTGTTTTATCTATGCTAATTTGTGTGTACATGAGATTATGCGATAAAAAAAGTGCATGCGTGGGTCTGCCAGGTGAGTCAACAAATTAAGTGATCTCATGTAACTGGATATTTTGCCACAAGGAGAAAATGCTAATATTCATAAGGCAGAAAAGCTGGAACAGTTTTCGAGGGTAGGGCGTACTTAATATCTGAAATAGAGGGTGAAAATTTTGGGTTTATGGCTCCCCTGATATAAGGCACACATATATAAGTCTAAACATACAGTGCACACATACAAAACACAGAAAAAGGAACAAATATATATTTTGTTTCAGTCAGACATTTGCACAAAGCCAGCAAACACACGTTGCAGCAAAGCACCTGTGATTATGTTGTTTGTGTGTGCGTGTTTCTGTGTAAATCATTATACCATTGATTGCGCGCTGCAGACGCTCCGGTTGGTTTTATAGTGTGCTGATAACACCGCATCAATGTCCTCATCCGAGTCCTAGAGCACAAACACTGCCTTCAACAATATCGTATTGAAAACAGCACTGGTTCTCTTTATGCAATCACTCAGTGATATATCATGAAAAATCACATTACAGAAGGCTGTCTCTTATCATTTTAACTCCCTATCCGGAAATCTCATATCCTGCACACAGAAAAAAATATGAACAAGATTGCAAGTGAGAAGTGGTTTAGGAGACTGTGGCTGTAATCTACCCCATCGTTCAGTCCTGGAACTGAGCGGCATCGACTAATCAGGGGATCTTCACTGAACCCCTCTCCAGGATTACTGAGGTCCACTTCAGAGCGACTGCGATCTGTGAAAGCAGAGAAAATAAGATGCTGCTCTTGATTAAGGTTCTGACGATTTTATATTTTGTAATACTTCTAAAGACATGAGAGCCTAAGAGTGAGCCTAAGACCACAAGTGAACATTTTTCTAAATACAATTTTTACTTTTTTCATTACAAATTATATCATTAGCATAATTTAAACAAAGAGTTGAACTGAAACACCTATAACATGAATTTCAGAATGTTTTAGTATTTGGCATGTTTTTTGTAAACCCTGATGGTCATGTTCTCCAGCATGATTTAGAAAGATCCAAAGAGCATCTTGTGCTTTAAATGGAAGCAAGAACATCTGACAGTCTGTACAACAGTGTTAACATGGCCTAAAATAGTGGTTCTCAACTGGGGATTGGGCCCTCCAAAGGGGCCTCAAGATTATTTAAAATAAGACAAAACAAGCATAAAATAAGTTAAAGCAAGTAAAGGCATCAACGTATGGACAATTTTAAAGGCGATTTTCTCAATATTTTGATTTTTTTGCACCATCAGATTCCAGATTTTCAAATATTATCCTATCCTAACAAACCATACATCAATAGAAAGCTTATTTATTCAGCTTTCAGATGATGTATAAATCTCAATTTTTTTTTAAATTTCAATCAGTGTCATAGAAACTTGAATATTTCTACATATATTTCTTTTACTTTCTTTTTTATTGATTTTTCAAGAAAATGTTTTACATAGTATAACAAAGAAAAAATAAAAAGGGATAGACATTCTGTTTTTGAGCCAAGTATAAGTTTACAAATTCATAGACACTGATTATTGTTTACATTACAGTATTTCCATTTCTTCTACATATATTTCTATTTTACATGATGTTTAAATTAGATTCTGAAACACACATTTCCAGTGTGGTCTCAGACTTGAATCCCACTTAATGCTTTTAGGTTTTTAATATTAGAGTGAACTGATATAAGGACAGTTTCATGGGAAAATGTTGTTACTGGTGTCATTGGCAGCAAAAGTATATATGTCAGGTTGTTGCCATGGTGATACCTGATGAGAGGGAGGCTCTGGATATGGCGATAGAGGGTGTGCTGCAATCTGTTTGTCTCCGCCCATCCGCCATCTTTTCAGAAACACTGTCACTGCTTTGTATACTAGACACGCTCTCTGCCCCATCCGGCTGAACAAACACACACACAGACAGTAAACACAGCTTTCTTCTCATGCACGTTAATCTGTATATAGGAATGCAATTGTGTTATTGTGTGTTACCCTGTTTCTTGCCTCTGTCTGGGTTGGTGTTTTGACCATTTGTGTTCTCATGTTATTGGGTACTGTTGGTAACCCTGATGGTTCCACTGCAACCGTTCTCCCTCTAAAACAGACACTTAATGAGAGTGAGACACAGACTGTCTTAATGAGAAGACACAGGCTTGAGCAAAATGAAATACTAGCTTACTGCACTAAAGAATATACATTTTATGTGAATATATAATATGTGAAACAGTATGCAATATGCAATCATTTCAAACAGCGGTGTGCTACATTGTTGTTGACTTCATTACAATGCATGTTTAATTATTGTTCAAAATGATTGCTGATATTCCTGGTTCATTTGTCATATTGCTAATGGTCAAGCATTCCTTCATTGGATACAGTGTTTACAGTGCCACATTTTAGCAATTGTAGTAGGTCATCCGATTATTCCATGCATAAAGAAAAAAGCATATGTTGCACAGCATAAATACTATTAAATGCAGGAAATGTATCACAGTAAGTGATTCCAAGTCAAGTTCAATGGACTGTAAATGATGCCCCTCACCCTTTTCTGTTCTTCCCTGTGCCTTTCTGGAATTGAGGCGTAGGTGATCTCTCATACTGTGGTGTGGATGATCTCTCCATCTCTGATGGTCTGTGAGCAGAGCCTCCATCTCCATAAATAAAAACAAATATTCATAATAAGAAATTAATTTAAGCCGTTAAGCTAAATACACACAGTTCTTTGACCATGTTGGAACATTTGAGGGACAAAATCTGAGTATTATTCAATAGTGATGCATCAAAAAAAAATTTGTACTGAAACCAAAATTAGTTTCATTTAGCTGAAAACCAAAAAAGTTTAGGGAATTAAATTTGGGTATTTGAACATGGTATTCTGCTCAGGGTATTGTGTTATCAGATGATGAATTAAACCAGTTGTAGTATTTCAGCTGAACAAATTTGCATATTGCTTCTTTAGCATCCTTTTTGGTCACGGTGAAGTGCTTCCACACTGTTGACATGTTTACCTGTTGTAGCTTATCCACGTTGTCTGCATGAAATAGACGCTGACACGGTTACTGTTTCGTCAATGGTTTCGGTCCTTCAAAACTATTCTGACTGCAACCAATTTTTATTTGCTGTTTCGTCTGAGTATTTTAGGTGCATCACTATTAATAAACACAAAACCTGATCAGACTTGTACATTTTTGTCAATTTATTTATTTATTTAACCAGGAAGGTCCCATTGAGATACAGTATCTCTTCTACCTGAGGTCAAGATGGCAGCAAGAGACAAAAAAATTCACATAAAAATATAAAGAAAAGTAAAAAAAAAAAAAAAAAAAAAAAAAAAAAAAAAAACACACAATAAACAAACACAAATACCAAAATCTAAGAAAACAATGCAAATCATAAGCAGCTATTTAAAAACACTGACAATGTTCTATAAAAACAAACTTAAAGAAAATAATTTTTAAACAGATCAAGAAATGGTACAGATTCCATGTGTAGAATACCTTGAAGCTCATTCCATGTGTGCGGAGCATAATTGGAAATGGCAAATCTACCCATCTTTGTATGGAAAATTGGCATCTTAAGTAAAAGTTTTTCTGTTGATCTCGTATTATTTATGCTAGAGCAATATTTCAACAAACTAGATACAGTCATGTGAAAAAGTTAGGACACCCTATTGAATTACATTCTTTTCCGTATCAGGACATAAAAAAAAAAAAAATCATCTAGTGCTTGGCAAGTCTTAAAATTTGGAAAATAAAACCTCAGATGAACAACAACACCTGACATATCACACAACGTCATTATTTATTTAGCAAAAATAAAGCCAAAATGGAAAAACCATGGGTGACAAAGTTAAGACACCCTGATTCAATTGCCTGTAGATCCACTTTTAGCAGCAATAACTCAAAGTAATCATTTCCTGTATGACTTTAACAGTCTCTCACATCATTCTAGAGGAATTTTGGCCCATTCTTCTATACTTCTTTATTGAGGTTTGTGGACATTTCTCTATGCACAGCTCTTGCCACAGCTTTTCAGTCGGGTTGAGGTCTGGACTTGACTGAGCTATTGCAACACCTTGATTCTTTTCTTTTTCAGCCATTCTGTTGTAGATTTGCTGGTAATCTTCAGATCATTGTCCAATTGCATGACCCAGTTTTGGACAAGCTTTAGCTGTCGGATGGATGGCTTCTCATTTGACTCTAGAATACTTTGGTATACAGAGGAGTTCATGGTTGACGCAATGACTGTGAGATGCCCAGGGCCCTATGGCTACAAAACAAGCCTAAAATCATCAGCCCTATACCCACATGCTTAACTTTTGGTATGAGGTGTTTGTGCTGATATTCTCTTTTGGTTTTCACCAAACTTGGCGCTGTACATTATGGCCAAACATCTTCAGTTTGGTAATATCTGTCCAAAGGACGTTGGATATGACTCCAGAAGTCTTGTGGTTTGTTCAGAAGCAACTTTGCAAACTGTGCTGCCATGTTTTTTTTTTTAGAGAGAAGAAGCTTTCTCCTGGAAACCCTTCCAAACATGCCATACTTGACCCGTCTTTTTCTGATTGTACTGTCTTGAACTTTATCATTTAACATGTTAACTGAGGCCTGTAGAGTCTGAGGTGTGGCTCTTGGGCTGTCTGCAGTTTCTCTGAGCACTACACTGTCTGATCTTGGGGTGAATTTGCTGGGATGTCCACTCATGGGAAGATTGGTGTCTGTTTTAAATGTTTTCCACTTGTGAATAATCTTCCTCACTGTAAATTATGGACTTCAAATTGTATTGAAATGGCCTTGTAACTGTTCCCAGATTGATGGCAGCAACAATTGCTTCTCTGAGATCACTGCTGATGTCTTTCCTCCTTGGCATTATGTTAACAATGTTTGTCACCCATGGCTTTTCCATTTCAGCTTTTTTGCTAAACATATAATGACATATGATATGTCATGTGTTGTTGTTCATCTGAGGTTTTATTTTACAAATTTTAAGACCTGCCAAGGACCAGATAATTTTTTATTATGCCCTGATACAGAAAACCATGGAATTCAATAGGGTGTCCTAACTTTTTCACATGACTGTATAAACTGCGGTAACTTAGCCAATAAAACTTAAATTTATTATCGAACAAGGCTGCTGTTCAGCTGGACAAACAATGATAATATCTTTCATTTGTATACACTGAAACATGTAACTATTCTAGTTTTCAAATCATTAAATAGAGCCTGGAGAGGAAAACTTTCCATTATGTCAGGGCTGACATTGTGTAAATGTATGGCAATATTTAAAGGGCACTGGTTGATGGATGTTTGTGTTGACAGTTGGTCTTACCTGGAGGACTGCTGAGGATTGACTGTTTGACTACATCACTACTGGGTACACTGGCATGTTGAAACCTCTTGGATCTCTCTTCCAGAAACCATTCTCCTGTAACCACCTTCAGCTCCCTATAACAGCCAGTCATACACAGACAACACTGTGTAAGCCCCAGTGAAGTGACAAGCATAGCTTAATTGGTTCACCTATTTAAGAGCCTATAAACTGCATTTTTTTTCCCTATACTGCATTGACATTTCCTATTGAAACAAGTTGGTGCAGAACATTTATTAAAAGCCAAAAAATAATCTTTTTAGCATTATTTAGCATGTTCTGTGTGACTCACGCAGTCTTTGCACACACAGTGCATTTGCAGTTGCTGCCTGGAGGCGTAGCGGTGCAGAAGTTGCAGATGCGCCGATGACAATTGGTACACACATTACCCCTCTGCAGGATGAGACCCAGAGCACGCAGACATACGGCACACTCGCGCTGATCAGCTGAACTACGCCGCCCGGTTCGCTTCAGTTCCAGAAGTTCATTTTTCAGCTTCCTGTTGAGGTACAACCGGCATCACTGTTGGGTAGTAACTAAACGTTGCAAGCCTATAAATTAGCTACAGGAGGTGTGTTGCTTTTAAAGAGTTAGTTCACCCAAAAATGAAAATTCTGTCATTTATTACTCACCCTTGTGTCGTTCCACATCCGCAAGACCTTTGTTCATCTTTGGAACAATAATTAAGGTATTTTTGATGAAGTCTGAGAGGTTTCTGTCTCTCCATAGAGATCTAACGCAACTACCACTCCAAGGTCAAGAAAGGTAGGAAAAACACATCATGAAAGCACTAAAGTACATTAAATGTGACTCTAGTGGCTTAAACTCAATTTTATGAAGCAACGCGAGTGCTTTGTTTGTGCAAAAAACAAAACAAAAAACAAACAACATAATTTACCACTTTATTTACAAAATAATACTATCCAAAGCGTGTTCATGCAACAATGCTAGCTCTCATGTGAACGCAAAACGTATGCGTCATGACGCTCTCGTGAACGCACGTTGCAGATCAGTATTTTGTCATTTAAATTAATGTTTTTTTTTGTGCAAACAAAGCACTCGCTTTGCTTCATAAAATTGAGATTAAACCACTGGAGTCACATGGAGTACCTTAATGATGTCCAACCTTTCTGGACCTTGGAGTGGTAGTTGCGTTAGATCTCTATGGAGGGACAGAAAGCTCTCAGATTTCATCAAAAAGATCTTAATTTGTGTTCGAAAGATGAACGAAGGTCTTACGGATGTGGAACGACACGAGGGTGAGTAATAAATGACAGAATTTTCATTTTTGGGTGAACTAACCCTTTAACATAGTTTATCTATTCCAAAAAGAAGCTACATTTCCCCAAAAAAATTCACAGATTTGAGTTGCAACATTTTAAGTATTTTATCAGAATATTTATTTCATTATTATGTGTTTCAGTCAGTTATATAAATTAGTTAAGTGAGCATTCAATTTTTTTTTTTTTGTATTTACTATCATTTTTCAGTTCAAGTTTGATTCAACCTAATTGGGATTGTTCATTCATTTATAAGCCCTCATTGTTTTTGTGTTATACCGTGTTTACAACAAACACGACAGTTGTTAAGTCATGCCATGCCGCAACAGCTTGAGGCTGTCTACAGTGGACGTGACAAAGTGACAGTTGCAAATCTAATTGTTCATGTCAGAAGTAGCGCAAGCACTTGGAGTACATCAGAAATAGATCAGGGAATTGTTGTGTCACCGAGCTGCATCGCACCCAGTGTAGACAGCATCACTGATTATAATGACTTCCATTTGCTTTTGTCATGCTGCAATTAAATTATAAATGATCTAATTGGAAAGTTGTATACCTGTTTTAATTAGCTTCAGTGTGGTTAGCTACCTTTTTTTTTTTTTTTTTTTTTAAGTTTATAGAATAGCTAACTACTTTTGCAGAAGAAAGAAAGAAAATGTGATGATGTGCAAGTGGAAGATGCTACCTGATGCGTTTCTCCTCTCGTTTCCTGAGCTTCTCGTCTTTTTGAAGAACACTGAGGATCATCTGTCTTTCGTGCTCCAGGAGGAAGGACAGATTAAGGGACTCGGTTGTCTTTGCCATGACCATTTAAAGAACTGCTCACAGAGCTCAAGGAAAACTCAGCCAATCAAACTGGCCACAAACCAATTACAATTATACTTCATGAATGCAGCTAGAATCCTCAAGAATGAATGAAGGACTGCTTTAGTTCATCTACATATCCCCACAAAGGTCATCTGCCCTCTCCTTCAGATGATAACATTCATCTCTCAGCAATTGTGGCAGGTCTTGTGATCCTATTGGTCAGTGCATTAACCTTTTCCGCTGCTGAATGCCTGCAAGCATAACATCCATATAAAAACAATCAGCAATTAATCAGGGTATTTTAGGTGTAATACTTACAATATAAATGTGAATCATGAATCATGATTCATGTCGTCTGACCTGTTAAAGTCAAATTTAATTGTTCTTGATCTTTTAAAATAATAAAAGAGTTGAATAAAATATAAAACATCCAACAACGTTTAGAAATAAAAAATGCGCCCCCCCCCCAAAAAAAAGCAAAAAAAAAAAAAAAAAAAAAACTATTGAAACCAAGTTGAAAAACACTGATTGTTCTCTGTATTTCCATCAGTCTGCTTGTAAGGGTCAAAGAGAGGGAGGATGAAAAATCATATAATCAAAATATAATGAAATTATTACTCTTTTCAGAGCAGAAAAAGAGAATCACCTTGGCTTACAAATAATCTCAAGAGGAAAAAGTGACTCATGTTTGACATGACCACTTTAAAACCATAATGATTATGCCTCTCATAACAAACATTTATATATATATATATATATATATATATATATATATATATATATATATATATATATATATATATATATATATATACATGTGTGTGTGTGTGTGTGTGTGTGTGTGTGTGTGTATCCTTATATATATATATATATATGTGTATCCTTATATATATAACAATAATTTAGAAACAAACTCAAGCAATTTTTATCTGGTTCAGCATGACAGACTAGATTATAGAATATGATGGTCTTTATTATCTCTTTTGTGAATAGACTGACAGTCCAGATGTCAGTATGACAGCCCAGCCAAACCGATATAGCTACAGCTACTAGTCACCATTTAGGTTTTTATCTAAAGCGACAATACACTAATTGCAGTGGCAGTCTGCCAGCAGCAATCTGGGGTGAAGTGACTTGCTCGAGAGCACAAGAATAATAGAACAGGGCAGTAATCACTGTACATCATGCATACTTGGGACTGAACCTACAACCTCTGCATTAATAGATGGCACTTTCTACAAGATAATAGGGTTTGAAATTGACAAAAATTAAAGCAAATTAAATAATGAAATCCTACGTTAAGAGTTCTCATAAATAAAAGTACACCAGAATTCCATACATCAAAAAAATTGTTTTCTTACAATCACTATGTAAGAGTTAAATGAGTCTGCAGAACAAATGCATTAAACTCTACAAAAAAATAAATAAGTAAAAAAAAAAATCAAGAAAATGAATTAAGAATATTTACTTCTCTTACTACCATGCTAGATAAAAAAGGTTCAAATGATATTACATCCTTGTTGTCACAGTTTTTTCTTTTTATTTGTAATTCACTAAAATTCAATACTGCAAATTGTGCATTACATTTTTGGTAATTGAAATAAGTTAATAATTAAAAATGTGATATTCATATCACAAACCATTCTAGAATGTATAATTTTATTTTATTTAACTTTTAGCTGAACCAATATTCAATGCTATTATTAATAATGTATATTATGATTTTAATGATTATTATAATAATCATATTATTATTATCATTATATGAGGGTTAAAAGGTTACATTTCATCCTATGTTGATTTTATGTAAGACAATCGTTTGTCTAACATATCTTTTTGTTCTCTCTCCAAAGGACATGGAAATTATTTTGCTTTTATTGCTTTAAAAAAAAAAAACCAAGTTGTATTCTTAGAAAGTGCCAACTCCAATCCATAACCATTTCAATCATGTTCAGTTGTATTTGCTAGAAGCCCCATCAAGACTGAAGCATTTTACTGGCCTGGATCTATGGAGGACTTGTTAATTTCCTGTTTGAAACACTGATTTATGGGTCATATCCAACTCCAAGCAGTGTTTGTTTTCATGAACTGGGTTAATATGTAGCATTTACTGCATGTGTGTGTATATGTTATCTCATCTTTGTTGCAAATTTGTTTGAAATTAATAGTGAGTGACGAATGGGGAGGACAGAAATTGTGTGTGCCTCTGTGTGTGTGTGTGTGTGTGTGTTTGTGGATACGATTTGCTTTTTTCTATGTTGTCTGACAGAATCTGATACACCATGTCTAACAGACCAGCCTACATAATCAGAACCTTCAAAAGCTGTTTTTCACACCATCATTTACACTTAGGAAGGCGTCTGCTACCGGTGACACAACCACACACATACACCTATGTGTCACACACAGGTGGCAAATTATTTGTAATGTCGCAGCAAAAAATTGCTTTAGACTGAATTGCATCCATGTATGTTTGTGTATTTGTGTATAACTGAGGTTCTTATTCCATTAAGTGTCTGACTCAACATGAAGACGTGGCGCAAAATTAATTCAAATTTCTCATGCGAGAACTGATTACAGGGACAAACAATTGTGCGCAAATTGAAAGTGTAGCTTCAGTATCTCTGCTGTGGAGTAGGACAGCATGAGCCAGCAATGTCTAGCAGCACTACTAATTAAAAAAAAAAATCACTTCTGCGTCTTACTGCCATCATCGGCAGGCAGTTGTTAGTATGTGTTTGAATCTAAATGTTGGAGTATTCATTATACACTCCTGAGCAAGGTATATACTGCTGAGCTGCTTCAATAAAAACTGCAGGGTTACAAAAGGTGTGGCATCTCCCTGGATCCCACCCTAAGTACACACATTAGTGTACACAAAGCCCTGTGTCAACACACCAACACGCAGTTCTCTTACGTCGTTAAACAATACCATTCGAAAGTTTAAGGTCAGTAATATTTTTAATGTTTTACAAAGAAGTCTCACCAAGGCTGTATTTATTACAGTTTAAAATAACTGAATATTCATCAGCCATTACTCCAGTCTTCAGTGTCACATGATCCTTGAGAAATCATTCTTATATGCTGATTCTTATATGCTGATTTCTCAAGAAACATTTCTTTTTAATCATGAAAAATATCTTTATTTGTGTTCAGAAGATGAACGAAAGTTTGGAACAATATAAGGTTAGTAAATTATGACAATTTTCAGTTTTGGCTGAACTAACCCTTTAATAATTTGTGGAAATTGTGATCGTTTTTTCAGGATTCTTTGATGAATAGAAAATTCAAAAGAACAGCATTTATTTTTAAATAGATTTGTTTGTAACAATGTCTATTGTCACTTTTGATCAATTTAATTGCTCAAATATACAAGTATTAATTTCTTTAAAAAATGTGTGACTGACTCTTCCATGGAACACAAAAGCATCCTTCTCCTTTTTTTGCAATGAAAGTCACAAGGATTTGAAATGACATGAGGGTGAGTAAAAGATTTTCTAAACAAATGTTTTAATTTGAAATTTTAATGAACTAACTCCTTAAACAGCATAAAATAGTATAGTCCACATCTGCGTGTTTCAATTCATTGGTACCTCAGGCTCTAGCACATGAAGACACCAGGCAGAAATAATGCTGCCTTCAAGTCCTCCTGGGAAATTCATATTTACCAGCTCAGAAGTCATCATTACGATGGGAAAGTTCAAAAGATTTTGGTGGGGAAAATGGATTTCATATTTCTTCACCTCTTTTTCACTTATTGGTAAAAAACAGGATGCTTTTCAGCCCTAGGGCCACATAATGAAAAGCAATGGATGCGCATGTAATTGGTTATTTTTTTATGTATTTTAGCTTTCTCATGCTGAAATGCAGTTGCACAAGCCTGTCACTTCATAACGGCCAAATGAGCAGTATTTTCTGACAAGCCTTATTTGTATTATTCATCAAGAGTACGCTGAATGCATGCAAAATAAACAGCGAAGTCAATATTGAGCATGTTTTAATTATGCCTCACAATCCTGATTTTCCCACTGCTAATTAAGACACTGTGGTGCTGTTCATGTGTAAATATGATCATCCCTCCATGACCTGAAAGCAGCATTACAGATGACAAGCATGTTGCAGGAACCATGGGAAATGTAGTTCAGTGCATAAATCTCAAGAGAACAAGTCAACAAGCTGCCAGTCCAGCTCTCAGCTCACAGTAATTACTCCTCTAATGATGGAGACACATTCACCAACAACACCTGGCTTAATAGAGATTAGATTCATGCATGTTTTATGCCTGCATTAGCATAATAAAAAAGGGGCACAGAGCTATGAAATGCAGATTAGCAGGACAAAAATGAATCTTGGGTAGTATGGTAGTGGAAGGCCGATAAGAGATTTTCAGTAGCCAATGGCAATATTAAAATCTAGAGAGCAGGGTGCCAAATGGTCAGTATAATGCCAATGCACATGAATATTGTAATTTAATGGCAGAAATTAGATTATTTTACAAAATTTTTACTCAACTTTGTGTAAAGAACACAAAGGGGAACAACTTCTGTTTATCACCAAACGAACGTTACATCTCAAATTCATGTATAAATATATGGTCAACATACTTTTAAAATGAATTTAAGTGGCAGAAAAAGGAAATTATGTTGTTTTCAGCTCTCCACATACATTCAGATAGCGTATGAAGTATACCACAGACTAATGGACTAATGTAATGTTGTCCTTCTCTCCAGCTGTGCCCTGTTGAATCTTTAATGAGTGCCTCTTTTTTAAACACGCATACACACAAATCAATACAAAATGTCAGTTATGGGAAGTAAATTGTTAGTGTTAAAGTGTATCATTAGAATGATCTGTGCAGTATGTCTCAGTCAATCATATTATATCGAGACAGATAAACATGACAGATTTTGGTCCTTCTATCTGTGATGCCTATTACACTTTTCAACCCACATTCTCTTTTTTCAAGACCAGTGCACATTAAAATTAGAAAAAGGCCTTGAAAATTTAATGAGTTTGCTTTCAGTCTTTTTTATAAAATTAATTTAGTCTTTATGATTCTGCTGCCACTAATGTCCCTGTCTTGATATCTAATTATGTTAATATTTCTATCTTTCTTATAGTGAAGATAATACATTATCTTCATGAGTATCATGTATATCAGTCACTCTTTTACAAATAATAAGGACGTTCAGTGATTTTGTAGGGGTGAAATTGTGCCTCAAATACACAAACCATGTCCACAGAGCCCACTCCACAATCTAAAACCATGGCACTTGCACATAAACACACACAAGCTTGTTCCTATTCTCTTTCTAATAAACAAGGTATTGTACACTATGAATATTGTTTGGCTCTATAATGAAAAGCTTATGATCTTCTGTTCTAAGTAGCTTTAGATAAAAGTGCCTAAAATGCAAAAATGTAAATATTTTATAGAAAAAAATTTAAAGCATTTGCTTAAGTCTCCTTTTTTTACTTAGATTTTACTCCACCCAATAATCTTACATCTCCACATATTTTCAAAAGAGATCTAAACAATGTTAAAAACTCTGTTCAGATCTTTAGATCTGCTATAAAGTCAGATTTCCATAAAAAACTCAAACATTTCTGTTCAAATTCTTTCAAAAACAAAAAAATATATATATATTATTTGAACTATGCATCCCACATTAAATTCTTTATACTCTTACTATATGTTAACAATTGTCACATTAATGCCTACTTTTATTTCTTCTAAGGAGTTTTAGATGTTCAATGTTCAATGTTCCCCTGGCCAGTCAAACTGATTTGCTGTTCATCAGCTGCCTTTTATCTTGATAATGCCTCACTCGGGTATAAATAGCTAATGCTTCTGAAAACTGAAGTGATTTACTGTAAGTTGTTGCTCATCGTACACAAAAGATGACATACCACACCTAAACCGTTACCTACCAGTATGTGTCAAGAGTCTAACATGCTTAGAGGCATTTTGTCCGTCACTGCTTATGTCACCTCCGTGATAAGACAAATAATTAGGGCTCAAATGTATAACTGCGTGTATAACTTAGTTCAATCTGTACACCAGTAGGAAGTCTATTCTGGTTCTCAGTGTGATTATCACTGTAACAGCATTAATAAAAGACAGATTAGACAGATAATACTTAACAGGCAACAACATAGAGCACTAATGGGCCGGTTTGGCATTTATGACATCATAATAGCCCTGGACAGCTTTCCGCTTGGTATCAAACTAAAGGATAAACAGTGCACTGGCACGTGCTTAAAGGTGTAATCATATGGAAAAGTACATACATACATAGCAAAGGCTGGGGCACGTTGTCACAAAAAAAACTCTACTCAGTAAATATTGCATAAATTGCTTGATTTCTCTAGCAGTGGTTTTGCATGTTGGTTTCAAACAACTAATTCAAAACTAAATTAGGTAAATTAATAAATTAGATAATTTCATTTTGTGAATTATATCCAACAAAAATATCAATACCATCATATTTTTAAATAGTCAAGTGGACACAAATAGAGCCAGAATGGAAGACATTAAGATATCTTGTCCCCAAGACTTTAAGGCATGTATCTACAAAAATTCACTTTCAAAAATAAACATACCCTAATTCATTTTCGCTGGAGTAAAAAGTAGGACAACCAGCCTCATATAATATGTGCAATGAACATCGCCGATTATATTGTAGTGGCACTTTTGAACTTTAACAAAAAAAATATCCTATACAAAATTTGAAAACGACTTCAGACTACCTCAAAAAAAAAAAAAAAATAATAATAATAATAATAAAAAAAACGCTCTGCTGCATTGCACCTGTTCAAACACCTGGTGAGACGACATTATATGTAATGCCACACAACAGCGTTAAAACAGACTTGTTTGTCAACTGATATCTTCTGATACTGACTTTTGTGGGGTTTAGACTGTTTTAAGATGATGTAACCGATGTCTAAAGAAGATACAGACTGTTAAACATGAGACAGAATAGGAGCATTTAAGTTCCAGCGTCCATCTCACCTTAAAGCTGCGTCTATGCCCTCAACCCGCATACATGAAACACACCAGGATATAAACTGTTGTCCTACCTGCCGCAGCGTTCGTACATGAATATCCCCTGAACTGCAATGCTGTTACATGGTCAAGAGCAGTTTTGTAGTGGTGTGTTCATTGCAGCCCGAGCTCGGAGCGCGAGGCAAACCCCCCCACGCACTCGCCGCTGGAGATGTTCATAGCGTGGGCGGAGTTTGCGCTCCCACGGATTCCCCGTGACCGTGTACACACACGCGCGAGCGCGCGCACACACACACATACGCCGTCTTCTACGTGTCTGCCTCATAGGAGTGCCATTTACTCTCTCAATCTCTCAAACGTTGTGCAGCCAAGACTAGAGAGGGAATATCCTCAGCATATTCGTCAGCAAATGTTGAGTCAGACAGACAGACAGACAGACAGATAGATAGATAGATAGATAGATAGATAGATAGATCTTCATTAATGTTTTTAATCTTGATATTAAATGATGATGTTAAATTATTTTATTTTAATGTATAATATATTTTGTTATTAGACTACTAACCTATTATCCAAATCTACCCTATAAAATTATGTGGGGGGAAAAATCCATTATCTTACTTATGTTACAAAGCTGCCATCTACTGGATAGTTCAGGTAATGCTTGTCTAAAAAGCTAATTAAGATTTAAAAAAGAAATATCTTCTCACATTTGTTTTCACTCTGTCTGAACTAGTAAACACAATAAGTGTTAATGTGCTCATACAGTCAGTTTGTTGAAATGAATGACTACACACACAAACACACAAACAGCCAGTGAATGTATAAAAATATTTATTACAAAAAAACAAAGATTAAGGCCACACTTATACAAAGATTATTTACAGATAAAAATGTGCACATAATGTTATTAAAAAAGAACAAGATTACTGAAGAGTGTTTGGAGAATATTTGTGTGTTTTAATGATAAAGAAGATAATTATTCAGGGTATTTGGTAAGCAAAGCATCTTGGTTTTGTTTAGTCCTTTTTGTCCCAGCGAACGTCGAATACACCATCTGCACAGTTGAGACAGAGAGCAAGGACCTGCAGAACCAATCACAAGCCAGAATCAGTATCGCATCGTACAGGGGCATACTGAGTGTTTATTTGTGTTTATATTTACCTGCAGTCTGCAAGAGATGTTTGATACTCTGATCTGTAGTCAGTTCCAGAGGTTTCTTTCCTTCAGAGTTCCTTGATGACCGATCAGCTCCATGCTCTAACAGTAGCTCCACTTCCTTTGCCCCGCCCACTCTGGCTGCAGCATGTAAAGGTGTGTCAAGACCCCGCCCACATTGCACATCAGCGCCTGGAGAAAACAAGGAGCAATTTTCTTTACTGTAATGCAAGAAATTATTAGCAGTGTTGTTACTGTTGACTCAACTAAAATTACTTAAATTGGCAATTGAAATAAAGCTGATATATATTAAAAAGCTACACTAAAACTTTAAAATTAAAGTGAACACTGAAGATATAAATTACAAATAAGTATTTTAAAATATTTATTCAATTTTATTACAAAATATTACTATAACAATAAATAAACCATAATTAGACTGCTAATTAGAGAAAAAGATAATATGATATTTAAATTGTATTTAAACTGTATTAAGCATTTATATATGATTTAGCTTGGGTTAGATTTTACATGTTTCCTAATTGATTACTTAATGCAGCTAAAAAAGAGAGAGAAAACATGATCTGGATAGGATATTTTTGTTACTACAGTAATGTGAACGTAAGAATCACCTTTGAGATAACACAACATGAAACAGAAATTAATTTTTTTAATGAAGGGTGGTGTGTGTGATTCTGACCTGAGATCAGCAGGCTCTGTACACAGTCTGTGCTTTTGGATTCACATGCACAGTATAGCGGTGTTCCTATGCTGGGCACCTCCATGTCCACATTCACACCATGAGACAGCAGCAGTTCCATGCATGCTGTGTGACCTAAAACATATATATACATAGACATCCGGTTTACTGAAGTCCCAAAGTTTAAAGTGCACTATAAATTCACAAGAATCATCACATACCTCTCTTTGCTGCTTCATGAAGAGGTGAGCTCAGCAGATGAGCCGGGTGGTGGGCAGAGCTGTACATCAGAATGAGGCTGACGAGGGCAGGGTTTCCACTACAGCATGCACTGAAGAGAGGAGTGGCTCCATCAAAGGAGACGGCATTCGCCTGGATGCATATTGTAGCCATTAATGCATGTTTATGCAGAGAAAAGGCGCAAAATAAAGGCATGAATACTATAAATAAAGAGAAAGTTATATACATACATCAGCGCCATGTTCCAGGAGAAGTTTAGCACAGGTAAAATGGCCTCCAACACATGCTTCATGCAGTGGTGTGATTCCATCTAATGTAGCCATGCCCACATTGTATCCCTATAAACATGGACAATTCATTTCCTTCATTCATAATAGGAAGAGTTTGTTTTAATACATAGTCTGTCCTTAAACCTTAATATGTAATAGCAGCCCCAGAAAGTACCAGTTGGACTGATTAGTGTTATCTAGTGCAATGACATTCTTATTTCAGTGTGGATTAAGTGTCCAAATACTTTTTGTGAACTTTAATTATTTAGCTATCCAGTTTGAGATAGTGTTCCTCCCATTAGTACCTGTGAAAGGAGTCTTCGCAGTGGCAGCAATCTTCCTTGCAAAGCAGCATCGTGTAGAGGTGTTCTGTCATCCCAGGAACCTAATAAAGAAGAAACACAGACATTACATAGATATTTAAATGAGGATGCACCATTTAAACTTTTGTTGTTTTGATATTAATAAGAAGTAGTTAATAATAATCAGTGTTGGGGTAATGCAGTGCAAGAAGCACTACTAAATCTTAAAGTTATGTAATCAGATTACTTTTTTTCAAGTTACTAACACATTACTTTTAAAATTACAACAAAATATCTTACTTTTTCAAATAAATAACACAAGTTACTTTATTTTCCTATTTATTGACTGACAAATCTAAATGTGAGCATGCATTTACTCATCTCACTTGCACAAAAACAGATTAATTATTCCTCAAAATGAATAAAAACAGTGAAATGCAAACTCAGAACTGTTTTTAGAGGAAAATGAGAACGAGGGGGGCAGGGATCGGAAAACGACCCAGGACCAGATTCAAAATTTGAAAGCCAATGTCTCATAGACGTTTTGAGGGTGTGCACAGCTCACTGAGCGACAGCGCTGACCTCAAAGAGAGGTCAAAATAACAAATATCTAGCCAGGGACAATTTCATCCTCCAAATATAGCCAAGTAAACCCACACACAATGCCTTCTTTTTAAATAAGTTTTATCGCTTAAAAGCTCTTTAAACAAACTATTCAAAACCAGTCTGGCTGTAAAGTCAGATAGGCTTATCTAGGCCATCATTCCAAGCCAAAGTCAATTTCCTTTTTCTATTTTCATATAATTGTCTAATTGAATAGTCTGGAACTCTGGCTTGATGCTATTGATTACTATCATGATGACAAATTAGTTGATATCACAAGTTACACTCTCAAAAGCTGTCACTGGGGTGGTACCTTTTAGAAAAGGTACACCTTTGTACCTTATTTACCCCTACATGTGCATATCAGTACCTTAAAGGTACATATAGTATATAAAAAGTGCATATTAATACCTTAATAGTACATATTAGTTCCTTTTGAAATGTTACCGCCCTAGTGACAGATTTGGTACCTTTGTTTTGAGAGTGTAGGTAATAAAATTGTAAAACAAATTGTGAAAACAGAGAGAGCTTGGTCCTTGCTGTAAATGTGTGGTTGACTACTGAAAATGTTCAAGAAGAGTGAGAGAATAACAGATGTAGAGGAGGAAAACTCACCTGCCATTAGGGTATTACACACTTGCCCTCCATACATGTGAAACCTGTGATCCCATGGCTTACTCCAGATGCTCACTTCAGCATGAACCACAGCCATCGCTAAACTTCACAAGAAGACAGACCTCGCAGGAAGAACAAATGAGATAGTGGTGGACAGAGAAACTCTTCAGAGGAGTTTATATGGCCTTCAAAGAAACAAGAACCCCCCTTGGCAAGAATGCACCTCCCACTGTTATCAGTGTTTTGTGCTTACACCCCCACCTCCCCCAAACTCCAGAGGTGAGCATCCCCCACATAAACAAATTTCCTCAAAATGAGTCGAAGGAGCAGAGGAGCTAAAACATAGATTCAAAAACATGCATACAGCAAGCACCTTTATCCACTTTCAGAGAGCAAATGAAAGTGAGTATGTAAAGATAAGTCCCTATAAAAAGTTAAATCTAAACCTCAAAATAGATATGATTTTGTATATACAGAAAGTGAAATAGCTAAAGCTTGAAAAAAGATAACGGACCATGAACCAAAGCCAATGTAACTGCAAATGTAATTGTTGATACAGTATCTGGTTCTCCAGCAAAACATGATTTGCATCCAGTGTTATGCAGGAACAGGATCGTTTTAGCTGGATAGGGCAGCTATTGAATGTGCATGTGTGTGAAAGGAATCAGAAAGGGCGATAAGTGTTTGTTAACGACTCCTGGTTTTAGCCTTGAATGGTTGAGGGTGTGTGTTTTATCAGCCCTGTTTGGGTGTTAGCATAAGATTCCTGATCCAGAGAGACCCTGACGGTTATCTACAACAAAAACAACTTTAGCATAACGTGCCTCATTTATACTTCAACAGTCGCATATTTAAAGTAAAATTTTACACATTGACTTCATATATTCTTTAGTTTGAATTTTAAATCAAACTCGTGATATTTCAAATTAAATTTTTTAATTCATTTTTTGTTATTGTGTGGACAAAATCTTAAAAATACCAACAAATACATTCATATTAAAGTTAAAACAGAAAAAATAAAAAAGAATGTATACTTGTATGTTAATAAAGTTTATTTTAGTTCATTCAAGTTAACACCGCTTTCAGGTAGTACGAACATTTGTGCATTATAACCATGACCATGATACTCACAGAGAAGGTCAACAGAAAATAGGTGTAACATAAAAGAAAGCAAGTATGAAAAGTGAAGTACAGTGCCCTAAAAGGAGTGTGCTACATGTGAAGCCAAAAGAAAATAATGTGTTCGGGTTTAAATAAATATGTTCATGTCACTAACCATCATTAGCCAGTAAAAAGCAGCAAAAGAAATCAAAAAGTACCACCAGATCGAAGAAATGAACAGATATGATGCATTTGACATTTCATAGCTCCACTAAAGCTCAAAAACCTGTGTTTGGCATTAAAAATTTCAGTTCAGTTCATATATGTCAATTTAAAATCACATCTAAAACATACAGATATGCTGTGAGATGAAAAATATAAAGGTGATACAGTAAAAGCTGGCCATGTTTGTCATTTATCTTAAATTTAGATGTTTAAAGGTGTTTGTGCAACAATTTCAGCCAGCTTAGACTACCCACTGATGGGAGTTCAGTTAAAGGCAGCTTTTTATTGTGCAAAAGCAGGTGCTGGATTGGGAGTGGCTGAGGATAACTCTTAAAAGCTTTCTCTACACCTGAGGTTTTATACGGGAATGTAAACAGGAATAGTTAGTACATGTTTTGATGTATCATAGTACATCGGTACTACAATTTCAGTTCAGTTCATTACCTAACATCCTCCTCCAGCTAAATAAACTTGTAAGGTCATGTTAGATCATTAGTCAGGAAACAGCCGGGTTTCGTGTTTTACTTTTCTTCTTACTAACGTGCTGCCCCAAGCGGCTGTGGGGGCCTGATGCATCTATAGCAACATCAATCAGATGATCTGGGCGGAGCCACTGCAGGAAAAGTAGGAAGAGGAAATTAATAACAGCAACAAAAGAGAAAATGGAGCCTGCCACGGTACCACAGTGAGAACTCAGTCTATGCAGTCTTGCAGACAATGGCAAAACAGACTCCCTGCACACCCGATTATACACCTGAAACAAACACAGAAAGAGTGGCCAAATTATACAATGATGGTGATAACATTTCAAAATAAAATGCACTACAATTCTAAAGATTTGGTTCAGTATTTTTTTTAATTAATAATTTATTTAGCAAGGAACCATTACATTGGAAAAAAAAGGTGACAATAAAAACATATTAAAGTTACATAAGATTTCTATTTTAAATAAATGCTGTTGAAAATGAAAAAAAATGCATCACAAATATTACAATGATTTTTGAAGGATCGTGTGACATTAAAGACTGGAGACTGGAGTAATGGCTGCAGAAAATTCAGCTTTACCACCATATCCATATGAAAGGAATAAATTACATTTTAAAATACAGTAAAATAGAAATTTGAATCATATTTCACAATATAACTGCTTTACTGTATTTTTGATTAAATACATGCAGCCTTGGTGAGCGTAAGAGACTTTAAAACATCTTACTGACTCCAAACTTTTGAACGGTTGTGTACATCCAACAAATAATTATTAAATTCAAGCATTCTTAAACCTCACCTTTTCTGTGCGCTCGGCAACGTTTCTCCAAGTATACAGTGTTCGGACCTTGCGGTGAATGGTGGCAGGAGACGCCACATTTCCTGTGCGTATTCTTGCAATTACAGTTTCTAAGCCATCACAAAGTGACTGAACTGATGGTTCACACAGAGTCACCAACTCATCAGGCAAGACTTCAGGTATACCTCCAACACGAGTGCTCACCACCTACACACACACAGTGGTATATCATTTAGATAATATATATATAACAAAAAAGATATGTTACCTGCACCTCGGATGGTGTGCAGTTGCTTAAGTGTTTTATTATTTAGATATACCCGTAAATCAGGGCAAAGCAATAAGGATAGCATGTCAGCCAGGGGTTTCTTTTCTTTTTGTAAAAGGAAAAAATATATTTAATGAAAATATAAATATTTCTAGCAAATAAATAAATAAAAAATGAAAGAAAACAAACAAATCTGAACTAATGGCCTGACTGGGCCAGTAGAAAAAAATCCTTTCAGTTAAGTGCTGTCATATATGAATTACATTTATCTAGATATTTATCTGGATATCCAAAGAAACTTAAAAATGTGGAATCCAAAATAAACCAGTTAATTGTAGCATTAAAAAGTACACATTTATCCATCTAACATATATCGTGCATACTATGTACATACTGTTACACAATATCTTAACTTAAAGTCAACATGAATTGTCATTTGCAAACCATTTAACTTGCATAATGTGACTTCCTCATACATATTCATAGAAAAAAACATACATGCAGCCCACAGCTGGCTCCCTCCACGATGGCCATACAGAAGGCCTCAGTGAGAGAAGTGTTGAGAAAGACATGACCCTGAACAAGAACATCCCTCACATCCTTATGATCCAGAGCTCCCAGCAGACGAACCCTATATACACACATGAAAAATAAAGATAAGTAAAGAAATTACACAAAACTCACATCTAGAGATCATTTCTCAGACTCACTGATTTTCTTACCTGTCATGAAGCTGATATTTCTCTCTAACCTCTTCCAAAACTATTCTTTTGGGTCCCTCTCCACCAATCAGAAAGCAGAGATCTGGATGCTTTCCACACAGTTCAGGAATGATTCCACTTAGTAAATCAATCCCTGCAAAACAACAGATTCTGTTATGAGCATATTTTTAAGTTCTGATTTTAAATTCATTCAGATATTTTTAGGGGACATACAGTAAAAACTGTGCTGATAACACACACTTTACATAAGCTTTTATATTTTATTATGAATGAAAAAATGTGAAATTATTATTATAAAAAACCCATTATGATTAAAAAAACGTTCACATTTATTTATATTTAGAGTCATTCAATTTACAAGTTTTATGAAAATCCTATTAAAGTCTTTTAAAACATGTCACTGACCCCACACAACCTAAATTTATCATTACATTATTTTGCAATACAAATAACAAAACACCATGTTCTCCTGACCTTTCCTGTAAACCAGTCGACTGATGACCACAATGGTGATCTTGCTGTTGTCACGACGACAGGGGTCAGGGGTGAAGTCAGTGGGGTCAACAGCATTAGGGATGACTGAGACGATCTCTGGGTCCAGGGCGGCTCGCAGTACAGTGTTCTCTTTACTAGTGTACGACACACACACGATGTGATTCGTGTCACACAGAGAGACAGTCAGCAGCTTATTGGTCAGTACGGAGCTCAGGTCCGCAAATCCAAAGAGAGAGTGGTCTGTGAATACAGTGTTGAGCCCCATAGTCTTGGCGTGGAACAGAGCATCATGGGCCATCGCTGAGAAGGAGCTGTGGGCGTGCACGATTGTGATGCGCTCACGCACGAACACGCATCGGAGTAGCGGCAAACTGTGAAAGCAGGTGGTGGCTGTGGACTGATTATACATGACCTGAAAGGAAGGGATGTGAGTGAGAAGTTGGATATGTACACTGCCAGTCAAAAGTTTAGAATAATTAAGATTTTTTAAATATATTATAACTGTCACATGATCCTTCAGAAATCATTCTAATATGCTAAATTGGTGTTCAATTATTATTAATTATTATTGGTGCTCAATTATTAATGATGGTTCTTATTATTATCAAAGTTAAAAACATGATGGATAATATTTTAAAATAATATAATAATCATGTTAAAAACATGATTATTGCTGGCCAATATTTTTGTAGAAACTTTGATATTTTTTTTTCAGGATTCTTTGATGAATGGAAGGTTCAATGAACAGCATTTATTTGAAATATAAATCTTTTGTAACATTATAAATGCCTTTACTGTCATTTTTGATCAATTCAATGTGTCCTTGCTGAATAAAAGTATTAATTTATTTCCTTTTTTTGTACTTACACCAAACTTTTGAATTGTAGTTTATCACAGTTTTTACAATAATATTAAGCAGCACAATTGTTTTCAACATTAATAATATTAAATGTTTCTTGAGCACCAAAGCAGCATATTAGAATGATTTCTGAAGGATCCATCCTAGGAATAAATTACATTTTAATGTAATTAAAAAAGAAAAGTTATTTAAAATATTTACTGTATTTCTGTTCAAATAAACAGAGCGTTGGTGAGTATAAGAGACTTATATACTTATCAAAACTTGTGAATTATTCCAAACTTTTGGCCGGCAGTGTGTAATACGACCCTTTTAAACGAATGTAATATATTGTAAAACAAACCTGCAGTGGTAGGTAATACACCTTCAGACCGTTGGTCAGGTAACGAATACCACGGCGATCTCCATACGCATGCGTTGCTATCACAACCTTGTGGCCCTTCTCTATGAGGCACTGTGAGAGCTGGTAGATGTGACTCTCCACACCACCCATGTTTGGGTAGAAGAAGTCCGACACCATACATATCCTGTGCTTCACGCCCTGCTCATGGTCAGAGTGCCGGAGTGTGATGGAGGAGTGTGTGTCCAGGGATGGAGGTGTTTTAGGTGCATGAGTGTGACCTCTCCTCCTGTTGCCCATGGTGTTGTGAAATCCTCAGTGCTCTGCCATACAAAAATAGAGATGTAATTCTGCACAAGACACCCTTCTGATCTCAGTCACACAAGCTATAGATTATTATTATATAAATTATTACTATAGCTATAGGCTAGATAGATTGGCTGAACGTCACAACACTTTAAGACTTGCACCCATTTGATTTAATAGACGGAAATTTAATAGACAGACAGCCAGATGGATAGATGAATTAAAGAGTCTTGAGGAACACGAATTTAACAGACTTTATGTACATTAACATTACGTCACATTTTTAAATATACGTAAATTAATTTAAGAAATAAAATCTCTTAAATTAATTTAAGAGATACCGAAACACTCACCCAGTCAATCACTGACTGATAAAAAATGAAACTAAATCATAAACAAAGACTGATTTATGATGTGTGCTCGATCTAGTTACGTCTTTAACACGTTTTAAATCCATCGTTAATTCATAGAAATTAAAAGGTTTGAACGGTGTTTCTCTGGAATAAAATACAAGTAAAACAGTAGACCATCTACTTCCGTGGTGTTTGGATCTTTTTTCTTCGTGGTGTAAAATAAAATAATGCGACGTAGGTGCTGCCCTCTAGAGGACACAATATGGTTACCGGAATCTAAGATTTTAGTCAGACTAAAACAATAATTTCATGTAAACGCTTTAAACTTAGTCCCAGAAACCGTTTTTGCAGCGTCGAACTAACAGAGCGATGCTGGTATAGGAACAGTTTCTTATAGCAACATCTAAACATTAACAATTCAGGGCCACTTTTTGTTAAACGTGTAATTTAGATAGCCTACCTAGATGTCTTTTCTTTATTATTTCTGTTAAATTTAAGGTCCAGCTATAATATTTTCATTTGAATTAAGTTCATAATGTGTTTCTTGTGTAGGCTATACCAATGAACAGATCATGCACTTTCTGAATGTTAAAGGTGCCCCATTTTATTTGAATCTGCAATTTTTAAACACCTTATAAAAAAACGAACTATTAAAAAAAAAAAAAAAAATCTTTGCATTTTATTCCTTGTTAAGGTTGGTAAAACAAAACATGGACTGCACAATAATATTTGTTTACATTTAGTGAGCAACCTAAATAGTGTCCCTTTAATTAAAGACTATTGTTCTGAAAGTGCAAATAAACCCATTGAGCACAGTACAATCACACAATTACTTGAATTCACTCTGCAATTTGATAAACTCACATCAGATCAGTGGCTTCATAGAAAATACCCTGTAGGCCTGTTCAGTTATGAAATTAGGTGAAACATTGTTTTTTAAAGGTAATGTAATGAATATGGTTTATAAATATGAATATGAATGTAAATTAATATGATAAAATTACGTAGAATTGCTTTGTTTATTAATAAAATAGATCTGTTGCATAAAGTTTGTTCTTGCAAAATAAAAACCCCTGATGATTTCAAATTCTAGAAACTCCCCTGCACCAAAAAGGACAAAAAGCACCATTCGATGGTCTATACACCTTGCAATACTACATTCCAAACAGTCTAAAATCTTCTTCTCTGCTTGAAACAAAACCTTTTTTGTTTGGAACTATGAGGTTGAACTGACCAAATGATGACAATCTACATTTATTCACTTTGCAGACACTTTTAACCAAAGCGACTTACAAGTGATGAATACAACAAGTGAAGTGAAAAGGGAAACAAGAAGCGCTCAAAATACAAAGTTTCAGACATTCCTTAGTATAAACTAGAATAGGGATGGATTAAAGGAAGTGAAAGCATAGATTTTTTTATGATGAGGTTAAGTGCTCACAAAAAAGACCTGATGATCAAAAGACGATGTGTATAAACAACTAATTCAAATCATTGAGATCCGCTCTAGTGTCATTTTCAGGCGTGCTTATCTGTATGGGATAGTCATGTATCTGTATTGTCATTCTGCATTTTTACATGTATACAACAACAGATAGCTGAGGTGTGCAGAACAAGACAGCACAAACAAATGCATAAAACAGCACAGATCACAGACATACAGACTGATAGAATGAAACAAATAACACTGCAAACTTTACGAATCATACAGACATGCATCATACATGTTTTGAAAAAAAAAAAAAAAACCGTGGGTGGATCAGTAACTGACTGCACAAAAACAAAAATTAGTTTCACTTTTGTTTTGACAGGGCGGGGTTTATAAACATATATATCCTGTACAAAAACAACAACCCTGTTCTTTCGACTGCAGTGACAGTCAAGGATGTGTTCACAAGAGCTCTTATTGGATTACGCTATACATGAAAAATGGCATTTGCTGGTATGAATTTTTTTTTAAACTTTCATATCTTACATTTGGAGTGCTAGAGAAATAAAAACATCAATTTCACAATTTTCTCAGACATTCTTTTGTATGGCAGGAATTTGGAATATAGTGCAGCAAATATTTAAACATTTATATTAATGTGTTAATGTGTGGCATCTTTGTTAACATCACTCATACAGTATGTTTTATACACTGAGTTGTTTGTTATTAATCGCTGTACCGTGTCAACAGCATTACTGTTTCATTTCCTGCTGCAGCTGCTAAATTCACAGGATGTCTATATATTTTGCAGAAGGCAAAAGCGCTAAATTTACCTCGAGTGACTTTAGTGTCATGGAGCCAAACATAAAGAAAAAAAGAGCTACTGCATCATTCCCAGTTATCATGCCAAATCTGAGTTCTGAGGCACCACAGGTATAATGTCACAAACATCTTCTACATAGACAGTGTTTTCTTTATTATTTTAAACAGTACCAAAATGCCTTGTAGTTAGTTTCAGCTTGATTTTGAAAGTGGTGGAATAATTCATGTCTTGTTTTTCCTGATAGAATGTTGTTAAAATATGCAAACTTGTTAAGGACTGTTACCAGGTAAACATATGCATGTAATATAAAGTATTATTAATGATATCTAAGCCACTAGTATCCGCTTATATGTAAAAATCTCTTTGCAGCGGTTCAAAATACCAGCCACCAAAAGCATTCAGCCAAAAGACAGCTTATCTCTTGATGAGTCAAAGAACTTGATCAGAGATCTGGCTGCTGAACTGGACAGAGTGCTACAGGTAAACATTTGACATTATTATATGAATTTAATATGCATTTAACAGCAGTTTCAAATGATCTGCATTATGACCACAGTACAAGATGTTCTTCTTGAGAAATCGAAAGTTTAAAAATAAGAAAACTAAAGAAGAACAGGAGGAACAGCAATATTATATTTTGCAATGGGCTGAAGATCTCGAGAACACACAGACAAAACAACTGGACAAGGAAGAGGTTTGGATTCACCTTTTTATGAGTGATTAGTTTTACAGAAATGTGATAATGTGTCCTAGCCAGGCATGATGCCATAAACTGATATGCGGTAAGCAATAAAAATATCTCTCTTCCTGTTTTGAGAGTTTGTGTCCTAACCATCCTGGAATCACAACAAGATAACACTTGAAATAACCCTAATTAACATCAGACCTTATTTTACCACAGTTGTCAATAGTATTTTACCATCGCTTTTGTTTCTTCTTATTTGTTTGTTGTAGATACAACAGACCTGTTCAGAGCAGTCGTCAAACAGTGAAATGAAATTTAACAGAGCAAAAAATATCTTATCTGATTGGTATTGGAAACTGAAAGAAATGAAACAGGTTTGTGCCTGTATGTTTATTGTTTACAGAGATCAGAGGGATACAACATGTTTCTGTCCTGCACAAGATTAAATCAGATATTTCATAAATCTCTTTCTGCCTGTTGACTATAGAACTCAGTATGTCCAAAGGGGGGATGTGAAGAAACACTGAGGGATCTCCACAAAGAGTGGAAGCAGGGAGAGTCCAGTATACTCCCCGTAATGGATTGGATCATATGGACTGTAATACAGTCAGAAAGCTCAGAGGTAAATTTGATCATAATGAAAATCAAAATAAAGAAATCAAGTATGAATATAACCGAAACAGTAGTCCATGGCTTTTCAATCATTTTTTACTGAACACATCTAAATGATTTACGCATGAGATTTCAACTGATGTTCTAAACTTTCAATAAATGTCATTGATAATACATTTTTATGACTTGTGTTTATACTTACTCAGAGAAACGTTTTATATTTATTTAATTTGGCTTTATTTAAGTCATATTTTTTACTTATTATTTGTCTCTTCAATCACATTTCAATCTTAAAGAGTACGCCTTTTCTTGTGGTAAAAATGTTTCTGCTTTGAATTGAAGGATTCAGTCTCCAGACAGTGGGTGAAGAGTAAACAGAGATCCAAAAACACAGGTGAATATTGCTTTGGTCTTTCCCACAGAGATTTTACATATAGTGTTTTTATGCTGACCATGCTGGTGAACCATGCTGCGTTTGAACCATGATGTGTTCAAATATGTGTAAAAGGTTATGTCAGTGTGTCTCCTTGTCTTTTCTCCTCATAGTTGGATTACACATTCCTAACCCAGGTATTTTCATTAGACTTATTGACTTTCATAAAATCATGGCTTTGCTTTTAATTGCACTTAAAAGTTTTGGAAAAACAGAAAGAAAGAAAAAACATTTGTGATTAAATGTTGATGCTCAAATTGGCATCAATTTTCTGTCAGGTTTAATCCAATGTTACTTTCATTTTTGCAGTTTGGAACTGGAGTACAAAATCAACAGGTACAGCTCAACTGATATAATTGTAGCTTTTATAATCAAGGGATATATAGGCTCTATACAGAGTTTCAATACTTCAATACCTTCTTCTTTTGTTCTTGAAGCTGATGTAATTCTGGATCCAAACACAGCCAACCCAGATCTCCTAGTCTCTGAAGATGGAAAATCTTTGAGGGCAAAAGAATTTGGTCACAATCACTGGGAAGAGTTCCAATGGAAGCGTTCTAAATATGATGGCTGGACATGTGTGCAAGCTAAAGAGGGTTATAACACAGGTAGCCATTACTGGGAAGTAGATGTGAGGAAAAAACGTGAGTGGCGGGTGGGAGTCGTGAAGGAATCAGCTCCTCGGAATGGCTATGTCACCATGAACACCAAAACAGGGTACTGGAATCTGCGTCTGCAGCTGGGAACGTTGATGGCTCTGACTGAACCAGTCACTAAACTCAACCTGCCAACACCCTCTAAGATAGGAGTTTATCTGGACGTAGATGAGGGCCACGTCTCCTTCTATGATGCAGTGAAAAGAAAACATATCTACACCTTTCACACAGACTTTAATGAGACTGAAAACATTCATCCAATGTTTGGCACTGTTGAGACAGACAGAGCCTTGGTGATTTCATCATAAAATGAATTTCCCAATATGTAGTATTATACATACATTATGGTTCTTACTTCACTTACACTGATGAAGATTAATCCTAAACATTTACCATTAAGTATGTTCCTTATTTGAGTCAGTTTTCTCACAGAAAAAAAAGTTGAAATGTTAATTTAGGCATTAATGTTTTTGTACCGATTTTTGAGTACAGAAGTGGAGTTAAAGGTTTTTAAAAGACAGCGTGTGTTTGTTGTATATACTTCGGGGACCTGTGTACCCCCAAATTTCCAAAAATGAAATTGTCAATGTAAAGAGAATGTTGTTTTGTTTTTTTGAAGTAATATATATATTTTGACTATTCACTCCTCTTTTCTCATGCAATCTTCAAAATAAAAATTGGAATATAAATACATTTCATTTCTCAAATATAATTTGAGAAATGTAAAACTTATGACCTGAATTCTGTCATTTAAATAGTGCAATCATCTCCTGAAATGGAAAATCATTTAAGTAGCCTATATTAAAATGAAGCTATTCCTCTTTGGCACATCTATCTAAATGATAAACAAAAGTATATGCACTGTCATGTTATTGTTCTATTTGTTAATTAAAAGGGTTAAAGTTGTTATTTTTTGCTTATTCAGTTGACATAACCTCTACCTATCATCAGAGGTGTAAATTACATCTGACGGGGGGGGGGGGGGGGGCAATAAATACAAAATTGTTTGTTTGAAGACACAGCCAAAATTTTACTTATAAAAGGATATATGTAATGTCACACAGAAGAAAACCTTATTAGTGTAGCATGGAGAATATTTTCTGAAGTTGTTTACAACCAAGTCACCAAAATAAGATGAGTACACATTGAGCAAAACCCAACACACAACAGTAAATCTATTAGCCTTATTACAGTTCACACATATGCTTATCACAATGTTAGTTGTAGTTGGTGTGGGTGACTTATAGCGGACTCACGGGAAAAAAAACATCAGTTATCATAATTTTTTTTTTTATGACTAATTACTCAGCATTGTCTGTATTAAAGAGAAAATAATCACTTCATCCGATGTTTTTGAATAAAATAGCCTTGACAGCCTACTTACTAGAATTCCTCTCAACTACTGTCTGTAGAACTGGGGCCCGTTTCAGAAAGGAGGTTAAGTGAAAACTCTGAGTATGTTAACCCTGAAATAAGGGAAACTCTGGGTTTTCCGTTTCAGAACGGGAGGTATGTCAAACCCGAGAAAGCAGGGTAAGTCAAGCCTGTTTCTGAAAGAGAGGTAACTTATACTCAGAGTCAGTTACCATGGTAACTTATTCAGACATCCACTCGCATTGTGTGTGTAACAGTGGCCAGATAATGAGAGTTTTGCACACTGATGCCCGCTAGAGAATGAGGTGTTTAGCATCATTGGTAGTGCATTCACCTCGCATGCCAGCCACGATCGGGCCGGGGTTTGAGACGGACTCGGAACAGGGTAGTTAGGATTGGAGTGTGAGTTTTGGAGGCGGAGCAATGAAGAGAGGGGTGGGAATTTGAGAAATCGCATACAGCACCTTTAATCTAGTTCTACACAGTTAATCATAATGATTTCTTTCTGCATTGAAAACCTGTTCTTTACATTATCTTGACAACAAAAGACTTACAAAAAACTTTTGCACTGTTTGTCAGCTTTTTAATGCTTGTTGCAGAACTGAGATGAGATTATCAAGAAGGGAATTAAACAAAATTTACACAAAAGTTTTTTTTTAATGATATAGACAAGTACTATCATTAAAATGTAAAAAGAAAATTCTAGGCTATGAAATATTTCAATTTGATTCATATCTTTACTTTCTCAACTCAGAACCAGTGTTTGCCTGCAAAATGTATTGTTATTTCTAAAAACCATGAAACTGCCCATGTGACATCAGGAACAGGTTATCTACACTTATGATATAAAGCAATAAGGAAAAAGTTTTTAAAAATTAGTTTTAAAACCTAGCCTGGGCTACAAGGAAGAAGGAAAAAGGCAAGCTTATATTACGGTTTACTGTTGACTCACACTTTACTGACACATGTGACTTCAATCCGAGCATTTTCCTTCTTTAAAGCTGCAGTCCGTAACTTTTTTAGGTTAAAAATCATCCAAAATCAATTACTGAGCAAGTCCAGCCAGTGTTCAAAACAATCTCCTTACCTTAGCCCGATTCACAACAGTAAGCTTGCAATAATGTTTTTGTTGTTGTTGTTGTTGTTGTTGTTTTTTTTGAGTGGTACTGGTAGGTGTCTGCGGGAAATATGAGTTTACCTTTGCGTCATTACATCACATCTGTATACATAAAGAAAGAGTCCCGGACACTGCATGTGGTGGATTATTTGAAGACTCTTTTACAGCAGCTGTAATAATTAAAGGTGGGGTAAGGTAATTTTTCAAAAATGCTGTTGTTGATATTTGAAATCAGCTCAAACAAACCCACCCCTCTCTTCATTGCTCCACCTCAAAAACTCACACTCCAATCCTAACCACCCTGCTCCGAGTCAGTCTCGAAGCGAGAGCACTAACAATGATGCTAAACACTGCATTCTCTAATAGTCGTCAGTGTACAGTGGTTTACTTGCACAACTCTCACTAGATTGCCACTGTTACACACGCAATGCAAAAGTGGAGGTCTGTTTATCACAGCTGATGCGCAACAAGGTGCAGGTATCATATCTTTTTTTATATATATATAAATATCTAAATGATATACCACTGTGTGTGTAGGTGGTAAGCACTCTGTTGGAGGTATACCTGAAGTCTTGCCTGATGAGTTGGTGACTCTGTGTGAACCATCAGTTCAGTCACTTTGCGATGGCTTAGAAACTGTAATTGCAAGAATACGCACAGGAAATGTAGCGTCTTCTGCCACCATCCACCGCAAGGTCTGAACACTGTATACTTGGAGAAACATTGCCAAGTATACAGAAGAGGTGAGTTTTAAGAACATGCTTAAATAATTATTTGTTGGATGTACACAACTGTTTAAAAGTTTGGAGTCAGTGAGATTTTTTAATGTTTTAAAGTCTCTTATGCTTGCAAAGGCTGCATTTATTTAATCAAAAATACAGCAAAACAGTAACATTGTGAAATATGATTCAAATTTTAAAGCTGCAGTCCAGCATTTTTCCTCATTGTCGCCATCTCTGTTTGAAACCTTCAATTGCAGTCATATGCGGAATTATCATCTTTACGTGGGTTGTGCATCAGCATGACTTCTCAGTGGATTAATCTAATGTTTGCTGTCAATCACTACATCGGTGTGGATACTGTACTTCAGAATCACAGATTCTATGTCTTGGAAGTATGACCAAAATAAGAATTTTCACCGGAAAATGTCATCTGAAAAAGTAAGTAACATTTCTGCCACTTTCGTTCTGACCAACTGAGGAAAAAAGCATTAGGCCTACGATAAATCGCGCTGCCAATGGTGATTAAATCTAACGATTGCTCAGTTCGGATCACGTTAAACCGTGCAAATTATTATTACTGTTATACTTTGTTCTCAAATTGTTAATGTTAACAACGTCAGCATTGCGTGACTATGTGTATTTAGCGTATATTAGTGTTACCTAGATTTCAATTTCTGTAGCCACTCCGCAGTCTGAAGTCTTTTGCTTTTGACTACGGGTGAATCTCCAGTTGTCACTGATGATTGTCATTTGGATCTTTCTGGATTACAATCCGCCATCAAAATAAGTTTAAATATTGCAGCTGCTGTGAGAAAAGGCTATAAATGATCCGCTACAAGCAGCATCCTCCTCACATGATAAAGCCGACTAGCCTGGATTCCTTCCTTCTGTTTACAGACGTGATGTAATGACGCAAAGACGAACTGCTGCATGCTCAAATTTCTTGCGGAAATCCACCAGGTCGCTCTTATTATAAAACATTATTACAACAAGCTTACCGTTGTGAATCGAGCTAAGATAAGGAGATAGTTTTGAACACTGGCTGGATATGTACTTGCTCAAAAATTGATTTTGGATCATTTTTAACCAAAAAAAGTTACGGACTGCAGCTTTAAATTTTTATTTTATTGTATTTTAAAATGTAATTTATTCCTACAGTGTAAAAAATGATCATAATTTTAACAGTAAAAATCCTACGGTAAAAAACAGTTAATTGGTTTACAGAAAGTTTCCATACTATATACGGCGAATAACTGTAATACATCTAACTGTACATTTAATGTAATTTTACAGTAAAATACCATTAAATTTGCAGTTTTTGGAAGTGACAACAAGTCATTGTATAATTTATAGTGAATAAACGTAAATTGACATTCCCACAATTCCCTGAGTGACACTTCACATTTGATGTATTTTTGTTGAAATAACTTTTTTCTTAGTTTTTCTTAGTTTTTTCTAATCAGTTATGTTTAGGGTTTTATGTTACATCTAATGTTGCTAAATTAATGTTTATTGCATTTTTAAAATTTGTTTTGTGTTTTACCATGATGGTGTTTAGTGTTTGTGTAAATGACACTGTGTGTACCTTCTATATATTAGTATTGTCCTTCTCAGCTTGTGGAAAAGCTGCTTCTGATGAACTTTGATTCATCATGTGACTCTCATCACCACAGTGTTTAGTGGTTGTCAGTGTATTACGATGGTACAAAACAGATATTACTATTTCAATAGGTTGCTAAATTAACATTATATCAGTTAATGACATTTTTTACTGTAAATTTGTAAATTTGTAAAACCTAAAATGTTGCTAGTGTATGGTAGTAAAACTGAATTTTTAGCAGCCATTACTCCAGTCTTTAATGTCACACGATCCTTAAGAAATCATTGTAATATTCATGATGCATTTTTTTTGGAGCATTTATTTGAAATAGAAATCATGTGGTATGTAACATTATAAATGTCTTTATTGTCACTTTTTTTATTGACATTTTTTACGTTCCTAGAACCAACAATGAATATTTGTAGAACACTCTTATTAACAAAATCTGTTAGCTGGGTAGGCCTATGTGTTATTTTCTCTTAAGTACAGGCCAAGTGGGTGGGTTTTTTTGTAAGCATATAAGAAGTTGCACATTTAAAAGAAAGACAAAATGAAATCATTCCTTCATATAAGAGAAACATTTCATCATCTAAAAGAAACAACCAAGGCAAATATCATTTGAAGTGGAAGGTTATTTTCAGTGTAACACTTTCTCTTTCTCTCCATTTATAGGTTAACAAGCATCATTGCATTAATTAAAATTTGAACTGCATTAACCAGTCCTCACCTTGGCATCACCATTTCACCAGTGAGCTTCAGAAACACAATAAGCATCTACATGTTAGGAAAAGAATAAATGTAGCTGCTAGCAATTGGTAAGAGGCAAGGGAAAGAGGACATTAACTTGCCAGGAGTAAAGCAAGCATAGTGGACATGCTTGTAATGCAGAACGCATTCAAGTGCTAACCCGTGTGGCTGACTGATATCAAAGTGGATGGAAAATGCACAGAAAATCGGATGAAAACATGTTTGGGGAAAATTCTGCTTATTCCACATACATCAATAAAGAATATTTTTAATACATTTTTATATTTTTATTCCTACATTTCTTATGTGTTTGTGAAGAGCTCTGTCTATCTGCACAGTATCAAATGAATATCAAATGCACTTACATCCATATATAGATACAAATATGATCACATGCACAGTAGTTTTTTTCTGACTGCATTTCTTAGACCTTAGTAATACTATTTATAAACAAATACATCTAAAAATTACTTTGTGAAAAAAAATGAAGAAAAAAAATTAAAAACAAATTGTAAAAACGTGAACAATTACATATATTGACCACTAGAGGTAATAGAAGTTTAATTTTTATATAGTTTTATATGTGACTTTGCCTTTTCTGCAAATATGATTTTATTTTTCATCATTGTGTTGATGTCAGATGTCAGGGTTTATTAATGTTAAAGGACAGGTGAAATTAATTGAATACACATTGCACAATAGAAAAATAAGACAACAGAAAACAAGTGTTTTCCCAAGGCGGCCCAGGAAAAACTCCATTACTGCCTTTTTACTCCAGAAAGGGGATGCAAGGGGATCATAATATTTGGCATTTTGACGTTTGTCAGATGGATCACCTGATAATGCAGCACTTTGGAATTTATGATTGTCTCCTCTACAGGTGGAGCTGTTGGCATAACTGCCTCCTGACTCCTTCTCCAGTTGAGGTGAGAAGAAATGGCTCGCTTCCATACTGACCTCAGCTAGTGGATATACAGTATATGTGCAATCTCATCTTTCTTCTCCTCTTCAAGGCGCCAGTAGCCTTTGGCTTTTTGGACAGGGGTGTTTAAGAGAAATGGTAAGCTCCTCTCCGATGGTCCAAGAGACTTCAATTGCGCAGGAGCTTCTCGATGGAACACAAAGCAGATCTTCTTTAAGCTGAGGTGGCTGATCTCCACAAAGTTGAGGAACAATGAAACACAAGCAACTGCCAGCATGAAAATTATGAATCAATGTGGAATTAAAATGCGGAAAATGAACAGCACCGTGAGCCAAACATGGCCAATCACAGTGGAGTGCTCGTTTACTTCCTCCAAAATATTACCCAAGAAGCTCCAGTCTCCCATGGTTGTATATTAGCTGTATACAAGAAAGACAAATAGGAATTAGGGAGAGACAAGATGATACAAGTGTAAATACATCATATACACAGAGATTTCAAAATATAGTTAGTGATACCACGAAAAATATTTTTCAAGTGTACCTTCTCAATAATCTGTAAACTTTCTTTCTAAACAAACCTAGACTGAACTGACAATTTACAAACAACTGTAAGACTCAGATATGTTATTGCCAAAAGACATCACCATTGGCCTCACATTCAACAATATAAACAATCTGCACATCTTAGACATAAAAGAAATAAGTTTTAAAGAGAGCATTAAAAAGTATTCATGTATCCATCTAACATATGTTGTGCATACTGCTACACAATATCCTTTTGTATAACAAAGTCAACATGAAATGTCATTTGCAACCCATTTAACTTGCATAATGTGACTCCACTCATACATATTCACAGAAAAAAACACATACATGCAACCCACAGCTGGCTCCCTCCACGATGGCCATACAGAAGGCCTCAGTGAGAGAAGAGTTGAGAAAGACATGACCCTGAACAAGAACATCCCTCACATCCTTATGATCCAGAGCTCACAGCAGACAAACCCTTTACATGAAAAATAATGGTAAGTAAAGACATTATACACAAACTCACATCTAGAGATCATTTCTCAGGCTCACTAGCTTTCTTACCTCTCATGAAGCTGATATTTTTCTCAAACCAATACAATTCTTCCAATACAATTCTTTTGGGTCGGTTTTCATTGTCAGTCAGTTTTGTTCAGTTACGAGATCTCAGTAAGGTATGTTTTGTTCTTTTACGAGATTTTAATGACAGTTGGTTTTGTTCCATTACGAGATCACAATGACAGTCGATTTTCCTGGGTTATGAGATCTCTGTGATGGTCAGTTTTCAGTGTCAGTGAGTTTGGTTCTGTTATGAGATTTCAAGAGACAGTCGGTTTTGTTCCTTTGTTGTTTTACAAAATCTCAATGATGGTCGGTTTTGTTCAATTGCGAGATCTCAATGACGGTTAGTTTTGTTCAGTTGTGAGATCTAAATGGTGGTCAATAATGGTCAGTTTTATTCAATAACAGTCGAGTTTGAAAATGATTCACACCGCTGGTTTTGTTTTGTGACAATTTTTCAATGACGATCAGTTTTCAGTGTCAGTTTTGTTCCATTACGAGATTTCAATTACGGTCGATTTTGTTTCATTACGAGATTTCAGTGATGGCCAGTTTCGTTCCTTTACGAGATCTCAATGACTGTCAATTTTGTTTTCTCAATGGCAGTGGATTTTGTTCCATTATGAGATTTCAATGACAGTCAAGTTTGAAAGGATTCAAACTGTTGGTTTTGACAAGATTTCAGTTGTCAGCATCAGTTTTGTTCCATTACAAGATTTCAATGACAGCCTGTTTTGTTCGGTTACGAGATTTCAATGATGGACGGTTTTGTTTCTTTGTTCTTTTACGAGATTGCAAAGACAGTCAGTTTTATTTTATTATGAGATTTCATTGATGGTCGGTTTTGTTCTTTTAGGAGTTTTTAATAGCAGTCAGTTTTCCTTTACAAGGAACAAGGAAGAGGGAAGTCTGGGCTTGTAGTAAAATTCCAAGTGTGCCAGGTCATGGCAACAAGGAGATTCGTTATCTATAAGTTTCATGACATAATTTTTCTGTAAAAACATGGACTGAGATAGACAGTTCAGATGTTTACAGTATGCTGATATCTTCTTTACAAAACATCAAGTTCACAACACAATTCTGAATGTTTTGTTTAAAGATCTGTCTCATCTGGTTCTAGAGAACTCACTGACTCCAATAATCAGTAATCCAGTCACTAAATTGTAAGATTTTTTAAACAAATTTCAAACTGTTTCTCATTCAAAGCTGGCTTTAGAAGACTTTGAATATACCACATAGAGTAATATTGACTCTTTAAACCTTTAAAGCATTGTTCTGATGGCCCAGTCTTTCTTATATAGGCCAGCAGTTACCTCAAGAATATTATTCTATTATTTTTCAGAAGCTTCATTTTGCTTTTGTGATTCATATCATCATCTTGTAAAGTTACTGTCTGTTTCAGACTGGATGTGAGTGCTGAAGTCACTGGTAGCTCTGTCAGTGTGTGATCTGGACATACATGGAGGCTGTTCTCATTGAGTGCCAAGACCCTGTTTTAATAATCTCAGACGCCAGACATTCACTTAATTTTGCTGAGTTGATGAAAAGCATACAACTGTAAAAACAATCCAAATAAAACACTGAAAAAGATGACATATTTAATTTGTTTACATGCACGTCACATTAACCAACATCAGAGAATTGTGAACATGAAAATTTGAAATTAAATTATTGAAATATTAACTTTATTAATCTCAGGGGGACTTCAAGTAAATATTTTAGGTCAACAGAGTTTGGCTGACAAAAACGTTTGGGAATCCCTGCCCTACAATGTTGAAGATCAGAAATGGTGCCATTGTATGTATACTTGTAAAATGAGAAGAAATACTTTTAAATAATATTTTCAAATCTTAAACATGATTAACACAACATTATGGATTATTACATTTTGGATGATTTCACTTACCATAATAAAACACTGTAGCAATGTATGGTCAAAGCAATGTATGGTCAAAGAACAGACACAATGTATGCTTTATATAAATATAAATAAGTGTGTGTGTGTGTGTGTGAAATATTTATTAATATAATATTTATTAGTAGTAGTTATTTCTCTAAATGGTATTTTAACTAAATACAACCTGTTTTTGTTAATGAAAACAGGATGTGGTCTTTTGAGGGTCCATGTTAAAGGGATAGTTCATTAAAAATAAAAATTCTGCCCTTATTTCAAAGTTGTATGACTAATTTTTTCATGGGACATATTTTGAAAAAAGTATCTGTGTATTTTTCATACAATGGAAGTCAATGGGCACCAAAACTAGTTCTACTGATTTCCAATGTTCTTCAGAATATCTTCTTCACAGAAGAAAAGAAAACATACTGGTTTCGAACGGGTGAGTAAATGATAACAAAATTTTCTTTTTGGATGGAATATACCTTTAATCTATTAGTACTTGGAGACTAGGGATTCCCAAATAGGCATGGAAAGATTTTGATGTTGCTTTGTTAAAGGTTTAAGTAAATGTGCAATTGTGTTACTTTAATTACAATTTTACATCATATCCAGTATAAAATGAGAAAATAGTAAAAATGTGTAGTTTGGTGTTGATAAAGGAAGTATGAGCCTTACTGACATGGCTGTGGAGGCTGGGAAACAATGGCTATAAAATAAATTAAGAATTACACAAATACTCACACCAGGCTAGCTTTTTATTAGGGCACAGATACATATAAGTTTATTTCAGGTATGTCACCGAATGGCAAAAAGGTATAGTACAGGCTACTAACCAAAATATTCAAATTAAATCGAAAACCTCACAAATGAAATAAAAGGGGGGAAAAAGATAAAGACATCAAATAGTAAACTGTACTAGCCTAGACGAGCATGGGTTATTCGCTGATTTTTCGCGGTGTCTGTAATCAATCAGGCAAAACAGCACAGACGTTTATCATATTACACAATATATTCATAGTTTTGAAAATGTCAACTGTTGCAGTTAATGCTTAACATTGAAACTTCATTACCGTTTCGAAATAATCCATTAAACGAGTTCGATTTGAGCACTAATATTTTCATTCGTCTGCTTGTTGTCTCAAGGCCACGCCCACAACCCACTGGAAGTTTTTCACAAGAACTGAATGTTATACAACACCAGCTATGGCGTATGTTATCAACAAGAACAAGATGTTTCATCATCATTACAGGTTCGAAGCCGCTTGGTGCCAAACGTCACATCACTATTCTGAAGTGTTTGCCTACAATAGTAAAAACTATGAGGATTTTATTAAAGTTCATTCGAAATCGGCAGGATTCACCTAGAAAAGGTAAAGCATACAGATAATTAAAACGTACAGATAAAGAATTATGACTTGTGTTGATCCCGAGATGGTGATGGAGATGTGTGTATTCAGTTTAAGTTAAAGCCGAACTGTCATTAAGTTCGTTTTAGTAGCATGCCGTATGCAGATTTCAGATTTACGTACTATAATGTGTGACTTCTTTTAAAGGACAAGATGTCATGTCTACGTGGGAATCTAATATTCCTTCGAAGATTGTTGAGATTGAACATGATTGTATGTCTGAACCTTTCACAAAACCACACTTGTCTTCTACTCTTGTAAGTTCTTTTTTCATTTTAACTCAAAATGAAAATGAAAGTTGAAGCTTTAACTAAATCTTTTTATACGCGATTACTGAATATCTGTCGCATTGAATTTTCTAATAGGTAGACAAGATGATGCTTACATTAAGATTGAAGGTAAAATTTCATTCAATATAATATTCAAAATGTCTTTCAATATACTCCGATTCATTTGTTAAATTAGCCTAGAAATCCAATATCAACAGTGACTGCTTTGTTTTGAAAGATAATTCATACATGGACAGGCCAGTTACTTAATGATTTGTATCCACACAGAAACAAAGCATCACCTTGGACACTTACAAATACATTATAAGAGACCTGGCAACGCAGCTAGATAGAGTCACAACAAAGGTACATTACTAATTGTTACTGTTGGTATGTTTGTTTTAGACTTTTTTTAGACAAGCAGATCATCTCTATCTTAACATGCCTCAATCCCTGTGTTTCTATTTTAGGTTTTTGGAAAGTCCAAAGCTTACAATGTGGTGGATGATTTGAGTCTGGGGGAGTGTGAAGTTTTCATTTTCAGATGGTCTGAGGAACTGAAGTGTTTGCGTTCAAAATACAGAAGCCACCTAAGCAAGGTAAAAGTGACTTAATATCTGTGTTTGTACCTACAAACAGGGTCCAAATTTAACAAGTAAAAATTGGCTTTGATTTTTTAATTTTGAGGAAATAAAACACAGATGGACCTATAACTTTATCAGGAAATGCAACAGTCTATTGAATCTTGCTTGATTCCCACAAAGATTAGAACTCGGGTGAAGTGTAGGTGTTTGTTCCATGGAATATTACATATACATTTTCTATTTAATTTTAAATGCATTTTAATTTCAATATGTGCATATTTCCTTTCCAGGAAGTAAAGAAGAATAAGAGGGAAACAAGATAATCAGTTAGGGAGTTTCTCTAATTAGTCCCTTTGGTTCAACAGCTTATGGTTTATGCTATTTATAGGCTTTGTCATGTTGATGTCAGTCTGCTGCCGCTTAACTCCATAAGGTGTGGTGTTTCATGTTGCGCCAACAGTATAAAGATAGCCTATACAGAAAGCTATCAGAACCATGAGCAAACATTCATTCAAATCTACTGCCTTCAAAACAATAAATAATCAATCAGCCTCTGCTGTATCTTTTGGTATACTTGACATGAGTAAAAAAAACAAGTATTGCAGATACAACAAAAAGATTGTTAAAATGTAGTTAATATTTAAATGTTTGTATCTCATCAGATTTCCAATGTTGAGAGATTCAGAGATGATCAAGAGAAACTCACAGAAGTTCAGAAAGATTTTCACTGGTTTATTCACATTTTGAAGTCACTTCCAAAGGTCAGTTATGATAAAAAAAGCTTTACTACTTGATCATACTGTCATTTTAAGCCCTTGCATATGAAAGTAGATTTATCTGCCTTATTAATTTCTCTCATTTTTTTAGTCCTCAGTGTGTCAAGAAGGATGCGCTAGAGAAGAGCTGCTGAATCTATACAGACAGTGGAAGAAAGGGCATCTAAACAGTATGCTTCCTATCATGGACTTTATCATGAAGACACTACTCAAGGAAAAGGTATCTGAGATCATGTTTCTGTTTTGTTTGTTTTCTTGTTTTTGTATTACTCCATTATAATCAGCCACATGTGTAAAACTCTTTATAAGCCTTGTTTTGCTCTTCCATTTCAAGCATGTAACTTAAAAAAGCAACTAATTTAATTGAGTAACTGGATCATAGGGCCCTTCCTATTAGATTTGACTGCCATTTGAAAACCACTTCGAGTTTAAATTTAGAGCTGACGATAACCCATCTGGAATTGCAGATGGTGCCTATGTAAATAACTTTTGGTTTCTATGACTTTAGGATTTCATTTTGAAACGGAGGCTTCGACATAGAATGGCATTGATGGAAACAGGTGGGTATTTTGTTTTTACGCATGTGTTATATTCACTTTAGAATGTGTGGGTTGTGTTTTTTGTAAGCACATATGAAGTTGTGAATTTATAAGAAAATGGAAGGAGATGACTTTCTATATGACATTATTTCATATAGAAATTGAAACAGGCAAGGGAATCTTTTGAGGAAAAAAAAAACACTATTCAGGAAGATTCCAAAACTTGTGTCCCATAACTTTATTTTTAATTTCTAACTTTATTTCTTCATTTTTTCATCTCTCCATTTTTAGGTTCACATGTACCATTGTAATTTGAACTGCATCTTCTAAAAGACTTCATTATGAAATTCTCACTTTAGAATTAATGTACCACCAGTGTGATCAAACTCTTTTGAGTGATAGTTCACATGGAATGAGTGAGTGAGCCAAGGACCAACACGAGCAATAGGTAACCAGTGCATGCCAGAAAGAAATTTTGTCCGACTTGAGACAGCGCCGATGCCATGTGACTGTGACGTATGACTTCTAAGTACCGCGAGAGCGATTCGAGATCAGCCACTGGAGTCAGCCAGCGCAGTTTCTGAAGAGGAGCTGCACAAGCTATTGGCCGGATTCACTGCATGACAACTATCAAGTGTGTTTCATGTTTATTGTCACGCCTTCAGTTCCACTAATGCTCACAAATCTGTATTTTTATAACAGTTAAAGCTCTTTTCCTGTAGTCGTGATGTTATATTGTGTCATGTTTATCAAAATAAAACTGATAAAAAACGTAGACCCCACTACATTGGTATTTAAATAAAAATATCTCTGAAACATCTGTGTATTAGTCAAATATTGCATTTATTTTACTTCAGCTGTGATAAAGTATGCAAACGCAGCGCGAGCGTCACTACGAGAAGCAGAAAGTCTTCACGTCTTCACTTTCAGCTCCTCCTCGCCGATCGGTTACATCCAGCGGCAGCCAATGTCGAACCAGAGATTGTATATTATAGGGAGATAAGAGGGTCTGTATCTCTTACCATTGGAGAAAGCGTAACGGCTAACTTAATCACGTGCGGCACTTCTCAGCCTATCGTGTAATGACAGTGACATCAGTCGCAACATTCCCTAGTCTGCCTTCTTTTAAAAAAATACATTTTTATCAAGCTAAAACTTACATATAGTTCCCAACAAAAGTATTGTTTAGTGTAAAACATGCTGAAGATTAGCAAACAGGCTGTTGATTAATTAAATGATTAGCTATTTCCCCACTGGTGGATCCAAAATGGTCAATATTCATATTAATGCATTTTATTCATATTTCATGTTAATCATTTATGGCTTATGATTTATCAACATTACTTTTGATTTCATATTTTCATGTACTCCTACTCCATATATTAATCCTCATCATATTTTCAAGTATTTACTCTTTAATGTACTCCTTTATGGTTATTCTTTTCATGTATGCTTGCTATATTCAATTGTTCTTCAAGTGTTCCAATGAGACAGGTCATGTTGACACGTTTGTGGTTAGATATTTGACGCCTGCCAAGTACTGCAGAAGCGATGGTGTTTTACCTTTTATATCAAAATAGGCTATGTCTGTTTCCATCTGCAAAATTCCCTTAAGGGTGTCAAAACAACCCCTATATTTTCATCTATTTTTGACATTAACCATTATCATGACTTAATGGATAAATCCATTTGACCTTTTCTTAGACCAAAACATAAGTTTGAGTGGGATGCAAGTTTTCCTATGCTTATGGTATAAAATGGACTAGGTCTTTGATAGTTTAGCTTTCCTTTGCTCTTTTTGCTTCTCTTCTGCGTCTTCTGCTTCTGCTTCTTCTCTTCTACCTCTCATTTCATTCTGCAAATGTCTTAATTTTGTTCCTTCTTCATCTTCATCTATTAGATACAATACTCTAGATTTTATTATAAACTATTAATTACTTAATTAATTTGTTCGTCTCTATAATTTTTAATTAATAAATTTGTTATTCCTTATTCAAATTTGATCTCTGACATAATCATTGCTGGAGTGCCTGGATCTCATTATCTCAAGTTTTTGCATCACCCACAAAAGCTGTTTAATCAGCATAGTGAAGCCTCTCATCCATTGACATCCATTCAAAAAACAGCCTCTGGTCTCCTTCCCTGCGTACCGCCAGAGGCGGAGCATTAGCATTAGCCGTTACGCTTTTTTGGTTAAAGGTTGCAGGCCTGCCTTCCAGTGACACACCTAAACAAACTGAAAGTCCATGTGGTGTGAGTATGTGACAGAACGCCCCCTCCCGGATGGTGCGTCCTCGCGCCATAGAGAAGAGTATGAGGGGCCGGACTGGACAAAAGCGAGGCGAACGCCGCGAGCGAGCGACACAGTCCGGCGCCTCATAGAACAGCCCCCACGAGATGGAAGCAGGAATCCGGAGGGCAGGGGTGGAGCCTGAGGGAGGGCGGAGCTAGCCGTGGCAGAAGGGGTGGAGGGCCAGAGAGTAGCGGATGGCCCGCAAGTCCGCAGCGGAGGCGTGGTGATGTCTGACCCAGGCGAAGCCGAAGCTTAGGCACGAGGGAGCCCAGCAAGGCCAAATGCCCGATGGTCACTGCTGACGGGTGGAAGGAGCGTAGGTGTAAGAGCCAGGTTGACAGGTCGAGGGGGAGTGGAGCGCTCTGAGGCCGGAACGAAACTAATTTGAACGGCGTGCCAGACGGACCATTTTTCCGCTAGACTCAAGTTCATATAGCGAAAGCTTACTAGAGCAGATTTTTTTAGAGTAGTGCTGCCTTCACATGCTCTCAGAATTATCGTAAATATGAGTTTCCTAGTTAATTCAAATTGGAAGTGAGCATTCCTATGCCCTACTCACTCCAAAGGGCCCTTGGGTGTCATAATGAAGCCGTTTTTGAAGGGATTTAGTTGTTCACTTTCGTTTGGAACGCCCCCACAAATGGCGTCTCCTTCCCGAAGTGATTTATGAAATAAATGTTTTTCTCCAAAACACATTGGTCACAATTATTGGCACCCTTTTATTCAATACTTTTTGCAACCTCCTTTTGCCAAGATAACAGCTCTGAGTCTTCACCTGTAATGCCTGATGAGACTGAAGAACACCTGACAAGAAATCAGAGACCATTGCATCATACAGAATCTCTACAGATCCTTCAGATTCCCAGCTCCATGTTGGTGCTTCTTCTCTTCAATTCACTCCACTTATTTTCTTTAGGGTTCAGGTCAGGGGACTTGGATGGCCATGGCAGAAGCTTCATTTTGTGCTCAGTGACACATTTTTGTGTTGGTTTTGGATCATTGTCCTGATGGAAGATCCAAATATTGGATTTCTAGCAGAAACAGTCAGGTTTTGATTTTTTATCTGTTTGTATTTGATAGATTCCATGATACCATGTATCTGAACAAGATGTCCAGGACCTCCAGCAGAAAAATAGGCCCACAACATTAAAGATCCAGCAGTATATTTAACCATGGACATGGGGTACTTTTTATCCATGTGTGCACCAAACCCATCTGGTGGGTTTGCTGCCAAAAAAGCTCTTTTTTTTTAGTTTCATCTGACCATAGAAGCTGGTCCTGTCAGAAGTTCCAGTCTTGTCTGACAACTGAAACTTTTCTTGAAACCCTCCCAAACAACTTGTGGGGATGTAGGTGCTGTTTGATAATTTTTTTAGGCTTTCTGAGACTCAAGACTCAACTAATCTCTTCAATTCTCCAGCTGTGATCCTTGGAGAGTCTTTGGCCACTCAAACTTTCCTCCTCACCACGCATTAGGATGATTTAGACACACGTCCTCTTCCAGGCAGATTTGTAACATCTTTAGTTGATTGGAACTTCTTAATTATTGCCCTGATGGTGGAAATGGGGTTTTTCAATGCTTTAGCTATTTTCTTATAGCCACTTTCTATTTTGTGAAGCTCAACAATCTTTTGCTGTACATCAGAACTACATTCTTTGGTTTTACTCATTGTGAGGAATGATTAACTGAATCTGGCCTTTGTGTTTCCTCATGTTTATACTCCTGTGGAACAGGAAGTCATGGCTGGACATTTCATGGTCATGATCACCCTGGTGTGCTAAAAAAAAAATGTAAATATGAATGGGAATATACTTTACTCATAAAAAATTCTAGGGGTGCCAATAATTGTGGCCAACGTGTTTTGAAGAAAAACATTTATTTCATAATGTGATTTCCCCCCCACTTTCAATTCTTTTCCTTCAATGAAAGGTTAGATTTTTGCTAATTTTATAAATTAAAGATCAAAAGGATAAACAATGCAAATTTATTGTTAGTCATCTTTGATCATATTTATCAAGGGTGCCAATAATTTTGTCCATGACTGTATGTGTGGTTTATATATATATATATATATATATATATATATGTGTGTGTGTGTGTGTGTGTGTGTGTGTGTGTGTATGTATGTGTGGTTTTATATATATATATATATATATATATATATATATTTTTTTTTTTTTTTTTTTTTTTTTTTTTTTCGCCCAGCCCTAGTATTTTTGTTAAATTAGACTAGAGCAAGTTCAGTAGGTCAAAAAGGGAAGTATCAATGCAAAATCACGATACATGGCTTTTTGTTTACTTCTGTCACGAGTTGCTTTAATGATAGTCACGATGAAAAAACAGTCGCCAGAGAAAACATTAACAACCACATTAAACAGACAATACCGGACAAATAACTGAACAAAACACAGGGCTTAAATACATGGGGAGTGTAATTGATGATAAAATGGGGAGGGGAGAAACAAACGAGAACAGAGGGGAAAAAAGGAACGGGGTATATATATAAATAATTTTATATATCAACGGGGTATATATAGAGAATTTTAATAGTGCTTTATATATTGATATAACTACATATAAAATGTTGTGACCAATCTGTCACGCCCACTGGAGCTTCATCAATAGGACACCCATGCGCTGAAGTTAATTAACCCTGGAACAGAACCTGCATTGGAGCAGTTTGTGTTCTGAGAGTAAATTGCTATGCTATACTTACTAACCATGAAAGTTAGGGTACCTCCGTTTTTGGAACCGAAAGTTGAGGTTATCAGCATATTTACCCTTAAACATACCCGGGTAAGTAACATAACCTGCTTTCTGAAAACCAAAACTGAACTTCATGTGGGTTTTTTTAATCTTCCCAGATTTGCCTAGTTGTGTGTGACAAGGTGGTCCTTTCAGTTTCTCTTTTTGGATTGTGGTTGTTATTTGTTTTCAGAGGCTTTTAAAAAAAATAATAAAAATATAAATTTAAAAAAAAATTATTTAAAATTTAAGACGTTAAAACCTTGAGTTATTATATATATTTGACCACTAGAGGTCATAGAAGGTTCATTTTAGTCCAGTACCCTGTGAAGTGCATTTTCATACCTTTACTTAAAAAATAATTTTATCTTTCTACATTTTAAAAGAAATTGTCAAGGGTTAGTTGGGTGAAATGCTTTATACCGCACAACAGACAAACACAGGGCTCTTTTAGCCATCAGTCATTGTAGTATCTTTATTATCAGATAAAATCTTGACATATAAAGCAGTAAAGGATCATTGTATGGGGTGGTGAGGTATTGCACACAGCATAAAATAATTGTTATATATTGTTTTTTAATGATACAATCCACATAAATATTGAACTAAATAATGGAATTATCATTTTAAAAACTCTTTTTAATGGACTTGAAAACCATTGGCAGTAGCAATTCAGATGTAAATGAAAAAGAATATGAATGTTATACACATATTGGTAGAAGATTTATAAACAATAACAATTATTACTATGGCCCAGGATCAGCATGTAACAATAAAAGGCAAATGTATAGATAAACATAACTAATTAAACAACAGACAAATAAGGCATAAATGGAAAATGTGAGATTATTCACTCCATGTGACTATCCCTGTGGATTTGTAATAAATTGCATGAATAAATAGTTTTTTTGTTTTGTTTTTTGCTTGTATTCTCCGACCTATGTTTTCCAGCTTCAAAACATGAAAATGGAATTGTGTTTGAAAAATATGTCATTAATAATTTTTTACTGTGAGAAATTAGCTACTAGAAAGCAGCTAATGGTTATAGTTTGACCTCTAAGCTATTTATGGTGGTAATTTTTTTTTTTCTTCTCTTTGACTATAAGATTAACTTTTGTAAAAAATGTATCATCTAGAACAGGAATTTTCAAACTTGGATCTGGGACACCTAGGGCACTACAGAGGGATACTAGGGGGTTCAGAAAAATTTGGAGAAATACAATTTTTTCTCACACATTATAAATCATTATGCATGAAAACACATAGCTGCCTTTATACTTCAGTATAAAGGGGAGAATCATTTGGCATCACATTTTAAAAAACCCTGTTTTAGATGCTTGTAAGCTGGTTCACTTGATAATGTGGCACTTGGGAAATTTGGAATTTGACTCTATATGTTCTTTGGTTAAGTTTCTGTTTGGTCAATCATATAGTTAGATCATCTGACCTGGCTCTGCTGCTTCCTTTGCTAAGACGGCTTAATGATCTTGTTTCCTCTGTTGACTCTAGTTCCAGAGCTACAAATGGCACATCCATCACCTCCTCTTTGGCCTTTAAGGCTTTTGATTCTTCAGAACTTTCCTTCTCAGGGACTCCAATTTCCACAGAATCCTCTTTCTCCCTAGAGCCTTTCACCTTCTCTGGATCCTCCATCTCTAACAATACCTCCTCCTTCCCCAAAGTTTCCATTTGTTTAGAGTCAACTGAAAGTCCTAGTGCTTTACCTAGAACCTCTTCATCTGGACTGACTGCAGTCTCAAGAGGTCTATTCTCATTTAGATTTTCTAAAACTTCATCCTTACTCATCCCTACATCTTCTTGAGCAGAACTTGTTCCTGCATCCACTAAATCCTCTAAAGCACCACCCTGTCCTATATTAGCTACATCTTCTAAAGTTCCACCTACTCCTGAGTCTACTACATCCCTTTGAACTTCATCCCCTTCTGTATCTTCTACATCCCCCTGAGCTTTGTCCTTTCCCAAATCCTCTTCATCCCCAAGGGGCTCTATGTCAGATAAATTTGATCCTACAACTTCCCCTAAAGCCCCAGATTCTTGTTCCCCCAAAACTCCAGCAATCTTCTCATCATCTAAAGTTTTTACCTCCTCTAAAATGTCCTCATTTACAAAAGGCTCAATCTCACAAAGTTCTCTCTCTTCGTCAGACGCCTTAATTTCTGTCCCTTCCTCAACCGCATCAAGTAAACTCTCTTCTTCTCTTAAACCCCTGACCTTAAAGGTGTTATCCTCCTTTTCTCCAAATTCCTGTAAGATTTCCTTCTCTTCTTCAGCTCTTGAGAATTTTTCCTCTTGTGCTGGCTCAGCATCTACCAAGCTACTCTCTTTCACTGACTTTTCCTCAGTTGCCTCTCTACTGGCCAGTTCTCCTAGATCTATATCCAAACTCTCCTCAAGTGATATTAAATATGTTTCCTCCATACTTTCCCTCTCTGATCGCTCCTCCAGTACTTCTGGTAAAACTGCCTGAGCCTTTAAGCTGTCTACCTCATCTCCTTCCCGAAGTAGCTCCTCTGGTGGGAGCTCTGATAGTGTCTCTGTGACCTGAATGAAGGAGGGTCGAGTCTCATCACATATGATTGTCTCCTCTACAGGTGGAGCTGTTGGCATAACCGCCCCCTGACTCCTTTTCTGCTCCTTCTCCAGTTGAGGTGAGAAGAACTGTCCCTCTTCCATACTGACCTCAGCTAGTGGATATATGTGTGCAACCTCGTCTTTCTTCTCCTCTTCAAGGCGCCTGTAGCCTTTGGCTTTTTGGACAGGGGTGTTTAAGAGAAACGGTAAGCTCCTCTCTGGTGGTCCAAGAGGTTCCAATTGCGCAGGAGCTGGTCGATGGAACACAAAGCGGATCTTCTTCAAGCCGAGGTGGCTGATCTCCACAAAGTTGAGGAACAATGAAAGGCAAGCAACTGCCAGCATGAAAATGATGAAGATAGTCTTTTCAGTGGGCCGGGAGACGTAGCAGTCCACCGTGTTCGGGCACGGCCAACGACTGCACTGGTACAGTGGCAGGATGCGGAACCCGTAGAGGAAGTATTGGCCGACCACAAAGCCTACTTCAAACAGAGCTTTGAAGATGATATGGCAGATATAGGTGAAAAGCAAGGTGCCCTCGAGTCTGAACTTTTTGCTACCCTTTGTGTTGATCTCCTTGGCGGTGCGAACACTTCCCTGATCCGTCGCTAGGGGAACACGCTCCTCACCCATTTCCTGTTGGTGGCTAATCTCAGCTTCTTCACGCTCCTTGCGCTTCTCCTCCATGTGAATGTAATGGACAGCATGGCCGACATATACAAGTGAAGGTGTGGATACAAAAATGATCTGTAACACCCAGAGACGGATGTGAGAGATCGGAAAAGCCTCGTCGTAACACACGTTCTCGCAACCTGGCTGCTGAGTGTTACATACGTAATCAGACTGCTCGTCTCCCCAGACAAACTCGGCAGCCGTGCCCAGAATTAAAATGCGGAAAATAAACAGCACCGTGAGCCAAACACGGCCAATCACAGTGGAGTGCTCGTTTACTTCCTCCAAAATATTACCCAAGAAGCTCCAGTCTCCCATGGTTGTATATTAGCTGTATACAAGAAAGACAAATAGGAATTAGGGAGAAACAAGATGACACAAGTGTCTTTTACATAATCTAGTGATACATAATAATCCTGACACAAACATAATAAATACATCATATTCGCTTGCTGTTTTTTTATACAGCGATTTCAAAATATAGTTAATGATATCACGAAAAATACTTTCCAAATGTACTTTCTCACTAATCTGTAAACCTCCTTTCTAAACAACTAGATGAACAAACTAGACTGAACTGACCGTTTACAAACAGGACCAGGAAACAACTGTAAGACTCAGATATGCTATTGCCAAAACCAATGGGCTCATTTCAACAGTATAAACCATCTGCAGATCTTAGGCATAAAAGAAAACAGTTCTAAAGACAAAAAAACTATAAATATACAAGCTATTACATTAAAAGAAGAGCCAAGGTGAACTGATCTCATACGGTCACCTTTGCACAGTGGCGGATTCAATACAGTCCAGTTCAGTCCGTTGCTCCTGGTGCCTTGTGGGGCGAATTGAACTCCTGTCCCCCAGTCACCCAGACTCAGTCCTCGTCCTTGTCGCACCACTGAGCAGATGTGAGCGAATGGGCTATGATGGCTGCTTTTCATGCCTGCCGTAGAGTCTAAGCTGCTAACCAGATGCCCTTTATGCACCAGACCACGAGTGTTGATGCAGAAGACAATAGGATCAACAGACCCGCAGCCAGAGGGGCCAGAGGGACAGGACACCATCCACAAGCCCGAACCAAGAGCACACACTAAAAAAATAAATAAATAAAACTGGGGCATGAGGTCCACAGCAATGGCCTACTTCATCATATACCATAAGGATGCATCAGATGATGAAAACCAGTCTGTGGTCATTAAACTTCCTGTTCCATTTACTTTAAATAATAAAGTAATTATATATAATATAATCATATATTCAAAAGTTTGGGGTAAGTACTTTTTTTTTTTTAAAGAAAGGATGCATTAAATTGATCAAAAGTGACAGTAAAGACTTAAACATTAAACATGATTACAAAAGATTTTGCTTTCAAATAAATGCTGTTTTTTAACCTTCTATTCAAAGAATTTAGAAGAAATGTATCACAATTTAGTATACAAAGATATTAAGCAGCACAACTGCTTTCAACATTGATAATAAGAAATATTTGAGCACCAAATCAGCATATTAGAAGGATCTCTGAAGGATCATAAGATACTGAAGACTGGAATAATGGCCATCACAGGAATAAATTTGAAAACTTATTGAAATATAAATGATTTTAAATTATAATAATATTTCACAATATTACTGTTTTACTGTAATTTTGATCAAATAAATGCAGGCTTGGTGACCAAGGAGAGATTTCTTTCAAATACAAAAAAATCTGACCCCAAACTTTTGAACAGGAGTGTATATAGTTTTCATAGAGTGAAATAAATGCTGGCAGAAAACAAAGTGAAAAATTGTATCTGTTTTATGAACCATGTACAGCAATGAGAACTGGGAAGCTGTGCCACAAACTTCATGACATGGTTTCTCATGTTAGGTGGAGCAGCATTTTGGTATTGAAGTGTTTGTGTTTCACTGTATGAGTGGGATACACGCAATAAATTATCCACCCACAAATCTTCAACAAAAAGTTGCTGCACTCTAAGTCAAAAGACCTTACGACAACAGAGATATTTCACAAACAGACAGCCTTAGGAAATGGTGATAATAAAGCATTTGGGCACACACATGGAGGAAAGCTGGGTGTTGGAGGTATAAGGTTTAATGGATGTGTGATAACGGGGCAACAGTGCAGCGCAATGGCATATTTATGATATCGGCCAGGAAGCTCAAACACACATACACATGGATAAACTTTAACAATACCCTGTTAAAAAGCTTCCTGCGCAGCTGAATCATTGGCCAGACACATTCTTGTCAGTGTTGGTTCACACCAAGATTTAAACATTACGCAAAGCACCAATGTTTAAAGGTCAGGAAATGTGTATAGTCTGAGTTATTTGGCATTTTTGGGTTTACATGTTTTGTTTGGGGTCTCAGAGACACCAAAGTCACTGTTTCTCTTACTGTGGCAGTCCTGATCAAGACAGCACATAGAACAGTTGCCAAAACCCTATACTTGGGAATGGTTTATTTAAAGTTTGGGATTGTTTAGCACTTATCTAAACTGTTGAATTACTGTTGTCAGGGGAAACAGTTTGTGCTAAATTTTTTGGAGAGAAAACAACATGACTGACAGTCAATAGGCAATGTTTTATGCCACATAGACGGAGAGTTTATTCCAAGTCATTTCAATTTCCCCATTCCACAATTCATTTCCTCATTCAGCACAGTATCTCTCATAAACATTTGACTGGTTGCTGTGTACATTAGGACCAAACATCAAGATAAAGAGAAGAGCACAATTAACTAACTGCTTAATGGTCTGTGTTACTTATGTTGTCCATTTATACGTGTGTGCTAAAGGCTATATTGAAAACAAACTTACGAGCGGACAAACACTTTAAATTTGTCATCATTTAATGAAATTATGGTGCCAAATGTGTCATCAAAATTTTAACTTTGGTCCTATAACATGTCGCCCCTCACCATTAATCATAAATACCCGCCAGCTATAGTATGTTGCACATCATATGTGTCTTCAGTTAAAACTAAATTTATTGTCTGTTCAGTTTGTTCTTTTAGTATGAAATATGTCAACACAGGGCATTTTTATTTTGAAAGAAAAAAAAAAAAAACTATTAGCAAACACAACATGAGCAATAATACAAGTTAACTTACAGAACCTGGGATCCCCCAAAATAAAGGCATGTTTCTCTAAAGATGGGGATATAGAGAAACAATAAAAGGTCGAACTAGAATTATATCAATACAGAAATATTAATAATATTTTTACTATTAATAATAGTAATAAAACAAAATCACATTAACATGTTTTTTAATTCATTAAAGATTAAAATGATTTATATCAGACTGAAAAAGTCTGATGCTGTGTAACATTTCAGTGACTTGGTATACTCTGCAATTCGGACCCTAGTATTGTGCCCTAGAGGGGTTTGTGTGTTGACATAGTGGACACTAGCAGGCTAAGCCACACAGGACTGCCGGTGAATAGTGATAGGATGACACAGAAAGACATGATGTCATTCTAGAGCATTGAGCCTATGGAGCATGTGCAGTCAGGCGTGAGCCCACATCGTGCAAATGCAGCAGACAATCGTGAAGCTATAACACAACTATCAAATGCTGCTTACAATACACTTACTAATGAAATTTGATTTATTTTATTTTTTTAAAAATCAGTTTTACATTCTTAACACTAACAACATTTAGTGAAGTTAGTGTTACAAGCTCACTAAAATCACCCTGACATCAGTTCATTAAAAGTGTTTGCAATCTGGAATCATTTGCTTGCAAATGCCACTTTGTTGGATGTTTTATCTAATCTAATGCAATTACATTTACATTTTTGACAAGTAAGACTTGAGTGCCAAATGCTTTTTGAGGACACTGTAAAGCTGAAGCACAGTCCAGCCTTGAAAAAAATTAAGTATCCTTGAAATTTACTAAATGTTTGAAATTTATATTTCCATAACAAGCTTCACATGCGTCATACAAAGATACAACCATTTAAATTTAAGTCAAAGCAATTTCTCACTCTGTCATTCATTACAAATTTCCTATAGCTGAATAAATGCAGACTTCAGCAGTTCTTCACTGCTAAAAAAGAAGATGAAGATGCTAAGGATGGATGATTCAAATAGAATCATTTAAAGAGACTCGGATAGATCAAAGGACTAAGAAAGAGTCTCCACATAAATTAAAGTTTTCAAATTAGGAGTCATATTTGTCCTGTGTCTGGACAGAAAAAGAGTGCCTATGACATATTTTATAAATTATTAAACTTAAAGGGATAGTTCACCCAAAAATGTCCTTCCCCTCAAGTTGTTCTAACCCTGTATGAATTTCATTCTTCTGCTGAACACAAAAGAAGATATTTTGAAGAATGTTGATAACCAAACAATTGACCCCACTGACATCAAAAGTATTTTTTTCCATTCTATGGAAGTCAGCTGTTTGGTTACCTATATTCTTCAGAATATCTTCTTTTATGTGTATAGCAGAAGAAAGAAATTCTGGTTTGAAAAAGCTTGAGTGTGAGGAAATGACAGCATTTTTGGGTGAACTATCCCTTTAAAGTTTGTGAGAAATAATGCGCCTTTATGAACTCTCAACTCTGTTCACACCTCCAGTGTGTCTTTTCATTTCTCCTCATTATTCCTGAACTGAGCGTCACTTCCTGTGGGAACTATATTTTCAGACCTTTCCAATGATTGTTTAATTAATTTAACAGTATATACAAAAGCATTCTCTTCACTTCCCCCCCATGTACACAAAAACCGTTCTCACCGATCACAGTTTATACATACTCTGTGTTTTTCACTCACCCCAAGCGGACGTCAGCCCGGGCCAACCTAAACTCTTGATTAGTGTGTGTGTTTGAACAAATATGTGTGGCATGTTTATGGGTGTATGGAGCAGGTAACTGTGCTGAGCCTGAGGTCATTGTGCCGGTCGACCGGTTGTGGTCATAAAGAACACCTAAATGGGTGCGACGGCCGGCACTGCCCAGCTGCAATTGTGTATGCGAGAGGAACAAATGTTGATTTTGGACAGAAGTGAAAGACCTGGCCTTCTCCGTTTTTCCTCTAGACATACCTGACACACCCTCACCTCTGCTGACCTGTTGATATCAACAAGTCTGCAGAGTGCTTGACAGGGCTTACTGAATGTGAAACATATGATAACAATATAGCTGTCTAAAATAATGCAGTGGTTCTCAAATGGTTTTGCTTATATTGAACATTAAATGATGACCAAATGAAGCACTATAGTGTTGTCAAAAATATCGATATTTCGAATATTTATCAATACTGAAATATCTCAAATGGTTCCAATACTCCTTTCTGCAGTATCAATACACAGATACCAGCTGTGCATTCTTGCTCTTTTTCTCCAACAACGAACTGGCACACCTGCCTTCTCTCTGAATAGTGCTTGTATTGCACATCAATTTACTCATGTCGCAGGTTTCGCACTCACATTAAAAGCGCGCGCACCACTGATATACAAGTGGTGCTCACATAAAAAGCCGCCTTTTAAACACCTTGTGAGTACCAAATTGACTTATTTTTCGTGCTTACTGCACTGAAACAGTCAAATAAATACAAAATTATGTCAAAATGCCTGACTTGCCGAGTATTCAGGTAAATACAGTAAGTTTTTGATCGTAAATAATTGAGAGAAAACGTATGTTGTGAAACAGTATATTAGATCTGTGCATTCGCTCTTAAAGTGACAGCAGCCTAATACCTGCTAACTGTCTGTCATGAATATCACTGTTAGACCCACCTGAAAAACTTAAAGACATGTTTATTTCATCTGTCTCTCTGTTCTATTGTATTTTTTTGTGCTATCATTTGCAATTAGTTGATTTGTTCTTATTTTATTACTATAAACCAAAATGTTCAAATCATTGCATTTATAAGTGAACCATTGGTTCATTCATTCATTCATTCATTCTTTCAATTTGTTCAAAAACACTGATTCATTCAGAAACTAAACAAGTGACTGTCGTTGAATCGAGGAACAAATCAAGTAACAGTTTATATCTTTTATTTTTATCATTTAATACAATTCATGAATTGTTCTTCAGAATTCCTGTTATAGGAACATAGTGAACATCATTGCTCCGTGGTTTTCATGGTACATTGTGAGCGAATGTTTCAGTGAACTGGAAGCATTTTGCAACTGAGACAACCCTTAAAATGTCTGACTCCTTGATCAATGCCCTGACTACTGAACTAGAGTAATAGTTGATTCTGCTTTGAATTTTTTTGGAAATATTTTTCTTGGCAGAGCAAAAACGGACAAAATAACTGGCAACATTGTGTTTAAAATGTAAGTTATTCAATATTATGTTCTTTGTTTATTTAACTGTTGAATAAAAGCAATATGACAATCATGCTGTTGGTATTGTTGTTACAGCTCGCTGAACAACATTATGCAGTACTGTAATATAAATACAAAACATAACAAAATAATAATAAAATGTTGGCATATAAAAAAGCCAAACACTGATTACTTCATTCCGTGTACTAGAGACAAATCTCAAGACAGATGAGAAGCCTCCATTGGGAAAACAGGCTCCACGCATGAGAAGAATGAGAGACAGGGAACCAGAACAGTGGCAGGCATACGTACCAGCAGATACAAGCTTCCTTTTCCTCAAATTCAAAACTTCTAATGAACAAGTGATTTCCTATGGAAGTTAGTGCCACAAAGGGTTCAAAAGGACGGAGTGCCAGTAGTGTGGGAGCCGAATATTAAAATCAGTGCTTCAAAGTTTTGTTGTATGAGTCATTCATGTTCCATTAATATCACAAATTTATACTGGTCAGTGCAAATGAGTCAGTTTTAAAAGTAAGGCAAGAGAAACCATTCTTTGAAAGTTCTCTTGAGAAAGTCATGACTCACAACACTAAGTATTTACCTCGATTGTTTTAGTTCATTTGGTTTGGTTAACCAATCACACAATGGCCATTCAGACATTTTCCTTATTAAGTTATTGTATTTGGTTTTTGTACTTTGTATTTGGTCTTCCAGCAGACGGCCTACACAAGTCAACTTGCGCCAAAAGAGTAACTTCTGACGCCAGAATCGAGGAGTAGTGTAAGCTTGCAGTTCAAACAAATAGGGCTGGGCAATATTTTCTTTAAAAAAATTCTCGGTTACACTTTATTTTAAGGTGTCATTGTTACAGTGTAATTATATATTTAAGTACTAAGTAATATTAATTAACAACATGTACTTACTATAGGGTTAGGGTAGGATTAGGGTTTGGTTAAGGGTTAGTTGCATGTAATTATGCATAATTACTATGGTAAGTACATGTAACATATGTAACAAGGACACTGTAAAATAAAGTGTTACCAAATTCTCATTTTAGACTGTTTTGCTATATCCTCTGCGCTTTCATGTTCGTCAGTGCATCATCTGTCAGGTCAGAGATTACTCTTTTGGTGTAAGTCGATTTATGAAGGCCATCTGCCGGAAGCTAGTTATTGTCACAGACCCGCCAGGCTCATCCATCAGCCAATCACAGCGCACTCCTTCACCACACAATCACTGGCTGACACTTAAGCACAGCACCCACCTCAGTTCACTGTCCAGTCTCGACTGACACAAGGACTGCTACTCCCATGCTCTTGCATTGTGAGGAATACTTACCTGCTTTATCTCAGCAATTCTCCTGGTCTCCGTGTAAAGTGTCTGCATGTGTGTTCTCCTACTGTTCCTGTTTGGTCTGTCTACCTCTGCACCAGCCATCCGCCACGAGTCACTTACCTGCAAAGGAAAAGGACAGTATTACCATTCTTATCTACCATCACAAGTATCTACTTCACAGTCACTTACCTGGTCATCTGTTTATCCCACGCTGTTGTTCAATAAAGTCACTCATCATTACTAACCTGTTGTCTCCCGCTCCTCTGTCCGTAACAGTTATTTTAGTTTATAAAGATTTAAATATAGATATTTTTTTTTCTCAAAAAACCCATCACGCTTCAGAAGGCCTTTATTAACCCCCTGGAGCCATGTGGTGCACTTTTATGATAGATGAATGCACTTTTTTGGACTTCAGAAGCAAAATCAGGAGCGCCATTCACTACCATTATAAAGCTTGGAAGAGCCAGGATATTTTTTAACATAACGAGTCGAACTCATATTTTTAATTCTGTCTGAAATCTAGGAAACTTCAGATGTTATTTATATGTTTTGTGGTGCTACTGATTTTGAAGTATACAATTGTATTCACAGGCATGATAATAAATAAATATTAATACATTTATTAATAGAAAATAATAAAATGGATGAAAACTTATAATATTTAGTATTTTAATATTTTTTAGTTTTGCTACAAAACAAAACTCAAAAAATCATTTAAAGATTTGATGCAGCGAATCTGGAAAACTTGCCAAATCAAGTGATTAGCTTTTACTCAAATGAAAGATTGGTACCTCATTTTGTCAATCAGTTTGTACCCCATCTCCGTGTTGACTGCTGTTCAACAGGTTAGAGGAAACAGCAGTCACCAAATATAATAAGAGCCACTTGTAAACAGTTAAGAAGTCTTGTTCACATGTGTAAATGTTCTCTAACCCTGTTATGTACAACCTACTATAAACACACAAGCATATAAACTGGCAAAACATATTTGCAAAAGTCAAAGGAGGAAATGATTGATTGTTCTCTTCAACCTGACAGGAAGCAGACCCTGGACTTCCTGTAAGTGTTGCACTGGTCACTCTAGGGAGCCAATGCTGAGATGCTGCTGAAACAATGGATGATGCAGAAGATGAGGGAGGGAAAAAAATCGAGAGAAAATGGTTAAAGAACAGAATAAACAGGAGAAAGTAATGAATAAGCCAGGGTTTCTGGGAAAAGACTGTGGATTGTCAGTCTCTTTAGAGGCACAATGTATCAGACCATAAAAAGCAGTAGAAACATATATTTTTACATTTTCTGAAGAAAACGTAAGTGCTTGCCAGTGAAAGATAACTACCTAAGTCTCCTATGTTGTTATGAGTCACTGCCAGGGTGTTGCTATGCGGTTAAGGTGTTCCGTGTGATGTTCAGTTCCATTATCAGTTCTCACATGTGCATTTTTCCGCCAATGCAGACAGAATACCATATTGTAGGAGCTTTCAGCTCTTGAATGAATTGTCTGCAACACCTCTGCTGAATTTACAGTGCGAAACAGAGTGCGTGACCAGAGTATTGCTATACAGATCGAATGAACAAATTTATGAACCGGCTCTTTTTAGTGAACGTAGTTTGACTCTCGAACGATTGACTCTTATGTGTCGGTTTATTTTAGTGAATCAAACACATACAACTTTCAACTGACTGTGAGATTGAAATCGGTATAATTACTGACTGGTTGTTCACCTGACAACACGTAAAGATGCACATTATTAGTTTTTGTCAGTAGCCTAAAATTTTATTATGCTAATACATTTTGTTTAATAGCCTAGACCTATAATTGTTGTATTTATAGTTAAGAACTTTGGATTGTATTTATGCTGCATCTAAAAAAAACTGTATATGCATTAATAACAGTAATAGCCCACAAATACACCTTTTAAATGTGTTTTATTAAATGTATTTATCTATTATTATTTAGAACAAATTCCCAACCCTATATGAGTTATATAGTGGTGTTTGACTTTGCAAGCAACATTAATAAAGAGAATATAAAGGATGGACGGAAGAGGGTTAAAAGAGTAGTGGAATAGGGGAACAAGGTAAATAGGCTGATTGCCATTTAGATGCTGATATTCAAAATACACTGCAGAAAACAATGTTATCAGAGGAAGTGACAAACTAACAGCAGGATAAACACTTTCCATCTTTCTCTCAATTTCCCTCTCTCCACATCTTTTCTCATTCTTCCTCTCATTCTCTCTCTGTCATTCTGTCTCTGTCTTTCATCATATACCTTCATAATCTTTGCAACTTCAATTGTTTATACCATGCCTCGGTTTCACAGAAATAATAAAATACAAACAGATTAAAAAAGATCAAATTATTTTAAAAGAAGTTAATAAAATTCATAAATTAATTTCAGTAATTTAGCATGCCACTGCTTTCTATCAGGTAAAACCCTCATACTCAATTGGCTTGTAAATTAAAGTGTATTGTTAGAATGAATTAGACTGCAGGGCCTGTTCATTTGACATTTACATTTATGCATTTGGAAGATGCTTTTTCCAAAGTGACTTACAGTGCATTCAGGACATACATTGTTTCTGTTTGTTTGCTCCCTGGGCAGCAAACTCATGACCTTGCTTGTTGTTAGAACCAGTCTTTAATAGCTGTTGAGAATCTTATAAAATTAGCTGAACTGATAATGAAATTGGCAACATGCAGACATGCATACTTGCACATCTGGGGTCGCTGTCTCAGGGTGGCTCCTTTTCCTGTGTTTGACTGAGTGGTCTTGCCCGACCACTGAAATCCATGTTTCAGCTCCAGTGCAGAAAAACAGAACATCTACCCGTCCAGCTTCCTCCTTTCTCTTAGAATAACGTCTGTCAGTCTCCTTCTTTCCTGGGCCAGTTTTGAAAGTGTTGATTGCTGTGTTTCTGTAGGGGTGGAGTGTACAAAATGCTTTGTTCATCTCTGCTTGTTTTGCCTCAGCCATGTCAGCACAGCATATAATCAGCATATTAAGAATAGTAAAAGGTGGTGAAAACTGCCAAAAATAAGGAAAACTCGTCATCATTTGCTCACCTCCATGTCATCCCAAATCTGTATTACTTTCTTTCTTGTTCCCAAGAATGTTATCAACATTGGAGTCCACTGACTTCCAGTGTATGGAAGAAAATAATAATAATAATAATAATCTTAAAATCTTTTCTTTATAGAAGAAGGAATACATACAGTTTTGGAATAACATGACAGTGGGTAAATGATGACAGAATTGTATATTTTCACTATCCCTTTAACAAAAACATATGAATAACTCCAAAAGGAAAGAGGGAGAGTTAACTAAATTATTATAAAGGGGGGTACGTAAGTTATGTAAAAAAAATTAGATGGAGAGATGCATTAGATGCATTTCGAACATCATGTGTTCTTCCGAAAAGAAATAAATCAACATATTGAATTATTAAAAATTTATACCTGTTACACACACAAATACTGCCCTCATTACTTTTGTCTCAGTCACCCTGTTTGCAGAAAAAATGATCGGTGGGCAAGTAAAACAAAGCAGAATCTACGTCATAGAATTGTGTGACCTATTTTAATAAGGCTCAAAGAAACTCTCCAGACAACAGTATGACATGTGCAACAGTCTGGTGATGACAATGAGGATCTGCTTAGTGATGTACTATAGCAAAAGACTTTAAAGTGTCATGAAACCCCCCTGTTTTAGCCTGGCTCTTCATACCTCAAAAGCCTAAAAAGTCTCAAGAAATGGGCGTGTAAAGCAGTGGAAAAGAAGGAGTGTAGGGTGGGTGGAGGGATTGGAGAACAACCGAAAAAACACAGACCTACAACAACACATTTTGTCATTTTACAAACAAATGAATATTAAAATATAAGTTGAGGGCACCTTGATGTGTTTTGAAAATGTCTATCTGAATAATTCATCATGCCTTCGAGTTTATGATCACACGTACAGCTGTATCCGTGTCCTTATTTGCACATATATATTTCATTTGAAGAAGACATGATAAAATGTGCACGCATACATAGTGCTTGTTCATGTTTACAGCACTAGAGTATATGAAATATATCCTTAACTTGAAACACGCTTGGTTACCTTGGTAGAAGCTGGTACATGATTAAAGTAAGCAGTTCTTAAAATAGGGGTCAAAGTTTCCTCAAGAAAGTTTTCCATTTGCATGTTTTTTTCTTAATTTCCATTTCTCTATGGCTCTAAATGAGCGAGTGCACTATGACACAAAGTCACTAGCAGCCCTTAGTAACCTCTGGTTTCCTTTACACCAAATTAGCATGCCACTTTGCGCACATTATGCTATATATATATACAGACATACACAAACACACATGGACCCAGCAGCAAGGAGTACTCAAATCTACAGAATTCCCAACACACTCACACAAAGACCCTTGAGCAAGGATGAATGAAACCTAAAAGATTGCCATTATATAAAGCTGACATACATCTTCCGGCTCTCAGCCGATGAGCAGCATAAGCAATGAAAGAGAAGGGATGAGAGAGAGAGGGGTTATAGCTCAGGCTTCTGTTTAAATTAGTCTGTGAAGTTAGTTGAATTTCTTACAGTTGTCTCCTCACTGGGATACAGTAACCAAACAAAACTGTACGAAGGAGAGAAAGAAGGACACCTGAACGAAGAAGAAAAAAGGGATCATGTGATCAGGTACAAGATTTTAACATCCTATAAATACTGAGAACCATTTTTGCTACACTGAATTGATGCATCATATTGTTCAGCTGATAAAGAAATATCTGGGGGAAAATACAGTCTACAAAAACAACTTTTTCATAAGAAAATGTGAGTGGGGTTTGCCCTTGCTTAACTCGCTAACATGATGCTATAGGATGTCGTGGGTGGTTGCAAGGAGGTTGCTATATGAGTCAATGCCCATTTTGTATGTTTTGTCTCAAGAATTAGTTTTAGCTTTAATTTTGCCAACCTAGCCATATTGGAAAAATGTGCCTCTACCTACAATTTTGTAAAAACTGCAGTTTCCAGCTGAAATGAGCACTGGTGGCAGTAAAACACCAACAACTTTTATTCTTTTTCACTCAAATTATGATTACAGGGGCAGATTATCAGTTAAAAAAGATTTATTGTTCTTTGAGCAATACTATGTTAAGACCTCCAAACACTTTTACCATAGTGCATGATTTGTAAATTGATACATTTTGACATTAGCGTCACATAACCAGCTTCATATGTATGGCTTTTCTGATGTAGTAAACTTGCACAGTAGCTCACCTGGTACAGCAAAGCACTCAGGTAGGAGTCCTTTGAAACACGAGCCAAAATAAAAGAGCTCAAAGAATTGTACAAGCAAGCATCAAATGTTTCAAATGTTTTAGATACATTTTACAGACAGTCACTGGACATTTTACTTTGAAAGGGTTGCAAAACATGCAAGAAGCAATCATTTTGCAGAAATATCAGCATGCACGTTTTTCCAGTGAGCCTGGGTCATATCCTGCACAATTATTTTGGTTTAGAAAAAGTATTTGTATCTATAATGCTGTGATTAATTTACAAATAACCATGCATGGGTGATTTTAATGTAAATGCAGTGTGTCCAATCGATCATTTGCATTTATCTTGCAAAATAGTCGTATTCTCACGCCAATTTTTATAGTGCAAAATAAATTATCAAAATATCAAAGCTGCTTTTTTACGGTCATCACTGGCTGTCATATTCAGTTGAAATTTTCCTTGGTTTATTAAGAAATAATTTTTAATTAAATCACGTCAGGATTTAAACTAGAGCGCCTTTGCATTCTAAACAATATATGTTATGTTAGGTTGGGTTATGTTATATGTTGTTATCTGCACTATATGACTATTTTATCGTACAATTATATAAATATATACACAGAGAGAGAACTATTTAGTTGTTTAAATGGAGGTCATGTGTGTACGTGTGGAAATGCATGTATGGTGAAGATATGTGTGTATGGTTGTCGCATGTAAAGGGTTATTGATCAGAGTAGGGAGTAAAACTTCAACAAATACATAGTGACAAGCACAACGCATCACAGCACCAATGAACAGAATGAGAAGAACAGCCATTGTGTTCTAGTACAATCTCACTTCCTCTCTTTACACGGTGGTATTCTTCTCACCAAAATAGTGCCACCAAATGCATTCTGGTTGGGGGGGGGTTAGACTGGGGTGGGGGCAACTAGAAAGAGAGAGGGAGGGAAGGAGGAAGAGAGGGGGAGGAGGAAAAGGAAGAGTGGAGGGGGGTTTGAAACACTCCCTGAGATGGCCCAGTATTTCTCAGAGTGTCCCACACTTGTGCTTTATTCCCACAGTGGGACAGGCACGAGGGGGCCTGTGCTGAAATTGAACTCCAGTCTTGCTAGAGTGTTTTCTATAGAGATACACTGCCATTTTTCTCCATCGCTCAGTATATCCCCACTGTCACAGAGACATCAGAGCTGGGCTACATCTACAGGACCTCCCGGGCCACAGAATAAGAGCCCACACATTCATCTGAAGAGGACAAGACCACAGGAGGCTCAACCAAAGACGGTCTCATAAGTCAGCAGTCAGACAGGTAATTAACTTTTATACGTCAAATTAATTGTTTAAGATATCTGTGGGTCAAATATGACAAATAATTTTATTATTTTGTTTCATGAGGTTTCATCATTTTGAGGTACAGTGCAGAATACTGTATTCATATAATTAAAACAACAGATGATTGGTAGTTTTTTTTTAATATTAAAATATTTATATTTTAAATTATATTTAAAATAAATATTAAATAGCACTTACTTTAATAATGTACTAATTAAATATTAAGTTATGTATTAATATTTTTTACAAGATTTTGCTACATTCATTGTTTACATGGTCATAAATAATTCTTAATAGTTTCAAATTAAATCTATAATGTACTCATTAATCACATTTGCACATTATGACATCATTGTTTGCTTGAGAATCTGCAGCCATTCTAATGGAATGATCATTTCTGATTAACACTTACATAACAGTTAGTTTCTTTTGTCATTATAAAGAATTGTGATTGTATTTCAGTTACTGAGAAACATGAATTAGATCAGCTGAGCTGTGATTAGTGTGTAAACAGAGAAGTTTTATACTTGTATAATTACATAGAGTGGCCCCTTAACCTACATATGTATGAATGTCATTAAATTAAGTATCAAACAAAGTTGCAACTGCAATCAAATGATGACTTTTTTGCAGACCTAAGTCTATATTTCTGAGCCATGTTTTTGTTAAACTTGTCAAACTTTTACTTTGCTTCAAAAGTGAAAATTATTTCTTATTGGTTTAGTGTTATTGAGTGTCCAAATACATATTAAGGGTCACTGTGTGTTAAATGATATATATCTTTCACATCCCACTCACAAGTCATATTCACAAAGTGCAAAAGCCCTGTACGTCATGTCAAGTGGTGCCTGTCTTGATTAATAAGAGACATTGGCTGATCAGTGCAGTTGCTTTGACAGTGAAGAGAAAAACAAAAACGCCATGTAAGTAAACACATCACCCAGTTAGCAGCCTGACAAGCAGAGAATGATTGTCTTTATGGTCCATATGAGGAATCCCACTGGATGGCAGGTGTTGATATGTGCGGTTGTCTGTGTGCGTATAATGGGGTCGGGCGAGGGGAATTCTCACTTCATATGGCTAAACACAGCGTCTCATCCTTGACCCCTCCATCGATTAAAGTGGCCTGTGTCAGTCCAGGAATGTCTGGCTTAAACAGTTGTTCTGTCCTTTGTTTTTTCTAAAGCATGTGTTTGGCATTGGTATGCAAGTTCAAGTACAGTAACACAAGTGCATGCACAGGTTTAGCCTTCAACTGGAAGTGATGTTAGTTTGATCTGCCCATAAGACATTGATTCAATTTCATCGCCTTCTTTTACTGTAGTTTCCACTGTACTTCTGTGCAATTCCCCTTTTAATTTCACACTCCACACATGTAACTGCAGGTTAATGTTCTATTTACATATTTATGAGGTCATGAGAATGCAACGACCATCTGTGGAAATCTTCCCTGATTGTCTAAAATCTTTTGAAACAACCTATAATATTCTTCATCACCCCGATTACCATGTTTAACCCTGGAACTAAACACCGTGACTTATGTATCTGCGACTCAACCATGCATATGAATATTTAATTAGTTAAGCATGCACAGAGGCAAATTAAGTTATGATTGGTTATTTGTAGCATCCAATCGCCACCTTGATTCATATTGTATACATTTGACACAGCAAATTTACAAAAGTAGTGTTTTACTATCTATGGTTAATAATGGACCTTAAACAGGGCTTAAAAAGATATCTCAGGGTTAATTGCAGTCACAGCCCTTCTCTTTCTCAGAGATGAGATGACATGAAATTCAAGCATTAAGTTTTATTGATTTTACTGAGATGATTTACAAATATGCCCAGTTTTTACATACACCTCTTCTCACATAACTTTTAAAATCTGTACGATTTAGCATTTGTTTAAAAAAATATTTTTTTTTTTACATGTTTTAGTACTGTGCTAAAGAAGCTTTATAACAGATGTTTACATATATTCCTCAAGACAAAATAAGTTAATTTACATACACATTATCCTTTATCACAAAATGCTATCTTAAATGCTTGAGGAAACAACACATATTAAGAATCAAGGGTAAAACTACACATGATATTGTGTGTAAATTTAGTTTTTATTTTGTCTTGTGGACTATACACTACCATTCAAAAGTTTGGGGTGGAAGATTTTTAAAATGTTTTTGAAAGAAGTCTCTTGTGCTCAGCAAGGCTGCATTTACAGTAAATACAGTAATATTGTGAAATGTTATTACAAATTAAAGTAACTGTTCTATTTTGTATTTTAATATATTTTAAAATTGAATTTATTCGCTGTGGTGACAAAGTCCTCTATAGTCTCTAGTCTTCAGTGTCACATGATCCTTCAGAAATCATGCTAATATGCTGATTTGGTGCACAAGAAACATCAAATGTTGAAAACAGTGTTGCTTTTTTTAGGATCTTTCGATGAACACAAAGATCATAAGTAAAGCATTTATTTGAAATAGAAATCCTTTGTAAAATTATAAATGTTTTTCCTGTCCCTTTTGATGTATTTAAATCAATTACTCACCCTCATGTCGTTCCAATCCTGTAAGACTTCCAGTTGCAAAGGCTGTCAATAGAGCAGGGGTGGGCAAACTCGGTTCTGGAGGGCCGCTGTCCCTGCAGAGTTTTGCTCCAACCCTAATCAAACACACCTGAACCAGCTAATCAAGGTCTTCAGGATTACACGCAGGTGAGTTTTATTAAAGGGACTTTGGTTTTATCAGGGTTGCAGCTAAACTCTGCAGGGACAGTGGCCCTCCAGGACCGAGTTTGCCCACCCCTGCAATAGAGGGACAGAAAACTCTCAGATTTCATCAAAAAGAATTTCATTTGTGTTTCAAACATGAACAAAAGTCTTACGGATTTGGAACGATATGAGGGTGAGTAATTAATGACAGAACTTTCATTTCTGGGTGAACTAACCCTTTTTCTTTGCTGAATAAAACTTTAATTTTTTTTTAAAACAAAACAACAACAACAAAAAGTTACTGACCCCAAACTTTTAAACGGTACATTTCTGTGGCAATAACTTCATTTATTTATTCATAAAAGCAATTTTTATGATCCCTATTATTTGAAGAAAAAAAAAAAAGATAAACATCATGCTATTCTGCAAGGGGTAAACTTATAATCAGATCTATATAAACCACAGTGTTTGTCTTTGTGTCTTGCCTAGTTTACAACTCTGGTTATATTGGGATAAAGATGTGACTACAGTCTGTGGTGTCATGCTGATTCTGGTAGTCCCTGACATCAGGTTGAGGGGAAAGGGCTTAAATAAATATTTATTCAGAGTTAAGGGGTCGGTCTCATGCATGGGCATTGTAGAGCCTCTTATGGTGTGAGTATCAGTGTGCCCACAGCGACATGATCACTGTGAGAAAAACCAGCATGCCATCACTTGCCAACAGTGCCTGGCACCTTTGTGAAGTGCTACTAGAATGTTTCAAAGGTGTCATGGCAATGTTCCCAGCTTGTTAAACTGATGCAAATGGAGGCACGAGGCTGCATGTTATTCTAAGTTTATTTTTGTTATTGAATGTTTGACAGTGGCTTAGAGTCATAAAGAACAGCTAAAGAATCCTTGAGGGCTAAGGGAAGCTCTGATGATTCCTAACAAACAATTTAAAAGAAGCTCAGGAAGAGTTTTGAAAAGCTTCTCAGACCCATATCCATAAGCACCTTTCTAAATCAAAAAGGCCAGAAAATGGATGTTCAATGCAAGTCATTACTGATGTAATGTTTATATATATATATATATATATATATATATATATATAACCTTTGAGGTCAGTAACCAATGTCAAGTCTTTCCTTTTACAAACAGAAAATCATATGAGAGCAGGTGAAAGTTCTTCCTGTCTGTCATTCATCTCAGCAACCCGTGTGTGTGCACTGAAGTCCCATTGTTTGCTACCTTCAAGAAATACAGCAGTCTTTGACCTTTCATAATACCTCATGATAAGAGCTTTTGGGGTTTTAGGATTTTATGCATTAACCAGATGCAAAATAATCAGCACAAATGAACTCTTATCTTGTGCTGTTCTCTTGCTCTCTTTGGGAAAGTAAACACCCTTGCACTTGGGAGACCCTAAGAGACTTGTTTCCTTTAAAGTAGCAAGTCTGGAGGAAATCATATTGTTTGAAATTGCTTCCTAAGAGAAGAAGAAAAGGAAGATGGAAAAAAAGGAAAATGGAGAGACAGAAGGAGAGAGAGGCAACAGAGATCGCCCAGTCAGTGTGAATCAGATGGGTATTTCCGTCCTCCTCCTGTTTTTTTTTTCTTCTCTCTTTTTTTTTTTGAATGTCTAAGATTCCGTTCCCACCGATGCCATTCTGAACGGCTTTTGCCAACACGTAATGCACACACAGGGTTGCTGAGTTCACATCACTAAATGACAGTAATTTCCAAAGCATCTAATGTGAAAAGACTTAAGATTCGATTTTAAAACTAATTAATAAATACAACAACTGCATGTGTCTTTAGCATCCAGGACAGCAAACATCATAACAAAAATGCTGTGAATTAGATTGCGCATTTGTCAAATGTGTGTGTATAAAAGAAACTCATTCTGTAAGACAGACTAGTGTTTCATAGAAGAGTATAAGATTATTTTTAAAGCCTGTTGCTGTGCTGCACATAGAGTTAAGAAAGATCATTGAATTTTCATTAGGGGTGGGGGAAGAAACCGATTCACATGTGAATCACCGTTCTATCTTCTACCGATTCGCATCGAATCACAAATTTTAAAAATTGTTCTTCTAAAGTGTTAAACTTCTTTAATTTTGCAGTACTACTTAAAGTTATTGACATGTTAGAATGTTATTAATCACAATAAGCCACGAAAAAGGACTCAATGTGGTACTCGCGCTGACGGACACACAATTGAAGCGTGAGCACAGATGTCGCTTCTAAGACGCATGTGATCCCGAAATCAGTTCTTTTTCACAGCTTATTACGCTTGCATGGTCACATACACACACAATTATGCCAAAATGCACACTGTGTGGAGTATTCACATAAACACAGTCTGTTATGTCCATCCACGAACGTAAACAGTTAGGAGAAAATTGGATGTGTAACAGTATATTAGATCCATGCATTCATTCTTAAAGGGACAGAAGCCTCATTAACTGATGCCGTCTATTTTATTAATGTTAATATAAAAAAAAAAAAAATAACTCAATGCTTTTAACTGAATCACTTTTATATATTTAATATGAATCAATGGGAAGAAAAACCTAATCAATTTCAAGGTTTACTTCAAGAACTAATAAACTGTTTACCGCAGTCAAATAGGAAAAGCAACACAAAAAGTAAACTAGAATCAAATCCATGCATATATCGAATTGAGATACGATCTAGAATCGTTTTTTAATTGAATCGTGACCTCAAGAATCGTTTTGAATCGAATCGTGAGGTACCAAAAGATTAACAACCCTAATTTTCATTATTAGATTTGACACTTTATACTAAGATTTTATTGTTCAGCATTAGGTGTGTGGACAGACAGTGAAATAAGAGACAAACGCATAAGATACTGGGTACAAACCAGTTTAATGATTGGCAGACAAATAATTCTTAGGAGCTGGAAGTCAGAGGAGGCCCCTTCCTTTCAGGAATGGATAGCAGATCTAGGTAGAGTGGCTGCATTTGAAAATATGTCTTATAAACTGATGGACAAGCTAAATTTATTTTATAAGAAATGGTCCAGATATTTATCTTATCTGGAAAAGGGGCAGTAATAATTATGTGAGAGAAACATGTTCACATGCTCATGTTTTTTTATTATTATTATTATTATTCTCCTTTTCTCACCAATATATGTTGGAAGTTACACTTATTGTATTGAATTGTATAGCCAAGTTGTGAGCTCAAGCTGTAGTTGGGGATTTCTTGTGTAGGTGGGTGGGTGTTGATATTGGGGTGAAAATGTTGATTTTGTACAGATGCATTATGTTGTATTCTGTAAAGCGCCTGAAAATCAATAAAAAAAGTTAATCACAAAAAAAAAAGATTTCATTGTTCAGTGAATTGTCCATTGCTTTTTCCCTTCAGTAGCTCGTTTAAAGACCAGAACCTGACAATAAAGGTGCTATTTGTAAGATGTATGTCCGCTAGAGGTCGCTAGAGGTGGTCTTTACATGTGGTCTTTGCATCACAGCCGGTGCAAATAATTGGGATAGAATTCAGGAAGAAATCATGTTCATGGATGCGATTATTAACGTTACTGAAGTATGAAGCAGAGCAGGACAGAGTGTTGTGGGAGCTGAATGAGGCCGCTGGAGCGATTGCGCAACACACGCCTCACGAGCAGCGGAACTTTTATTATGACACAGTCGCCGGCGCCGCTTCTGCTTTTCCGGTCATGAGTATGAGGTAACGCAGCTCTGTTTATCATATTAGGTACATTTGAGTGTGTTGAAAATGATGTTATAACATTACTCTGTGCGTTCGCTCGGCGGCTGCCGTGAGACACTTATTACACACTGCAGTAAGCTAGATCGACTTTAGAATATCATATTAAATGCTGGATGGCTTGTGTTGATAAATGGCATGCAATACATTGTAAAACGTACTGTATGATGGAGAAAATTCTGTATTACTGTTACTAAAAATAAAGCTGCATCTGATTATGCTATGTTAGCTACTTGACAAAATAGTGTTTTTCTCTGAGGCATGGTAAAAGCATGGTACTCGCAAAAAATCAAGAAAATTAGATTTAAACAATAAGACTAAACGTGTTTAGCTATATAACAATTAGCTTTCTGTCTATAAACGTAACAAAACAGTTGTTCCCTTATCTATTAAAACATGTAATATATTAAAGCATCTTTGGTGTTTCCATGGTTTTTACAAAATAAAACCGGAAACTGAGGGTAACGCGATTTACAAAAAAATGGAAACATTTGGGATATTGTAAGTACTCAAGTGAACAAAATATATAACACTGGCCTAGTGGTTTTTGGATATTTTACTGCAAAAATCTTACATATTGCACCTTCAATGATGTTAAAATTCATGTCTTAAATACATTTGGGTCAATTTCACAAAAAAATATTTGGGAACTACATGGTTCATATTTCCCAAAATAATTGCATTGTTCAAAAGAAAACAATAAGAAAATATATTATGCATAAAGATAATAACTGAAAACAAACAAACAAATAAATAAAACATCATCCTGTCTGGATTTTTTTTAAATGCAATAAACATACATTAAAGTGAGTACAACAAAATAGGCTTCTTTATATAAAGTCCTGTTATTTTATTAGCGTCCTCATCATTGTTTCTTTATTACTATCACAACATATTAATGGTAGTTCAGACATTTCGACTATTTTACATCTGCTAAAAAAGTAGGAGGGCCTCTATTCAAACTGTCTGTCCATATTTGGCCATTCTACAGGAGACCAGCAAGGCCGGTACTAGGATTTGGTACAGGATGGGTGTGAGAGGGCAGTCAGATACAAACACACACACACACACACACACATAGACTTTAAAGGTAACTCTCTAGTGTGGCTGCAGATACTGCTTCATAAAACATTTGAGGTTTAATGGGTATTCAAGTGACAACATCCTGTAAATAGCATTAAACTGAAATGCTTTCTGAGGTACCCTTAACTGGCAGTAAAGAAAAGAACTAAAACAGGCATGTGGAGAACCTGAGAAAAGATCAATGTGTGTGTCAGAGCAAAAGACAAAATACCACACTTGTTACATTGCTTTTACAACTTTTAAGCGGTTAGAATTTATTTTAGGATTAACAAAATCAATTTAGAGACATACAAGATGCTTTACAGAATGACTGGAATTTAGAGTGATTTATTTAAGGGCAGATTGACGTGGCTGGAGTGGCATTTACGGAAATGAGGCAGTGCTTACTAATGTTATTTTGGGAAACAGAGCAACACTGGACAGTGTTAATGTTAATGTTTAAGATTAATACACCTGAACTCACGTTTGACACCTTAGAGAGGAACAGAGAGGAAACTTTTGAAGGAGTCCACTCTTAACAACTTGGTGGGTTTTTATCCCATATACTATCCTTTCACTCAACAGTTACTGAAAAAAAGATATTCGTTCACCTTCATCATTTGCAAATTATAAACGAGTATTTTTTCTTACTTATGTAAAGTTATTGCCATTTATCCTCATTAAGGCCCGGTCACACCAGAACGATAACTATAATGATAACTATATTAGCAATCGCACCAGTGTTTATTTTAAGCATGGGCAAGTTTTGTTGTCTGCCACTTAAAATGCTTGATCTCTTTAAAGCAGAATGGATTCTGATTGGCTGTTAATGTTTTTATCATTCATCAGCTGGAAATATTTGTTCTGAATGTGATTCCAACGATATCGTTTCTCTGTGCCATTATGGTTATAGTTGTGGTGTGGACAAATTTTAGAACTATATCGTTATAGTTGGTGTGAATGGGCCTTATATTATAATAATACAGAAAATAAAGAAAAAAGTCTTAAAATTTTTAAAGATTTTAAATCCTAAACAGAAATTTTAAAAAGATAAAGTCTGGTTTCTCAGCCTGACACAATTGTCTGGATGTCTTGTTGTTACAGTATGTTGTTTAAGTGACATTAGTATTTGTCATACTATACATAGAGGAACAGTGACCCCTGTCATCTCGTTTGATTTGTCTCTGTGATGAGAAGTTCAGTTAGTCCCTGCAGTGTCCTGAAAGATACATCACTCATACAGGGACAAAACAGAAGCACAAAGGCTGGCACACATTATGTAGTTGGGAAACAGCTGCAGTGTGGTAAAATGATCACCCTATCTAGGCCTGTACAGGGTCATTCAGAGGGGCAGTTCTCAGGGCCCTTGGCATCATTTTGCCCTGCTCTACCCTGCCAAGACCCTGTTCCCATCCCACCCCAAAAATGGGGCAGGCCAGACTAAAATTAGAACTGTCACCCCTGTGTTTAAGTTCATAGTGCTCCCCTCACAGGCCCTTATATTGTAAATATACAATATAACATGACACACAGAATGGAAAACCTCTAGAACATCCTTTATATGCAATGTCATTGCATTTGACAGCACAAGCACACGTTAAAGAAAAATAAGTTTGTTAGGCTTTAAATGATAACAGAATAGATTCTTAGATGGCAACCCAAAAAGTTCCCAGCTTGCAGAATTTTGTTATATAAACATTCTCTAAATATTCAGTGTTGGTTCTGGGAACGTAAAAAATGTCCAGTTTTCTTGACATTAGAGGAACATGTTTTATAAGGTAAAATGTTCCTCAAACATTCTTTCAACTTTATTTTGATTTAAAAGGCAACATTCTAGGAACGTTGATTTGTAACATTCCAAGAACATAAAAATGTTCCAGTTTCCTTAATGTTAGTAGAATGTTATTTAAAGGTTAGTATGATGTTCCTGAAACATTCTTTCAATCATTCAAACACCTGCTGTGAACAAGCACTGAAAGAAAGAGAAATAAGAACACAAACTACAACTTTCTTCAGCCACAGCCTTAGATGAACTGAAGATAAAAGTCCACAAACTCCACAAACAGCATTACCAGCTTCACTTTTTACTAATACAGAATTTATTTCTGTAATACATCTACAGAAGTTCTTATTGGGAATTAACAGAGGTTTAGATGTTGATGTCTTATTGACAATCCTTCGTTTGAGGTCACCATTATGATGATTAGCATTTGCTTTAGTTGGGCTCTTGAGCCTTGACTTCTGTTGAGGTTTTTTTTTAAGCAGTTGCAGGTGTTTCCAGAAAACATTTCTACATTGATAAAGTAAATCATCATGTCTGTTTTAATAACATGCAAATGACTGTGTTAAAGTTGCTAAAACAACTGCTTTTTTCTGTAATTGCTGACTTAAGAAATTGAAATGTTATTGAAAAGTATAACACTCAACCAAAAAAATTTGTAATACCATTGTGTATAAATAACACTGTCATTCTGTTTAAGATACACTCACAGACATCACCAATCGGCATATGAAACACAACAATGGTGACCTGCTTCATGCCAGCATACAAAACCCATTCATGGCTCCCAACATGCATTGCGGCATGAATAAATTATGCAGCTGAATATTTTTTATTGTCACCATTGTTGAGGTTTAGGCTATTATTATGTATTACTATGTATTAGGCTAAATAGTTTTGGACAATCTTACACAAATCATTTTAGTGTTACAAATGTTATTGCTTCCTTCTAAAAATTAAGCAAAACTACAGAAAAAGCAGTTTAAACCACTTTAATGCAATCATTTGTCTGTTATTAATCCAGACTTTTTGACCTGCTTTATCAATGCAGAAGTGTTTTCTGAAAACACCTGCAATTGCTGATCAAGAAGCATCTTAACAAAAGTCAAGGGTCAAGAACCCAACTAAAGTAAACGCTGATCATCATGATCGTGACCTTAAACGAAACATTTTCAATAGGACATCAACATCTAAAGCTCTGTTAATTCTCAATAAGAACTTCTGTAAATGTCTTACAGAAATAAATTCAGTTTGGTAAGTAATAAGTGAAGCTGGTAATGCTTTTTGTGGAGTGTAGTTTGTGTTCTTATTTCTCTTTCTTTCAGTGCTTGTTCACAGCAGGTCTTTGAATGTTTGAAAGAATGTTTCAGGAATATCATACTAACCTTTAAATAACATTCTACTAACATTAAGGAAACTGGATTTTTATGTTCCTAGAATGCTGAATTGTTAATCACAATTAAGTTAAAAGAACATTTGAGGAATGTCATACCTTATAAAAAACGATCCTCTAACATCAAGAAAACTGGACATTTTTTACATTCCCAGAACCAACACTGAATATTTTAAGAACGTTCTTACTAACAAAATTCTGTTAGCTGGGTTATTGTTTGGACACTTTCTGTTAAACTTGTGGATCAAGTTTACAGCATGATTAAAAGTACTTACAAAATGACTTTAATAATAATAATATCAATAATCATAGTTTTAATACTTTTGTAGTTGCCTTCAGTTCCTATTTGAGGAAAACGAAGTGTGTAAGTTTTGGGTTTAGCATTTTTTTGGGATCACTTACAGACCTGTGAGGGAATTTTTGGAGAGGCTGATATGTGAATCAACCAGTACAAGATTGCAGCAAGTTTGATCTATTTACTGATAATTATAAAAATAAAAAAAGTGATATCCCCTTTATATAAATATATATTAAACAGTCTTGATTAATGAATGACGCATTAATTTCTCCAATCAACAACACAATGTTTAGCAATATAATAAACCAACAGAGCAGCGCCATCTGCAGACTAAACATTTAGACATGAATGGAGAAACACATTCCATCTAACATCTACTCACATATGCGTTAAGGAACTCCATCCTCCTCTCCTTCACTGTGTGAAAAGTATACATGTCCCTGTCGTTCAGTCTCACTTGCTTTGAGTTTCTTCGTTAATCTGGATTTCATCGAAATATCGACTAAAGTTTCTCTTCACCTGGTTAACCACAAGGAGGCTTGATGGCGGACTTCTAAAAGCTGATTGGCTTGGTTATGCAGGAGAGAAATGTATTATTTCATTGAATAATAGTATAATTTATTGAATAATAAGTACATAAACAACATAAGAATGTATAAACCGTTTTTTAACTAAATAACTAAATACTTTCGCTAGAGGGGAAAAACATAACATTAAAGGAGATGCCTCTACAATATTATTTTTTTTGAGGGCAAGACTGATTCAATATAATTTAATTTCTTTTAAATACTAAAAAGCATGGTTTCTTTGGAAAGATGCACATTTCACTTTATCCTCTTGTGCCTTTTTCGGTCAAATTTTAGAAGCAAACAATGTTGCGTCATTTGAATATGCATTCTGATTGGTCAGTTTAGTAGCGAGAGGCGCCTTTATGCTGTGAGCCTCTTCTATTCGTGTCATTGTGATTTGGGCTACCGCGTGAACAACAATAATGCATAGCTATTTTACACTATATGGATCTGAATTATGCACATTAGTGGGAAAATTGATTTAAACAAAAGTAAACTGTATGTCAACTTATGTTCCTTCTAAATAGCCTACATTTTTGAGGAGATTCAGTCTCCCCTTACATTAGGCTATATTCAGCAGTAATAATCATCCATACATTTCAAAACAGCTGAAAATTCATGACTTTTGACAACATGCTTAAACTGATCTCATTTTTTGTTCATTTCTTTTCTCTCTTTCCTCTCTTTGGCTCAGTAGTGCTGCCGTGGAGTGATGGGGGACTGGAGTCTCTTGGGTAATTTTCTGGAGGAGGTGCAGGAGCACTCCACGTCAATAGGGAAGGTGTGGTTAACCGTGCTGTTCATCTTCCGTATCCTGGTGCTGGGCACGGCTGCAGAGTCATCATGGGGCGACGAGCAGTCTGACTTCATGTGTGACACACTTCAACCTGGTTGCACCAATGTCTGTTATGACCGAGCTTTCCCTATTGCCCATATCCGCTACTGGGTGCTACAGATTGTCTTCGTATCAACACCATCACTTATCTACATGGGCCATGCCATGCATATCGTTCGCATGGAGGAGAAGCGGAAGCAGAGGGAGATGGAGGAGAAGGGTGAGGAGGAAAAAGGAGAGAAGGAGTATTTGGAACACAAAGAGAAAGTCGAAGATACAAAGACAAAGTTCCGCCTGAAGGGAGCGCTGCTGCAGACGTACATCATGAGTATTGTAATACGCTTGGTCATGGAAGTGACCTTCATTGTGATCCAGTACATGATGTACGGCATCTTTCTGAATGCTCTTTATCCTTGTAACATGTCACCATGCCCCAACCAAGTGAACTGCTACATGTCCCGTCCAACAGAGAAAAATGTCTTCATTGTGTTCATGCTGGTGGTGGCGGCTGTTTCACTGCTCCTCAGCGTGCTAGAGCTGTATTACCTTGGATGGAAACAGTGCAAGAAATGTCTTAGAAAATACGCCGCCAGACATGCCAATGACATCAAACCCGATAACAACAAAGATGTTGTCCAACCTGGCAAGACAAGTATTCCGATGGATCTGCCTGAGACTGCTCAGCCACGTCCCTCCCAAACCTGCACCCCACCCCCAGATTTCAACCAGTGCCTAGCGTCAAGCCAAGCTCCAACATCACCCCCACATCTTCATTCTCATCATCTTCATCACATCCATCAAGCCTGCCAGCCTTTCACCAACCGCCTGGCCCACCAGCAGAACTCTGTCAACATGGCCACTGAGCGGCATCATCACAGCCATGATGACCTGGAGCCGGCTGAAGACTTCCTGCAGATGAGCTACGGGAGCCCTGAGGCTCGAGTCCTGGGTGAAATGACACCTAGCACCCCCTCCACACCATCCTCCCAACCAGGATTCTCCAGAGACAAGCGCCGACTTAGCAAGACCAGTGGTACTAGTAGTAACCGGGTCAAACCAAGTGATCTGGCCGTGTAGGTTGGGTCACAGGATGTCCCAGAGGAAGACAATCTGGGTGAACTAGCCTTAAGATGAGAGATATATGGGGTGTGCATGTTTGTGTGTGTACAAGTATGCTTGTGAGATGGAATATTTCGTTCATTTGGGCTTAAATAACACCATAAATCAAAGGATAATGGATGATGAGAGTAAGACAGAGAGAGAATCTGTATCAGAGCATTTAATCTGGTTTCATTGAAACTGTTGTTGTAATTGCTAAAGTGTATGTTGATTTTTATAGGGTGGGATCTAGTGATCCTGAATAAAAGCCTGTTGATATAACCAGATGAATAGATTGATGGATGGATGGAAGATGAGGGGACTACTGAAATAAATTGTGACATTTACAAGATCGCACTGGATAGTTTTGCACAGTTTCAGATTGTTTTGATTTACGTTTTTTATGGTCTGTGATTAAAAAAAACTCCAATCAAACACTGTTTTTGAAACAAAAAAGCAATAAAGCACTTAAAACATATCTTAAAACATACAGTATCTCAATAAAAAAGGGAGAAATACAGCACTTTGTACAGGCTACTACAAAGAAGAAAAATTAATAATAAGGTTTATTAATTTTATTAGCAATAACATGACTTCAGAAGAGTTTATGTGAGTATGCTACATATTTACCAAAATATATGTGAACTAAATAACACTGATTTCTATGAAGTGTTTATATATTTTTATTGCAATCAAGCAGGGATGCAAATATGTGGGAATTATTAACACGTGAGAGTTGGTTACAGTAATGAAGCTGTACTTAGATGAAATATCAAAACAGAGAAGCTCTCCAATGATTTTGGCATTATATATACACTGCCTGGCCAAAAAAGTCGTTGTTATACTTAAAGAGTCTGTAACTCGATCAATATTGCAGTGATTGTTATGTTACTAGAATGTTATATATTTGGGAACAGTTCTTTTAACACTAATTGAGTGTGTAGCTTTTCATTTCTTAAACAACCATGTAGAAAGACATATCATGGACATATTCCAGGATGACAAAGCCAACATTTATCTCAAATTGTGAAAGAATGGTTGGGAGGGACCAGCACATCCCAAAAACTTTCAATTAATTTAACTTTCAATTTAATTTAATTAATTTAATTCTGGACTCAGAGCTGCCAATTCATGTGTGAAAATGATTCTTCATGCTCCCACCCAACCATTCTTTCACAATCTGAGCCTGATGAATTTTGGCTTTGTCATCCTGGAATATGGTGATGATACGTCTAACTACATGGTTGTTTAAGAAATGAAAAGCTATACACTCCATCAATTAGGGATAAAAGAACCCAAACATATGCTCCCAAGCATATAACATGCTAAAAACATAAAACTCCCAGCAATAATGATTTAGTGATATATATTAACCTTGCCAAAATCCTCAATATTGACTGCTGTATATATAAATGTGCCTTGGAAAGAGTAGATAAAAAAGAGAAAAGAAGGCTAGGGAAAACAGAGCTTAAAAGATTAGTCATTTAGCATATGTAATTGCATTACTAGTCCAAAGACAATCATTCTTATTATTCAAATGCAGGCTTTGTTTTGATCACTTTAGCACTTTCTTGGATGTCTGCAATATGTAGGCCTATGTCATGTGAAGGATTCAAATAATGTACTAGGGTCAGTCAATCTGTCATCTGTCAGAGGGTTCCAGGATTCAGGAAAATTATTCACTGACAATTCAATTATTATTGTTAATAATAATAATAATTATTGTCTCCTGATGTAGTCATCTCAATTTTTTTATTTTTACAGTTAGAAACAAGCCATACATTATGAATTAAGACATACAGTTGGTCTAGAAGTCATTCTTTCAGTTAATGACATCTGAGCTTTATTTCACTTCATTTCTCACATATGATTGCAGTCACTGTCTCATTTCCTCTGATCCGTTTGCAGTACACAATAAAACAATAAAGTACCCCAGTACAAATAATACATGAGTGATGGAGTTTTTTTCCCCCTGCACATTATAATTACAAACCATGGCTATTACAACATTCACACATTATAACATACAGCGCACCCCGTCAGCTAAGCAGACTTTTGAATAGGATTTACTGTATTAATTTTATAAAATTATATTTGTATTATTATTATTTTAATTGTCATTTGCGATTTCAATGTAGGCTATTTTTATATAAGCGTTATTCAGTTTGTGGAACTAGCAAATATAGGCTCTCATTCGCAGCCGCATACCGAAATGTCATCCCTCTGACTATACGATATGTATGTCTGTGTAATATTTTACGTTCTTAATGTATACATGCTAGTTGTGTATACATTTCATACACTGAAGACTATTTCATTCACTGTCCCCAAAAACTATTTGTACACGAGGTAGATTAGCTAGCCTATTTGCTAGGCTACGTTGTATGTTATGTCGTTCTGCAGAGGAACATTACGCCAGTAAACGAGATATACATTTATGAGCATGGTTAATGTAGTTTTACAATACGGTGTTTCCACTGTTGCTCAGAATGAACAGGTAGACTATGAAACTACATATCCCAGAATGCACCTCGCCGTTAGCCGGCAAAATGTTCAATCTTCCTGAAACTGGAAGGAATGAGTGCAATTTAAAACCAGTGGAATTAACTTGCCGGGACTGAAACCTTCAGGTTGGTGATATTTAAAAGCTCTAGTGTACCTAGATGTTTTTACTTTACTTAATAGATTAAAACTAGTGCATGATATTTGACAGTTTGCAAGAGCGTATGAAACTTGCTGATATGACAGGCAGGCAGCATTACTGAATGAGACAGAAGTTGCTGTTTGAGTCACTTATGGAAATGTACTGACACGTCTTGATATAGCCTATTTATATCACACAAAAAAACAAAACATACGTAAGCTACAGCTGTATACAATGTAGAAATCATGTATCCAACGTGATAAATTAATTGTAATGATATTATAAGTATAAATACGTTCTGTAAAGAAACAATTACTTATAAGTGGATCTGTAAGACACCAGTAGTTGACACAGTTTTAAAACATAATGAACATTTTAGGTTAAAATGTATATTTGATATATCATAACTGGTCACCTTTTCTTTTAGGTTTTAATCACATTTTAGGAACTAAGTTCGTTTCAAATGCTCCTGTGTTGCGACCAATGAATTTTAGAAGACAAACATTCCATACAGGCTTTCAATTGTTGAGGTTATAAAACTATATGTATATTAATTAGAAAATAATATGTAGAGTGTTGTTCAGTTTTACTTGGAGTAGTATGTCATAACACAGGACATGTCAACATACCAAAAATGTCAAGTCAAGTGTTCATGTCTCTTTCAGGTGCATCATGTGGGCACGTGTGGGTCTGATGGGTTCAGTGGCCCTCGGGTCTGTGTTTTGGTTTCAAAAGAATAAGGCTGAACCCTCTCCATATGAGCTTAAATTAATTCAGGTTTTATTCAGACATGGGGCAAGGACGCCGCTGAAATCTATACCAGATGTTTTGGAGGTAAGAGAGCTGATCAGTGTCACTTCAGTGCCCAAAGTTGCAATGTTTTGTGATCATGGGGGGTAAAAAACTAATAGGAATAATAATTTAAATATAATAAAAATAATATAAAAGATGGTGGGACAAAAAACAACAACAACAAGAATCTAGAGAATGCACAAACGTGGCATTATTCTTAATTGTTTAAATGTCTCAGAATCATTTGTCAATCTCAGTCTTAACAGCATGCTTTTTTTTACTCGGAGACAGTGGCACTGTCATATGTCTTTAATAGTCTACATGTTGATGCCAATTATATCCAGTATGACGCATGGTTTCTGTACCCCTAGGCACAATGGGTCCCTGAGCTACTTGAAGTGCCCGCTCACACAGAAATAGACTATATGATTACAGACCTGCAGGGGGGACCCAGACCCCCAGCTCCTGTGGAGGACAGCTACAAGGCCAAAATATTGACGGTGAGTTTGTGTTTATGCATTTGTGCCACATTCTTATACAACGGAAACTGTGTTTTGCACAGAGGATTAGAAAGGATCCAGCTTGTTGTTTGCCTACTGAAAGGTAACATTAGTTTAAAAAGGACCACAACTCTTCTTAATTAATAGGTTTGGCTATTCCAGTGAATGCTACTTCATATGTTCTCATTCTAGAGCAGGGATGGGCAACGTCGGTCCTGGAGTGCCGCTGTCCTGCAGAGTTTATCTCCAAGCCTAATCAAACACACCCGAATAAACTAATCAATGTCTTCAGTATTACTAAGGCTATAGGCAGTTGAGTTTTTTTTTTATCAGGGTTGGACCTAAATTCTGCAGGACAGCAGCACTCCAGGACTGACGTTGCCCATCCCTGTTCTACAGAATTGTGTGCATCCAGCTTTGTGGCAACAGTTTGGCGAGGGTCCTTTTTTGCTCCATCGTGACAATGCCCCTGTGCACAAAGCAAGGTCAAAAAATAAAAAGGTTTATTGAGTCTGGTGTAGAAGAACTTGACTGACCTGCAAAAAAGCTCAGACCTGAATCCCATTGAACTAAGCCCCTTCTCCCAGCATCAGTGATGCTTTTGTGTTTAAATTGGACCAAATATGTGCAGCCACATTCTAACATATAATAAAAGCTTTCTGTGAAGAGTAGAAAATAAAAGAGCAAATGGTTTGGAAATGAAATGCTCAGCAGACATACTGTATGGTTGTGTTGTTTGGATGTCCACATAGTTTTAGTGAAATAGTGTCATTTACAGGCATGTTTTGAGTGCATGTTTGGAATGAAGTGGATTGATAGTGAATGGCAGTGTCAGACATTATGTAAACATTAGCATACCTAACTGTTTAGATGGAAATTGTGCCAGGTTGTCACATAAACAGCTCCTGCTTTCATAGGGTGGATCTTATCCAGGTCAGCTGACCACGGTGGGCATGCAACAGCTGTACGATCTTGGAGTGAAGTTACGAAAGAAATACATACAGGAAGAGCCCTTCCTCACACCTTCTTTCAACCCTAAAGAAGTTTAGTGAGTGCTACTGACGATTCTTCATTCAAATTTTTATATTGTTTGGCACCATTTGTGCTATTTTACAAAAATGACACCTTGAATTGTATCATATTGAGGAGAAAAAAGGGTAAAGTTTAATTTGTTAACATTAGTTAACTACAGTACATTAAACTTTTTATTTATTAATCTTAGTTGATGTAAATTTTAACATCTATTAATACATATTTAAATCAAAGGTTGAATCTGTTAATATTATTTAATGGACCCAAGCTTACATGAACAGTTAACAATGAACAGTTGTTTTTTTATTAATTAACATTAACAAAAAATAATAAATACTTTAATAAATGAATTGCTCATTGTTAGTTAAAGCACTAACTAATGATAACTAATGGAACCTAATTTATATGAATGTTTATGGCTCTGAATTGCATCATTAAGCTAAATGAGTAAGATGGACTATCTGTCATTGATTTACAGCATTCGCTCTACCAACATTGTACGCACCATTGAGTCGGCTAAGTGTTTGGTGGCAGGACTGTTCCAACAGGAACAAGCAGGTAAGGTGGCAGCTCAGCTATGCTTTTTTTGTGTGGTTTGGTTGAGTAATGGATGAGATGAGCATTACACACTCCTGTGTTTACCTTTCCTTGTTTGATTTTCTCCCACTCTAAGGTGTTGTGTCCATCCTCACTGATAAGGCAGAAAATGAAGTCCTCTATCCCAACTATCATGGATGCAAGCTGCTCAAGCTGCTCATTGGGTAAAACCTGCTTTATTTTGATAATAATGATGATAATAAACAAACATAATATAACCATTCATACTGAACAATAGTTCAAAATGGAAAGTTAATTGAGAAATATTATTATTATTTGGAGAAAAATAAAATACATTTAAATAAAAAAAAAAAAAATTCCAAGAATTGTAAGAACTGCTTATTCCTAAATGTTCCTAAATATTTAAAAAAAAAAAATTTCTTTAGTTATTTGTTTATTTATTGAGGTTTGTACTGTATTTCCTGGTTAAACAATACTGTAATAATAACATTATACTTTATTAGCAGAAAACATTAGACCTTTTCTTTGGTAAAATACACTACTGTCCAAAAGTCTGGGGTCGGTAAGATTTTTTTTAATGCTTTTGAAAGAAGTTTCTTATGCTCACCAAGGCTGCACTTATTTGATAAAAATACAGTAAAACAATAATATTGTGAAATATTATTACAATTTAAAATAACTGTTTTCTATTTTAAAATCAATTCAAATGTACTCCTTTGATGGCAAAGCTGAATTTTCAGCATCATTACTCCAGTCTTCAGTGTCACGTGATCCTTCATAAATCATTCTAATATGCTGATTTGCTGCTCAAAAAACATTTTTATTATTATTATAAATGTTGAAAAAGATTGTGCTGCTTAATATTTTTTGTGGAAACTGTGACTTTTTTCAGGATTCTTTGACGGCGAGTTCAGAAGAACAGCATTTATTTGAAATATGTCTTTTGTAAAATCATGCCATATATGTCTTATGTACTGTCACTTTTCATTAATCATGCTAGCTAAATAGAGTATTAAATTCTTTCAAAAAAAAAAAAAAAAATCCTCCTGACCCAAAACTTTTGAATAGTAGTGTAAATTCCCGATACTGATCTAACATTATGTGTCTGTGATTGACTGTGGTGCATCAAATGTAGTCATCGTTGGGGAGAATCATCCACACTTCCTGACATTGCTTCAGACCTCCAGAGCATCCAGAGCTCCTTGGGTGTCGATCCTCATCAACGTCTCGACTTCATCCTCATTAGAGATGACATGGTGGCCAGAGAGGTAAAATGCCGTCTGTTGATACATTCTGCACATTCATCTGTGTTGGATTTGTTTTTCAAATACAGTACTGTTATAATATTGATCCTAGACCCATGGCCTGCCGCTTCCTACAGCTCTGGAGCACTGGAGGAGTATCATAGAGCAGAGAGCAGTAGACATGATCTATCACATCTATGAGCCCAGTAAGAGGTGAGGGGCCAGGAAATCCTGCTATAGATACTTGAGAAGAGAATGTAAGAAGTTGCTTATGGTTTAAGGTCTCTGTAAATGTTTATTTGCTTTTGTTTGTCCTCAGGCAGAATTTACAGATGTGCGTGGGTCCGCTTTTCCACATACTCCTAACCAACATTGAGGACAAAATTCAAGGCCCAACTTCTAAACTAGACAGGTGTCTTCATTTTGAACAGCGTATCTATTGTTTTATCATTTTAAACTTATTCTAATGTTTAGGTTAAAAAATGTTTAGGTTGCTTGTGCAATCCATATTTAAAAATGAAACTTGCAATATGACAATCAAGCTTTAAGTGTGTTTTTTTTTTTTTTTAAACTGCGTAACTTTCTCTACCTGCTAGTTCCACACAGTAAATGTCAGTTACAAAACTTGAGAGCTGCTGCCTCACAGTGGTCAGACTCAGATCACATGTGTAAATATTTTTGTTGATACAGAAAGTTGTTCCTGTACTCTGTGCATGACACCACACTGATGCCATGTCTCATGGCTTTGGGGGTTTTTGACATGAAATGGCCGCCGTATGCAGCTGACATCACACTGGAGCTGTACCAGCACCGTCAAACTAAACAGCACCATGTTAAAGTATCTTACATTGGCCAGGTAAGACCATTCACACAGTAATCAGGAGGTAAAATGCTAAAAATATGTACACTACTGTTCAAAAGCTTTGGGTTGTTATGATGGTATGGATGAATTCTCTTATTCTCACCAAGGCTCTATATATTTGATCAAAAATACAGTAAAAACAATAATATTGATAAGCATTATTACAATTTAAAGTAACTGTTTTTTTTTAATAACTCTAAAATGTAATTTATTCCTGTGATGGCAAAGTTGAATTTTCAGCAACCTTTACTGCAGTCTTCAGTGTCACATGACCCTGGTGATTTTCTTATTATCAATGTTGAAAACCGTTATGCTTTTTAACATTTTTGTGGAAACTCTGATGAATAGGAAGAACAGCATTTATTTTAAATGGAAATCTTTTGTAACTTAGTAAATCTCTTTCGATCAATTTAATGAGTCCTTTTTTTTTTGGTAACACTTTACAATAAGGTTTTATTAGTTAACATGGACTAAGAATGAACAATACTTTTACTGCATTTATTGATCTTAGGTTAATGTTCATTTCAACATTTACTAATACATTATTAAAATCAAGTTGTGAGGCTTACAAACATCCGTCACTTCTTCTGACATCACTGAGCATTAGCAAGAACTTATTGCTTGTCATTAAGCATCTTTCTTTGCTTTAATGCTATATCTGGCTAGGTCTTTTTGTGTTGTCTATCTACGTTTGAAGCTGTTATTGATTATACCTGCAGGACCAAAAGATCCCGGGCTGCAGTGATGTCTACTGCCCACTGGACGAGTTTAAGAAGGCAATGGCTGTTTACGCTCTACCTGCTGAGCGTTACTTTGCCCTCTGCAACAGTGCAGATGACCATCCCAAACTCTGACCTCTCACTAAAGCTCAGCTCTTGACTTTTGCCCCATAAAACACAAATGTTTTGGGTCTGGGCTGTAGAATCCTCTGGATCTCAGGTCTCTTCTACATGGATTCAAGTGTTGATAACGACAACAAAACGTATCAGAAGTCTTATGTTTAAATTCTGTCAAGTCCTTACTTATTAAGGAAAATGGATCATGACTGGATGTAACAAATGAGAAAATGTTAATCTGCAGTGTATAAGTTGGTAAACAAATTCATTCACAGGCTGTCATAAAATTAAGCATACATTTCACAGCAAAAATATTGATAATGTGTGTGAATTTCTGCACAGCTATTTAAATGGGAGTTTGTGTGCAGTATCTTCATTACGTGCCTTCATTTCAGATTATCAGTCATCTGAAACTGCTACAGATTTTGCTGCAACTTCACATTCTTTTAACTATGACATTTGATGTTTTAATGTCAAATTAAGTGCTGTTCGAGGTAATATGCAAGTCAATATGGTGAAAATGTTCTTACATATTCACTACTGATATGCATATTAAATTATGATATAATAAAATATGTTCTACATTTTATAGTATTTTACTTAGTGAATTCACTAGTGTAACAAACTAAAATACCTCAAAGTACACACATACACATGAAGCAAAGTGTAAATTTTAAAATGCAAAATTTATTTATATGGCTATTTGGTTGGTCTACATTTTAAACTTGTGTTTCAGACAAAACACTTCAACATTTAAAACTTCTTCATTAAAGTCCATTGCATTGTATGTTAAGAAGGATATGCATAAAAAGTCAGACAAGGAATTATCAAAGGAGGGGATGGGGGGGAAGAAAAAAAAAAAAAAAAAAAAAAAAAATCACATTAGACATTTTGGGATTCCCTTATTTAAAAGACACAGTCACTGTCTCATTTTGAAAAGCTGTAGTCAAATGTTTTCACAAAATTGTATATACCCAAATAATGGCATTTCACCAATGCAGGCTAACCATTTTGTGACTTCTAGAATAACTAACTCCATTTACCCAACCTTCATTTAAAAATTCCTGACTAATTTCTGTAATAGTTTTTCTAAAACATTGCCAGACAACCACACGTTTAGGGCAGTCCACTAGCTCCACTCCATCATTCAAGTACATCCCAGTCAATCGCATCTTTCTTAGGTTTCAAAACAAAGCTAACATTAAGTGCACTCAAGATTATGCCATTTATAAAAAAATAATCATAATAACAATAGAAATAACAACTGTAGTAATTACATTAGTAATAACAAATTTAAAGCATTCTACACAATTCTCATTATACATATATCACCCTGACCATCAGTCTCTGCCCCCCTGAGAAAAACACCATGGGTTCAAGTTCTGGTTTAACACATCTGTATCAATTGCAAAGCAACTTCAGCTTAGTTACTTAAATAACAATTATTGTGAGGAAAAGGACCATTTAAACCATCATGACATTATTTACATGAATAAATTCAACTTCATTGTCATACATCACAGATCCTTGGTATTTACAGCGTTAATATTTAAAGAAACAAAGCTTTGCTCCTCTTCATTTAATCCTGTGTCTTTTCACCTAAAATTTAAAACAATAAATTAAAATACTAATGGGAAAAAAAAAAACCTATGGAAATCAACAGAAATATAGAGATGTCTGTGGATTACAGACTGACCTCACTGAGCAGCAATGCACTGGCGGCATTTGTAGAGCTTGGGATTATGTGTCCTTATGTGATTCCTCACATTTCTCTGTCTGAAGAAAGTCTTGCTGCACAACTGCAAGAGAGAATTAAATGTGAAAATAGGAAAAAAACAGATAAGTACAAAGTCAGAGGGAAAGGAAAACCGTTAGATGACTGGGGTGCTTTTTTATTGTGGTCTTTTGACAATTTTATTAAGTAGAGAGTACACTGAAATTATGGAGTGAGCAAGGAAAAATGGAATTAAAGGGTTAGTTCACCCAAAAATGAAATTTCTGTCATGAAGTACTCACCCTCATGTCGTTCCACACCCGTAAGACTTTCGTTCATCTTTGGAACACAAATTAAGATATTTTTGATGAAAGGGTATCTGAACCACACATAGGCAGCAATGTCATTGCACCTTTTGAGGTCCAGAAAGGTAGTAAAAATAACTTTATTCAACAATTTGAAATGTTGTCATACGTAGTTGATGTAGTGAACTCAGTGCAGGATAAAGTCTTTATTTTTGCGCACAAAAAGTATTCTCGTCGCTTCATAACATTAAGGTTGAACCACTGTAGTCACGTTGACTATTTTAACAATGTTTTTACTACCTTTTTTGGACCTCAAAAGGTGCAATGACGTTGCTGCCTATGTGTGGATCAGAAACCCTCGGATTTGATCAAAAATATGATAAGGTAAGGTCTTACGGGTTTGGGACGACATAAGGGTGAGTACTTAATGGGAGAAATTTCATTTTTGGGTGAACTAACCCTTTAAGAGATGTGAGCCGGATTCAAACCTGCACTGCTCAGTCAATATGCTGGACGTGCAAACCGCTTTGTCACAGCTCTGATGGTACTTTTTTACAATAAGGGCAAATAATCAGCTCTAACTCTCCTTTTATTATAGCTTTGTACAGTAGATGGGCACATTGCTGGGAAGGGAAGGGAGCACCTCCAGGATCTCAGGAGACATGATACATACCGGACAGGGCCAGTGTTTGCCTTCAATGTGCTTGATCCGGTGCATAATAAGGGCATCACAGTCCCTGTAGGTGGCTCTGCACTGCAGGCAAGCATGTGCTCCACTGGAGGCCCGACCATGAGGACTCTTCTGCTGTTTCAGACGTGCCCGTCGGATGGATTCCAGTAGGACGGAACGGCGACTGCTCAGAGGAAGCAGCTTATTTACATTCTATGAAGACAAGACAGATAAAAAAAATAAATGTTCAAGAGTCATTTTAGATTTATTACCAGTTTAAATTTAGTATCATTCTTTCCAACAACTGACATTTCGGTACAACTTCCCTGAACCAGACTGCATACAAGTTTACCTTTGTCATAAGATTAAACATCACCAAATGCTAGCCTTAGGGAAACTTTCATCACCTTTGTCTTTGTAGGTTCTTTCTTGACTTTACAGCTCCTCTTGCTGACTTGGGGGTGTCTAGAAACTCGGCTGACCTGTGACCCTTGGGACATGCTGGTTTCATCTCTCTCTGTCTTCACTCGAATTGCAATCCTTTGGGAAAAGGGTGAGTGCCTGTTGCCAAGTCCTGCCCAGTGAGGCCCATTTAAGCCTGTCCGATCTGGCATAATCCTGGCCCTCACCCGATCCCTTCTCCCCATGCCAGGTGATGAATCACAATGGGAACTACTTCCATGAGAGACTGACCGAGTCAGGTAGATGTCCATGCTTTCCTCCTCTCGTTTGATGCCACTTGGCTGCCGACAGAACCCAAAGAGGAAGCCTTGATCCAACAGTTTGACTGGCGGTTTGCTCTGACGCTTGCCCAGGTCTGAGGGATCACTGGTTGGGAATGGCTGGGTTAGGGGCAAGGGGTCAGCTGGCTCTTCCTTTATCGTTTTGTAAAGAGGATGGCTGTGAAGATGCTGATGGTTGGAAGCATCCCAGTTCATGACACCATAATGAACTTCAGGACTGTCCTTTCTTTTCGAATGTTCCTTTATTTTTCTGTTTTCCTTCACCTGTGTTCCTCTTTCAATTCTGCTGTGCTTTGCTTGTGGCACTCCTGTAGTACGGTTGCATTTTGTTTTGCTTTCTATTTGTTTTGAACTCTTAGGTTTATCTGTTGGGGGACGCCCAGGTTTGTGCCGCTTTGTGTGCTGCAAATTTGTTGTGGCTACCCTTACTGTGCGATCTGCTGGTGGGCGACCCCTACGTCCTGGTGCTTTAGAAGGAGTTGCCTGGGGGCTGCAGACAGTATTGCGACGGTGAATAGGTTGCAGGATGGCACTGTCTGAAGATTCTTGTTTTATCCTGAGCATAGTACTTTTTGAAGGGGACGAGGCATTGTGTGCTGGTACTCTACCTCTTCGTGCAGGTTGGGAAGGTGCTTTATCTTGATTTTTATGGTGACGTCTGAGCGTTTGAACGATTGCACTGGAGTCTGTGTGCAGCAATGACCTGCTACGTGTAGCTCTTGCAATTGGCTGCACAGGATCATTTCTTTTCCTTTTGGACCTTTCTTGGTTCCAAGATTCTTGGAGTTCTACTTTCACTGGTCTGTTCAGCAAGTCCATTCTGCTCATGTCACAGAGAGACAGAGAAGGATTAACGGCAGCAAGCACCCCTAAACTGGTTCCTAATCCCAATGGGACGCCTTGTGCACGAGGTTTCCGTCGGACTGTGAGCGAATAATCACTTACTTTTAACTTCCTAAGTCGTTTTTTCTGCCCCCAACCAGACAGTTCTTCTGGACCGGGCACCAGGGATTTCCTCTGCAAGCCAAGGAAGCTAAGAAGACGGTATTTCTCCTGAGCACGGGGACTGTGCACCTCTTCTTGAGGGACTTTGTTACATACCTTCTCCTCCACATACTCCTCCTTTACCTTTACTGAGGTATCATGGGTCAAAGAAGTTGCCTGAGATTGGGACGGAGTCACTGAGAATTCACACTGAGGCTTGTATGCCCGGTAGGAAGAGGACTTCCTCTTTCTCTTAGTGGAGAGGTCAATTTTCGGCAGGAGTCTGCGCAGAGCAAGTGCAGCGCCAGGTGAAGAACGAAGCAGACGGCGTGATGGAGAGGAAGAACGAGTAGAGGTGCAAGGAGATGTTGAGATGACTGAAGATGTGGGGCGAGAGGCAGTTTTTTTCTTGCAGGATGGAGATTTGAAGTCCATGAGCTTCATTCTGCGATTTGGGCTGCATGGAAAGCCATTTTCCTCAACCTGAAAACTGAACGGGACTTGCTGTTGGAACTGAGGATTTGAGGTTTCTGTTTCAGATTCATCTGTTACCTTATCAACAATCTGCTCACTGTACTGTGCTTGGATGTTCCAGGAAGACCCAGAGCCTTCTCCTTCCTCATCCTCTCTCTTCCTTTTGAGTCCCACTTTCCCTCCTGAAGCTGAGGAGTGGTCTCTCCTGAAAGGTCCAGGCATTGAATTATTTGGTTCACCAGGAGTACTGTGCATTCTGGAATGTAACTGACAAGTCTCTCGCTCCCTTTTGATAGCAGAGCAAGCCTCAAGGGCAGGCCACATGCGTAGATGGCGGGCCATGGCACAAACCTCCGTCAAGATGTCCAGATTAAGATTGAGGGTGGAAGTGTAAGAGAACTCTAGTAAAGCAAGCAGGCTCTGCTCACTGAAACCTATATGAGAAACCATAAATGATAACAGATTAATGCCCTGAATGATAAAATAAAAGATATATGTGTGTTACAATAGGATAATGACAGTCTAAAGGTTAAGAATCTTCTACTGGAACTGTGACAGGTTCAGTTGTAAAGTAGTTATGTATTCTTTATATATTCTTATGACCCCAGTCATGGAAATTACGATTTTAACATTCCCTAATGTTCAAGGTTTCCTATGCCTGTGGGAACCCTGTAACAAGTAAACTTTAAACAACCAAAAGCATCATCAGAGAAGATTACGAAGGCTATTTTATTAATGAATAAAATATGCTTAATTTCAATAATGGCCTTTTTAAATTAATACAAATGTAAACAAACACTGATTTTGAAACTGGTTTAACTTGAATATGTACTGCACCCATACCTGTGAGGTCAACATGTGACTGGGGATCTGTGGCTGAGTCCATTTCAGTAAATAACTCCTGGAAGTACTCGCTCACTGCGGCAAGGACTGCTTTGTGGGCGACGAAAGACTGGCCATCACCAGTTTTCAGCGTGATATCACAGAAAAGCCCTGCTTCCCGTTGGCTATTAAGTTTACTTAAGACTTGATGACTATGCGATTCCACCATCTTTGAGATAAGTCCCACATCGGAACACTAGAGACAGAGACAAAGTGAAAGTAAGAGGAAAAAGTCAAAACAGTAATCCTGACTGAAGTGTGGATAAATAGGTGCAAAAACATAGTCTTACCGCTGATCTCTCAGACTGACTGCGTTGGCATTCCTCACAGCCAAAGACATAGTCTCTGACCTGAAAATACATTCCTAAAAGAAAAAATACATTTTTACAAAATTATTACAGAGAAGGATTTGATGTGTGTCTACGCAAAAAGAAAGTCAGTGCTGTCAGACCACTCCTATTCCACAAGTAGCTCAGTTCTGTGTGGGCATTACCCATTCTCTTTCACTTTCACATTACATTGGCTAAATCAGCTGACTAGTGTAGGAATCTCAATTCACAGCAGGTGAATTTTTTGCTTGCACTAGTCAACTCTAGTTAAATGAGAAACTTGCCAATGTAAAGTGGTTAAGTGTGGTAAACAGATTTTTTAAATGTATATGTATATTTTATATTTGATTTCACTGAAAAAAAATAATAAATAAATTATATATATATATATATATATATATATATATTTATTATTATATATAATTATATATATATTTAAATATAAATATAAATATATAAATGCAGATATGAATAATAAGGCTAAAACATGCTTTTGTAGCATTTTATTCTCCAGGTAAAATAGAGGGAAAATCCAAAATCTTTAAACAATATTAGAATGAATTGTGTAAATCTTCTTTTTACCAATTTGCCAAATCAGGATACAAACTCGTCCAAATATCAAATACAGTATCTCACAGAAGTGAGTAAACCCCTCACATTTTTTGTAAATATTTTATTATATCTTTTCATGTGACAACACTGAAGAAATGACACTTTGCTACAATGTAAAGTAGTGAGTGTACAGCTTGTATAACAGTGTAAATTTGCTGTTCCCTCAAAATAACTCAACACACAGCCATTAATGTCTAAACTGCTGGCCACAAAAGTGAGTACACCTCTAAGTAAAAATGTCCAAATTGGGCCCAATTAGCCATTTTCTCTCCCCGGTGTCATGTGACTTGTTAGTGTTACAAGGTCTCAGGTGTGAATGGGGAGCAAGTGTGATAAATTTGGTGTTATCGCTCTCACTCTCTCATACTGGTCACTGGAAATTCAACATGGCACCTCATGGCAAAGAACTCTCTGAGGATCTGAAAAAAAGAATTGATGCTCTACATAAAGATGACGTAAGCTATAAGAAGATTGCCAAGACCCTGAAACGGAGCTGCAGCACGGTGGCCAAGACCATACAATGGTTTAACAGGACAGGTTCCACTCAGAACAGGCCTCACCATGGTAGACCAAAGAAGTTGAGTGCAAGTGCTCAGCGTCATATCCAGAGGTTGTGTTTGGGAAATAGATCTATGAGTGCTGCCAGCATTCCTGCAGAGGTTGAAGGGGTGGGGGGTCAGCCTGTCAGTGCTCAGACCATACGCCACACACTGCATCAAATTGGTCTGCATAGCTGTCGTCCCAGAAGGAAGCCTCTTCTAAAGATGATGCACAAGAAAGCCTGCAAACAGTTTGCTGAAGACATGTCCTGTGGTCTGATGAGACCAAAATAAACTTATTTGGTTCAGATGGTCTCAAGCGTGTGTGGTGGCAACCAGGTGAGGAGTACAAAGACAACTGTGTGTTAGGCCTACAGTCAAGCATGGTGGTGGGAGTATCATGGTCTGGGGCTGCATGAGTGCTGCCGGCAGTTCATTGAGGGAACCATGAATGCAGACATGTACTGTGACATACTGAAGCAGAGCATGATCCCCTCCCTTCAGAGACTGGGCCGCAGGGCAGTATTCCAACATGATAACAACCCCAAACACACCTCCAAGACGACCACTGCCTTGCTAAAGAAGCTGAGGGTACCTAAACCCTATTGAGCATCTGTGGGGCATCCTCAAATGGAAGGTGGAGGAGCGCAAGGTCTCTAACATCCACCAGCTCTCCAGAGGACCAGAGGACTCCAGTGGCAACCTGTGAAGCTCTGGTGAACTCCATGCCCAAGAGGGTTAAGGCAGTACTGGAAAACAATAATGGCCACACAAAATATTGACACTTTGGGCCTAATTTGGACATTTTCACTTAGGGGTGTACTCACTTTTGTGGCCAGCGGTTTAGACATTAATAGCAGTGTGTTGAGTTATTTTGAGGGGACAACAAGTTTACACTGTTATACAAGCTGTACACTCACTACTTTACATTGTAGCACAGTGTTATTTCTTTAGTGTTGTCACATGAAAAGATATAATAAAATATTTACAAAAATGTGAGGGGTGTACTCACTTCTGTGAGATACTGTATTCATAAATTCCACTCTCAGTTTTATAAATTAACATTGCTAATGACCTAACAAAATCAAGTCATCAGCAATTTCAAATTTGATCCACAACTGCAACCTCAAATTAGACATGGGCATATTATCCTCATTAGGCTTACTTGTTTGTCTAGTTTGTAACAAATCCATTTGGCAAACTAAGGTGTTACCCAGATACCCAGCAAAAATACCCAGCTGTTCAACAGCCGCAATAAGCTGTATTGAGAAATCACTCATGGTGCAATTCAGTGAAAACATGAAGCAGCACACCAAAAGCACAGATTATTACTCCCAACACAATAAGTCCTGACTTGCCAATGAGTGAGAGAAGCAACAGATATGTCTCACTCACAATTCTCAGAGGACTGTGGAGTGGTATAGCTTAGGAGTTAAAGATTTACATTAAAGTTGGTGAGTTTGAACCCTCAGAAGAGATGAACATTTATATGACTGGTCAGCTGACAAATCACAAAACACTAACCTCTATTCTAGGGGGACTGTCCCTGAAATAAATGCACAGTAGATTGAGCTGAATACTGTCAGCAATCTACAAATCCTTGGATGAAAATCAATTGCTAAAATTATCTAAAGTTTAGTTAGCATTTGGCTATAAATGTGGAGCTCAACCAATGATCTGAACTATTAAGCAGTTCTGAGGATTTTTTTGGTCAGTGTATTTTACCTCTCTAACATTGATGTCCACTCAGTAATAAATTCACCAAGTAACCATTTACCCAAAGCTTTTAATACACAAATTACAGTTTCGGTGCTCCTGGAATAACCTAAGATTAAGTGTCTTAAGTGCTCAATCAACCCATATCGAATTCAACAACCTTTCAGTTACCAGCCTAGATACCTAATCACAAATCTGTCATCTAATACCAAGCATAACTAAATGCGATCTGACATTCCAAAGGCAGTTTAAGAAATATAAACATCATAAGAAGTCTCCAGATAAGGTGGCTCTGAGGGAGAGCTTTGCCACCTCAAAATCAACCTTAAGGATGTAATGCAGCATAAAAGTCATTCTAAAACAAGCCAACTCTAATACACCTCAACTCCACAAATCAAAGGTTCTGTAATTAAAATGCTATCAGAGCCAACTTAATCACCTTAAAAAACGTAGGGCGGAACTATTGTACATTGGGAATTGATTGGATCATCATATTTTGCTAATTGCTGTGATCTCATGTGAGTGGCAGGTTGTCCCGCCTTCACTCTAGTAAACACGTCACCACAAAAGAGATGCCATTGCAAGAGGGAGGGGAGCTTGTTTTGATTAAAGATAACAAGGTGTGTAACAATGATGTAAACGGATAAGTCATTTATAATACCGGTAAACACTGCAATATTCCATAAAAAGAAAATAAGAACTGTCAATTTTTATTTCATGGCAGTATTTCAACTGAGTCACGTTGGTACTTGCGCTGCTCATTTACATAAATATTATTGGATCGCCAATAGTCGCTGTTGCTCGTCTCGCAGGAAATCGACGACTCTCATGAATACATATATGCTTAAATAATTTTAAATAATTGAATAAATTAACTCATTAAAGCATGTATAAACTTTCTTAATGATGATTTGATTCAAATTTCAGATATAAAACTAACTGAAAACAGACACTTAAAATGTATCGGTTGTAAAAACAAAATAATACTAAGAGAAAAATGACAAACCTTCCCACCAATAGTGCTCGGCCACTAGTCTGTATGTGTCCTCCAGGGTGTGGTGCGACTTGCCGGGTCTCTTCTCGTGGAAAGTAGCTATGGACTGAAGTCGCTTGTCTTCAGCCAGCACCTCCCGGTACTGGACGAAACCCTTCTCCAACTTTCTACGGTAAAGAGAGCCGCCGATGACCTCGAAGAAGGCAGAAGACGACAGGGACGCGCAGCCGCCGTTCACATAACCCGCGCGTTCCCGCTGCTCGTCCGCTGAGAGTTTAGTAGTGCGAAAGGTGTCATCAGTGTCATACTGAGCACTGTAGGTACATTTACTTGCCATTTTTACCGGATTTTTTTTACTCAATACACTTTTACTTTCAGTGCAGCTTGTTTGTAATCGTTTCTCCTATGTGTAAAAAGCAGAACTTTTTAACTTGGCTTCATCCACCGACATTGAGACGTTTCTGAAACCAAAGATGCTCTGAGAAGTGTCTATGAAGTTTTACCATCTGTTGGAGATTCAAAGGACATTCACAGCAAATCCTCAATATGGATATTTAAGTAACAAGCGTAATGAATAATATTATGAATAAATAAAACAGTCTCACTTAACAGGTCTTAGACCTCCAGGTTGTTTTTGTTATGAAGCATTGGGCTAGTAGCTGAAGTATTTTACAATAAAGTCCATCATCTTTGGTGCTTAAGATGTGACTTTACATCCTATCAAACGTGAAATAGCCTACTGAAACTCCATGAGACAATGAATTCAAGACAGATGAGCAACTTCCACCATCAAAAGCCATAAGTAAATCCTGACCACGTATTATATTTCAAATAAATTTGAATGACATAAAAATCGGAAACGTGGATGGCAAGTTTTCTCAATAGGCTGGTTGTCCTGGGAAACTGAACTGAACACAAAAATCAATCGATTGAAAAATGTCTCAATCTGTCAAATATGCAGTGGCTGCCATCCATTTATATGAAATTATTATTATTTAAGCAGGTACTTTAGGGCCTCCTTCATAAGATGTAACTGCAACTGAATTAACAATGTGTCACGAAACGCCAACTACGTCACAGCAGGAGATCCGAATGTCCAAATTTCTCGGCGGGCAGCAATAACAATCGCGCGGAAGGGTCTTCCTCTCGCGCGTGCAACTTGTGATTTCTTGAACTCGGTCTCAGCACGCCGCAGCTAATCTGTCGCGCGACCTATGCGTAAGACGCGAGGGTCTTCCCGAAACACATCCAAACGCAACGGCGGCCTCCAATATCAACAATATCATCTGCGGTTTCCCCTCAACGTGCTCCGCGTCCGTTCATGTAACGTTAAAGCCAGTCAGATGATCAAATAATCCAATTTTTAACTCGTAGTCCTCTGTTGGTTGCCATTCGTCAACCTAACTTCGCCTCGACGCCCAATTGCCTCACCCCCTCCCTTCCTCGACGCACATTGGTGGAATCTTTAAAGAACAGAGACTGCGGACAACGCCATTGGTCATTGAGGCTGTCACTTACCGGGCTGTTTTCCCTACTTTTTCCCTACATGAAGATAGGTTGTTGACGTCAGCGTTACCTTACTTAGTGTCAAGTTTATCAATATAAAAAAGGACAACAGTGAGAGAATGTTGTTTTGTTTCGACTCGTTTTCGTTTTACCCCTTCGTAGACATGTGAAGCTACACATTCTCGTTTTTGTCTGCATGATTTGTTGGCCTATAGATTATCTCATAGTTAATGTTATTATTTATTCACGCATTGTACACCGTCTCCATGGTTGTTCGAATCTGTTGTAATTTTTGTATATTTGGCTAAATGAATGAAGAATAAAAATGCTGTAATAAACTCATATTGACAACGCAGTGCTTTTAAAGGTGTAGCTAAATTTTATTATGAAATGATTATAAAAAACAATACAATCTGGGATTATTTTGGAGGAAACAAACACAGTTATTGTCTGAATACACCCTCACATTACCTCACATTATTGAATTGGGCCTGTGAAGACTTTATTATTGTGTTTTGCCTGTGTTTGTCTGATGGTACAGTGGGGAAAATAATTATTTGATCCCCTGCTGATTTTGTAAGTTTGACCGCTTACAAAGAAATGAAGGGTCTATCATTTTTATGGTAGATTTATTTTAATGGATAGAGACAGAATATCAACAAAAAATCCAGAAAAAATACATCATATAAAGGTTATAAAATGAGTTGCATTTCAGTGAGTCAAATAAGTATTTGATCCCCTACTAACCAGCAAGAATTCTGGCTCCCACAGATTGGTTATGTGCCCATGTGGAACACATATTAGTCCTGTCACTGTAAGAAAATACTCCTAATGTCATCTTGTTACAAGTATAAAAGAAACCAGTCCACTGAATCTGTATCTTCCATCCCAACCTCTTCACCACCATGGGCAAGACCAAAGAGCTGTTAAAGATTGTAGACCTTCACAAGGCTGGAATGGGCTACAAGACCATCAGCAGAAAGCTTGCTGAGAAGGAGACAACTGTTATGTTGTTATGTTAAGGATGGTCATGAGAAAGGTGAGGGGATCAGGCCAGAACTTCACAGGAGGAGCTTGTTAATGATTTCAAAGCAGTTGGGACCACAGTCACCAAGAAAACCATTGGTAACACACTACGTCACAATGGATTGAAATCCTGCAGTGCCCGCAAGGTCTCCCTGCTCAAGAAGGCACATGGACAGGCCCGTCTGAACATCTATATGGCTTGGGAGAAAGTGCTGTGGTCACATGAGACCAAAATTGAGCTCTTTGACATCAACTCGACTCGCTGTGTTTGGAGGGAGAGAAATGCTGACTATGACCCCAAAAACATCATCCCTACAGTCAAGCATGGAGGTGGAAACATTATGCCTTGGGGCTGTTTCTCTGCTAAGGGTACAGGACAACTTCACCGCATTGAGGGGCCTATGGGTGGGGCCATGTACCGTAAATTTCTGGATGAGAACCTCCTTCCCACAGCCAGAACACTGAAGATGGGTCATGAATGGGTCTTCCAGCATGACAATGACCCAAAACATTCCACCAAAGCAACAAAGGAGTGGCTCAAAAAGAAACACATTAAGGTCATGGAGTGGCCTAGCCAGTCTCCAGACCTTAATCCTATAGAAAATCTGTGGAGTGAGCTGAAACTTTGAGTTGCTGAGTGACAGCCAAGAAACCTTAAGGATTTAGAGAGGATCTGTGAAGAGGAGTGGACCAAAATTCCTCCTGTGATGTATGCAAACCTGGTGACCAACTACAAGAAATGTCTTAGCTCTGTGCTTGCAAACAAGGTTTTCTCCACCATGTTTTGCTTGGGGATCAAATACTTATTTTTTTTTATGGATTTTTTGCTTGATATTCTGTCTATCCGTTAAAATAAACCTACCATAAAAATTATAGACCATTTCTTTGTAAGTGGTTAAACTTACAAAATCAGCAGGGATTATTGGGTTATTAATTGAGCAACACACACATCTTCAATGCTGCATAACTATAATTGCACAGACAAACAAAGAATAGGTACATTTTTCTATTTACATACAACATAAATGACCAGTGAGGTCATTGATCCTTGCCTTACACAAAACTCTATAGCCTTATTCAACTAATTTCCCTGCATGATGTGCTGAAACTTCCTATTTCCCTAAATGTTTGCAAGTGCGTGTTACATTTTGGGAAATGGTATTGTTTAGTGAAGCGAAGTATAAATTGTGGTAATTTGATTCGAGTAAAGGTTTCTTCTCTGATGAGCAATTGAAAATTATTCATATATATATTATATTATATTATATATTATTATTATATATAATGAATAAAAATATACAGTGACTGTGGTAAAACATCTTTGAAAAAAAATGAGGGATAAAATTCAGTAAACAAATAAACTCAGCCTGATGCCTGGCTTCAATAGCAACTGTCACAGAAAATGAAACAGTACTTGAAGGTACCGAAAGAAGACAAGGAACAGACATCTAATGTATTCTAATGGTAATTGACTGTCAAGAATCAGAGCAGGATTACTGGTAAAGAAGATTCATAATCCAAACAACAATAGATTTCACGAAGTCACGCTATGTCATTACAGGACAGCCTGTAATTTTTACAGGAACATTGCTGGTATATGCTGAAACATCATCAGCTTTAGGTTGTCAGACTAATTTATTGTCTTTCCTCTAATCATAGGCAATATGAAAGGAAAACAATAAAATATTGTTCTACCAGATCCACAATGCAAGGCGCAATGAAAGTGCCACATAAATCTGCCACAGGAAGAACATTAAAGCCTGTAAAGTGCTTTGCCATGTTTACGTTACATGTACAGTCCTCTGCTTGCTGATAACGACACAGGATGACTTAACTAACCACATGACATGGTTCAGTTGGCTGTTGGCTGCTGGCTCTGCCATACATGACATTTCCAACATACTGTTGTGGATGACATGATCTTTCATGATAGTTTCGGTTGCTCATCTAATCCTGCCAAGGTTTAAGAGTACACTCTCAAATTATACTGCCTAGTCATCATGAAAGCTTTAACAAGTATATATTCTATATATATATATATATAAACTGCATATACAGTGCTCAGCGTAAATGAGTACACCCCCTTTGAAAAGTAACATTTTTAACAATATCTCAATGAACACAAAAACAATTTCCAAAATGTTGACAAGATTAAGTTTTATATAACATCTGTTTTATAACGTGAAAGTAAGGTTAATAATATAACTTAGAGAACCAAACTTTTAGTTTTACTCAAATTAGGGTGATGCAAAAATGAGTACACCCCACTGAAAGTCTCTGGAGCAAAGCTAATTTTTAGACTAGAAATGTCTAATTTAACAAGAATTCAACCATAGGTGAGTCTAATTATTCATTACACAGGTGTCCAGCAGACAGTTGACTATAAAAGGGAGTTAAAACCCCTTCCCATTTCATGCTGTCAGCAATGGCACCACATGGAAGAGAAATGTCACAAGACCTGAGAAAGAAAATCATTTCTTTACATCAGAAAGGTGAAGGTTACAATAAGATCAGCAAAGCTGTACTTATCATTCAGAATACTGTAGCAAAAGTGGTACAAAAATTTTAAAAAGATGGAACTGCAACCATCTCATAGAGACGTCCAGGTCGTCCACGGAAGTTAACACCTCGACAGGAGCGTCTTCTGATGAGAAGGGTTGAAGAAAATCGGCATGCAAGTTCACTGCAGTTATCTAAAGATGTAGAAAGCCAAACTGGGGTGACTATTTCCCGTGACAATATACGGCGTACACTGCAGAGGAATGGCATGCATGGGTGCTGTCCACGAAAGAAGCCTCTCCTAAATCCCAGGCACAAAAAAGCCTGCCTAGAGTTTGCCAGGGCCCATGCTGACAAAGATGAAGACTACTGTGACTCTATACTCTGGAGTGATGAGACCAAGATAAATGTTTTTGGAACTGATGGCTTCAAAACTGTATGGCGTCGCAAAGGTGAGGAATATAAAAAAAAATGCACAGTGCCTACAGTGAATCATGGTGGTGTCAGTGTCCTTATGTGGGGCTGCATGAGTGCTGCTGGTGTCGGGGAGCTGCATTTCATTGATGGCATCATGAATTCACAGATGTACTGCTCTATACTGAAAGAGAAGATGCTACCATCACTCCGTGCCCTTGGGCATCATGCACTTTTCCAACATGACAATGATCCTAAACACACACAGGCCACTGTTGGATTTCTGAAGAAGAACAGGGTGAAAGTGATTCAGTGGCTCCTGATCTGAACCCAATCGAACACCTATGGGGAATTCTGAAGAGACAAGTTGAGCATCACTCTCCATCCAGCATCCAGTCTCTAAATGAGGTAATTCTTGAAGAATGGAAAAAGATAGATGTTGCAAAATGTCGCCAACTTGTTCATTCCATGCCTAGAACACTTGGTGCTGTCATTAAAAATCATGGAGGCCATACAAAGTACTAGATGTAGTAGTTTTTGTTGTGGGGTGTACTCATTTTTGCATCACCCTAATTTGAGTAAAACTGACAAATGTGTAATCTAAGTTATATTATTAACCTTACTTTCATGTTATAAGTTAAACAGATGTTATATTAAACATTTTGGAAATTGTTTTTGTGTTCATTGAGATATTGTTTAAAATGTTACTTTTCAAAGGGGGTGTACTCATTTACGCTGAGCACTGTATATATACAACCCCTTTTCCAGAAAAGCTGCATTTTGTAAAATGCAATCTAATCAAGAATCTGTAGTTTGTTAATTCTCAAACCTTTATTTAACTGACAAAAGTTCAAAGAAAATATTTCCAATGTTTTCACTGACCAACTTGAGTGTTTTTTTGTAACTATAAACAGATTTTGATGGATGCAACACACTCCAAAAAAGTTGGGACAGTGGCATGTTTACCACTGTGTCACATCACCTTTCCTTTGAATTACACTTTTTAATTGTTTGGGAATTGAGGATACTAATTGTTGCAGTTTTTTTTTGTTGTTGTTTTTTTTTCAAGTGGAATTTTTGCCACATCTCTCCTGATACAAGTCAGCTGTTCAACAGTCTTTGGTCATCGTTGTCTGATTCTCCTTTTCATGATGGGCCATACATTTTCAATAAGAGACAGATCTGGACTGCAGGTAGGCAGTCAAGCACATCCTATGACGTAGAGTGTCTATGAAACCTGTTTTAGCATGTGCAGAATGAGGCCTGCATTGTCTTGTTTCCCAGGAAAGATGCCATCTTGATGGCAGTGTCTCATTGAGAAATGTGATTTTTGAATTGTTTGACAATTCTCATTATATTTGGCACAAAAGTGGTGAGCCAATACCCATCTTTGCTTGCAAAGACCGAGATGCTCCTTTTATACCCAAACACGATATCCTCACCTATTACCAATTCACCTGCTTATTGTAGACTGTTTCAAAACAATTTAATTTTGATATTCTATAACCTTTTCACTTTTATTTTGCCTCTGTCCCAACATTTTTGGAGCGTGTTGCATGCATCAAAATAAAAAAAAATTGTTTATGTTTATAAAATACACTTAATTTGGTCAGTGGAAACATTGAAAACCTTTTCTTTGTACTTTTGTCAGTTACATAAAGGTTAAAGAGAAATAAATCACAAATTCTATATTTTATTGCATTTTACAAAATGTCCCAACTTTTCTGGAAATGGGGTTGTGTATATATACACACTGATCAGCAACAACATTAAAACCACTTCCCTAATATCATGTAGGCCCCCTTGTGTGATGGACTCTACAAACTACAAAACCTCTGAACATGTCCTGTGGTATCTGACATTAGCAGCAGATCCTTGGATCCATGGATTGAATTGAAATCTGGGGAATTTGGAAGCCAAGGCAACACCTTGAACTCTCAGTCATGTTCCTCAAACCATTCCTGAACAATTTTGCAGTGTGGCAGAGTACATTATCATGCTGAAAGAGGCCACTGCCGTCAGGGAACTCCATTGAAATTAAAGGTGTACATGGTCTGCAACAATTTTTAGTTAGGTGGTATGTGTCAAAGTAACATCCACATAAATGCCAGGACCCAAGGTTTTCCAGCAGAACATTTCCCAGAGCATTACACTGCCTCCACCGGCCTGTCTTCTTCTGACGCTCATGTGCCCATTGTCGGTGCTTTCATCATTCTGACCAGTGTGAAGCCCCACATGCAGCAAACTGCCACCGACACCTTTCCATCATGGGCAGTTTTCATTTTTTTAGCAATTTGAGCTTCAGTAGCTCTTCTGTGTGATCAGACCAGACAGGCTAGCCTTCACTCCTCACGTGCATCAATGAGTCTTGGCCACCCATGACCCTGAAGCCAGTTCACTAGTTATCCTTCCTTGCACCACATTTGGTAGGTACTAACCACTGCATACCAGCGGGAACAGCCCACAAGACTTGCTGTTATAAAAATGCTCTGAACCAACCGTTTAGCCATAACTATTTGGCCCTTGTAAGTCAGTCAGATCTTTTTGCTTACAACACATGAAATTCAAGAACTGACATTGACAGTTGACTTGCTGCCTATTATATCCCAACCCTTGACTTATTCAAAGTTAGTCATTTAAGAAACTGACCTGTTCTTTTAACTAAATGGCATGACTTAACTCACTATTTAACATCCATGTATGTGTAGTACAAAATTAAACTATTACTACTAACTTAATCTTGGAGCTTGAACAATTGATGCAACTTCTCCATGTCAGAGTTCTGCTAAATTATCAGGATTTACAGTGTGAAAGCAATTGTACTTGTGATACTAAACTCAAGTTCATATACTTCCCTTAACACAGAGCTTGTTACTGTTAAAGATAAAATATAACTTATAATAATAATATCCTACAATATAATACAAACTTTGATGGCATCTTTCATCATATGCTACAATACTCAGTTTAAAAGGCTGAATGTAACAACATTCTAAATCAAAAACCATACGATCCAGGCAAGACATTTAGTACTTTTTTAAAGACTCACAAAATGCTCAAGCAAATCTTTACAAAACATGACAATTTCATCTAAACATTTTGTATTTCAAAGACAAACTCCACATTCTTAAGAATTCTTTATGAAGAAAATTCAAACAGATGGTCCAACAGTAAAACATTCCTGTCCAATAAAATAAGAGGAATTTAAGCCACAAGGGAAAATGTTTTTTAAGAATAATTAAATGCATTTTTTCCTCTTCAAGAACATACACGCTTATTCATAGAAAATAGAAAAATCACTGAAAATGAAATCAAGATGAGTTTCAGAAAGTCCATAACTAACTCCATGTCCATGAGAGAGCAGGTGATTTAAGTTACTGGTTTATGAGTATATTTCACTTCTGAGGATGTGAATGCTAATAAAGAGGCACAAAGAACCATGTTTAGTGCCTATGGTTCCAGGGGTGTGACACTGGGTTCTGTGCCCTCTTTGTGCTCACTGCTCTGGGCAGAATCATTGAGAACATCAGTCTTGGACCTCTTGGATTCAGGAGGTTTGCACGCTGGGTCACTGGGAGGAGATGGTCTCTCTGTAATAACAAAAAATTATAAACAACAAGGAAGTCAACTTGCACAGATATAACACAAACCAACATACACACACACACACCACCAACCAAAGGAATGATAGCAAAATGAGCAAAAAGTCTTTTATAACATCCTTTAATATATAAGAAAGAGATAAGGAAAATTCAATTCTCTTCTGAAACGGAGAGAAAAAACACATACAAACACAATTGAAGCAAATAAAATTACTTAAAAGCATGCATTAAATGGCTCTACTAACCATGCTTTGCTTTCTCAGTGGAAGATGGGGTGGCAAAGGGAGTGGGGGATCTGGATACAACTGGAGTCAGTGAAATTCGTCTGAAAGAGAAGAACATACTTTATCTATCATGAACATTTTCTTTACTGGTAAGGTCATGGATTAGGGTGTAACACTAAATCTATAATCCCAACAGGATTATACATTAAAAACAAAGACATGTAGATTAATAAGAAACAGAATAACTGTGTTAAAATTGGGAAACTGCTGATAGACATTTGTTGTGGCATCACATAAACTACCATTCTAAAGTGTGGGGTCAGTAAGATTCTTGTTTTTGAAAATATATTTATTTGATTGAAAATACAGTAAAACATTAATAATGTGAAATATTATTACAACTGAAAATAACAGTTTTGTATTTTTATTTATTTTAAAATGTAAATTTACTTCTCATAGCAAAGCTGAATTTACTGAATTTCAGCATCATTACTCCAGTCTTCAGTGTCACATGATCCTTGAGAAATCATTGTAATACTGCTGATTTGGTGCTCGAGAAACATTATTATCAATGTTGAAAACAGTTGTGCTGCAATAGTAACAACAGCATTCTTAAAACAGAGAGAGAAAAACTTTTGTAATATTAAAAATGTCTTTACTGACACTTTTGATCAATTTCATGTCTATTTCTTAAAAGAGAAACCTTACCAAGACCTAATTTGAAATGGTAGTATGGTTAAAACACAATGTTACATCAGATCATACCACAGGTGTGCCGCCCTACCTAGGAGTGGGTCCTTTTGGAGTTGTGGTACTTTTGGAGTTTAGGGGTCCAAGGGGAGTGCTGGGAGCTGTATGAGGTGTAAGAGGTCCTCTGCTGGATCCAGGGGTAGAGGGAGCAGATTTAGGTGTGCTGGGGGCTGTACTGGCAGCAGCTGCTGGTGATTTAGGGGTGCTGGGTTTACCCCAGCCCTCCAGGGTGTTGAGTGTGATCCTTCTGGGCTGAGGTTTGGTTTTTAGCCCTTGCGGTGTGCGTTTCTCTTCTGAACCAGATATGCTGGGGGTCTTTGAGGATGCAAGGCCAGTAGATCCCTCTTTCTCCTTTTCCTGCGCAGCAGGTGTGTTGGCTTGGCGAGGCACCGGGGAAGCAGTCCTGCCATTGGCTGAAGGTCTCTTGCCTTTCTTCTCATTGGTAGAGGATGGGGTCACCATCTCCAGCGGAGGTCGCTCCTTCAACGCGGTGCCGAGTTCCCCCTCTTCAAATGACACGAAGGAACAGTAGCCATCAGTGGAAGACACTGCCAAGAAGGAACCATCACGAGACCTGTGGAACAATGTGCATAACAGCAAAATTGTCAATAATTGCTATTTTCAAAAAGATTCTAGACACCTGATGTCTGCATTTTCTTTAACTTTAACAATAGCATTGGTTGGTCGATTGCCATAGATTTCATCATAGACAAAGACCATCTCAGAATAGGAGTTTTCAGGCTACTCTCTTCTGTATGTTATGCATCTGTGACTGTGACCCATGAGAAATAGCAGGTTTTGGTGGCATTTATCATTTACTGCAAATTTCCCATTCTTCTCCTTATTTATAAAGCAGCAAAAGACTAGTACTGGAAAATTAAATGAATAAAAAACAAAAATAAAATCAAACTATTAAAAATATAAAATTGTAAATATAAAAATATAATAATCTGTAATAAACAACATGCTATATTAATGACAGGTTTATGAATGTAAAGCAGTTCTAAAGTTTCAGAAAGACATGCAACTGCATTGGAACACATTTTGTGAACATAAGAATGTTCCCCCTGTTGTCACCACGTAGAACAAGCACAACTTAAGTCAAGTGAAAACAACACAAGCCCAAAGCATTAACTAGTCTGTACAACGTATAATTTACGTATGTGTGTCTTACCAGCTCAGATCACTCAGTGTGTGGTAGTGAATGTTGGACACATATCCGAATGGCAGCGTCTGTTGTGTGTCATAAAAGAAGATGGAGTCTTCTGATGCAACTGCAAACACCAGCCGATATGGCAAATTAAATGTGTTTGACACCGGCTTAAGTGATCCATCTGTAGGACAGAGAAGGAGAGCACTGTCTTTCCATTGCATGGAACATAAACAATAGTTTTGGAAGAGTATTGTTGGTACCTTCAGTTCTCTTTGTCCTCAGCTCAAAGTACACTGGGCTGCAGCGCACAGCCAGGGTCGCTTTAGATGGACAGGGCAGATGAGCAATGGGCCTGACACAAAAGTTATACAAATTAAGTTGATCGTGTAAGCATTCAAGCAATTTTTAATTCAAGTATTTAAAACCAGTTCCATTTATTAAAAATACTAGAAACATGGTTTTTTATGCAGTATTTTAAAGATTTTAGAGTTTAATTTTTTTTTTTAAGAATTCTCTTATGCTCAAGGCTGCATTCATTCAACAATACAGTAAATCAATATTGTGAAACTTAACTACAATTTAATATAACTTTTCTTTTTTGATACATTTTAAAATACAATTTATTCACAATAAGCCTGTCAACTTTTGATCAATTTAATGCATACTTCCTGAATACGAACTTGAATTTCTTCTAATATAAAAAAATTTAAAATAAATCTTACACAAACTTCTAAATCGTAGTGTATGTGTGATTAATGCATAGCTTCACAACAGAACATACACATTTAGAACACAAACCTCTTCAAGCTTCTTCTGGAGAACACGTATGTGGTGTTTGTGACATTCTCTCCAGCCTCAACACACCCAGCTAAAAATAAAATAATAATAATAATTTATATATATTTATATTTATTTATTTATTTTTAAACACATTTACACAAGGAATGTACAAATGGACACCAGGCCAAAAATACAGTGTATAATGTGAACAAAAAAAAAAAAAAAAAAAGTGTATCAAAATGCATATTAAATAGTATGTTATAATAACTAGTCTCACATACATTACATACACAGTATACACTTGTAAAACATGTAAAAATGTTTTGGTGCAAAAAACTGTACCTGGTGCAAGGAGGAATGACCCATCTGGTGTGAAGGTGAGACGTCTGAAGAATGATCTCATGCTGTCATCATGGAACATTCTGTAGTTCTTCACCTACACAAAAGTCATTACAACAATTAAAAAATATATATATTGATAATAGTTATAACGGATAATATTTATTATCAACTGATAGCTTAGAACTGACACAAGAACTAAGGCAGGGCTCCAGACCAACATTTGACAGCAGTAGCGCCGATGCCACCAAGTTCTACAGATGGTGGCACCAGCACTTGATTTGGTAGCGCTTCAGTGATTATAAAAAGAGTGCTCTTTACTTGCCTTGTGTAATTCAGATGCAATTTGAAGCAAGGTTTTTTTTTTTTCATGAGTCTTTGTACAATCTTTGACAAAAATTGATTTTTTGATGATTTGACATTTTATAATATTTCATAATGTCTAAATATTAATTCAAAAGCAAAATGTGTGGAAAAAAAATTAAAGGGGTAGTTCACCCAAAAATGAAAATTATCCCATGATTTGCTCACCATCAAGCCATCCGAGGTGTATATCACTATCTTCTTTCAGACAAACACAATCCGAGTTATATACTGTGTCAGGTCAGAGGTTACTCTTTCGCCTTAACTCAACTTGCGTTCTTAGTTATTTTAGTTTATAAAGTTTTAAATATGAATATTTGATGGATGGATGCACTTTTTTGGGCTTCAAGATCTCAAGCAGAGTAGCACAGTTTATTTCTGCTTTAGTTTAGTTTGCCGTTTGATGTTTCTCATTTGCAACAGAAATGGGAGCTCTTATAAGATGGGAACGTGGTGGTGGCACCAGTGCAACCTCTTACAAAATTTAGTCACACAGGCAGGAAGGGGTTGCAAAACAAGGCCATTTGGTTGCAGTCTGGAGCCCGGAAAGGGCAAGGAAGACACTGTCTACATCAGCCAAAGACAATCTCTTAACAAATATCAGCTTAATAAAACTAAAGGCTGGCTGAAGATCTCAAGGACACTCACCTCTCCGTCTGCAGCAGCGGCTGATGTCATCTTACTCACGCTATAAGCTTTTCTCCTGTTGTGAACACTGTACACACGCATCACCCTATGACACAGAGATTTTACATGCTGTCAATATGCAAAACTATGAAAAACTGTGAAAGGTTTCACTTCTAAATAATCATTACAAGACTCTTGTCTATGGTAATCTGTTTTGGCTTGAAATTCATTTGAAAGCCATTAAAATCAACACACAAACCTGTCACAGCTTAATGTGCTGATGTACTGCCCAAGTGGGTCCCATGCTACTCCTTGCACATAACTCTTGTGATCATTAAAAATGCACATCTTCTGACCTGCAAACAAAACAGGCAATGAATTCAATACATTTACCATTAGGTATTTAGCAAACACTTATTTAAAGAAACTTACAGTAGAATAAAGGCAAAAAATCAGAGGCAACACTATAATACAATGTCAGGTCTAATAGACACCTAGATTTAGAAGCAAGCTAGAGCAGAGAAGAAATGCGGAGAAGAAAAACTAGGTTTTTCTTTATAACTGCAAAACACTTCATAAAGTTCTGCTTACTAAAAAACTATTATCATTTTACAATGCTGTCATAATTTAAAACACATAGAACTATTAACTATTAGGTCCTGCTTCAAGTTTCATACCCTTGTTGATGTCCCACATGATGGCAGTGTTGTCCACAGAGCCAGAAACCATGAAATTCCCATCGCTGGTCCATGAGATATCATACACATCCTCAATGTGTCCCCTAACAAACACAAATGCCAATGAGCTTTGACATACGTTTCTTCAAATGTAAATAACAACGTTGCAATGAAATAAGTAGCAGCCGCAGATGGTTTCTTCTGTATTGTGGTGTATATATGAGTGAAACGGTTTATCGAAGGAAAAAAAAAAAATTTTCGACTTGGTTCTATCCATTGGTTCTTGACTGATGGAGGCAGAACAGCTAAGTATGAGCTAGCAGTCAATTGTAAGAAAGGGGCAGAGTTTAAGCAGACTAAACTGAAGCATACATCACCAGAGAGAAGTCTGTTGTTTCACAGGAAGATTTATTATGACATTTTGATTTAAAATTATGAACTTAAAAAAAGTAAAAAAAAAAAAAAAAAATGATATTGATAGATGAATTGTTCACAAGATCAATGACATGCAATTAGAAAATAGATAATGTGAATTTTCATTTCATGCTGAAAGTCAAAGATAGACAGAGAGGGACATTTTAAGAAATAAAATATTAAATTCAGACCTCAGAGTCTTAACCACACTCCAGCTCTCTTTATTGAGCTGAGCATCTTCATCTTCCTGAAAGGTCGGGGTTTGTTCAGGCTCCTTATTGTCATTCAGTTTCCAAAGCAAGATAGCGGCATCTTGAGAAAGCAGATATTTAGTTAAACTATTTATAAACGATTTCAGAACTTACCCAAGTAATGATCATCATTTGACTTTAAACTTACCATCGCCTCCAGATGCCAAGACCTCAGCTGTGGGTGAGAAACGCACTACGTTCACTGCTTTAGTGTGTCGTGCCAAGTTAGACAAAAACTCAACGACTGCCTTCCCATCAGGCCCTTTATCCACACGCCACATCTGAAAGAGAGCAGCTCTCATCTTACGGTCTGTAATATGTCACCAGTGTTAACTTAAGAGACACCTGTGAGGTATTAAACCAAGGTAGAGGCTCTCTCTCACCCGTACGGTGGTGTCCACCCCAGCTGTAGCCAGCCGCTGTGTCCTTCCCTCACCGCTCTGCTGGAAATCCAGACTGTACACTGGCTCCTTATTATGCCAGGCAATCTCACATGTTACCACCTTCATCCTGACTCCTGATGGACGAGAAAATAATGAGATAAAGATATTATAATCACATATGAAGATAAAGGCACGAGGAATTTGAGAGAAATAACAGAATATAAAAGAGGATGGATCGACAGAGAAAATACATATATTCAAAAGCAAAATAGGAAGTCATTTAACAACTTCACAACAATACACTGTTTCCTAAGTACATTCTAAAACGTTTAACGTGAAAAACATTTCATGTACTAAGACAGTGATATTAAAAGTCCAAACTCTGTAAACATAATACTAATAAAGCAATTTGAACGCAACGCGTTTAATTACACGTCAGGCGTTTTCCTCCTATAGAAAACAGTTTATATATATCCATTTATTTCCATAAAGTAAACAACACTAACACCGTAGACATCTGAACATATTTAAAGCTTAAAAGTTCATAATTCATAAATATGAAAACATTGAGAACCATTAATAACGTTATAGCAAACCGTGAAACACATTAACATTTGTGTGTAGCAGTGCTATTAACTTGCATAGAGAACTAATGTTACAGCGTAAGCTATGCCAACACAACAGTTCTTTAAGAATATTAATTGTAACAGCACATAAAGTCAATTATTAACAAATGAATAAGTCACAAGACACGTTTTTAGAAAACATTCATCCAGTTACCTCGACAATTAAAGTTGCAAAAGTCTTAACAATTGTTCAACACAGTTGCTTCGTGTTACTCCCGCTTTCACCCAAACATACGCCTTTCCCGCGCAGCGTTCTGAAAACGAGAACTTCCGGTTTCACGGGTTGCCAGATCCCACACTAAAAATCCGACATTGGGCTGTGACATTTTCCACAATCACATTTGAAGTGTATGAATTCCTTGTATGTATGCATGTATGTGTATAGATTACATTTTTTTTAATTTTTTTTTTTATAGTGTACTAAAACTATATATAGTATAATACGGCGTGTAAAATACTGTTTGATACTGCAACAGTAAAAATAAACACCCTTCTGTTGTAAGTTTTGTTAACAGTTTGTGAAAACTTAACCATTTATGTATCTGTTTGGAAAAGTTACAAGTAGGCAACAACATTATTTTTTTTTATAACAAATAATATCTCAGATGAACAAGAAAGACCTCTTTTTAATTAAACAAATACAAAATTTATTTTATATTTAACCCCAAACAACCATTTTCCCCAAAACAACACTATTTACAATTTTATACACAGAATTGCTTGTACACAATTTGAGTAGCAATCACTACAGCTTGTGTACACAATTGTGTACTGTGTATCAGAAATATTGTGTATCAGAAATACACACAACCACATATAAAAATTACAGAAAACTTAATTTGAAATGCCATAACATTTGTAAGCTTCGTAAGCTTTAGTCTTTGTAGCAAAAAGGCCAAACGTTATTCCTAACAACTTATTTCTATTCCAATAACCGAAAGAACACAAGGATTTAAAAAGGAATGTAAAACTTGCACAAAGAACTGCAAGTGTTAATTAGTAAGAATGTGTAAATAAATAAAACATTTTAATATTAAGTTTAATATTTTCAGATTGCAATAGAATTTGAACCTCGATGAACAAAACATTAACTTAGGCAGAACACCTTGGCAACTGGTTAAAGGTGGTAAGTAAAAGTGGTCTCAAGAGGGGGAAATCTCCTGTATGACCTGATTTAAAATCTCATCTATGACCTCACAGTCATAATTCACTTGGTCAAGGTCCAGTGCAGGAACAAAAGTGACCAGTAAACGGGCGACACTGCACCTCAGCTCCCTCAACCTAAGGACAGAAGAAGAGAGCAGATTTATATATGTGCATTAAAATGTGACTTCTGATGAGCATGTATAGAAATACAACCTTAACACTGAAAATCTTTAAAATAAGTTAACAAGGCTCTTACTTGGCCGGTGCCACTGAGTTCTCTCCCTCTACTGGTCTTTCATGGCTCTCTCCGTCCTTTTTGATCCCATTCACAAGGGTCGCAGCTGTGCTTGCGCTGCATGTTTGATCTGAACTGGTGTTACTGTCCCTCAGAGTCTCTTTCGCTACGTTTGCATTATTCCACTCCTCTTTGTATTTCCTCAGCTCTTCTACTTCCTTCTGCAACTGCTCGCAGCGAGTTTTCTCCTGTTCCAAGCTGTCCAGCTTTTAGTTCACAATTGAGTTTGTGGGTTTTGAAGAATGGAAGAAAAAAAAACAGTTTAAGCCTGAGTGATCAAATAATGGTCGTCTCTGCAAAGATGATGAGCTCGTATAGACCGGAATGCTGGTATGTCCCCATCATGCCTCTTAACTAGTTTAACCAGCCAGGCTTCCATGGTCAACCAGCTTCACCAGTATAAATAAATTACCTTCACAGGCAAGTTTTACCATTTAAAAGGTTAGTTCACACAGTGACTGTAAGACTTTTGCTCATCTTCGAAAACAAATGTATTTTTAATGAAACCTGAGATATGTGTCCCCTCCATCAAAAGTCCATGCAACCAAAATGTTCATGCTTCAAAAAGTTCATAAAGATACTGTAGAGTCGAGTGGTTTATTGCAAGTCTTCTGATGAGGCACGACTGTTCTATATGATGAGCAGATATACAGCAAATCAAATATGGTAAACAGAAGCTCATATGTGGTTGCTTAATGTGCAAGAACCAATAAGGTTTGTTCTTGTGTGTCATGCAAGTATATGGTTGGGCTTCTGTTGACCATATTTGATTAACTTTGACTAGTGTTGAAGGTTTTAGTGGAATTAACTTTCAGTGGAAGATCAGAAATCTCTCAGGTTTCATTAAAAATATCTTCATTTGTGTTTTAAAGATGAACAAAAATCATACAGGTTTGGAACAACATGAGGGTGAGTAAATACGACAAGTTTTAATTTCTGGGTGAACTAACTCTTTAACAGCATTAAAGGGTTAGTTCACCCAAAAGTTTAATTTCTGTCATTTACCACATTTAATATTAATTACTCACCCTCATGTTGTTCCACACCCCCAAGACCTTCGTTCATTTTGATGAAATCCGAAAGGTTTTATTATCCTCCATTGAAAGCAACGAAATTACCACATTCAATGCCCAGAAAAGTAGTACATTTTTTTTTTAAATAGTCCACGTGACCACAGTGGTTCAACCTTAACGTTATGAAGCGACGAGAATACTTTTTGTGCGCAAATACAAAACAAAAATAACGACTTTATTCAACAAATTTGTCTCTCCCCGTCTACGCTCTTTCCGTTGCAGCTTCCAGGTTCTACGTCCAAAAGGCAGCTCAGTATTGGCCGACGCCTGTTCATGCGTGTGATGTTGACGCAGGAGCCAGCCAATAATGAGCTGGCGTTCGGACGGAAACACGGAAACGCAGCTCTGTGCCAACTGTGTAACAGACTGACAGGGAAGAGGAAACATTTTTGAATAGTCATTATTTTTGTTTTGTTTTTGCTCACAAAAAGTATTTTCGTTGCTTCATAACGTTAAGATTGAACCACTGTAGTCACATGGACTATTTTTTAACAATGTTTTTACTACTTCTTGGATATTAAATGTGGTAATTTCATTGCTTTCAATTGAGGATAAAAAACCTCTCGGATTTAATCGAAATATCTTAATTTATGTTCTGAATATGAACAAAGGTCTTATGGGTGTGGAACGACATGAGGGTGAGTAATTAATGACGAAAATTTCATTTTTGGGTGAACAAACCAGTCTGGAAATTCATGCAGGTCTTTTCAGCAGGGACCAATTTCTTTTTACTTATGAGCATTTTGTGAGTCAAAGATACCAGGTGCTCACCTTACTTCTCAGTTCATTGCATTCTGTGTTACGCTTGTCCAGCTCCCTTAGAAGAAAGTCCACTTGAACAGCCATTTCATCATCTACATTTTCAAAAACATTTGCTGTTGATGACTGTCCCTCCCCCTCAGCTTTCAGGTGGGCACGACGCACCTCATCCTGTGCCTCTTTCTCAGCTTTGATTTGCAACAACACCTCCTCTTTCTTTTTTAGCTCCTCCTTTTCTTGTTTAAGCTCTTCGTTTTGCTGGGTGGCCTGTAAGTAGAGAGTCTTATAGTGCTGTTCCTCTGATGGATCTGTCTGGATGCTCTGATGGCTGCAGTCCTTATTTACAGTGAGTTTCAGGAGTTTGATCTCTTTCTCCCGAACCTGCTCTCTGAATTTATCTCTTTCCTGGGCTGTGGCCTCCAGGAGATTTAGCAGGTTATCCTGTTGCTTCTGTGCTTCATGGGTTGGCATAATGTCTATTTCTATGTCAGAGAAAAGTGAGGTCTTAGAAGTTGTTGATGTCATACCTTCCTGGTTTTCTAGATCTGACTTTGGATGTTGTTCAAAACTGATTCTATTCTCCTTAATTGTGCCCCCTAGTTCTGCAAGATTTGGTCTGGAAACTTCTGCACTACTACAACTCTCAATCTCCACGGGGACTTTGATTATTTCTGTAGTGTTACTCATCTTGCATTCCACATCAGCGCTCTGTTCCTTCCTTCTAGCATCATTCTCAGTCTCCTCCCTCTTGATCTGCTGGTCTTCCTCCTCCTTTATAATCAAACGTTCTGTTTGGGTTGTTATGCTGGTTTGGCCATTTGAAGTTGATGGCTCCACTGTTGCATTTCTAGTATCTTCATTTTCTATGTGATCGTGATTACTGCACTCCATAAATAATCCTAGTGCATCCTCACTGGTACTTTCTTCTGTCTTTACCTTAGAGAGGTCAAAGGTCAAGGGTTTGGGTCTTGGCGTGCTGTTGGTCTCATCAATAACAACATCATCATCACCACTACCAATGCTTGTTTCATCTGCATCATTTTCATCAACTTTATTGTCATTATTGTCTGCGATCCCCAAAGGTGAGGATATGAAATCAGATGAAGCTGTAGACGTTGATGGAATATCTGATGTGTTGCTACAGTAAGCATGAAGTATTCTAGTTCTTTTTGCAGTTTGGCTCTGGGTCAGTTCTACATTTCTTTTCATCCTTTAGGAGAGGTTTGAAATCAAATTGTGTGAAAAAAGAGAATTAAGAGAAAATTAACATAAATACAACAATAAAAAAGGAGAAAGGGAGAAAGAGAATGATGTACCTTTTAGGAGTGGAGAGGGACATGACATTTGAAATCACTGGCATGTTGTTCGAGGCTATAGAAATAATATTATTAATATAAATAATAAAAATTTTGTATCAAAACCAAATATGCACAAAACTGGGCCTCACCAGATTGTGAGAGGGGTACTGAATTGGAAGGGCTCTGCGCTGCCAAAGTGACGGTAGGTGATCCGGGTGAGGAAGGGGCCTGTGGAAACAAAAAGAGAGCGCAAGACTTAAATATGTTCTGATAATTGATAATTGCTTAACAATAAAACTAAAAACAAACAAACAAAAAATCCTTGCATTTTGCTGGAGTTGACACACAAAGTCATGTTTCCTTTTCAGACCCTCATTCGCATTTCTGGCTTCCACCTAATCCAGAGAAATTACCACTTAAATTACAAAAAAAGAAGAAAAGAAATACAAAGGGTACAAAACACAAACTCACCAACCATTGGTTGAAATTACCTGCATTCTTTTCTTTTCCTGCTGTTTTTTGAGGTTTCTTTCACTGTGTCAACATAACAAAAAACATTACTGTCTGACTAAATCACCTCTGGACACCTGGTATATCAGATCCATTTCTTTTAAATAAATCACTGGCTTAACTATATCTTGCATAAATCAATACTTATTCATATTTGAATAAAAAAAATAGTTGTAATAAATGATTTCACTCACTGCTGTTTGTATTCTTTCAGGCAGTTTGAATTTTCATCCTCAGAATCTTCAGCTTCTTCTGGTTCTTCACATCGCCTGAATATAGAAAGAACAACTGTTTAACCTTAAACATGTTTAGAGATTTGCGAACAAATTCAGAAGCAATTACATTTGTTGATAAATATCACTAATATCTAATCTACTCTACAAGTTTCTACAAATGATACATTGCTATAACGCACTGAAATTCTTTTTTGTGTTTTCACACATTATATCTGTTCAGGGATGCAAAAAAAAAAAAAAAAGACAAGTCACAGGTTGTGTTCTTGAAAAAGAATAAGAATAGGCGGTCTGGTGGAGGCTAGATATTTTACTTCATAACTTGTTAAATATTTGTTTTTTTTTCTTACACAAACGCATCGCTTTGCTTCAGAAGGTCTTTATTAACCCCATGGAGCCGTGTGGAGTATGTTTATGATGGATGGATGTGGATGGAAGACTTTCTTCAGCTCATACTCGTTGCTCCCGCTCTCTGCCATTATAAAGCTTGGATGTGTCAGGATATTTATTAATATATCTCCGACTGTGTTCATCAGAAAAAAGAAAGTCATATACACCTAGGATGGCTTAAGGGTGAGTAAAGCTTGGGGTAATTTTCATTTGAAAGTCAACTAATCCTTTAAGTACTCACCCTCATATCATCCCAAACCCATTAGACCTTCATTCATCTTCAGAACACAAATTGAGATATTTTTGATGAAATCCGGGGGTTTCTGAACCACACAGACAGCAACATCATTGCACCTCTTGAGGTCCAGAAAGGTATCATTAAAATAGTCCACGTGACTGCAGTGGTTCAACCTTAATGTTATGAAGAGACAAGAATAATTTTTGTGCTGAAAAACAAAACAAAAATAACGACTTTTTTGAACAATTTGAACTGTTGTCATACACAGTTGACGTAGTGAACACAGTGCAGGCTTCCGTGTTTACGTCAGAATGCCAGCTCAGTATTGGTCGACGCTGTACACGTGAGCAGCACGACGCATGCGTGTGATGCTGATGCAGGAGCCGGCCAATACTGAGTCTGGGAACATGGAAGCCTGCACTGTGTTCACTACGTCAACTGCGTATGACAACCGTTCAAATTGTTAAATAAAGTTATTTTTGTTTTGTTTTTGCACACAAAAGTATTCTTTTCGCTTCATAACATTAAGGTTGAACCGCTGTATGTGGACTATTTTAACGTATGTCATTAATACCTTTCTGGACCTCAAAAGGTGCAATGACGTTGCTGCCTATGTGTGGTTTAGAAACCCTCGGATTTGTGTTCCGAAGATGAACGAAGGTCTTAGGGGTTTGACAGAAATTTAATTTTTGTGCGAACTAACCCTTTAACGTTAGGATTAGGCATGTGACAGTATCAAATTTTCATGTTGCGATAATTGCTGAAGCTTTTATCACGGTATACGGTATTATCATGATATTGAAATAAGTTGCAATGTTGTCATAGTATAACAGGTTTAAGAATTCTTTTTCTTATAACAAAAAGAACTCTGAACATTTAAATACAATAACACAATACACAAAGAAAATTCTAAAGTAAAATGTTTCAAACAGATTAATGTGCAAAAGAATTATAAAGAACAACAGGTAACACTTTTTTTTAAGAATAAGATTAAGAATAAGCAACAGCTACATTTGTTACAGAAGGTATTATTTTTGTTAATGTTAATGCAATTGATCATTGTTACTTTTATCTCAGGTCCATTAAATAATAGTAACAACTTTTTATTTTAGTAATGTTATTAAACTTTAACTAAGAAATTAACATTAATAATTGCTTTATAAGTTTATTTTTCATTGTCAGTTTGGTAATAATGAATTAACATGTCAACTAATTAAGCCTTATGTCACTAAGTGTTACTGAAAAATGAACATTTTCAATCATTATAGGGCATGTTGTAGTCCAGATTAAAATATAAAAATGTTTAAGTTTGAAAGTAAATAGCCTATTAAGTCTTTAAGTATTAAGTATTTGGTGCTGTAATGAACAACATTGCGAATACAAAAAACTGAATGGCTGTTTGAAGCATTTTAATTACTGTTCAGTAGTGCAGCTGCTTTGTTTACGGTGTTTCCGGGGTAACCGGGCTCATTTACATCTGAGTGCGCGTGTTCTTTTGACGCAGCGGCATTTGTTGTGCATTTTATACGGTTGATGGGTAAAGTATTCTTAAAATTATAAAATGTTAATAATTCATAATAATAATTATTCACAGTATTTTGAAGTTCACACAATAACAATATCGTGCATATTCGTTATCGTGATATATCGTATTACCGAATATCGGCACATATCTAGTTAGGATCACAAAGAAGGCAATGCAAAGACTGTGTTTTTCTAAAACTTGGCACTTCGAAACATCTTGTAATCCTCTGAGGCATCTCTATCATTTTTTACTACATGACGTGCAAATCGTTGGGCGGGTCTAAAGAGGCAATGATGTAGAAGTATGCATTGATCTTCTTCTGCAGAGGCGGTCTTTCTTCGCACTATGACGTAAAAAAATCTGACAAAATCTGAAACGAGTCATTTTGGAAACTTGGTTTCAAAAAAAGCTGTTTTTGGACTAAGGGGGAAGTTTTGAGTTCTGAAACGTACAGGATATTTTTAATAGTACAATAACCTCTTTTTGTCAAAAGATCGAAGAAATTTCGATTTCTCAATTCATGACTCCTTTAAAGGTTTGCAGGGGTAATCCTTTTTGGATAATAATAACGGATAATGAAAATGGAAAGGCACGAAAATACGACAAAGTGTAATATGATTCTCTTTTTGTTAGAGTACTGCTGGAAGTTTTATTAAACATATCAAAAGCTAAACAATGAAAAGTCAGATTAAACAAACCTGAACTGGGGGTCTGGATTCAATCGACAGAACCATTTTTCAGGCAGCTTATTCATGTCGATGCCATCTGGAAGTTTCCTCCACTTCAGACAACCATCACACTGAACCCAGTTCTGATCAGGACGTTTCCTTTACGTTAAACAAAGTTTATAAATGGAAACATGGTGAATAAAGTGGCCAAAAGAAACAAAATGTTTTGTAGTGTGTGTCAGTGTATACTAACGGCATATCCTCCATAAGCACTGTGTTGGGCATTCCCTTCTTATGGCGGATTGCTTTCCAGTACTCTTCCAGTTTCACGCCCAAAATGTTGATTGTTCTCCTGCGTGGACAAACAATAAATAGCTTAGACTACTATATAAATGATTTCCTGTTGTAAAAAACAAAATTTGCACCCTAAAACTTAGTTATTAGAGTTATTAACTTAAATGGAAAAGAGCTTATTTAGTTATAAAACAGTCTAATATGAGAACATAACTTAACAAGGGTTCAGACAATTCTTGCAATTACCTGAATTGTTTGTAACCCTGCCTGCCTCATCAAAAACCAAACGCTGAATAGCAAATGAGCTCACAAAATAAGATATTCATAATTAGTCAAAACATTTTAAATGCAAATACTTGTTATGCAGTGAACATTTGCATATATTTAATGTATCTGACCCTATACAGTATGTAGTAGAAATGAGAGACAGTATATATACTGAACACAATACAATAATTCTAAACATACATTATAGTCCACCTGTACAGTATCACACTCACCTGTACTCTTCTGTGTAGTCAAAGTCCTGCTTGTTGTGTGTTGGCTTGAGGAAGTTGCACTCAATCACTGCAATGACTCCCACTCCTTTTCCATTTGCCTATTGCAAAATCAAGATTGAAAATGCATTTGGATACTCAAAGTAGTAAAAACAATCTACAAAACATTATTTTGTAGAATTATGTTTTGAGAAAAAAACACAAATACATTAAAATTTATATAATTAATGTTTAAATATTCACCCTGTTTTGGCATCCAACACGCTCATAGGCTTTGATGAGCCGGTTTTTATGGTACATCATGACTCCGTAGTGTTCTTTGCTCTTAGTATTGTATCCAAATATGATGGGGATGCTTTCTTTCTGAGAAGAAAAGACTTAAGGAAAGGTCATTATGTATGTATTCATAGCTAATTTAGTCCTGTATTCTGACTGTGTTATTGTCATGTTTTTATTTTTTTATTTACCATTATAATATTTTGTACTATAAATTCCTAAAATGAAAAACTTTGGTTTATGTCAAGTTGCTTTCATGTTCAAAAAAAACAACAACACATTTTTCTGCCTCTTATTAAGTTAGAATCTTGGGAAACTAATTTCCCAGTAGTTATCAGGAATTCTTTGGGAAAATAACAGCTTGTGATTGTGTGGATACATTTAGAAAGATGGGTTTGTATTTATCCTTGACAATGTGTGCCAGGCTTTTAGAGATCAGCTGGGTTTTCACTTTCTGTCCACGAATGATAATCTGCATTTTGGGCTTCAAGTATAGGATGCTACAGTACGCCTGAAAAAAGATAACATGCATGCAGACACATATTACTGTTATGTTCAAACCAGTAGCGGCTCCTGACTGTAAATTTAGGTAGGGCAGATTCAGTCTTAGCGCTAGATTCTTTAAAACATTTTGTACAATTTACATTATAATCACTGATCACATGCATACTGACACATTTTGGCAGGTCTAGAGTGCTTGTGTTATTCAGCCTGAGGATAGTGACACACCCATAGAATGCTATCTTAGAATTGCTTAATGCATTATTTATCTCCTCCAAATGTTGTTTTAGAATATTAGAATTTGTGGAGGAATTCCGTTGGGGAAAAGAAAGTCATGTCTATTATCAGAAAAAAAATAAAATGAACACAACAGAGCTATATAACAGCTAATCACATGATTACGTTTAAATTAAATGATTTATACTTTTGTTAAAGCTGCAGCCCGTAACTTTTTTTGGTTAAAATTTATCCAAAATCAAGTACATAACCAGCCAGTGTTCAAAACGATCTCCTTACCTTAGCCCGATTCACAACGGTAAGCTTGTCGTAATAATGTTTTCTAATAAGAGCGGTACTGGTGGATTTCCACTGGAAATTCAAGCATGCAGCCGTTCGTCTTTGCGTCATTAGGTTACATCGGTTTACATAAAGAAGGAGTCCCAGCTAGTAGGCTATATGGCATGTGAGGATGCTGCAGGTGGCGGATCATTTATAGCCTTTTCTCACAGCAGCTGGAATAATTAAACTTATTTTGATGGCGGATTGTAATCCAGAAAGGTCCAAATGACAATCATCAGTGACAACTGGAGATTCACCCGTAGTCAAAGACTTCGGACTGCGGAGTGGCTACAGAAATTGAAATCTACAAGTAATGCTAATACACACTAAATACACATAGTCACGCAATGCTGATGTTGTTAACATTAACAATTTGAGAACAAAGTATAACAATAATTTGCATGGTTTGACGTGATCCGAGCTAAGCGATTGTTAGATTTAATCACCATTGGCAGCACGATTTATTGTAATGTTTTTCTCAGTTGGTCAGAACAAAAGTGACAGACATGTTACTTGTTCAGATGACATTTTCCAGTGAAAATTCTTATTTTGGTCATACTTCAAGACTACAATCTGTGATTCCGAAGTACAGTATCCACACAGATGTGGTGACTGACAGCAAACATTAGATTAATCCACGCTGAGGAGCCGTGCTGATGCACAACCCACATAAAGATGATAATTCTGCAAATAACTGCAATCGCAGGTTTCAAACAGAGATGGCGACAAAGAGGCAAAACTTACAGACTGTAGCTTTAATTTGATATGGTCCTCCACACAGGAAGAATAAATATGCCAACTAGTTACTGACCTGATGCAGACTAATAAACACATAGCTGAGGCATACTGATATTGTCTGAAGCGAGGTTTACGTAAAGTAACGTGAAAATGAGCAGGGCAGTCTGAAATCTTCCCCAATGGCTCTAAACTACAGCACGCTGCAGGTCCATTTATCACCACAGATTTACATGGCAAAACTGTGGGGCGTTGTAGAGCTAAGGAGGACTCAGGCACCTGCTGCCCTCTTAGTATCATTATACATGCCTGCCGAAGCCATCCGTTAAATTTTAATATATCCTGCTCACTTTACGACTTAAAATACTCTAGAAAATCTGAAGAGTATTTTGTTGCAGAATGTTGAACACGTTTACAATTATACAGGTCTTTGTTTTGCATGAATATTTTGGTTGGGCACTGCCCCACCTACTCTTACAGATGAGCCACAGCTGGTTCAAACTGTAATACATAATGAAGTGATATCTATCATCATAGACACATTGATAACACAGCATGTAGACTGTCATCTGTTAGACCTACTCAACATACAGTAGAAGGGTAAAATACTCACCCGCAGGGAGAAGTCGCTCTCTGGGCTTGACTGTAACTGGCGACAGGGTTGCTTGTATTTCTCCTTTTCACTCTCATATACTTCAGAAGGAATCTGGATGTCATAGCGGTCTGATTCAAAGTCAAACTCAGATTTGTCAGAGGATGTTCTGTAGCAGAAAAAAAACATTCTCTGAACCATTTCAACTATGCATTCCTGTGCTTGGTAGCTCAAGAGTATGGCGCTAGCAACACCAATGTTAATCTGAATCAGATGTTGAAAAACACTGCTCTAAACTTCGTTATTAGCAGATCTTTTCATTATTTCTGATATTTCTTATTCTCTGCCCCACTCTCTCCCAGCATGCTCACTTGCGGAGATTCCAAATGATGATTCGTGTTCCTGTGGACTCTGTGGCATAGTGTGCATTGATGGCACTGAGTTCAGAGAGCAGTTCATCCTCTGTCTGGAACAGAGAAAAGCGCAGGATATCTTGGAGACTTGCTGTGTGTTGTTGCTCGGGTCGGAGTGACAGGAAAGGTCAAGGATAAAGACGTCATATAGATAATAGAAATATATGCTTAAACTCTTACTTAAAAACAACTTTTTCAACAAATGGTGAAACTGATCAAATGCAAATGAACATTAGGCACTGGATTCCTACTATGTTTAATATCATCTCTCTAATACCTTTTCATATCTTTATATCATGCTAATCATTCTATTGTATCCTTTGTAGTCCATCAATTTAAGCCTCCTCTTATCTTTGCTTATTTGGAAGGTAAGGATATATGACTGTCCGTTGCGTTTGAATGAGACAATGGGTACAATGACATTCTCTGCATGTATCTCTTGTAGGTACGTCTGGGACAGCAGGCCCACACACATGGACTCTCCATTCTTGGAAAACACAATGGCGTCCTTTCCCAAGCGCATGGAGCCAGACTTAAACCCATTGCCGTAGAGGCCCACAGGGACATGGCCATTTATAGTCTCCTTGTCACTAAAGCCAAAACTTAAGAGGGAGAGGAACACAATATATTAAAATTTGTATTTATATTACCATTCAACTGTAGGGATTAAAGAAATGAATACTTTTATTCAGCAACAATGCTTTAAATTCATCAAACGTGAAAGTACAGATACTTATAATACAAATAAATACTGTTCCTTTGAACTTTCTATTCATCAAAGAACCATGAAGATCAGTTTCCACAAAATGTTTCTTAAGCACCAAATCAGCATATCTGAATAATTTCTGAAGGATCATGTGACACTGCAGACTAGCATCACAGGAATAAATTACTTTTTAAAATATATTAAAATAAAAAAAGTTTATATTTACAATATTATTAGTTTTTTTCAACTGCTTACACACATTTTCAAAACTTTGCCTTTTTTTTTCAAAACTTTACACACAAATCCAAGAATTTGCAAAAATGCAAAATGCCTCACATCTCTTGCAAAATGAAGCACTGCATTCAAATATCACAAACACATCTCAAAAGCAAACACCTTTGCCTTAATATTCTATTTTTGGATATATTATATACACACACTTATTCAAATCCTAAAGCTCTTCTTTCATGAGCTCCTACGTACATTTCTGTACAAGACTGAAAGTAATTGGCAGAGAGATGTTGAAAAATTCACAGTAAACACGAAAGCAAGATTGAAACCAAACTATTTATCTTTTTACTGTAAGCATTTGTGTTTGTGAATACAGTATTACACAGTACCAAAGAAAAGAAAGACATCAACCATGTGTAGTTGGACAGAAACAATGGTTGTGGTTGAAAAAGGAAATCAAGATACTTCCTGTTAGATTTGTGTGTGTTACATACAGAATTGTGTGTTGTGTTTTGCAAAAAGTGTTTTATGAAATTGAAAACTGAGTCGAAGGCTGAGAATTAATATATAGTTTTGAAGATTTGGTGTGTGGTTCTGGTGTTTGAGTGTCAGGTTACAGAAATTGTGTGACAACAAGTAAGGATTTTTTTTGTGTGCAAGCAGTTGAAAAAAAAAAACTAATAATATTTTACAATATTATTGTTTTATGGTATTTTTGAACATTAGAGGCTGATTTCAAAATCATTAAAAATATTTACTATAATTTTATATAATATTAATAATATATATACAAAAAACATTTATGTTACAAAAAAGTTCTTCAAACTTTCTGCTCATCAAAGAATCCTGATAAAAGATAGTTTCACAGTTTCCACTCTTCATTGACAACCAGTTTCAACTATGATAATAAGAAAGGTTTCTTGAGCACCAAATCAGCACATTAGATTGTGTAGCAACTCATAATGTAATAACTGCATATAATGTAAAAACTGCACATAATGTAATAAGTATTAAATCATTATTGTAATACAATGTTCATAATGTAATAATTTTCTCAAATCGTAATAAAATCTTGAGCTCATAATGTAATGACAATTTTTACATTATGAGAAATGTATTACATTATGAACTCACCAAAAACATGTCATGTTTCCATAATTGTAATTGCTCACCCACCTGAGCATTTTGTGCATCTTATCGTAATCCATTCCAGCTCCATTATCCATGAAAGTTAGACAGTCATGACCTCTGATTGCTGTCTTATCAATCCAAAACTGTTTGGCACTCACATCTGGGTCATAAGCATTGTCTAAAGTAGAGAAGATATATTTAAAATATGATCAAATTATTACAGATATTTATCTTAGTGTCTGAGTAGCTCTCTACTGAGGTAACCCTGAAATCTATTCTTACAAAGTCTTTTAATTCCTTACTTGACCCTGGCAGGAGTTAAACTGAGTAAAGGACTTCATGGCTAGCTGTTAATGAGCAATACATGAGATGCAATAAAACAAATTACTCACATAATTTATTACGTACAGTACTAAATAGTGTCATGCACTGGTAATAGAAGCAGAAATATGTTTAGATGTGAAAGTAGGTTACAACTTCATAGTAATCTAACACTTGAGGGCACACACCCATTGTTCCAACTGCTATACAAATTTACACAATGAATGATATCAGAAGTGTCCGCTCACCTATCAGCTCTGCAATGGCACTGAAGGGCCAGGTGTGGCTGGTGGAGTTGGTGTGAAGGAACTTTGGATTAAGCTATAAAAGGGTCAAGGAAACAGGTGACACAGGAAACTTTATAAGTAACACACTATAATACACAATTTATGAGCATATGGATTTCTTTATAAAGCTGTATTCTAGGAATGTGGATCTGGTCACAGGAACTGTATTACAGAAACTTCTTATTTTAATACTTCATTTAAGATTTGAAAAAAAAAAGAGGTCTATTTCCTAAGTGAAATTACCATGTTTACTGAACAGATAGAATAAGGTTCTGTGTAAGGATGTTTCTCTAATATATGACTTACAAATACATTTTTCTTCATATTATCTGTTTGCAGGTTTGAATGCAAGATACATTTTAACAAGGTATTTATTTAATCAAGAGCTTTTTTCTGAACCATTAAATTCATATATCATTTGGATGAGCACTCAAAATTAAAAACTAATTTATTTTTTCCATAAATTAGATTTTTACTGATGATTTATAAGCCTTTTACAAGAGGCCTACCATGAGCTCACTGTTATTGTTAAGTGATGATATATGGTACAAATCAGTATGTCTACTTTGGGGCCAACAAGCACTGAAGGCATGAAGGCAGCTATTGTTTGTGTCCGTTCTTCTTCTTCCAATTTTGTGCATTTTTTCAAGTTACATTTCATGCCTTTATTGGATAAGATAGTGTAGATGAGACAGGAAGCAACAGTAAGGACGACTGAGAAGAGATTTTGCTCATAATGCAGGACAGGAAAATGACTTCTTGTATTACTCTGGCACCGCTCGTGTGGCGCTTGACGGAAAGTGATCAAATTTGGTACACAAATAAAGGACAGTCTCAAAATTAACTATAGCGAATTTGGAGCTTCTATCACAAACCCTCTAGCGCCACCAACAGCTCAAAATTTCACTTATATTTATGCTAATAACGTTTGCACTGTAAGATGCTAGAAAATGAAATAACAGTTTGTCTGACAGATAATGTACTGGATCATCAAAATACGAAGTTTTAGTGTATCATTCCACTTTTGCCCAATTGGAGCCGCTGTAACTCAGCCATTTTTAAGGGGGAGCTACATATCACACTGATACATAGTGATGGACTACCAGCGGACGAAGTTTAAAAACAAGCGCCAAACGTCGCCTCTTTTCAAGGTAGAACGAATAAACAGCAGTATTCAGTTTCGATTAGGCATTTCTCATTGACAGAGAAACGAAACTGAAAGTAAAATCCAATTTTGGAGCCTTTCTGATAGGACGACGAACACATACGTCACAGCAAAACAAATGCATGACCATAACATGAAACGATCACACAATTTCCCACACACTGTGAAAATATTTGTTGTTCATTGTTAAGAGAAAACATATAGAGCATTTAAGATGACATAAAATCTGTCAACCTGCCAATAACAATGCTAACAGTGCGCGAAATTACGTTTTTACGTATACACTTTTCAATATATGGTCTATTAACATGGTGTCTACTACCATGCGTTTACTACACACGTCAGGATGTAATAATAAATGTATTAAACATTCATACCGCACTGAGCGGAATCCCTCTCTCCGTTTGCACTGCCATCCTTGATATGAACAAACCCGCGACGATACAAAACTTCTAGAGGTGTGACTCCAACATCCGGAAGTGCTTATTGCTGACCGAAGGATTTTCAAAATAAGAGCTTTATTTTTTAATTTTGTATTTATTTGATATATTGTTTATTTGACGTCAATATGTTTAAGTTATTAATATAAATAAATCATTAGACCTGTTTTGTTGTCATATGACAAGACCGCAAAGAGAAGACCTTTTTAGACTCCCATAAGATCAGTAAGTTTTTTTTTTTTTTTTTTTACTAAAAATAAAACATTCAGGGGAAAACAGGGAAAATTATAAATTGAACATGTTTCATTAAGATGTGTTGAAATGAATCCTACCACTCCCACAACCTAGCACACTAGATACACTAGACATTAGGTGGATGCACCTTTAGAGAGACTGTGTAAGAGATAAGTAACCCACTTCCCAACAGTCGTACTATTACTTTAAAAGAAAATCTCACGCCATCACTTCCGGACTGGAACTCTCCTTTTTACAGAAGTGGCTATAGTACTACCGGACCAAAATAATTAATCTATGCATTGACACAACACCGCAAAGACTCGTCTCTTTAACATATTGTTGAATGCAGGTGTCTTATGATAAATAGCCCGATAGTTGACGAAGATGTTAGGACTGGAGCTGTCAACTGGTAAGTAGAATGTATTACTATTTTCTTGCAAATTTAAAGTGTAGCAATTTGTGTTTGTTCACGTTCTGTGCTCTAATTAAACTAAACATGGCAAAATTAACCTTATATACATGTATGAATATAATTGTATCAATATATATTTTTTGATATAACTTATATTATATTTATACGGACATTTTGTTCGGTGTAAAGTAAAAGAAAAAAGGCACCCAGTATTATACAGTTACATAAGTTATATAAACTGTATAATACTGGGTGCCTTTTTTCTTTTACTTTACACCGAACTAAATGTCAGTATAAATAAAGAAAAAATACACAGCCATTAATTGATATTACCTAGCATTAATAAATTATATAATTCTGATTTGCATGTTTTATTGCAGGTGTGGATGGTGTGGTCGAAAAAATTGAAAAACTCCCCACAGACTTGTTTGCAGAAACGGTAAGATTTGTCATTACATTGTGTGGTCATGTACAATGGGAAGAAAAACATTACAAGTTTGAGCTTAAAAATTTGCAACACTTCACAGTTCATATTGACATATTATCATCAAGTTATTTACTGAATGTGGTATTGAATGTTAATTCCGACTGCTGATCTTTTAATTTTCCAGCTTCAGGCGATCCTGGTTCATCTTCAGGATCAGAACAAGGCAGTAGATTTGATTGAAACCTGTGATGTAAGCTCACGAAAATTACATCCCTGTCAATATATTGTAAATTGACCATGCATGTACATGCTTTTTATGTCTTTGAAATGCTTTTATTTCTCTAACTCAGAAATTTCAAAGAGCTGGGATAAACCTTGATCAGAAAGCTGTTCAAGATATTATAAAACTGCTGTCATACTATTTTAGGTACAGTATTATCTTTCAAATGACAAAATGTCATTGTTGTAAATGCTTGTGAATTAAAACGGGCTTATTTCAAACCCTTTGTGTATACACATTTTTGGAACATGTCGATTTTGCTTGTTTGATTGGTGTCTGTTGGGATTAAATTTATGATAAATATTTATTAAAACAGGTTAGCTGCAAAAAGCAATCTCAGTGCAGATGTCTTGGTCAGTAAACTGACTGAATGCAGCAGTAAATGGTCCAAACCAAACCTACAGTTGGTGCACCAGTTTTGGACTGAACATGGTGCTCTTCTACATGCACATCAGGAGGTCCTGACAATGGCTAGTATTGGACAGGTGTGTCACATGATTCTTGTTTACCATGTCGCTATTGGTCAGCCTCTATACTCTATCAGGTTGTTAATATCAAAGCTTCTTCACTCTTAGCTTGTAGATATCCAGTGGAAGCTTGGAATGGCAGTGAGCTCAGATACCTGCCGATCCCTCAACTCTTCGTTCATCTCCGTTTTAATGAAAATTGCAGACACATCAGGGGAGGTATCATATAAATCCTTTGAGATGACAGTACAACAGTTCCAGGTATGGAATTATGTATTTTCCTAATTTCGTTTTAAACCATCTGAAGTGTCTGAAGTACCGCAATTCATAATTATCTTTCTATTATTTTGTCCCTCAGAACTTCTACAGGCAGTTCAAGGAAATGGCCTCCGTTTTAGAGACTGTTTAATATTTTTCTGCATGTGATTTTTGAGGCAGTGATTCTGAACCATTCTGTCTTTGACCAAATATTTACATTTAAGTATTTAACAGTTTAATCATTTTGCACTGATCTTTTTTTTTTTATTCCTTTAATACTGTCAGCACTGAACAAAGACATGTGAAGACATTGTTACAGTAGCTAAGGTTTAAATTCCTGTTTTATCATAATAAATAATGTATTGTGTTAGATACACCATGGATTTGTCATAAATTTCCATTTGTCATTAATATTGATCTTCATAATTGTCTTCAGTGCCTTTAGGAAAATTTTTTCCCCCTTTCAAATATCAAATAACGCTTAAGAGTTGATGTTCAATGACATTAATTTCTCCTAATATTTTTCAATAAAAGTATTCACTGAACCAATATTTTGTGTTTTGTTTATAGTCTTTTTGAATGTATTGCACCTGCTTAACATCACAATCAAAATGCATCACAGTGCTTAACAGTAGGGATGGTGTTGGATTTGGTTTTTGGCAAATAATCGTTACGATGACCTGATTTTTGTAGTGTCTCTGCACTACCTTTTTAATGTTTTTGGACTTCTAATCTAATTTTGGCAGCTTCATTGTCTTATCTGCCGTTTTTGTCTTGGCTGAAAGATTGAGAGAAATAATCCATGGGGCCTGAATACTTTCTGAAGGCCTGAAACCTGATGGAAACTCTTACAGGCAATATGTGATGATGGGCTACAGAGGGTCTCTGATGGGTTATATTTACATGTATCTCATATTCATCTGGGAGTGGTGCTTCTTATTTAGCATCTTGTTTTAAGTGGGGAACTTGGTCAGAACTCGAAGGCAGCAATAGTAGCATGAGAGAACTCTTTAAAAATGTGTTTTCAATTTATTTAATTCACCAGCTAACCCTTCCTTGAAACATAAATGAAAACTATGCAATTTAGTTTTTCAGTGTTTCACAGGGGTCTTGAGATTATGATAGAAAAGCAAATGTAATTTAAATGTAATTTTAATGTAATTGCAATTTATTATTTTTTTTATTATGAAAACTAAAAGCGGCTGTCCCTTGAATATGTTGTTAATTTCTTCATCTTGTATGCAAAATTCTTCATTCACAAGCAAAAATGGCTTAAATCTCCTTTATGTTTTCCTTTTTGTTGCTGAATTTAACTCTTAACTCTTTCATCCCTTAGACTTATAAATAACAAAAAAAGTGCACATTTTTTGATGCATTATTATGATTTATTCAAAGAATGTGCTTTTCTTTTTTTTCTGTGTATATAATTCCATACTTTGAGGTAGGCAAATCCATTATATTTATGTTTTCTGTTTTTGTCATTATGATTGTTCACTGTAGAGATACAACCATGCTTCATTTCCCAGATCTTGTTTGTACGTATAAGTTCTGCAATAATAATAATAAAAAAACTTATGTTTTATGCCAACTTTAACAGTAGCAGTTCATTTTATTTCTCCTTAACTGAGAGCTGATGATGGCAGCATCCAGGTTGTGTACTTCTGAATAGCAAACTACTAGTATATTATTACTATTTCTACAGTAGCCTATTCTACTATTTCTATAGTGTACAGTATTAAATAAATGGCAGAAATAGTAAGAGAAGTATGGAAAAACATACTATTTCGAATTCAGCCGCTGTCTTTGAAATGAAGGGTAGACAGTTTACACTGTACAGGTCTACTACATAGTCTGCAGTTTGTTAGTATTTGATTCCGAATATGACCACAGTAGCCTATATCATCAAATTCCATTATAGCTTTAGAGACAGCAGAGGGCGCTGTTGAGTATACTGTATCATTTTTGTGCAAAACAGTTTCATGTTTCAGTATCCTTCTTATGTGATTTGTATCCAATTCACTGTACTGGAAAAATCATTACTTAATACTATTAACAAATAGGCCTTTGTATGAATCTTCATTTACATGGATACCATTAATTCACATTGAATTTTACAAGTATGTTCACCCTAAACACACCCTGAACCTCACCCTTTATTTACTAGAAATGTGAAGAATGCTTTGTCCACAGTAAAGTCTCTTGACTCAACTCTTAGTGTGGATTATACTGGTCTATCTTTTGGACATAATGTACTGTATGTCCTTCTCCAGATATGATACCTGTTTTGTATGACATTAAATAAAATTAGTAGGCCTATATTATATAGGGCGAGAATATGGCTGGTTGTAACAAGATGTGACATGGGGTTATTTAAGAAACCTGATAAAATTATGTTTTAGTTAATTGTGTTCTTAATATTAAAAATTTAATATAATAATGTTTGTGTTTGATAAACAAGTGCACACAATAAAACCACACTGACATTATAACCAAAAGGTTGAACTGTGCCCTCAGGACAAATTGTTTTATATATCAATATTCACAGCTGGGGCATGTTGGCCCAAAATGTCAGCCCCTGGGGCAATAATGGTGTATAATAGCTTTTTGAAGCTGACTTTCAAAAATATAAAATTTCCAGTGGAGTAATAAGTGTGACAACTAGGTCTAGCTCTAAATAGTTAAACTATTTAAATATCCCAAGCATGAATAAAGTTCACTTGCTTTCCTCAATCAGGCCATTGCCGTGTGTTTCCTGAAGAAGCAGGGGAGCCAGAGATCCACACTTATACACACACACAGGAGCGCGCTCGCGTTCAAGTGAACGCCTCTCATATGGCTGCTGCGGCCACTCCTCCTGGAACAACAGCACTCTCTGTTCTCCAACGCCAATAAATGACACAATAACAACTAAAAAGTGATGTGCAGTGACTTTAAAGGACTCCAGCTGATCTGCAACTTCACACATGAGGCGTTTGTCCGCGGCGTCGTCCACAATCTGAGGCGTTGGGACTCGAGAAATCTGCAGGAATAAGACGCGCTTCCTTCAAGCAGTTGTGTACTATTGATACACTGAGGCAAATCGTTTAACTTCATATATGGATTTTTCTAGCCGTGAAACCCTTCGAGTGGATGTTTTTATTTTTAAACAGTGAACTGACCTTGGAATAAAAGCCAGTATTATTGTAGCTTAAGCTCTTCAGGACACACGATCCTTGCTCACTTTTGACTAAAGCGTGAGTGATCCATGTACAATTAACGCGCCAGGAGATGTTTCCAGCTGCTTTCACATAATACTGACCGGTGCATGTATGTAGTTAGGCATTTAGTGGTATAAAGGCATAGAGTTGTTGCACAAAGCAACTAAAGTCTTTGTCCCGGAGCCCTTGGAGAGATGGAGGGACAGGATGGCAAAGGGAAGAATAATAATGACAGTAATCAAAAGGCAGAGAAGAGGTTTGCGCTCTGTTACATGGGCTGGTCGTCTCTGGACAGGCGAACCACGCTGCCTATGCTGCCGTGGCTGGTGGCGGAGATCCGGAGGAAAAGTGAGAAGAACGAGTCCGGTCCCGCACAGGCCAGAGAAGTTCAGCTGTGTCTCTCGCCCACTCTGATCCGCTGCGTACCCGCAAACAGCAGCAACCCGTCCGTGTTCATTTTCGAGCACAAAGCACAGTTTATATCCAGGTTTATTCACAATAGTCATGACCTGTCTTATTTTGCCTACCTTATCAGAAGTCAACCAGAAAACCCAGAGTCTGAGATGGCATGCCATGTGTTCAAAGCATGTGATCCAAATCAGGTATGTTTGGCCACTAATTCAGTTGTTCAGTGTTTTATCTGTTTAATGTGTTGCTCAAGGGCACAGTGGTTATAGTTTATGAATCAACACTTTCTGGGATTCGGATTAGAGGTAGACTGGTTATCGGTTTTTTTCGGTAGCCTATACATCATTCAACCATAATTTTTATTTATTTATTCCAATATTAGCACCTTTTCAACTTGAATTATGTATGACCTAATGTCATTAATTATTTTTACAGACTATTCAATTAAGGCTTTCAGGGGATTGGATTAGAGGTAGACTGGTTATTGGTTCTTTTTGGTATATGAATATATGGAATCATTTGACCATAATTTTTATTTATTTATTTGACTGGTATTGCCACCTTTTCAACTTAAATGGTTATATTCTTAAATATCGGGTGTATTGTTAAATGATCTCATTTTGTTAATTATTTTTTACAGATATTCAATTAACCCTTTCAGGGGATTGGATTAGAGGACTGATTATTGGTTCTTTTTGTACATGAATAAATGGCTTCATTTGACCATTATTTTATCAATATTACCACCTTTTCAACTTAAATGGTTATATTCTTAAATATCGGGTCTGTTGTTACTATTGTGTGTGTGTGTATATGTATATATATGTATATATGTATATATATATATGTATATATGTGTGTATATATATATATATATATATATATATATATATATATATATATATATATATATATATATAAACAACCTTTCTTTGTCCCCCTTTTCATCCGAGATAATGGATCATGCTAAACTTTTACAATGCCATTGACAATGCACCCTGACGTTTAGTCTGCTGTATGATTGACAGGTCTTTGTCATTTGGATAAATGCCAGTATGTAGGGCACCGTTGCGCCAGAGGAATTAGATTTACAGGGCATCATGTAAAGACAGGTCAGATCTCTCCTGGCACACGCGGAGGAAGGATTAATCAGATCAGCTTGACAATACACACTTAGAATATTGAAATACCCCCACCCACTCCTCTGCTCTCTGTCATAATGCCTTGAAACAACAATAATAACCATGATGTACTGTAGTTACATCTGAGTTGTCTGTTCCGTTGTATTGATTAGAGATTAGTTGTAATGTAACCCTAATGTTATTCTGCTGCTGAGCTATATTTGAGAAGCCTGGATAATGCATTTTGTTGTTGTGGGTGAAACATGAATTAGAACATATGTGTGTATATGCAGTGATTTACTATGCATTTACATATTTTTAAGTATACTTCCTGGCCAAAAAAAAAAAAAAAAAAAAGTCACTGTTTGGATTTAAATAGGCAAAATGGCAAATGCTTAAGAATCAACGATTGGATCATTATTGCAGTGATTATTATGTTTCTAGCATGTTATATGTTCTTCTAACCCTAATTGATGGAGTGTATAGCTTTTCATTTATTTGAACAACTGTGTAAGAAGACACATCGTGGAGATATTCCAGTATGACAATGTCAAGATTCATCAGGCTCAAATTGTGAAAGAATGGTTGGGAGGGAGCATAAAGGATCATTTTCACACATGAATTGGCACCTCTGAGTCCAGACCTTAAATTCCTTAAAAGTCTTTGGGATGTGCCTGAGTAGACTTTACAGAGTGCTTGACTCTTGCATTGTCAGTAGTGTATATCTCTTTGTTTCTCTGTGAATTTCAGTTGAAAAGAAATCATTTTCTTTGCACTTGCCACATTATGTATGCTATTTATACTATTTTTGTACATTCTCAAAGGTAAAAGTACTCAGAAGTGAATGTGAGAAAGGGAAAGTTTCTCTTCCTGGTGTTGGTCCTTTTGTGAGTGCACGTTGAGCTCCAGAGGCAACATACATACATCACTGTCATGCGTTATGCAAGAAAATAGCAACACGTGCTAGATAGTCCATGAGGAATGTGTATTTGCTCACATCTTAAGATGGCTGCTGGCTCATTTCGAAGTGCTACTGTGCAACCATGTGCTACTGTGTCTCTCCAGTGTTCTGAGACTGACTCGGCTGGCATTTCAGCATATAAAAATCTCCTAGTCTTAATGCAGCCCGATCAATCCTTTCCAGATACCTGTGGAGTGACATAGTTCAACTTTTAAGGCTGTGGGGGAACCCACTGTTCCCTTATTTATAACTCCACCTTCAGTGTGGAATAGCCCACCCAGTGTAAGGGCAACAAAGTAAGGTTATGCTTCTTTTTATAATGATATACTATGTGCACTCAGATGCCTGGGCTCATTACACTGATAGAAATGAAAGGAAAGCATTATCTGTGATTAAGCAACTGTGTGTTTACGCTGTGGGCAAGAAAAAAATGACTGGGGTCCTTCTGATGCATTTTGTTCATTGTTTATTCAGTTAAAGATGAGGCTATTTGTTTTGAAGTTTGGAGCAGTCATCAAAGTATGAAGTAAAAGCAATGTTGCACAGGATATAATAACCCACTTAGACCTGCAAGTCAAAGTTTTGGAATATGGTACAGTGTCCCACTTTATCCAGCTGTCCTGAATACCCTGTAGTTGGTCTTCCTGGTACCCATAATTAGAATGACTCATGTCATGCCAATCTGCATCCATTACAAGAAGTGACTGGTGAGATGAGTGCCCTGTTTTAGTGCATTGTGTTTTGGTACTGTAGAGAAAGCAAAGTTATACCTATGGTTGATCAATATTTTAATGTGGATTTTAAGTAAGGAATTTTCAAATTTGAGGGTGCTGGGGGTTCGCTAAAAAATGTTGATAAATAAAAGGATTTTGTGCAGTATAATTTTAGGGCTGATAAGGTTAACTTGTGTACTTTAGATTTTAATGAAATATTAAAAATAAATATATATTTTTAATGTTCAGTTTCATCATCTTTCAGTGCTCTTTTCTCTGTTTTCACTATAGTTTTATGTGGGTTGACTAGTAATTTCCTGAGACGCCTCCACTGCGGTTTATTTTATATCTTAGTTTTTAAACAGCATTCTGAAGCATTCCTACACACCCTTTAAACATAAGGTCATGCCAGCACATTGATGAAATTTTGCACATTCTTTAAATCTTGAAAGCAAAAATAGTGATAACCTTTTGAATTAGGAGGTTATATGCGTTATGCACTAATCAGTCGATTTGAATTTCATCAGTTTTAATGAAAAGTATAAGAATTTCTCATCACAGCTTCTTTGTATGCCCAGCTTAAACTATTCATCCTACAGCTTTGATGCATAAATCCAAGTGGTGTAAATTCCTCATCTGGTCTCAAACCTCTGTGTCATACATGTTGAAGCTTTAGTCATACACCGTGGCCTCAAAAAGTATTTGACCAATTAGCTGCACTTAAAAATGTATTTGCATTTGGTTACAGCTTCACAAAAGCATTGTGTTTTAAATAATAAAAGAATATATGTTAAAAATGACGACAAAGTATTTGGACACTTTCTGGTTGTCAAACAAACATGTTCATACTAATGTTATGCACTATACATGTGGTTACTTTGCTAGTGAACTTGAGGAGAGCTGATGTCATATATTCACTAAATGCCCTGGACGCCAGTTGATTAAAAGGCAAATATTGAAAAGGAAAGTGAATTTAATTTTGATAAAAATGACTTAAGTTTTATATTGTCATCTATTGCAATAACAAGGATTTTTCTATTTGTACAGATGGAGAGAACACTAATAAAGTATTATAAACCTTTTTACAGCTTCTGTAATTCACACCCTCCTCCTTTCATCCTCACATGTTTCAGTGCAAATAATTTATTAGACTTAAAGGGGGTCTAGCATCATCTTGCAATTGAATAATTCAGACCATTTAAGGGTTTAAAACACTGTCACTGATGCCTGGTGAGGTCATCAAACGAAGTTTGCTGCAGGTGAATGGTTTCGTTGCTCTTTTTCTTGTATGCTGGGCATGTGACCTCAAAACAGCACTAGTATGCATTGCTTTTTCACTATCAGATTTAAAAATCTGCTTTTTGCAGATTATTCAGGCTGGTTAAACTAGGTAGTTAGAGACTTTTTGGAAATCTGTGAGCGTTCCTAGGAAATAAGTCATTTGTCAGTTAAAAACAAGCAGCCACACCCTTTGTGCTGCTAACACAGGCAGCCCATTGCAGCAGACGATTGCCTGAATGATTGTTTGCTTTTCCTCCTGATCTCAAAGAGCCTTTTCTCTCAGCTACACCGTGATTTTCCACAAGTTAGCCTTGGGGTTTTAAAGAAATGTTTGCATTAAACTGAGCTATATTTACTGACAGACGTGTAGTGGGACAGAGGTCTTAATTGTCTTTATATCTTACTCCTGACTCACTCGTGAAGTGCCTGCAATAATTGCATAAAACCAATTGCAAAGTAAAGAAAATGTACCCATGCAGAACTTGCGGTTAAACTGTTAGGCTGTACTGGTTGGTTGCCAGGGCGTTGCTATGTGGTTGCCAAGGCATTCTGAGTGGACTTTAATGTGGTTTATAAGGTTTTCTGGATGGTTACTTTCCCAGCCTCAAGTCTCTATGATATTATGGTTCTATATATAACCCAGGTCCCTCTTCAATGGTTTTTGCACACCAGGCAAAAATTATAAGTCTGATTGCTTCAAAAAGCAATAGCACACCTCTTCTCAACAAGCCACATATTATATAGAGTTATGAGCTGAAATTTAATATGGTGGGTTAGGTGTTTGTTGTACCTGATAGCCAATAAAAAAGATGATTTATATTATGGGTGTAGTTGTGCCAGTGACTTGGGAAAGCAATAAGTCAAATGTCCTTTGCAGATGTCTGCCTCTAATGTGAAAGTTTTCATGGGTTTCAGCACATTTGTTAAGCATACCCATGTTTATCTTTGCAAGAGATAGACCAGTGTGCACAGCCTGGTCTGTGTTGTGTTTGACTTGCTCTCTATTGCTGCCTTGAACAAGTAATCCATGTGACCTTGTTATGGTGCCTTGTATTTTTATGCAGCAAGCACTCTGTGGCCATTACAGGGCTCTAGTTCTTGGAAGATTTGTTTATATTGACAGTATTCTTGTTCACACTACTGATTTGCACTACTGCTTGTGCACAATGTGTCTCAGAGCTTGGCGTGTCTTGCTTTGATTCAAGGAAACTCAAACCTTTGTTTATACCATGACTGAAACAGTTTTTTTTTTTTTTTTTTTTTTAAAAAGCAGATTCTTGTTAGAACATCATTTTCTCTACTTCTGTTTGTTTTCCCTGAATGTAACTTCAGGGATTTACTGTTTATGTTTCTTATTCCAGGCTTATGGTAGTCATCTAGATCAGGCCAGCCAAGCATGCTCTTCCAGTCTAGTCTGAGTTGGCCGAGTGTCTGTTTAAAGTCTGTGGAGCTTCATTTAGTTTCACCTCTGAGTCTAGCTGGCACCAGGCCCAATTCTGTCACCAGACTTCTTTTTGTATTCTCCCAAACAAGACGTGTCTTGCTGATGTTTTATTTAACATTGCCATAACCTTTTATACACTTGAGCCTGAGAGACAAGGCAGAACATTTCTAAGTCAAGCAAAGGCATGAGATCACGGGTGTAACATATTTTGAGGTATATCTGACATTTGCAACCAGATAATATACCAGTTTTAAACCCAAAAGCATGAAGATTTGAGTATGGATGGTAGGGACATGAGTCATGATAATTAATGTCATGTTTTAATTTGTAAAATTAAATATTTTATTTCCCATAATAAGTTAAATTAAGCATTACGAGGAACTCTCTCTTCATGGTTTCTGACTCTGCATGGGTTGTTTTATGAGTATTATGCAAATGCTGCTTGTGTTCGAAACCCAAGCCGCTGTAAATCACAGTTTCTTTATTGTCCCATGCCGTTCTGTGAGGAGCCTAATCAAACTGCTAATTCAAATATCAAGGTTTCCAAAAATGTTTTTTCAGCAAAATTCAGGGGTTGGATTCACAAAACATTTTTAAGAATGTAGTTCTATTTAACTGTTTTCTTCTTCTTTTCTAACTTATGAGGAATGTTTTTTTTTGTTGTTGTTTTTTTTTGTATTCTTATGAATGTTCTAAACTTTTTTTAATTTAAATTCCTGAAAATGATTTTCTTTAAAAACAGCATTAATAACATCTTAAAGATAGCCTCCAATGTGTCATAAAACTTGAGCATAAGATGTGCTAATGTAAAATGTAAAATATCTGAGAATGTACATTTTTCAAGAACTGTACTTACTGAACATTCTTACAAACTTCTTAGAATTTATTACATTTTGTGAATCCGCCCAGATTTTTTTTTTTCTTTTTTTTTTTTTAAACATTACAGTTTCTCAGCTGTTTAAAACATGAGTGTTGGTTCCTGTAAAAGAAAATCTTTAATACATGAAGATAAAATTAGGGATTTCAGAGTATTTTGTGTGGGTATGTATAGCGTTTCTGATTTGAACCAATGTTATAATTAAACCTATTCCCTTGCACCTAGTTTCAAGATTTCTACTGATGTTCAGGCATAAAAACAGAAATCTGTTTTCTTAGCTACAGGTTTCATTCTAAATGATCAATAGTATCAGATACCAGAGAAGAGGTTTCTCTGATAGATTTATATCCATTTGGCTTCTTTAATGTACACTCCGGTTCCTCAGCTGTTTCTTTTTCTGATATCGTCACTCTGCCTTGGCTTTTGTATTACTAGCTCCTGAGGGGCTGAACCTAGTTAGTTATGCAACCTGCATGTCTCCCTGCAAAAGTTTAATCTAACTACTGAGCCTTTTTATGGAAGTTTTATCCTTGTGTACCTTTCAGTGTGTTAATTTAGTATTTTTATGGTTGATCTAATGTCTTCCCCTGTTCCCCAGGTGCCTGAGGTTATTAGCAGCATTAGACAGGTGTCCAAGGCTGCACTTAAGGAGGAAAGCAAGCCCAAGCAAGAGAGTGACGAGTCTTTCTACAACTCCCAGAAGTTCGAAGTACTTTACTGTGGAAAAGTGACTGTCAGCCACAAGAAAGCCCCTTCCACTCTAATTGACGACTGCATTGACAAATTCCGCCAACACGAGATTGAACGCAAGCGTCTGCGGCTCCTCAACGGCCAGCGTAGCTCCACCGAGGCCCCCGTAGAGTTCATCATGGGTGATGACCCTCTAAGCTCCTCCCTCTGCGAAGTTGATGAACCTGAGGCAGAACCCACCTCAACTGAGGAAGATTTGTCTGAGTTGGGCAATGGGAAACTGACTAGCTCGTCCAGTACAGGCAGCCTTCGAGGGGCCTTTCCTGAGCGCATTTTGGAGGACTCTGGTTTTGGGGAGCAGCAGGAGATTCGTACGCGCTGTAATAGCCTGGCGGGCGGCCTGCAGAAAAAGCCCAGAGAGGCGGGGAAGGGGTCAACGCGTAGGAGACACGCTAGCGCGCCCAATAACGTGCAGCCGTCTGATGCTGACAAGAATCGCACAATGCTGTTCCAGGTATTTCGTGCAGACTTTTAGTCTATGATTTCATGAAAATTTACAGATGATTCAAAAATGAAAATTCTTTTATCATTTACTTGCCCTCATGTTAAAACTGAAAAGACATTAATGAGTCTTTCAACTGTTTTTGTCCATACAATAAAAGTTATTGAACAACCATCTACATTGTGAATAAATAATGTCCGTCATTAGCCATTGGCTGATATATTGTTAGATTTCACTCACCAATGATTAAGTTAGAGGCTGAAGTCCTGTTAACACCAAGGATGATAACTATAAAGTTTTAATAATTGTTCTATGAGAATAGGGAAGTCCACATCACAACTTACTATATTGATTCTATTTCCATTGTGTGCATAGAGGGTTGATGGAGTTCAAAACAACTTTGGACCCCACTGATTTTCATTTTATGAACAAAGAAACAATAAAATATTTTCTCTTTTGCTCCATTTTTTTGGGTCAACTGTCCCTTTAACCTTTAAAACAGGCCTACGCATGCAAATGTCTTTTTAAAAGGCATAGTGCAAAATCTTGCTAATTAGCATGCATGACCTAATGCAGTCACACGTTTCCCTTTAAACAGTTTTTAGGGAAAGGTGTCTCTATGGTCATTTGGTTAAGCAATCACTTGCGGACTCTATGACTTTGGTGTTAAGTAGGATTTTTTTTATGCAAATACAGCTCTCAAAAAAACACTGTGGGCAGAGTTATCAGTTATCAGACATTTAGCATGATATTTGTGTTTTCATTCCTGCTGTTTCCTTCTCATTAAGCAAAATATGCTACCAAACGGCTCTTTTGTGCAGGTTGGACGGTTTGAAGTGAATCTCATCAGCCCTGACACCAAAACTGTGGTTCTGGAGAAGAATTTTAAGGACATCTCGTCCTGTTCACAGGTCTGTGTGTAAAAGGATTAGGTTTGTTTGGTTTTAGAGATAATCTCTTTCTACGTCTCATATTTAATTTCACCATATGTCATCTCACAGTGCTATTCAAAACAAGTACCAAGCAACTGACATGAGGTTTTGTATCAGATTTTTGTATGTTATTTAGAATATTTATATTTTTCTTTGTCATATTTTGATGTCCTCATAAAAAGACCTTTCAAACACTGCCATATTTCTTAATGTCTATGTCTTAAGTTAAAAGTGCATGTTTTGTATGTCAGAACAGTGATCTGAATATTAAGGCAATAAGTCACTCAAGGTCATTAGTTACAGTGATTTTACCATAGTTAAAATATTAGTTCACTTTAAAATTAAAATTACCCCAAGATTTACTCACCCTCAAGCCATTCTAGGTGTATATGACTTTCTTCTTTCTGATGAACACAATTGGAGTTATATTATTAAATATCCTGACCTAAAATATCTAGCTTCCACCAGACCGCCTTTCCTATTCAACTTACGAAAAAGCGTATACAACGTTGCGGCAGTTGCGCTTTTTTCGTAAGTTGAATACTGAAGACGTAGGATGTAGCGTAAGCGTTTTGAACTGCGAGAGGCGTTACACTTTCTTCGTAAGTTGAATATGGAAAGCGGTCTGGCGGAAGCTAGATATTTTACTTCATAACTTGTTAACTATGGATATTTTTCCTACACAAATTCGCTTCAGAAGGCCTTTATTAACCCCCTGTAGCCGTGTGGAGTACGTTTATAATGGATGGATGCACTTTCTTGAGCTTCAAACTCTTTGGCCCCGTTCACTGCCATTATAAAGCTTGGACGTTTTAGGCACAACACTAGGCATCAGTATTATTATTATTATTATGGTAAAATCATTGTAATGCACATCCAAGTGCTTATTGGTTTCATAAAATGACAGCAACAGAAATATGATAAAAATTGTGTGTATTACCAATAATACCAACAAGGTGGTGCATTCATATAAAATTAAATTGATGTGCAATCACTCTTTCAAACATGGTTCATCCAATCAAATTTCAGAGCTAGAATAATTTGTTTTATGAAGTGAAACTCAGCCTCCGAAAATTTTTTAGCCGAAATAGAAACATGGCCGAAAATATATGCTGCCCTTTCCCTCAGTGTTCAGCGCTCGGGTTTCACTCTCGCTCTAGCCGTTATCACTGCACATGTGATGCTCTGTTCAATATTCCGCTCTCTGCTAGGGGTCATAGTTGATCCGTGTGGACCAGGCCCCACTGTTCGGCAACAGTTCGCATTTGTTTCGCGGATTAATTGCTAAGTTCCACCATCAATTCGGTACTTGTGCATGGTTATCTCAACACATCCGCACACATCTGAAGGGTGCGCACATAGAGAGGTGCATTTCAGGTAGCAAATTGATTCCTCTTTTGCATCTACATGCACTTGAAAGGACACATACACACAAAATGATGTCAAAATACCAGTCTCGGCAAGTATTCTTGTAAACACGGTTATGTCTTAAGTGAAAGTAAAGAGTTGAGAAAGAAATCAGATGTGTATCATTATATTTTATAAATTCTGTATCATTAAAAGTATTGAATTTCATTTAAAAGTCTAATATTAATACAATTATGCAAAAATAAGCTAATTTAATATAAGAAATAAATAATTTTCGGTTTCGGTTTTCAGCCAAGTGCATCTAGAATTTTCTGTTTTGGCCCAGAATTTTCATTTCGGTGCATCCCTAACTCTGTGTTGTTGTGTGTCATTGTGACTTGCAGTCATGTATGTTTGTTTGTCCTTTATGGATGTCATTCTTTGTGCCCGCAGGGTGTTAAACAGACAGATCACTTTGGCTTTATTTGTCGGGATGTGGTGGAGTCTGGCCCAGCCCAGTATGTGTGTTACGTGTTCCAGTGCGCTAGTGAGTCTCTGGTGAGTCCTGGCCTGCTTGCAGCACCTGTTGTCACCACACTGATTAATTATTCATCCTAAGGTACAATGGAAACAATGACTCTCCCTTGCCTGTCTTGTGGACATTACCTTTAGTACGCTGATTTCCCTGCCAACTGAATGCCACCCAGAGGATGAATAGGATTAGACCTGTGTTTTTGGTCTATAGGGATCCTTTGCTGTTGATTATCACAGAAAATAATGTAGACTACTTCCTTGATTTCTAAAAAAACAAAAACAAATGTAATGTTTTGACTGAATGTACAGCACCATAAGTAAATGTTTAAAATATGAAACTGTTACACTTTTGCCAAAAGTGTAACCATAATTCTTAAGTGGAACATGTGTTACCACTTACACATTTTATCTGAGCAAAGATATAATATGATCTTTCAACTCATGTCATGGCCATGACAAGCACATTATATGCATTAGAATGAATAACCAGAAGTTAATTTGTGTGGAAAGGTTATCCCATTCTAAAATGACACTTGAAGACCAGATCTGGTTTTAGAAATTTTATCTAAGATAAAATTTAAAAACCTATTTTAATCATTTTTTTCTCTTTCTCTGCATGAATATAGCCAGGTTAGCTGGAATGCAGTTAAACTATAAACAAACTTCACAAATCAATTATTATTATTATTTTTTATTATTGAACAATTCATATGTGTATGCTTTTATCCAAAATACATATTTCTGTTTTTAAATCCTCATGTATGATTGGCCTAAAGACTTTCATTGTAAGTCTATTACTATATACATTTTTTTTTTATTTGTGTAGTTAATATATATTTTTTTTCAAAGAAATTGACAACATTGATGCCATGTGTAGAACTTAAGTTTGACCAAGCAACATACTTTTTACATCAATTTTATGTCTACAAATGCTTTTCTCAGGTGGATGAAGTAATGCTCACCCTGAAACAAGCCTTTAGCACGGCAGCAGCTATGCAGAGCTCCAAGAACCAAGTCAAACTGTGTGAGGATTGTCCAATGCATGATTTGCACAAGCTCTGTGAGAGAATAGAAGGTAAAACCACCAGCTTCCATCAACTCACTCAATGTACTTGCCTCAGTTTTAGCACAGTATTCCAGTGTGTGTCTCTCTCAATGTCCCAGGCTTGTATCCTCCCAGGGCGAAACTAGCCATTCAGAAGTACCTGTCCCAACTGAGCGACAATGAGCAGGTCAACATATTCGAAAGGGTGCAGGTAGGCAAACCAGGAGATATTTTGCAAACAAAGTAACTAAGTATAATTTCATTCCAATTCTCTATTAAATATTTAGTTTATATTTTCTCATTAGAAAATGAAGCCAGTATCCGATCATGAAGAAAACGAGCTTGTGATTCTTCACCTCCGACATTTGTGTGAGACCAAGCAGAAATCTCATGTTCATATTGGAGAGGTCCCACAGGTAGCAAAACTACACAAACAACAAAAATGCACCACTTACTTTGCCCACCCACGCCGCCTTGCAGAGTCATGAAACTGTGACCTCCCTGTAATTGGATTAGACAGATTGTAAGAGTCATCAGAATATAGCTATAGATTAGAACCGAGCTCCTGAATGAATGCAGCTGCCCTTCTGAACATGTGCAAGACACTGTATGTTTTCAGAGTAGATCACCTCTGTGAACATTCCTCTCATCTAACTGCTTTTAAAGTCGACATGAAATCAATAAGACAGTTTGATCCATATTTACTTTTTGAATTCATTCCTGGTCTTATTGTTAACAAATCATTAGTGCACGTTATAACTCTTTTCTAACATTTTCCACTGATGCCACTTAGCTAGGATGTCTGGCTATTAGATAATGTATATTAGATCATTATAATCATTAGAAAAATTCTTTATATGTATATATAAACAAACAAGAAAATTATTTTATTTTATGAATTAAATTGACAATCAAAGTGACATTAAAGTGAAAGAAAAGACACTTATAATGTTAATGTTTTAATTATGTACATTTTCTATTTAAACTTTGTATTCATCCAAGAAAGTGGTTTCCACAAAAAATATTAAGCAAACAGTAACTGATATATAAATAGAAAACGTTTTAAATTGTAAAAAATATTTTATAATAGTATTGTTTTACTGTATTTTTGATACAATAAATGCAGCCTTGGTGAACATAAGATACTTTTATATAAATTTATAAAAACATAATAGTAATTTTTTTCATATTTCATATTTTTCATATTTTTTCATATACATTTCTGTTTATATATATATATATATATATATATATATATATATATATATATATATATTTTTTTTATATATATATTTATATATATATATATATAATAATATATAGTGAGAATGAATGTGTGTGTATATGTATATGTATATATGTATGTATAATATATATATATATATATATATTTCTCACTTATTCACTTGTATTTATTCCTTTGTGTCACAGCAGAATGCTTCTGGCAGCACTCTGACCTCTGATAACTCCAGTGCGGGCCGCAATAAACTGGACCTGTTGAAGAACAAAGCCCGGAGTTCTTTGACAAGCTCCCTGGAGAATATCATCTCACGGGTATGTGTGTGTGTTGCCCGTCTATGTCTTATTGGTCTATGAATGGGGATTGACCCATGTACCCCACCCTTGTACTATGAACAAAACCTTTGTTTGCCATCTGCTGTATTTACTCACAAAGCAATATCAATGTGTATGAATAAAGACCAGCTAAGCCTGAGTTCTCCATTAGACGTGTGTGTTCAGTTAAAAGAACTGTTGACTAAAAATGAAACTTCGGTCATCATTTACTCACCATCATGTTGTTTCAAACCTGTATGAATTTCTTTCTTCCTTTAAGCTCAAATTAAGATCCTTTTTGGATGGTCACTACCTTCTTTTGTTAAATGGAAATGAGCAGCATGAAAATTCCTCAAAATATCTTCTTTAGTGTTCCATGAAAGACTGAAATCATACAGGTTTGTGAATGATGAATGACATGTTGATTAAATGATGACAGAATTTTTATTTTATTCATGTGTATGTATGTGTAAATGTAAATTCTGACATCAAGCAGGTTGCTTCATTTTGTGGCTATCTTTCTTCCCTAGGGAGCCAACCGTATGCGAATGCGTTTGGGCAGCATGGGAAGTTTTGACCGCGTGAGTATAACACAACACGTGAATATCAGGATCTGTCATTTTAGCCCCAGCTCTTGTTCTCTCCCTGCCAAGAATCACGTCTCTGTTCTGCTCCTGCCAGCAAGCATATCTCGGTGGTGTCAATTACCACCACATGCTGAAAATAATACCAATGCTGTGTTATAATACACTACATGTTTTTCAGCATCAGCATTGGTTATCTGATTTAAGCTGCCCTGTCAGTCTTATTAGGGGGTCTCGCTTGTTGGGGTTGGCTTGTTTTGACCCTGTCCACCTCTCTGTCTCGGTGGGGTGTGAAATGTGAGGTGTGTGTGATGGTAAGCTTGGGTCTCTGGACTTCATGGAAAACAAATCAGTCAGCTCTACCTTCCAACAGGGTCCTCACATGGCCTCAGAGGCACTGTCAATGTGAGCACCTTCTCTCATGCTTAAACTTCAACTCTCAGTAACATGTTACAATCCAACAGTTCTTTGCTCTTGACTCTCTTCCATGTTCTGGATGTACTGTGAATAAGTTCTGCGAATACAGTAGCGCCAAAAGAGTTATCATATAGTGAGTCTAAAACACTGAAAATGTTTGATTTAAATGCATAGTTCACCCCAAAATGAAAACTCTGTTATCATTTACTCACACTTCTGTGGAACAGAAATTTCAGTAAAATAATTGATGAAAAATAAGTACACTAAAAGAAGTGGTTGCAAAATTAATTGAATGGAATAAAATAATCAACAAAAATAAAATAAATACAGGGTTCTCAAGGTCAGGGAAAATCAGGAAAAATCAGGAAAGTTTATGTATGAATATTAGGGCTGCCCCCGACTAAAAATGTTTCTAGTCAACTATTAGTCATTCATTTAAGCCATTAGTCGACTAATCAGATGTTTATATTAATTTCAATTACTTAATTATATACTGAGGAGAATACTAAACCATAATGAGCATTTAGTATAAGCGCAATATAGCCTATTCCGCGCTCAAGCGCGCGCATAAATCTTGCTGCAAAGCACCGGCAAAAGTAATGATTATGAATGCATCGGGGAAAATAGCAAGGAGGCATTTTAATTATTTATTAATAAACTAATGTTTTCTGAGATAGTGTTGGCTGCAGAAATTAAGTTAACAATGTTGCCTCGCCATCTCCGCAGTATAGCGAACGCGCCTGTAAGTCAAGTCAAGTCACCTTTATTTATATAGCGCTTTTTACAATGCAGATTGTGTCAAAGCAGCTTTACAGTGATAACTGGTATATAATTTTGGCTGCACAGCAGCTCTTAAAGAAAATGGTGTCAATGCAGGCTGATGCATAACACTGTTGAATATCAAATGTCAAGTGTCCCCAACTAAGCAAGCCAAAGGCGACAGCGGCAAGGAACCCAAACTCCAAAAGGTGACATCAGGTGGCAAATAGGTGTTAAAATGGAGGGAAAAAAAAACCAGGGGCCGAGGGGCCAGTTCTCCTCTGGCGAACAGTGCTTTGTTACGATTCAGGTAGCTATCATAAGTCAGATAGGATCGCAACATTCAGATGTAGAGAGATAAGCAGAGATTATTTCTTTTTGATTTGAATAGGTTTGTTTAAAAATAGACAATTCAAGCTTTCTATAGATATATTTCTAATGTCTGTGAGGCAAGTAGCCTATACGCTGAGTTTTGGTTCATTTTTGTGACACACTCCAGTTCAGGGAGCCCAAGACAGCAGAAAGCGCATCCTGTTTTTCTTTATTTTACAAAGGCACAATTTCTTGTTATTGTGAGTTAACTATAAAAGTAGTAGTTTACAGTTTCGAATGATGTATTACTCTTACCTGAGTATTTGTAAGTTGTTTCCACTGTTATCAGAGAAAATGCAAGTGATTGCGCCGGTGCCTCCATGTCATGTGGTAAGCACGCTATACTTTAGCTTCCACACTCTGCACAAAGACTTGGATACGCGCCTAATAATTGCGCACATTTATCTAGGTTAACTTTAGTGTGAGCGGCCATGTAAAGTTCCTACTACTTGCATGTTTCAAATGATAAGCCATATTTGAGGTCGATAGATGATAGGCAAACATTTGGATTTCCTGCCCGACATACTGCAATTAACACAAGGACCCGCCATGTCCCTCACGGACTCGTGACTTCACCAAAAGTTTTTTTTGTTCTGCGACTAACAGACTAATACAAATTTTGGTCGACTAAGCCTCTAGTCGACTAACCGTTAGTCGACTATTTGGGTGTCTGCCCTAAGAATATTATAAAGTTTATGTAGTGAATATCCGTTTGTCAAGTTATGCTCTGCTCTAAAATATTCAATTAATTAAATATTGCTTAAAACTTGCTAACAGTCGCAAGCCATAGTAATGTCTATGTGAGTGAACTTTCCTTTTGATTTTTTAAAAAAAAAAATCCTTATTCAGAAATCAGAAACTGGAATATTCACTGGAGGTTCATTGGTCAAAATGTGTGCAAACCACAGTTTGCTACAATGTTTAACAAAAAATCAAACTAAGTGGCATCTGTAAACAATTGATGCTAATACTATTTCTCAGAAATAACTTCTCTTTTTTAACTTCTCTATGCCATTTAAATAATTACTTTTAACCAACTGGTCCCAAATTTATCAAACCGTGCGCTGTGTGAAGGCTCCCATTCCCCTTGTGTTATCATGCCAAGAGGGCTATTATGTTGTTTGGATCATTTGTTTTTCCCAAATTTAGCTGTAGGCAGCTGAAGGAAGTGGACAGGGTTTGTGCGAGTGAAAGGAGAGGGAGCGTTGTGCAGCCGTTGCTGGTTTCCTGGCCCTGCTGTGTACTGACTCACAGGAGAGCATGGGTTCAGGAACTGCCATAGCACAAGGACAGGAAACAGAGTGAGGAAGAGAGCCAGAGAGAGACCCTTCCTATAGACATCACCGTAAACAGCAGCCAAAAACCTCTATTGTGCAGCAGTCCACTCCAACGGCTTGTGTGTGTGTGAAGTGGCTCTGTGACACAGACTATTAACATACAATAGATCACAAAGTGTGTGTGGAGTCACTCTATCGCCAACCTAGCCACTTCTGACTGGGGAAGCGAACGAGACTGGACGGGGAGAGGGACAAATGCTGGGTGAGTCAAGAATTAATAGTTTGATGCAGCTGGTGTCAGGTTAGTTGTTTTGCTTTGCTTTGTCTGAAACTTGAAGGTTATATATCCATATCTCAGTAAATTGTTTGTTTCTGTCTGGGATGGATCATTGTTGAATTTGAGGTTTGACTCTTTGATAAGCTGAGTTGTCTGGCATGTGTTGAATACAATATCATCATCTTTTTGGGCCCAACTCATCGCTGACCCGGTTCATTATCTGCTCACCCTGCAGGGTGACTCTCCTGGTGACTCCCCACCTGGGACTCCACCCAGTTACCTTGAGGACGACCCAGATGCCCCGCAGTTCCGTCGCCGGGCTCACACCTTCAGCCACCCGCCCATCAAGAAAAGGATCTCCTTCACTGAGGTTTCCTCCCAGGCCTCTAAGTCTCCACTCCGTCGGCAGCAGTCTTTGGCCCCAGAGCTGCTGCAGAGCAGGTAATGCATCACTTCCTGTTTGCTGTTTGATAAAGTCATTTATCTTTCCATCTGTTTTTCAGCAGTCATATGATGTACAGACAGTCACAGCAATGTGCTGATGTGCTGAAAACAGCTTGTTTATTTACAGAAATGCTTCAATATATGTAAACTTGTAAAGTGACTGATTTTAGCATGAATGCTTACAAGGTCGAGTGCATGTGGCATGTCTGTGTATTTTTGGATTTAGCACTAATTTAAATAATTTAGAAAATGACTAAAACTAGAGAATGTGATGCTTATGTGATTTTTGTTGAATTTTGTGATCTACAGTATATTTGTTATTTTAATGAATCTGCATTTTATTGATGGGATTCTGTCAATTGTTTGAAAATTAATTGAATTAATTATATTATATGGCAGTTAATTCAACCAGTATCAGCATTTACTGAGAATTTCCCCCAAATGAGGACATTTATATTATTCTGAATATTATTTGGGAATTTAGTATATAGGTTAGGGGCCTTCAATTAGTACTTCAAATTTATTTTGCTTGGATGCAAAAATAATTAATCGTGCTATATTAACACAGTAAATTGGCTAGTTTTATAGTATAAGGAAAGAAATTATTTATTTATTTATAATTTTATAAATTAATTTTATAATTTCATTATTTTATTAATTAATTATAAATAATTAATTAATAATTTAATTTTTTTTTTTTTAAATACAGATTCAATAAATCGTCATAAAAATCGGCACGGATATTAAAATGCTGGTTGATATTGATATACATTTTTAATGTAAATGCCAATAACTGATACATAGCTGATAATGAAGCTGTTTTTTAATGTGAAAAAAGTAAAATCAAAACATTAATTTTGAGGTCTGTTAAAGATTGTTTAACAGTGATTAAATTATTTGTTTTTATTATATAGTTGTTTTTTTACAGGTGGTATATGACAGCAAAGGTAATCCAAATGTACATACTGGTGGAAATGGCTGTGCACAATTAAATATCCAATATTAGCCAATATATATCCAGTATTGACTAAATAATCAAAATCATTAATATAAGAAATGTTGTACCAATATATAATAGATTTAATATAGGTAAAATTATAATATGCTTCTGACAGCTTATATATTTTTGTCAGAGTTTTTACTTTTTCAGCATTTAAAAAAGTAACAGTAAAAAAAAATCTCCAGTTCTCAGGCAAAACCTAAAATTATGCTCTTTTATCTGAAGAAATCTTTCATCTGCTCAGAAACGATCATGTGTTCTAGATTGTGGTTCCATGGCAGTGTTTAGACCTCTGTAAAGTAATGTGTATTTGTTGTGGGCCTTTTATGTTTCGGCTCCCTCAGCACCGTTGGTATCTCAAGAGCGCGCAGCGTCTCTGAGAGTGACTCCTACTTCAGTCTCTCATCCTCCTTCCACACCCCCACTTTCCTGAAAACCTTTTACCAGGGCTCCCTTGGCTCATTGGCCTCCCTGTCGGACAGCGGGAGTCTTAAGAGGTGAGAGGGGGCATCGGTCTCGGACTGTTCAGTGTGTCCGTTTCCCCCGGGGGTGCCTGAGGTTCTGATGGCAGCCTTCTTCTCTGCGCCTGTCTGTTTTTTTTAACCCAAAGGCTTCAGTCATTGTGTCGTCAGTTAAGAAGAACCACTTCTTTAACTTACTCTCTCTTCCTGTCAACATTGTTGGACTTTGTCATTGTCCACTGGACAAGAGGGATGCTAAACCTCAATTGCATGTTGGCGTCTTTACTAACTAATGGTAAACAAAAGCATTTATCATATATATTACATCCATCAACTGTCACAGAACTTTCTTCTAATCTATACTCTATTGTGCTTAAATATTGATAATTGATAATTTGTGATATATTATGTTGGATGATAATTCAGAATTTATCTTAAAGGGAAAAGGCATTGCCAGGTTGGTTTGAACAGTTGTGGTGTTTTGATTTGTCTTTGTTCCTGACAGTTTTTCCCTCATTTTTGTAAATAGTTTAGAAATTGTTTAGAATAGATACATCAGATATTCAGTTATGCAAAGCAGGCTTAAAATCATAGGCTTGCTGGTCAGGTTGATTTTAGAGTGCTTGTAAACCAGCTAATCCAGGCTGGGAGACCATCTTAAACCAGCTAAGACCAGTTTTATGATGGTGTATTTGGCATTATAGAGTTTAAAGAGATATTTAATTAAAACTAATTGCAAACTGGCTCGTTCAGAAATCTTTGGATGTCTGAAATCAGAAACCCGAAAACACTAACACATACTCACATTTACATGTTAACAAAACTGGTTTGATATTATTAAAGGATGATGCAGTTCAAACAATGTTAAAATCCTGCAAAAAAAGTGATGTGAAGCGACGTGTATGTGTGTGTGTGTGTCTCGTTTCATATGTGTGGAGGCTTTTTACATAGTCTTAAAGGCACAGCAACAACAACAAAAAAGATTTTAAGGATCAGAGAGAGGGCGCAAATGGCCACATAAAACAAAAATGAGCTGTTTTAGCACAAGAAAAAAAAAAACTTGGCTAACCCTTAGAAAAAGAGAAATATATGATACAACCTCTTTAACTGGTTTTAGAACATAAAATAAATAGGATAGTTCACCCAAATCATTAGTGGCTTTCGCACTGGAGGAACGTTTTCCTAGTTCCTCTAACTATTGCCGGAAGTACCCACTTTTTGGTGTGTTTGCACCACAGGAACTGGGAACGATTTTAGTTATAGGTACGCCTTTTGGGGGGACTAAATTAGCTCCTACTTCAGAGTAGGGCAGGGGTGTCCAATCTCCAACCCCAATTAAACACAACAGAACCAGCTAATCAAGGTCTTACTAGGCATACTAGAAACTTCCAGGCAGGTGTGTTGAGGTGAGTTGGAGCTAAACACTGCAGGACAGTGGCCAGGACCGAGTTTATTAACACAGTTTATAGCCTATACACCACAAACTAAACAGCGATCGATGAACAGTCTCTAAAGTCCAGTCACTTCTGCAACCAGGAAAATGGCCCTAGGGGAAAATTTAGTTCTCAGGGGACTGCCCTGTTGGCTAGTTCCTATAACTGAGTTCCTACAACTACCTTGTGCTAAAAAGCCCCCTGTTTATTCATTTTCATGTAGTTCCAAACCTGTATGACTGACTTTTGAACACAAAAGAAAATATTTTAAACAATGTTGGTAACCAAACAGTTTTGTTTACCCTTGACTTCCATTGTATGGACAAAAAAAAAAAACCATTGATGCATTTCTCAAAATATGAAAATTATGTTCCACAGAAGAAAGAAAGTCGCCGATTTGGAATGAGGGTTAGTAAATGTTTCATCACAGGATTCATTTTTGGTTGAACTATCCCTTTAACAAAGCTCTTGTCATTCACGCTAGTAAGTAGAGTTTATAGCAGCAGTTGTCAAGGGCGAGTGTATTAGAATAGAGATCATACAGTGAAATCATGCATAGAATATAGACCCTTTCCCAAGGGTTTCTTTGGTGGACAATAATATTTGACCAGGTTTTTGTGCTAGTGGCTTGAACTATGAGCTCTCCTTCATCTAAACAACAGCCACCTTGGAATTACTGACAAATGATGTTCCTCTGTGTATTCGCCCTTCATTTGTTTGAAATAGCGGACTCTAATGATCCAATGCTTTGAGTGCTTTGAAAGGAGGAGATTTAAAATGTCACATCCTTGGCCCTGCTCCGTTTTCTACAAATCGGAGAGAGGGTCCTTCTCTCTGTATGTTGAATCTCGCCAGCTGTCTTTTCTATTTGGATGTCTAGCAGACCTGTCTGTTGAGGGGCAGTCAGGGTTTGTCCATTTCTCTAGCCAGAGTTTAATGCATAACATTCAAACCTGTTCCTAAACTCTGCTTGAAGTGTCCTTGCTGTTGCTTGTGTATTGTTGTGGTAACTAAGCAAAGAGACAGGTACAGGGAAAATAGACAGAGACTTGTGGGATAAAACAGATTTGATTACACTTTAAGTACATCTTGTTCCTGCATCTGATAATAACCGTCTATTTCAGCTACTTAGATTTGGAACGGCTTAAAAGATGTTTCAATGGAATAATGGAAAAAATAAGCTTTAGGTTTCTCTCAGCTTTTCTCTCAGCTTTGACAATATATATATCAAATGTAATCAAATGTAAATTTATCTCCCTGTTACACAATTTTCTTGGTTAAATAAACATTACATAGTGTAAAAATACAAATTAGAATTGTATTTGGTCTCTCTTTATATGTAATGTTCTATTTGCTCAAACCAAGTATAAATTTCATCAAGTTAGTGTTTTTATGCATATTTACATTTATTCCCAAATAATAGGCTAACTAAAGGCAGTAACAATTTAAACTAATTTATTTTTGTACATAAGTTGAGTTGCGTTGCAAGTATTTTTTTAATGTGTTGCAAAGTTTTTGTGTGCATTATTCAGTTAATCTTCATTCTGTTCACTTCCTAATAATTTTTCTTGTTCCTCAAAACAGGTAATCTGTGTTTTATGTAGCTTATGCATGAAACCAATTAACCTCTATTATGACCCTTTAAATGCTCTGCTTCTTATTGCTTATGAGCTTTTGCTTAAATGTATTGCTGTATATGCTGTATGTATATTGTTTATTACCTTATAATTGGTTTGACCACCTGTACTGAGAGCACACGTTCAAAAAATGTTGCTCTGTCTTTTCATTTGATAAGCGTGTGTTGTTTTGTTTGTCTGTAGTGGTAATGGGGAGAGCAGGAAAAGGTCTCTGTCAGGTTGTAGCACCGATTCTTTGACCTTGGTGGCTCCACGCAGAGTTTCTTGGCGCCAGAAGATTTTCCTGAGGGTGGCGTCACCCATGAACAAACCCTCCACTTCTATGCAAAACGTGGGTAGGTACACATGCTTGAGCGTACGCACAGACAAGCAGACAGGTGCAACATTACACCCTGTTCTCCCTGCAGTCTGTTTATAGTCAACATTGCAGCATAAATCATTGTTCTGCAAGCTTTAGAACTTCAAGATAATTCTCCCTTTTACTGAGATTCAAGAAAAGGAAACACCCTAAATGCACAGTACTCCATTTCTTAAATCACTATATTTTCTTTCCATGCCATTTGAGCATGGGTCTTAGACATTTTGGTCAGCATCTGCTGTTTTCCAGACCACATGGATGGCCGGGAGCTGCTGCCACTTTCTCCTCGGGCTTTGATCCAGGATCAAGACCCTCAGGCCAGCCCCCTGTCCCCAGAGCAGGGCTTTGGTGGAGAGAAGGGCCGGCGCAGCCCAGCTGACTACAGGGCCCTGTGGAAGAAAGCCATCCACCAACAGATTTTGCTCATCCGCATGGAGAAAGAGAACCAGCGCCTGGAGGGTTAGTGTTTCTCCTTGTATCTCTCTCTCTTATAACCTTTCTCTTATTTGGATTCTCTCATAATCGTGCAGACCCACTTCACTGGGTGCTGTTCGTTCAACCCAAAAAAACAAAAAATAAACAAATCTGTCATAATTTTCTCACCCTCAAGTTTTTCCAAACCCATTTGAGTTTTCTTTTCATGGAACACAAAAGGAAAAAGATAGTTTATCTATCTTTTTCCTAAATAATGACTGGAGCAGTCACCAGGGGCTTCCAAATTCAAAAAAGTGCAAAATGTACCCTGAAAACCCATAAACTTGGGTGCTATAATTCAATTCTTCTGAAGCCACACAATAGGTTTGTGTGAAAAACACACACTATACACTCTATACTTACACTGTGTGGAAAAGTGGAGCTTAGAGCAGCATTGTTATTGTTAACTGAACTATTAAAATATCTTTGTCTTTGTTAATTGAAATAAAGCTGAAATAACAAAATATAAATATTAGATGAAAAACACTTCAATAAAAACTAGAAATGTTGCCTTGACAACTTACTAAAACTGAAGTACTAAAATGACTATCCAAATGACTAATGAAAACTCAAAGATAAATTTAAAAATGTTCAAAACAAAAGTTGACAAACATGCATTACAAAATTACTGAAAGTTAAATAAAAAGAACTAAAATAAAATGAAAACTGAAAATATACAAATAAAAGCTAATTCAAAACAAATACTATAATAGTACATAAATAATATTAAAACAACAGTGGCTTAGACTGTCTAAAGAGATTTTAAGATTGACTGGCTTAAAACATCTGTTTTTGTGTCGCTCAACAGAAAGTTAGTCATACAGGTTTGGAACAACATAAGGGTGGGTAAATAATGACCAGAATTTCATTTTTAGGTGAACTATCCCTTTAAATATTTCCAGTAGCTCAAACAGTAGAGCATGGCGCTAACAAGGTTAAAGTCATGGGTTTGATTCCCAGGGAATGCATGAACTGATAAAATGCACCTAACATATGAACAAGTTAGTCACAATGTAAGTCACTTTGGATGAAGTGTCTGCCAATTGCATAAATACGTAAACCTACAGCAGCAGTCCAGCTTTCATGGTACATTGTGAGGTCACGGGAGAGGGAGTGTTTCCTCCCGTCACTCTGATTAGACTGTTGTTTTTGCCCTTGCCTTATTTTAAGAGGGGCAAGTGCCACTGCGTCTATTTTACATTCTGGAGCAAAGTTAATTATAGATGGGAATGTCGATGACGTTCACATTCTCCAAGAGTGCGCTTTCAGTTCTGTGACCTCTGGGCTGCATATGTATCCCTAGTCTTTTAGAAATAGTTTAATAATATCAGTATTTCAATCCGTTTCAAACACATTATGAAAGGTTAATATTGTGTATTAGTTCAACTTTGCTTTGGAAGAGCCAAGCAAAAAATATGTGAAATATTGCCCTCTGTTGGCCAAACAGCATCACACATGAGACTCAAGTCGCTTCCTCTACCCTTTTTACTTTTTCTGTCTGTTTTTGTGTGCTCTTGGATGGGCCGAACTGAATAAACATGCCTGAGTAGAAGGTAAGAAAATACAGCCACGGCATTGACGTCTTGCTTGAACAGGCTGAACTTCAGGCAGTTTCAGTCGGCATGATATCATTGTTTCGCTTCAATGCTGTATATAAACCAGCATAAGGCAGTTAGCTATATGTTCTCCAATACTGATAAACAATAGCAATTGGTTTTTAGGATATAATTTTCTCCTGTCAAATGAAATAGTTGCAGTCTAAAAGAGCATATTCTCTTATTCATCTGTACAGATGTTCATGTATTCTTTTATCTCGGATAGTACAAATGTGATGCTTTAAGGTTACTGTAAAAGGCCATGCCTTGTCTTGATATGCTTTGAACTTTGTCTAAAGTTTCTATGGAAATGCAGAGTACGTAATATTCCTCGATCTATCAGCAGCATGCTATATGCACGCTTGCCTGTGAGGCTTCCATTGTATGTGGATTCCTATAAAAGCACTTTTATTTTTATTTTTACAAACTGAAACGTAATAAATTAATGTCTGCATGACTTTGAATGGCTCTCAACTGGTTTTGCTTGTGTTGGCAAACCAACGCAATACCAAAATTGCAAATAAATGTTATTTAAGTAATGTGATGAATGGCATTTTTTTAATATGAATTGTTTTAAGAACATATATTATTGTAATATGCTCTTAAAATAATATGATGGACATTTTATAAATCATATACTGATATAATAAAATTAATTCATATTTTTAAAATAATAATTACTATTAAAAATTGCATTTAGCTTATTTTCCCCCTTCTCACCACATTTGAGTCACAACCCACCACTTGAGAACCAGTTACCTAGAATATATTTCTGCCTGTATGTTAACAGCAGGTGATGCACATGATGCCTCTTCATTTTGACACTCTGAATGTCATTTTGTTCTCTCTCTTTGCATCTAAAAGCAGTATATTAATTACTAGTTGTTCTAATGTTAGTCTGAATAAATAAATGCAAAACCTGACTAGCAGTTTTCTCATCCTGTAGCCAGCCGTGATGAATTGCACATTCGTAAAATGAAGCTGGACTACCAGGAAGTGTGTCAGTGCTCCAAAGAGGTGCAGGCTGTGTGGGACAGGAAGTTGAGCAGCCCCTGCCGCACTAAAGTACAGTGGGACAAAGAAGAGATTCACAGTGCCGTCTGCCAGGGTAAAAACTGTTTACTTCAGTCATTAAAACCCCAAAGATTTTGGTCTCTGGTGTAGTACTCTACATCATCTTTTGTTGTTACACAACTTGTTACATAGTTATAGAAATATCGTTCAGAAGTTTGTCAGTAAGATATTACTATTTTCTTTTTTTTTTTATTAATCTTTTTATTCAGCAAGGCCACGTTAATTTGATCAAAAGGGACAGTAAAAATGTTTACATAGTACAAAATATTTTAAAGAAAGGTTGTTCTTTTGAACTTTCTATTCACCAAAGAATCTTGAAAAAAATTCAACATTTTCAACATTAATAATAAGAAATGTTTCATGAGCATCAAACCAGCAAATTAGAATGATTTCTGAAGGATCATGTGACACTGAAGACTTGAGTAATGATGTTGAAAATTCAGCTCTACCATCACAGAAATAAATTACATTTTAAAATGTATAATAAAAAAAATTATATTAATATTTATATTATTACTATATTTTTGATCAAATAAATGCAGCCTGGGTGAGCACACGAGACTTCTTTCAAAAATATTAGGAAAAATCTTAAGGACCCCAAACATTTAAACGGAAGTATAGCAATGTGAAATTGTTTTGCTCTTCAAAATTCGAAATAATGCCGAGATTTCCCTCAGTTTGTTTGTATGCGTGTGCCTTGTAGGTGTCCCCAAAAGTCGGCGAGGTGAGGTGTGGCTCCTCCTTTCCCAGCAGTATCGTCTGCGTCACCGTCTGCCGCAGCGGCAGCAGCCCCCTGAAACTCCTTATCAGGATCTCCTCAAGCAGCTCACAGCACAGCAACACGCCATCCTGGTCGACCTTGGTCTGTATCTAATCAAGTACTTATAGTTTGTTTATAGGGGAATACGCATACTGATAAGCTGCTTACAAGGAATACATTATAATTTGCATTCCAAAGTTGTATGTTATTTTTTTAATAATTGTCAAATCACAAATAAAATTTAAGTATCATGCAGAATAAAAAGTATCATAAAATACTATCAGAACTTATAAAATCTCAAATCAGACTATAAAACTGTATATTTTCATATTGTTGCAGCTAATTCACATGGACATATATTTTTGCCCCAGCACATTACTGAACTGATCTTCCCCTTTCCAGGCCGGACATTCCCAACGCACCAGTATTTCAGTGCTCAGCTGGGAGCTGGGCAACTGTCTCTGTACAATCTCCTGAAGGCCTACTCCCTGCTGGACACGGAGGTGGGCTACTGCCAGGGCATCAGTTTTGTGGCCGGTTTGCTACTGTTGCATATGAGCGAGGAACAGGCTTTCGACACCCTCAAGTTCCTCATGTACGATCTGGGCATTCGTCGGCAGTACCGTCCCGACATGATCTCCCTGCAGGTGCGCTTTGTGTGAGAGAGTGTCAGTTTTCACTAGTTCATGTTTTTCTTTTAGAACTGGTATGTTTGCTTTTCTGAGTATGCCTGTTGCTAAATGTAGCAGGACTGGTTTTTGTTTTTGTGAGAGATAACGGAATGCATATAAAACAATGTGTCCTAATTTGTGGAAGTGAATGTTTTCCTTTTGCATCAAGAACTAGATATTTATTGGACACTTTAATTTATAATAATATAATAATAAATGAATAACAAATATGGCCATTTTGGGGTATTTTTGAATTATCGTCAGTCCTTGAAACATTTTTGCACAATGCTACATCCACACCACTAAGTGTCAGTATAACATTCAAAGCAATTGTTGTATTGGCCAATGAAACCTAAATTAAAAGTTACTTAGCACACCTTAAATTTAATCAATACTATTTATTAAAAAAAAAAAAAAAAAAAAAAATATTGCTTTACTTTTGGTAAATCCAAATCCTAATTTTATTAACACAACCAGAACAGAGAGTATTTTTACTACACTTGACTTAAATGTACATTTGCTCAAGCGGTATGCAAACAGCCGTCTCCACCTCTTGTACACTATTTCCTCCTCAGCTGCTAGTGGTTATTCATCATCAGATGTGCCAATGTTTAATCCCGTGAGAGAGAGCCTGTCTCAGCCAGTCTCATTTGAGCCTGTTTAAAGTTCACTCCTGTAAGTGTGAGGACTTTTTCTTCTTTCTCTCTCTGTAGATCCAGATGTACCAGCTGTCCCGACTGCTGCACGACTATCACCGTAACCTGTACACTCACCTGGAGGAGCACGAGATCTGCCCCAGCCTGTACGCTGCGCCCTGGTTCCTCACTCTCTTCGCCTCTCAGTTCCCGCTTGGCTTTGTTGCCCGTATATTTGGTATATTTTACTTCCTAAGTAACACTATTCAGACCTAAACTAATGTAGGGTATGTGATGGGGTTAGGGGGAACCAGAGGGTTGTGGTGAAATGATCTTCTGTGTTCAAATTCATGTATTTCACACTTAAGTCAAGTATTGTAGCCAATGCATAGCCTTTGACTCTTGTACATGTATGTGTGTTCTGTGGCAGACCTCCTGTTTGTCCAAGGCACTGAGGTGATTTTTAAGGTGGCCCTGTGTTTGCTGAGCAGCCACGAGGGAGAGATACTGGAGTGTGACGGCTTTGAAAGTATCGTGGACTACCTTAAATCCACAATCCCCACCCTCACTTATAGCCAAATGGAAGAAACGATCACCAAGGTACATTTAAAATGGAATAAACTCTTTTCCAGCATACAGTCAAACCAAAATTTATTCAGACACCTTGAACATTTTCATTCATTATTACAGTTTATTCAATATAGTTAAAAAAATGGTAATAAAATATAACAAGATCTCAGAGTTAAACTTTGTCAGAACAAAATTAATCTTAATTATTGTCAGATAAAACATGGTTAGGTCAAAGTAATTTTTTGTTCCAAATTTTTATCAATTTTGTTGGTAGTCCACTGTATGAAGTATTTTTGTGTATAATATGTCACAGTTTACTTTATTTTGCTATCCTCACTTACATAAATGAACTATAGTGTCCTATACCCACTAGTAAAAATATGTCAAAAATGTCTGAATAATTTTTGGTTTGACAGTATATGGGGACTTTTAATCAAAAAAAAAAAAAAAAAATTAAAGAAAAATGTACACTTATGTTATGTTATGAACTTGGATGTATAAAGGAAAGTGTATGTTAGATCATGTGAGCATTTATTTATAATCTCTTTTGGCTTCACTTGTTTGAATCGTCCACAGTATGACCACATTTTTTTTTTTTTATTCAAATATTTCATACAATCTTATTAATATAAGTATGTAAGTAATATCAGTCACAGTGCTATTTTAGTATTATTTATATACTATTATAGTATTTATTAACGGGTATGGGTTGAATTAGACTATTTTTATATTCAGTTTTCATTTTCATTTTAGTTTACATTTTAGCATTTTTGTCTTGGATGTGCTTTTGCCTTTTTTTCTTTTTTTTATATTTCTATATTGATTTAATTCAATTTTATTTCAGTTTAAGTGTTTCAACTTCAACCTATGTATTCCAGTTATTTGCCAAGGCAAAATATTACATTTTCGTTTAAGTTTCAGTTGTTCATCTAATATTTAATTTGTCTTTTTTCAGCTTTGTATCAATTTACTGAAAATGATTTTTAAAAAAACTAGTTTTAGTTAACAATAACAACTCTCATCAGCCATGATTTTGACATGTCTTCCTTGACTTATTTGATCAAACTCAAAATACCCTTTTTTATGCTAGCTGGATACTATCCTGTAAAGTAACCATATGACATAAAGTGATCAAGTGACAACAGTGTTGCATACTAATGTTTGAATCCATTTTTGTTGCATACTAAATACAGTTTCACATGTTATTGTAGGCAGCACACATTGTTTCCTGTGCAGTATGCAGTACACTGGTGTTTCTTTCCACACATTTGCCAAACAGCCCATTTAGACTTGAAATCATTTAACCACTAGGTGGTGTAACTTGCTTTTCAAAAATCAAAAGCCTGTATTGTTAATGAAATTGAACAAGATCTAAAAAAATAATAATAATAATAATTATAATCAGATATTTAATCTGATAATTTGAAAGAACCTGTGGCATATTCTCTGACAATAACTGTCAGTATGAAATGTGGTTTGCAGGCGATTGAGATGGACATTTCCAAGCAGCTGCACGCATATGAAGTGGAGTACCACGTCCTGCAGGATGAGCTGTCAGACGCTCCTCCACCATCAGAGGAGTCTGATAGGCTAGATAAACTGGAGAAAGCCAATGCCCAGCTCAAGAAACAGAACATGGACTTGTTAGAGAAACTGCAGGTATGTAGATGTATAATATTATCACAAAATAGCACAAGTAGAGAAGTGTTTTGTGCCTTCATTGCCAGTGTGTGGCAGCACAGTACAAAAGACAAACAGCCTGAAACCCAAGATCTTTACAGATACACCTCTTCACTTACTACCAAAGAATATTAAAATGGCATTTTAATTTTCACAATTCACATTTAAAATTAAAAGTAATGGGAATTCAGCTGATAGTTGCTTGTTGATTTTTCATCCACTAGTGTGAATGAATATGGGAGAATGAATTATCCTTGAAACTCCATTAGTCTAAACATGTAACGTCATAACACGCTCCTCTCCAAGTTGTCCTTAAAAACAACCTGTTGCTAAAAACAATCTGTTCCTAGAAACATGATATAGGGGAGAGTGAAAAGATATTTGGCACACTTAACAAATTTTCCAGACTAATGTAATAGTGAATTAGGGTAATAGCTTACACTGAAGAATCTGACAAAATTTACCCCATAGGGTTTTATCTGTAAGATCATTATTTTTTAAAAGAACTTGATACTTTTATTCAACAAGGATGCATTACATTGATCAAAAGTGTCAGTAAAGACTTTTATATTAACCGCTTTTCCACCGTTGGTGCCGACCGGTCCTATGAACGGTAAGGTACGGTTCCAGTTATATTTCCACTTGAGATTTGTTAGAAACGGCACGATTACAAACCATTCTCAGCCTGGAAATCTCAGCACGGTTAGCTAACCATGATTGTAGAATGCGTGTAGTGACGTCGCCACACAGGATTGATCACTTGTCTGTAGCTGGCCACTATTTGAGCGAAGCTAATGCAAGTTAATATTAAGATTAAAAGAAATATCTGATCATCCTTCATAATGCGGTAGCTATTTACATCTCATTGTCTGTAAACTCTTGCGTTACCAAGGAAAGGACTAATGGATTTGTTATTACATTCCAACGAGCTCTGTTTTTAGCCCTGTACAGTGAGAAATTAAACCATACCCCTACCGGCTGGGCTGGGCTGGATCAGCATGGAATGGAATGGTTAAGCAACAGTGTTGCCAAACCCCTCCCTCGGAAAATCTCTAGGACCACCCTCAAAAGTCTGTTTTCTGTTTGAATATATTTTATAAAGTAATTTATTCCTGTGATCAAAGCTGAATTTTCAGCATCATTACTCCAGTCTTCAGTGTCACATGATCCTTCAGAAATCATTCTAATATGATGATTTGCTGCTCAAGAAACATTTATGATTATTATCAATGTTGAAAACAGAAATGTACTTTTTTTTTCAGGATTCCTTGATGAATAGAAAGTTCAAAAGAAACAGCATTTATCTGAAATACAAAGCTTTTGTAACATTATACACTACCGTTTAAAAGTTTGGTGTCAGTAAGAATTTTTATTTTTATTTTTTTGAAAAGAAATAAAAGAAATTAATACTTTTATTCAGCAAGGATGCATTAAATAGATCAAAAGTGACAGTAAAGACATTTATAATGTAACAAAAGATTATATTTCAAATAAATGCTGTTCTTTTGAACTTTCTATTCATCAAAGAATCCTGAAAACAAAATATTGTACACAAATATTTTGTACAATTGTACACAATAAATGTTTCTTGAGCAGCAGATCAGCATATTAGAATGATTTCTGAAGGATCATGTGACACTGAAGACTGGAGTAATGATGCTGAAAATTCAGCTTTGATCGCCGGAATAAATTACTTTATAAAATATATTCAAACAGAAAACAGTTATTTTAAATTGTAATAATATTTCACAATATTACTGTTTTTACTGTATTTTTAATTAAATAAATGCAGCCTTGGTGAGCAGACGAAACTTCTTTTAAAAACAGTAATGTCATAAATTATATATACGACAGACTAGGAATATATATATATATATATATATATATATATATATATATATATATATATATATATATACACACACACATATGATCTGTCCAATATTGTCTTACAATATAATAGTTATGTCTGCCAAGCTCTGATAAACATTATATTAACAGATTATCCTAATTAAAAATCAATATCATACACACCATATCGGCTTCAGGGGAGGTCTGGGGTAACAGTAATTGAACAATGTTACTCTGGGTCTTTTGCCCTTCAGCAGCACGGACTTGGCTCTCACCAGCATGCTGGTCATACAGTCCACAGTTCACTATATTCATCATTAGTTTCTGGACAGACCCTCTCTGATAACTTTTTACTCATTCAGCTCAGCTCTATATTTAGAGAGCCTCTTCATGCGTACTGTTGTGTCTATGTGTTCAGTGCAGGATTGAGCGCTGACGTGAGATTACCGGCAGGGTGTGGCCAAACCAGTGCCAGAGTTTAAATGCCCAAAAATAAAAAATCTCCAAAAAATCGCTAATTTTATTTAAAAATAGCTAAAATAGCTCCTTGTCGCAAAACATTAATAAAAGTCACAGCAACAATGAGAAAGTAGCTAAATTTGGTGACAAAATTGGCAACACTGTTAAGCAATTAGACCGGTTTGGCCCGATGGTGGAAAACAGCATATTAAAGATCATGTGACACTGAAGACTGGATTAATGGTTGCTGAAAATTCAGCTTTTTCATCACCGGAATAAAACGCATTTTAAAATATACTAAAATAGAAAACGGTTATTTTAAATTGTAGTAATATTTCCAAAGATTACTGTTTTACTGTATTTTTCAGCAAATAAATGCAGCCTTGGTGAGCATAAGAGACTTTTTTCAAAAACATCAAAACATTTTTGAATGATAGTACATATAGTCACATGACAAAAATTGCTTGGCTTTCTTATTAACAGGCGGCTCGTTTGAAGATCCAGACGTTGGAGAGCAGCGTGGAGAGCTTCCTGTCACGAGAGAGCAAGATGAAGCACCTGATCCGTTCTCTGGAACAGGAGAAAGCTTCCTACCAGAAGACCATTGAGCGCATGCGTAGCAGTTTACCATCAGATGCCATGGCTGATGTGGAGATGACACAACTCAAGTCTAGCACCAATGGGAAAGCCAAAGCTGCCTGTAAAAAGCCTTGAATCACCATCCTACTGAATGATGCATCATATAGGTACATCAGTAGTGTTAGTCTGCTTATTCCTTTATGTTCCCATCGTGCTTTACCTTTGATGGCCTGATTTAATCTTTGTTTGAGAAATGGGAACATTTGACACCTTGTGACCGCACTAAAAAAAAAACTTGAAAACAATACGGAAGTGTTTCCTTTCCAAAGAGCAGCATGCCTAGTCCGCGTACGTGGCGTGTTGCATTAATTTCCACGTGACTTTATGCTCACTGTGAAGGTTTTTTTTGACCTGGCACTCCAAACCTGGAGTTTGGAGGAAACCAAATATTTACCAGGTCGACCTTTTGCTTAAAGTGCTTCACCTAAAGTGCAGGCAGGAAGTGAAACCATCTGCTGCTGGGTTTCCTCTGCAACTTACAAACAGTCCTGCTGTCCAGAATCCCCAGTTTGAGCTCATAGGCTTCAAGCGAGTCACTGTCTGAAGATATGAAGAGTTACTTGTCTTTAAACCATCATCTTTGATAATGCACAGTATTCTGTGTGTGCAGTGAAGAAGTATGCCTGAAAAACGTTGTGTTGGATACTATGCCATAAAGATATGTGCATGTAATCATTCAGACACTGTGGATAATAAATACAAAAATCCTTTGGGGATTTTACCATAGTTTGGGTTTTTCAGTTGATCACTTGTAGTTTTGTGTCGCACTGTACTTGACATCTGCACAAATATTTTTGTAGTGTTGTACAAGAACTGAAGCATTGTATTTCATTCATTTTTTTGTCATATTTTTTTTTTTTGTATTACAGGTTTTACTTGATGTTAGTTCATTTGGGCCGAATACAACAAAACTGATACATTGGGTTAAACCACCTGTTGGTGGCTAAATAAGACTCTATATATACACACAGTAAGAAGAATCATACTGTATTGGTCACTCATCTAACCATGTGAATGTAAACTTAAAGCAGGATTATCTACTTGAACACTCATTCTTGTTTGTCTGTCTTCAAGTTGTCTATTTTTGTTTTGACTAAACCAATCTCAATTCACCTTGTTTTGACACTTCAATGAATGAATCACAGTTGTAGTAATATGTTAAAACTCTTAGGGCAGTGTTGGTAAACTTAATCAAGAGCTTCTTTCTGCCATTTTGCATTTGAATATATGTCAAAATTGACATATTAAGAAGTGTTACTGCTGGGCTGGTGGTGGTCACCAGTGGCGTGTAAAATATGTCTGATCTTTATTCTAGGTAGTGGTTTTTGATTGTTTTTTGATTGTTTTCTTTGTCTTGTTAGAAATACATTTCTGTGACATTGCAAATGGAAAATACTGGCATATCTTTGGAGAAAGTGAAAACATATGTGCATGTTTAATCAAGGGCTGCAAATACATCACCTGTTCAGAGATGGTACATTCTAGCAATACACCTGCACCAAAGTTTAACAATGTGAAGGACAGGGGAGAAAGGATTCATTGTAAAAATGCACAAGGGCAAGGACACATTGTCCTAACTTTTCAATATTTCTCAGTGCTATCATGAAATATGATGTCTTCATACATAAAACACATAAAGCAAATGGTCAGGTGGTGCGTTTGATATATTAAAGTCATACTTTTTCGTACTTTATATCCAGTGTGCCAAAACTGTTACCATCACTTTTCCATTATCACATGCCATTGTTACATCTCAGCACCTTCATCACAACGATGCTGAGTTCTGTTGGACTACATTTATTTCAGATTCACTTTGGTTTGCAATATATCTTTGGACATCATTGAAAATGTGTGTTGACAATATCTTGTGATTGTTGCTTGTGATTTTGGCTGAATTGTCAGTCCTCCATACTCTATTAAAATCAACTTTTTATACCTCAATTTCCATTTATTATTATTATCTGTTGTTCTAGCCAAGGTAAGCTTCATCATTATTATTATTGTTCAAACTTGCTGAATAATTGTCTATCATTCTTCTGGATAATAAAACATGAAAAATGTATAAACCTACATTGAAGGAAGGACACAAGACCCTCCCTCTCCTGAACAATTGCACAAATTCACATTTTAATGGTAAAATTTTGTTTTATATGTTTCTAAGCTCAATATAAACGTTTTCAGAATTTGAATAATGATGCATGACGATCATATACTGCCATTTTTTGTGTTTTACTTTTTAGGTTTATCATCAATACCACGGGATGCAATAACATCTGCCAACATCTTAAAATGTCTGTCATAAGCAGTCAAATCTGTTTTAGGGGCCGTTACACGACACCTTTTTTCAACTAAAAACTTTTTATGCGTTTTGGCCGTTCATTTACACGACAACGGCGTTTTGGTGGCCTGAAAATGCAAACATTTGGAAACGGATTTTAAAACGGTCTCCGTGTAAACAACAAAACTGCGAATCTCTGAAAATGACGACGTCCTGCACATGCGCATTAGCTACATGTTCAGTCTATAGTGTTTCATCGCCATCTAATGGCCTGTCAGCAGAATGCAGCATTTTCAGTCGTTTTCACGGACTCGTGAATGGGAATCGTTTTGACGATGGTGTGGTCTGTACGCGGAAAACTCAAAGGTAAAACTTCTCCGTTGTAACCATATCGTTGTCGTGTAAACGTACGCTTATTCTTATAAAACTGTGTTTATGTCCAAATTTAAATTAGATTTTGAATCCCAGACTTTTCGACCGCACTGTGTGTGTTTAACATTTGTATGAATATGGAGTTCTATGCAAGCACATCTTCCATTACAGTTTGAGGCTCAGATTATGTCTACAATGGCAAGAGTGCTAGAATCCATTTAATACCCCAAAATGATGACATACTTGAGCCAGTTTGCATGATTTTCTTCACTGTCCAGTAAACAGCGCCTCTTACAAACAGTGCTAGAATATGAAATTGAGCCCTTCTCTTTACCTGAGGCTGTTAAACAGCAGGTCTAAAACTCCAGTCATGGAGAGCTGGCTGTGCTTATCCTTTATCTCAAGGCCAGTAGTGGTTTGTGATACCACTATTTTGTGATGTAAATTTCATGCTTTTATAATGTTGCCATTGCAAACATGTATTACAACAAGACAGCCTGAAGATGTTTACGGTTTAGTGAAGTCAAGAGGACTGCACAATTCATTGATTGCTCTACGAGGTGCTGTTTGAAAGTCAGCGGTAAAAGGTTGCCGTTATGTGCCCCGTTGTTATTAATTTATATTCGGAAATAAAATAAGAAAGTTCTGTCTGTTTACAATGATGCAACATTGATAAAAAAAATAAAATAAATAAAATATAAATAAATAAATACTCCCAGTGGCCGTTTCAAGTACTGCATGACAATGCAGCCCTCGATTTCCTCTTAGAGGAATTGAGTTTCATTTACATTATAGGCCTACATCCATAAAAAAAAAAAAAAAAAAAAGTTATGCGTTATGTACAGTAAAAAAGGTTTCAGGGTTAAATGTTTGGCTTTAGGTTCATAATTTTATTACATTAAATAATTTAAAATCAAGTCACATTATTTTAAACACTTATTTCTCCATTAAAATTGACATGTTTTGTTATTTTTATTCCTGATTTAATTATAATTTAATTGTAAAAGAAATACATTAAATTGTGATTTAATGTTCATTTCCATTTAAAAATGGATTGTCTTTGGAGTTTAAATGATGTGTTTTTCATATCAACTTGCTGTGCATATATGTAGCCTTTATGTCATAATCAGAAGATATATTTAGTGTTTGGGAATGTTTGGAATTGACTAACATTATTATGCACACATAAAATGTAATCATTTATATTATAGAGCTTTTTTTATTTATTTAAGGTAACATTCATCACATACCACTTTTACTAATATACAGCATAGCTGTTATAAAAATAAAATCTTCCTTAATGTATTTCTAGTTTACTGCATCTGATACTTTGAACTGACAGGTATTTATTATGATAATTTATTATAAGTTTATTTATAAAGGGACAGCATAAATAAACTTGTTTTTAGACGTGCATACAATTACTTTATTAGACATACGTTTTTAAACCAGATTGCACAGCAAATGTCAAAGATAGCCTAGATTTGAGGAAAACATTTTCAAGAGTTTTGGTTAAAGATTTTCTGAATAAATGAGAAAAAAAAAACAAAGACTGACCTATGAAAGTTCCTCTGTGTACTGAAAGTCTGGGCTGATCGTGTTCGGCCAGATAAATGTCTGTGCTTATGCAAAAGAGCGTCAGTTCTTTCACAACCATATTACTCAGAAGAATTGCAATTTTTGGCACAGAAAGTGGTGATATGTAGTCTTACAAGATAGATGGGAAGTTAAGCCCAACTGTCCTGCAGGGAGTAGACAATGAGTCATTGGACCAGATGTAGGACCAGCTGAGAGATGGAGACAGCACATTACCCACCCTTCGTTTCGATAAACCTCCTTTCGATGGCAAGAGGATGCAAAAAATACCACACTTGGAGCATTGTCACACCGCTTATCATTCTCTCTGAACAAAAGGCAGCATTCCGTACATGTTCCCTGGTGAGGGTGTTTCCTGCGGAGGGGAAATGCCTGGACGGACCGTGGAAGTCAGTTGGGGATTGGCGCACAGAACATTTCCTCTGCACAACCTTATCGGTGCTTTTTGTTTAATACCATGTCCATCCTCCCTCTCATAGAGATGCACAATAAAGGGGATTATGTCAAAGGGTGACTGAGTGCTGCAAAATAGCCATCAAACCACTTTGTTTGGGGCATGTTTTCCTTCCTTATTTCCAGATTGAGCAAAAGATATATATATATTTTTTTGTTCATATAATGAAAATAAGTGGGATCTAATATAACACTGAACCCCAATGACTTCCATTGAGGAAAAAAACCTTTTGTTCCACAGAACAAAGTCAGTCATATGGAATGAATGGGTGTGTACATACATACATACACACATACATACATACAGAAAACACTGCAAATTTTGAATGGTGTTAGCTGAGAAGAATGCATATACAACAACTACCAACATCTAACTGCCATTGCAGCCAAACCTTGACCAACTCTCTGGCTCTAAAATGCCAACCTCTCCATAAGCATAAAAATACTGAAAACCAAAATGCTTTACACTTTTAAGACAAATGAATAAAATAAAGCAAACTTGACATTATATTTAGTACCTTCCTTAGTGTCTCCCCTCTACCTAAAAAAAAGCCTGTTTCTGCAGTTTAATTCTTGGCCAGTGATCAGAGCAGTATTGGGTCATAGTGGTGAGGATAGGGTGGAGTTGACAAGCAGAGTTTGGAGGTTAGACTTAATAGGGGAAGTCAGTATCCTCCAGCCATATAAGGTAAATCTTATTGCATAGTTTGTGATGAAGCAGACAAGGAAGCAAGAACAGTAGAAAATGGAGGAAAAATTACTTTGAAAACAACTATGGCAACACTTTATTTTGATGGTCCCCTTTAGATATTCTGGTGACTATAAGTAACGTTGCACCTACATGTAAACTAACTCTCATTAGAGTATTAGTAGACGGTCTGCTTAATATCTGCTAACACTTTATTTTTAATGGTCCCCAGACATTCTACTGACTGTAAGTAACTTTGCAAGTACATGTCAACTTAACCCTAACCTTACCCCTAGCAGTCTACTAATACTAATACTCTAATGAGTTTGCTCATATTCTTACATTGTATACTAATAGTAGTATACTAATACTAATAGTAATTGAGCAGCATCACTCAATTCCAGCCCAAATAAGTATTTTGATCAGTCTGGTTTACAAGCTAACTTCAGTTAAGATAACAAAGGCAAGTCATCATTATTGCTCATAGTGTTAGGGGTTTGCCAATGTGATACCTCAGATAATGCAAATCATCATAAAAGGATAAGTGTGCATTTAGGCTGCTTTAAGTAATTAATTAGACTTGTCATTTTTTGCCTACTGGATGATTAAAATGGTTGGAAACCCATATACTAACATAAAGTAGAGAATTTCGGTGGCTCTACTAGTAAGCAACTCTACAGCAACATGTGCAAACCACCCTGAAAACCCTAGAAACATGATAAAATCCCCACCCAGAACACAATATGTGCATAGCAACATGCTAAAAACAAAACATGCTGTTTTCCAAATTACATTCTATACAGTAATACTATGCACTGTCCTCAACCGTGTAATGTAGAAATTTTATAAGGTTATTTTGTCATTTAACATCGGAGTCTGACAGCCCCTCCGCCTCAGCTACGTAAGGAAAGCTGCGACAGTTGAGTGCAAAAAGTGTCTAGCACTTAGTTTTTGTGGTTAATTAAGTATCCGGGTATTTAAAATGCAGTTCTTCTTTTTGGAAATTTCAGCATGAACACACTACTCTACTATACACTATTCATACAACAAAACAGCACAGAATAGTGCAAAAGTACATGAACTGGGATGTACCAATAGAACACCCTACAATCAATCACGTAGCAACATGCTAATAGCCATCCAGAACCCCATAGCAAGTGCATAACAAACTAAAAACCAATGAGAATAACCTAGCAGCCATGTAGCAATGGCATACCTCTGGCAGACACCCAACACCTCTGTGATTTTGAACAGGTAAGCGCCACTGATTTTCTTCAAAATATAAAAATATACATTTACAAAAATATTACATTATTTTTGTGTTGTTCAAACTCACTGCTTCAAGTGACTCACTGCTCTTTTTGGCAATATCCTGCTTTTGTAAATCAGATTTCTTTTTCAAATGCTGAGCCTGTATATTGCTTTATTGTGGTTATTTATTAGTTTGTCTTATTTGTAGCTGTACACTGTACAGGAATGATTCCAGCATTCTACATTTTGTTTTTTTAAATATGAGCTACATTTAATACTAGATAGTTTGAAGACTGTTATGAAGATCTTAGGTGCTTCTCATTTTTTATTGGTGCATCCTCGTTTCCTTTCCTCACTTCTTAGCTCCACCACCTTAGGATGCGAGGGAAGAATTCGATCGGTTTCCAGGTCATGGGCTGGAGGAAGGAGGAGCGAGGAAATGAGGAAGCGTCAATTTGAGTACTGAGAAGCACCCCTTGTCTCACAATTGCTTAATGAGTATATGAACAGCAATCTCAAGTAGATTATTCTGCTAGTCTATGTAAAAAAACGAAAAAGAAAAAGAAAACTTGTGCTATTTTGCAAATTCATGTTATAGACTGGACCACATCATGGACCACAATTATTCGTTATCATTTGCAGCAGGTTCTGTCACCAAAGATAACTCGAAGAAATGTGAATGTACGGGTGAATCTGGTAAACAAGTCTATGGCAGTGTAATTAAATACAGTATGTGTTGTACATAAATAGTAAGTCAGCCTTTTTGCAAATGCTGTAGGTACGTTCAAATGTACATTTAGTATGATTGTTTTGAACATGTAAAACTGTGCTGCATTACCCCACCATTGAATTCGACAAATAAAGTGACATGTATGAGTAGCATTAAACATTGTTACTTGTGGCTAATTCATTACAATGAAATAAAATCATGCGATAAAGCGTAATGGTTATAAAACTTTATTTTATTACCTCATTCATGAACATGATTTGTGAGTCCCATTGGATTGATTTCCAAGACGACAACTCCCATGATTCCCCACTTCTTCACAGCATCATCAAGCTACGCCTTTGTTATTGTTTTGAATATGTGACCTCTAGCAATGAAAATGACATACTGTGCCTTTAAGTGCATTCAAACATTTAATGCACACTGATAAGAGAGGTGGCTCTGGATTTAGTGGTCGTGCAGTGTTTGAGAATTGTACACAGAGGCCAGGTGACAGAGGTGTGCAGACAGCTGTAGGGGGCTGATGCTACTGAGACACAGGTGTAGGCCTACTGCATCTGGCCTTGAGAGTGGGGTAAAGTCTGCCCGTATCCCAGAGGGACTCCTCCCCCCTCCCTCGTTCAATCTACACCAACTCCAAAGTCATCATATACTCAACTAATGCACAGACACTGCATGTTATTGAAACATAATGCAGATACTGTAGTCACATAGATATGTATTTGTCCATTTATTGAGGGATACATTTTATATATCTGTCAAGAATCTGTAACAGCTCATTAGATTATCAGTACAGACATTTCACAGTCACAGCACATTTTAAAATCAGAACTCAAACACAAAGAGAAACCCTCCTTGATATGTATCACAGCAGACAATGTGTTTTTGAATGCAATCAGTGTTTATCCTAGTGTACCTGTCAAGGCTCCTTTCCTGCCTGGAGGCCATTTGCAAGCCACACTTCCACTTTCATCCCCCAGCTGCTGGGTGAGCGTGCAGCTAATCCCAAAAGACCGGCTGCAACGTCCCCGGGAAAATCACTGGGCTTACCTGATCCAGCACTGAATTAATCTCCTTCCCCTTTGGGAGGGGAACAAAGCACAGTTTGGTCCAGGAGGGATGGTGAGAGCGAGGAGGGAGGTTCCATGCACATCCTCGGTATAGCACAAAGCTCACACCCCCTCCCAGCTGGTGCTGCTTGTGCCACCATGTATCACATCTCCAAAAAATTGCTGCTTTTAGCCATTTTGCTCATTTCTTTCTTTCTTTTGTTTTTTTTTTTTTTTGTAGAGGAAACTCACTCTTTAAAGGCCACATGACGAGCAATTTTAGTTTACTGTGGTAAAATAACATAAATTGTGAAGTCAGTGTGGTGAATTGTTGAGTACTAGATCAAAATATTAATTACCTGATTCCTGCAACCTTTTTTTTCTTCTCACGGTGCTGCTGTCGTGGGATCGTCTCTCCTTGACAGTACAGAAGCTGCTGATACATTCAGAGGAAATTAATGCTTTTATTCAGCAAGGATGCATTTAATTTAAAGGTGACAGTAAAGACTTACTGTCACCTTTTATCGTCAAAGAAAAAAAAATTCACAGTTTCCACAAAAATAATAAGCAGCACAACTGTTTGTTTCAACATAAATGATAATACGAAATGTTTCTTGAGCACCAAATCAGCATATAAGAATGATATCAAGGATCATGTGATACTGAAAACTGGAATAATGGCTGCTGAAAATTCAGCATTGCCATCACAGGAATTAATTACATTTTAAAGGGTGGGTCTGATGCTATTTCATGCATTCTGACTTACTTACACTGTTAAAGAGTTATATTCTCATGCTAAACATGGCCAAAGTTTCAAAAAATGAGTTGCATTTCTGTGCCAAAAACAATCTTCAGTTCCCTTTCGAAAGGGAACTCGCACTGTGTCCTAGAACGCATATGGGGAAACGCCCTCATGTGACAGGTGTCTGAAGTGAAAGTGGAATCACGCCAATCCTACTGACGTCATACTAGTGCGACCAGACAGTATATAAAGGGCGCCTAGGAAACATGACATTCTCTTTTCGTCTTCAGTGACTGTTTTGTCTGTTGTGATTGTTGCAAGGTAAGAACCTTTGTTATCATGTCTGAGAAGCGTTGCAAGCGTTGTGCCAATCAGTGTCCGAGATATCTGACACCTGATGACACACAACTTGTGCGTTCACTGCCTGGGTGAGGAGCACGCGCGATCAGTTCTCGAGGGATCTGTTTGCGTTCATTGTGAGCGTCTGCTTATGCGGACGCTCTGCTCTCGCATGTCAATCTTATCGAGGGAAGAGGGACAGGCATCTGCACCTGGCGGCTCGGGTCCTGGTCGTGCTGAGGCCGAGAGGAGACTCAAGTCATGGGGCTCGCAGGTGGAGCTCGCCAAAAAGTTTGAGAAAGGCGTTTCTCTCTTGCGCGATTCGGCGGCTCACGAGAGCGATCTGCTCGATGAGGATGCCATTTCTCTGGCATCCTCTGGTTCAGCAGAGAGTGCTCTTTTGGCTCCAAGCCATACTGAAGAGCAGATGTTGGTTGTGGAGGGCAGTGAGAGTGTTGCATCTGAGCCCGCGCGACCATCCTGCCCCATGTATGTTGAGTTATTGGATGTTATGGAGCGTGCCTCAGGCAGATTAAAACTGCCGTGGGCGTGCGCTCTGGAAGAAGTGGTTTGTGGGAGGCTAGATGAACGCTTTCTTTCCGGCCATACTCCTCCAACTCCCGTGAGCCTTCCATTCCTTCCCGATCTCCATTCTGAGATCGAGAAGGCGTGGAAAAACCCTTATTCTGCCCGTATTCATCGGTCCGGGCAGGCAAACTATGCCAATGTCGAGGGAATACGAGAGCATGGATATGTGGTGATGCCCCCTATCGATGAGATGTTCGCAAACTATCTCGTTGGTGGTGGAGCTTCATCATTGAAGGCTCCAGCCCTGCCTACTAGACCGTTAAAAACAACTTTGCGGTTGAATGGCAGGGCATATGCGGCTGCAGGTCAGGCTGGTGCTGCACTGCATACTATGGCAGTGCTTCAAGCATATCAGGCTGACCTGTTGAAAGATTTGGACCAGGATCAGGGTCTTTCCCCTGATGCGGTGGCTGAGCTGTGCCGCACCACAGACCTGGCTCTCCGCGCCACCAAACAAACTGCTGCCGCGATCGGTCGATCAATGGCGGCGATGGTGGCAATGGAGAGACACCTGTGGGTAAACCTGGCTGACATCTGGGAGAAAGAGAAGGGTCTTGCCGGTCTCGCCGCTTAAACTTTTCAGGACTTCCGTCGAGGCGGTGGTCGGGAAGTTTAGGGAGGCGAGGGCGCGCTCAGCAGCATTTAAGTCCTGTATACCGTGCCGGTCCGAATGTGCACCCAGGCAGCCAGGGGGACCTGGCCCGTCATAGGCAGGGCCAGAGGTCTAGTGTCGCCGCTCGCGCACCTCCTCCTCAAAGGAGCAGGTCTCAGAGAAGGCGCGATGCCAGGAACAAAAAGCAGGATCTGAGAGAGCTCCAGTTCCTAACATGACCTGTTGGGTGGTGGTTTTTCGCTCAGTCTAGCTTGGTGTTGTCTTAAGTGTCTGCCTTTTTCTTAGGCCCCCTTGACATTCCTGAGTGTGTTGGCCCTCTTTATTATAAATTTATTATTAGAATTGGCTCCCGAAGACTGATCGGAAGGTAGAAGTACTTTTTAGACCGCCCTGAAGGATCAGTTGTTAGGCTGTTGATACTCTGTTGCTGTTTGAGTTCGGTTTATACGCTAGGAGGACTCTCTGTCTCCTTCTATACTCCAGTCTCTGTTCCTCCCCTGGCTCAGCTAGAGTACCCGGCCTCCAGAGTGTTTCTCTTTCACTCTGTAGATCCTAGGTTGAGTAGACTGCTCCCCTCTTTTAGGATTCCTGGCTATTTGCTGAGCTCTACTCCCAGGGATGCCCATCTCTGGTCCGGTGAGTTGTTACTGCCTTTTTTGCAGTTCTTCTCACAAGATTTCTTCCTCTTTGTGGAAGTTTGCAGAGATTCTGTTCTTTCAGACAGGTTGTTGGCCCGACTAGCCCTTCTCTGGGCCAGTTCGGCCTCCCTGGTGGCCTTCAGGGTTGACCTTTTGTCCCCCTAGTAGTGACGGGCCAGAGTCCTTGCGGTACTCTGGCCATTCTCCCTTAAAGGGACCCCTTCTTTGAAGTTGTTGGTTCCAAGCCTTTGAGCGGCCTTGGTAGGCTTTCACTCTGTGGAAGCCTCTTTGAGGCTTTTTAGCTTGGGCGGTGGCCGTAGGGAGTTGAGTGACCAGGGGTTGAGTGCTTGACTCTCTTCTCAGCCATTTTGCCATGCACTCCCCTCAGCCTGGCGGTGTGGGTATTCCGTTCCCCATATGCGTTCTAGGACGCAGTGCAAGTTCCCTTTCGAAAGGGAACTTCTCAGGTTATGTATGTAACCATGGTTCCCTGAGAACAGGGAACGAGACACTGCATCTCCCTGCCATGCTTCTGGGCTGCCTGCTACAGTCACTTCAGACGAATGGCGGATGTCATGTTTTCTAGGTGCCCTTTATATACTGTCTGGTCACACTAGTATGACGTCATAGGCTGTCGCCGGCCAATAGGATTGGCGTGATTCCACTTTCACTTCAGACACCTGTTACGCGAGGGTGTTTCCCCATATGCGTTGTAGGACGCAGTGTCTCGTTCCCTGCTCTCAGGGAACCATGGTTACATACGTATCCTGAGACGATTTCTCACAGACTTCGGACAGTTTTTTTTCAAGCATGGCCCTTTATTACGTAACAAAGGGCGGAATTCCTTGTACGGGCAATTCTCTCGGAAGTGTGCGCGCACACATCGATCAGAGCGAGAGAGCCGCTTCATTCGGCTTTACGGAAGTCGTCGGCAGCACTACACAGGACTGGCTCGAGAAAGATTTGTCACTTTGTTTTTAGACTACAAAATCAACAATGTCACCAAAGAAGTGTGTTTTTGGTTGAGAGAGAAAGATAAACTTGCTTCCCAAAGAACCGTTATGCGTTAAGTTGAGCTGAGAGATTTGTGCTAATGCATTACATTGATATGCTCTCGATATTTGTCATTAAAATAACCATAGAAACCGCCTTAAATTAACTATCAAAATAAGGATGAAGTCGTGTCTGATAGTTGCAATCAATTTTTTATTGGTTCAAATGAATAGAAAATATTTCATGTTTTTACATGGCTGCTCGAGCCCTTAGGATTGGCGCTTATGGTTTTATAAACAAGGCCCAGTTCTACGCTGGATTTACAGATCGTATGAAACTGAAAGTTGGAGTGGTGACAGAGATAATGATCGTGGTCATGAGTCGGAACTGCAGGTGGTGAGAAAAATGCATCAAATGTCTGTTTTGTTGGCAATAGGCGCCTAAGTGCATATAATGTAAACAACACATAGTGAATTCATAAATTCATTATTCATCATTCTCTATACGCTATATTTCACAGAATCTTGCAAATTACAGTAATTTATTGAATATTTCAGAAAATTTAACTCCATTGAACACATTTTACCATATTTAAAGGTATTCCTCGCATTTCCCCTCACAGTCAGTGCAGAAAATGTGTCTGTCTGGGTCTGATTAGGGAAAAATATAGGTATTCATTCAGTCATAAATCTCACTGTTTTATTAGGGACAGAAACATATGATACATGTTGGCTTGGCAACATGTATGTTTTTACACTGACATCAACAATAACCTTTATGACTTCACCCTAATGAAAATCAATTTTCTAGATGAGGTAAGTTCTCATGACAAATGTGACCTGATCCCAAAAGACAGACGTGGAATATTCTATGTACTCCCTTTTTAATCATATTATCCTTTCACCAAACTAGATCAGGACCCATTGTTTACATAGACAGAAAACAACAGAGAAAGAGGCCTGTTTTCATTGAAGAAAAAAAAAAAAAAAAAAAAAAAAACTTGCTTTGACAACCTTTGAGGGAGGAGGTCAACTCTGGGGATTTTCTGGACTATCGGTGAGGGGCGTTGTGGGTGTGAAATTATACTGACATCATACATACATCCTCAATGGTGCCGCAGTGGGCAGAGAGAGAGAAACAACTGGCCGAAACTACACTCTTTTGACGTCTGTGATGACCTCAGTGAAAACAGTGTGATGAGTGGAGACACTCTCCACCAGCAAAGCAAACATTCGACTGGGGGCTGCTCTTGTGTGCATTTGGATGGGCGAACGGCTGCCAAATATTTGTTGTTCTGCCCTGTTCCTTTCTACATGGGTCCAGCCACTGCTGATAGACTGTTGCTCATCTCCCACGTTGCATGTCTGGATTGAACTTTGCCTTGGGAGGAGCAGCGTTAAAAGCCTGTTTTGAAGTCCTTTGAGTGGCCCATCTGTTTGAAAGCAAGGTGCAACTTTTGTGCAGACAAACTCGCACAAGCTCTGCTGAGCAGGCAACATTGTAAAAGAGTGCAACTATGGGCGCACCCTCAATTAATTTCACAACCCACCTCTCATTGCGCTGACACCACACCCATCTATCTAATAACAAACCGCCTCCACCCTCAGACCACAACTCACTAGCTCTCTTCATGCTCACACAAACACCTCATATCTCACACTTTTTGGGGCCTCTGAGGTCACTGAAGTTGCTGTGTAGAGAAGCTGAACTTTCCAGATGAGGTTTTTAGAGAAAGCATTGAGGCATAATGGTCAGCTCACTTAGGTTTCACGTATCTGGCTAAAAGCCCATGTGCTTGCTCTATCTTTCCTATGTTTTTATCTTTATCTTGCTCTCTCACTACCTCCACCCCTGACCAGTTACTTCCTGTTTCTGAAGGAGGGACCAGTGCCATCATGCACTATTTATGCAGACAAGAGAGATTATGGGACATTAAGTGTTGCTACTCTTGATCACATCATTTAGCAGATAGCCATCCGATGATGAAAAGAACAAATGTAAATGTTTTTCAAGTAGGGTTGTGTACTAATATTCCTACGTGTAAAATTATAATAATATGAACTCATCAAACTTATGAACATTCAGTTACAAACTCCCAAAGACTAGAAAAGCCCTGAATTTGGTCTGTAGATTCTCTGAGTTCATGAGTAAACAGTAATGGTTCATGAGTCTTTTTAAATGATTTATTACAAGGACCAGCTCAAAAGAGTTTGTTTGTGAATTGGACAACACTGGTTGCACTGTAAAAAAGATGTATGTCCAAAAACAAAGGATACAAAAAGCAATAACCTGAAATTGTGCAACCGAAGCACAAATATGCGTAGCAATCACCAGCCTGAGCACTGTCCCCAAGAGAATATAAGCACTGCCCATTACAGATTCTCCTCAGAAAACCTCAGACTAGCTCATGTTTCTCCAGTCTTAACATTTTCTATTCCTAACATCTATTTTGCCTTAAAAAAAAGTAGAGTAACTGATATACGGAGTTTCGCCAGTAGAGTTTCCTACCTCTTGCTTCCAGTCTCCAGTCCCCAGCCTGACTAATAATTGAAAGCCTGCATGGTTTCCCTGCGCACTGGGGCTGGGCCAGGCTTTGATTCAGGCAGTGTGGGCACTGCTGCTTCATCGCTCACTGGAGAGAACCTGAAACTGCTCTCTCCCACTCCACCTAGAGAGAACTCCTTTAGCCTCTTCACAGCACTAGTGGAGGAGGGCTGATTTCCCATTGTGCTTCATTAACCTTTACTGGATCTCATCAGCACAGATTCATCGAGATACATTTGAAGCATGCGCTCCAGTGCCATCATCGCTTGAGGGAGTAGATGGATCTCTAGATATTGTGGTGACTAAATGCAGAAACATAAACTATTGATTAATAACCACAGATTAGACAGGCATATGCTTCCAAAGAAGGCCGGTGTGCCTCAGGTACGGGTACTGGGGCAATTTACTTTTGTATTACTGTTTGATTACTGAAATAACACATCGAATGTGATGGTCAGAAACTATCCGTAAGTCATATCGATGTGTGAGTGACACAGCATCACCCCAAATTATCTTTGGACACAAATCTGATTTATTAAGAAAGGGTGGCAAAGGTGAATAAGAGTATTGATCCAGCATCTTTAGGAGTGCAGATTGACATTCCATTATTCTTGAGGGTGGAAACACAACAAAACATAAAACATAACTACGTAGGGAGTTGAAATACAAGCCCAGCCCTAAAACCCATTTTATCTTCTGTCAGGCTAAGTGGGCAGACGCAATTCAAGCATTCAAATGTTGTATAAGGATGCAGTCTAATGTGAAGATAATGTGAAGCACACGTACGGCAGTGTGTGTCCGCGGACTTGTGTATAGAAAAGAGAGCGAGTGTGTGTTGGCTTTTTTAATGAGCACATACCCCTGCCCACTGCAACACAAACGATGAGAGGCTGTCAGCCCTAGTGGACTGGGGATGTGGAAATTGAATGGAGTCTTTCAGTTCTGTTGCTCATCTCCCCTGGGGTGAGAGACTTGTTACCATGGTTATGTTGGATTCCTGCAGCTAATGGGTGGGAGTAGCGTAGCTCTGGCAACCTGGCTCCTGTCTAGGGTGGAATAGACACGCTGAGAGCTGGGGGGTGTGGTGGCAGGACTCTAGGACATAGGAGGTCACACACTGACAGGATTGCACAAAGACACACACGAGCACTGTTAGCAGAAAAAGGAAAGACACAATAAAATGTGAAAGATTATGCTTGCAACTTCCTGTCCACATGTGCCTCCATTGGAAAGACTAGTGTAAGAGAAACATCTATTACAAATGTAACATATAATAATGAAATCCTTCAAGAAAATAAATGGCAATCATGCATTTCTCATTGTTTCTGACATACAATATCAGAAAATAGTGTATGTATTATAATTTCTGATACTTAGTATTACTAGTTTAGAAAAAAAAAAAATAATCGTAAGTATGAAGCCTACAACATATTTTATGCACGTATAACATTTCTAGCTAAGCAAGATGCTGCAAGGGCTGCTATAGCAAGAATTGGTGTAAAAGTTCTACCGAGAATTTGCGTAAAATAAAATTTTTGCCACTACTTGCCACTGTTAAAGTCTTAAAAATTTAAGTTATTTATTTATTTATTCGAATAATAAAGGCACATCATGGACTTCTGAGTTTAAAGAAAAAAAAAAAAAAATTACTTGGATAATTAAGACGAGGAGCGGGAAAATAAAGTGGCCAAAGCGACATACTGTACATAGAAATGCAATGTACATAAACTGAATGTGCGGTGCATTGCCGCCATATTGGAAATTGTCCTTTCTGCTGGGGAAACGCATGCATTGTTCACCCTGTTGGTGGAAAAAATGGGCATCAGAGACTTTTGACTCTGACCTAGCAACCACTCATAACACCTTGGCAACACCCTAGATTTTATTTTCACTAAAACAGCTAAATGTGCGAAACGATAGAGATTATCAGTTATTATCATTATTATTAGTTTTTCCAAGTCAGTTAAAAATAAACGGTTCCAAAAAGGACCTTTTGGATTCCCAAAGGAACCTTTCAGTGAAAAGTTCTTAAAAGAGCCATTTTTATAGTGTGAAGTGTGAAGAACATTTTTATTCATAAACAGAACTTTTCCAAGTCAAGTCACTCTTATTTATATAGCGCTTTATACAACACAGATTGTTTCAAAGAAGCTTCACAGTAATAAACAATCAATGATGCAAACTTCAAATATGAAACAAATTCTGCTGTAATTCTAGATTCTAAGTTCTACAGAAGACAATAGTGTCATTATTCTGCTTAGGTCAGTGCAGTGTTGATTCATTTTGGTTCAATAACTGTGTAAATTTCATCAATTATGAAACAAGTTCAATTCAGCTATAAGAAGTTCTAGAAGACAATAGTGTCGTTATTCAGCTCGAGTCAGTTCAATGTTGATTCAATTCAGTTCAATAAGTGTCAATTATGAAGTCGATTCAGCTATAAACCAGCTCTGAGAAAGACATGAGTGTCGTTATCTAGCTCAATTCAGTAACTGTTATCTTCAATAAACTCACCTAAAAGCAGGAGAAAGAAAGAAAAAAAAAAGAATAGTATACAGTAATAGCAGTGGTGTAATAATTCTCCACTTTTACGAGAGTGTTGCAATAATAATATTTGTTGCTGAACTCAGACAGTTCATCCCTCTGGCTATGAACATTAGCACAGGCTATAAAAGCACCTGAGGAAAATGATGACAGGAAGCTTACTTTTCTTGTCTCCTCTTAAAATCAGTGGCTCATCTGACAATCAGTCACACAAAAACAACATCTTGTGGCAACAAAGAACAAATTAACATTTCGAAATCAAAGTGGGTCATTAATAGGCATCACTGCTTCCCAAAATTCCCAACACTGAGTGTTCCAAATCTGCGCCTCAGTACCCTCCTCTCGAGCGATGCAGATGTCTTGGCTCGAGTTACACTTGAAAGACTGAGTCATGGCTGATGCCTGGCCCCCCCAATGGACTCAAAGGAACTTGGCTCGGAGATTTATGAAACCCATCCCATTCCCTGCATGGAGCCGGCAGAGCTTAGAATATATGAGAGACTTTTGTTTTCCCAACTCTGATGAACTTCTAGCTCCTGGTAAATGAAGGTATTCTGAAACAAAAGATTGCTTTCAGACTTTTGCCGGCTACCATGAAATTCCTTCCTCTAAAATGAAGCAAAGAGACTAATGAAAACTGAAAGAGTTAAGAGTGAGGAAACCTCAGAGAAGGTTCAGGTAAGAAAGAACTTGTATGTTTTATTGATGTGGAGCATACGGTGATATTGATATTGGAATATGTTAGTGGTGTAATTAGCCAGGAAAAACATGAAGCTCTCAGAGCAAGCAGTTACTGTGGAATGTGGGTGGGGATTAAGATCTACTCACCAATCAGGGGGCTTATAATATTATTCCACGTCTTGCCCTCTCAAATGTTGCCAGAAGAGTTATGTAATCCAATAAAGACTTCAGACTGTATTATGGCAGTCAAATAACTGAGACTGCCAGCTGTTCTCGTAACTTTTGAAACTCGAAGAGATGACAGTAAAGATGTGTTAGATATCACTTGCATGTGTTGTGTCCTTACATTTGCTTATCTAAATACGGCCAAACCCTTATTATAACTGTTAGGTCATAAAAAGATATACATAATCACATTTTAATGACACATTAAGTTTAGCAGTAGTCAAACAAGATACATGTAGTGATATTTTGTCACAGGTCACACCCTACTGTTAACATGTTTTTTTTTTTTTTTTTACCTTTTTTTTTTTTTTTTTAATAAACACTGTCTAGTAAATGCATCATTATGCACTTGTACACATTGACTGTGGACAATTCTTTTCCTGAAATTTCTCCATGTAAATTTAAACCAGGTCAGTGTGTGTTTTCTTGCTGATTCTCTCTCCTTTGTCCTCCAGAGCTCAGCAGTTCCATTGCTCACCCAGACTGCCTTGAGACATGGCCACCACATGCTCTCACTGTCCAACTATTTTACTAACCGCAGTGAGACAGCTTTCATTTCAGTGGCTGCAGGGTCTGAAGGATACCCCAGGTCGACTACACCCAAACACTGAGGCAAACTGTTTGGACCACAGCCCTGAGGTCATATTAGTGGCTCAGGGGACAACTTCATTATTCATATTACACTCCGTAGAGTTTTCTTGCCTGAGTTAAGGCAACACGCTGACCTCACTCCACTTTAATCCAGGGAATAGTGTGATTCATAATCTGTTCCAGCACGGCAATGTTAAGGAACAAATAAAGGATTAACACCAAAATTAACACTAAGCATCAAATGTAGCCTATGCATAACATATACACAGCAAGTAAATAAGAAGACAGAGATATTTACCAGTTCAGTGTTGTTATTGGTAACTAAAACTAAGACTATTTTCAATTAACACTTTTGTTAATTGAAACAAAGCTGGAAAAAATAAAGTATAAATATTAGATGAAAAAACAAAAATGTTGCATTGGCAACAAACTGAAGCTGAAGTACTAAAATGACTAAAACTCAAACTGATATATATATATATATATATATGTATATATATATATATATATATATATATATATATATAAACTAACAGTACTATAACAGTAGGCTACATAAATAATACTAAAATTACACTGCACCAGTTGATTGAAAAACTGCAAATTACATGGTTCAAATCCAGTTGTACAAATGATAATCTGACCATTGCTGTAACACATAAACCTTCTTTGAATTGAATTTCATGTGTTTGATTCACTAAAATGAACAGAGTCATTAAAATTAATAGGCTCATATGAGTCATTCATTTAGGAGTCGTACTACTGTTCACACTGCATATACAGTGCTGCTTGAAAGTTTGTGAACCACTTGCAGAATGTGAATAATTTTAACAAAATAAGAGGGATCATACAAAATGCATGTCATTTTTTATTTAGCGCTGTCCTGAGTAAGATATTTTACATAAACGATGTTTACATAAAGTCCACAAGACAAAAAAATAGCTGAATTTATAAATATGACCTAATTCACAAGTTTATGAATCATTGATTCTTAATACTGTGTGTGGTTACCTGGATGATCCACGGCTGTTTTTATGTTTTGTAATGGTTGTTCATGAGTCGCTTGTTTGTCCTGAGCAGCAGAACTGCCCAATATTCTTAAAAAAAAATCCTCCAGGTCCCAAAAATTCTTCAGATTTCCAGCATCTTTTGCGTATTTGAACTATTTCCAGCAGTGACTGTATGATTTTGAGATCCATCTTTTCACACTGAGGACAACTGAGGGACTCAAACACAACTATTAAAAAAGGTTTAAACATTCACTGATGCTCCAGAAGAAAACACGATGCATTAAGAGCTGGGGGGTGAAAACCTTTTTAAGATCAAGGAATATTGTGCTTAATTTGTCTTCTGGCAAACATTTAAGTGTCTTCTGTTGCTTCCGAAGGGCAGTACGAAATTAAATTTAAAAATATTTAAACAAAATAAGAAAAAAGTTCCTGTTCAAAAGTTTTCACACCCAACTCTTTTGTTTCATTCTGGAGCATCAGTGAATGTTTGAAGTATTGTAGGAAACTCATTTTTCCTAATGCATTCTCAGTGGCTTCATGTGACTCGTTACTGAAAAAAAGCAAAACAAAACATATAATTATTCCATTATCAGTGAACCAAAAGTTTAATGGCCACTAAGATATATGTTTGGCCGAATTCTCAATTTACTTGTCATTAGGTGTGGTAAAAAGGTAGCCTAATTTTGGACCCTGGGAACAATAACTTGTGTGATGTCAGTCTTGGACACAGAGGCCATGTCTCAACCCTTTACAGTGATTCTGGGTCTATTAATCCTTTGCGGGAGCGCCAAATTATAGAACAAATGAAAGTAGCCGGCTCTCACCGCAGGGACAGGGATCGGCTATTTTGCTGACTCGTTAGTTGCGTTTGACATGCCTGTTTGTGCATGAGGGAGAGCAGGAGAATATTTATTGGCTTCCAGAAGTGTGAGAGAGCCGGGTATGAGCGGCTCAAGGGTCTTGTTATCGTCCTCTTTGCCTGCGTGTACTTTTTGGGGTTTAATGAACACTCGGGCGGTCCTCGCGCTCCAATCAGACAGGAGTCTCTGCCACTTTCCGCTGCGCTTCGCCAGGCTCGCCTCAGCACCGCTCGCCTCTCCTGTCCTCCAAATCAAATGAGAGGGACATGATGGCGGTGCTGAAAGGCTCAGCCGCTGAATAATTGATGCCTTGACAAGTGTGGAGTCAATTTATCCAGTGGCACACTTTGAGTGAAATTGTGTGCATGATCAGCAGCACCAGGGGGGAATAAGTGTTCTCCTAATTTTATTTATTTAATTTTTTAAAGACATTTCTGGAATGCAGCAGCATCCACACCAGACAGCACAAAGGTTTGTCGGAAGACCATCGTTTAGTCCTCTCTACTCACGCTGTTAGAATAAAAGCAGCTTCACAGTAATAGGGGTCCAATTAACTGCATGGAAAAGTTTTAGCAAGCCACCTAGTAGTATTCAAATATAAACTGTTACAGAATATCCACTACAATTTTAATGTTTGAGGTTTAAGCATGATGTACACAAAGCAGTGAAGAGGACAGCACAGTCAAAACAACCTCATGGATTTCTTCTTGGATATTGCGCTAATTAACAATAACAGAAATGCTCCTGAGAATAAAGGATCCAGGCTCAGTTTGTGCAGTCTGTCTTATTGCAAACATATTCAGTGTTATGAAAAAGTAACACTAGACCAGTGTTGAGCAAGCTACATTTATCCAAAAAAGCAGCAAGCTAAGCTAAAAGCTAAAGCTTAAAGAAAGCAAAAGAGGTTTGCTAGAATACATTTAAGCTAGCTACTTCAAATTTTTAAAGACAATATTAAAACGTTGTGATACTTCAACACTCATTCAACACAAACTACAGTGATGATGTGAACTTTGGACAATAAATCTTGTGGCTTATGTAAGTTTGTGACAGTGGTTGAGTGTTAATGAAACACATTCGGACAGAAAATAAGCAGATATTTATATGAATATTGGGAAGAAGGAGACATTATGAAATAGGACACTGGCTGAACGTCAAAATGGAAGTGTGTTTATGTGAAAGTTTTGGCAGGAGAAAACCAAAGCTTGGGCCAGAATGAGAATAAAATACCAATTTATGTTACTTCTGGGAGTATCCCAAGTCAAAAAATTTACTGTGGAGTCACTGGATTTCAAATTAGGGGTTCATATTTGTAAATCTAAACATGGCGTATTTAATTAATTCCATGCAACTTTTTTGGCGACTCTGAAATGGACAGTGGTATCAGTAGTTCCAAGACTCAAGATATAATAGCTTAATTTCATGTTAAAAATATAATAGCAAGCAAGCATTATTTATTATAATATATAACATATTTACCATATTAAAACTATTGGTTGTATCCCATCCAAGTTAGTGCACACACATTAGGAGCAGTGAGTAGTGAACACACACACACACACACACACTTGCAAACCATGGACACACATCCAAAGCAGTGGGCAGCCATTTTTGCTGCGGCGCCCAGGGAGCAATTGGGAGTTAGGTGCCTTGTTCAAGGGCACCTCGGTCATTTCCTGCCGGTATTGAGACTTGAACCTGCAACCTTCGGGTTACCAGTTTGACTCTTGTTTTAACATTGTTAACTCTTTCACTTAACAGCTCAAAACCAAATCTGAAAATGATAATTTATCAATGAATGCATGCATATATTTAAGCTAAACTAACTACTGTTTGCTGTGTGTACATAGTGTGCTTGAAAAGTTTATGATCCATTCTCCACCTCCTCTTCACCGTTCTGAATGAGTACTGTAAGAAAATGTTGAAGGTGGAGGGTAAAGCCTGGCCAAAGAAAATGATTCATTGAAACACGGTATTCACTTTCAATCTATCCAGTGCCTAACAATGTGAAGGCTGCAATGGAAGTGAGTTTGAATGTGAAGTGTTGCTATTTCTCCTCAGGCGGTGGACTATGGCAGATGCCACGCACCTTCGCCCACTCTCCACCCACACTGGAGCAGCCGTGTACTCGGGGCAGATTCTATGTGCAAGCTGCACTCTGACAGATAAAGAAAATCACATTGACGCAGAGAGGGAGAAATGATGAGCTTCTCCTAGTGACTTAGCTCTGAATATTAGTGCTGGGTTAAATGAGTCTGAAAACCCTATTTACAGAGCATGGAACAAACAGTTGTGATAGTTCCAGTCATATCTATCACAGATTTGGTGTTTTTTTGGTTTAGCTGATGTAGGTTTTCATAGCTATTTTGTGTCACAGCGGATTGTTCGTTAAGCTGACAGCCATTTATAGAGCATTGCCGTGAAGGGTTATTGAAACATGACGTGGGTGAGGGTGTGAGTCTACAGTCTTGCATATACAGCCGTAAATCTGGTGCACTTACCATGGCTCCATGCCGTTCCACTTGAGCTGTTTCTTTCAGCATTTCGCTGCCATTTCAGTGGATGGAAAGGGACTTATTAACTTATATGTGATGAGACTATGGGTGTGCGCTTGCTTTATAACACTTTACCAAAGCCCTGTTCAAGACAAATGCCATTAACATTCCATGGTTAAATGTTACAGTCCATCTAAAACAATTCAGAGCCAAACTGCCATTCCACTGGTCAGACAAAGACCCACACTGAGTCAGTTTTACTATTTTTGGGGGTGGGGGGGTAAATTAGGGATAGTTTACACAAAAATGAAAATGATCCCATAATTTACTCACCCTCAAGCCATCCTAGGTGTATATGTTACTGGAAGCCAGTTATTATAGTTTATCAAGTTATAAATATGGATATTGTTCTTACAAAAATGCATAGCTTCGCTTCAGAAGACCTTTATTAACCCCCTGGAGCCGTATGGATTAATTTTATGATGGATGGATGCGCTTTTTTGGGCTTCAAAAAAAAGGTACCATTCATTCCCATTATAAAGCTTGGAAGAGCCAGGATATTTTTAAATATAATTCCGATTGTGTTTCACTGAAAGACGAAAGTCATATACACTTATGGGGCGTTCACACCAGACGCGACTTGCGCGAATAAATCACGCTATTCGCGCATAGTTGGACGCTTGAACATTTTGAGTTTACTCGCTTCATTCGTGCGTGAAATTCACTTCACAACAGACGCGAATTTGCGTCATGTGAGGGGCTTCTGCCAGGCGGCAGTCTCAATATGTATATACATATAGCTCAAATTGAGTAAAGAGCGTTTTTTACAACTTACCAGATTGTCCGACCTCCTCACTCACTTTCTTCCAAGCAAGATCCTTTTTATTCCTGTTTCTATAAAAAGTACGAAGATGTATCGTACAGCTCCGGGTATCCACATACAGCGAAGATGATTTTGTCCTCCATTGTTGTTTCGGATTTCTGCCTCTGCTCGCTACGTTGTAATCATGCACTACTAGAGCAAGCTCCTGATTGGTTAACCCAGCACAAATATTCGGCAAAGTTCAGATTTTTCAACTCGTGTGTTTCGTGCGAATCACGTGTCAAAAACCGAAACGCTCAATTCGCGCCGCGTCATTCACGCGAATCGCGCCGCAGGATGTCTATTTGCGTCTTTGCATTGACTTAACATGTAAATCACTCATGCTTAACGCTTCATTAGTGTCTGGTGTGAACGCACCATTAGGATGGCTTGAGGGTGAGTAAATTATGGGATAATTTTCATTTTTGGGTGAACTGTCCCTTTAAGAGTTGTCCCTCTATATAAAACTAAAGTAAGAGAGAGTATTTCAACATTAAAAAAAGACACTTCAGATAAATAATATTTCAATTGTTTCTCCTTAACAACAACTTTCACCTAAGTTTTCTTTCTCTGAGAAAAAATACAACCCAGGCTAACTGGGAAAAACATTTCTGCTTTTAAATCCTGCAAAAATAGTCTCCATTCACCATTGTAAATGCCTCATCATTGATTTTTCTTTTCCTTTAATTTGTATGGAACCCAAAATATTCCTTTAACTGAGGACTCTAAAAAGTGTCCTAAGTTATTAAAGAGCAACCTCTGATCAATAAAAGCTTCCTATGGGCAGCTTTGGACCATCTAGATAGTGTCTATGTACTGTATATGGATTGTCATACCTCTCTACTGTCCATTTCCTACTCATGCCACTCAGCATTAGGCCGTCAGCCAGGTCTCTGAGCCTCAAAGGCAGACAGGTACACTCCTCACCTGCCCATCCGCAGCACTCACCTACAGCCGAACATTAGATAAAGAGACACTCTGCATTATTAATCAGGGAGTGTAGGGAGGGATAGGGTAAGGGGAAGAGAGAGAGAGAGTGAGATAACAAAGTGAGCAGGGCCAGCCGCACTTCTGCCTGAAATGTGACACTACGCCCAGCAGACATGCAGTGCGGAGCCAAAAACACCCGCAGACTTTTCCTTCTCCTTTGTTTTCTAATTCTGTCTGCAACAAAAAAGAGAAAAGGGGAGCAACAATCCCAGCCATTCCACCGAGCCAAAACCACAGGGAGATCAATACAAAACATCTGGGGATGGAGTGGACAGGGCAGCTTTTGTTTGCTGGGACCAAATCCAGTGAAATACAGTCCTGCCGGATCTGCCCAACTATGGTTTGGGTTGCCAGGGAGTGAAAAGAAAAGGTGTTTGTTTTACTCACGGTTAAAAGCCGAGAGGAAGAAGAGGGAGAAACAAGGATTCACTTACCAAATCCACATCTCACAATGGATTGGCATTTTAGTCATTTTAAGAGATGTATTGTTTAAATGGTGTTCAAATACATTGGAATAAGTACTGCTGTATCACATTTAAATTTGTTTGAGGGGGCTCAAAGGTAACAATCAGAGTGTAAAGGGCAAGCAAACAGGGTGGGAAAATATTGCTGAGGTACAGAATGATATTCAGGAGAGAGTCTGAATAACAGACTTGATATTGAATATCAAACTTGCTTAATGGTTAACAGACATTTTTGCACAAGTTCAATAAGGAATTAAAACTACAAGCAGCGATAAAAGGGCCCTCGCACATGGCCTCACCGCTGCCTGTTGGCCTTATGAAAACAGTGACCAGTGGGCGACATGCATTTAAGCGAGTCATTTCAAAGTGCCACACTTCCGTGGTGCTTTGACTGTAACTGAATATTGCCATGTAGATGTCTTCAGGCCAGGACTATTATCAAACATGTGAAGTTTGGAGCAGATTGGACATCGTATGCCTTAGTTACAACAACTTCCTGTTTCGTGGCGTTAATCGCATACTTAGCACTTAGCCAAGTGTTGCATGATTTAACATGTTTCTAGTATATTTGGTACTTCGTGGCGTATACAAATGTGTTTGTGGGAATGAATTAAAGTGTAAAGCATACCATTTCCTGTTGCCACCAGGTGGCGCTATGACTAACTGAATATTGGCGGATAGATGTTTTTAGGCCAGGACTCTTATCACACATGTTAAGTTTGGGGCAGATCAGACATTGTATGCCTGAGATACAACAGTTTCCTCTTTCATGGCATCAGCACTTGACCCAGTAATATTAGCACTTACTTTTTATTTATATTTTACTTTTCTTTTTTGATTTCTATTCTCTTTCTCCATCTATTCATTTATAAAAAAAAAAAAAAAAAAAAAAATCCTTGCTACGAGCTCTTTACTGATGAAACTGTGACTTGACACGGCACTTACATACTGTTGGACTCATGTTGATTTGATTGCTTCTACTGTTCTCATTTGTAAGTCGCTTTGGAGAAAAGCGTCTGCTAAATGACAATGTAAATGTAAACATCAGACTTTGTCAGGCCGCCACGGACACGCCCTTCAACGAAATCTCAAGATATTTGCAATTTATCATCGCTAAGGTCTTAAGATTAGATTGACAACATATGATGTGCTTCTGGTTAAATCTCTATGAGGAGTTAATCAGTGTAAAACATATACTTTCCTGTTGTCAGCAGGTGGTGCTATGAATGAATGAATTTTTGTAGGTATTGGGCTGTTACATGTGTCTACCGAATTTCATACCTGTACGTCAAATGTAGCACGAAGGACGCATAATTGAAATTTTGTAGGTGGCGCTATCAAGCCATTTTGCCACACCTAATTCTGAAACCCATATCAGATGTAAATTTTCACCACTTCTGATGCGTGTGCAAAGTTTCATGAGTTTTCGAGCACGTTTAGGCCCTCAAAAATGCGATTTCGGAGAAGAAGAATAATTGGCTGAGCAATTACAATAGGGTCCTCACATCATCGGCACACGGGCCCTAATGAAATCAATAACACCAACAGGTCTCAAGGATGGTCTGCACACCCAGGGCAGTGTAAGAGAGTTTCTGACCAGTTGATGAAACAATCACTTGCACTTTTGATTTTGTGTTCACATTGCCTTAAGCATGTTCATTTTTATGCCTTACAAACTTAAACATGATTTTCTGTTATAAACTCTAGTGTTGTTAGAAATTCTGCTGATTTGAGCTGAAGCAGAATACAAGAAAGCAAGAAGTTACAGCATTGTTTGAAATTCAGCTGATCAACAGCCTTGAGCAAACCATCAGTTTAGTTCTAACACGCCCTTCTTTAAAAGGGGTAAGGATACTTAATGTATCAAATAATGGGAATAAGTTTGATACTTGCATGTATCGCGAATTTGAATTAAACTTGTCCTGATGCAATTTGTTGGCTCCAGTTGATCCTTGCTGATGTTGTCTTGATGAGAAAGAACCAGTTGGATTCAGAGGACCTTTGGTGAATGGAAGGACAAGGCCGAAGCTTGGCACAAGCTTGGGGTTCCTTAAAAGCTTCTAATTTCTCAGCATCAGCTTCAGCATTTCTCAGTAAAAGAGAAGAAGAGAGGCTGTGATCTTGTGATCAGTGATTTTAAAGGGTGAAGATGTCACACCCTCTTGAGGTGTCTGAGCCAATAAGGAGCTTTCCCTTCAGAGGGAAACTTTTACGAGTCTTTGTCCCTTTGGCAGGATATTAGCATAAGACACTGGTTTGGATGAATGAGAGAAGAACCTTCTAGATTCATATAATACTAATGTGTCACAGAGTTAGCAACATGTAACATTAATTAACAAATAGGAAACAGAAGTTGGAGTCCATCGATACCAAACATGCTACCCGTGTGATTTTAGTTAACCATAAATTTTCAACTCCGAAACATTAATACCAAATAGTTCAAAAGAGAGAATTAATACATAGAATAAACCCTATAAAAGGAAAGTCATGAGATGGGAAAATTGGGTACATGTTTATACATTTCTCAAGTGGTTATATATAGAATATATAGGATTAAGAGGGTTTATTTGTCCTTCTCAGAAAGAATGAAGTCAGAGTCACTAGTCTCTGCAAAATTCTTTCTAAACATAAAAATTCTTATCAGTTTTCCTGTGCCCTGTAACAGGACACCTAGTTCCGCCTGTGTGTTAGCTACGTTTGGGATGCTAGTTGCAGTTTTAGGGGGATGGGTTCACAGAACTTTGAGAGAGTGAGTTTCTGGATAATTCATTAAAATATAATGAATAATTGTGTGTCTGATTGGTCCAGACGCTACTGAATTGAGCGGTGTAGTCCAAATTTTCTGACATGATCACTTTATATGATGAACAAATTGAATTTAGGCTTTTATTCACATATAAACATTCATCAACTCACATAATTTATGGCAAACTGAAATTCAAGCATGTTTGCTTGATGAGGTTCATTCGCGTGTGTTACGCAGCACATTTGAGCTTCCGCTAGAGGTTTATTCTCGCATGTCAAGCAGGTTCGGGTTGAGCTTTTGTTTATGTTCGCTGATCAATGTTTATAGGTGAATAAAAGCCTAAATTCATTCCCTTCATCATATAAAGCAATCGAGTCTCTTCAGACAAATTTGGATTAAACCACTCAATTCATATGGATTTGTTTTACGATATCTTTATGAACTTTTGAAGCTTCAAAGTGGTAGTCGCATAGCTGTCTATGGAGGGACAGAAAGCTTTCAGATTTCATCAAAAAGATCTTCATTTGCGTTCCGAAGATGAATGAAAGTCTTACGGGTTTGGAACAACATGAGGGTGAGTAATTAATGACCGAATTTTTGGGTTAACTAAAGTAAAAAAAAAAAAAAAAAAATTAAGTGATCAAAAACAACTGTAAAGAAAAATGTAACATTTAAAATCTGCAAGTAGTCAGCTTAAACCCTGCCCCTTTCTTACAATTAACCATAAGCTCATCAGATCTGCTATTCAATCAACAACCAATGTATAGAACAGGTCCCTGCACTACATTTTTTTTTCTTTTTCAAATATGAATTTCATCGTACATCACAATACAGAAGAAAAGATCAGTCTCTACTTTCGTTTAATCACAAATTTAACAAAAAACATATACAAAAACGTAATATTTCTAGCAAATATACATTGCTATAATAAAATATTATCATTATTTTTTGTTGGGGCCAGTGCAATTGTTGGCAGGACAAGTAAAAATCAAAACTACTGACCCTTGCAAGCATAAAAAAAAAATCCTTATTGTTGAGCCCAGATCAATCAAAACTGTCTGAAAGATCTGTCTTTTCGCAAGATATTAAAGCTCTTAAAGTTGCGTGTGATGAAAAAATGTGTTCAGGGTTGATACCGACCCGTTTTTTTCTTACTCCACCTGGTTGCCTGCAGTCCTATAGCTCACTGATCTCCCAGTGGACCGCCAAGGCCCCAGGCACAATCATTACACTTCCAAGATGCATCAGTACCCCTTTGCCAAGGTGCCCCCCCCCATGATGGCATTTACGAGAGAGGACATTAGGCGTTCCACTTCAAGGACAATAGAAAGCGTTGAGGATGTTTTAGCTTGCATTAATGCATGTAGCAATACAGTACCCTCCCAGTCATGCTAACATTAGCATGTAAATGGTTCAATTAATTGCTCTAAAAATATTTCTTAGGGAGCTAGGTGGAATTTTAAATGAAGGAGCCTTTTATATCAAAGTTTGGGCATGCTTTTAAAATGGCTTTAACATTGGAAAAGATCAGATGTTACATGAAAAGTGATGCACAACGCTAGACTAGGAAAGTAGCTCTTCAGAAGAACTTTCCATGTGAATGAATAAATCACAATGAAATAACACATTAGGAAAGAGCAGCATTACTAGACACAATGGGCCGTGCTTGAGAGTGCAGTATGACTCAAACTCTTGACCGTGCTCATGTCTACTTCTGTGCTTCCAATGTATGCTAATCTAACACACACTATGCATCACATTCTCAGAAAGTTCATTAATACAAACCCATTAGGTTCAATGGCAAGACAATCGTTCTCAATATCCCTCTGAAAGTGCTGGACTGCACAGAGCATCAGGCACAAGACATAGGCTACATGTGGAAGACTGGAACTCAGAAGGTAATGAACCCTTTGACTGCCCCAGTGCTATTTGCAGGGAAACTAATTGGTAGAGAGCAGCAGGGCATTCATTTGAGCACACTGCTGGGTAAATGTAGTGCAATCGGCTGTGAAGGGTAAATCAATGCCCTACAACGATGAACCCATGCAAGTTCTAACAAGGATTCTATTGATTATGAGAGCCACACCTTCAGTGTTTGCAACAAATGGCCTACCTAGAGGGCTCCAAGTATGAGAGGAACACGGAGAGATAGGCTCTGACAGGTGACGTGAGATCAAATATAGCTCATAACATTTCCTGATCCTACCTCCCTCCTTTTGTAGAAGCAGTAAATAATGAAGCCATTCAAAATGAGGGGTAAAAAATCATCATTTTAAAAAATGTCATGCATAATATGAACCCCAGTCCCCTTTCAAAAATCAATGTGCAAGTCTTCTGGTGTCATCCAGTTATTTTAGCTGTACAACAACAGTATGCTGCTTGATACTGCAAACGGGTATTTTTTTTTTTTTTCATATTTAATTATTACCATAATCATAAACACTAGTTTGTATAGAGCAAATAGTTTTACAGTTTGCACTTTGTTATTTACCTATAAGAGGCAAAAAAAAAAGAAAAAGGCTAATGAATCACAAGACTCCCACAGCCACAGATGAGCTTACTTCCGCGTTGAAAGAAATAATAAAATAAAAAGTTAAATTACAAATAAACAAAAACTAAAATAACGCTTAACTTGATTGCTCACCAAGTAAAGTTGTTATGTAGCTCTGCACATTGGATGGAGGAAGATGTTGTTGGACTGGACTGGATGGAGAAGGTGGTGGACGAAGCTCTTCAGAGAGAAAAATAAATTAGTCATATTCAACCACCATTTAGGCTACATATACAGTAGGCAGCAGTTTAGGGATACTAAACTAATGTTAATAGGCTATGTGTCTTGTGCGGTCCTAGGACCGTCTTGAGAAATATGTACCCTACAAATATTTCAGAAAACAAGTCGTGCATCCTTATTTTCTGTTGACTGTTTACAAAAAGAACTAACGATATTCGATTCAAGAATGAATAACTGAGTCGGTTCCTTTTAACGAATCTGCCTAAATCAGATCGCGAATCATTCGAAAAGGTCATTTACGCACGCGTTTGTTTGGAGCGATTCTCAGTCAATAAAACAATAACAGCAAAAAGTAACGTCACAACACAAGAAGTACTGGATGATGTGGATATTTACCTACAATCAGCTGAGATCAAACTACGTATTATCGTTTGTCATCGACGAACAAGGTCTTTACTACTTTAAACTCCCGCGGCCTCTGTCTACGACTACTGAAGGCAGAGATAGAGACATATTTTAGCATAGAATATCAAAACTCTAGCGTTAAACGAAATCACATACCGATGACGATGTTTTGGAGCATTTACCTTGAAGTAAGCTACCGTAAATATTATCGTACATGAATTCAGTAGCATGATGTATAATATCTCGTCATCCGATGGTATCCAAAGTCCCTCCACCTAACCTCCTTTAATAATGTAAGGGTACACAGGGGGGGACTGGCCATCGGGAGAACCGGGAGTTTTCCCAGTGGGCCGCTGGACAATGTGGGCCGGCCCGTTGCAACGTATATTATGAAGAATGAATTATATCCTTCTGTCATCAGCCCAGACGAATTGTTCTCGCGGGCGCGGCACACTTGAGGCAAAAAACTCAGTTTAGTGTGCTCAGTCTGTCTAAAAGCGCAATCAAAGGAGGCGGGATTTACAGTCCACAGAAACCGAGCAGCGCGGCACTTTTGAATGCTCGAAGAATGCAAGCCGAGGTAAGGTAAGCAGCTGAAGATGACGAGACAATATACAGCAATATTTTCCTACTGTTTATGATTTAAAAAATAAATAAAAAAATAATAAAAACTGTTAAACAACGAACATTCTTTTCCAGGGATGCACTTCTGACCTTTTTGGATTTTTCATATAATATTATGAATGTTATATTTAATGCTATTTACGTTATTTGTCACACAATGCACAAAGAAACATTAACGTAGCCTATAGGCCTACAGTTTTCAGCATGTCAGATAAGAGTGAATGTGTATCTGTTGTCAGGATTTCTTCAGTAATTTCACAATCATTTGAAAATTATTAATAAAACTCGATCATTCTCAAACTTACACTAGACATGGCAAAACCGGCAACTTTCATATTCAAGTAGTCTATGTCCCGTGTTAGTGTCTAAAATATATAATTTTCTAATTAGTTCACATGCATTATTTTACACACTTTCGATCAAAAGTTTGAAATAAAACTTCTTTAAGGTTTTTGAAAGAGGAAGGTGGAATTTATTTGATCGAAAATACAGTCAAATAGCTGTTTTCTATGTGGATTTATTGTAAAATTGAATCAAAGCTGAATTTTCAGCATCATTACTCCAGTTTTCAGTCACGTGATCCTTCAGAAATCATTCTAATATGCTGTATTTTTCAGAAACATAAGACATTTTACACTATTTTCCACAATTGGACCTCTATTCTGTAAAATGACAGTCAAGCTCCTGAAAGGACAAACACTATAACCTCTAGAAAGGCACCATAAAACAGTCTACATTCTGCACTACATTCTAAGTATAGACCATACCAGAGCATTGTTATATATGGACTGATTTAAGGGTAGGTATTGAACTTTAGTGATATTAACTTCCCTGTATGGAAAAGAGATTTGAATTTTTTTCAGAATTATTTACTGTTTACCATGTGCACCAGGAAAAACAAATAACAAAAATAAGTATGCCAGTCATTCATTAAAGTTAATGATAAGAATTTCAATAATAATAATAAAAAATAGCATTTATATTTCGGTATAAATAGCATTTATATTTTGATGTTATAAAAAGTGGTGTAAAAAATTGCTCTGTGCATAATGAGCTGGTGGGTTTTATGGTGAGGTGTGTTGCAGACTGGGTGTGATGGGCCGCTTTGTGCCAGAAAGTCCAGGGCCACTTTTTTGCCCCAGTCCGCCCCTGAGGGTACATACATAAACTACCAGTCAAAGTGTGAAGTAATAAAGATTTAAAAAAAAAAAAAAAAAAGAAGAAGTTTTTAAAAGAAGTCTCAGCAAGGCTGCATTTATTTGATCAAAAATACAGTAAAAACTGTAATATTGGGAAATATTATTAATATAATACAAGTTTTCTATTTTAATATAATTTAAAATGTATAAAAGGTTTATACTAATATATCTAATATTAATACTCAAGAAATATTTCTTATTAATATCAATGTTAAAAACATTGTTTTGCTGCTTTATATTTTTGTACCATACACTACCATTCAAAAGTTTGGGTAAGTAAAAAAAAAAAGAAGAAGAAATTAACACTTTATTCAGCAAGAGCACATTAAATTGATCAACAATGACAATAAAGACATTTATAAAGTTACAAAAGATTTATATTTCAAATCACGTTCTACAAAAATATTCTGCAGCAAAAACTGTAATGAAAAGAACCTATATGATTTCTGAAAGATCACGTGACTCTAAAGAATTCAGCTTCACCATAATAGGAATAAATTACATTTAAAAATAAAAAAAGTTTAAATTGTAATAATATTTTCCAATATTACTGTTGTAATATTTTGCTGTATTTTTGATCAAATAAATGCAGCATTGGTGAGCATAAAATACTTCTTTCTAAAACATAAAAAAACCTATTTATTTAAAATCTTTATTTATGGTTATCCCTATTCTGTCCATGAATCCCATATCTTGCTTTTTGTATATCATTTCAGCATTGTTGTTGATGTAGATTTGATACGTTAGTTCATTAGTACTGAAGTTTCACTGTTGACATTTTTTATTTTTATTTTTTTTTGTGGGTGTGTCTTACCTAGGGTGCAAGTGTTGCAGGACCACCCAGTGGTGCCCTGGAGGAGTCTTACTAGGGTTTATTTTCTCTGGTATTTGTCTCGTTTTGCATTTTGTAAGTGCAATGTATTCTTTGCCATGAAAAAAAAAAAAAAAAACTGAACAAAAGTTGCCCTCCTTTAGCAACAGAGTGAAAATGATTGGTGGTCGAGTTTGAGAATGTATGAATGAGTGCTCGCTCAGCTTCCGCCATCTGCCTCTCAGTTTGTGCTCCACCCGGGGTGTCCCCACGGGAGATGTGTGGTGGGCAAGTTATTCAATTAGAGGTGCATTATTGGGTCATCCACATCAGTGCTGAGTTGATGATGTGGTGATTACCCTGGTCTGCATTCCTCTGCCCCACCACAGTGTAGTAGACTGCTTCATTGAAGAGAGAATGGATGAGATAGAGGGAGAGTCGGTGAAGGAAGAGGGGGAGGGAGAGAGACATGGATGGAGTGAAATGGAGGTCTATCAGAAATGCCTGACTGGTTTCAAATGAACCTCCTAACCACCTCAGTCCCTGGCCACATTCAGCCGCTCAGATTGACGGAGTGGGCCAGCAGCAGTCTGCTACCACTTTATCGGACTGTAATATTCCTGCCTTTTCCTATCTAAAATTCATTAGATTAAGAGGTACTTCGAATCATTGTTGCCAAAGATTTCTTGACAGTTCTGAGTGTGATATGTCACCCCTGAAATATACCCCCCCCCCTTTGACATTTGTTTCTTTGCACTGTCATTTTGTGTCAGCAGTGTCACATCTGAGTAACCCAGGGATTTTTTTTTTTGTTTGTTTTTTTGCTCAGAGGGGTTCCTCTTTAAGGGCTCAGGAGACTTAATCGAGCTCTCAGTTAGGTTTCTTTCAAGCGTCACCTTTATCAGATGTTTCTGAGAAATTAAAATAGACAAATGTTAAATAAATGAATACAATTAATGTGAATATCTCAGCTCAGATAATTTGGTCTTTAAAGGCTTTGATTACAAATGTTTAAGTTATTTTGAAATCTCTGACAAATATAAGCTATGTTTTTGACATTGTTGAGATCTTTTTCTCTAGACAAGATATGTGACAGTTGCTTTGTCTCAGGAGAAGCAGGAGATGTAAGCAGAAGACTTTCCTATTTAATCTCATTCCTCAGAAAAAACATTTAAAAAAAAATGTTTCTTATGTGTTTGCAGGCTAGAAATGAATAGTGTCATTTGTGTTAAGAATAGTTCAGAAGAACATTATGACCAATGCAAACTCATAACCACTGGTTTTATTGCTCGGAGTCTGCTCTTTCGTGGCTCAGATGATCTCTGTTTTACTTATTTTAAGTATAACTTCATCTCAGATGTTTTTTTTTTCCCCTAAAGATGTAATTGCTTACATACAGAATGTCTATAAAGCTGTAAATTGAATATGTATTGCATAGCTCAGATAGTTTGGACTTTGATAACAAGTTAATTTTCAAATCGCAGACATTTGATTGTAGACTTGATTGTAGATTTTTGCTATTTTCTTAAGCCTTTTTTAGGAGAAACAATTAAAATATAAGTAGACCTTATTTGTGATTTAAAAAAAAAAAAAAAAAAAAAAGATTTTTTATGGTCTTGCAGTGACGGGCTAGAAATGAATAGTGTCACATTTGTGTTAAGAATGATTCTTTCTGAACCAATCAGAGCTCTGAACAAAGTGTTTCATAGCTCAGAGGTTGTTCTTTCTGCATTCAAGATCTCAACTATATTTATTTAATGTGTTTATTTAATAGTTTTGTGTAACTTCATCTCAGATGTTTCTCCCAAAATTTCTTTGGATAAACTAAAATAGTCACAAATGAGACTAATTGTTTACATGCATGAGTATAAAGCTATAACATTGTGAATATCATAGCTCAGATAATTTGGTCTTTGAAGGTTTAATTAGTTTTTGTTAATTTTAAAATATCAGATTTTTTTACTTAAGTTCAGCCATTTTCTCCTCATTTATTCTCATTGCAGACCTAAATCATTTAGACATTAAAGACACCCTATTTGTCATTTTTCTTTCTTATGGGTTTGCAGTGTCAGACTTGAGGTTAAAAGTGTCACATTTGTGTTAGGTATGATTCAGGAGAACGCTAGAACGTCAGGCTCTGACCACTGGTCTTTTCTGTTCTTAGGGATGAGGATACACTCAGAGTGCCACATGCCCAGGTGACAGCGAGGACATGAGGCTGGACTCTCTCTCTCTCTCTGTGCGTATAAGCTTGTCGAGAAGCTTCAGAGGGTTACGGTGAGCTACTGCCAGGAAAGGCTGGCTCTGGTTCCCACAGCCAGTCCCCAGATGCCCAGAGCGAAGAGGGCAGGGTGCCTCATCTGCTGTGCAGAGAATACAAATAGGTCAGTCAGTGTTGTAGAGGAGGGGCGGCCCTGGTCAGGAAGCCCTGCCAGATGAATTCCTCCATCAGACTTGATGGTGAGAGCCATCTGCTGCAAATGTGGGGGAAGTCAAGCACGAGGTTGGGCGATGTCTCCTGTTAGCCTTTCACACAGGAAAGGGAGGGATCCGGGTGGGTGGTAGTGAGAAGTAAGAGTAAAGGAGTTTGTGAGTAAGGTGCACACTTCAGTCAAATAGATCCACCCAGCACTATAACCGTTAGAAAGACTCTCAATCGTGCTGAGATCTCATGCAAATGTGAACTAAATAATAGGCAATTAAGAGTAAATGTTCCCAGGTCTTTCAGAATAGTGTAAATAATTGAGGTACACACAAGCACAACCATGCTGAAAGATAATTAAACTTAGAAGTGGGCGAAACGGGGTAGAATGATGCCATTGCTTGCAAGTGATCCAGTGTTTTTAGGCTTGTGAAGAAAAGTCATATGTAACTTGATGAAACCTTTTGCTTGTGCTTTCTCTTTCATATTCTTAGTATGAATCTATTGCATTTTTATATGAGCCATGAATTACCATATTTGACAACAGATAATACAATGGAAATGTGATTGCTCATAGTCTAACATGAGGTCTGCTGGCTTAAGATCAGTGGACAATGCAAAAATTTGGTTTTCCTTTGAGATGTCATGCTTATTGTAGCAGCATCATGACATGTGATTGATGGTGCCATGATTATTCCAGTTATATTCCATCAGAAGTTAAAGACTCCTTGTGGTGAAAATCAAGTTTTTAATTATGTTTAGTAATAATCAGTTAACACCATTGCTGAGTATTTTCTCCTTAAAATGGCAGTGTACCAAAGACAGTCTCAAAAACACGGTCTGGAACCGCCCCTAATTCCTACCATCACAAATATGTAACCGATCCTGTCAAGGTGCAAGGCAGAGCTTTTCCTATCATTATTTCTAAAGATGCTGATTTTTGGAAGGCAGCTGTGAGACTCTGAGATGGCGAATGGGAACATGGTTTGTGTAACATTAGCAACAAATTATTAGCTGTTTGATAACATTGTCAAACCAAATGCTAATCATATCAATTACCATTACGTGCTGTCTTTTATTCAAATTCTGAATGGATTATATATAGCCTAGAAAGCGTGCAAAGATCGCTAGCTTTACAATTACTAAAAAGCTGTCGCTCATCTCAGTTCGCAATCTCACAAAGTTCCATTATAATCAATAAAGTTGTCTACACTGCACAGTAAATCTCTTATTAACCATGTGTCTACATTGAGTTGATTATGGCTAAATTAAACACTTCTGATTTTGCATTCCAGAGATCAACAAACATGTCTGTGATTGGCTACAGTGCTCACCGCTGCAAAAACACATAGTAAATAGAAACATTTGATACTCTCCAGAGCACAAACACAAATACGCACTGGAGCATTTACCAATTCTGTTCAATATGATAATATTACAGTATCAACTGAGGGTGAACACATCATGTGAGCACAGAGTGTAGTAGAGAAGCAAACAAATGTAAAGGGCTGACACTAGGCAGAATGCAAATGCAACGTAATGACGTCATGAATATACTAATCAGAGTATGACGTTATCTAGCGACATTTAGCGACTTTTTGAACAGGCTTAAGCTACTTTCCATTGGAAATAGTTGCCTATACAGTTGGTCCGTTGCTTAAGGTTGCATTGATTTATCACCACAACCAAACATTTTCAGTCGGTGCCAAGACCACCTACGACAAACGAACCAAACTAATTGAGAAAACACGCCAGGTTCCGAGACAAATGCTCTAAACGAGGCAGGTGTGAAAACACTCTAATTAAACACTTTTGGGTAGGTGATGTAAAAGAGTATCCACTAAAATCGTTAAAAAAATATAGTTTAAAACACATATGCCAATTTCTTAGAAATGTGCTCATTGTATTCATGTTGGTTTCATATGGTTTTGAAAAATGGGACTGCATGATTGACTTTTAACATATTTTTTTAATTTAGTAAGTGAAGTGGTTTTGTTAGAATGTTTTTTTCTAAGAAATAATAAAACATTAATTAAAGCTACTAAAGGCAAGGCAATTTTATTTGTATAGCACATTTCATACACAACAGTAATTCAAAGTGCTTTACATAAAGAAGAACCAGATACATAAGAATAAACAAGGTTTTCTTTTCAAGAATTTAATTTTTTTTTCAGTGAGGCTACAGAAATTCTGATTTCTGGATACATTTTTGACTTTATGCATGGTAAAAATATACAGTACAGTATATTGCTCATCATAGAAGAGGTGTGTTTAAGTCGTATGTATGAACTGCCTTTTTTTATTATATTTTTTGTACAAAAGTGAGTGTCACATCATTGATCCAAATTCCAAAATTACCTTGTATAAGAGCTTAACTAAACACTTTTGCCAAGAAAGGTCTTACTATAACAATGTCCTCATAAACTAACTGTTCTTGCGTGAGTGGGAAGCCTTACGTCCAGTTTTGGACCTCTTGTATGGAAATTCCTGATATGACAAATTGTGTTTAATCAGCATGTAAAAATAGAAATGTTTTGGTTGTGATGTAATCTAATTGTAATATTCTTTACAGCAATTCACCCCGGTGTTGGCTGTATGCACCTCTTTGAGTGCTTGATTTAGATTGGCAAAAAATCAAATCCCACTCCTGATTAAGTTCAGAAAAATCCAACTAAAAATAAGCAGCTTTGAGTGACTTGCCCTGGTCAGTATCATAAAGTCAAAACAGCCTTCACCAATATGAGACATTCCAGAGTTTTACAGTGATATCGGTTTTCCTGTTTTACACCCATGCCGAGTTAAAGACACAAAAAGCTGATGAAAATACAGGAAATAGACCAAGTCAGAGTTGAGGGTTTTGCGGCTTGTGGAATTGTAACTCTTGCCAAAATGTAAATATACATGATCTGGATTATAAGGTTTGGCTCATTTAGTATGCAGAAAATTTCATAAAAATCTGAATGTGTGCAGAAAGCTGTAATCATGCATGCAGAGTTGTCAGTCTTTTCTGATTGTAAATACTTAGAGTAAACAGCGCTCATGGCTATTGATTTGAGGTGTTCACTGAAAGATAAAGCTCATTGTCTGCATTTCTCATTAAAGTTAGATGTTTTCATACCCGACCAATCGACAGTTTCCTTACGCTAATGCGGAATGCTTGTAACTCTTCTGACAAATGCATTTCTTGTCATTTATCTTCCAATTTCCCACTTGCAACATAAATTAATCATATTACAATTGAACGAGCTGTCTGCTTAATATGCTCATTTTTTTCCCTCCATTTCACCGTTGCTTTGCAACACATCCGTCTCTATGATTATTTCAACTGGTGCCAGCAAATGACTGTGACCTCTTTAATTTGGCCTGTGATGAGGGCCCCTCCAATTCTCCACAGTCCCCTTTTAAAGCACAAAAAAGTAGAGAGTGAAAGCAATGTTGTTGCCATGGCTACCTGCTGGCAGCCTCCTCCGTGTACCGAAAGCCCCCACAATGAACAGCACTGGCTGTTCCCAACCCTGAGCCTGGGTGGGAGGGGTGGAGCTGCTTGGAAACAAGGGGAGGTCTCTCTTCTACTAAACCAAGGCTGCTGGCTGGGGAAAGAGCAACAAAAGGTTCAACACAAACCCAATGCTCTCCCTTGTGTCCGTGTGGCTGGGTGATGGGCACGCTCTGTATACAGTATTTGGCCATTCGAAAGATGCTTGGGTCTGTTTTCGGTCCTCATGACAGGTTGATTAGTGCTGCATTTACATTCAACTCTGCTGAAACTCCCTAAATGTATCCTTATGAAAACTGCCCATAGTTCTTGCATAGCAACTATTGTTGAACTGTGGTATTTGTGTTAAGACCATAGCAACAGCAGGTAAAACCATGGAGGAGTCCTTATTGCAATGCTTAGACCCAAAGTAACTATGGTTTCTGCAGTTAGTGTTACTAGATACTTCCTAAAGGAAAACCATCGCAAATGTTTTATAAGAGAAGGAGGAGTATGTTTTATACAACCATATTTGATGAACTCTGTTTCAAAATGTAGTAACTGTCGTGCTGTCTACTGTCCGCTGTTTTCTAATGCAGCATCCTAAAGCCCATGATATACTTCGTTTTTTTACGCGTATGCTAGTGTATGCACACAGTCGAACGTATACTTCATTTGACTCGTACGCATACACAGGCATTCGATGCAAGTTTTGAGCAATCTCGCCACAAGTTACAGCCCACGTAAACATCTTTGTATTCTTTCATGCTAGAGTTGTACAAACGAGGGTACTTTCTAATCTCTTCGCACAATCTCTCATCTATAGAGACCTCAATTATGTAGCTTGCATGCGTTCCGGTCTGTTCTGTTTATGCAGTTTTTCTTTGACTACCTTGTGAACCGATGCTCCCAGGGCATGGTTGCCACCTTGTGGATAAACTAATTACTGCAAGAAAAATTTAATTTGCATGTGCGACCTGCACGTACAAGTATGCACGGTTACAAAAATCTGGCAGTGTGTGTAGAGTACACGCGTACTCTTCTGATGGCGAAATTAGCATCACGCACACTGTACGTTGACCCTCACATACGTGTAAAAAGTGAACTTTACTTTGGGCTTAACTGTCATGTGACTAATTTGGAATGCTGTACATAGGCAGCAACTCTGCATGTCATACAGAGTCAATAACGCTCCCCACAGGATACACACCTCTCATTTGTTTTCAATAGAGTAATGTTAGCATGCTGCTAAGCTAATAGCGTGATACTCTAAAAATTACATAACACATATATTGGGTAAAATAATCAATAATTTACAGCACTTAAGGTGTGGTCACATTTATCGTTGTTCGGGGAATTTTCTTGAGCAAAATCCATTTCAAAAGGAATTCACACGATTGTGAATTACACGTGAGCCAAAGGTTTCCCCTGGCAGATTTCACAACAAGTTCAAATTGTTTCTCTGCATTGACCTGCTTGGTTTGAAAGTGACTTCTCTCATTGTGAACATTATGTCCATACATCACTACACTGTTGACAGTAGATGAAGACAATAGACATGACCACAGCTTTAGTCCCTCGCAGTAAATTCTGAAATTAACTTTTTTACAAAGGGAATATGTGATCCTGTCTTAGAATATGACTAAAGGTATCTTAAAGGGATAGTTCACTCAAAAATGAAAATTTGATGTTTATCTTCTTTACCCCCAGGGCATCCAAGATGTAGGTGACTTTGTTTCTTCAGTAGAACACAAATGATGATTTTTAACTCCAACCGTTGCAGTCTGTCAGTCGTATAATGCATGGCAATGGTAACAAAATCTATGAGAGTAAAAAAAACATGCACACACAAATCCATTTTTTATATCATTTTTTTTTTTTTACCTCTAATACACCACTATGTCTAACTGCCTTGAGTGTGCGCACGGTATCCGGCGCGTGAGGTGTGTACGCGCTCTGGCGTAGTTTAAACATGGTACCTGTAGTACAACAGTTGTTATACAAATGGAAGTAAACCACTAAAAAAACATGGATTTATTACATCAAAACTTCATTTTATTTTGTTACTTTTCGTAAGGGCAGCTTTACAAATAAAAAGCACACATACAAAGATCTTGTTCACATACCTAAGTTGGATGTGGAAAAACCATAGGCACAGCTGATGGTTTAAGTCGTACGTGATCCTCTCCTGAGTATGTAAAATCATTAGGGCAAAAATGATTGCTGCAGACCCTCAACAACTTTAGTACGTTAATGGGTGTGTTGATATCCAGCCGAAAAGCAATCAGCCATAACTTCAGGCGAGCAGGCTCAGAAGTTGGGAATACGTGGAAAGTCACCACTCCCGAATTAGTTCACGCGAGAGAACGTAATCTTTTAGTTTTAAGTCGGTTTGAACAATCCAGATAAGCCCAAGTAAGTACCATTTTGATTAGCCGTCGTACCTACAATGTTTGTGCTCTGTGTAAACAATGAGTGACGTATATAGAGTGATCACTTCCGACGCTTGCGTAAACTATGCCAGAGCGCGTACACACCTCACGCACCGGATGCCGTGCGTGCGCTCAAGGCAGTTGGACATAGTAGTGTATTAGAGGTAAAAAATTATATAAATACTTTTCGGTTTCGTGTCTTAGGACATCAATGTGTCGTCACGAGCCGCAGGGTTTAATTTGGATTTGTCTGTGCATGTTTTTTTTACTCTCATAGATTTTGTTACTATTGCCATGCATTATACGACTGACAGACTGCAACAGTTGGAGTTAAAAATCATCATTTGTGTTCTACTGAAGAAACAAAGTCACCTACATCTTGGATGCCCTGGGGGTAAGCAGATAAACATCAAATTTTCATTTTTGGGTGAACTATCCCTTTAAGAGGCATAATTATGTTGACTACCTTTTTTTTGCATCGAAAGCATTACTGTGATGCCTTAAAATGCTGCTTTGGAGTCCACTAGGTTTTGGAACAGAGCGTTTATCTCAAACCTTGCTAGCTAAATTAACCACTGTAGCCTGTGAAATTCCCAAAAAGAAGAGGAAAATGACTGAATGACTGTATATTATTTATTAATGAGGTTAGGTAGTCGTATCTACGCCCATCGCAATGCTCAGGTGACTTTGGTAGCTGTTTGCTGGGGGTTAAATGTCAGCCCCGCCTTTGCTAAGTCAGACCCTGTGAGGGAAAACGATCCAGGTAATGGATCTGAGCGGAGATCACATAATACCCAGCCTGCACTCTGAGAACACATCGCTCTCGCTTGATACTTTCACAGCTGTCTTTTACAAAGGTTCATTTCTCCAGTAGTTTTGTGTGTTTGTATGTCCGTGAACATCACCAATGAACTGTTTTAGTGTGTGTTTGTGCCTGTGCTGGCAGTTGCCCACAGTGTGCACACTACTTCCTTCTGCAGATGCAGTTGCTATTGGACACAGAGGAGGTAGTGGTGGTGTTTAGGCAGCCGCCCCCGCTCCTGCCCCTGCCCCTGCCTCTGCCCCGCAGTGATGCGCTGACCTTGGCCACAGCACATAGACGCAGACCCGATTCAGACCCTGCAGCCACACCAGCCAGAGCCCTCTCTTTACAGCCAGGGTCTGTGCAGGTGGACACACACAAACACAAACACACACAGTGCCTCCTGAAGAGCCCTGGCCCCCGAGCATACACAAGTCATGTGCTTCTGAACTCCACACTGAAGAACATTTACTGGAATAAAACACTTGTTAGCCAGAAAAAGACTGCTTGGTTCAGCACAGACTTCACGCAAAGATCATTTCATGTGCCTTTATACTAGTTAAAGAAATAAAACCATTGACCCCAAGAAGTCCCTGATCCTGTTTCTACAGTTCTTCTATGGTTTATGGTCCTTTCTTGGTTTACTGTCGTCAAATTGGTGGAAATTTCACGGTAAACCTTCCATAACATTTAAAAGAAATGAATTTCTAGATTTCTGAAGAAAATGTTCTTGATGCTGTGGTATTGTGAGTGGTTTCCAGGCCATTGCTAGGTGGTTGCTAAGGTGTCGTGAATAGTTGCTAAGGTGTTCTGCGAGTTTGCTAACTGGACCAAGTCAAAAAAGCTACAGATCTCTATGATTTTCCGGTCCCCAGATATGGCTCAGCTCCCTCTTTCAGTGTAAGTATGTGGGATTTTTCACTTGGATTATCCTCTGACAGGCTAAAATCATGAATTCAATCACTTTGAAAAGTAACTGCACATCCATAATTTAAAGTATCATTTAAGTTCATGTTATTTGCCGTAGTTTAGAAAAACTCCACGACCCCAATAATAACATATCTAGCTAATATTTCAAAAATCATTTCAAATGTATGTGTGCATATGAATTTGTGTTATAGAGTCTAAAAAGTGTAGGATTTAAACATTTGAGACTAATCTTGAGTTGAATTAGCGTACCAGTGAGGAAACATGAGCTTTCTGCTCAGAACTATAGCATGCTGTTCATCACACTTAGGAGATCAGAGCCCATACAAGTGAAGTGACCAGACAGCATGAAGGAACACCCTGTTATAAAAGATGTGTCTTACTCAGATCTTCTGGCTTGATTTGAGTTGTGGATCTCTGAGCATGACCTCATCCACAAAAGTTCCCATATTGTTTTAATAATTGAAGCAGGTCAGATTCATTCAATTGTGTTAAACATAAACTACTTATTCTGAATTAACTACAGCTTATGTCTCACATCTAACAGATGATAGACCTTGCATTAAAAATATAATTTTGCCAGTTCTTACATGATTCATTTAGATTAATTTATTTTCATGAATAGACCTTTGTGTGTAAAGTGTTACCATACAGTGATGGTGTCAGATGGCAATAACATGGTACTGTAAAATTAGCATTTTTTCATATACCATCTATTTACATGGCACTACAGGATACTTCAAAGAGTACTATAGTATAACCATGATACAAAAAGCATGGTGATACCATGCTACTGGATTCAGAGTCTAAAACTTTAAAACTGGAAAGAGTTTTGTCATACATCATTGGAGTTTGACTTTATTAAAATTCAAAGAATATAATAACCTTTAAAGAATGTAATTTTCAAATTAGCTGCTAAATTTACTGTAGGTTCTGAATCTACCTCTGTAATCTAATTGCTAATCAAGTTGTATTTCACCATTCACTTGGACCATCTTTGCGATTGATTTCATTTTAAATTGAACAATAAATAGACTCTTAGTCAGTACCCAAAAACAAAAATTTAATTTGGTAGTGACAGTTCTCATTTACAGCTGTAAAAGGATGTGCACATAATGTCACAATATATATATTCCAGTCAAATTTGACAGTGAAATGGTGTGAAGTAATTTCTTTTCTTGTTCTGTGCAGAATGTACAGAGCAGCCTCACAGACAGCGGCAAGTTACCCAGCAGGAGATGCATTTATTGCGCAGTGACTGGGTCTCTCATGCAGCCAGGAAATCTGTGTGGCTAATGCGCCATCAACGCATTTCCCAGCTTCTTCACTCTGCCGTAGATCGCTAAGTACTTTGTTTATTGATGGCCCACCATTCCCTCATCCTAAGCTAGTTATTTTCACTAGGACATTTTGAAGTCACCTCATTGAGTATTTGTGTTTACTAAAATAGGAAACAGTTATGGTCACCATTCACTTTCATTGTATAGAAAAAAGCAGCTTGGATAGTCTGCTAAACATCGCCTTTTGTGTTACATCCAAGAGAGAAAGTCATACAGGTTTAAACAGCATCAGAGAGAATAACTTGACATACTATCCCTTTAAAATGGACCATGTAGACATGTCCTTTTTTAATGGTGAAATAGATTAGGACTGTTGGAGGGATGACAGTCACATCTTTACTTTGAACAATGCTGGTGGAACCGAAATCTTTGTTAGCATGTAATTTATGGTTGATGTGTAAATGTGTATATATTGGCCTACATGGGCTTGGTTAATCTTATCACCTTACAACAACTGTTTGCCTGCTGTGTAGTTAACCGTGGTAAACACGGACATTGGAGCCCACCTAATCGCCTTGGGTCCTCTCTGTGCCACAGCTGTAATCAAGGGTGTTCACTCTTTTTCTATCTATCTTTCTTTCTCTCTCTCCTCTTTGCAGGGGAGCTAAGATGGGGCCATGTTCCCTGGCAGAGTTCCATACACGGCTCACCCTCCCACTGGAACGCCTGATTCCAGTTCAGCCCTTTACAAGACATGCCAGGACCCTTTGTGTGCCAGGCTGGGCTGGGTGTGCGGGCAGAGCGGGACTGCTTCCTCGAGATGTCATTATTGCTGGGGAAATTGCCACTCTTGTCAGAGGCTGCAGCTGGGTGGCATAGCATTTCATAAAGAAGCATCAGGGCTAATCAGCATTAAAAGAACCAGCAGAGCAGTATTTCAATGTCCATTATGTCAAGACACAAGGATACGAGTCTTTGTTTTTTCTTTTGTAATTCACAGGGATGATCTTGTATTGATATTTCTTATGATTATCTTGCAGTTCTTTTGATGATATGGGTTGTCCTTTACGGGAATCAATATTACATAATTCTTTTTAGATCTGAGAAATTTCATCTGCATGTCTCAAGTGCAAAAATATCTGACATGTTACACCTCGGTATTTAAAACTAATCTAGTTAGGTAATGGACTTAAGGATGCCACTACACAGCTTTTAATTGTCAAAGTCCCAATTTCAGGTTCTCATCACATACTGCATTATGAATTTCAAACTACATTGAAACATAAATAAGCCATTAAGAGATTTTTTTCTGAAAGGGATTAGGTAAAAGCTAACATGGACAGAGTATTCTTCAAAGCACTATCAGCCCCATCAGCTTGTGTGTGCATGGAACACAAAGTCTATCAGAGATGCAAATTAGCTCTTTTTCCTATACATTAATTAGGATTCCCAGAAGAGCGAATCTGCATCTTGAAAACCATAGCTGCCTCTTCACCAGACCATCACCGTGGCTTTGCAACATTCCCTAATGCATGCTTTCATGAACATGAGTAAATGGCTTCTGTTGAATTTTAGTACAGAGATGCGTTCATAATCTAATGGAAAGAGCGATGTCTGGTGACTAATAGAAATGGAGCCAATTAAGAGCTGCGTGTGGATATTTTTACATTCTCAGCAGACGGTTTCTTACTAAAACATCTTCTAGTACGGACATGAAATGTATTGCTTTATACGTTAAATGCCTACAGAGTAGCGTACGCAAAGTAGCGTAATATTGTTAATAAAATTTTCAAATATTGTGATAAATGTGATAAATATTACAGTAGATATTACATCAGATTTTTACACATAATTGCCAAAAAGAAAATTGCAAGTGAATATGTTAAATATGTAAGACTGTAAAACGGCAAGACAGTTTAATAATAACAATAACAATAATTTTAATAATAATAACATCAAAAACAATGTCAATACTACTACTACAACAACTAATTAAATCATATTTATTTATTAGATTATTATTATTTACTTTTATTTTTTTTGGAATTATTAATTTAATGAACAAATTAAAACAATTATTTACATGTTTTCCACTGTTAAGCTCTTTTAATGTTAAAATTCTACGTTTATATAAAGTAGGGCACTTTTTGTGAGGAAGTATACCCATTCTCTCTCTCTCTCTCTCTCTCTTCCCCTTTAAACGGGGAGGTACTTTAGTGTTTCTCCGCTGCCTGGGCTCAGAGACATGTCGGAAACCTCCCACGAGGGGCCCCGTGTAATTCGATGCATGCTGTTAAAGCTTAGAGTATATTGTCTTCTCTTGCTTATGAAGCCTCCACCCACCGGCCCACCCTACATTTAGCGGATCATGTGACCGTGGTAAGTCATTTGCAAGTACAACAGTTCTCTGTGAGCTCCCATTCATTTCCTGAGAACTGCCCTGAGCAGCTGAGAGGAGCAGAGAGGGGAGGGAGTCACACACAGTGAGAGAGAGAGAGAGACACAGACAGACAGAGAGGACTGTATAAGGAAGACAGTTTCTGTCGCTCTGCAGCTCCTGGTCAGGTCTGTGTAAATTTTATTCTCTCTTGCTGTTTCTCACTGTTCTTTTTTCTTTTTATCTTTGAATACTTCTGTCTTGTTTGTTTGTCTCTGCTCCGTGCATCTTGTTCAGCTGTCACTGTAGTGTTACGCCAAATGACAAGTCTGATGCTGTCCAGCTTTCTATAATAATCGCACAATGCAGGTGGCCAAAGACATGATAAAAAAAGCATGATGTATTTTATTTTTTTTTTTTCCCTGTGTTTTCCACTCAGTTTGAAATATGTAATATGTGCTATGCACAGTGTCGTAAAAGTGGTTTGAAGTGTCTCAGTAGAGTTTTATTATTTCTCTGATTCATTAGGAGAAGGTTTATTTATTTTTTTTTTTCAAAGACAAAGTGGTTTTCTGGGTTAAATATTGACACACTGTCAGAGTAGCATGTGCGAGGAAAGCGAGCCGGAGGTTTCTGAGCGGCCACTGTTCCACTCTCAAAAAAGTTTGATCCCCCCCCCCCCCCCCCGTTCGGCATGCATGCATGAGCGTAAGTGAGTGCGAGTTTATATGAGTGCGTTTGCCGATGGCACGTGTATCTCCGAAGTGATGACAGGCTTCCCGGTGAGTGGAGTTACCGTGGTGACAAACTGGGGTAGGAATCAAAGACTCAAGTGGTGGAGGAAGGACAGCGAGGGGGCGGGAGGCAAGCGTTTGTATGTGTGCGCCGGGGTGTTGCATGGGTGGTGTCGTGGATGTCATCTGCTCCTCAAGGAACAGTCATTGGTATTGATGGCTTGCTGTCAGTGACGGGCTCCTGGTCTGTGGGCTGGCCCGTGGCTGTTCTTTTCAATTACGCCAGACCTGGCCGCAACTGACAGCGAAGGCATTTGTTCACGGAGAGAGTGGTGTGGAGGTCGATGTGCATTTGTGTGTGTAATTGTGGGTGGAGGTTGGATTCCGTGTGTGTGTGTGTGTGTGTGTGTGTGTGTGTGTGTACTTTAGTACTGTGTCCTGATCTGTGTGACTCTTCACAGTGCTAATGTTGGTCACTCAGCCTTAAACTGTGAGGCAGCCACTGCTGCTCAAGGCTATTCTGCCAGAGAGATGAGGTTATTTAATGCTTTTATGGTTAAGACCCTTGCTACAGAACAGTGTGTATGTGTGTGTATTGCCCAAAACTAGTAAACGATACTATTGCTGCTGATACTATAGATCATGTTTTTGGTTAAAGGTTTGAATAATGCCTTAAATTGTGTGGCTTGCTCAGGAGAGTTGTGCTAAGTGATTCAATTTACGGTTTTCACCTGACAGACCATAAAACGTGTGAGAAAAAAGCTCTTAGATTTACATTGAATGACGGATCTTTAAAGAAGTGTCTTTGAGGTGGCCTCTTATGTCTTGGGTCAGTAAGTAACCACCTAGCAACCATACAGAACCACACACCTTAACAGCAACTGCATAGCAACATGCTACAAACCACTCAGAACACCCTTAGCAACCGCTACCAAAGCCCTGGCAACCACCCAGAACACCCTAGCGTCGTGGCAGTGAGTTTTGCACAGACAGGCAGCACTTACATTGTCTTTAGAGAATCAAATGAATCGTTTTTTATTTTAGCATGTTTAGGTTGGTGTTCAAATTTACGTTTATTTCGGTGTTGCAGCTGTTCACATTTTTTAAAAAATGTATTCAATTACATTTGTTTAGATCTAAATCCATATTTCATGATATATATTAGTGCTGTCAAATCAATTAATCGATTTGAAAATCTAACAAGTTTGTGTGTGTGTGTGTGTATATATATAAATATATATACACATAGACACATACACACGCATATTATATATTTACAAACGTCAATATTAGATGCGATTAATCATTTTGACAGCACTAGTGTGTGTGTGTGTGTGTGTGTGTATATATGTATATATATACACTACCAGTCAAAAGTTTGGACACAGTAAGATTTTTAATGTTTTTAAAAGAAGTTTCATCGGCTCACCAAGGCTGCATTTATTTAATTAAAAATACAGTAAAAACAGTAATATTGTGAAATATTATTACAATTTAAAATAACTGTTTTCTATTTGTAAATATATTAAAATGTAATTTATTCTTGTGTTGGCAAAGCTGAATTTTCAGCATCATTACTCCAGTCTTCAGTGTCACATGATCCTTCAGAAATCATTCTAATATGCTGATCTGCTGCTCAAGAAACATTTATTGTGTACAATTGTACAAAATATTTGTGTACAATATTTTTTTTTTCAGGATTCTTTGATGAATAGAAAGTTCAAAAGAACGGCGTTTATTTGAAATATAATCTTTTGTAACATTATAAATGTCTTTACTGTCACTCTTGATCAATTTAATGCATCCTTGCTGAATGAAAGTGTTAATTTCTTTAATTTCTTTTCAAAAAAATAAAAATAAAAATTCTTACTGACCCCAAACTTTTGAACGGTAGTGTGTAATGTTACAAAAGCTTTGTATTTCAGATAAATGCTGCTCTTTTGAACTTTCTATTCATCAAGGAATCCTGAAAAAAAAGTACACTGATTTTCTGTTTTCAACACTGATAATAATTATAAATGTTTCTTGAGCAGCAAATTAGCATATTAGAATGATTTCTGAAGGATCATGTGACACTAAAGACTGGAGTAATGATGCTGAAAATTAAGCTTTGCCATCACAGGAATAAATTTCTTTATAAAATATATTCAAACAGAAGACAGTTATTTTAAATTGTAATAATATTTCACAATATTACTGTTTTAACTGTATTTTAAATAAATGCAGCCTTGGTGAGCAGATGAAACTTCTTTTAAAAACATTAAAAATCTTACAGATTTCAAACTTTTGACTGGTAGTGTATATATATATATACATATATATAATATATATGTATATATATGTGTGTGTGTGTATATGTATGTTTAAATATATAACATATGTATAAAATATATAACACATGTAAAACTTGTTGGACACTCTCTGATAAAAATCCAACCTTTAATTTGATTCATTGACTTTGTGAAGTATAATTGTTTGACACTATGGCCCCTATCAAAAGAGTATTGGAGGATTTTATCGGTGGCTCCGAGATAGCAATCAGCCAGATAAAGAGCTCAATAATGGGACCCAATAATCACAGGACAGCGTATCTGCTTATCACCTTTAGTTTACGTTGTGCTGGAGGATTCCATTAAAACGGTCTCTCCAGCCAAACAAGTGGGCCCTGCTGGCCATGTGGATCAGGAATTAAAGGTTAGCGCCCTTCTGCTTGAAGGAGCTTCTCACAGGTGGGCTGGGGATAGTGAATTATTGATGGAACTTGCCTAAGACTGGACACCTTGCCGAAGGGATTATATGGGAATTCCTCAAAAGACACCCCCAGAGCTCCAGCCCAGAAAGTGGGTTGGGATTGAATCCCAAACCGGCCCCATCTGTACCAGGCTCAGCCCAGGGGACTCAGGAATGCCCCTGTGGTCTACATAGCTGTCGGCTCCAGCTGATCAAATGTTCAGCTTTGCCCCCAATCCCGCTTTAGTGACAAACAGCTAAGGAGCACAGCACATTCAGAGCGCGGACATGTTGAGTTAATGTTGGGTCTGTCACCGGGCCTGTCCAATGACACAGAGAGTGTGTCGTTTAATGATACCCTTCACTGCACTAATGGATCCAGGTGTGTGTTCTGCATAGCCAGACTAAACTGAATAATTCTGTGGTGCATACTGTGAAATAGTATGAAAAATAATTTGTCATTCCTTATTGGATCATGACATACAATATGTCTTTGCGTTGACGCTGGCTTCATGCATGTCAGTGAGTAAACTGAAGCATGTGACAGAGACAGAGTGTGTCCTTCAATAGAATAATGACTCATGATTGTTTTCCAACTCAGAAAGTAATGTCATGATTGTTTGGTAATAAAAGAGGGACATGGATGCCACTACTCAGTATATTCACTCACTTTCTATTTGACGTGCACTGTAAGAAAAGGAATGATCTGAGAATATCACGAGTACTAATTTCTAGATTATTTATTTATAATTAATTAATAGATCAATTTTATTTATTTATTTTAGAAACAGTTTGTCCATTTTTCATTTTAACTATGTAACGATCATGTATTTATTTATTATTTATTTATTTCATGAACAGTTTTAGGCCATTTTCCATTTGACGTACGTGCTAAGAAGAGGGATGATCTGAAATTATCATGAGTATTTATTTATTTATTTAATAAATAATTTTCAGGCCATTATCTGATATGTTTCTGAAAAAGGGGATGACCTGAGAAAGATCGATTTCATTTTTTATTTAACAATTTTAGGCCATTTTCCATTTGATATATGTTTATAAGTAAGGGGCCTATCTGAGATTTTCATAACCATTCTTCATCATCCATGTTTACTGCTAGGGCTGGACGATATGACCTAAAATCAAAATCTCGATTAATTGAACATATTACCTCAGTTACGATTAATGAACGATTATTTTGTTTTTGTTTTTTGATTTGTTTTTGCCCTCATAGTTCACTGACAAGGTTTGTACTGTACATATGCTTGATTGTTAAAGGTGGGATATTTTTTCCTAATGAAAGAGTGTTCCTACATAACAGCTCACTTTCAGCAGTTATTTTATCTATGGTTTGTAACATTTCTTACAGATTTCTGCTCGTTGTAAATCAGATACAGATAAATTAGCACAGTACCAGTACATTTATTTGAATGCATTAATGAGAGAGCGATTACGTGTGTGTGCGAGCTACTGTCTGTATGAGTGTTTGTGTGCCACAATGCATCAGTGCAGTTGCTCAATATAATGATACACATCCGATGGTCTAAAATTGCTTGAATGTCCAAACTGGCAAGCCTTTAAACACATACAACTGACAAATTTTCATGAGGACACAAGCAAAAGTGATCTCACTTCGGGGCTGTCTCTGTGGGTTGACTCGGCGTTTGAGTTCGCCTCCGTGTTGCTTCCATGCCGCTGACTGGACAGGGCGGAGTCACATGACTACACATGTTAGCATGTTTTTAAGGGGAAAGTATTAACAGGATTTAAAAAAACGAAATAATCGATATGGGAAACAAAAAAAATTACGTCCATTAGAGGTTCTGAATTTCAGTTTCAATTACTTTTCAATGAATCATCCAGCCATATTTAGTGCTTATACAGAAACTAAGATTAGGTGAAAGAAGGGATTGTGGGTAACTACTAACTCTCTTCCTCCTCATTTCAACATTTCGCTAAGCTGACAAAATGTTCTAGTGTGCGTCCTCTGGTGTGTTCAACCCTTGACCCTCGTGTCCAGCCCTGGTTTGTTTACTGAAGCTGTGTGTGGTGAGGGGGGAGGGATGATTGCTGAACACTCTGACACAGAAAGCAAGACGTGGAATTCTACATCTACTCCAAGTACACAAATGATTCACAACATATGTCACTATTCAGTATCAGTAATTCTGGATATACCCTACACTCTTTATTTGTCATGTATAGTATGCAGAATGGTCTTTATGCATGAATATCTGTAGTTTACATATGCCTTTTTTAGTTATTAGACATGGTATGGCTCTGCCTGACAGTAAGAGAAATCAAAGACGACCAAACCTGCGCTGTACACTATCTTTGTGCTGTTCTCTGCCTGTCGTCATGACAACACCAATAGCGCACCTATCTGCCGTCCCTTAACCTGAGATGACTTTTGGGAACTTGATGGAAAAAAAAAATAGAATCAATATAATCCTTCAAAGCATAACAATACATACAGGATTTGTTCTGATTTGATTTGATTTTTTTTTTTTTTTTTTTCTTTTTTTTATTGCTTAGTCAGTGGACTCAGAAACCATCAGTAGGACATTCAGAGATATGCATGAACTTTGTTAGCAGTTGTAGGTCCAGCGATCTGGGGGTTGAGAAATAATGCAAACAACATATGGAGTCAATTACGATCCAAAGGCAAAACACAGCATGCATGGCTCAGTTTTGAGAGACTTGAACGTAAGTCAATGTCATGTAGTATAACTTCCCTCCGGCGACTAGCTCAGACCCGTACCTGGCACTTAATGTTGGATATTAGCAGAAAACGTGGAAAAGTAAACTGAAAAGCAGACGCTGCATGTGATGCATGAATAGAAACCCAGCTGCTTATTCTATTAAGTGAGGCTATGGATGCCGGAATGGGTATTTTATTTTATTTTACACTAACACAAGGTACAATCTAAAATTATTATAAATATATTATTTATTTAGTTAGTTTTTTATTCAGTTATTTATTTATTTATTTCAAGAGCAATTTCTGGCCATTTTTCATTTGATATATGCTCTAAAAATTTTAATATACACTTAAATATTTATTTATTTGTCAAAAACAATTTCTATATCCATCCATCCATCCATCCATCTATCTATCTATCCATCTATCTATGTTCAGACTCATACCTGGCACCTAAATCTGGATATTAGCAGAAAACGTAGAAAAGTAAACTAAAAAGCAGACACTGCATGTGAAGCATGAACATAAACCCAGCTGCTTATTCTATTAAATGAGGCTATGGGTGCCTGAATGGGTCAAATTTCAGGATAAAAATACCCTCATGAGGACTTCCTGTTTTATTTAATGTTCAAGTAGGTTGAACTCTGAATTTTTGCTCTGTAGTTGTTATTTTACTCAATGTGGCAAGAGTGCCGGTTATAGATTTGCAGAGAAAAACAGAGTGTGCGAGATGACTGTGTGCTGTGCTTCGTGTGTGTTGTGATAGTGTGTGTTCTTGTTTGGCACAAATGCCATTGCTCAATCAGAGAGCGTGTGTAGGAGGTTCTACAAGAGGATGTGAGCTGTGTAAATATGCACGTTCTGAAATTGTGAATCTGGGTTTACGTGCTTTTTGGAGGGGAGATAATTGTGTAGGTCCGTCCTGTTCACAGTTAACCTACCAAAATTCTGTAGGAGTTTAGTTAGCAAACTAGCAAGTAAGTTGGCATTTGTGTTTTTGCATTGATACCTCGTTTTGTTTATCTCAAATGTATTTATGTGTGTAGGGGGAGGGGTCGGTGTGCTAGGCTTTGAAAGGTTGCAGAGAGGCGTCTTAAAGAACCTCTCCACCATTAAGGCCCCCCCCCCCCCAGGACATGAGGAGTGGGTTATTGTACTGATGATAATACACTCCACCACCTCCACCCACAGACCTCCAACCCTCCTCCCATCTACCTCCGCAAACACACTTAACAGTCTCAATACGTTGTATAACCTGCACTGCTATACATAGTACGACTGCTCTTATTTCCACATGATGTACGGTGAACAGTAGAATGACATGCTATGAATGAAAGGCCTGTAGCTGCTCTCCTTATATAGCATTGATGGCAGTTGTGTAACTGCAAGTGGCATTCAAGTACGTGTTTCAATTGCTATTATTTACAGAAAATCACCAGTCCTGATATGAAAGCATGTGGTATAACTAGACCTAATTATCTGAAGAGAATGTGAGTGCTGCTAACCTATGCTAAGCTAACGACTATGATGCTAAGGTGTTGTCAGGGCTTTGTTTAGTCGAAAAGAAATTATAGTTTTTGAGGAAAACATTCCAGAATTTCTCTCCATATAGTGGACTTCAACGGCTACCAATGGGTTGAAGGTCCAAATTGCAGTTTCAAAGGGTTCTACACGATCCCAGACGAGGAATAAGGGTCTTATCCAGCGAAAACAATCTGTCATTTTCAAAAAAAATTATATACTTTTTTACCACAAATGCTTGTCTTGCACTAGCTCTGTGATGCGCCATGCATTACGTAATCACGTTGGAAAGGTCACACGTGACGTAGGCGGAAGTACTGCGGTAGGGCGAAAAACTCTATCTCATTTTCTCCTCCAACTTCAAAATCGTCCGACATCATTGTTTTACTGTTTTTTTTGTAAAGGGTGCTTGACTTAGTCTTTGCACGTTCGCTTTGTAAACACTTGCTCTGTACTTCCGCCTACGTCACACGTGACCTTTCCAACGTGAACACGTAATGCGTGGCGCATCGCAGAGCTAGTGCAAGACGAGCATTTGTGGTTAAAAAGTATATAATTTGTGTTTTTTTTAGAAAATGAAAATCGAAAATCGTTTCGCCTTATTCTTTGGCTGGGATCGTGTAGCGCCCATGCACAGCTGTTTTTATCATTGATAATAATAATAAATGTTTCTTGAACACCAAATCAGCATATTAGAATGATTTCTGAAGGATCATGTGACACTGAAGGCTGGAGTTCAATTATTTTACGTTGTAATAATATTTCACAATATTTCTATATTTTTGATCAAATAAATGCAGCCTTGGTGAGCATAAGAGACTTCTTTCAAAAACATCAAAACATTTTTACCGACCCCAACCTTTTGAACAGTAGTGTATATAATTTGTAAGTACATTTTATAAGCATATGCATTAAACATATGAGTTTAGGTGAGTAAGTAAGTCACACTTTACTGCTGTAAGTATAAAGGTGAATATTTGCCCTAAGCATCTGACAATGCACAGCTCGAGTGTGAAACAATATTATTGTTTGCTCATCTGTGTGTGATGTTTTCTTTGGATGGAACTTCTACCTTTCCAGCAAACAGAGCTACCCTGCAGTCCACAGCTGGTACGAACACAAATGGCCCTTAAAAGTTAGCTTTGGACACCTTTAAATGGATTTACTTGAATGCTGCGGACAGCTGTGAGTGCCTTCTTAGCAGGCGTAGGTTTTGAAAGGAGGGGCATTCTTCTTAACCGTCAATCACATCACAAGCAATTGTGGTTGGGTGACAAACGGGATGTGCGTTTCAAATGCGGAGAGTTTTTTTATTTTTTATTCATGCATTTAAGAAATAGCCAGAGAATGAACTGACTTTCCCAAATAGGACTGTTGTGCAACAGAGCTTATAATTGTAATGGTCAAAAAGTCACACTGAGAAAGTGGAGGGCTTTTTATTTTACAGCAGTGACATTTCTGACAGTCAAGACTGTCAATGTATTGGTCACATGTCAGTGACAAGACTGATTACAATTGGCTGGGTTCATTAAAAGTGGATTAATGACATGTGAATCAATGTGAGATTACCACTACATGACTACTCGTTAGTCATAATGACTTGTCACAAAAAACAAAGAAAATTTTTCACTTCTGTGGTTACAGTACAGCATGCTGTAACACAGGCGGTACCAAATGTCCTCGTTTTCTGTGGACAAACCCTGTTTTTGATAGCCTGTCCTGGCTGTCGCTGTCCTCAGAAATTTTATTTATTTATTTATTTAATTAATTATGTGTGTTTTTACTGAGATATTGCCCATTATAACATACAATGTGTAATTTCTTTATTTTATTTTATTTTAAAATAACAGGAAATTATAGAGTAGAACAGAATTAAAATCTAAAATTCTTTAAGGCTGTTAACTGTCTGTCAAACTGCTATGCATTACATAGCAATTCAGTATAGTAACTTCCTGTAATGCATTATTTTGGATGTGCACTGACACCATTGTCCACAGTCATTAGTTTGAAGGGTGCAAAGGTGCCGCAGCAGAACAGTCTTTATAAGCGTTATAAGTGTGCGTTGATGTCTAAAAGTAGTTTTTTTTTGTATTAATAATTATAGTATTATATATATATCCTATATTATAGGATATCCTCAGTATTTATTAATAATTTGAATTAGCTTTTTATTTTTACATTTTCAGTTTGTTTAATTTTAGTGTTTAATATTTTTGGCCATTTTTATTAGTTTTTTTTATGTTTCTATAGCTTTAATTTTTTTATTTCAGTTTTAGTAATTTTAGTACTTCAATTTAAACTTATTTCAGTTAGTTGCCAAAGCAACATTTCTAATTTTTTATTTATAAAACAGATGTATGATGCTTGGCAACCATTCTACTAAACATTGCTGAAGAAATACATTGCTTGGCAGAAGGATTATTATTTGTTATTAAAAAGTTTTTACATTTTTGTTGCTGTGTTTATTTTATGAAACATTGCTGGCTATAACTGTTTTATAAAAGCAATAAAAAAGCCCTTTAAAGCTGTGGGTTACAATGGTTTTTTTTTGTTTGTTTTTTGTTTTTTTTTTAATATTTGTATTTTGTTACTAAAAATTATTTTTAACAGTTTTTTTTTGTCAACAATACTAAAGTAGAAATGTCCCCGGGTTTCATGTCAGAAATCTGGTCACTTTACAGTTCGCCAACTGCAGACTTCTGACGTGACGCACTCTGAGAAGGAGAGAAAGAGAGCGAGAGCTGTGAGGCATTGCTGGTCAGAGGCAGTTCATTAGCTTTCTATTCTGAATTGGAAATGAGGTTGGATTTCTAGTTCCTGTGCAAACTGAGGGCTTGGAGGGAGAAAATATGGGGTAGGAGCAGCATATCAGCACATGCACATTCCTTATTGATCCAGCACAGATCATCAGCATTTAAGTCCACTTCTCTCCAGCTAAATCCCTCTGTGGTGACCACGCCGCCCAATCCATACCTCTAGGAGCAATTGAGGTTTTTGTGTCAGGTCTATTTTAAAGCACGGACCACTGAGACCACTGCACTTTAACTAAAGGGGGAAGGGAAGAGGTGTGCTAACAGTGGCTGGGGTCACCCCTCTCTTGTGCAGCCTACCATTTCTGATTTTAAGTAGGGTGTATGTAACAGCAGGTTTCTTTGTATTTAATGTCAGGGCTGGGCCATATAGCAAAAAAAAAAAAAAAGAGAAGTAGTTGATATTCTCATTATTTAAAATGTATAATATATTGTAAGAAAATCTTGTTAAAAATAATCATATGCATTTTTGTCACATCAGACATTTTATTAAATAATTTTTCTTTTCATTTTTTCTTAAAATAATTTTATTTTTTATTTTATTTTATTATTTTATTTATTTTCATTTCTTATTATTTTATTTTAAAACTCAGTGTTGCATTATTTTAAAACTCAGTTTCCAGCAAATATATTGTAAATATTCAATATATTGCCCAGCTCTATTTCTACTCTACGTTACTGTTAAAACAGTATGACACTGCAGTGAGATGGATACAGTAGTGACAACAGTATACATTATGTGTGAGTACTAGGGCGATATGTTGGAAATTCATGAGAAATATTTCAGTAGTCATAGACTGATCTGTCTGAGGAACCAAAGCTCAGGAAGCCAGACACGTTTACGAGAAGCTGCAAAACCACGCAAGTGAAAAAAAAACAATGGCTTTGCTTTAGCTGTAAAGACGCCCCTTTGCTGAGTTGAAAGCCCATCACTCTGCATCCTGATACTTCAAACAAAATAGCTAAGCTGTGACTAAATGTGTCATGGATGTGTTTAGCCCTTTAATTCTGTTTTCATAAACTTTGACTCAGATTTTTCAGCTGAAAATGCTTATCAGGACCAGCTGATATTGTTAAGGATGCAGATATTGTTCTGTGGTAATAGACGATTTTTAAAACATTAGTATTATTATTTTTCTTAGCATTACATCCTGCTGTATGGGTTCCACTAAACATTAATTTTAGATGTTTTTGTGGTTTTAAAAAAGCACAAATGAAGAGTGGACTCTGACTCCTCTTTTCTCCTTAACTCCCTTTTACACAACTCATGACCTCTCACCCCCATAGCGCTGACCAATCAATAAAATAAACCTGGCTGATACTTTATCTCGTAATATTATGTAATATGGAAAAGGATTTGAGAATTATAGTTTTATACATATGTTTGAAATCATACCGGGAGTTTTAATACCAGATTTCTCCTCTTTTCTAAGTTTTTAAGGAAACTGAATGGCTTAATTAGGCAAGATTTTTCTTGCTTCATCTTTGATATACAGCAGAACCAAAGTTTGACTGTGTGCAGCGTTTTTTTATGTGAGTAGTGTGGACTAGGGCAGTATCTCATGGACTAAGCTGTCTTATCCTCATTGAATCACTGACACAGGATCTCCCTGTGCAGAAATAGCCAGAGCCCAAGGGCATATTGCTGGACTATGGGTGCTTCCGTCAGCCTGTGTTTTGGAAAGTTGGCCTAGTGTTTACAAGAGCCTCAGCGTTCTATTAAAGGTCTCGCACTTCCTATCAGGTGTGTGAGGCCTAGTGATGGGGGTAGTAGGATAAAACTGATGTACAGTACAGAGTCTTTTTACAGCTGCCATCTTGGATGGATCCCAGCATTTGACTCTGCTGATGGTGTTTAGGGCTTGCATGTTTTTCCCTCTTCTGAGTGAACTGGATTATGCTCTATGCATCTTGATTGCATTGACATGACTCTAAAAGCGGCATTTGAGAGTAGTGCATTCCCTTGTGACCTAATTTTTTTTTGTGTCTCAAGTTTATCTGGTCATGTCTTTCAGCACTCCTTCTGTTCGTCTCTGAGTCAGAGTACATTTGTCACACTCAGAAAAATAAAAAGAGCTACAAGACAGCAAATCTGCCTGGTTGGGGGCCCGAGTGAATGACAGGCATTGTTGTGTGGCTGTTTTTAGCCAGAGGAAAATGGCAAAGTGGGCTCCCTGAGGTGAAGCGCTACCGTCTGGATGCGCAGGGAGGAGAACACACACTCAGATTACTCAGCTGGTACTGAAGCAGCACATCTCTCTAGAGCTCGTATAAAAAAAAAAGGTCCCAATAGCGGCCAAAGTCTTAGGGCAGACTTGTCTGCCAAGGAAAATGCGCCTTATGAAATGGAAAGTCTGAAGTCATTCACAGTATGCCAGAAAAGATTAAGCAACGAAATATGGTCCACTTCGAAGTATGGGGAGCATTGGGGTGAGAATCTGCACTATCCACCAGGAAGAGATGTGGATGTGGGCGTGATTGTACAGTATATGTTATTTGGTTTTCTGAAATTAATTCGCTGTTCAGTTTGTGTAAGGAAAGAAGTCAAGAAGTAAATTCCTCTTCAAATGCCGTACATACTCTGAGATGACCTTAATGTTGCACCAGTGTAAAAGTTTTATATTTATTTCCAAAACCTTTTTTTTAGCAGTTTATGACAGCAGATACTGGTTAATACATCAAAAAAAAAAAAAAAAAAAAAAAAAATGAAACTGAAAGAAATGTACCACCCCAACTACACCCACCCACCCACCCCCAAAGGTTAAGTTCCTGTGTCCAGCATTACAGTAAATGGAAAGGCGGTATTTAGCCTGCATGTTTTCTGCTGGTAATGACAGAGTGCTGACTCGTCATATTTGCTGTTTAAAGGAGCTTCAAAGTGGGAAGTGAGCTTGAGCTCTGTCTTGCAGACGTTGTCTGGCAGTGGCGAGAGGAAGCCTGATTCTCATTGCATCATGTGGACTGTTTGAATTTTTGTCTTCAGTGGTTACAGGATTTTTCGGAAGAAGATTAGCAGGAACTTTATTTCATAAAATGCATAAATGTAGACTAGTAAAAATGTTTGAGTTTGGGCAGGAGCTATCTCTTTATAGACAGTATTTTTACAATCTTTTGGTAGCACTACTGGTTCAGAAATTGCACACTTCACCTTTAATATTTCGTTTTTTGCAAATCAAAAGGCAAGGTAATCTATTTACAAGAGCTCAGCGGGGAGCAGCTCTCAATAGCTCTTCTCCTCAGTGTGGAGTCTGATGTTACGTAAAATGCTGTTCTTTTGCTCTGGTTGAGCCTGAGAGGCTCTCTTGGCATGTTTGAGTTCAGTGTTCTTGTCTGGCTCTTGGCTGGGCTCCAGTGCTTAAATCTCTACCTCCCTCCTCGACCACCACCTCCTCTTTCTCTTCCTCTCATCCCCATCCTCATTTCCCCCTTTGGCCCATGGCAGCAGGACCAGCCTCTGTGCCACAGATGCCTGCAGTTGCTCTGGGCTCTCGACATGGGAACAAAGCATTGGCAGGACCAAGGGAACCCGTCTGTTAGTGTGCTACTCCTCCAGTGCAGATATGAATTCAGATATGAAACGCCTCCAAGCAGTAGCGTGATCATCCTGCTCCACTTTCTTTTCTGCTCATGTTCCAAATTTTGTCTTGTAATTCTGAAATTTCTTGGTGTTTTGGAGTATTTTATACTAGGATATATTGCTACCATATCAGTTAATGGCTGATATTGGAGATTGATGTTTAATACATACCAGCCTACTGTATATTGATTATTTTATTGTGTGTTGTTAAAGTATTAAAAAGAGTTTTTGGTCATTGAAATCAAGCTGAAATAAAATATATATACGTTTTTCATCTTTAAACCAAACGTAGGTCTTCAGCAGACAAAGTTTAAATTCCATCTGGCTAGCACACTTTCCATAATGTTTACGAGTTAGGTCAGTAGGCAGAGAGTAGGCGGTCTTTAGTGGCTGATCGAACACATTCGACCACATGAGCGTTTCCACTACGAAAGCAATCTGGTCGAATGTGTTTTTGACTACCTCTGGAAGTGGTTGAAAGTGGACAAGCTCAAAACGTTTTACACCCCGTTTACACCTGCATTTAGCATCGTCCACTTGTGATTCGATCGACCAAAACGCATCTTCATACTAGGTGGAACAGGGCCTTTGAGAAAGAAAACGCATGTTTAACGGTATATTGGATCCATGCATTAGCTCTTAAAGTGACAGGATCCTAATATACCTGCTGCTCTCTGTGTTCTTACTGTTAATCAAACAACAAAAAACAAAGAGAAAATCACTCACTGGGTCAAAACAATGAAAACAATATTATTATTTAGCTAGCTTGTTATTTTTTAACCAGTAAAAAATATATCCTTTGATTTGGGCCCTGCTTTGTCGCATCTATTGTAACTTAAAGTTAATCTTTAAAAACACTAATAATTTAATAATAGTTAAATGTAATCTTTAGCAAATCTTAAAATGAATACCCATTTTTTCATACTTTATATTATAATGTAATGATGCCTGAATTCACTTGAAAATATTAATTTCATTTGCTTTGTGTTTTTCTTTTTTAGACAAAATAGTATAGAATTTAAACGAAAAAAAAAAGATTATCGAAATATTGGTAGCGGACAAAATTTTAATGTCAGTGCTTCACTATTTTATACCCCTTGACAGATTTAGATTAGTCTAGAAATACCTCCAAACCACTTAAATAGAGGTTCCCCCTATGCACTGTAACGCCCCTCACATCAATGCCACACCAGACTTGGCGAGGCAGAAAGTTACACAATAAGGTATGCAACTGGCTCCAGGGGGCAAGTTAAAAGCTCTTTAAATCGTTGTGTAGCAAGGTCAGCGTGGGGTCCAAGAAGGTCAGGCTTTTCCACCCTGGCCTGTCACCTCATATTGATCCGCTCGTCATTCGTCGGGGTCTGCTCGCCGATTCCGCCCCCCGCACCATGCCTCTGTCGGCACCCACGTCCATCGGGGAGTTCTGGAGCTATGGCTGGGCATGGGAGTGCCAGCCAATCCCCTCCCCTGGCTCCCCCATCCTCAGCCGGAATCAAATCCCAGGCGGGCCCCCTCCCTGTTGCCCCGTTTCCAGTTGAATTGCCCTCATTCTTCTCAGAGAGCCTCTCTGGGGACGGCTCCAGCCGTGCATGGCAATGAGATGCCTGAGCACTCAGATACTGCACCTCCCATGCTCATAACGCTCACACCTGGGATCACCATTTCATTTCAGCATGCCGGTGAAATGGAAAGGTGATCTTAATCTCTCTTTCGCTTGCTTGATTGCTTTCTTTCCATTTCTCCAGGTCTTTAAAGGGATAGTTCACCCAAAAATTTAAATTCGGTTACACTTTACAATAAAGTCTTATTAGTTAATTTTAGTTAATGCATACTTTTTTTTTCTTCATACAATAACAGTCAACGTTGACCACAGTTGTTTTGGATCCCATTGAATGGATATTGTATGGATACACAAGATGATTGATTATCTATAAACAATTTCATTACATACAAGTCTTAATGTGAAAATTCCTCTGTTAGGGTTTGCTAGGGTAATACAGTGACAGTATACTAGATTAGATAAATCGCACGATCTGGTGAAGAGCATTTATGCTGTTTGGAGAAGGCGGAGGAAGATGGATCTAGAATTAGTCATCATTACTCTTGCCTCTTGTATCACATTGCCGCTGTTAAATACAGTTGGCGATACACCATCCTCCGTCACAACCTCTTGATTAAGTGTTAATCAGTTGGAGCTAAGATAGACAAATTGTGCCTAAATGTTAACCTCATGGTGCTGTACTCAATTATGCTAATAATCTGTTCATTTGATGGTTAATGAAACAACTGAGACCTTGCTCTTGGTATTGATTTCCCATTTGGAGCTCTCTTAAGGGACAAGGTTAGTTAGGCAAGAGGTTGGCTCATTTATCTGATCTAATGATCAATGTCTCGGAGTGATATGCTTACACAATACACAAGAGTGTGATGACAGCTCCTTGGACACACACAAAAAAATAACTGGCTGTTGAACAGCGAGTGCCCTGGTCAACTGCGAAACCTCGCATGTCAATCCAGAAGGACAATAACCCTCTGAGCTCCAACTTGAGTTGCCATGGCAACATTATCTCAGCCCACCACTACCTGGAGCCATTGGACATCCTGATCACAATATCAATCCAATGCACACAGATTAACTTGGAAACACGCTCAGTCAGTGACAAGAGGGTAGGGTTACAATTCACATAGAAATTACATTTTGCTTTTAACTCCATATGACTATGATTTTTTTATTTTATTTTTTACAATAGCTAGAGAGCTTGTTAAAAACAGTTTAACTGTGCAGCTGCTAATGGCTAACATGCATGCTAGTGCTGATCTCTGAAATGAAATTTCTGATGTAAATGTTATTTGAGGGTTTTTATTTCATTAGATATATGAAGACAAGACCATACTTAATTTAAAAAATAACACTGCAAGATATTAACAAATTATGAAAACTGTTTTTAGAAAAGAATGCAGAAAAAATGTGTGCAAATGATCCAACCATATTGTGTTAAGAATTACCCTGCTTGAGTTGAAAGAGCTTTACACCAGAACACTGAATTCCACTTTATATTATAAATCATACACTACTGTTTAAAACTTTCTGTAATAATTTAAAAATGTTTTATAGGAAGTCACTTTTAATCACCAAGGCCGCATTTATTTGATCAAAATTGCAGTAAAAATAGTAATATTCTGAAATATTATTACAATTTAAACAGTGTATTGTAAACAGTCATTTATTCCTGTAATGGCAAAGTTGAATATTCAGCAGCCATTCCTACAGTCTTCAGTGTCAGAAATCATTCTAATATACTGATTTGATAATAATAAGAAATGTTTCTTGAGCACTAATGTTGAAATCAGCTGTGTTGTGTAATATTTTAATGGAAACAGTGATGCATGTTTTTTCAGGAATTTAATAAAATGTGCATTCATTTGAAAAAGAAATCTTTTGTAACATTACAAATGTCTTTACTCTCACTTTTGATCAATTTAATGCCTCCTTGCTGAATAAAGGTATCAATTTTTTTCCATCAAAAAAAAAAAAAAAAAAAGTTTAAAAGAAAATTTTACTGACCCCAAACTTTTGAACGGGAGTGTATGTATAAATATTTTTTTTTTTTTTATTTAATTTTATTTTTTTCCCCCAAATGTTTTTGTCATTTTGCATGTTTTTTTTGTCAACAAAACTTGTTCTAATTACCATTTCAATGACTAAAATTACTGAAGACTAAAATGATTGAAAATGACATGGCAAAATATTAGCAAAATGTTTGTCAAAACACAATAACTGCGTGAAAATGTACACTGGCCATAAGCATAACAATGTATATTCATCCAGTGGACTGTAGTGTTGTCTCATCTTCACCAGAATGGGTTCAGCCCAAGTGCTGAGTCGAGATCTGGGCCTCTTTTCCTGCTGCCCATGCCAGGAGTGAAGTGTAATAGAGATGTTTAAAGCGTATCTGCTTTGCTTGCATTCCATCATGTGCTGCTGCTAAAATAATAAGTGCACGGGTTACTTCAGGACACCTCCCTCTGAGCCACAATCGCACTGTTGTGATTGGCTCTTTCGTGAGGTTCCCCTTTGCTAAGACTCGTAGCGACTCTGAAAGCCACACTGACTGTGTTTACAATACTAGTGACAGATGCTCCTACAAGCTGCATGTATCTCTAAGTAAGTCATTTTGACAGGAGGAGATTTATATTCACTCCTTTCTATCCTCAAGACAAGTCACCTGTCTGTTTGTTTGTGTGCAAATTCATCCCCTCCAAGAGGCGAAACCCAAACAAACATGAGGACACATGAATATTGCATTTCCTAAGATGCCCATGTGTCTATTACTATGCCTTTATGGTGTTAAACATGGTAAATTGAGTAGACGGGGGAGAGAAACTGTCGCGGTGGGAGTTCTGGAGCGTCTCATCTCCCCATCATGCAGTGCTCTAAGAGCTATATTAACTTGTAATCAGATTCCACCAGTTCATTAAGGCTGTCTCCTCGTGCATCCCTTGGATGTTGAGGGAGGTGGCAACTTTTTAATTTGGGAGAGAGTCTGGTAGAGCAATGCCCACTGTAAAGCACAGAGCTGTAACAAGCCTGTAGTCTTTGTTCTGATACTCAGACGCCTAAGGGAAGTTTGCACAAAGACGTGGATTCTGTTAGAAAGTCTTGTCGTTTGTGTGGATATGCAAGAAGAGAACTGTCAGGAGACTCTGATAGCAGAGACAGCCTTGAATGTGTGAATGTATGTAGATATTTGTGTGTGTGTGTGTGTGTGTTGTACAAATAAGCGCACATGTTTGCTAGAACAGTTCTACCCTATAGACATGCAGCAGGTCGCCTAGGGCAGTGGTTCTCAGCGACGTTCCTGGAGGCCCCCCAACACTGCACATTTTCCATGTCTCCTTTGTCTGACACACCCATTTCTGGTCTTGGAGTCTCTGCTAATGAGCTGATGACCTGATTCAGGTGTGCTTGATCAAGGAGACATGCAAAATGTGCAGTGTTGGGGGGCCTCCAGAAATGTGGTTGGGAACCACTGGCCTAGGTGATGCCGAATGTTTTTCCTATCTACAGGTCCCCTTTACACATTGCTTTAAAGGGTTAGTTCACCCAAAAATGAAATTCACCCTCAAGTCGTCCCAAACCCGTAAGACCTTCATTCATCTTCGGAACACAAATTAAGATATTTTAACATGTTATTTCCTGTTGCCAGCAGGTGGCGCTTTAATGACGGCTCCTGTGTCAGCATCACACGAATGCGTCGTGATGTAGAACCTGGAAGCCTGCACTGTATGTACAATGTAAACAGCGTAGGAGAATGACAGGGTAGAGGAGAAACTGTTGAATAAAATCGTTATTTTTGTTTTGTATATGCGCACAAAAAGTTTACTCGTCGCTTTATAACATTAAGGTTGAACCACTGCAGTCACGTTGACTATTTTAACGATGTCTTATGAGTAATTAATGACAGAAATTTCATTTTTGGGTGAATTAACTCTTCAAAGATGGTCTGGGATGGTTTTTGCCCATATTAAAGGACATACATCCTATTATTCATTCAAGTATTTTAGGAATTGCCATGTTGATACTAACAAAGTCAACAAAGTTGTCAGTAATGTTTTTTCTCCTCTGTAACAAGACTATATTTATTACTTTTATTACTATTTATAACTTTTATTATATAGTTATTAGTTATACTTATAGAATGGAAAATTATAATATATTATATATGTATTATAAAGGCTACTGCTGTTTCTCTTTCTCATAAATAAGACTCTTAAGTAAAATGTAATAAAAATAAGCAAATAAGTTGTTCAAGCAATGTGTTCACAATGTTAAAAAAGGACAACATATACTGTGGTCTTGTGATTTGCTCAGCAATATCTGATTATTTATGAATTAGACTTATTTTGTCTTTTTAAAGAGAGTTATACTCAGTTAGAGCTATGTTAAGCTATAAACATATACTAAGTTAATAGCTTGAAGTCTAACTTAAACACAAAAGGGTAAATGTTTAATTTTAGCTTCAATAATACAATATGATATGTGATGTTATTTAACTAAATAAACAAAAAACACATGAAAAATGTTAATTGATTTTTTTTTTTTTTTTTTTTTTTGATCAGGCAGCGAATAGAGTACCCATAAAACATATTGTCTCAGCTGATGAAGTGTGGATAGGATTCTGCTGGGAGATTTTGGATAAACAATGTTTAACAAAAAGCAAATTAAGGGAAAATATGTTTTTCCTCTCTAAGTTACTTAATTATTGGGTTACAGTAGCTTTGACAGGATTCAGTAGTATGGCTTTCTTACTTTGCTACATTCTGTGTCGCTCACTCTTCACAGCCCTTTAGGTGTAAGATGCCAGCCAAAATACTGGCCACATATGTTTATTTACCCTCAGATAAACTGTAAACCTGCTTACTAACTGCATACCATCATGACATCATTGCCTGTTGCATTGTAGCCTGTGCTATTGTTCGGAGCATGCTAGGTCTGACTCAATCTCTGAAAAGGTGAGAGGAGTCACACGCAGCTTTCTCATGCCTTTCTCTTTTTCTCTCTCTCTCTGCTCGCAGAAGCCATCAATAACAGGATGTTAATGCTAGACGGAATGCCTGCAGTCCGAGTCAAAGCAGAACCTCTGGAATCTGAGAGAGGGGTAAGAGAACAGTTTTTTTTCAAACAATTTTTGTCTTAACCTCTTATCCACACTCTTGTACCACCCTCCACTTCTTTCACCCCTCACACACCCACCCTCTCGCTGTGATACCCCTAATTACTCCCAGGCGTGTGTGTGTGGAGCAGCCCTGATGTGGAGAGCCACAGCTGGAACAGGAATGCTCCCAGGGCTTGCAGACAGGGCCACTGCAGTCAGGGCAGCCATTTTGGCAGGGCACAAGCACAGATGCTGTAGAGAGTCATTTTCTCCTTTTTGTCATTATTTCTTCATATGCTGCTTACCTAAGTACACATGTACTGTACATGATCGTCCAGGCACATCTATTAAAGTACTGTTCATCTATATACTTTATTAGGGGTTTTCAAACAGGAGGTAAGAGCATTTCAGTGAGAAAGTTTTTTTTTTTTGTTTTTTTTTAACATAATGTGAATTTTAGGGCTGTCAAAGTTCATTAAATATGTTTAACATATTGTTTTTAATTCAAAGTAGAAATTTTACAGTTTTTTTTTTCAACATTGATAATAAAAAAGTCCCTTTAAGACAAGTCATTTCACTCAGCGGCCATCTTTGAAATGCCTCTCAGGCGTGCAAGTGCAGCTCCTATCTCTTTGAATGGGGAAACATCAAATTCTTCAAAGCTGTTTGCCAAGCTTTCGATTAAATTTCATATTTGAAATCACCAATGAAATCAGACAATAACTGTCTCATAAACTGTTTCTAAACGCTCGAATCATGACAAAAAACTGCATTTTTCAGGCTAGATCAAGCTAATGCGCATGCGCAGTCCTAAGTGCATGTTTCTATACAAAACGTGTCTGACTGTTTCTATAGGAACCGGAGCTTCTAACGGCAGCTGCGGTGATGCAATTAATTTACCAATCGGCGATCGGCTCTTATTTAGAAGGCGGGACTTATTCTGCCATATTGCACGTTGCACTTTCTCCCATTCTTAAAAATATGAGTGCACCATCTTTATATATATAAAGTCTTTGATAATAATAAGAAATGTTTTTGAGCACCACATCAGCATATTAGAATGATATCTGAAGGAAATCACAGGAATTAATTACATTTTAAAATATATTCAAATAGAAAGCAGTTATTTGAAATTGTAATAATATTTCACAATATTACTGTTTTTACTGTTTTTGATCAAATAAATGTAGTCTTGGCGTTCATTTGTTTCAAAATAGCTGAGTTTATGTTTTAGGAAGGGGGAACCTCACAATTGGATTGTCATATTCTGTGGTTCTTGGAAGTTTTAAAAGCCATGAACTATAATCTGTAACATTATCATTAAGCTTTTGACTCAGCTATGCAAAGCTTAATGTGTAAAAAACTTGATTCTGTGCCATAAAAGTATATTGATCAAACTCATAAGTAATAGAGTAATTCAGTCATTGACAGTGATGCACTGTTCAGTGAAGTCCACATGAATTGCTCAGTTAATGAAAAACACAAGCTTTTGTGATGGATAATGGATAGATGCACCAGTTTCTTGGAGAGAGAACTTGTGAATAGTTGTGTCTGAGAGCCAACAACATACCCTCATTATGTTCTGCTTCACAAGCCAGCATAGCAACACCTTGCTTCCTTCCTGCAAAAGGCTAGTAGACGTATTTATCCATATGCGTCAAAATGCTGCCAAGCGCCAGGAAGTGTGCAACCTACACAATGACTCTTTGAAGTGCATCTCATTGCTCAAACATGGTCGTCGTTCCGGTGGCCACTTGCCAAGACCTTGCTGAGAACGGTTTGCCCCAGTTAATGCCCTCACCTGCTAGACTGAGATCTCACGTAGGATCCCCAAATAAAGTGAAAGTCATCAGCAAAGAGCCAAGGTGGAAAGTGCGGTTGAGGTTTGAAAACATTTCTATAGAAACTGACGTTTCTGACAAGACCAGGAATCTGCATGCAGAACAACTTTGTATAACATCAAAGACTTTGATTTATGTTTTATTCCATATGAAAGGAGGTCATGTGTGCTACAGTACATTCACTATAGTTTACACTTTCAGTCTGCTATGGTTTATAGCTTTATCTGGTTTTCTTTCCTATTCACATTTTATCTCGAAAAGCTGTATGTTGTGGATCAGCCAGTGATACCATATGAATAATCATGAGCACCTCATGAGTGTAGTTCTTGATTATTTGCTGTTTTTATCTTCAGGTGCTTCTGTCTTTGAGCAGAATAAAACCACTGAAACAAAATTCAGAGCTCTTCAAGACCAGATTGACTACAGTGTAAAGATTGGAGATGAGGTCTATTTGAGGAGGAGGTTTGTCTCAGAGGGGCCGCAAAGGCCTGAGGCTACAGCAGCCGTAGGCACTGCTCCGCACAATGTCCTATATACACACACAAACAGAAAAAACAAAACAAAATGCAGTATAAAGCCTCTTAAGCATACCCTGAAGGGTACATCACAGAATTCAATAGAACTAGAGAGAGAGTTTACCACAGACAAACACTGTTCTGAGTGATCTTTTTCAGCAGAAAAAAAAGGAGGTAACATTGTTGCTAAAGGAACTGACTAGAAACGTTTTGTCTCTTTTGCTAGGAACACAAAAGATCTCTTAGGTATTAGAGGCAGGTTCTATCAATTAGATAGTGGGTCTGTTAAGCATGATGCTGATTGGTCATTAGAGGCACCTCCCTTTCCTTTCATACAACCCTCATTAGCAGGTTGCTGATTGCGTGCTATGCTAATAGAAATTCACTCACTGGGTTTGATTACTACCCTGCCTGTGCAGCTGTGCATTTTTCAAGACTAAAATACTAAAATTTACTAAAATCTGGCTGTGTTCAGCATTTATTACAGCAAAAAAATTAGATGATGTACAAATAACATGCATTTTATATATATATATCACCTAAATGTTTAAAATAAATATAATGGCTTAGCAGGTGGGGAGGATTGTAATGTTTTACTTTCCACTTGTACTTCTGTTTTAGGCTACGTTCGGACCAAATTCGATTTTTGTGCATGTCTGATTGAAATCCGATCAGATTTAGCAAATGTGAATGAAAAATAATCACATGAAATGTGATTTTTACAAATCCGTTTCGAGCTACATTCATATGTGGTTTGAAATCCTATTCGAATCGTATTTCTGGAAAACTGTTTCAGTCTGACTGCTCTGATCGGATATTGCAAACCCCTCCATTTTGCGGTTGTTGTTGTTTTTGGTGTACCAGTGCAACATCATTGCCATAGAAACCAATGCAGATATTCTGGAAAACGAAAGAGCGGCATGGGACACACCAATCGGATCTGAACAACTGCGATATACAATGTGGTCAATAATTTTAGGCCATGTTCACACCGTTAGTCCAAATACGATTATTTCTGTATCTGATCGGAATCTGACCTAAAATTTTTGACGTAAACACAGTGTATCACAACTGTTCAGTTCCAATTTGTTCCATGCTGCTCTTTCATTTTCCGGAATATCTGCATTGGTTTCTATGGCAATGATGTTACGTTGGTAGGCATAAGCCAAAAACAACAACCGCAACATGTTGAGGTTTGTAATACAGATGTTGTCTTATTTACAACATGACAATGTGCAGCCGTACACTTTGCAGCAACACACCCTTGTTTCTGCAGGGACTTTCAGCATGGTTCCTATAACAACATCTGACGTTAAATTTTTATGTGGAGTGAGAAACTCACATAAAACATACGAAAACCGTTCTGAGCAGTCAGATTGAAATGAATTTCCAGAAATGTGATTTAAATAGGATTTCAAACCACATACTGTATGAATGTAGCTTTAAACAGATTTGTAAGTCACATTTCATGTGATTTTTGGCCGTTCACACTTGCTAAATCTGATAGTATTTCAATCAGATATGCACAAAAATCAGATAGTATGAACATAGCCTTTGACCCATGAGAATGTTTATCTTTTTTTTTTTTTTTAATTTTTAGCCAATGTTTTCATGTGTTTGTTTAATAATGTCTTGCCAATTTTGGTTGCTGTTTTAGAATATTTTTACAGACATTAAAGAAGCACTTTTTCAAATGAAAAACGTAAACCTGTTTGGCCTGCAAGAGATAACTGACTTGGAGATATTTGCAGACCCTATAATCCCATAATAGCCACACCAGTCAATTGAGTAGAGCTGTGAAAAAGTTTCATTGTGCTTTTTCTTTAGCCCTAAAACTCATGAAAGAGACTAAATCACCATTGAACCATTGTTGTCAGCGCTGTCACACTTTGCAGAAAGGGTTTCTTTTGTTCTGAAAATACTGCTCTTTTCCCTGCTCAGTCATATCAGTATTGTAACGCTGACCTTGAGGTCATGTGTCCTGACCTTTGACGATGCCCTCTGTACCCTGAATGACTTCACCTAGGTTTTTACGGGTCATGTCAGCATATTTAATTGCCTGATTTGTTTGTTTTTGAATTCAAATGCAGTTTTATTGTACCACATACTGCTGATTCATGGGTCGGTAACGCTCAGAGTGACTCCACGTGTCCAGAGTAAAAATAGTATGAGCTCTATGGGGGAAACTGTAATTTGCTACAGGCCCACTCAGTCTGTATAAAGAAAAGTGAGTCTATAAACAAAGTCAAGCCGTGATTCTGCTGCAGACCGTTTATCACATCTGCAGTCGCAATTCGAGAACTTTTCCCCTCGGTTTAATGAGCTGCTCTGTCATGATTAGCCGCCTGCTCAGGAGCGATCATTTCACTGCACGTGCTTACTGCAGAGAGGAGCGCTTTGTCTGCTAGCACTTTATTTTAGGCGGTGTTTTTGAGCAGACAGATGTGTGGAGTTGACATATGCGGTGATGTTCTGTTGAGAAAGCCAAAAAAAAAAAAAAAAAGGGAAGCTATGTTTTGTCCATGTTCCGGACTACAACAAAAAATATTGATGACAATTGGGAAAAAACTTTGTGTGCGTCCATATGCTGTTAGTATTCTGTTGTAGGGGTGTAACAATACACTCATGTCAAGATTTGGTACATATCAAGATACTGAACTCACGATAAATATTATTGCGATACTCTAAGTCATTTGGTAAAAGGTTAACAAAAATATACTGTTGATTAAAATACTAAATATATTGGGGGTGGAAATTAATAGGCTTGGTGCTGGTAACCCAGTTCACAGGACAATGGTGACACTAGAATAAAAATATTCATGATTCTGAAGCTGAAAATACAGAATTATATTGGACAAATATTCTTGCACTCTGTCACTGACTAGATATATTTAAAATAATGTAGGCCACTTTTTACTGGTATCATGAGACATTTGGCATTATCAGGACCCACAAATATTCCCCCATTGCATTAGTATACATTATATTCAACATTACATGTAATAGTTTCATGTAGTACTGACACTAAAACTCTGTAAACTTTAATTTTTTTCTCTCACAGTAATTTTCATTTTGGGTGAACTATCCATGATACATATTGTTGCATTTTTGTATTGCGATATATTGTGACACAATATATTGTTACACCTCTAGTTGTAACTAGTGTTTCCTGCATGCAGAAACTAACACATGCATGATGCGAGGCATGATGTTCGATTCACAAACAAATGACTCCTTTTAACAAAATTAAGAAATTAAAAGTTGGTCAAGAAGAATCATAATCATTCAGTTATTGAATCGTTTCGAGTCTTTATGGAGTTTGCAACTGACTAACTCACTGAACCGCAAATCATTTTTCTGTCTTATTTTAAATGTCCCGGGAATTGTTGTAATAAATTATATTATGAAAAGCTTTTCTTCGTATTTTTGATCAACTGTATATTTTAACTCTTTCCCTGCCATTGATGGAATTTTCCATTGTTTAACGCAACGCTTCCCTGCCATTGACAGAACTTTCTGACGATCCATGTTTTCACTGTTATATGGTAGGGGCTTTTATTGCGCATCTTATGAAAGAGTACAGAATCTCCAGATCCAAAAACAAGCAAAGAAGAAGCAGAAACAAGCGATAGAAGCATTGTTTACATGTAAGCTAATGCGATCATTAAACATTAAACAGCATATAAATCAAAACTTACCAAACTTTACCGAATGAAATGTCAACCCAGGATGAGGTATAGGACTGTGCAAGCTTTGGGCGTGTTGATGGATGCAAACTACTCAATCTTTGTTTTGACCATTGTTTTGAATCCAAAACGGACGTAGTATTTGACAAAAATGCTATTTTCTCAGCTTTTTGTTCAAATTGTTGCTTTTTTAAGTGTTGATAAAAAGAATGCATGAAGTGAAAATGTTTTTTCAAAAAAAAAAAAAGAACAGAGCCTCTGCATATAAATAACAACAAAAAAATGTAACAAATATTCTGGGGGAAATGATAAATGATAAAAAGAATGCTCTGGCTAGCAACTTAAAAAAAAAAAAAACGCTAGTGGGGAAAGATTTAATATTTATCTAAAATTTAAAATATAAAAACACTGAATTACTGTCATGATGCACATTTAAAAAAAACTCATTAATGATAATTTCTGTCAGAAAGAGATTTACATGGCTTTTATATATGTCTTCCTTACAGTCACCCAAAGTGCACGGCTATCCTGATATGGAGGGGGTGCCACTCCTGCTCAGCAAAGTGAAGGCAGAACCTCCAGAAGACCTGCTCTCATCCGAGCAGTTCCAGACCCAGACGGAGCCCGTGGACCTGTCCATCAACAAAACACGGACGTCATCTCCTTCATCCAATACTTCACCTGTTACCTCAGCCTTCTCTCCATCCTCCTCTTCATCATCATCGTCCTCACCTTCCGTCATCGCCTCCGTCTCCTCGGGAATGCCCTCCGTTTTGACACCCGGGTCGTTGGTGGGCTCTTCTCATGGAATTAGAGGCCAGCAGTTTTTGCACATCATCCACCCCGTCCCCCCTTCGAGCCCCAGTAAACTGCCCAGTCAGGTGCACCGTATCCCTGTTGTGGTGCAGTCGCTACCCCTCATGTACACCACAGCCGTACGCTCTCCTTCGACTCTCAACTCCACCATCATGTTACCTCTCCTGGACGAGGCCAAGTGCCAGGGCAAAGGTGAGGCCCTCATTTTGGAATGTTCAATAATTCACGTTGATTCACTTTTCATACAGTTATACAGTAAGTTGATTCCTTGATTTAAAAAAAAAATTTGCAAGTGGGATTAACTTAGCAGAATTAGGTAACTGATCACCACTGCGCCCCTGGGTGAAGCACTTAACATCAGCCTACCCCAAGGAGAATGCTGAAATCTAATGAAATTGTGATCACAGGGGAAAAGAAATCAGCTGGAATGGTGAAAAAATGAAAGCTGATTAAAAGCATCTGTTTCATTCGGATTTGTTTTTAAAAGACTAGCTTCAGACAGTCTTTCAGCAGTCTTTTCTCTCTGTCCTTTCTTCACAGAAAAGCACCATACTCATAATGACATGCAGATATGGGGTTGATTGTCCTCAGCTGCCTGTGTACTTCCTGCTGTTAGGGAGTATGTGTGTCAGGCCTTGCATTCTGTCTGCTTCTGAAGTGGAGGGCATATAAAATAAATGGCTAATTCCAAATCAAGTAAGCAGGGTGGGAAATTAATTCCTACCACCAGTCAAATGCAAGTCCTACTGTTTGGGCAGTGGCGGGTAATTTTGATTTATGTACCAGCCAATATGGCGGTTGACTTGTAAGCCATCACAGATTGCCATTTGACAAAAAATACTGTTGCTTTTTAAAGAAAAAAGCATGTTTGTTGAAGTAATATTTGATTTAGTCTTTTGAAAAGATGGCAAGGTGCATGTTGTCACTAAATACAGTATTCAGATATTCATAACACTTCGCTGCTTTTTTTTTTCAAACACACCCAAGCGTGCGAGATATTGTCACACTTGCTTTGTTTCATCTCAAATTGTGGTACACAGTGTAAATACAAAGTGAAATGGACCAAAATGAGATCCAAGCAACAATAAAAACACAAAGAGAACTAATTTCTCTTTCACTTTGTTGGTTTTTTGAACATCAAAGGTACAAATTTTGTTCTTTTCAAGAGGACTCTAATGTAAAAACACAATTGAGATTACAGCTACAGTATAGAGATTTGCTTTTTACATTTGTTCAAGTTCACTTATGGGTGTTTCTTCAACTTTAGACACTTTAATGTCCCAGTTTTTTTTTATATGTCTAGCCCATAGTTGTGGTGTAATTTTTACCACAAACAACAATTTTGCCCATAATAATGTTTTATATATAAGTTTGTGTACTTGCTTACCAAGGAGACAACAATGTTCAGCAAAGAGCTTGGGAAGAAACATGAGACGTGATGTGTAGAAAAAAAAAACCCAGAAGAAAATGGTGAATACCATAATTTCATTATAGTCATTTCAGTTAAATTGTGTGTATTTAGGGTACATAGTGTGTTAACTGCGAAAATAGCCATAGCAAGATTAAGGACTCTTTTTATTTAAAAAAATGCTCAAAATGTCCACCACAGAACTCTTTTAAATACATAGTTTGAGATGTGGTGGAAATGTTCATGATTTTCAGAAAAAAATTATACAAATTGTCTTAGAATGCATGTTTGTCCACTGTTGGACATTGTTTGTACACAAGAAGTGTGTTACTTTCTAAACGTCCACAGGGCCAATTGTGCTTATAGTTGAAGAAACATCCATTTATAGTGAGTTGTATATGTTTAAATTGAAAAAAAAAAAAAAAAATGCTGTTAAAAAAGAGTGGTTAATAAAACAGCCACATCAATTTCCCACCCTACAGCTACTGTAAGGCTCACAGTTATGGAGTATCTTAAGACACTATTGCTTTTCTATCAAACAGAATAGTTATTCCTGGGATGAATGTGGTTTCTTCAAATGTAGGATCTGCAGTCCCTGGTCATGCAGACAGGTCTCGGCCCCTCGCCACATGCCCTAATCAAAAGCACACATCTTGTGTTCCCAAACTCTCGAGACCTCACCGGAGTGATGTTTAGGGTTGGTTTCCTGTAGGGCGAGTTTTAATACACTGGCACTAAGCCATGATGTTCTGGGTGTTGCTGTCAAATGGTGTTCGGCCCAAGCAGAGGGCACAAGGGAGCTGTTTGTTGCTCAACCTCTTGTTTATCTGGGAAGGGTGTCTGTCCCAAATGGTTGGGCAGGGCTGGGCATCCTGCTAGAAGAAGGATTTAAATACTGGGTGTCTCGCTCAGCTTGAGATGAGGAAAGAGAGGAAAACAAGGTTTGCATAATGGGGTGGGGCGGATATTGAAGATGGGTGGCACCGCAAGCAGTCAGGCACATAGCAACATGGACTCCACCCAGAGAGCTCTGAAGCAGTACAGAGGAAATGGAGTCAGACCTGGGCGGGGTCAACAGGGTAGCAGACGTTGATATGCTTACATGATAGTGAGACTGACGGTTACATTTTACCACTATATTGAGACACCAGTGTGCACTGATCAGCAGTGATTAAATACATACAAATAAATGTCCGTGAATGAATGTTTTCGTCACGACAGCTGGAAACACAATGGACAGCTCACACTTTTACATGCTCACGCATACTCGTGTACAGGTTGCCAGGGGGAGGTGGGAGGGGGTGTGCCCTTCTCCACAGCTCTGTCTCTGGCTGAGTTACCATGGAAACAGGCTATGGCTGGTAACAACAGGAGAAAGAAATCATGGGGTTTGCTTCACCACCTTTTGTGAACTCTTGCTTTTGTCATTGCCTTTATATAGACATTTTTAAGAAATATCCAGGCAAGCTATGTACTGTAGGTAGAATGAATGGATTATGGTGGAAACAGTCAGCAGAGGCAATACAGAGACAGGTCATTTTATGTATTATTGCTGTCTATAATTTCTATACTATATAGTATGTTCAAAATTATTATCATTTTTTAAAAATTTAGTCATGATTTAGTCTCATATCTTTAATTTAGGTATATAGCACATTAAAAAGTTCTGCACAATCCAAAAATAAGAAAAAAGAAATAATACATAATACATTTTCAATAATATAATACAAATAAGAAGTTATAAATATTTAGTGAATTAAAAACAAAGTCCCTTTAAGACAAGTAATTTCGCTCGGCGGCCATCTTTGAAACGCTCTCAGGCATGCAAGTGCAGCTCCTATCTCTTTGAATAGGGAAATATCATATTCTCCAAAGCTGTTCGCGATTAAATTTCATATTTGAAATCACCAATGAAATCTGACAACTGTCTCATAAATTTAGTTTCTAAACGCTCGAATCATGACAAAAAAAAGGTGTTTTTCAGGCTGGATCGAGCTAATGCGCATGCGCAGTCCTAAAGTGCGCGTCTCTTGTGTCTCATTTCGGAGGCGCCTGACTGTTTCTATAGTAACCAGAGCTTCTAACAGCCGCTGCAGCGACACAATGACTTTACCAATCGGCGATTGGCTCTTATTTAGAAGGCGGGACTTATTCTGCCATATTGCGCGTTGCAGTTTCTCCCATTCAAAACAATACGAGTGATGTGCCTTGTGTTATTCTTATAGTCTTTCATTAAAAATAATCAGGGGAATCAAAAGTATACAAATATGATTCTGGATCTGAACATTGATTTTGTATCATAATAATGTAATACAATGTTTTGAATGGTTTTGCATTACTCCATATACAGAGGTCACAATCTGCAATCATCTGCTATAACTGATTTGTGTCTAGCCTGAGTAGACAGAATGGAGAAGGAGAGGCTCTATGCTTTTGTAATGTGTCCAATTAATCTTTCTTTGAAATCCTCCATCAGTTTTGCTGAGCGTTTGTGGCTAAAGTGGATGTTTAAGCTACCCTTGCAAAAGGCATAGAAACACCTTATGGCTAACAGTAAAAAGCAATGGGTGTAAAGTTAGACCAGTGCACACGAGATGTTTAACCTAATGGTTCTTGACTAGTATGTTACATGTCAAAAATGGAGAGTTGGAGTCTCTTATGCTCTCCAAGGCTGTATTTATTTGCTCAAAAATACAGCAAACGTATTGCAAAATATTATTACAATTTAAAATAACTGCTGATATATTTTAAAATGTAATGCATTCCTGTGATGGCAAAGCTGAATTTTCAGCATCATTAATACTCCAGTCTTCAGTGTCACATTATCCTTCAGAAATCATTCTAATATGCTGATTTAGTGCTCAAGAAACATTATTTCATATTATATCAATGTTGAATAGAACAGAAATTTCAAAAGAACAGCATTTTAAAATATATTTTTTGTAACAATGTAAAAGTTTCAACTGTCACTTTTGACCAATTTAATGCATTCTTTCATTGTCTGTAGTGGCAGCCCAAAAAAACGTGCCTCACAAAAATTTTAAGTTTTACACCGAAATGCACCTGAGACCAAATAACTGACATCTTAAGTGTTCCCATCATTCATACAGAAATTCATAAATTGGCAGCATAACTATGTCCAACACCCTAGAAACAAAGCGCGAGTGGCAGCATAGTGCTGTTGTCTTTAGATGCTCTCCGGGTGTCTGATCGCCTGTGCTGGTGACATGCCCACAGGACACACCGCCCTAGGCTGATTGGGAGACAGCACGGACACCTCTGATCCAGGATCAGGTCTGACAGACTGCTGAGAGAGCAGCGAATTAGACGCGTAGCCCTGCAGCCTGGGCTAACCCACATAATATTAACAAAGCTTGGAGTCAGGGAGAATGCTGCTCTCATTCTGTGGGGAATGAGATACAGTAATCAGAGATGGGTGTTCTGTGACTCCCAGTAAAACACTGACATACAGCAAGACATATATAGGTGTGTCTGAATTAAAAACCTGTATTTGATGACAAACTCACAAACAAGCACACACCTCAAATGTATCATACGCTATTAAAATACATATTGTCTTAGTATTATATTATGTTATAACCAGGACACAATAAAGCAACAAGATTTTTCCATTTCTATTTTGCATTTGGCAGATGCTTCTATTCAAGGTAGATTTTTTTTATCAGTTCATATATTTTTAATAACTAATTGAACTATTAATATTTATCTAATTTTCCTAATTTCTTCCATGTTAAAGGATTAGTTCAAGCCATCCTAGGTGTATATGACTTTTCTTCTTCACAATCAGAGAAACATTAATAAATATATTGACGCATCCAAGCTTTATAATGGCAGTGAGCGGGATCAACTATTATAAGCTGAAGAAAGTGCCTCCATCCACATCCAGCCATCATAAACGTGTACTCCACATGGCCACAAAGGCCTTCTGAAGCGATGCGTTTGTGAAAAAAAAAAAAAAATCCATATTTAACAAGTTATGAAGTAAAATATCTAGCTTCCGCCAGTCCGCTTTCCGTATTCAAGTTAAGAAGAAAGTGTAAAACTCTCGCAGTTCAAAAAGCTTGACTTACGGAAAAAGCGGTCTGGCAGAAGCTAGATATTTTACTTCATAACTTATGGATTTTTTTTTTTTGTTTACACAAAAGCATTGGTTCGCTTCAGAGGGCCTTTATTAACCCCCCGGAGCTGTGTGGAGTATGTTTATGATGGATGGATGTGGATGGAGACACTTTCTTCAGCTCATACTCGTTGATCCCGCTCACTTCCATTACAAAGCTCGGATGTGTCAGAATAGTTATTAATATTTCTCTGATTGTGTTCATCAGAAAGAAGAAAGTCATATACACCTAGGATGGCTTGTGGGTGAGTAAAGCTTGGGGTCATTTTCATTTGAAAGTGAACTAATCCTTTAATCTGGCTTTTTGTGTAGGACCGTTTATAGTGAAATCTAATTGGTCCAAAATGCCTCTCAACAAAACTGTATATTAAATGTTAAAAATGTTCTGATTGGCTGGGATTCTGTCACTTCACACCAGTGTTGTTATTGTTAACTAAAATTAAAACTATTAAGAATCGTTTACTATAATTGAAATAAAGCTGAAATATAATAAAATATAAATATTAGATTTGAAATATTAGATATTTCAAAGCTTAAATAAAAATTAGAAATGTTCCCTTGGCAGCTAACTGAAATAAAGTACTAAATTACTTACTAATAACTGAAATAAAAAATAAAGCTAAAATAAAATATAAAAATAACAAAGCATAAAACAAAAGTACTACAATTAAAAAGAAAACTGAAAAATATTAAAATTAGCTAATAATATAAGCTAATTCAAAATATTAATAAATGCTATAATAGTAAATAGTAAGTATAATACAACATTAAATAATACTAAAATACTGCTTCACACAAAATTCACTTTCAATGAGTACAGAAAATGACCGTGTTGCTGGAAATGCTGTTGTATTGTGGCTGGTTACCAGTATGTTTCAATATAGAAGTTTTTAAGTGAGATGAATTTAATTGTCTTTCTTTAACTTTTGGCCTTGTGAAACTTTAGTAAATAAATCACAGGGTCATTTCAACCATCTCAAAACGATGTACTGTGTTTAACAGCATTCTGTGGTGGAAATTATATTTTTAACATTTTTGGGCATTTGAAAAGTATAAATATAAATAATGATGGCACAATAATGTTTCCAAGACAGCTAATGTGACCTTAATACAATAAACAGAAGAAAAAAAATCTGTTTGTTTTAATAAAAATCAACCCCTGGGACATTAAGGTGCCAAAAGTTGAAGAAACACCCTGAAATGCTGTGCTAATTTCTGCTCAACGTCATGTGGCATATTGTGAGCTTCTGAATGGGCCTGAAAATGGCCTCAGGCGGAACGCATATTACAGTCATGTAACTAACCTCCTCCTCTGTTGTTCTCCCCCTGCGGCAGCACAAACAGACCCCAATGGCCTGTCGCCAAGACAAATCAAAAGTGACAGTGATGATGACGACCTGCCAAACGTGACCTTGGACAGTGTTAATGAAACAGGATCCACAGCGCTGTCTATAGCACGAGCAGTGCAGGAGTGAGTATTCTCTAAAGACACACTCTCACAAACACACCAGCATACCCTGGAAATCAAGCTCCAACATATGCAGACTGACAATCTACAGCTAGAAAATTGTATATCGATGTAGTTTGACTTTTAAAGCAGTGATTCTCAACCTTTTTGAATCTAAGGCCCCCTTAGTCTAAGACACTATTCGAAGGCCCTTACATCTATGTTGATATGTACCTGTTGTAATAAAAATAAATATGATGTCAGTTTAATGTGGTACGTCTGTATTTTTATTTAGCATTTTGACTAGGATTATGTAAATAAAACAAAATATAAATAATTTTAATACTTATTGGGGCCCCTGGTTAAGAACCACTGCTCTCACCCAAAAATGATCATTTATTTACAGTTTCATGCTGTTCCCAATCTGTATGACTTTTTATTTTGAAAAATGTCTTTGTGTTTTGTTTTGTTTTGTTTTGTCCTGTTTTGTCCATACAATGAATTTCAGTGGGGTCCAATAAATGTTGTTTTGGACCCCATTGACTTTCATTGTATGGAGAAACAGTTGAAACACTTTAAAATATCTTCTTTTGTGTTCCTCAGAGAAAAAAAGTCATGCCGGTTTGGAATGACAAGAGCGTGAATAAATGATTACAGAATGGTCATTTTTGGGTGATCTATCCCTTTAATGTATTAAAAAGTTGGAAATGAACACCTCCTATCAAAAGACTTGTGCAAACTGTGAAGCGTTTCTTTATAAGCCATTCTTTGAAATACCAGCTCTTTGGTAACATTAGCTGTCATCTCCCATTCTTGGCGGCACAACTCCATGTGTCTTTACTCAGATGAAGTAGTCATCCCATTAAAGACAGTGACATGATCAAAACCAGAAGAGTCTCAAGCCTGCAGGCTGTAAAAAACCGTCTAGGACTTCTCCCAAAGAGTTTTCCATGAGCCAGCCCCCCTACCAGCACCCTGTCGTCTGCCTGTTATTTAGGCAAATGGTTTGGAAAGTATTTCTGGATTCCTCCGTATGTCAGAGCTCCTGCACTGACACCGTGTAAATGTTTCCCTTTGCTCCGAATGTGTTGCGAAGGAACGGTACTAGGACTTTGCCCCCCAGTGCAGCAGAATACCAAAACACAGTTTAACCAGGTTTACAGGAATGGCGTTATTGGGAGAGCTGCTGCTTTTGGCTGTTTACAGAGAGAGGGAGAGAGAAATGGAGAAAGAGGTCGTGTGCAGCTGTGTTCATTCTAGCATGTGAAATAAGATAACATTGTGGGCAGCGTCGCCACAAGAATAACACTGATAGCATGGCAGACTCAATGGACGAGAACAAATAAGCATTTATCACATCAAAGAAGTGTTTGATGAAGAATATTGTCTTTTAATTGGGTCAGTGTTTTTGTGCAGTAATCGAACCAGAAAATTAGAAATGCTAGGCAATAAAATGCAGTGTACACTGAGACCGGAGCATCTAACGGTAGGAGTGATGTCTTGTCTTGTGGGGTGAATTTGTAGACAGATAGGTTGGCTGGCACCGCAAGGCCCGCAGAATTAAAATAACCCCTTCGGCTCATGGACCTGTCAGAGGCCAGTCACAGCCGACCCAAAATGACTCAGTCTCCACTATAAGACTGTCCTCACCACCAGACGAGCCAATTTAGGAGAGAGAGAACTGCTTGCTTTGCACTTAATTTAAATATCCATGCAGCTAGAGAAGCCGTGTATTACAACGAGGCACTCTGAGCGAGAGGCCAGATGCGTTATGTGCTGATATCTGGCTTTAATTTGCTGATATCAGTTTCAGATGAACAGATGAAAAGCTTTCAACTTTCACATTTCTGAGAGCATGTTGAGTGACAAATGTGTCAATGTGGGTTGCTGTATTTTGTGTGTTCAAAACAGCCTCCGCAATATCAATGAATCCCTTTAGGAAAAAGGCTGTAATATTGTTAAAGTGGCCCTGGCAGGTTCATTTGGGTCCCAAGGGCCATTCGCTCAGACAGGTTGGGAGAGTGGCTAAACATACACACACGCACACACACAAACTACTACACACTTTCAGTTCTCTCAGGATATAAATACACTTGCATGTTCCTGCATTAATGCAGCGTAATCAAACTTTGGTACTAAGGATGGATGATCATTTTAGTTATTATTTACTGCTGTGGTCTGTATTAAATTTATCGACTAATATTGGACTTATTTCTACCAATTTTAAGATATTTACATTACTTTTGCCATCAACTATTGCTGACTTACAAGGATATATATATATACACTACCAGTCAAAAGTTGGGACACGGTAAGATTTTTAATGTTTTTAAAAGAAGTTTCGTCTGCTCACCAAGGCTGCATTTATTTAATTAAAAATACAGTAAAAACAGTAATATTGTGAAATATTATTACAATTTAAAATAACTGTTTCCTGTTTGAACATATTTTATAAAGTAATTTATTCCTGTGATCAAAGCTGAATTTTCAGCATCATTACTCCAGTCTTCAGTGTCACATGATCCTTCAGAAACCATTCTAATATGCTGATCTGCTGCTCAAGAAACATTTATTGTGTACAATTGTACAAAATATTTGTGTACAATATTTTTTTTTCAGGATTCTTTGATGAATAGAAAGTTCAAAAGAACAGCATTTATTTGAAATATAATCTTTTGTAACATTATAAATGTCTTTACTGTCACTTTTGTTCGATTTAATGCATCTTTGCTGAATAAAAGTATTAATTTCTTTAATTTCTTTAAAAAAAAATAAAAATAAAAATTCTTACTGACCCCAAACTTTTGAACGGTAGTGTATAATGTTACAAAAGCTTTGTATTTCAGATAAATGCTGATCTTTTGAACTTTATATTCATCAAGGAATCCTGAAAAAAAAAAAGTACACAACTGTTTTCAACATTGATAATAATCATAAATGTTTCTTGAGCAGCAGATCAGCATATTAGAATGATTTCTGAAAGATCATGTGACACTGAAGACTGGAGTAATGATGCTGAAAATTACTTTATAAAATATATTCAAACAGAAAAGTTATTTTAAATTGTAATAATATTTCACAAGATTACTGTTTTTACTGTATTTTTAATTAAATAAATGCAGCCTTGGTGAGCAGACGAAACTTCTTTTAAAAACATTAAAAACCTTACCGTGTCCAAACTTTTGACTGGTAGTGTATATATATATATATATATATATATATATATATATATATATATATATATACCTAGTTCAGTCATGAAACTCTAGATAGTGCAGGCTGATGGGTCCTTAACGCAAACTGATGATATTTTCAGTGTTAACTACTGGCACATGCTGATTGCTTCATGTGGCATTTGCAGCCAATGAGCTTGCTGCTCACAACATTTAAATGGCTGTTCAGCATTCACTATAGCAGTTTGCAGCACACTTTCAGAGTTCCTCTGAAACTCTCCACCTTCCCCAGCTCCACCTGTATAGATCTGCTATGGGTAATTTCATATATGCTGTTTGTGCAGCAGCAGTATGTCTTGCATTAGCACAACAGCGTATCAGCGTATGTATTGGCAGTAGCAAGTTCCAGTACTTTCTCTGCAGCAGCAGCAGCAGAACTATTCTGCCAAGACCAAATACATTAACATTGTCATCCATTGCTATGTTAAAATCTTCCGAGAGTTCTCATGTAGATATATATATCTACTGAAATCTAACCCCTCTCTCTCTGGTTCTTCTCTGTCATTCCTCTCTGAAACCTGCTTTCTCTTTGTGGGATTGCTGGACGAGATGCAGGTCTTGTTGTGACAAATGTTTAGGGGAGCGTATCAGAGAACACCCTGAGCCCCGAGCAGAAAGCTTATTTCGCTTGTCACTCTGAAGGGAGAGCAGAGACAAAAGGAGTAAGAGCTCAATTCAGTCTGATTTAAAAAATTTCAGAACCATTTCAGAACAATTACAGAACAATTCATATACTCCACCCCCAAACACACAGACAAAAGCACAAAGCCAGGATGACAGGGTTATGCAGGGTTCACACAAGAGCTGTTTTAAAGGTTTAGCTCTGGCAAAGCTCTGCACTGTTCTACAGTAGGTGACGACACTAGCATGTGTTACTTTTTGACGGGGAGTGATAACAGACATGGTTGGATCAGTGGCTGGACATGTCAAAAGGCTTTAAGTAAAATTGTATATAAAAGTGAAGAAAAAAGTGCCAGTAGGGTATGAAATAATAGTAGCTTGGTCCTCATCATGCTGGGGGATGTGAGGGTTAGGCTGGCAAAATGTGGGTCCATACAACCAGGGGATCATCCTAGTACCAGCCTAGTGTTGTTGCACCATACCTGAATCTAGAGGACACCTGGTGCCTGCAGGGAGGACAGCAGATGTGTGAAACTAGATGTCAGTGCTCTTTGCCAGATGTTTATAACATTATATATTTAAATTAAAGATGTATTGACAATGGATTTAGCTGATATCAGTATCTAAGCTGGGTCAATTTTTAGATAAATTACTCAAAGTTTATAAAATAAATGGATTCATTGTTTCATTTTTTCAACCAAAAATCCCAATAATAGCCAATAAAAATAAATCGATCAATAAATAAAATTATATACATATACAAGTTTTGGGCTCAGTAACTTCAGGTTTTTTTTTTTTGGTTTTTTTTGAAAGAAATTAATACTTTTATTCAGCAAGAGTCAAGGACACATTAAATTGATCAAAAATGACATTAAAGAAATGTATAATATTACAAAGGTTTTCTATTTCAAATACCGGTAAATGCTGAATAGGCTGCTGAAAATTCAGTTTTGCCTTCACAGGAATAAATTTCATTTTAAATTGTATTACAATGGAAAACAGTTGGTCAGCATAAGAGACTTGTTTCAAAAACATTTATAAATACCGGCACTAAAACTTTGAATGGTAGTGTGTGTGTTTATATTCATTTAAATATTTAGTTTCCCTCACGTGTTTGTAAGCTGTAATTATATAGCATTTTAAAGTATTTTTTTTAGATGTATAACTTTGGCTGAATCAAATGATACATTGGTCAAGGTCTACTTGATGATTTGAGAAGGACTATAAAGGGAAGAAGCGTCTGTACCTGTCAGGTGAATATGTATTTTCAAGTCATTTTTCACGAGTCAGACTACTGTATCACTATTTATGTCAGTGGCGTCCCCTCTGAAATATATCAGACTGTAAACATCCTGTGAGAGTTCGCCGCTGAAGTCTTTCCACTGTAAATCCTGTCACTCCCTTCATGGTCCCTCACTCCCTCCAAGCTCTCCTTCCAACATCAGCCCCCCTCCATTTTTATCTCGCCACCAACTTTCATTCTCACAGAAACTCTCTCTGTGACTCTCTTTCGCTCTCTTGTAATTTCTCTGAAAGAGAGACAGAGAAAAAAAACAACCTGTTTGGCTCATTGCCTCTTTCTCGGCTTCTCTTTGTCTCCTCTTCTCAATTTCACTTCTCCCCTCCTGGGTCTCTTTCTCTCTCTCTCTTACACACTCTGCGTGCGTTTGCTCGAGGCAGTGAGAGAGAGTTCAACCTCATTTCTCACACATTGGCTCATTTCCGCTAGGCCTTCGCTTGGCAGCGCACCAACACCAACAGGTGACCCAGGAGCAGGGGAGAAACAGGAAGTGGGCTGCGTGTGGTGGAGACAGTTCACTGGAGGGGTTGTCTGGCTCCACCTCCTCGGCCTTTACTGCCAGGCCCAGCCCATGCCAATCAGCAAAGCAGGGGACATAGAGCTCTTATTACCTTAGAAGGGAAGGCGAGCGAGGACAATGTAATGTAATTAGGCGCTCCTCTCTGTCTCTACCTATGGGAGGAATGGAATAAAATGACTTGTACGCTCTCTCGCTTTCAAACACAGCATGTCCTCACACTTACGTGGCTCTCTGCTCTTCTCCAACAGTTCAGTGAGCTCATTGGTTGATATCATGTACAAATCCTCTCAATGAGAGACAGCTTTACAGTCTGAAATCAGGCCCACCGTCTGGAATGGCAATAATTCATTTTCCCACAGCAATCACAGCAGACAGTGTGTTAATACTGTAGTTTTATTCATCTGATCCTATAATATTGTGATAATATTGATTTGGAATAAGTATGTGGACATTTTCTTGGATTTTACTAACAGCAAACTAACAAGCAACAAATGTCACATCCCTGTAAGAATTATGGCTTGTTTTGTATAAAAAAAAAAAGTCATGTTTTTTGGCTTTGGATCAGTTATTGTACCATAAAAATGCAGCAGGCATACAGCGCCATCTAGTGATACATTTTGAGTAGAACATTGGCAATAAGTCAAATAACTTGTTTTTAAAAGTTCAGTTAATAATCAGTAAAATATTGCTTAGTGAATACATTTCTTTTTTCTTACAGTTTACACATATATAATACTGTATAATATATATATATATATATATATATATATATATATATATACTCTACCAGTCAAAAGTTTGGACACAGTAAGATTTTTAATGTTTTTAAAAGAAGTTTCGTCTGCTCACCAAGGCTGCATTTATTTAATTAAAAATACAGTAAAAACAGTAATATTGTGAAATATTATTACAATTTAAAATAACTGTTTTCTGTTTGAATACATTTTATAAAGTAATTTATTCCTGTGATCAAAGCTGAATTTTCAGCATCATTACTCCAGTGTCACATGATCCTTCAGAAATCATTCTAATATGCTGATCTGCTGCTCAAGAAACATTTATTGTGTACAATTATACAAAATATTTGTGTACAATATTTTGTTTTCAGGATTCTGTGATGAATAGAAAGTTCAAAAGAACAGCATTTATTTGAAATATAATTTTTGTAACATTATAAATGTCTTTACTGTCACTTTTGATCGATTTAATGCACCCTTGCTGAATAAAAGTATTACTTTCTTTAATTTCTTTAAAAAAATTTTTAAAAAAAAATTCTCACTGACCCCAAACTTTTGAACGGTAGTGTATAATGTTACAAAAGCTTTGTATTTCAGATAAATGCTGTTCTTTTGAACTTTCTATTCATCAAGGAATCCTGAAAAAAAAAAAAAAAAGTACACAACTGTTTTCAACTTTGATAATAATAATAATAATAATAATAATAAATGTTTCTTGAGCAGCAAATCATCATATTAGAATGGTTTCTGAAGGATCATGTGACACTGAAGACTGGAGTAATGATGCTGAAAATTCAGCTTTGCCATCACAGGAATAAATTACTTTATAAAATATATTCAAACAGAAAACAGTATATTTTATTTTACAGTTTTATATATATATATATATCTCACCGGCCACTTTATTAGGTACAGCTGTTCAACTGCAAATATCTAATCAGCTAATCACATGGCAGTAACTCAGTGCATTTAGGTATGTAGACATGGTCAAGTTGATCTGCTGAAGAAAGGTGACTTTGAATGTGGCATGGTTGTTGGTGCCAGACAGGCTGGTCTGAGTATTTCAGAAACTGCTGATCCACTGGGATTTTCATACACAACCATCTCTAGGGTTTACAGAGAATGATCTGAAAAAGAGAAAAATATCCAGTGAGCGGCAGTTCTGTGGGCAAAAATGCCTTGTTGATGTCAGAGGAGAATGGCCAGACTGGTTTGAGCTCATAGAAAGGCAACAGTAACTCAAATAACCACTCGTTACAACCGAGGTATGTAGAAGAACATCTCTGAACTTACAACACATCGAACCTTGAAGCAGATGGGCTACAGCAGCAGAAGATCACACCGGGTGCCACTCCTGTCAGCTAAGAACAGGAAACTGAGGCTACAACTCGCACGGGCTCACCAAAATTGGTCAATAAAAGATTGGAAAAATGTTGCTTGGTTTGATGAGTCTCGATTTATGCAGTGACACTCAGATGGTAGGGTCAGAATTTGGAGTGAACAGCATGAAAGCATGAATCCAACCTGCATTGTATCAATGGTTCAGGCTGTTGGAGGTGGTGTAATGGTGTGGGGGTATTTTCTTGGCACACTTTGGGTCCCTTAGTACCAGTTGAGCATTGTTTGAACGCCACAGCCTACCTGACTATTGTTGCAGCCAACAAATCTGCAGCAACTGTGTGGTGCAAAATCTCTGAGCAATGTTTCCAGCATCTTTTTGAATCTATGCCTGAGGAATTTTTGATGGCAAAAGGGGGTCTAACCTGGTACTGGCAAGATATAAAAATAATAAAGTGGCCGGTGAGTGTGTGTGTGTGTGTTCTGCTGTTCTTCTGAACTTTCTATTCATTAAAATAATCCTGGGAAAAATTTATTATGGTTTCCACAAAAATATTTCAACATTTATAATGATAATAAATGTTTCTTGTGCAGCAAATCATCTTATTAGAATGATTTCTGAAGCATAACATGACACTGAAGAGTAATAGCTTTGCCATCAAAAGAATAAATTACATTTTAAAATATTGTTTTTCTGTATTTTTGATCAAATAAATGCAGCCTTGGCAAGCATAAGAGACTTCTTTCAAAAACATTATTAGCAACCCTAGCTTGTGAGGAACACTCAATAGAAAAATATTTCTTGCCATTGTTTGCTTCTTACTGCATTATATTAAGATGGCCAACTAACATTCACAGATCAGGTAAAATATGATTTCCTTTGTTTTGAGATTCACCTCTCTGGGAGCACTGAAAATTATTGCTTGAAACGCTGCTGTGTTATACAATATTGCACTGTCATAATAAAGATAACGTAAAACGGAAATACGTGGTCTATATAAGTAGCCTACTACTGCTTTAAAATGTTTTTCTATCATGTTACCACATGGTGGCAGCAGTTAGCTTGTATACATGCTGCTGTGTTAAATATTTTGTTTAGGATGCTGAATAAGTTTGCTATTTTCTGCAACATTGTAATGCTTTGTACAGTGTGATTAAAATGTCTCTCTCTCTCTCTCTGTCTCAGTTCCATGTCACCATTCAGTATTGAGAGCATTCGACGGCCACAGCCACCTGAATCTCCAGACTCCAAGAAAAGACGTATCCACAGGTGCGACTTTGCAGGCTGTAATAAAGTTTATACTAAGAGCTCCCATTTAAAGGCACACCGGAGGACACACACAGGTAAGTGAGCACACAAATGCAGTCTATACACATAGTTTCACTATCAATTCATTTGATTTTGGTGGTTTCTAGTTAACCATTCTTGACTGATACAATTTCCTAAATATATTTCCATAATTGCATCTGTGTTTCTTTCTGCTTAAGTGTGATCCATTATCTCCACCAGGTGAGAAGCCATACAAGTGCACCTGGGACGGCTGCACATGGAAGTTCGCCCGCTCGGACGAGTTGACACGGCATTACCGTAAACACACAGGGGTCAAACCCTTTAAGTGTGGGGACTGCGACCGAAGCTTTTCCCGCTCAGACCATCTGGCCCTGCATCGTCGCAGACACATGCTGGTCTGAACACACTCACTCACACACACACGGGAGAGCTGGATCTCCCCCAATAGTGTTCAGCTGGGCTGGATACAAAAACGGCCATCCCTGCCCCTGAGAAAGAAAGAGAGAGGATAAAAGAGCAAGTGAAGGAGGAGTACAATGCTTTCCCCACATTTGCAGAGCTAAACAGGGTCCATTCAGGGAGGGAGGAGGCTCATCTACAGGCCTGAAACATTTGGAGTCCAGGATGTTGATTGTCTCATGTGTGTTCAAAGGAATATTTCACTCGGACAAACAGTTTGTTTTCTGATTTTTCCATTCTGAATCATCCTTGTGTTCTGTTTAAACATGGCTGCTTCTCAGTCAACATCTACAATGTGAAGAAAAGCAGTGTGGAATGGCTTTACGTGTTGTTCTGGCAGATACAAAGGGGAGCTTGACCGGGAATTGTATGCTTGCACAGTTTTTTTACATTTACCTTTTTGTGGAACATCAAGAGCCAGACGCATCTGTTAAGGATCATGCAGTTCTTCTGATGACAGAGACTTTGGGCCAGTGATTCCGGAGGTTTCAGAGGGTTGCCATTTACAGGTCAACATACCAGCGAATGAGATTACACAAAAAACAACCTATATTTTGGGTCATTATATCTTCAGTTCCCCCCAACTGTTGATTTTAAATTGAAATTGATTCAATTTGATAAACAGATAAAACATGTGGGCTTCTGCAGTCTACCATCCAAATTTGTCTTAATTACATCACACCGACTCACTAATAGGAGTAAATCTGTAAATCTGGATAATGAGGGTCTACTCAGACAGGTAACTTGTGGTAGAAGAGCAATATACTCATTCTGAGCACCAGATGGGTGAGCTGGAATGGCTCTCGCCCTTATACAGTACGTACTTATCTATCTTCTTACTGTACATATCTGTCTATTTATCTGTCTCTATCTATCTATCTATCTATCTAAGTACGTACTTACATCAGGTGGGTTTGAAACACAGACAAAACTTGGATTTCTACCTGTGCCACTTTGTTTTCTATAATTCAGATACCTCTTCTATTTATAGTGGATTTCTAGCTGCCACATTTTGGAGGTAAAGTCACTCACAACTTTGTACAATATGCAGAGGAATTCTCTTGTTGAATATCTTCTGTTTTCTTTTCCTTTTGTGAGATTGCTTTTGGACTATGAAGCTTAGATGTAATTCATGGTCAGTACTTGCTGAAGTCCTGTAAGTGTTGTGTTAATGCTTCAGTTAAAGGCTTTGAAAACATCAGTGCATCCATTTTCTAATTATTTTGAAAACACTTCAATTAGTTAATGCATTAGGTAACATTGAACTAACAATGTATGTACACTACTGTTCAAAAGTTTGGTGTCTATAAGAATTTTGAAAGAAGTTTCATATCTCATATGTTCATCAAAAATACAGTAAAACAAAAATAATGTAAATTAATATTACAAATTAAAATGACTGTTTTCTATTTTAATATATCATGTATTTATATTTAATTTAAAATGTAATTTATTCCTGTGATGGCAAAGCTGAATTTTAAGCAGTCATCAGTGTCACATGATCCTTCAGAAATCATTCTGATATGTTGATTTGATGCTCAAGAAACGTTTATTATTATTATTATTATCATCAGTGTTGAAAACAGTCGTGCTGCTCCTAATACATTTTTTCATGATTATTTGATGAATAGAGAGTTTAAAGGAACAGCGTATATTTAAAATAGAAATCTTTTGTAACAGTGTTACTGTTTTTACTGTCACTTTTGATCAATTTAATACATCCTTGCTGAATAAAAGTATTAATTAAAATAAAAATCTTACTGACTCTAAACTTTTGAATGGAAGTGTGCAGTACAACAATATTTTAAGCATTTATAAATCAAGGTAAATGGTCAATCATAAATATACAATTGTTCTATTCATGATGCATTATACAATTCGTGTATAGTACTGTTAGTTTAAACAACTTGAAATGATTAGTGTATGTAAAAATTAACCCAGATTAATAAGTGCTATTGTTTATGGTTAGTTTATAATTTCTAATGTATTAACTAATTATAAAACTGAGCCTTATTATAAAATGTTACTAATGTTTTTCCACCCACACATATCTTCGCGTCATCCTCGCGTCACACCATTGGAACAATCCCCAAAGCGACCAGTAGAGGGCAGCCAGTGAGCTACATTTCAAAAGCGATCTCTGAAAGGCTCTCTGTTTCTTCTTTTTCTTCTTTTTAAATATTCTTTATGCGTTCTAATGTTGGAGATGTTGGAAAGTGATTGAAATATTTACTGAGCCATATCTGTTGATATTAGAATTTGTTCTGTTTGGTTAAGAAATGTCATCTATCTATCTATCTATCTATCTATCTATCTATCTATCTATCTATCTATCTATCTATCTATCATCTACCATCTATCTAATCATCTATCTATCGAGGTATTTCTTAACTTATATATATATAGACACACTACACTAACCAAGATACTCAAAAGAAGCAATATGCCACACTTGTGTGAATACAACTTTTTTTTTTTTGGTCTTTTTACATATACTGTATTCAGATAAATCCACTGTACGTTCCATGATCATGTTATAGGTATAAGTTTTCACTGTCTAAGTTCTGTTTCTGAAGGGACATCTGTCATAAGCTGTCAAAGTCTTCTGTCCCTGTGATCCATATGCACTTTCAAGTGGCTACAGAAAGCCATGTGATCGCTTCTCAGATGATTAGATATGACTAGAATTTACATTCAGAAGGTCCACCTGACAGATCAGGTGATTAAACACACTGACTAAATCAACAATCAATCACACAGTTGCTGGGGCATGTAGAGACTTTTCATCACCAACAAAAGGAAACTAAACTCAAATGCTGTGAAAGGAAACATGTCAATAGAAACATTCTTTACTTAGTAACTGTTTGTTCGTTAGAGACGACCAATCATTTTCGAGCATTTTTTGTTTGTTCGTTCATTCTGAAGTATTATGATCCACCATGTTTTATGTTCCTTACTATGTATTTGTGTACACACGTGTGTATTCTGTTGTATATGGGCTTGAACATAACATGAGCACCTTGTTTTTATGAAGTATGGAAGTAATTATTTTAAGATAGATGTGACATTAATCACCAATGTATCTTATCATCATATTCTGTATTTTGAAGCGTGTCTGTAATGTGGGGCACTTCATCTGCATATGACTATTTTCTGTACAAAAAATACTTTTAAAGATGTTGTAATATATGTGAAAGTGAAAAGATATTGCTCCATTTTACAGGCTGTAAATACCTATCAAAATAGGGCTTTTTTAAAACACAAGGGATTATCTTTATACATAATATGCAGATTTTTCAGAGACGTTCATTTAGCTACTATAATGAAAAGTGTTCAGCTGTTCTGTGTGTGGGAGGACAATGAAGGCTTGTCATCTTAAAGAGATAATTCAGCCAAAACTGAAAAATCTGTCATCATTTACCCAAATTCATGTTGATCGAAATCTGTATGACTTCTTTCTGAACACAGAAGAAAATATTTTCATATTTTCATTTTTTTTTTTTTTTGACCTCACTGACTTTCACATTCATATATGTATAGATATAGGTATTGTGTTATACAGAAGAAAGGAAATCATACAGGTTTGAGATGATGTGGGTGAGTGAATGATGACAGAATTTTCATATTTGGCTGAATTATCTTTGTAAACGCACACGTAGGACCGGTTCATGCCCCACTCTGAGCAGGCTGAGCAAAACCAGTTGCAGTTGCATGTAATTTTTATAAACAATCAAAATTAAATGTTCATTACAGTATTCAGGCAAAGCTGCCTCATTTTTAGAAACTATTTTAATGTTTTTATACTGACTCTAAAAATGTGAATAAAGTAAAAACCCAATGAAAAGAGTGTTTCCAGCACAGTATTCAAGAGTCATGAGCAACAAATTTACAAATATAGTGATTGATGTACTACCGGAAAGATTTCAGAAAAATTAAGGGTTGTTTTACTCAATTCTGCATTACTTTCCCTCACCTTTGACATTCTTATGTATTTTTTTTTTTTTTTTGTGGCATAATTTTGCAAAGGTCAAACAGGGTCAAAGTTATGCAATAATGACGAGTGCCTAGTATTATTAAGATTCCCTCATACAGGAAGTTAATCACCCAGACGTGACACAAAGATCTGTTCTTTTAAAATGCACTGAGCCTTATGAACCATTTTGAAGCTGTAAATATCCCAGTTGGTGTTTGTTGAACATTCTTTATGTGTCTCCTATGGAAGCTGCATAAGATTTATATGGAAGGACACATTTGCTTAATTAACAGGACTCCGGTTTACCTCTGACTTCATAAAGTTGTGTGAACTTCTCATGCGCCCCCAGTTATGGAAATCAAGCAGTCGCAGGAAATATTCTGAATGTTAAAACACTGGTGGTACGGCGTAATAATTCCTCCGTGAACAGCATTTCCCCCCTTGAGTCTCTGTAAAATATTGCCTTTGTTTATGTATTTACTTTACTTTCTTTGGAATCAAGTATTTACTCAATGGCCTTTGTTTCTTGTTTTGCTGATATTCTGTAATTATCTATCTTGTATTTATGTATAGTGTGTGTATTGTAAATATATTCAGAGCTTTTTTTGGTTTTATTGTAAAGTTGTGATATTTTTCCCTGCTAAACTTCAAAGGGATTCCCTTCCCATTGGATCCTGTTGGAGGATGTCACGTCCCAATTGTTTCAGAGGTTAAAAGTGTTTCAGCTTTATTTTGCTTCTCCAGAAGTTGTCTAAATATTCTGTGCTTTTTGCTATTCTCTGTATTTTCTTTCTTTTTTTTTTTCTTCAGAAGATTGAGCTGTGAATTGAAATTGAGGTTACACATTATACTTGTTTGATAATCTAATTGGAGGCATGGAAGTTAATAAACTTGCATTTTGTATGGAACACATTGGCATAAAGTCGTGTATTTACATTTACTTTACATTGACATTTTAAAACTGTTCATAGAATAAAGATGTTCAGTCCTAATTCCTGAAAAATTTGCATTTTTGTCCCATTGTTTTTACGTGAGAATTTTAATGGATTCTTATAGCATTTGGATTTGAGTAATATAACATTATGAAAGTTGCTAATAAGTACTGTACCACATTTAAAAACAAAAAAACATTGAAATTCCTGAGGGACGCAAATGGCAATTTATTGTTATGGCTTGGACAACAAATTGACATCAAGACTGAACAGCTCTATAGAACAGAAAATGAACACTACCAATTTCTTTGCTTTGAAAGCCACATTTCTAGCATTTGTAAAACCACATTTTCCTTCTTAAATATATACCTAAAATATGACATATGCTCGTAATGACAAATGCAGACCAGTTAGTTCATGCATTAATGAACTCAAGGCTAGATTATTGTAATGTCTAGTGGGTGGTTGCCCCACATGCTTAACGTGCAGCGTTCCACTGTACGGCCCGAGGTACACATACCTTTCAAAAGAGACCAAAACCATGCATATACTCCAAATGGTTCATGAACAGCATGCAATATACTTTGGTTATGCCTCTTTTAGGCAAATTTTACAGGAATGCTAGGGGTTAATAAACAAACTCCAGCTGGTCCAAAAGTTCTTACTAGAACCAGGAAGTATGACCATATTAGCCCAGTTCTGTCAACACTGTACTGAACTTAAACATTGTATACATTTAAAAATTTAGCTAATTACTTACAAAGCACTAAATGGTTTAGCTCCCAATCAAAAATCAACTGCATGCAGGTGGTAGATCCTTTTCCTATTTAGCACCCAAACTCTGGAACAGTCTTTCTAGCATTCTTCAGGAAGCAAACACACTCTGTCAGTTTATATCTAGACTAAAAACACATCTCTTTAACCTGGCATACACATAAAACATACATTTCTATTTTCAAATCAGTTCAATGATTGTTAGGAACCGGGAACACTTCCTATAACATCTGATGTACTTGTTACATCATAAGAAGAATGCCATCTATGCTATTATTAGTCTCTCTGTTTATCCCGAGGTTACGAGATGGACCTCACTGCAGAACACGAAATCCAGGGGGCGAGGTTGGATCCAGATCCAGCTCCTCCCTCTTTACATATCCCCTAAACCTACCCGTCTCCACCCCCTGATCCCTAAATCTACCCATTCTCACCCCCTGGATCTGGATCCAACTCCTCCCACTTTACATTTCGTGTTCTGCAGTGAGGAGCTAATGGAGGTTACCGCAGTCAGCCCGATCCAGGCAGTATCCAGATCAGATGGTGAACTTGCACATAGACACGACCATATCTCAGCCCTGAAGTGTCAGTAGAGATTGTGTCAACGAGACAATCCCCTGTGAAGGCCTCGTCGACACGACAGCCATCGTTGTGTCGCAGATCCTCAGCAAAACCCGTTTCCATACTGGCGTGATGAACCCGATCTTCAACCAGATGGAACTGGGTTAAATATTTTGAATGCTCCAAAATTGGCTCCGATACCAATCTGACTTCTGACTTGTGATGAAACCTGAATCATAATCATAGTATTCATTTGTTGACCAGAGTAGAACTGGCCCCCCGACTGAGCCTGGTTTCTCCCAATGTTTTTTCTCCATTCTGTCACCTGATGGAGTTTGGGTTCCTTGCCACTGTCGTCTTTTGACTTGCTTAGCTGGGGACACCTACTATTTCAACAATATTATATAAATGAAATGCACAAAATTTATAACTGATTATTTTACAATGGAACTACATCAACACTGAACTGACTCAAGCTAGAATTTTCTTCTAGAGCTGCTGTACAGCCGAAACAAACTTTGTTGCATAATTTTCCTGTTATCAGTGTAAAGCTGCTTTGAAACAATCTGTATTGTAAAAAGCTCTATATAAATAAAGGTGACTTGACTATTTAAAACAAATGTTGTTCTTTTGAACTTTCTATTAAAGAATCCTGAAAAAAAAAAATTATCATGGTTTCCACTAAAATATTAAGCTGTCCAACTGTTTTCAACATTATAAGAAATGTTTCTTCAGCACCAAATCAGCATATAAGAATGATTTCTTAAGGATAATGTGACAGTCTGGAGTAATGGGAGTAACACAGAAATAATTACATTTTAAAATAGAAATGTAATATTTCACAATATTACTGTATTTTTGATCAAATAAATGCAGTCTTGGTGAGCATACGAGACTTTAAAAAATGTAAAACATTTGAAGGGTAGTGTATTTATCTGAGATCAGGGCCTTTATAAGGCTATGAACACAGAATTCTGTGTAAATAATGCTTCGAGTCAGATGAACAATGCATGGAATTACTACAGTTCTGTGTCGCGTGAAACATTTCCATTGATATTGCTTTCATGGCAGTGAGATTTTCCCTTAAGGGAATGAGCAACATCACAGTGTTCCTATAAGTGCTTTCAGTAAATGGCTTTCACTAAAGAGGATCACAGCTTAGCTACTGTTTGATCCATACTCTCATCTGCAAAGATCATCTAAATGTCAGGTCAGATAGAGAATTAAACTATTGTTCCTTTCCATGAAAGAAAATAAATGAGTTCCCTATTGACACAAGGCTTTTCAAAGAAACATGAAGGCAATTGCTTCACGATAACAATCTTCCTCAGAGACAAAGCAGTTGGATTGATTCCAGTCATGTTTAAGAAGTATTATATAACATAAAGATTTTTAAAGTTATTAGCAGCAATCACTAATAATAAAAAAAACATCACTCTGTTTGGCCAGTGAGTTTTCACATTGAGGTGCAATGTGAATGTGCTGAATTAGCATGCAGCTAGCATGCTAACCTCTGCTAAAATGTTTAAAGAAGCCACACAGAAAAAAACTCACACTATAAGCTGGACAATACTGACCTCAAAAGTACAAATTGTCTTGATCTTTGTTTGGAAGTTGTATTTTTATTTGATAAAGACTACATGTTTCCGTCTTATGACTTAGCAATCTTCTGAAGTTACAATACATTAACATGTAGTCCAATCAGTTTGACTGTTTTGGTGTATTTGTTTTCCGGTATGGGTCTGACTGTTATTTATTTCTGGATGATAGCATCAGTATCTATCATTAAAGCGGGGAAATATTTGTGAATTACTCATGTTCAGAATCGGTTGCTTATGTAAGAACTGACTCAGAAAATAACATACACCCTAACGATGAAAAGAATGCATTGTGAAAACGTCAGGTTATTTCCATGACTGAGGCCTTTCTGCTGTTATTTAAGTGATTTGTATACAGTCAAGATAATTATAGTATCAATTTAATTGGGTGTTACCACTAAACACTATCAACTTTTTTTACTCACCGACTTAAAATCTGACAGCCAGTATTAGCAACTGTAACCACACCTCCATTTATTCACCTAATCACATGTGAGCCAGGACGACGGGACACTCCAGTTTAGCCTGACAGACTAAGACTTTAAAGATCTGCCTCTATATTAAGTCTAATAACAGTAATGATATACATACTTAACATTAACTGTACTTATCTAAGTACTGCAAATTAGAGCGATTAGAGGGAGCTTTTAACATTTTAATCTTAAGCAGTCTGAACCTTTAATTACAGCAGTTAAAAGTTTTTCTCTTTCAGTTTTGGTCACAAAATGAAGAACTTCTAGTTACAAATCTTGAATAGAGCAATTCCACTCTCTTTAACACATATAAACAATGTGGATCCTCGTATTACATTACCTCAGATAAAAACAAACTCCATAAGTCCTCTGTCTATTTTACTTCAATCTCAATAACAATGTCAACTTGTCATCTGTAATGAGTCCCTTCTGTTATGCAGTTACAACCTCTGAAAAATAAGGCAGAAAACATTTTTATCACTGTAATGGAAAATAAGAGGTTTTATGAGGCCACACATACAGATGTTACACACCAAAAGCCAAACTAACTAATGTAAACAATCATCTGCCACATTGTTCCATATAATGCAGCCATTTAGAGCACTATTAGTTAGATTTTTAAAACCACTTCCCAGTAACCCAGTGCACATTTCATGTGATTGTTGAGTTACATTTTATAAAATAGAAATGAAAAAAAAAAAAAAAAATCTGTGCAAAATAAATACACGTCATATGTACATTTAAAGCTATCATTTATCCCAAACAAATGCATAGTAAGGAAAAATAAACAATTATGGAAGTAATCGATATCCAACCTGTCCTCTTGCCAGGAAAAATACAGCATTTGTACCACTTATTGCATTTCAGTAAAAGACAGGAATTAACATAAAGGAGTTCAATCAATCTTCAAATTGTGCTCTTTCAAACATTTTGCCGACGTAAAGCAAATCCTCTTCGACACATATCATAGTTTGGACTGAATCCAACTCTTTGGTGTTCTGAAGCTACATTTAATTTTCTAATTACCCGGCAAATTTTTGAAGCGCTGTTTCTTATCAAGTGCTGCTTTTAAGAGACCTTAATTCATTGTGAGTCAGCGTTCATGGCTCACATTCTCATGACTGTTCTGCGGTTTGGTTCTAAAACCAAGAATACAGCTCTATCGTGATATTATTTACCTTGTGATACAAGTACGAGTAGTCACTTACAGGAATATTATGGGTTCAATACAAGTTAAGCTTGGGTGACAGAACTTGTGGTACCACAATACTCAATTTCAATGGGGCCAATCTGTAAACGTTAAAATTCTCAGTGTTTCAATTGTATAGCCACAAGACGTAAAGAATGTTTTAACATTTTAGTGTCATTTTAGGTAACTTTGTTACCATGTCAACGCAACTTCATAAACCCTAAAACGACCATAAAATTATGAGAACAATTTTACAGCTCAAATAATTCACAAGTTTCAACAGAAGAATTAATGTAAGTGCTTTTATAAAATTATAAGCTTCAGATTTTAAATTGGCCCCATTCACTTCTATTATAAGTGCTTACCTGTGAACTTGATTTTTTATATATTTTTTAAGAAAACAAGGAACAAGTTGTACCTATTTTTGTTAATCATCATTATGCCACAAATGATGTAGATTAAGCTTAACTTATTATTAAACCTAGAATATTCCTTTATAGTGGAGTAAAACTGCCCACAACATCTTGCACATTGTATATTTTACATTGCACCTCAATTCTACAAGGTAAAAAAGGCACATTAAAAGTAGTTATGTCATAAATTATGACCTCAAAGTATGCAGACAAACGAAGAAACAAACAAACATGTCAAAAGAATGTCCCATCTGGCAAATGAGCCAAGTTCTCATCAATTAGCTGGTTTTATGACCATAGGAGCCGTACCGACGGCAGGGTTTGGTCCTGTTGTACCTGATGAACTGCCAAAACCCAAGATTAACCAACACACCCAAATCCTAATTAGTATCATCAACAGAGGTCCTGATAGCCCTCCCACGGCACCGTCAGAACAACGAGAGCAGGCGGCTCTAGTTCTGGTGTCTTTTCATGTGGAGGGCCAGGTGGTCCGATCGGGAGAAGCAACGGCTACATACGGCGCACTGGAAAGGTTTGGCCCCCGTGTGCTTCCTGAAGTGGCGCGTTAGCTCGTCAGAGCGGGCGAAGCGCCAGTCGCACCCCTCCCATGAGCACTTGTATGGCTTTTCGCCTGCAATAAAACACAGGCCAATACAGTTTGAGGGGAGAGCACCATCACAATTTTATAGGATAAAATGGTGTACTGCGAAATATTGGCAAGAAAAAGGTCTTTCTATTGAGTCGTCCTAATTGGCTGCACACAATAACATAGAGCGTGACTAGTATTATTTGATTCACAAATAAATTGCACTTTTAATCTGGTTCTTTTTAGTGAACCACACACATAGAGCATAGCCACTGTAGTCTCATTTATGATCAAATGACTCTTATGAGCCAGTACTTTTAATGAATCATTCAAAAAGACTCACAAGGAATCGTTTGAATCAGTCACATGGATCGTTCACTGAATTTACTCACCAAAACTGTCAGAGAAGTTACTGAATCATCATCATCAAATTATCTTTACTTTCAGTGATGGAAATTTTTACATGAGAGAATTTGTGAATCAGAATCAAATCACTAAATCTGTAATTCTGTTTAGTTAACTTTATTGAACTATTGTATGATAGTAATATCACAATAACAACTGTGTGAACAGCTCTGTTGTCTCTGTGATGTTGCTTATTTAAAGTCTTACCTGTGTGAGTACGTAAATGGGCCTTCAAATGTGAGGACTTGGTGTAGACCTTCTTACATCCTGACAAATAATACATTAAATGTTAGTATATATCATAAACTTTACCATTAAAGCTTATATCCATTATAAACTGGAACATTAAAAGGATAGTTCATCTAAAACCAGTATGACTTTCTTTCTTCTGTGGAACACAGAAGATATTTAAAAAAAAAAATGTCTCAGTGTTTTTCATCCATAACAAAAGTCAAATAATTTCTTCAAAATATCCTCTTTTGTGTTCCACAGAAAAAAATAAAGTCATTCAGGTTTGGAATGAGATGAGGGTGAGTAAACAATGACAGAATTTTCATTTTTGGGTGAACTATCACTTTAACGTTCTGGCCAGCTCTGACTTGTCCATCAGCCTCGTATACAATGTCAAAAGGTTTCACCATTGTGTCCTAAGCCTCTTAGTCAGTCCAACCTAGAGACCGGTAATTGCCAGATATTTAGTCATGTCAGTCCACATCTATTCAACAAATCACCCGAATAGCCATTTAAGCCTGCTCTGCATCATATACGTGGGAAAAGCTGTGGCTTCCTTCTAAGGCCTTCAAATAAAGTGTATACTATATATTCACATACTCAAGTGTCTAGATGCTAAATTCAATCTCACCGGGTACATCGCAGTGATGTATCCTCCTTTTGTCTAGATCGGGATTGTTCCTGCGGTTGTATTGGGCAGGTACTGCTTGTGTTTGGACAGAAAGTGCTGGTCCGGGGGTAAGACACGCCATTTTAGATGCCATGCTGGCAGCATACGACGGAGGTGGCGATAAGTTCTGCATGAGTTCTTTCCTCCTGTCTGGGCTGCCCGGTTCTGAGTTGGGAGGGGAGGGTGGTAGATAGGCCGCCCTCTTCTGAGGATGCTGACCAAACTGGGCAGGTAGAGAATATCCACTGCTGCCCATATTACAAAGAGATCTTTCTGCAACATGAGTGGACGGTGGGTGAATGCCATTATACGTCGACATCGGAGGGCATGAGGCATTGTGGGAATCTGTGCAAGAGTGGCCTCCAGGCACATTAGGCTCAAGCTCCGAATTCAACAGCTGAAACATCGGAACTTCTGGAAATTCGAGGGACGGCGTCTCGTGCTTGATGTAAACACTGTTACCCGTTTCCGCAGCCGGGCTGTAGAGGTTCGTGTACTCTGTGTGCGTCATGGCGGGCGCAGCGGAGCCGTGGCAGCTGGAGTAGTTGAAAGACGAATGCACCGGTTCCGTCTTTATCTGTGTCGTTGTGGGCCGAACGGGTCTGCACATGCCGGTTCGTAGATAGGTGACGTCGGGTAAGAAAACATTCATGTTTATGCTGTATGGCGCGCCTTGGTCCATCGTCAGGGAATTGTCTTGACAAAACTTCTTATGGTCTGACAACACGTGAAACTGAGGCGGCAGGTATCCATCCATGTCTTGTCTGATCTGTGGGATAGAAAAAAATATCATTTTCATTCACCACAAATTGCACAAAAACATAAAAAATTCATGAAAAGAAACAAGTTCGTTCAGCCATTTCCAACAATAATACTTGAAACTGTAATATTAATCAAGGTTTAGTTACTTAGCATGGACCTGTTAGCCGGTAGACACTGTAACTGTAATCTAATGGTATTCTACCAAAACAATATTTTAAAATTGCAAACATTTCATTATATTATACTTTTACCAATATCCGATTCTTTTTTGAAGACTTTTAAAAGCACAAACCATGTGTCGTCTTTCACATCACGGTTCAGGAAAGTCGCTCAGTGAAGGTTTTGGGACTGTGTGCGTTCTTATGGTCCCATCAGCACTGACATGACACTCTACAGTCATTAGTCACATGGTATTTACGACTCAGCTGATTGGCTCAAAACATTGCATATTTCCAGCCAAGCAGCTGCCATTGACATGGGAAAACTAATGAACAGCTTTCACCACTTATTATATATACCTCTTTGGCATGAATCCTTTAAGCTTTATAATAAACGATGTCGAAATTCCTGAGAATTACAAGACAAGTTCAGAGGAATGCATTTCTATTATGTTTACCTGTACAGAAGATCCACACTCTCAAACTCAAAGATCAACTTAAACTTAGTAACATTCCTGTCATTTTTAGGGCAACAAGTCAGCTTGTGTGCATGTCTAAATACACTAGTCTTGTTGCTACCTTACACCGAAGAAGGAACCCCCTTGCAAGCTCTCTCTCCCTCTCTATCTGCCATCCGTAAACTAGGAAATACTCCATCTGAATTTAGAGCCTACAGCTGCTCTGCTGTTATGGAGTTTTCAGATTAAGGTCAGTGCAGAGTTCAGCACAATTCATCCAGCATGCTTTATATATATGCTATAACGTTCTGGAGAACACCATTAGAAAACATTACTATATAAAATCTAAGCTGTGCAGCGATCAGTTACGCTTTAGAGCAAAAGCATAAATAACACTGGCATTTCGGAAGGCATGGCACCCAGCGCTGTTTACCAATGTAACATGCGATTACAGATTCACTCTACCAGAATGTGATGCTTTTATGGACTGTCATTAAATCCACTGTAATCGTCCTCTCTCAATTCCTCGCTCAGTTCTTAGAGATGTTTTATTCTAGCCGTGGATCCTGCTCAACAAAGCGTTGCCCATAACCGCATGTCCTCCGCTGAAATAAACTGGAGATCACGTCATTCAATATGCCGCAAATGAAAACGACACGACAGAGTCAGACAGCCAGAGATGTCAAGCGCTTTACGCGTTTGACAAGACAAATTACGCAACCGCCTCGTATCAATGCCTCGAAACGGGGCGGGGCTTTGTCATCATACATTTAGTAATTCACCCAAACAGGTTTTCAGGATCTGTAATAGTCTAGTAAAGAAAAAGAGACACTGTAAAAAATAAAAACGTATAATAATAATAATAATAATTATTATTATTAATAAAACTGGTCGCCGTAGTTGATAGAACTTTACAAATACAGACGTTTTAGTGACTCAGTGTATATGCCATTAAATCATAACTTTAATATTCCAACCTATTTGAGCTTTTAAAAATGTAAAAAACATAATAACACAGGTGGAACTTAAAGTTCATCAAAATTGGCCTCGATCTCCACCAGCTGTGACCCATAAAGAAATAGCACAGTTTCACACATACAAAAAAAAAAAAAAAAAAAAAAAACACCTTTATAACACACATGACGCTTAAATGATTTAACTAAATACTCCAATGCACACAGCTGATAACAAAATATAAGAAGAAATACAACTTTTTAAATCAAAATCCAGACAATGATCTGCATTCTTTCCCTGAAAAGTGGGATTAAGAAAAAAAAAAATTACTGTTTTACATTTTGACATTATTTTGACATTAAAATATTGCAGTTTTTATAGTAGGCCTATATAAATAAAGTGAAATTAAATGTCTGAAATTATTTACCAAAATGTTCAATTAATGGCCTTATCACCTTAATATTATAAATTATGACACTGTTTCCCAAATAACACTTGATGGTAATCAGACCAGATAAGCCAAACAACTTAAACTATTCTTTTTTCCTGTGAATACAGTATGGAATTTGTTAATTCACATTTATGCCTCTCTCTTTCTCTCTCTCCCTTGGGCCATATGTGCTGGTATGCAAATCTGCTTGACTGCACTGCAGCTGCCTGTGTGGATTGCGTGTTCTATGCCAACATGCTAGGAGAAGAAGTGTTGAAGTAGGCAAAGTTGCTGCCAGGGAAAAATATCAGGAATGTTTTGATTAAAATAGCACACGATCATAAAAGATCACGCAAAATGCCTTCAAAAAGCTAATTTGTGGACAAATTTGATGTCACTTAAGGAAAATCTAGTTGAAATGATTCATAAAAACTAGCATGCTGTAAAAATGTCAAAATCTAAATTTACAGTTACAAGAAGTCAAACAGGCATGTTTGCCTGGCTGAATGATTGTAGCAGGATGGTTCTACATCCTAGTTGCTATCCATCAAAATGTCGCTGATTAATGAAAATGTGCCTGAATTTTTGTTTCGTTTTATTATGAAAGATAATCAATGTTACAACAAGTACAGTATGTGTTAACAAACAAATTGTGATGTCGAAATAAAGGCCGTTCCCATCATTCATATGTGAACCTGTATTGTCTTGCTTCACAGAAGCATTTGAAAACCAAACACAGGTACACAAGGAATACAAAGACACACGTTAAACAGGTTTAAAGATTATTCTGAGCCTGGACAAAACACTGAAAGTGGAACGATGTGATAGACCTCTGATGTTACTTTTTTGTGAAGTTAGACTTTCCTGGTTTTCTGAAAAATTTTGACTCATATTTGTATCATTTAGAGAATATTTCTTGGTAAAATACATTGACATGGATAGTTCACCCAAAAATGTCATTCAAAACCTGACTTTCTTTCATCTGTTTAACATATAAGATATTTTATTTATTTATTTTTATTTTTTACAATAAAAGTCAATGGAATCCAGAGTTCTTTTGGACCTCATTGACTTTCATTGTATGGGCAAAAAAAGTTCCTATTAATGATTCGACTGTGGTAGGCATATGCTGCATTGTAGACAGCAGATGTTCCTTTAATACTGCTTATAATATTTAAGAGTATTTACAAATACGCATAAAACAGATTTTTCATACATCTCATTGATGTAGTCATGGAGTATTTGCAACATTATTTGTGACATATATCTACACACATTTTGTTTTGTCATTCCTATGCCTCATTGCCAAATGTTAAATCAAGATCCACTGATTCTAGTTATGTATTGAATGTGCATCAAAGGCAAGTATTTTCTGTAGCTCATTAGAGAATTTAAGGATCATAGCAGCCAGGGAGCATCTGTTGATGTTGGCACATGGACGTCTGCATATGAATGCAAGTAATCCATGTTGCATTTCATTAAAAACTCAGAATATGCAGACAATTGGATGCCAGACTTTAGAAAATGCAAAGCATGTATCTGGAGTGAGCTTCTACTGTACATGAATTAATAACTCACATGACAAAAAATTGTTTACCACAAATAGGAATGATATGAGAATCCGAGCTTGTGATTTCTTATTGTTTTTCATGTGCAGGTTAAAATCATAAAAAAAAAAAAAAAAGCATTAGCCGTGTATAATGCAAATGAATTCTATTTTAACACCACATTCATAACATATATACAGTGTGAGGTCTTTCGTGTTTCGAAAGCATTTGCATTAAGTGCTCAAATTCTCTCAAGCTCTACAATAAATACTGTCACAAGAACTGATATTTGATCTTGAAATTCAAATTTAATATATTTATTCCTTAGGTTTTCTCAAAAGGATTGTATTGTTCAGCGATTGCATTCATATTTTGTGATATTTTTAAAAAAGTAAAGTCATGTGTAAAGCAGGTTTAGAGGGTGTGGTGTGTCAGGAAGCCCACATTGTAATTGGGATTACGAATGGCTTACCGAAAGAGCTATTTAAGATAATATTTAATGCCTAATGGCACTGAATAGAACTTAATCCATGTGAGTATATGTGTTTATACTGCATGTGAACTAGCACACAGACAGAAAAGAAAGATAGAGAATAATATGTGTGAATTATTTTTGGTTTTATCCATGCAAGTGGGTGTCTTTAGAATTTCTCAAAATGGGAAATGTAGATTAAACAAGATTAAACAAGTACTAGTTTGTTTTGTGTTACATTTTAAATATGAACAAACTGGACAACTGGGTTTAAAAGCAATCTAGATATGTTAGAGAAAAGACTGTGGAAAAATATGTTTATTTTTATACTGTAAAAATAACAAGTGGAATAGCTAAAAAAAAATTAAAGCTGTTTTTAAGAAGGTTATTTCCATGTTGGCTTAGCAGAAGTATCAAAGAGCCTTTTACAGTCATCAGAGGTTCAGCATGTACTCTGAGTGCAATTTAGGGCAAAATCTGGTTATGTGAGTAATGAGTAAACAAGTGAGAGTCAATCTTAGGCTTTTGAAAAGGAGATTTGTGTGATTATGTCTAAACACTGCCAACCTGACTTGTTTGATCTTTCTCTGGAGTACAGGCTTACATGTTAGAATCACTTCTCAATTTGGCTTAACTACAATTGTGAAAAGGTGACACAAAACTAAAAACTGTCACATTAGCTGTTAGCATCATCATCTTTTGCCTGGTTTTACAATAGGCTCACCAAACTCATCAATAATGGAGTCACATTTTGGCTAAACTACACAGTACGTGTTGTAGACAATTATATTATGGAGTGATAAATATAAATAAAAAGAGAACAAGAATAAATCTATTTAAGCCTGCATCTGTCAGATTAAGAATTGGAAGCAAGTAGGTACGCCTCTTTAAAACCGAAAGGAAAAGTCACATTGAAATATTGTACTAAGTTCAGCCTAATTTCTGTATTAATGTGTTGCTGCCATAATTTTGTGGATCTTTGATCTTTCAAATTCACCAAACAGCTCTATAAAAACATCAATTATGAAGCTGTTTAAGCAAAATTATGATACTTTGAAAGTAATAAGAAAAGCAATCATGGGAAAATTCATTTTGGGTTTCCCACAACAATAAAATCTTTTCGTGGAGTACTGAAAACAGACAAATGATTAAACAAGTTCAATTGTTTTGTATTATACTGTTGAGAATTAAATGAAGTTCTATAATGACTCAGCTAAAAACCCTTACATATCAGGGTGTCGTATAGGTTTTATCCTCAGGCCTACAAAAACATTCATTTTTAGTAAGAACATAAAATTGTTCATGTATGCATTTATTAATTATACCTTAATTAATTATACAGCGACAACAAATTATTTTGGTCAGTGAGAGACTGTGAGATAGCTTGTATCAAACTGAAGTTCATTTTTTATAAGTTTAACATGCTTATATTAAACTTCACAGACATCATAAAACCCATATTGCTTAGACTTACTGTCAAGGGGTCAAGGTTTGGCTAGTTTGCCCCTGCTGGTGGATACCACAACTACATGCAAGCCAAGAACTGAATGAGCAAAAATACAAGTCAAGTCACCTTTATTTATATAGCGCTTTTTACAATGCAGATTGTTTCAAAGCAGCTTTACAGTGATAGCTTGAAACATAATTTTGCAGCTCTAGAAGAAAATAGTGTCAGTTGTCCTTCGTAAATAAGTTCAGTATTGATTCATTTTTGTTTTAAAAATCAATAGTTATTAATTTAGTTCATTTATCTATATAGCAGCTCTGGAAAAAACAGTGATGTCATCGTCCAGCTCGGTTCAGTTTGCATACAATGGTGTCAATGCAGGCAGATCAATAATATGGTTGAATATTAAGTGTCCCCAGCTAAGCAAGCCAGAGGCGACAGTGGCAAGGAGCCCAAAGTCCATCAGGTGACAGAATGGAGAAGAAAATAAAACCTTGGGATAAACCAGGCTCAGTCGGGGGGCCAGTTCTACTCTGGCCAACAGACGAACAGTGCATGATTTATGATTTAGGCAGCATTACAGGTCAGAAGTCAGATTGGGATCGGAATATTCAAAATATTTATTCCAGTTCCATCTGGTTGAAGATTGGAATCATCACGCTGGTATATGGCTGTTGTGTCGATGAGGCCTCACGGTCTCTGCTGACACTTCAGGGATGTGTTGTGCTTGTGTTTAGGCGCAGGTCCTCCATCTGATCTTGATACGGCCCGGCTGACTACGGTAAAACTCGGGATAAACAGAGAGACTAATATTAGCGTAGATGCCATTCTTCTTAATGTAACAAGTACATCAGGTGTTATTGGAAGTGTTCCCGGTTCCGGCTGACCTACTTATGCAGCCTAACAATCATTTAACTGATTTGAAAATAGAAATTGATAATGTGTTATGTGTATGCCAGGTTAAAGAGAAAGCAAAACAAACTATGTACCCTACATGAGATGAATGGGAATGCTAATGCTAATACATTTTCTCTAATTTTATTAAAGGAACATTACAAAACACTACAAGATTGAAGATAGGCCTATAGAAATTGGGTTTTTTGGGGATTAGAGAACAAATAATGATGCACATGGAGTATTTTTCAAGTAGCCTATCTATTCAAACCAAGACATGCATTTCATACAACATATTGGCAACATACTGTACATTGTACTGCGTAAGGGAATTCATAGTCACTGAAATCACTAAAGGCTGGTGCACACTATACAATTTTGACCCCGATTTGGTCGTCTGAGACAAATTTCGAGAATCCTAAATGATTCCTATAATCCTAGGCAAAGATCTGTAAAAAATTTTGATCACTAGTTTGACTGTTGCAATCAAATTTTTACCTCCCACGAAATTCTGTCAGTGTCAGGAGATTTGGCTCACAGTCCTGCAGTGTGACTTCTATGACGATTGTCAAATTGTCTGTTTTTCAAGACAAGCAATAGTCAAAACTAACATTAAAGATTTTTTTGTTAGCCACCATTTCAGTCCCGTGTGTAATGCAGCTCATAGTCACTGAACGTATATGGTTTGATGATGTAAAACTCCGGACAAGTTTTCTTGTGTGCGTCCATTTTTAATGCGCCTTGACTGTTGTACAGTCTGACATCAGTGACAGCTGAGATTCCACATTGTGACATGAGGATCATGTTCGTACAGTCTGACAAGCAACAATCGTAAAGGACTATTATAAATCGCTCAGTGTGCACCCAGCTTTAGGCCCGGTTTCACAGACAGGGCTTAGCCTAAACCTGGATTAGGCCATAGCTCAATTAGGGCATATAAGTAGTTTTTATGAACATTCACTAGAAAAAAACATTACTGGTGTGCATCTTGAGACAAAACAGTGGCACTGACATATTTTAAGATATCAGTGCAAGTTACTTTGAGGTAAAACAGCTCAAACATGCATTTTGGTCTAGGATTAGCTTAAACCTTGTCTGTGAAACTGGAGGTAAAAAGTTTCTCATAAAGGCCTGGAGGAGATGGCAGCCATTGCATATCCTTGTGCGCCAAGCCAATCATACAACGGTCATGACTGCGCAAAATTGTCTGTGAAGTATAAAATAATTATATATTTTTATATATATTTTTGTAGTAAACACCAAATATAACACAGAATTTAAAATAAACATGTAAAAAAATTGTTGAAGATTATTTTCAAGCTGCTTTCACACATTACCGTTTATTCAGCGAACTGCTGTTTTTACTCCATTGATTTTTCTTTAACAGAACAACCTTTTGTCTCGGGATCCCGTCTCGTTACGGGATTCTACGCTAATCCTTAAGGCTAGGATTAGGGAGATCATTATGGACATATTTTTCTATTTGGAAGTAGTTAACAGGCTGTAACGTTCCTGTTCATTTTAAACAGGTCCGACGGACTCCCAAATTGATTAAGAAGAATCGTGAACATTTTATCTAGGCCACGGGTCTTGTCAGAGTGGGTCAAACTTATTGTAGTGTCTGCCTGCTGCCTCTAGATGGCATTGTTTAGTCATCAGACAGAGTCACCCGAGACCTATCTCATGAATTAAAAAAACACTTTCGGTTTTTAAAGGGATTATATTCTATTGTAATAAATTCTATTCTATTTCGTTTTATTATTATTAACAACAACAATAATAATATATAGTTGCTGTATGAGCCATTGTAGTAGGCTATTACAATAGTAGCCTACTAAAATATATAGTGTTAATAATTCATTTCCTTGATACAGTATGCAATAATGAATCCAATTGTGAGCCTTCTAAGGCATTTGAACTGCTTCTTTGAGCATAATGTTAGCTGTTGTAATAATTTAGTGATTTAAATACATTTATAGGGCTGCAATGTGCTGTCAGAATGCTATCAAATTTAATTTGCATATGAGGGAACCAGATCTCTCCAGTGTAGCCCATTAAGGTATGAAAAAGTTTTGATCCAATTATGTTTTCCCCCGTGCGTCACAATCATCCGTGATTGTGTTACTACAGATGACAATACACACACCACCGGTTTGTCTTTGTCTCTGCATTTTATCTGTCACAGTTTCTGCAATCATTTCCACAACATTATTTTTGCTTGTTTGTAAGAGAGAACACAAGTCTAATGTTGCTCTCTGGGGAAAAGTTCAATATAATTTGTTAATTAAATGGATTAATTTAATTACAGTAGCTCCAAAAACATTCATCAATATAATTGTTCCTCTAGCTCCAATTTAATTAATGTTTAAGTGAAAACAAGTCTGTTTCAAATGTACATAATACTTCCCTACATGCCCCCCACCCCTCATCTATTCATTTTCTCTCACTGATCCTCATCGCACAAAAGCCTGTCGGCGTTTGTTTGATTTTCAATGATACAGCGTCGCTGAAACCAAACATTTATTACAGCAATTTAATTTAACCTCTCAACAGGCTTTTACAAGACGACCAGAGGGATGGTATCAGTGAAAGGCACTCAGTGTTCAGTTATTAATCTCCCGCCGCCGTTGGCCCTTTCATAAAAGGTAAGTATTATCCAAACTCCAAACATACCACTGCCATTCAAGCTGTCTCAAATTTCATCGCAATGTGGACCAGATAGAGTTCAATTCGTCCATGCAGGCCAAAATAATAAAAGATAATTTCGGCTAATCTGCCAAAGGAATGTGGAGCGTTTGATGTGGACAGTGGTGGATCTTCAGTTGGAATAATTGCATATTGACTCGGTTGGCTCCGGTACGTTCTCAGGTGTTCTCCTTGCTAGACAACCCATCTCTTGTTTAAGAAAGAGAGAGAGATTCATCTGATAGCAGAAACTGCTTTTTTGTTGAATGCTGGAATGAACAAAATTATATGGGAACTCAAGTGTATCCAAATTCAGAGGAACAAGATGGTTAAAAAGTCAGTCTGGTAGTGATATTCTGGTCTCAGAGATTTTATTAGCAAGGTACCTATGAGATATATAAACTGTTTTCACAAGGTTCATGCCTGGAATTTTATGAAATGTGCAAATGGACTATTAATTCCTTTTTATTCCCCAGTACAAACTGATTAAAAACATAAAATAAAAAAACACAACACAAGTTTTTGTTTACACTGTTTACACACAATGATACAGAATGTGTCTAATTAATCTGACAGGGGATATTTTACATTGTACAAAGCAAGTATGAAACATAAACTTGAGGTTAAACATAAGAAAAACACTCTGTCATGTTGTTTTTGTTCAGTTAAATTAATCTAAATCTTCACTGAATTCAATTCTGCACATTGATACCCACTTGAGGAAGTTTCATAATTTGACAGTTGAAACAGTGAGCTAAATTTGTGCGCTTATCACTAACACATTGTTTCAAAACAATGTATTTATGTCTTTGAGCGGTTTGTATATTTGAAGCAATTAAGGAACGCCGCAGCAATGCTCTGCTCAAACATACAAAGCTTATCTACGCCAACATAACGAGTTTCACGCTGCTACATGGGTAAATATTTGTAAGCCTCATGGAGGACGTTTTGTAACCAAAAAAGCGTCAAATCTAGAGAACATCTGTCCAATTGCTGCATCAAACGAATACGATTATAATGCTGTAATATTCACTGAAGGCTCAGATCATTATGCCTCTATTCAGCTGTGAGATTGGAGGGGAGCAGGAAAAAATACTCTACAGAACAGATGTTATGTGTTGAAATAGCTTACACTGGCCCCAAAAAGTATTTAGACAAATATGCCACACTTAAATTGCAAAATATTTTTTTTTTATTCAGCCAAATGGCATCTGCAAACAAGTGATTTTCTTAGGACTAACTTTCTCAGACATTTTTGCAATTACTTTTAACCAGCTGTCAGATCCCTTCAATTTCACACAGGTGTCCTAGCAGAGGAACCACATGTGCCCAGATATTTATTTTGTCTTAATTGTGAACAGTATAGCCTGGTTTCACAGACAGGGTTTAGATTAAGCCAGGAGTATGCCTTAGTTAAATTAGCACATTTAAGTAGCTATTATAAACGTGCCTTAAAAAAAAAAAAAAAAAACTTTACTGATGTGCATCTTGAGACAAAACAAAGGCACTAACATATTTTAAGATATGTCAGTGCAAGTTGCTTTCAGGTAAAAAAAAAGCTCAAACATGTAGTTAACGGTGCAATATGTAAGAATTTTGCAGTAAAATATCCAAAAATCACTAGGCCAGTGTTATATATTTTTGTTCACTTGAGTACTTACAATATCCCAAATGTTTCCAACTATTTGTAAATCGTGATAAAATTGCAATTTTAACCAAGGCTCCGGGACGTGTGAGGAGTTGCCTGTCAATTGTGTCATACCCGCGTTACCCTCAGTTTCCGGTTTTATTTTGTAGATACCATGGGAACACCAAAGAAGCTTTAATATGTTACATGTTTAAATAGACAAGGGAACAACTGTTTTGATATATTTATAGACAGAAAACTAATTATTGTTATATAACTTAACGCGTTTAGTCTTATTGTTTAAATCTAATTTTCTTGATTTTTTTTTTTGTCAGTACCATGCTTTACCATGCCATGCCTCAGAGAAAAATACTATTTTGTGAAGTAGCTAACATGGCATAATGAGATGCAGCTTTATTTTTAGTAACAGTCAGAATTTTCTCCATCATACGTTTTAAAATTAATTGCATGCCATTTATCAACACAAGCCATCCAGCATTTATTAATATGATATTCTAAAATCGAACTAAGATCTTACTGCAGTGTGCAACAAGTGTCTCACAGCAGCCGCCGAGAATAACGTTATAACATAATTTTCAACACACTCAAATGTATCTAATATGATAAACAGAGTTGTGTTACCTCATACTCATGACCTGAAAAGCGGAAGCAGCGCCGGCGACTGTGGCATAATAAAACTTCCGCTGCTCGCGAGGCATGTTGCAATCGCTCCATCGGCCTCGTTCAGCTCCCACAACACTCGGTCCTGCTCTGCTTCATACTACAGTAACGATAATAATCACATCCATGAACATGATTTCTTCCCGAGTCCTATCCCGATTCTTTTCCACCGGATGTGAGGTGAAGACCACATGTCCCAAGATTCCGGATAGTTCACCTAAAAATGAAAATTATCCCATGATTTACTCACCCTCAAGCCATCCTAGGTGTATATGACTATCTTCTTTCAGATGAACACAATTGGAGATTTATTTAAAAATATCCTTAGTCCTCCAAGGTTTATAATGGTTGTGAATGGCTGCCCAAATTTTGAAGACAAAAAAACAAAAGGCACCCATCCATTAAAAAATTAATCCATACAACTCCAGGGGGTTAATAAAGACCTTCTGAAGTCAATCGATGCGTTTGTGTTACACAAATATCCTTATTTAAAACTTATAAGCGTTAACTTCAGTGACGTAGTACAGAATGTCATGACGTTGTACACTACGCCATAACGTACTACGCGTTATAGTATCATTGTGTACTACGTCACAGAAGTTAATGCTATTTAGATGTATGTCGAATGCATATGGCTGTTTTAAATAAGGATATTTGTCTTACACAAACACATCGATTCACTTTAGAAGGCCTTTATTAACCCCCTGGACCCCTTTTTTTTTTTTTTTGTCTTCAAAACTTTGCATCCATTCACAACCATTATAAACCCTGGAGGACTAAGGATATTTTTAAATATATCTCCGATTGTGTTCGTCTGAAAGAAGATAGTCATATACACCTAGGATGGCTTGAGGGTGAGTAAATCAAGGGATAAGTTTCATTTTTGGGTGAACTATCCCTTTAAGAAGTTCCAAACCTGTATGAATTTCTTTGTTCTGCTGAACACAAAGGAAGATATTTGGAAGAATGCCAGTAACAAAAAACAGATCTCACTTTTTTTGTGAATTTTTTCCTGAAAAATGTGTTATCTTTCTTAAAACAGATGCTTCTTGGTTTGACATTGTAATTCTAATGCAGTGATATTCCTTTTTAAGTGTGACTTTTAATTGTCCAAAAATGTTTTTGGGGCTACTGTACTAAGGCTGTATTAAATACTATATAAATTAAAAAAAAAAAAAAAAAAAATATATATATATATATATATATATATATATGAGCTGAAGTATATGAGAAAATACAAGAGTAACTGGTACCTCTTCAGCCGTCGCATTCCCAGCCATTAGCTGATCTGTCCACACCTCCTCCTGTTTAGTCATTGGCCAGATTCCTTCAGAGCAGACCACTAATCACATGACAAAGCTGTCTCTATTAGCCTCTGTCTACCCCTCCCTTCCCTTCACTCGTCTCTGTTCGGCTTCAAGTACACGCTCAGATTTGCCTGTTATTATTCTCTTTATTGTTGTGCTAATGAATTATTTGACCAACAGTATTATTTATTGTCATGTGAAATGCGCTGGTTAAGCCCTGAAACTGATGTGGAATACTATGATAAAGCTAAGCCTCTTCTGGCTCAAGTCAATAAAATCTGAACAAAGGGGCACCTTCACCATTAAAGTCATCAGTGTTTGGTGAAAAACAGACCTGCCAATCAATGCACTGCTCCAAAGGCATCTGGTTAAACATGTTGTGCATTCCTAGTGAAAAAGGGGGAAATTAATTAGGTTTTTTGAGAAGCATTGATACAAAGACCTCTTTAAATAGACTTTCCAGTGTACCCTGGGAAATTGTTCTGAATTGAGTGCAATCAGATATATATGACACACTTCTTGGATTCACTGTATGTATGTATTTAGACACTTAAGCCACACTTAAAATGTATGAATGTCACTGTATTAGGTGACAAAATATCAAACCAAATTGCATTTGAAAACTAATGATTAAAAACTTTTTCTCAGAACTACACTTTTCTGAACCATTTTGCAATTATTTCTGATGTATTTTTTTATTCAGACAAGTAGGACATTCATGTGTGTATATTTTATATATTTAATATATTTTGATAAATAAAACCTTAGCTGGCATAGACAAAAAGATATTAACGTTGCCCATATAAGTTATATATAAATATTTCCCCTGTCATTTTAAGCATCTTATACGCTATTTAAACACACAGGCTAGTATTCCACTTAAATAATGTGAGCAGTAATCTATCAAATAGTTATCCAATGAGAAATGATCACAGCAGGTCATACATTAGGTGGCATTATTTTAATTATTATTCCACCACATAAGAACAAAAGGTCCGGAGTACAAAACTCACCATGTTTCTTGATCGCTATCCATTTGTTGAGTTTTACCTGGGGGCATCTTACCTTTCCCTTCATAATTAAGAACACTTTAGTATCAAGCAGTACAGAGGTTTCTTCAAAGGTATTAATTAAGACTTTATTTATGCAGATCCCTGAAAAAATTTGCATAAAATCTATTCCACAGATGGGTTTATGGGTGTAGTAATGAATGTGCAATGCTGGTATAACATCTGGTTCATCATAACAATGCTTGTCCTTTGAAAAAAAAAAAAAAAGACATTAATCAGAATAGGAAAGAAAATGACTAAACAAGTTTTAAAAAAATAGCAGCAGAATGATCATATTAAATTAGTTGACTTTGTGTTTGTTTGTTCTGAATAAAATAAAATAAAATTTTTTTTTTTTTACATGCTTGCTTTTTTAAACCTCTGGATGATACAGTATATATATGATCATCTTCAATATCTTTTTTTCTGATAACTATTTACATTAAAGCTCATTTTGACAATTTATTTATTAAAATTATTAATTATTTAATGTTAAGGCAAGACACTACAGGTGAATAGGGTAAATTTAGATAAAGAAAATAGATATCACCATACGTTCCCCAGTTGATTAATCAGTACATTTAAGACAATGGTTCTGAAATGCTTATTAAAATATGCTGTTTAAATATGCGTTAACACTTTTTTCTTGTTAATAACCAAATATGCAACTGAGGTACTATTTAACCAGATATGCATTTCCAAAACAGAAATCTGGATAAAGGATAAAGCAAGGTTTAAAACTCTTGTTTCAATCTGTTGATATATTAGAGTTTTTACAGAGGGGATTTTGGCTTTTTATCACTCCATAAATCAGAAAATACTGTCAACAGCCAGGAAGAAAAATCACCATATTTTTTGGAATAAAATGCTAGATAATTCAGTTGAATGATATATAAACAAAACACTATGTAAAAACCTTCAGAATATAGATAGGAATAAAACTGGAAAGTTTGGTGTATGTAGTGCTACTGGAGTGAAGATTTCTGGCTCAATCCATAAGAAAAAAACTAATTTCCCCTGCCTTAAAGGGTTAGTTCACCCAAAAATAAAAATTCTGTCATTAATTACTCACCCTCATGTCATTCTACACCCATAAGACCTTCGTTCATCTTCAGAACAAAAATTAAGATATTTTTGATAAAATCCGATGGCTCAGTGAGGCCTCCATTGCCAGCAAGATAATCAACACTTTCAGATGCCCAGAAAGCTACTAAAAAACATATTTAAAACAGTTCATGTGACTACAGTGGTTCAACCTCAATATTATAAAGCGACGAGAATACTTTTTGTGTGCCAAAAAAAACAAAATAACGACTTTATTCAACAATATCTATTGATGGGTGATTTCAAAACACTGCTTCATGAAGCTTCGAAGCTTTACAAATCTTTTGTTTCAAATCAGTGGTTCGGAACGCCGAAGTCACGTGATTTCAGTAAACGAGGCTTCGTTTGGTTATAAGTGTTTCAAAATTTCAATAGTTCACGTGACTTTGGCAGTTTGATACGCGATCCAAACTACTGATTCTAAACAAAAGATTCGTAAAGCTTCGAAGCAGTGTTTTGAAATCGGCCATCACTAGATATTGTTGAAAAGTCATTATTTTGGGGGTTTTTTTGGCACACAAATAGTATTCTCGTCCCTTTATAATATTAAGGTTGAACCACTGTACTCACATGAATTGTTTTAAATATGTTTTAGTACCTTTCTGGGCATCTGAAAGTGTTAATTATCTTGCTGGCAATTGAGACCTCACTGAGCCTTCGGATTTTATCAAAAATATCTTAATTTGTGTTCCAAGGATGAACAAAGGTCTTACAGGTGTGGAACAACCTGAGGGTGAGTGATTAATGACATCATTTTCATTTTTGGGTGAACTAACCCTTTAAGTTATAAAAATTAACATTAATGTATGAACGATAGTATATTTATAAATAAAGCTAGAATGTTCATTTAACCTTTTTGTTAAATGTTGCTATTTTTCTTTCTTACTTGAGTTTTTTGCATCTCTCAAAGAAATCCACAATGCAAGCAAACTCCCTTTTTTTGGCCGATGTGCCACTTGGCATGCAGACCCAAAATGTGGATAGTTTCTGGGCATTCAGCAAGATTTCAAATGGGGGGGCGCTGTGCTCTCATCCTCCACTGGCTACAAGGTCACTGGAGTATTGATAAATCACACAGCTGTGATTCCCTCCTGACAGCTCAAACTAACATCAACCTGGATGGGAGAGAACAAAAGACCATCAAGCGGCCCTTTTCTTGACACTTTTATTCAATCACGGCCAGATTGCTTACGACAGCAGCAGCAGCTGTTTTGTCTTCATCTTTCCCCATTTGATAAAGTGTGTCAAGTCATATTTTTCTAAGTATTTCACGTCACCCCTGCTGCGTGAAAGCGGCTCCCGTTTGGCATATGTATTCCACATGAGGGGATCATCAAATGGGTCAGGGTTTAATGACATCCCTCCCAAGGTCATCAGCCATCTAAAAGGGAAGCTGCCACAAAGCTACAAGCTGAGGGTCAAAGATAAGAGCACGCTGGGAGATATCGCAGATAAAAACCAGAAAATTAAACAATGAGGGAACGCGGGAACGCTTTGATTGTGTTGTGTTGTTCGGTGCAATTGTTATTTTGGGTGCACCAATTCACAGAGTGTCGATGTTAACCTTGTCCTCTCAGGATAGAGGTTACTGATAGGACTAACACATTGTTAGTTTTAGAGCTCGAAGGAATGGGATTTCCATTCCCCTCTTTGGGTCCAGTTATAGATTGCATTTGCAGCAGTTGTTTTGTAAGGGTGATGTGTGATCACAATTACAGATGATTGAATGCTCTCTGATGGGGTGAGTGAGAGGTGAAAGGCTGTCTGAAATGACAGAGGGTCAAAGTCTTGTGAGATTAGAGCATGTGAGAATGTAATTTCAGAGAGACTCCGCAGTCCTGTTGGGCAAAGTATTTAAATGGGACATTTCTTACCAGTGGGTGGTGCTGAAAGCTGTATTGTTTTGGAGCAAGCTCACATTTATTCAGGGACTTGTGTTAGAAGAGACAAATGAAAATGGTCTGATTTTTTTCTTTCTGAATTCATTTCAATGTTTAGTTAATGTTTCCAAAGATAAACACTTGCTCATGTTAACTATGGCTTCCCAAACTGGAAGCAGCCTTTGAAAATATGAAGTGGTTCATAGTATTTGTTGTTGTTGTTGCTGCTGTTTTTGTTTTTATGTGCCCACACTTAAAAAACAAATAGCACTTTTCAAGCCCCCAACAACTTGAAATGATATTTTTGAACACTAGTGATTAATTAAGTTTAAATGGTCAAACATGCAATCTGGAAAGCACACACCATTTATCAGGTGGGGACAACTTACTCTTGAGTTGGACAGAATCCCAGTTTTATACTCAACATAGAATCGCTCAACTTGCCACAAAAACAGATGCACTGTCCATATGCTCACCTCCAGAGAAGGAGGATTCAAGCAGCCGATCTCCTTCAGGTTAAGAGATGAATGGCAATCAGTCATTAATCCCCTGATATCCTCTCTGTTTAGATTCTTAGATTGCTCGCCAATACTTTTATTCTTTTATTCAGTTCTTTAGCATTTCAAAGTCTTGACTGTTTAGAGTAAGCCTGTTCTGTTTTTTTTTTTAAATATAACAACTATAGACACCTATTATTTTATTATTTTAATTTTTATATAACACTAATTATACATTTTTTAAAAAAGAATCGTATATTTTTTTTTTAGTTGGGTCATTGACGAATAAGGTTTTTAAAAGTGTAAAAAAAACGATGGAGATATAATTAATTTTGAAGTTTTATTAAGTGTTAACAATGAGATTGTGGTTTTTATAATCAGTTAACACTGCTTTTGTCATTTTTTTTACAAGATGGACAAAATTTGTCACCAAAAAAGTCATTTGGTTTACCAAAATCAAAAGTTTTACTGAAAGACACTTTTGGTTATACCCAGTGATGTCTTCATTTTTTTTTATTTTTTTTTTCAAAGGACAAGCATTGTTATGATGAACCAGATGTTATACCAGCATTGCACATTCATTACTACACCCATAAACCCATCTGTGGAATAGATTTTATGCATTTTCAAACAATGCTAACAGGCTGATATCTAGCTAGCTAGCGAAAGGACAATCAAACATTTTATATTTAGTACAAGTTTTCCATGTTTTATAGCGGTTGTACCGAATGACCTGATGTTTCGGGACATGCATATGAGCAAGTGAAAACATGAATTTTAGTTAAAAGTCCTTTGCAGGTGTCTGAATGATGTCACATCCTGTCACATGATACTGACCACGACTTAATCCAAAATAGTCCCTTTATATTGGTTACTCCGAATGACATCAATGAAATTCTTTTTTCTGGACATTCTTTCTCATAACAAAACAATGACTTCTATGCATAATTTTAATACCATTTTTCACTATGTTGATATATGATATAAAATCATGCCAGAATAAAAAATATATATACATTTATTACATTTTAAGATATTTTAATCACAAATTAATTGGCTGTATTAGCCTTTGGACAGTTAAATCGAATGACCTTTTGACACTTCAAAATCTTTAAAATACCTTTATATGTAACAACAACTAGAGATCTAGTTGTACTACCTTACATACTTTGTATGTCATATCTTTGTTTATTATTATTATTATTATTATTAATGCCTTTGGACAAAAAAAAAATGACCTGTCACATTGACCCATTTAAAAAAATCTCCAAATTATTATTTATTTATTTTTAAAGTCACAGTTAACACAACTTTTATAACTGCAGTATTTGGATAGAAATACATTTGCAAGATCTGTGGAACTGTCACAAATTGACATTCCATATATTACTTTTTATTAATTTATGTATTTGCTGCAGTTAAAGTAGTTTTTTCTTTCAGGACAGACCGACTATGAGATCTGAGTTTGCCAACTATGGGATATGCTTCTGGATATGCTTTTTGAGAAAAATAAATTGGGACTGAACTTCCAGAACCAAGGAAACATATATGCTTTGAAGACAAAAGTATATAAATATGGTTTCCCTCTCTTAAAAAAATATTCTGAGTACGTGTTGTTGTGTTTTAAGCTTCTCTGGGAATGACAATTAAGGTTAACCACAAACCAGTGGATTAATATTGTAAAGCCATAAAGTCTATGTATCCCTCCAACTGAGGTGTTATCAATTCACATGAGGCTTAATTAAAGAATATTTATCCAGTTTAAATCATCGTATTCTGAGCACTTTTAAGACTTCAGACTAAGGCCAGTGTTGCTAACTGTAAACTGTATGTTGCTACAGAAATTACACAGAGAATTCTGTTTATTAGTCCTCAAGTATTATTTTATTATGCCAAGCATAATATCATAAAGAAGTGAAATATAACAGTGCTCCTGTATAATTACAGTTCTATTTATGTAATTTAACAACCATGACATGCTGTGCTATTCACATTTAGGCCATCAAGGACATTGTAAGAATATTCATTAAGGGACACAAATTCACCAGCTCAATGACATCTTGCATTTCACAGACGATTGTGAGACGTTTCGGATAAATGACTTTTTTTTTTCTATTAACAAGTCTGTGCCCAGCATTATCAATTCATAATGGTTTTCTTTACAGCATTCTGCAGCTATACCTTATCAAAGAATAGCAGCCCTTCTGAGCTGGGGACTCATTTTATGTTGAGAAAGGCCTCCTGAGAGCTCTAATATTTCTGTGAGTGCAATTGACTGCCTACAACATTACGAAACGGTTACAATGACACCATGCAGCTGTGAAAGGAAGTTTGTAGCATATGGAATTCTCTTTTTCTATGAATGGCTTTTCAGTGTCATCTGATCTTTTTGTAAGTAATAACTAAAGTTGATCTTATTTATTTATTTATGTTGGGAGGCTTTTATGCCTCACGTTGATTTAGACTGAACAGGAAATGAATAAGAGCAAAGGGGAGTGGGATCGGGTCATAAAAAACAGACTTGAACCTGCGTTCTCAGGTTCACTGCGGTGCTCATGTCTGGAGCTAACTGCTCATCCACTGCTCTTATTTGTGCCATACTTTTATTGAATACATGATTTAAGCAATCAAGATCATTGATAGAACAATGTTTTACTAGCTATTTTGCTATAGTGACCAATGACAGGAAAAGATATAGATATAGCTCTATATATATAAAGCTTTATGATATTGACAACTTAAAATGGGTGTATTTGGAGTCAGAAGTTCTTGTCAATTCAGCAGAATTCCAGATAATTCCAAAGGGTTCACTAACTTTTTCCCACAGCTAATGTAAATAAAGTGACTTGCTACACTTCAGAGTTTCACAAAAAGTAAACTTGAGTAAGTGCAGTTTTGTGTTAAACACAAGATAAATGATTTTGACAGCTTCCGTGATCTTTTTGTACTCAGTGTGTCAGTTATTCTGATATGTCCTGGCAGACATTGAACAGTAACTCATTGCTTTTATCTAGTGTACAGTAAATACACTTCAAAAGCAAAGCAACACATTTCTAATGAGCTCAAAATGTAGTTGTCCAGTGATACCAGCTTTGGAGCAAATTATTCGCGCTGCAGATGACTCGGACCAACTTTGAGGAACGTTAAAACAAAAAGCCATAAAATGATCACCAACGCTCCCTGGAATGACAAGTATTATCAACAAAAATTAATCAGCCGCATCTTTTCATGAACTCAATTAATAATGTGCAACAACAGGGTCTTTTTTTCTCGGGATGAAAATTAATTAGCAGTGGGAAGGTCACTCCGAGACGCTGACATCACTCATCAGAATGGTGTGGCAGTTCTAATTATTTGTCTTCCAGGCTTGGGTGATCAAAAATTATTGCAATACCTGAGCAACATTTAGAAAAAGCCGTGTTTTAAACCCGTTTAATTAGACATAGCTATTTGATTAATGCCATGTAAGCATTCCAGTTCAGCCTCTTATCAGGGTTCTGACAAGTTTGGTGGTCACTGTTCTGTGAAAGACGTTTCATTGACGCTAACCGACTGTTTAGTATCTAATTCACTCATTTCACAACAATTAAAAAGCTATTTACTAAGAGAGTACTTGTTGATATCGATAAAGATGTTAGGAAGTTTGACAAACCACCCAGTGTCACAGAGGAACTGTGCCACTGAACACAGGAAGTGACCACAAATGCTGAATGTCAGAGTTTATTCAGCCAGATGTTCCCCTCCAGTAGATTTTCTTTCTTACAGAGTAGCGATTCCCAAACATTTTTGTCAGCCAAACCCCTTGGGCCTAAAATATTCACTTGAAGAACCTCCTGAGATTTTAAGGTACTATTTTAATAACACATTAACATGTTCTTTGTCATCCAGGTAAACATCAAGTGTTTTATTTTCATGTTTATGTCTTTCTTTCTTCAGTCGAAAAGAAATTAAGGTTTTGAGGAAAACATTCCAGGATTTTTCTCCCTATAGTGGACTTCACTGGGGTGTAATGGGGTACAATCCCAGCCGAGGACTAAGGGTCTTGCCTAGCGAAACGATTGGTCATTTTCCCCCAAAAAACGCATATACGTTTTTGCCACAAATTCTCGTCTTGCGCTAGCTCTGCAATGCGCCACACATTACGTAATCATGCTGGAAAGGTCAATTGTGACGTAGGCGAAAGTACCGCGGTAGGGTGAATAAATAATTTTCTCCTCCAACTTCAAAATCGTCTGACATTGTTGTTTTACCTTTTTTTTTTTTTTTTTTTAAAAGGCCGTTTGACTTAGTCTTTGCACGTTCGCTTTATAAACACTTGCTTGGTACTTCCGCCTACGTCACTCGTGACCTTTCCAACTTGATTACATAATGCGTGGCGGATCACAGAGCAGTGCAAGACTAGCATTTTTGGTTCAAAAAATAATTTTTTAGTCTTTTTTAGAAAATGACCGAACGTTTAGCTAGACAAGATCCTTATTCATCTGCGTCACTGCAATTCAACCTGTTGGTAACTGTTGAAGTCCACTATATAGAGAAAAATCCTGGAATGTTTTCCTCAAAAACCTTAATTTCTTTTTGACTGAAGAAAGAAAGACATAAACTTCTTGGAAGTCATGGGGGTGAGTAAATTATCAGGAAATTTTAATTCTGAACTGAACTAATCCTTTAATACATAATGATTAACAAATATTTTTATTTCGTCATTTGCAAGATTCAAATTTTTTTTTTTTAATTATTTAAATTATTTTAATGTAGGACGACCTGTTGAATCCTCTATGCTAGAGTCTAAATGAACTGTATGTCTCTGAACTCCCAGCAGTCCCAAGTCCAACTCCACTCTCGGCTCAAGTATCCCTTACCATAACCACATCAATTCATATTACCTGCAAATTAGCGAAGTTCTACTTTCAGGCGCGCAGTACATTTGATCCAAATAGACTTTAAATGCCATTTCTGTTCCTATTAACCTACAGAGCGGCGTGGCAGATATTTCCATGAGGGTGTGTGGATGAAAAACAGGGGGCTAATGGCTTAGTTGTGACAGCGCTTCTCATGATGATTTATGATTCTGTGTTTAACTTGATTACTCCACTGCTGACTCTGAATACTATTTCAATTAGTACACTGAAGGTCACATCGCCAAATCCCTCCATAATCTATTCCTATTAACACTAATGCAGGGAGTATCCATATCTGTTCACCCTTGTTGATTCAAATCATCCCTGTTCCTAACAGGAGGCTTGTTTACCAGTTTACTGGTTTAGACATATCCGAGATGGTAATTTTCAATCTTTAGCATATCATTAGCGCTCTCACTTTTTTTGACACACTACTGGAATGGACATCTCAATAGAGCCCCTTGATATTTTAATACTTTTCATTACTCTTATGGAGTTAGTTTTTTTTTTTTTCTTTTTGAAATTAATATTTTATAGTCAGCATGACTTGCCCTTTGCATTCTTTTTTTACTTCTGTAATCTGACATTTTTTTCAGTGTATAACAGCATATTCAAAAAGAGTGTAAAATGTAGGATGAAAAAAATGTAGGAGTGTATAAACTTTTTTTGTTTTGTTTTGTTTGTACAATAAAAAAATCTGACAGTTTCATATCTTGTTTTCTTAAAGGGATAGTTCACCCAAAAATGAAAATAATATCATCATTTTGGAGATTTTGTGTGTGCTGGTATTTCTTATTGATTTTGTCATTTTGATTCAAAAGTGCTGGATCGCTGTTCCAGATTATTGCGGCCATTTTTTTGTCTTTTTTGTGGCTTGACAACATGGACATACAGAAAAGAAGTTTCCAAACTTAATTCAAAATTTCTGCCTTTTTATTTGGGTTTGGTACGGTGAATAAATAGTGACAAGAATATTCGTTTTGGGCTGCACTGTTCCTAAAGGGATGAAATTTGAGAAGTTCTAAAGAGTGTTGTTCCCAAGCAGTTTGTTTGAAACAAAGTTCCCCTCTGCAGTTTAGCGATCCCTTAGTCGCCCATCATGTGGAAAAGCCACTTTTTAGAAAGTAAGATGAAAGTGCTGACATTGACATGGGATGACAGAGCCCCATCAAAGGGATAGGTGAACCACTTTGGCAAAGTGACATCAATTTTCAAGATGATTTACTCTAACCATAACGCTCTTCTGGAGAAGGGGCAAAATTTCCAAAGTCTGATTTACCCCCACTGACAGTTGCACAACTCCCGCAACAATGTTTCCAAGGCTACTAGCGAATGACGAGTGGTCATGTCTGTAGAACCGTCCCCATTGCTTTGATTTATGGGCGGGGGATCCAATAAAAATGGCAATCAAATCAGCCCAGCCACTTTACAGGTAGTAGGCTGTCTGATTAAGTTGTCGAAGGCATGGCTAGGGTTCAGAATGATTATTCCGAGGAACCGAAAAAGGGGTCCATTCCCACTGCCAACAAGGACACCATTCATCTCCCGCTGTGTTCTTACCCCTCTGTGATACATATCCAAAATAACTGCACATCTACTGCTCACGTCCCCTTACTGAAGGTTATTTGTTGTCTGAAGGACTCCTCTTGTCAAGGTATGATGAATACCATGTACACAGACAGGGGAGCATCAAAACCCGGATTAGCCGGAAAACTCACTGATCTGTGAATAACCTAAAAAAGAGGAGCCGAAGATTAGCGACGATGCTTTTAAGAATGATCCATCAAACTCAACTACCAGAGGAGTGCGAATGAATCATCTGCCTTGATTTTTGAACCCACTCTCCGCTACTCCAGCGCCGGCGTGTAGCGCCGAGAATCCGTGGGAGAATGTTATTAAATAAGCGCTATTAATTTCCACACAGATCATTTCTTATCTGGCCTTCAGAATGAATTATTCACACAATGATGTCACAGATTGCTGAATTAATCTTGAGCCTTTTATATTCAACCGTGTTGACCAAAAAGCCTAAAGCGATGTCAATGATTTAGCCTCTCGTGAAAAAGAATGGTTAATGGAGAAAGGAAAATCCCTTAAGAGTGCGTGTGACTTATTTTCTCTCAATCGCAATACAATAGAAATAATGGCTACGTGTTAACCTTCGGGAAAACGAAGGACAGTAGTATGAATAAAAGGGCATTTCCCAAACCATGTGGGCTATTTTTTTCCCTCAGAAGTATGCTAACGCTACACGTCTGTATGGTTTCCTGTCTTAATGCCCCTGCGGTATTCAACGATCACATGGCTGAATTAACACCATTGTCTCAAGATTTGCATTGGGAAAACGTGTAGGTCGGTGCGCTGTTAGGGCAGGCCTGCTTTCTTCTTGGTCCAGTGGGACGCAGGCAACAGGTAAAATAATCAATTTGAAATGTTTTGCTCCTTTTAAGAAATGACAGCATAGTTTCAGCCTGTTTACTGCCTGTTTTAGGAAATCCATTGCAGGAAGTGCATTGGATCAAAGTCCGGGCAGCTGGTTTAGCCGTTAGTGTGTGTGATAAGTCAAATGAAATCACCCTCATTGTTACATTGGAGTGACTTGTCTCAGTGTCTGACAGGAAAAAAGCAGGAAGAGGAAAATGGAGCTGATAGTTGGAGTTGCCTGAGTAATAAAAAAGGCCACGGGCAGCCCTCCAACTTTGAAACAGAACAATCGAGCAGAGAAGCTTTTGTGATAGCAACACAATCACCCCCAAGAAATAATAGTCCTGTATGCAGAACAAGCACAGGCAAATCTTTCTAGACATAAATCTAACCAGGGACCACAAACATGGCAATTATAACCGTGCTTGGCTGTGATGTCTTTTTTTTATTCTTTGGCAGTAATGTTTTTGTTTCTATACAAGAAAAAACTGACAATTTCATATCTTGAATTCTTAAAGGGATAGTTCAACCAAAAATGAAAATGCTAATCATTGTTTTGTTTTTGTTTTTTAAGTAAATGGGGCCCAATGTTGTTTTGTTGATATATTCTTCCATCAAAATCTTCAGCAAAATATCTTCTTTTGTTTTCTGCAGATAAAAGAAAGTCATATAGGTTTGGAGCAACATGAGTTCTTGTTTCAACAAGTTTTTGCCAGTTTAAACATTTATCTTGTTTAAATCATTATAGATAGATAGATATTTCTTTTTCACATTGAAATTGCAATGTCTTAGCATTTTAATTAAGCCAAATATAACTCTATGCTTTACATTTACTGCCAAGCCCTTGCTATTCTTGAGGTAGAAAGGGGAATTCTTTGGAAACTCAGTCAGAACTAAGTCTGTCTAAATAACATGAATGACACAGGAAATAACTATTCATTGATTTCTGGTTTCAGAAAGATCAATTTTATTCTTCCTTTGTTTTCCAAGTACAATGCTCCAAAGCTTCTTGCAGCTGGATATATCCTGTACACCAAAGAAGAAAAGAGGCTATTAATCAAATGGTGTTGGTGCAAGCACATTGTGTTGTCCTGCACAATAGAGACAACCTAAAGTGCTCTTGTTACGCTGCCAGTCGCACATATTTTGTTGCTAAAGAAACATAGATCACTGGACATATGGATGGGTTCCTGGCTGAAACAAATGCACACTGATTGAAATATTTTAAGATATGACATCTTTTTGTGGCACCGCACACTTACATATTTCCATTTTTATTACTTATTTCAGAGATTTAGCTGAACTAAATCCAATAACTTGCTTAAAGTACATAAAAATGTTCACTATGCATATTGCAACAGCACTTTTAACATTATAAATAGTCTTCAGATCCATACTTACGTGATGTTGCTTACAATAATTTATAGAATATACTATGAGCTCTGCGTTCCTTTTTATTTCTCCTGTATATTTATTCTACGTTTCATTCCCATCACTTATTTTTCACTGCCAAACTAGCATCACGGGGACTATGGATGTCCTTTCTCTCGTCCGGCGCAGTGACAGCAAGCGAAAGTGATACCTCAGGCTTTATCTTGCATCTGCCTGTTTAAGATTCATAGAAAAGGCTATCTGCCCTAATCAATATCTTCTTGAAATTTAAGTTGCATAATGCATCGCCTTCACTGGCATGATTTAAAACATCAGCACAAAGTATTCTTAATTTTATTGCCCCCTGTAAATTAAAATTAATGATGCTGACATCCACAATTAACAATGAAAAATGCAGATTCCTATAATTACTTTAGCCATAATATTGTTTTTCAACAAAGACTCAAGGTGCCGCAGCCCAGCTCCTCAACATTCAGTAGAACACAAAGAGACAGCTTCATTACATTTTACTTGCCATAGGAAACAAAAAGAAAAAAGCTTTTTATTTGCTATAAAAAAAAGGAAAGCTAACAAAAATCCTCAGCTCATTTGGGATTCTTTCGCCATGCATAATTAAGCAAATTTGATTGGAATTAAGCATGACTTCTTTGGTTGAGTTTTAATGAATGCAAATCAGGCATCTACATCCCTAAGATTAATTTCAGCCAATTAAAAAACAAAGCTTATTGGAAAGTGTAAAAGTGTTCAAAGCTGGGTAGCAAAGCATTTTCCTCTGCTCGTCTCATCCTCATAACTTACACTCAGGAGATTTTTCCCCTCTCAACTTTGATCATTAGCGTAGAGTTGCAAGCAAGCCCTCTGAATTCAAATAGTGTAGAAAAGTGCAATACTCTAACCGCAGAGTCGCTCCGGCACAACTCTTAACAACTTCGTTCTGTCACATACTCTGATACGTTGATTAGTCGCCTGTAGGATTGCAGTATATGGCCAATGATAAGTACTTTTTAACTGAGAGATGACTACACAATAAAGGAATTCAATGCCATATAAAATAAAGTAAGGGATAATATAAAGTTAGATGACCATTACTGCAAATTAAACAAATTTAGGATTGTTGAGGTTGAGGTTTATATATATATATATATATATACACTACCGGTCAAAAGTTTGGAATCAGTAAGATTTTTAACGTTTTTAAAAGAAGTTTCGTCTGCTCACCAAGGCTGCATTTATTTAATTAAAAATACAGTAAAAACAGTAATATTGTGAAATATTATTACAATTTAAAATAACTGTTTTCTAAAACGTTTAAAAGTTTGGGGTCAGTGGGAATTTTTTTTTTTTTTTTTTTGAAAAGAAATTAAAGAAATTAACACTTTTATTCAGCAAGGATGCAATAAATCGATCAAAAGTGACAGTAAAGACATTTATAATGTTACAAAAGATTATATTTCAAATAAATGCTGTTCTTTTGAATTTACTATTCATCAAAGAATCCTGATAAAAAAATATTGTACACAAATATTTTGTACAATTGTACACAATAAATGTTTCTTGAGCAGCAGATCAACATATTAGAATGATTTCTGAAGGACCATGTGACACTGAAGACTGGAGTAATGATGCTGAAAATTCAGCTTTGATCACAGGAATAAATTACTTTATAAAATATATTCAAACAGAAAACAGTTATTTTAAATTGTAATATAATTGTTAAATTGTAATATATTTCACAATATTACTGTTTTTACTGTATTTTTAATTAAATAAATGCAGCCTTGGTGAGCAGATGAAACTTCTTTTAAAAACATTAAAAATCTTACAGATTCCAAACTTTTAATTGGTAGTGTATATATATATATATATATATATATATATATATATATATATATAAATATAGCAATATATGTGTATATATATATAAATGTGTGTGTGTGTGTATTTCAATCATGACAACTCTCGGAATAAATTTAAACAGCATTTACATGGAATGTACATTGGTTTGGTCTTGGCAGACTAGATCTGCTATGCCGCTGCTGCTGGATGAGTGAGAATACTTCTAAAATGCACATGAAAACACTGAAGTGAATTTAGGCTACTGCAAGAAAACATCTAGAACCCCCTGAGCAGATCTAGGCAGGTGGTGCTGGGGAAGGTGAAGGGCAAGGGAAATCCCATGGTGCGCTGCAATGAACTGATCTGATTCGAGGTCAGGAATAAATAGGTTATGTAGATAGAACAAAATGCAATGATTGGATGACCAATTTGCTTTAAGTGAACCAATCAGCTGCTCGGAAGAGTTTCATGACTGAACTATATATATATATATATATACACATTTAATAAAGTGAAACAAGCAGAACAAATTTCTGAAAATCCTACATAAAACATTTTGTAGGTTAATTGTCAAATTTAATTAAAATGTGACAGTTTGCATATAAATGGCTTTATTAATGATTTGCTCAGAAACTCTCTCTTTGTCTCAAGAATAAGGCCCAATGTCTGTTGCTTAATTTTTCAGACAGAACTAACTTGCATATAACTCACGAACAATGCATAACTGAGACACTGCAGGGAATAAGTGGGTGATATTGGCCATTCTTTGTATTTGAAGTGTATTGTAGGTTTTGAAGTTTTCTTCTCTAACCACTCTTCATTTGGACCCTTCTCATATCTCTCTGTTTATATTGCTTTAACTTCAGAAATGCACTTAACTCTTGGCAGTGTATCTCCTATAACCATTTTCTGCTCAAGCGTTTGTTTCACTGCCTGGTTACTGCCAAAGCAGTTTCACGTTCCTGTTTTCTCCCCTGGGTGACTCTTTTGAAGCACTTAATCTTTTAAAATTTTTACACACCTGCTAATGTTTCCCCATTTCCCATGTAGCCACTTAATAATTGAGGAAGCGAAGAGGATCTTTCACTCGGCGCAGAAGAACGCTCCTTCCAGCTCCCCGCAAGAAAACTCTGGTAAAACCTGATTATTTGGCGCAGGCAGACGTAAACACTAATGATTTAAGGCAAGCAGGCACCTTCACCACTTGGGGCTGCGAAATGCTAATCCCCATCTTCCCCCCTCCCAGCATGGCATTCGACGAGAGTGTGTACATCGATTTGATCTCTCACATCAAAAGACAAACACTGATGCAAGTCAGCAGTTCCTCTGTCAATGTCATTCCTTGATGTGATTCTTTCCACGCACATCCTTATGGAGCCGAAGGATCGAGCTTTAAGCAATCACAACTATTGGCATTTTTTAAAAGGAGATTCATGGGCGTGGAGATGGGGGGGATGGCGGTGTTCCGTTGAACCTGCCAGCCTGGATGGAGATGCTCTGAGCTAGGATAGTGCTAATCCCATTGTCTTTACCTGTTATATGTTTCATTAATGTTGTCTTTCAGAATCAGCTTCCAGCAGTGCGGGGGAATAAGTTTGAATATATGCACAAAAAACAAAGAATTCAATGGCAAGGTTCAAAGCCGCCTGCGAAAGGCCTTTATGTGTGCCTTAATCATGCTAAAACACAAGCTGGTATGCTGGGTGCGTCGCTCTCCCCTTGCTTTGCTGGGTGACAGAAAGAATTAATATTTGGCCTCTGATGCTTTTTTTTTTTGAAGGAATAAAGAAAGTAAAGAGAAGCATTATCTATTCAAGTAGCGCAGGGAATAACGTACGCCAGGCTCCCTCTGTTCGAGCTGCTGCGTCTCATTTTGTCTAGAGAAGATCAGAGAGCTGAGGACTCGCTGCTGCTGAGCGCAGAGTGGGAAATGAGACTGAACTTAAGAGTTTCGAATCCTCAGGGAGAGTTTTGTAGGGGTAACCAGACTTTTGAGCGTATTTGCATCACACAATTGGAAAGTGATACGCAAGCATGAAAATAATGAAACAATGGAGCTGGTATTTATTTCAGATTAGATTTTAAGTCTTATCAAAAACAAAACAAACAAAGTCCACTTTAGACATTCTACTAACTAGAAGTAACTTTGCAACTACATGTCAACTAACTCTCATTAGGTTAAGTGTTAAGGTTAAGGTTAGGGTTAATAGAATAAGTTGACATGTAGTTGCAATGTCTGTTGGGGGGACCATCAAAATAAAGTGTTAGCAGATATTAGGCAGAGAGTCTAGTACTCTCATGACTGGTAGCTGACATGTAGTTGCAAATTTACTTATAGTTAGGAGAATGTCTAAAGTGGACTGTCGAAATAGTATTACCAAACGGTCTCTATTTTTCCTTATGTAGCACTGAAAAGTCAGATTGGTTCTTGTGAATCAGTACATCCTACATTAATCTCTCTCACATGTAGTGTTAGAAAGTCTGATTCTAGTGAATTAGTTCACCCTAAATGATTCTCTCATTTATAGTGTTGGAAAGTCTGATTCATTCAAGTTCATATAATTGTTTAAAATGAACAGATTAAAAATGATTCACTGTTTTGAGTGTAGTATTTTTTTAAGTTTTATTATTTAGATTACAGTGTTTTGTATAGTATTTAGTTTTATATATAACACACATTATATATATACTGTATATATAAGAATAAAAGAGAAAAAGGAATATTGAAGGAAAAAGGAAAATGCAAAATACATGATTCAGTTAATAAATTTGCTCCAACCTACAGATTTGAATTCTTCAACAAATTTTGGTAACGCTTTAGTATGGGCAACAATTCTCATTTTTAACTAGTAAGCTTATTAACTTGTTAGCTTGCATATTGGCAGTTTATTAGAACTTATAAAGCACGTATTAATTAATGCCTTATTCTGTATGACCATATTCTACATCCCTAAATCCTACCTCATACCTAAACATAAATGCTACAACAACTACCTTACTAACTATTAATAATACCAAATTTTCAATTAGTAACACAAAAAATTGATATACCATGTTAGTAGCCATATGCACAGGAGAAGCTTAATATAAACTCTTAACAACATAAAACAACAAATAACTACCAATAATGACCAGATGGCCAAACAGTAATGCCATAATTTATTCTTGCTGCAATGCATGGTGGGAACTATTTCAGCAATATTTTTTTAATTTGAATTGTTTTGAACTTTTGAACTTTTGACTAGTTGGAACAACTTTTCGGGGGAATTCTGTTGGTGTTTCACGTAATTCACGTCTTAATATTTGTGACTCAAAAGGTTCCATAAACTGGAAAAGATTTTTTTTAACAGTCTATAAGTATATATTAATATAAGAAAAAGAGTCACTTGACTGTAGTTTCAGTTTCAAAGTAGCTTCCCTAATGTTGTTTGAGACAGATGCACAAAAATGGAGGCTAATTTGTTCACTTTATGTAGTTTTTTTATTTTTTTATTTCCATATCCATAGTGAACACTCTTTTTCCTTAATGCCTCAGGCTTAGTATCCTATCAGACAAAGCGTCATTACTAGGTCTTATGTTTCACTTTATGCACCAGAGACTACACATTCAAGTCCACTAGAGCAATCCCCGGCCTTTGAAAGCGTTTGAACCATGTCGATATGAAACCACGGCGCTCATACATTTGTAACACTACAGTCGCAGATCTTCTATTGGTGCAAAACGTTTTTTCCACATCGCCGGGAAAGTATGTGTCCCTTTTATTTCTGTGCATAATGACATAACAGATGTTTATTATTCAGAGGGAGAAATCAGTGAAAGGCTATTGAGTCCGTTTGTTTAAGGCCTCAGTAAAAGTGGAATAATTTGCAAAGTCTTTGAGAATCAACACAATCAGCAGTGGCTTTAATAGCATTTTAATTAATCTTCCTCAAATTGCGTGCGAGCGTTTAAAAAGAGCCTGCTTGCCGCTGGATCTTCTGGGTGTTATATTGTGTGCATGAGAGATGCAGCTATGTGATGGGAAACCCAGGGGACAAGCAAGAGGACAATGCTGGCTCTCTGGAGGATTTGATGCTGCTGAACTGAATGCGAATGCATAAAAGAAAACTCAACAGCAGTGGGGTATAAGGCACAACATGGCTTGTGTGTCTTTTGTACACAGGGATAAAAAAAAAAAAAAATCAGCACAGAATATGTCCACAGTTTAATTTTAAATAGGTTACGTATTTGTTATTCTTGAGTGTTTTCCTTACTAGATACATGCTAGTTAGAAATGTTATTCAGGTTTTTATATGCACCACAAAGAGAAAAGTTACCGGAATGTTTTTATGAGATAGAAAAAAAAATGTGCTTTCTTGTCTGAACTAAACAAAAGCAGATACATGCAACGTGAGCGTCCACCATACGCTCTGTGTCGGCCCAGGCTACACCCCTCCATTTGCTGCTTGCCTGCTTTTCCTGTTTGGTCTGCTCTCTTTGGTTTTGTCCCTTATCTTTCCATCAGTCATTCCTCCTGCTTGATACAGCGCTTGGCCCTGCCTCGTGTTGTTTGGCACCCTTTCTTTTCTACCCCCTCTCTCTGTGAAAGACACTTTGTCCTCCTGTGCTAAAGTTTAGAAGCAAGGGAGAAATGTCTTGGCACACTTTGTGGGTTTGCTGCCTTTACACCTGGATATGTCCAAGACTTTGCCTTCAGGGAGATCTTCTCCTGCACAGCTGGACAAATGAAGTCATCTTTTGTTTATTCTGTACCAAACAATAGTGACCGAATGTCCGTTTTCAATATTATTTTGATAAAATATTGTGACAAAATCTTACAAATATAATTTATTTATAATGTGGAATTGCTTACTAGATGCATGTCAGTTAGAACTGTTATTCAGAAGAGTTGATCAAATGTCAGTTTTCAATATTTTGATAGATATTGTGAAAAAAAATCTCAATATTTATTTAGGCTATGTGGAATTGCTTACTATAGATGTATGTTAGAACTGCTATTCAGAAGAGTTGACTGAATATCAGTTTTTAAAGGGTTAGTTCACCCAAAAATGAAAATTCTGTCATTTACTACTCACCCTCATGTCGTTCAACACCCTTAAGACCTTCATTCATCTTCAGAATACAAATTAAGATATTTTTGATAAAATCTGATGGCTCAGTAAGGCCTGCATCGCCAGCAATAACACTCCCTTTTTCAATCCCCAGAAAGCTACTAAAAACATATTTTGATTTTATCAAAAATATCTTAATTTGTGTTCTGAAGATGAATGAAGGCCTTACGGGTGTAGAACGACATGAGGGTGAGTAATAAATGACATAATTGTAATTTTTGGGTGAACTAACCCTTTAATACTATTTTGATAAAATATTCTGTAAAAAATCTTGCTATATATTTATAAATATTATATATTTATAATGTGGAATTGCTTACTAGATGTATGTTAGAACTGTTGTTCAGTTTTCAATACTATTTTGATAAGAAAAAATATTGTGGAAGAAATCTTACTGTTTATTTATAAATAATTTTTGATGGAATATTTTGAAAATTACCTTAAATAAAACATTATAATACAGGTACATTATATTATACTGGAAGTATGCCACATAAATGGTTAAGACGAGGTTTTTAAATTTGTATTGTTTTATTGATTTTACCCTTTACATTGTGTCTTTCACTCTCTGGGCACTGTACTATACTGTTTTTGATTAACATTTACTTTGTATTTTTATAACTTTTAGTATTTTAATAGCGTTTTAATGATCCTATCCTCTGTTTTTCCCTTTGAGGAGGTTACTGCAGGAAGTCAAAAGTGTATCTGAGTTTTCCATCTTCAATCCCTGTAGAGGTCACTGTTGCTTGGCACAGCTGAAAAACAACTGAAGCTCAAAAGGAAGGTAATTATATCCAACATTATCTGATTTTCACACATACAGTTACAATTTCAGAAAATAATGTTGATTGCTCAAATAACTTGATCCTAGCATAGTATAAACAACTAACCAATGTTGTTTCAGAATTACCTGCATGAACATCTTAAATCATCTGAACATGCATCAGGAGATATTTTATATTTATAAGATCAGTTTATTTGTGCAAGGGCTCAATGATGGTAATTGAATTCCTTGATATGTGTGTTTCGGGAAATGATTACAGGCTGTAATTAAGGGTGGAGCTTTGTTATGGAGCTCTAAAATGAGAGATATTAATTTGCTCTCTACTCCACATTTGTTTGTGCCATTTAATTCTGAAATCCACACGCACTCGGTGCAGGAAACATGTCTGAATCAACTCTAAATCATATTTATCGCTAAGAACACACGTCCAGATGGCAGACTCTTAACTGAGCTTGGATTAATGGGAGGACGGGCAAGAACTGCATCAAACTCCTCTTAAGGACCTTTGAAGAACAACACTGCTAATCGCTCATAAGGACGCTGTAGAACATGTTTGCTGGGTAAAAATAAACAATTTGTTTGGAAACACATTGCTAGCTTCAGCTGGCATTTCTGATAGATATCCATAGACCAATATGTATGTGCATGTGTTTATGGTGAAATGCAGATGGCCTGGCCCACATAAGCCCTTAGTTAGGATTCTGTTTAAGTGTTAAAATCAATTCCAAGCAAATAACGTGGAAACCTTTGTGTAAGCACTTTTTACACTCTTAATTCTCCCTTGTTAAATTAGCCTCGGTGTTGGAATAATGGGACAGCAGATGAAGAAGAAACCCGAGCGTGCTGAAAATTTTAGGTTGAAAATTTGACATGATGAAACCAACCACTTTGTATTCTCAGTTTTACCAGATAATCTCTTAAATATCCAAAACAACTTTATTTATGAAATAAACTATATACTGTATATATGCCTATCATTTTATGTAGGCTATTAATATAGATCTGATTTGTTTACGGTACTTTGTAATCATCATGAATGTTGTGCAAAGTTTGACTATCTACAGTATGTAGTCATTGTGAATTCATGAATTTATTGGGTTCTCCTACTGGGAGAAGCAGATTTTATCTAAGAGAGATGTATCATTATGCACTGATAATTCCACATAGAAAACGTGGCTGGCGGTGTTTGCTTAGCCTTCGCGAGGGTTTCTGTATGCTACCCCAGTTGATTTCCACATCTAAAAGGACAGGGCATCTCATTCCTTGTCACTGTGTCCCAAATTCCTAAAGGTACAATTAGCATTTTGTCTGACAAAATGTTGAAAGGTTCATAGATTGATATTTGCAAAAATGCAGCAAGATGCTTTTTTTTTCCAGAATGCAAATTTTGACATTTATTAACTTTTATTCTGGATCTGTTTATGGATTGTAAAAAGTCTGCATACATTTAACGAGAATCAAGTGAAATTACAATGTTTACACAGTTGCTGTCCGACGCACAAAGTGCGTAATTTATCGCGGAGGCAATGAAATTTTTACTGTCCTTGATTTATGTCTTCTATGGCATTTCTAATGAGAGGGAGCGGCGTTTCATTGAAGAACAGTGCAGGAAACTACATTTATTGCAGACCTTTTTTTCTCAGGGGTGCTTTTCCCCTGTGAAATAATGTCAGCACTTTCCCACCTTCAAAGTCCTTTTGTTTTTCTCAATCTATTAACAATTCTAATTGTACAGCACTTGTTAAGTAAGCATGGTAAATAAGGCAGGAAACGCATTATTTCCCTTTAGTGCAGATTAAAGGTAGTACTGTGCTCTGTTGAAACACATTAGTGAACACTAAAGACACAAAACAGAAATACACATTTCTGACTTGCTTAGCAGCACAGTGAGCTTCCTGACGTTTAAGTGTCGTCTCTGTGAGAAACAACTATCCACATATCTGTTAATGAACATATCCGTGCTCTGGAATCTTCAAAAGGGATGCAATCACTTTAAATTTGATTAAAGTGATACATATTAGGCTGGCTGTTTTCTTTGGGCATTTCAGCTAATTAAATGGCTTTGTATGGCATCGACTGCTTTTCTTAGACACAACACCCCAGTTCAACTTTGCTGGTCTGGATAGCCATATCTTAATTGGGGATCATTTCACAAATGTGGTTCAATTTCCTTTACAAGACAGTTACTGTTAACTGCTATTTTTAAAGCCAATAACAACGTCAAAGCATGGAATGATTAAAGCAATTAAAGTTTCCCTTTGTTTTCGGAATACAGTGAGATAGGCGGCCATGTTTGTATAACATTTATTAAACATTTACTAAATGGAATTGAATCTGTCATCGCAGAAGTTTTTCAAGACAATTACTTTTTTGTGTGGCGAGCACGCTTTCGTTCAGGGAATGTTTTGCAGCTTATATCCCTGATTAGCCTTGCGATTTTAATCAAACTTTACCCTTAAATCTACACACAGTGAGAAGAACTTGTGTGTAATTTCAGCACCAGACTTTACCCAATTAGCATACTACATTTTCTCCATTAGATAAACTGCCTTTTGAGATCTGACTGGTTTAATCTGTTTAATGTGCGTGTAAACTATAATCTCTCAATTCTGCAGACTCCCTCAAGGACATTATTCACATACTGTTCGTTTTTGAAATGCATGATCTAGCACTGCTCTTAAAATCAGAATTAAATGCTGATTAGAAGCCGAGTTTTTCCTTCCTGGTCAGAGGGAGGGAGTAGAGTTACGTACAAGTAATCAGCCGCAGACTAGTTTCGCTGTGAGTTTAAAGGGGTGGTTGATTATGATTTCACTTTTTTAACTTCAGTTAGTGTGTAATGTTGCTGTTAGAGCATAAACAACATCTGCAAAGTTAGGACGCTCAAAGTTCAATGCCAAGGTAGATATTTTCTTTTAAAGAATTCTCTGTTTAAGGACTACAACAAACGGCTGGTAGGGACTACAACGAGCTTCCTCCCCATGTTAGTGACATCACTAACCCTAAAATTTACATAAACCCTGCCTCTGAGAACACACAACAAAGGGGATGAGGCCATGTTATTGCAATACAGTACGTAACACAAATGCAATAGCATGTCATAAAAGCAAGATGGCAACATAAGTTCTAACCATAATTAAACTAAACTATACCTGTTCTATCTTAATGCAGCATATATTCTCTGGCTCTGTAGGAACTTACAACAGTTCCTACACGAGCGATTTATAGATTATCATGACAGAATATGCTAATTAATGACTTTAAGATGGTTAACTCCACATCAGCTACATAAATTAATCAACTAACCATTCAGAAATGTCCTGTTGCATTCTGTGTTGTCACTTCTTCTTGAGTCTCTCCATAATTGTCCGACTCCGGTTTTGAACTCGAAAGGCTGAACGGTTTCTGACATTTTAAGTTAGTGTGCATGAGGTAATTGGCACTGCTAGTGCTAACAGGAGCTCTTGAAACTCCGCCCTCTTCTTGAGAGCAGCAGCTCATTTGCATTTAAAGGGACACACACAAAAACAGAGCATTTTTGCTCACCCTTAAAAAGTGACAAATTTAACATGCTATAAAAATGGGGTATGTTTGGGGGTAAAGATATGTATGGGGTATTTTGGGGTATTTTGAGCTAAAGCTTCACATACACACTCTGGGGACATCAGAGACTTATTTTACATCTTGTGAAAGTGGCATTATACCACCCTTTTAAAAGTGTTTTATAACCAGTCGTGTTGCTCGCACCGGTGTCACATACGAATGTTACTAATCAGTGCATGCACAGAGAACATTGCAGAAAAAAATTCAGGGAAATGTCAGCTCTAATCATTTTCTTAGACCTCTGTGCCACATTCTGGGAAGGCTTAGCATTCTAACCAATCAAAACAAATGAAAATGATCAGAACACTGGATCATACCCATCAGTATTTGTAATGAGCATAAAATGACACCAAGGGTTTTGGATGGACAATATGTTTCTTTATAGGATGCAAATGTATTGAGTAATGCAACAGACGGCTGAACGTTGGGTTCGATATGTACCGCGGATTCTGACTAGAATGAGTCTTTGTGCAGGTTCCTTTTGAAGTCACTTCATTGATTACCTCAACCCTCTAGGAAATGGCTCATGCATCTCATGTACATTATAACAAATGTTCTCTTTGCATTACAATTGAATTGTGATTGTTATGTTCAATCAATGGGAAAGGTCAAAGGATCGCCACTGCCAGCAATTTAATGGAGAAGTCGATGGAGATTCATTTTAATCACTGTGGCTGTTGCCGAACGAGCACAACAGGCCCTGTGAATGGCACGGTAATTACTACTGTTTATACAGGTTTACCTTCCAATTTAGATATCCACAAATCTCTCGCCTGATATAAAAGTCTGTGCAGCTTTAAACAGGGTACAGGGCACCGCAGAGTAATTGTGCAGCTATCAAGCGGCTTCTTTTGAAAAAATGAAATTAGCTCTCTTTTAAAGACTGATATCACCAGAGGGGCAGTATTTTACATACGGTTGGACGTTTTGCCAGCTCAGCTCACAAGACACTCAGCTGGCATCTTTCCAAGTGAATCCTGAGATCTGCAGATATATTTGCAGACAGGATGCTCACACACACACACACACACACACACAGAGAGAGTTGTAAGGCAGGATGGCATGATCATAACAACCGCACAAATGGATCTGAGCATCAGAACAACTTGACATCTGATAATTATTTCATGGCAGCACATCTCTATAATGCACATAATGAACCGCTGTGTTCCAAGTTTATGCTTGGAAGCTATCTATATATATATTTTGTCTCTTCTGCTCACCAATGCTGCATTTATTTGATCCAAAATACAGCAAAAACAGTAATATTGTAAAATATTTTTACAATTTAAAATAACTTTTCTATTTGATTATATTTTAAAATGTAATTTGGCAAAGCTGAATTTTCAGCATCATTACTCCAGTCTTCAGTGTCACATGATCTTTCAGAAATCATTCTAATATGCTGATTTGCTGCTCGAGAAACATTTATTATTATTATTAATGTTGAAAACAGTTGTGTACATTTTTTTTTCAGGATTCTTTGATGAATAGAAAGTTAAAAAAAAACAGCATTTATTTAAAATATAAAGCTTTTGTAACATTATAAATGTCTTTAGTTACTGACCCCAAACTTTAGAACGATAGTATAATGTTACAAAAGCTTTCTATTTCAGATAAATGCTGTTCTTTTTAACTTTCTTTTCATAGAATCCTGAAAAAACTGTTTTCAACGTTGATAATGTCATTAATAAGTGTCCATTTGTTTTTATTGTTTGTTCAAAAGAAGTTATTTGAAGCTTTGATAGTTAAATTCCACCAAACAAAGAGTGCAAGTGACTTTTGTTAAATGTTACATTTGGGTTAGATTAATAAAAAATATTTCTGTCAAGAGGGTTTTTATCCATCTTTTACTGATAAATGAGAGTTATTTGTAATTAAATATATTAACTGTGTTAAAGAATCTTACGTGTTTAAAAAAAATTCAATTCAATGAATCACCTGTGTTAACTATTCACTTTGGGAGTGCTATTTTATTGTGAGTATTCATATATGAACTCTTTATAGAAACTTTATTCAGATGCAACTATACAGACTTTTATCATTTCAGATTCCATGCATCCCGTAAACAATAAAATCTGCATTCAATTATGAGGTTCCTTCACAATTTGTATTGACATGCAACAATCCAATCAGGGACTAAAAATATTTGCTTTAATTATGTCTCTGAAGGTCATACCTGATTTGCGCAGGAACTGTTTTATGGAAATGAGCCGGCTAGAAGATCTGTAGTTTTATTAGGGCACATTTGGTCTCTGTTTACTCTCTGATCTCATCTATAATGTGAACACAACAAAGAGAGCCATAGTTTCGCTTTGTGAAGCATTCCGACGGCAGTGAACTCAGAAAATTCCAGTCTGGGGAGAAACTCCATTCTCATTAAGCAAAGAAAGTGTGCTATCATTCTCACAACATCTAATTTAATGACAGTCCCCAACTGCCTGTCATAAAGTTTTTGTTCAGACGTCTACTAAATGAGGGGGCTCTAATTGGGCGTCTCTGTGTATTAACCCTGCTCTTTGTGTACCTGCAAAATATGTAATTTCTTTAAAGGAACGAATGGAAAGGAAGGATGCTGTCTTTCCCTAGAGCAGCTTTTCTATTTCAGAAAGACCAGTCTGTAAGTTGAAGTACCCCTTCATCAACATCAATATATATATATATACAGTATATATATATATATAATACACACACATAGAGTGTTGGGGTGACGCATTACGAGTAACTTGAGTTACGCAATCAAATACTTTTTTTCAAGTAACTAGTAAAGAGTAACGCATTACTCTTACATTTACAACAAAATATTACTTTTTTACATAAGTAATTACTTTTTCAATAAGTAGTTACTTTTTCAAATAAGTAATGCAAGTTACTTTGTTTTCCCATTTTTTGACTGACACCTCTCCTGTCCCCATGTTGAATGAAATCAGGAGTAAGTGCATTAATCTCACTTTGTTAACCAATGTCTTTGATCCAATTCAACCATACTAATTATCAAAAATTACTTTAAATAAACATCACATTTTTGATCAGCCTGAAGCTTATTTATTTCACTTTTGGTGTGAAAGGGCCCTAACATTTGCCAAAAATATTAAAATATTAAAAAACAAACAACCAAGCCCAGCCCAGGTGAAAAATACATTACTTTCAAAAAACACATTACTTTCCATAAAAAGTATTTAAATGATGTATACTTTTTTAAAGAGTAATGCAATATTGTAATGCACAGTGTTGGGGAAAGTTACTTTTAAAAGTAATGCATTACAATATTGCCTTACTCCCTAAAAAAGTAACTAATTGTGTTATGATTTTTTTTTTTTTTGCATTACTTTTTCTCACCTGGGCTGGGCTGGGCTTGCTTGTTTGTTTTTTAATAACAACAAAAAAAGTTATATTTTTGGCAAATGTTAACGCCATTTCACACCAAAAGTGAAATGAATAAGCCTCAGGCGGAAGAAAATATATATTTACACCTGTACAGTAGAGGGCGCAGCTCAAACAAACCTTTCAGCTGCTGCCATTCTGGATTGCAGAAGAATACAGGAGAAGGAAGTTCAACACTCTTATTTCTGAACATAATGTGAAGTAATTTTTGCTTATTAGTATGGTTGAATTAGATCATTGAAGGTCAGCAGCAAAGACATTGGTTAATAAAGTGAGATTAAATACATAAAGTATATTTGTATAATTTAATATAGTTAATTATTACAGGTTTGCATAAAATTCTGAGATTGCATTTTACTGTTTTTATTCATTTTGAGGAATACTGAATGTTTTTGTGCAAGTGATGCATGTTCACAAATGCATGTTCACGTTTAGTCTAGAACTACAATAACCATCATGTTTACACATCGCACACAACACCTCTGTACTTTATTTCTCTCAACACGGGGACAGGAGAGCTGTCAGTCGAATAAATGTGAAAAAGTAACTTGTGTTAATTATTTGAAAACGTAACTTGATTGAAAAATTGAAAAAGTAATGCGTTACTTTACTAGTTACTTGAAAAAGTACTCTGATTACATAACTCAAGTTACTTGTAATGTGTTACCCCCAACACTGGATTACTAAAAGTAACTTTCCCCAACACCATGTGTGTGTATATTTATATATTTAAACATGTCACTTCTGTTTTACAGGTTTATCGATGCAGAATCTCTCCAATTCCATCTCTCTCACTGTCCCAGAGGATTTGTGACGTTGAGGGTCGACACTTTTAGCTGATGGTAGAACTGACGGTGGCTAGTCTGTCATCTGCCCTCTGCCATGGTGGGTGTGTGTGTGTGGCGGGGGGCGTCTCCGGATGGATGGGGTCAATGGCATGCGACCTTGAGGAGACAAATATTCAAAATCAATAAGTATTTGTCTCACTCTGCACTCTGTTTGTCTGAGCAGCATTTTAAGCTGCATCCTCCCCCAAAAACAGAACAATGTGAGTAATGAACGTGAGTCAGAAGACAGACGTACCACACTTGCAGATGTACCCAAATATTTACTGCATGAAAGTCATGTTTATTCATCAGATGAGACGGTGAGCAGATTTGCATTTAGTGGAATCTGCCAATATGTTGCAATGCAATGACGGCTGTTTCCATTTGAACCAGGTACGCCCATTTTATGCAATTAAAGTTATTTATCTTCCTTTTCAAAGTTCATCAATTATGTTGAAATACTCTTAATGTCCATAAGGGGGATGATGTATGATTGGTGTAATTATTTCTTATTCACCATGCTTTCTAAAGCATATCAATTTTGTTAATACCATGTAATTAAAACATGTCAGTGCACTACAAGTTGCGAGCTGTATTAATGACTGTGAAAATTATTTTAATTAAATAGCCAATTATAGAAAAATCCTAACCATGAGAATTGACATTTAAATGAATTTAATTTAAATTGCTTTTCAACATTGTTTTATCAAAGCCTTATAGGCTGAATAAATTATTATATCAAACAATATACAGAGCCATTGATCATACGCGAGTCATGTCATAGTTCTACTTTTAAACACTGATACATTAGCTTTATGGTGATTCAGATGGAGGAAAACTCTGTGCAGCACCCACTTTATTCCCAGCTGCCTCTCCATTCGTTAGTCTTCTAGCCGGTGTGCTGAGGATTAGGAAAGAAAGTAGATGTAGGTACTGTTGTCAGCTTGTTTGATGGTTCATGTATGTCTGATGTTTGCTGTGTATTCCCTGTAACAAATGCCATAAACAAAGTTAGTCATCAGCACGGCAACGCCATCAAACCTTTGTGTGTGTGGTCTTGTGATGGGCCTTTCCTCATTAGCGATGTCATGTCATCTCCCAGCAGTCATCATGGGCCTCTGATATCATATAAACACATGGAAGAAACACATAAATCTCGTTGACTAACTTCAAGCACTATTTAGAAACCATTTAAATGTCATTTTCAAAAAAAAAAAAAAATATAGAAACAAAGAACACTCTTTATGCTCCTTCAGAAGATAATTGAGCATTTTATCCATTGGGATCAAACAGTCAGATTGTTTTAATTTGTGGTAGCATTTATGTCATCCGTTTGCCTTCCAGATGGATCCTTTTCAAGTGCTAGTAGTGTAAATCCCAATGTTGTATTCTGTATTACACTTTTTCCCTTACCACCACACACACACACACACACACACACACATATATTACAATTTACAATAAGGTTTAATTTTTTAACAGTAGTTACAGTACTGTAGTTCTAAAGCTTTTATTAATCTGTTCATGTTAATTTCAACATTTACTAATACAATATTATTGCTCATTGTTGGTTAGTGTTAGTGCATGTGGGCATTAACTAGCTACTTCGTGTCGTGCCTAACAACGCCCTTCAGCCGAGACTTATTCACGATACAGCACTAGCCTCGAGTACCTTATTGCTTTTATAAAACGGTTACCACACAATACAAATATTAAAGCCAGAAATATGCATCAATGCAACTTTCATGAAGTAAACTTTTTCTAAAAGCCTTCCTTCCGCCGGAAAAAAATAGTCCCTGACCGTGAACAGCAACAGAAGTTACATTTTCACGCCATTAGATGGCGGCAAATACTATCTTTATGAGTGTGTCAGTCAGTTGGGAAGACTTTTATATTGAAAACGGAACAAGACGCAACTGACAAATGCTCTGACTAGCGCTGTTAGCCATGTGAAAACCCCTTAAATGTTAAAAGGACCAGATGATACATCTGACATTTAAACAGATTTTTTATTATGAACATATAAACCTGAAGGGGAAAAAATCTGAATGCAGGTAATAAACTCACTCACGCGATCTCTTTCTCACAATACTCTTCAATATAATACAGCCGCCTAAGCTTCAATTAACAATATCAATTGAGAACATACAGTTTACGTTGCTAAGAGTGGTTGCTAAGTGCAGTGATACACAGAACCGTCGGGTGAAGCGGTCATAGCCGTGTTTTATTGTGAATAAAACACAGCTATTGACCAATCAGAATCAAGGACAGGAACTAACCGTTTTATAACTTACGATAACTAATGGGACTTTATTGTAAAGTGTTTTATATAGAGAGAATAGATTAATTATGACTGTCTAATTGAGGTGGACATGCTATTTCTGTACTGTTGACCTTAAAGAGGAGTTAATTAAAACAGTTTAACATTTCATTCTCAGCTGTTTCAAGCTGTTCATTGTTGTATGTAACCTCTTGATTATTGTTGGCTTGAACTTCTCTCAGGTGGACTGTGTTATCATGGAGCATTCCTCTCAGTCCTGGCTCGTTGAGTAATGATAAAATGTAGAACGAACATAGCTTCTTTTAAAGCACAAGACTGAGAAATTCTTGCCTTGCATTTACCCAATACATAAAGATTGCAGACGTTAATTTAACCAATAAAACTAATTGAACATTCGAGGTAAGAATGCATTGAACAACCGAGCTTTTCTCTGCATTGTGCATCCTGCTGTTTGTCTATTGAAAGACTGTTGTTCTAATGGGAGTTTGATTCATCAGGCCCACCCAGCTTGTTAAGAGACTCTGAATCAGAGACATCATAGAGGTCCTGTGGCGTTTGTGGATGCCTTTTTGTCTTATCATCATTCTTCTCTAAACGAATGTCTGCAAGCAGTTCTTTGTGTAGAATTTTATGGCCATCATTTGCAGTTAACCCCATGCTAACATGAAAAACTGTTGGCAAACTATCATGACATTCATTGTTTTTAATGAAATCTTAATATGATGCATATTTAAGCAAAGGTTAGCAACATAAAGGGCAACTTTGCCTGGCTATGAATTTTAAGCAGATATTGATTTTTACACTACATGCTACCTCTGTGCCTGAATGACAATTCTAAAATGGCATTCTGCTTATCTTAAAGCAGATCAAATCAGACTAACTGGAACTTATAAGTTAACTTGGATAGATACGGTTCTGACAGTGTACATTTACACAAAGTTTTCTCTTTGCTTTAGGAGAGTTCTGTATGTTTTTGAAGAAATACAAATCGGAAGTTGCAAAATTAGAGGTGTGAGTAATAACATGGTATTGTAAACTTTGGCGGTCTTTTATTTTTTGGAAATATATCAAAAGTGGATATTGGGGAGTGTTGTAACACATTTTGTCTCAACACCTGTAACACACCCATATTAAATTTTGAGACACATAATATTCCCATAAATGTCTGTTACAAATGAACTGTGCTGGTTTGTATAGTAACACATAGAAAATAGACATTTTAATTTTGTTTCCCTGTTTATGGTTTTATATGAAAAATCTGAAATCTGAATTTGAAAACATATTAAAAATTAAAATTAGAAACAATTATAGAAAAAAAGCTATGCAACCCCCCCATATCAAATTAAACAAGAGAACCTGCTACTTCAGATGATAGGCTCCCAGTTCTGTCATGTAACATGCATATCAAATTAATCCAGGTGTGAAATTTTACTTTACCTACCTTTTTTATCCTGTGAGTTCTCTTATAACTTTTACGGTCACTTCAGGAGGGTGGTGCTCATGTTTGCAGTAATTTCAGCTCATTTCTAATTGGTTAAACCGATGGTGTTACAAATCATCCCGTTCTCCACTCCAGTAACTCACCTTAAGTTGTGATACTGTTAAATTCACAGTACTTTCTGCATCTAGCCTATACTTTCGTTAATTGTCATAGTGATAATAACTTTCATTAATAGGCCTATCAATGATAAACATATTTATAATGTTTAACAGATCATTTTATAAACAGCTTTTTTTTTTTTCTTTAGGCTATGTATTTTTCATAAATGTTCACATAATTAATGATAGTAATTATAAAGTTTACCTTTTTATTTGCTTTTAGTCTCACTCAAAAAATGCCAACTTCAATAGGCTACTTTAAAACAACGAACAATAAGAAGCAGAGGAGCTCGGCGTATAAAGTTGAGTTTCAGAGAGAATTAATTCCTAGAAGAGGCGCAGGTTTCATCCGAGAAGCTCACAAAGGTTGTAAGTAAACGCTGGAAATGTTCCGTACGCTGTTCCACTAGGGTCGCATTAGATTGTGCATGTCTCCGTTTCAAAGGGCTGATAGTGGCTCCTCCCTCTCTGTACCTTGTGACAACAACAACTCATCCACAGAGCAGAGGCACACTTTTCTGCTCATTTTCTTCCTGTCATTCTCTCTCAATCTTTCTCAGAGCCCTAATTTCAGCACGGCACCTCTCCACATCCATTCGCGCGTCGGCGGAGCGCACTCGGGTGGATTTCTTCTTCTTTGCGCTACTTTTACATACTGGCTCTCCTTCCCGTCTGAACTTATTTGATAGGTGCAGAACACCATGGCCGTACCGGCTGCTCTGATTCCCCCGTCGTCTTTGGTCCAGCCGTGTCCGATCTCAACTTCTTCGTCAGCATCATCAGCATCATCATCATCATGCTCCGCGACCGCAGCATCATCATCCTCGCCCTTGGCCACTTCTGCGTCTCCCTCTCAGTCAGCGCCCCAGAATCTGTTCCGCACGGATCTGATCAGCACCAACGCCAACAGCATCTCACTGGCCGGCAAGCCCGTGTACTCGACCCCGTCTCCTGTTGAAAACACCCCGCAGAATAATGAGTGTCGGATGGTGGAGCTTAGGGGCGCCAAGGTGGCCTCTTTCACAGTGGACGGACAGGAGCTCATCTGCCTGCCTCAGGCGTTTGACCTGTTTCTCAAACACCTGGTCGGGGGTCTGCACACCGTCTACACCAAACTCAAGCGGCTGGAGATCACTCCGGTGGTGTGTAACGTGGAGCAGGTCCGCATCCTGCGAGGACTGGGGGCCATCCAGCCCGGGGTCAACCGCTGCAAACTCATCTCCAGAAAAGACTTCGAGACCCTCTACAACGACTGCACTAATGCCAGGTCAGAACAAGTGCGACTCTTTTAGTGCTCAGAAAATCAATAGATTACAAGTTAGATAACAAGTGAAGTGAACTTTATAATACAAAGTAAAAAGAGTACAACTAATGTACTTATTATTAGAGTTGTATGTGGAACAAATGTGGAGGACATTTGCAAATACTTTCACATTTGTACTTGCACTTTAAAATATAGCTATATGTTCCAATTAGAACCCAAAATGATTTTTACAGCTGGATGCAACATTACAATTGTTTTAAGTTCAACCAAGAACTTTTTATTATTTTTGTAGTTTTTATGCACTGTTATTTACTTATATTGTGACATCAATAACTTTAATCTCAAGAAGTTCTTGATAATACAGGGATCTTTGCTAAACCAAATGTGTCATTGAAGAAACATATCATTAAAATAATTAAAATAAAAATATAGAACAATGTGCAACTAATTCTAGAATACTATAAAGTAAATAATTCAACTTTTTGCAATGGTAGAAAGTGGAATATAATAATAATATTAATAATGATAATAAATAAATGCAAACATTTTGCTGAAGTGTTGTAGTGCATGTACTGTAAAATACAGGGTGTTCTTTTTTCTTCAACTATTTACCAAAATTAATAATTCATAAATAACAGTTGGCTCAAACATGTTTTGTGGAAATCGTGCACAAGTGTATGTATAGAGCATGAGAGCTTTTTTCTACTAATATAATTTTCTACTAACAAATGTGATTATTATTATTATTTAAAAAAAAAAAGTTTGCATTTGTGCATGTTGTAAGCAATATTGAGCATAAGAGGAAAATATTATTTGGTTTTCTGTTATTTGAGTAGATTTGTTTGTCAGAATTATTATAATAGATGCTCTCTCCAGTGTTTTAGTTGTATTTATAGGCAGACATTTCTTTCTGCTCTTTTCTTCCTCTGGGGAAAAATCAAATCATAGTCAATAAGTGCTTGTATACTTAATGGCAGGAGTGATACAGTGCTTGAAGGTACAAATTCACACAGGAAACAATTACTGCTTGTAACATCGGTGAATAATTCGCCCTGAAACTTTAATGTCACCCTTTAGTGATCAAGTGAATGGGCCCAATAATTACTAGAAAAAGTAAGCTAATTTAAAAATGTCAAGGTGTTGACAGCTCATCTGAAATGAAAACATAAAACCCCTTGCATGCAGCAATTCAAGCCCGAGTGTTGTACAGTTTCAGATATTTTTAAATGAGGAATTTCAATGCTATAAAAACTGAAAATTAAATCACAACTTGTTTATGAGAATTACTTCATAATTAAAATATATATATATATTGTGGATCAGGCAGCAAGTGATAAATTGCACATAATGATAATATCAATCTTTTTAGATCTGAATGTCCAGAGTGATTTTTATCATATTAACACAATATTATTTCTCACAAACATAACATTAAAAAATATGAATACAAAATAACATAAATCACACTCGTAATATGATTTTCTGTTTTGGACAAGTGCCACTTTTATTCATTGTGAGTGCGGATTAAAAACTCTTTTGTTAAATCACACATTATTACACATCACGTATTTTTTGCTAAATTTATACAATTATAATATGTATAGATAATATATATTATAGATTTTTTTCTCTTTCTTGTGATGCACATATATTGGGCTTCTCAATGCTAGTCATAATTACAGCTGCAGATCAACACCAAATGCATTGCATTATTTTTTTAGCAGTGTAATTCATCGTACACTTGATTTAAAGCAGTTATTACTTATGTTTGTCTAAAAATGCACATTGTAAATATTCCCCTTTAGCTGTATGTCAAATGCGGTGTGTGTTCGTCCATCAGCGGTGCTAATGGGGCAGTCTGCTCTCAATCTTTCCCATGCTGTCTGCGAGCTCCTTCTTGGCCTGTGCTTGTGCTTTCAGTCCGGCTCCCCTCCTCCTCGTGCGGCCCCGTCCCAGGGTCCTGAGGTGATGGAGTGTGTGGTTTGAACTCCGGGGCTGGGAAAGAGAGTGGTCAGTGATAGGGTTAAAGGATAATGCAGTGCTACACATTGCTTTAATGACGCTAAAGTGCTGGCCTATTACTGCTGCATAGAGAGGCCTGTAATTGTCTCTGAAAGCACCTGGTACTGCCGGTGTTATGCTGAAATCAATCACCTCCTCCATGTCTGCTTCCCATTTGGAGGATTACATCATTTGTATGGACAAAGGTATCTGCTCGGATGGAACACAAACACGCTGGCTCTTATTTACAGTGTGGATTTAATGTATCTACATCTGCTTTGATTCTCTGTACAGGGAAGGTCAGCACGCTAAGTCATAACTCTTGCATGGACGTGACTCAGGGTGCCATTATGTGCTCAAATTTTGAATTTTAAAGAAGGATAATTTCGTTTATGTTTATGTTTTTTTGGTGCGTAGAGGAGAACTTTACAGAGGAGTGGTGTAATGGGTTGTGCATATGCTGACAGCATAAGAGGTCAGGTTTGAGTCTGGCTTGGGATGTGTTCCAATCCTATTCCCATTGTCTTGCAAATAAACACACACACACAAAAAAACTAGACATAATAATAATAAAAAAAAAGGCATACTAGCGAGCTCACTTTTCCAGCATGCTGCTCGGCTTCCAGAGTGCTGAAGAAGTGCTAATAATCCTCTTTGCTACGGGATAACAGCGGCCTTACATCTTTGTCTGCTCACGTTAAAAGAATTCCCCATGAAGCGGAGTCAGACTCACCCCGTTCTCCCTTCCGCATGAGGACGTGTTCCTCCGGCTCCCCCCCTCATTCTCCTGGGGACCCTCGGCCCAGATTAATGCGCACCTTCTGCCGGCGAACAGATACGGGGCTGTAATCTCTCTGCTTTCATAGGAGTTATGAGTCTGCCCCGTGAGAAGCAATACTTCAGCTACTTGTTTTCCTTTCCATTTTGTCCGTGTGGGACGATGCGGTTCTTGCCGCCTGGTGACATTTGAACTCTTAAGGAAAGGTTATTGAAACATCAGGGCGGTTGGGCTGGAGGTGAGTGCTGAGACAGCTGTAACGTCGGAGGGTTTGTCAGGCTGCGTACGGCCCAGGCGGTTAATTGACAGTTGTGGTCAACAATAGAAGGTTAAATGGATATCTCTGAATGCACTTGCATATTTTATACTTTAAAAATTTTTTTTTAATTAAATTTAAATTAATAAAAATGTCCTCAAGTCTGTGTTCATTTAATTAATTATGTTTTAAATGAAATTTTGTTCGATTTTTACATTTATAATTCAATCACAAGAGCATCACTTTTGACAAAATATTTTTGTTTGTGTACAACACAGACTGGCATATTTACAGAGGAGCGTCATTATTTTGTTTAGCACTCAGGGGTGCGTCTTAACACACAGTGGCAGATTTTATCGCTCTTTTTTTTCCCTCTCTCACTCTCTTTGCAGTGCTCTTCTGATATATTTGTTTTCGACAAGGCACGGATGTGTTTACAGGTACTCATGGGAAATCTTTGGATCGAATTCAAATCATTCCCAGTCAGAGTGGGTGCTAAGATACCCGTCACCCAGCAACCACATCCAAGAGGGAGCTGAGGCGATAATAACTTCAAAAAACAGAGAGACAGATGCTGATTAGGATGAAAGAGTTGAGGGGGGGATGTGTGTGTGTGTGTGTGTGTGTGTTGTGGGGGGGGGGGGGGGGGGGGGTGCGGGGGGATGCATGTTAAAAGGCTTGTTAAAATCACAGATTCATTGTAGCACTTTCTTACAAATCATACATATGATTCCATATTCCTCACTTGCGATCAGCACTGATGGATTGAAAATGAAGCAGATAAACAATCTGGTTTTTATTTTTTCCGTCGCCGTGAGTCATTGGAGCTTTCCTTGATAGGATTAGCCACGTGTGTTCAAATTAACTGTGCACTTGGCATTCGTCGTCAGTGCGAGAGGAGACAGTAGAAGAGTTTATGAATGTGACACTGATAAAAGCAACTTGATACCTCTGTATTCAATTGAGGTCATTTGAAACAGTTCTAGGAAAATAAACGTATAGATTTCTTTAGATTACTTTGTTCAAGCCCTCATATTTGCTCGCACTTTTACATTTCAATAACAGAAATTTGTTCTTGACATTTGACCTCCATATTGAAGGGATAGTTCACCCCAAAAATGAAAATCTGTCATCAGTTTATCTGTATGTTTGTCATACAATGAAAGTCAGTGGGGTCCAAAACAACATTGATTGAATCCCTTTGACTTTTATTGTTTTTCAAAAAGTCTTATTTTGTGTTCCGCAGAAGAAAGAGAAAAAAAGGGTTGAGAAAAAAAGGACAGAATACATTTTTTTTGTGAAAGCTACCGCTTTAGAAAAAAAATTTAATTGGTCAAACACGCAAAAGCTAATTGCGTAAATAGCGGACGTTCGTGCTTTTTAGAACAGGTGACCGTGAGTGATGGCGCGAGTCATCAATCAGTCTCAAATCAAACAAGCAAGTGTAAGTGTGTCAAATCATCTGCAGATTTCCTAATTTCTGACCACCAGATGTATGAAATGAGACAGGACAGTGACACTAGCCACAGTAGTCACACCTGAGGCAGATTGCTGGTGGAAAAAGCAATGCATTATGAGCTCTCTGACTCAGAGCCCTGGCATGTCTTTAGCCACCATCCCTTCCACATTACAGCATATTTAGGAAGCAGTGCGCAGACCGTTGACGCTCACGCAGGGACGCTAACCACTACTGACACAAGTTAGAGGGAGCAGATGAGATTTCTTGATTGGAGAGCGATTCCGGGCCTTAGCTCGGCTCTGTCTAATATGGTCACATAAAGAAATTGATTTTCCCCAGAAATTAATTAATTTTTCATATAGCCCAAAGCTGGAGTTTAAAAAGAGAGTGCACTTTCTGGTTTCCTATTTTCCTCCTTTTTTAAAGAATTATTGCCTAATCATATTAATACTTTTGCCCTAAGGATAGAAAGATGATTGTACAAATGCATTCGGAAATATGTATCGCTGAGTATTTATGATTAAATTATGCAAATAACTCAGCTCTCATCCTTCGCGGACCCAGATTGTCTAATTAGGATTGATATGCCGAGTGGATGTTCGGGAATCTGAATACAAGCATGTCCAAAGAGCAGAAAATTGAAAATGACAAGGCCGGAATCCTTAAAAAGTGTTTTTTTTTTCACCATCTAATTCAGCGTAGCCATATCAGGAGTTAATTTTCCTTGGCTTCATTTTCGTGTTGAAGCTGACATGAGGAAAAAAAAAAAAAGAAGAATACTTCAGGGAATCAATCTCAAATGGGATTCCAGAAATTTCCTCTTCTTGTTTTTTTCCCCCCCGTCTTCAAGATCATATCAAATGATGAATCTCCTCCTATATAAACTTTTTCATGTTATCACGGAAATATCTACGTTGTTTGAACTTAATGGCCTCTTCTTGTCCCACTCTACTGTGATAAAAGTGAATGATGGAAAATCTACCCTGTAAGAGTGATATTTACTCTGTTATAAAATGGAGGAATGTCATGATGGATGTTTTACGAGCTCTGTGGTTTTGAAAGAAGACAGCAAAAGCTGGATATTTAAGTTTGAACCGCTGTCATAAACAGCGTCAATGAGGTGCGGGGAAGCTTGGAGATGCCGTCAGCAGGTTTTGGCGCGACTGCGGTGAAGGACAGGTGACTGCTGAGGTCTCGAGGCTGTTTTCATTTAGGTCAGAACAAGCGGCACTTTACAGCGCAATGAGAGCACCATAACTCCATTAAAGAAAAACAAAGAGCTCTGGAGTGCTGGAGACACTTTTCCTAGGACAAAATAAATAGAGCTCTCAATTCAATTCACTTCAAGCTCTCCTGCAATAATGAATTATATTATTAAAGTACCTTTGATGAAACTGCTTCCAGAATTCCGCCATAAATTATATATTTAGTAATTTATGAATACTCCATGAAATATGCTTAACATGGCATGTTAAGAGTTTTTTGCTCCTTAAATTTTTTTTTTCTGTGCTGCCAAAACAACTGAAGAGTCCCCACTCAGTTAGATAATGAAAGAAAATATGTTTTTTTAATCTATATTCCTCTTTTAGCAGTGCGACAAAAGACTCCTAACACCTCTAAAGGTATCTCATAAAGTTCTGATTGTTATCTAATCTTTACCTGGCCCACAGCTAATGACACTCGAGAATAGAATGGAACTCTATCAGAGCTCAAAGCATGATGGGCCTTTGACAAAGCTGAGACTCCAGGCATCTCTTATGAAGCTAAAATCCTCACAGACCGCACAGAAGCCTATCAAGTCAATTTAGCACAATTGAATCATAATAGAAAATCCAAATTTCGGTGCTCGTTGCCGTTGAGGATCCCATATGTTGCCCAAATTGATGCAGTTGTTGATGTGTTTGTATCTCATTCCCGCCATACTGTAAAAAAAAATTGCTACTCTTCTACTTCTAATACTCCTATAATACGCTAATGTACATTTTGGCAACAGATTACAAGCAATACTATTAATTAAATTCAACAAATAGAACTGGGTTACAATTAATCAAATTAATTCCTTAAATGTCAACCATTTAAAACGAGTAAAATGTAAGTAAAATTTAAACAAAAATATCTGAATAACAGACAGACGTCAAAGATGAATTAAGAACTCTTTATTTTTTATTGCCAACGTTGAAGATACGTGATGATAGCAAGCAGAATCACTGAAGGAAAGAGACACACATGAATTAACAGAGGTTTAGATGTTGATGTTGATTTTCTTGAAAATGTGTGGTCACCATTATGATGATCAGTGTTTCATTTAGCTGGCCAGTTTGACTCTTTGCTTTTTATGTCAGTTTGTGGTTTTTGTAATGGTGTTTGCTAATTTTACACATTTTAAATGGTTGACTTTTAAGGAATTAATTTGATTCATTTTAACTCAATTCTTATATGTTGAATTTAATTAATAATATTGCTTGTACTCTGTTGCCGCGCATTACTTTTTACAGTGCACCTTTTGAGGAAGAATCTTTGTTATATTTTTTATTCAGTAGCTTTTATTTATTTTAAATAATCCATTGCATTAATGTAAAGATGTAAGCATCAAGAGTTTTGATTATATTCCTCAAAATATGCATGACAGTTTACTCCTGCATTTGAATATATGAAACATTCTAAAATGCAGCTCTTGTAGCCTCTTTATGAAATCAAAGTAATCAGTTAGGAGACCTTGCAGCTCGATCATGGTATTCCAGCTGAAGGCCAACGTGAATGAGCGTTGCATAGCATACAACTCTCTGCAGGGCAAACATCCCAACTTGCAATGCAGCCCATTTAAAACAAATGGAAATATTTCTTCTAATAACTGTAGTACAAAGTACGCATATCCCCAACAACAGATCCCTAAACCAACCATCCGAAACCCTCCGTAGGCTGTACTGTATTTCATTATCAGCAAACAAAGGTGTTGTTCCTTTGAAAGCAATCCAGAGCTTCTCACATTGCTGTTGTCTCAGTCCAGTGAGACAGGCATTCTGATAACTCTTTCTATGATGCTCCGCTTGAGTTTCTCCTGCAGACTCAAATGTCAGCTTCTCGCTTTAAAAAAGAAAGTGTTTTTTCCATAGCAAGTGGCTGTGGTACCCGGCTATTATTACTCACTTCTTAAAGACTGACAGTTTGCTCCAGAGAGACATGACACCAAACTCGTCTGCTGGAGGCGTACCACTGCATTTCCCGTCTGTCCAATCAGATATTTGTAAACTGAAGACACCTGGCAGGAGAAGGTAAATGGTGAGCCCAGAGCTGTAGCAGACGCAGATATTGTGTTCAAGCCTTTGTGTGATGGAAAGATACCAGACACAATTACATTCTCAGAAGCACAAACAGACTCACATAATCACTCGTAATAATTTGTATGAGAAAATCGCATCATTGTACAACTTAAAAACAACAATAAAACTGTAGTATACATTTAAATGTTTTCATATTACAGTCATAGTTAGTTTTAGGGTTTGGGTAAGGGGTTGTTTTTGTACAATGTCTCATACAATTTTTTTTTTTTTTTTTGTGAGACCAGGTTGGAGAAACAGATAATTTGTAAGAATCTGATGTAAAATGTTAATATTGAAATCTCTGTAACACTGGTATGGGGAACACATATTTACAATTAAAGGGTTATTTCACCAAAAAATTAAAATTATTTCATTAATCACTCACCCTCATGTCGTTATACACCCGTAAGACCTTCGTTCATCCTCTGAACACAAATTAAGCCATCACTAGATATTGTTGAAAAGTCGTTATTTTGGGGGTTTTTTTTGCCGCTCAAAAAGTATTCTCGTCGCTTTATAATATTAAGGTAGAACCACTGTACTCACATGAACAGTTTCAAATATGTTTTAGTACCTTTATGGACCTTGAGAGTTTGAATGGCTTTGCTCCCAATAGAGGCCTCACTGAGCCATCGGATTTCATCAAAAATATCTTAATTTGTGTTCTGAAGATGAACGAAGTTCTTATGGGTGTAGAACAAAATGAGGGTGAGTAATAAATGACATTATTTTCATTTTTGGGTGAACTAACCCTTTAACTATGACTTTTGCTTCAATAAACTCTGAATTTACTGCTTATTAACAGAATAAGGTAGTTGTTGTAGTTGTTAAGTTCGGGTATGGGGTAAGATTTAGGGATGTAGAATATGGTCATGCAGAATAAGGCATTAATATGTGCTTTATAAGTACTAATAAACAGCCAGTATGCAAGCTAATAAGCAACTAGTTGAGAATTGTTCCCAATAAACAAAACTAAAGTGTTACCGAAATCTCTGACTATTTATTACAAAGTTTGAGATATTGTTGTTGTTGTTGTTTTGTTTTTTCGAGAAGAAAAATCTCTATTTCTATTTCTGCTTTTATTCTCATTTAGAAACTATTGAGACTTTGAAGAGTTCTCTTTTGCGATTTTTCTTTCCTGTGATACTCTGTTGTTTTTTGCATTACTGCTATTATTTTTAAGAAACACTTAAGTTTCACCCATCTCATGCTCATACTGCATCAGAAAGGATTATTTTACTAATGATTTAGATTGTGGATTTATTTTAAGACATGACGTCATGAACAGATGATTCAGAGAAAACTATTCCCTTGAAAGTTCTGCTTGTTGTTTTAATTTCAGAGCCATTGAAGAAGAGGTTCATGTTCATGTTTTTACATACATTTACATATTTACATCATTGCTCCGGAGAGAGAATATTCTTCTAAAGTGTCTTAAAGAAGGATAATTTATTCTAGTTGTGGATCCGGTCTCACATTTTAAACTCTGTTGTGAGCTGTGTCTCCATTCAGACAGCTTATGCTGTGCTAATACAACATTCCCAGCATAATGTGTCTGTCCACATCTATTATCCCGCTCTGGAACAGGCAGTGTGATATCCGTAAACTTCACATATGAATAGGCTCAGCTGAAAAGGAGAATGAATTAAGTCAAGCTGACATCGCATGCCAATAAGCTTTGTTTCATTCCCAGTGCAGTATTCATTTGCGGCACAGAAAGATTTATTGCATGATTGACAATTATGAGAGGATGACCTAGTTTTTTGTAATGGAACAAAAATGGTTTTCATGGGACGCCACTGCCTGTCTGTGTATTCTGTGGATGCCAACCAAGTAATAAGTAGGTTTTCTCACCAACAGAAACTGTTTTTGTCTCTTTTTGGGGGGGTTTGAAAGAACAGTGAATCACTTTACTTTTGCTCAATATATTTTGTCTAGGATAATTCAGTATTAAGTGTCAGCGGTCCCTATAGACATCACCTCCCTTTAAGCTAATACATTCAATTTGCTCCTCAAAGTTATTTTCAATGCGATTTGACATGGTTCTCCCTGCAGGCAAGCACTTAAGTAACTTTATACATGGAGGAGGTATGCTATAGCCATTCAATAAGCTACTAAACTGTCTCCTGCACTACTGAAGCCGCCCCAACAACCTTACAGACAGCTCTGTCTACTTAACCAGAGCCATTTTCATTGGAATCTGGCTAATATTTCATGATTCATGCATTTTTGATCTTACCTTTCTATTAACTGTTTTATTCAGCTCAGTAAAGCTCATTACAGCTGTGAGGAGGGCTCCGGCCCCCACGGGACCATTGGTTGAGTGGAACCACAAATGGCACAAGCAGGATTTAGCCAGAAGTTAATATCCTGCAAAATTGTTTCTGAGTAGCTCGGTAGAATACGGATGATTAAATGACACGAGCAGATCAAAAAAACGTTTTCTCTGACTACAAAGTGTTAAGTGCCGGTGCTTTCAAGCGCTACAGATCTCCCAAGGTTGCCATTAAGTGGAATAGGACTTATTTAATGGGAAAGACTGTCCTGTCGAGAAGGGAGAAGGAGCACAGTGCTGAGAGCACAGTGGAAGGTTTTGTGTGTTGTACAGAGAGCAGCCTTGACAAAACAACAGGAACAACAGAAAAAGACTGTCAGTTCCTTCCTCGTAAGTTCATATTATTATCATTCCAATCACTCTAAATTAAAAGCTTATATATATATATATATATATGTATATACACACACACCTCAGGGATTATTAATTATATTTATCAAATCTTTATATATAAATCTTTATATATGTTTTTGTGCGTTTCAGATAGACTGTCAGTCTGTGTATTAGTGGTGGGGATTTTAGTGATTTTCTGCAGGCTACATCGTCACGCCAGTAGGTGGCGGCACTGATTCTGACTCTGACATTGATTCTTTCAGGAAACAAGTGACTGTCGTCTTCATGAGTGAGTTATTTGCTGCATCTCATTTCGAAGACTGCATCCTCCGGAGGTCGCATTTGAAGGCTCCATACATCATTGAGAATGTCTTATTTATTAAAAGTAACTGTAATAAAATTGACTGTTATTCCTTGTAAAGGTAAAAAAATACTGTAATTTCTTTCTTACTTTGCAGTCGAACTGTTACTTTTGTTAAATGAGACTGCCTCAATGCCATATGCAGCCTTCAAATGCGACCTCCGGAGGACGCAGCCGTCGAAATGAGACGCAGCTCTTGAATCATTCACTCAACTGATTCGTTCAAACTCACATTGCTTCATTCAGGAACAGAACTGTCCTCATGAGTCATTGAATCATTATTCAAAAACACTTATTTGTATAGGAATGCCACTGTTTTGTGTTGATCTGAGACACGTAACGCCATTTTTGTTTTGAATTATTGCTGCTGGCGGAACAAAAATGGACTGGGAACTGTCAATATTGTGTCTAAAGAAAAACAATGCAATGCGCTGTCATGTCTTTGATCTGCATTCAGAACAAATCACACTCTTGTTTGTGTCATATTGCATAAATATTTGGGCCAAGGCGTGCTACATGTGCAGTGTTGACAATGCACAGTTTCCTGAAACCTAAAAAAAGAGGAAAAAACAGTTTGTCTCACTCATTATTTATGGTACAGCAGTTTGGCTCTTTTAGCAAGCATGTATTTCTATGTAGCGACTTGACCTTTTGTTGCGGTCAGGACGCTATCCGATTCTTTCCTCTTTTTGTCTTCAGTGCAGCAAATTCCTAAAGCTTCACTTTATAGTGAACAAATGCAAACAGACGTAGTTTCCTAATCTCTCTCTCTAGCCCTCCTCCCAAAGATAAAATGCTATGTTACCAATTCCGGGAAGACAGATTATACAAGGGTTGTAAAATGGAGTATGAGGATTTTGCAGTTATCAAATGTCCTCTCACTCTTGACCTTTCAAATGTCATTAAAAGGAATGTGAGACAAAAGCAAGCTCACAGATCTGATTACATGGATCAAAAGTGTCTTTACGTTTCTATCAGTGACAGGCATGTTTAATTGGAGGATACCGGGGAGGGCAGCTAAAACAATCATATTTATGTCTTCTGTGCTGTTTTTATACTTTAAGTATTGTACTGGAGTGCTGCAAACAGCTCGTAGTTGTTGGGGCATTATGTAATTTCCCCTTGATAACAGAACCTCTTCTGCAGCTGTGTCTCTTGCTTGTCTCACAGTCACATTCCAAATAGTCTAATATTATTCCAAGAGTTGCACAGCTTTGAGTGGGGCCCTCAAATGCGTAATTTAAAAGAATAGCACACATGCTCACGGCTATGATATGTATATTCGTTTTGCCATGGAAGGAGATTTGAGACAGGATAATTAAAGGTGCGCTTCTCAAAGGGTCAGGGTCAAGCCAATAGGAATGTCAGAGACTTGCGAGGCTATGACAGCTCTTTTCAACAGGCCACAGTGGACTGGTGCAGGCAGAGATAGCGCAGCGCCCCAGAAAGGGCAGCACGCTGACAGCTCTCCAGCCATGCCGTCCCAGCAGGAAGGCATCAGTTTGAGAAACAGATAGCAAGCGAGGGCCGTCGGTGGCGCAGACCGAACCGGGACAGATTAGGCGTGGCATGCAGGTCAGCCCGTTCCCACCATTTTGCTCGTGGCCTCCTGGACCCTGGAGTGTTATTAATAAAAGACAGGGCCAAAGTGCTCATTGAAAATCTCAAACTCACCTCTTTCATTAGAGTAGGCGTATGTTGCTAGCACACCAAACACCATTAGTATGCTAGCTGTGGACACTAGTTGACATGTAATGTGCCCTACAGTTGTTTTGTTGGAACTTTCTTTTTCCTGTTTTTACCCTCTGTAACTTAAAGGTAAAACATACCATGCCATTGTTTACATTTTTATATCCCAGATTAAAATGCTCAGACAATTAGTGGTCTACTGATACAGTATATTCCCAAGGCCAGTACAGTATTGGCTGACATTTGGTAATTTATTAATTATAGACATCAAGCATAAGTTTTGCTATTTGGACAGTTAGTGCAAGTCTGTTATTTTGACATTGGTGTATTGAAGGCATCTGAAGGATCCAAATCATGTTAACCGAAAACGGTCACACTATAAAAAATGACCTTGATTTTAACGGTAAAAGACTATAAAAATGCTACGGTGAAAAACAGTTAATTGGTTTACATAGATACAATAGATCTCTAATGGTACATTTAATGTAATTTTACGGTAAAATACCGTTAAATTTACAGTTTTTGGAAGTGAAAAATAACAAGTCATTGGATAATTTACAGTGAAAAACCGTAATTGACAATCCCACAATTCCCTGTGTGACATATTTGATGTATTTTCGTTGAAATAACTCTTCTTAGTTTTTTCTAATCAGTTATGTACATTAGGGTTTTATGTTACATCTAATGTTGTTAAATTAATGTTTATTGCATTTTTAAAATTTCATGTGTTACCATGATGGTGTTTGTGTGAATGACACTGTGTGCACCTTCTATAAATTAAAAATTGTCCTTCTCTGGAAAAGCTGCTTGTGATGAACTTTGGTTCATCATGTGACTCTTCTTACCACTGTGTTTAGTGGTTGTCAGTGTATTACAAAGGTACAAAACAGATATTAGTATTTCAATAGGTTCAACAGGTTCAATAGGTAAATTAACATTATATCAGTTAATGAAATACGTTTTTTTTTACTGTAGATTTAACTGATTTTTTTACAGTGTGTAAAATAAACAGTTATGAACCGTAATTATTACAATATAAACCTTTAATACGGTATTGACTGTAATTATATGGTTTTGAACTGTAAAATAGACAGTAAACTAAGTGCTGTCCCCTAAAACCTAAAACGTTGTTACCGTATTTTTTACGGCAGAGTTCTGGCAACCACAGCTGCCGTTTTTTTACCGTACATTTTACGGGTATTTTTTTTTACAGTGCAGGAAATTTTTGTGGTCACTGGACGCAATAGAGCAACTTTAAATCCTAGTTTTAAACCCTGGTGTGCTGCTTCTAATCGGATTCTCTATTATATTGGGTCCATGATAATTGATCTGAAAAATCTAGTGAAAATTGTTACCTAAAGTATAATTAAAAAAAACATTGACCCAAACTGCTCCAGAGTTCATTTTCACTCAGGCCGAAACCAACTCGTGATCTCAGAGCAATTGTTTTGGTGCGGATCCTAGCACGATTGCTGTGTTCATATGTCTAAATGAACCGAACTAAGGGAGAAAAACACACCAGGTTCTGAAATAAATCCAGGTGTAAAAACGCCATAAATCCAGTATACTTAAGTATTATTGAGTAAGCCATTTATAGTTGCTCCAAAAGTTTGGTTGAACGTTGTTTTGAACGTCTCGACCAGTCAACATAGCAACGAGTGAATTTGGGGGCAGGACTAACGGTTTGTTCAACCAATGGCAGATTTCGGAAAACCTGTTTGAAAACAGTGAGTATTTTTGTAATTCCTTTTGATGATGCTAGTTGCACAGAAATTAAAACCTTCACTTTTAACTGGGTCTCTGTTAATGCTCTGTAAATAAACATAGTGTATTTGTCACAATAAATAATCTGTATTTTAACATGCTAAGTGAGGATATCTGTGCACACAGAGATAAACCGTGGTCCCATAACTCTCTCCTTACCTTAAGCGATGACTGGTGTCATACCTGTCATGTGTTTAAAAGGAAGCATAACATGATAGAGCAAGATCTCTGATCAAGATGTGCAGGTGTGCGACGGCCATGATTTATATGCCATGCCTCAATAAAAAGGATGTCAACTTCAGGCCTTAATGAAAGCTCTTGAACATATCAGCGGAAGTGAGATATGTTGACAGTAAGCATGCAAATGAGGTTAAATGTGCTCAAACTGAAATGAATCACCTCCTGTCTCTGCCATTTCTTTAGCAATAAGCTTTTTGGTGGTTACTTTGTGGCTCGTGTCACATTCCGTCCTTTGTTTCAAACTGCTAACTGTATTTAATTTCACATCTTATCGGCCTAGGCTTTGTCTGTCTAGCGGCTCCTCCCGAGTCAAAGCGACCCCTTGAGATAAACTCTGTCAGACTCCGGGGTGATTTATTAAATTTTGATTTCTGTGAAGGACTTTAATGGGGGTGGGGTGGGGGAATACATTGCAGGTGGCTACCAGCTTCAGGCACTGTTTGTTCTCTGATACACCCGCTAAAGGTAGAAGAAAAGAGAGAAGTACAAATCTAAGTGGGATTTCCTTCCTTTGTTGTGGCAAGAGAAACCTTCCCCCTGCAATCCCCTTTTAATTTCACCATTGCAACAGTTGTTCTGAATAACTGCTGTTTAGAATAGATGTCTTGAGGAACTCGGGGCTATTTATACTATCCTGCGACCCAGAAGAGTAAATTTACATTCATGCAAATTCACTAGCGGACACCTAAAAGTGTCTCTGACCCTCTATCCAAATCTATAAGGGAAATGTACTGACCCAGTCTTAGCCCTATTTGATTAAACTAGTTTGCATCTCTTTTTGGGCCCTGCACTTGTAGGCAATGCGTGCATCATGCTAAGTATTTAAAGTGGTGTGTGTGGAAAATGCGCTAGTCAATGTATTATTAAAGCTAATTTACAACCGAATATGATTAACCATGGCAGGCGTTTCATTTCAAGGTTGTGCTCATATGGCCTCGTCTTTTTCTCTAGCCGTTAATGGCAGGGGAACATGGCCCATAAAAGTGATATGTTACTTATTCTAGTGGTATCTGTAAATGCCGCTATGATTAGTGCCTGATGTTCACTGTGTCATACTTTTCTGCTTAGCTTTTGTAAGCCTGTTGTTTTCAAAGAATATATGCTTTTGTACATCCCAAACAAACAATTTCATGTATATTTGTTAGCCTGCATTTATTACTATGTGGTGTGCAAAACGTCCTTTGCCAGTTCCCTCCATTTATTTAGAGAAAAGTGTGTTTGTGTGTCCGGGGGGCGAATTCACATTCTTAATAATAAAATTCTTCTTAACTGCTATTTTAGCTTCTTGTTTTATAACTTAAGAATACAGTTTGTTTGTGTGTGTGTGTGTGTGTGTGTGTGTGTATATATATATATTGTCAGGGAATAAACACCGGATCCAATAGCGAGAGTTAACAGTTTATTAAATCCACCAAAACAGGCAAGAAGGTCAGACACATGCAAAAGGCTTAGAGTGGCAACAAGGCTGCAGCAGACAGGAATCCACACTTGCAGAAGGTAGTCCAGAGAAACACGGCTGGATGAGAATCCACACTTGCAGAAGGTAGTCCAGAGAAACACGGCTGGACGAGAATCCTACTCGAACAAACAAACCCACAGGACACAGGAAACAAAGGAGGAACTGCTGGGAACACGAGACCACAAAGTGAACACAAGAACGATCTGACAAAGAACACAGCAAACAGACGACTACATATAGGACAGATAACGAGACGCACCTGTGAATGATCAGCGCAGTTAGTCACCATAGCAACGCTAATGACTAACTGACACTGACAGCACCAAAACACAACACACATTCACACGCAGACAGAGCGAGAATGAGTCAGTGAACCCATGAACCGTGACAGTACCCCTCCTCCTACGAGCGCCTCCTGGCGCAACCAGGAGCACTTACCTGTCGATTGTAATCATCGATAAGGGAGTGATCCAGAATGTCCCTAGCCGGAACCCAACTTCTCTCCTCTGGACCGTAACCTTCCCAGTCCACCAAGTACTGAAATCCGCGTCCCCTCCGTCTCGAGTCCAGAATACGTTTAACCGAATAGACTGGTTCCCCATCTACGAGGCGCGGCGGGGGGGGAACCGGAGAAGGCGGATTAATGGTGGAATGAAAAACAGGCTTTATTTTAGAGACATGAAAAGCGGGGTGAATTCTCCTGTACGCCGGAGGAAGTTTGAGGCGGACTGCCACTGGACTAAGAATCTTAGTGACAGTAAATGGGCCGATAAATTTGGGAGCTAATTTATTACAAACGGAGCGGAGTGGAATATTCTTAGAAGAAAGCCACACTTTTTGACCCACGACGTAGACGGGAGGCTTCGACCGGTGGCGATCGGCCTGAGCCTTAGTGCGCTCTCTCACTCGGAGGAGAGTCTCGCGGGCTCTTCTCCAAGTGAGACGGCACCTCTGGACGAAGGCGTGAGCAGAGGGGACCGCGACTTCGGACTCCAGACTAGGAAACACAGGTGGCTGGTAACCTAAGCTAGACTCAAACGGAGAAAGGCCTGTGGATGACACTGGTAACGAGTTATGTGCGTACTCAACCCATGAAAGTTGCTGGCTCCAGGAGGAAGGATTCTGTGACACCAAACATCGCAACACTCGCTCAAGGTCCTGGTTGGCCCGCTCAGTTTGGCCGTTACTCTGAGGATGAAAACCAGAAGACAGACTGACACTCGCACCCAACAAACGACAAAACTCTCTCCAAAATTTGGATACGAATTGGGGCCCCCTGTCAGAAACCACGTCCATCGGGAGGCCATGAATGCGAAAGACGTGATCAACGACAGTAACCGCTGTCTCCTTGGCAGATGGTAATTTGGGCAAGGGAATAAAATGGGCCGCCTTCGAAAACCGGTCCACTACAGTCAAAACGACTGTATTGCCCTGGGATGGCGGGAGGGCAGTGACGAAATCGAGCGCAACGTGGGACCAGGGTCTCGAAGGGACAGACAGCGGTTGAAGCAACCCCTCCGGGTTACGATTGGAAGTCTTAAACCGAGCACAAACTGAGCAGGCCAAAACAAAATCTCGGATGTCACGAGCCATGGAGCGCCACCAAAATCGCTGTTTAACTAGAAAACTGGTACGATTCACTCCTGGATGACACGCCACGTTGGAACAATGACCCCACCGAATGACGTCAGACCGTAACCCCTCCGGCACAAATAAACGACTCGGTGGACAACCGGACGGAGGCGTTACCCCTTCTAAGGCTGTGCGGACCTTCGACTCGATCTCCCATACGAGCGAGGAGACAACCAGTCTCTCAGGTATAATGCACTCGGGAGTAGACGGTTGTTCGGAATGGTCAAAAATGCGAGACAAGGCATCGGGTTTGATGTTCTTGGACCCCGGACGGTAGGAAAGGGAAAAATCAAAACGACCGAAAAAAAGTGCCCACCGAGCCTGCCTGGAGTTGAGTCGTTTGGCAGATCTGATGTACTCGAGATTCTTATGGTCGGTCCAGACGACAAAGGGTACCCCCGAACCCTCTAACCAATGACGCCACTCTTCCAATGCTAACTTGACTGCCAGCAACTCTCTGTTACCAATGTCATAGTTACGTTCAGCGGACGACAGTCTATGAGAAAAAAACGCGCAAGGATGCATCTTGTCGTCCGAGGAAGAGCGCTGGGAGAGAACCGCACCTACCCCCACCTCTGAAGCATCGACCTCCACCACAAACTGACGTGTAGGATCAGGGGCAATGAGAATGGGAGCTGAAACAAAGCGGCTCTTGAGGTTGGTAAATGCAGCTTCAGCTGCACTAGACCACCTGAACGTCACCTTGGTGGAGGTCAAGGCGGTCAGAGGAGCGGCTAGTTGGCTGTAGTTGCGAATAAAACGCCGGTAGAAATTGGCAAACCCCAGAAACCTCAGCAGGGCCTTGCGGGAATCTGGGGTTGGCCAATCCACCACAGCTCTAACCTTATCGGGATCCATGCGTGTTCCCTCGGACGAAATGATGTACCCCAAAAACGGAACCGACTGTGCATGGAATGTGCACTTCTCCGCCTTGACAAAAAGCCCATTCTCGAGCAGCCTTTGGAGCACCCGCCTGACGTGCTGAACGTGTTCCTGGAGAGAAGAGGAAAATATCAATATGTCGTCCAGGTAGACATATATGAATAGATCGACCATGTCTCTCAGCACGTCATTAACGAGCGCTTGGAAAACCGCGGGGGAGTTGGATAGCCCAAAGGGCATAACAAGGTATTCAAAGTGCCCCCTGGGGGTATTAAACGCAGTCTTCCACTCATCCCCCTCTCTTATGCGGACCAAATGATAGGCATTGCGCAAATCCAATTTAGTGAAGATGGACGCTCCCTGCAACCGCTCGAAGGCTGAAGACATCAACGGCAAGGGATAGGTGTTCTTTACCGTGATGTTGTTCAGCCCTCGGTAATCAATACACGGTCGCAGGGAACCATCCTTCTTCCCCACAAAAAAAAAACCTGCCCCAGCGGGAGAAGAGGAAGGACGGATGAGCCCGGCTGCCAGAGAATCAGAAATATATTTCTCCATGGCCTCCCTTTCTGGAGCAGAAAGCGAGTATAACCTGCCCTTAGGCGGAGACGTACCTGGTAATAAGTCTATAGCACAGTCATAGGGACGATGCGGAGGAAGAGAAGCAGCCCGGGACTTACTGAACACTCCCTTCAGGTCTAGATACTCCTCGGGCACGTTAGACAGGTTCACCAACTCATCCTGCAACAAAGAACAAGAAACAGGGGAACAAGCAGACACCAAACACGATGCATGACATTTCTCATCCCACGCCAAGACCGTTCTCTGACTCCAATTAATGTGAGGGTTATGGAGTGTTAGCCAAGGATGCCCCAGCACCACTGGAACCAAGGCTGTGTCAGTGAGATAGAATGTAATTCTCTCCGTGTGGTTGCCTGATGTAGTGAGACTCACCAGCCCCGTGGAATGAGTGATAGACGACAGCAGCTGTCCACCTAGTGCATTGACAGATATAGGATGAGCCAGAGACTTCACAGGAATGTTGAGCTTGTGAGCAAAGCTAATGTCCATGAAATTTCCCTCGGCACCAGAGTCCACGAGGGCTTCACAGCGATAGCTACCACCAGTCCACTGCAGTCTAACTGGGAGGAGAGTCGCAGCGAGAGAGGATTTCTTGAAGGCAATGCCACCCGCCAGTAACCTCGCATCTACTGACGGGCCTTTTCTTTTACTGGACACTTAACAGCAAAATGTCCTGCTGCACCACAATAGAGACAAAGTCCCTGAACTCGTCGTCGCTCCCTCTCCTCCCGAGATAACCGAGCTCTGCCCACCTGCATGGGCTCAGGATCGAACGAGGGACCGACCGTATCCACAGCCGCGCTGGAATAATCTCTCTCCACAACAGCCATCCGACTGTAATTAGCACGTTGATCTCGACGCTGCAGCCGCGTATCCACCCGGATCGCCAAATCAATCAATCCGTCTAATGTAGTCGGCAAATCCAGCGCGTAGATCTCATTCTGGATACGGTCGGCCAGCCCATGCAGAAAAATATCCCACTGTGCCTCCGCGTTCCAGCTGCATTCCGCCGCCAAAGTTCGGAATTCGATGGAATAGTCCGTAACAGTTCTTTCTCCTTGACGGAGATTCACCAAAACTCGCGCCGCCTCTCTCCCAGAGACCGAGCGGTCAAACACCTTCTTGAGCTCCGTACTGAACGACTGAAATGATACACAACACGGATGATCTTGCTCCCAAACTGCCGTTCCCCACAGCGCTGCTCGTCCCGATAGCAATGTTACCACAAATGCCACTTTAGACTCCTCTGTGGGAAATGATGACGGCTGGAGAGCGAAAAACAAGGAACACTTAGTCAGAAAGGAACGACATAATTGTGGCTCACCAGAATAGATTGTCGGTGCTGGCAATCGGGGCTCCGTGGGTCGAGCAGAGTGGTCACCAGGCGGAACCGCGGGTGGTGGGCTGGGCACAGTGGGAGTGCGGGCAGAGTCGGTTCGTAGTTGTTGCAATTGTGTGGTCAATTCAGAGACCTGCGCCACCAAAGCCTGCACAGCGCGTCCCGTGGCCATGATCTGTTCATCCTGGCGATCAAAACGAACGTCGCTCTTAGAAAGAATCTCTCGTAGTTCGGCAGCACTCGCTGGATCCATGTTAGGTCAGATCGTTATGTCAGGGAATAAACACCGGATCCAATAGCGAGAGTTAACAGTTTATTAAATCCACCAAAACAGGCAAGAAGGTCAGACACATGCAAAAGGCTTAGAGTGGCAACAAGGCTGCAGCAGACAGGAATCCACACTTGCAGAAGGTAGTCCAGAGAAACACGGCTGGATGAGAATCCACACTTGCAGAAGGTAGTCCAGAGAAACACGGCTGGACGAGAATCCTACTCGAACAAACAAACCCACAGGACACAGGAAACAAAGGAGGAACTGCTGGGAACACGAGACCACAAAGTGAACACAAGAACGATCTGACAAAGAACACAGCAAACAGACGACTACATATAGGACAGATAACGAGACGCACCTGTGAATGATCAGCGCAGTTAGTCACCATAGCAACGCTAATGACTAACTGACACTGACAGCACCAAAACACAACACACATTCACACGCAGACAGAGCGAGAATGAGTCAGTGAACCCATGAACCGTGACATATATATATATATGTATATATATATGGTGTGTGTGTGTGTGTGTGTGTGTGTGTAGGTAGATAGATAGATGGATTAGATAGATTATGTGCACAAGCAGGGCTTGACATTCACACCCGCAAACACACCAAATGTGGGTGGATTTCAGCAGCAATTCCAATCTTTTAAAAAGGCATCTGAAATAATATTCAAATTTTAATAATATTCAAAAATATTGATTATTAAAATCTAAAACACTTCCAATACTCATTTCCCGCAGATGCACGATACCAGCTGCGCTTCCTTGCTCTCTCATCTCTCTGACAGCAAGTTGACATACAAACCCGCCTCCCCTCACTCGTTTAATTTGCTCAGGATGAATATTGATTGTGTTACAGGGCTTGAATTTCGGTGTGGTATTGCGCATAATTTTACTCATTACTCGCAGATTGTCGCAGCCACCTCTTAGTACTAAAATGAATTCTTTTTCGCTGCTTATTGAGCTTAAACAGTCAAATACACACAAAATAATGTCAAAATACCAGTCTTAGTGAGTATTCACGCAAACATAGATATTTTTTAAGTAAACATTAACAGTTGAGAAAGAAAAAGCATGTGTAACAGTATAATGGATACGTGCGTCAGGTCTTAAAGTGACAGAGATGAGATAATATTAAAAATATCTTTATATTGGAGTTTTTCCCCAGGGTATGGTGTCAAAATTGTGGCCAGTAAAAATGCTGAGTGGCTAGTAACTTTGGAAAACCACTAGCCACAGTGGCTGGTGAACAAAAAAGTTAATGTCAAGCTTTGTGCACAGGCACTCTGAAGTGACAAAACTAGTGTGCATGCTTACTATGGTTATTAAGTAATCTGAAAACAACGGACTTTGAGAAGTTGATCAATGAGTCTTGGCAAAAATCTGATAACGCCAACGCTTGTCATTTTCTTCTTATGAAAAGTAAGATGTTCTTAAGAAAATATCGAAAAACGTCAAGTATTGCACATTGGAATGAACTTCTTACGAATTAATTTATCTTAAAAAAAAAATCTTAACTTTTTTCTTAACATGATTTTTGTGAATCTGGCCCCAAGGTTGAAATTTGTATTTAGTATATTTTATATTTGATCATATTTAATAAATAAGGCTTTTGTGGACAAACACTACTGTACATTTCCCAGAATGTATGACCTCTGTTGAATTTCTATGAATTACAGTTCTTCCTGTCATTCCAATTCAAATTCCAATTCAACTTCCTCTGTAGCCAATTCAGTTCAATTTCACATGCATAAATGGAAAGAAATAGGAAATTCTTCCATTTTAAATTTTGCACAACCCTGGTGTGAACCTCAAGACTGTCGCGGCCCTACGTGATCAGAAGTGTACAGTTAACTTGTCAAGGATCACTTGCCTAGCCACACAAAAAAAAAGAAAGAAAAAAGAAAAACACGGCATGTCTCTTTTACAGCTGGATACTGCAGCCGTCTGCTGTGATCTCACATTTTCTATTGTTCTCTACTCGTCAGCATCTTTTGTCTTTTGCCCTGATTTGTCTTTTGATCTTTGCAAATGATTTATCTGCATGCAATCGGTTTTCGCGCAATGCTCATCCACTTGCCACCACCACCACCCCCTTCCCTTCAGCCTCAGGAAATTTGGAATAGGTCTCCCATATCCTTGGCAGGACCAAACAAAGTGGTGAAGAAGTTGATCTGGTGTGTTTTGATGCTGTCCTCCACCTTGAAATGAGAAATTTACACCAACGTGTTTCCTGTTCACCATACTGTAAATACAGTACTTTGTTTTTTTTGACATAACAATAACTGAATACTTTAATGAAGCTACTTAGATGGTTTTAACTTCCATTTCTCTCCTTTGAGCTCCTCTGGTCGCCACATTTCAAGCCTGCAAAATCGCTCCAAGATCGGGGAGTTCGGTGGAAGACTCTGATGTCTTGAGACGGCAACAGTTTTTCCTCTGTTTGCTTGGTTAAAAGCATTGTGGGTTGGGGGATTGGAGTTGACAACCCTGAGGGTATTAGAGCTGTTTGCCTTCTCTCTCTCTCCCGCTTTTTTCCACTCGTCTGCAGCTGTTTGAGTCTCCTCCCGCCAGCTGTCAGTTAGACTCTCTCCGTAAACACCTCCACATACCACCTGCTTCCCACTGGGGAAATAGGTGTATGGTGGAAAAGTTTGAACAATACGGAAAGGCGGACAGGTGGAGAATCTGTATTCAGGCAGTGAGTCCAGGGTCTGACAAGGCGGTTAAGTGGCATCTCTGTCCAGGATTTGTCAGAGTTACAATAATTTTAATTAGGAGGGCTGTGTTTGAAAAAGCATTCTAGCTCTGTTTCCGAATGAAAGCCACCTTGATGAATTTGAAAGTTATGAAAGACCTGGACGCATAAATCAAAGACAGGAAACGGTTGAAGCTGCATCCACGTTGCGGAATAAATGCAATTTGCCGTTTGTTAGAACTGTTTGAAAAATTCAGGTTCCTTCTTCTGCAATTACAGGATAAAGCCTTGATTTGACATATGTGTGGGTGTGCGTGGTGTTAAGTTACTGTCTGAATGAGCAGTAAACCAGACAGGTATCTTTTCATCTGTCAATATAAGCATTTATTCTGTCTATTGAAACAGTGCAGAGCCCTAGGAGAACTTTATTTAACTTTCTGTCGTCCTTCCAAGACTAAATTCATCAATCCTGACATTATCTGAACGCAAATTGTGAGCGCTAATTAAAGAAATGGCCTACAGAAATTCTGATAACCTGAATGTTTTTCTGGCTGCTTGGCCAACGGGCATCTTTCACACAGGAAGTTATGAAAGTATTACACGCAGATCATTTGCACAATGAAATCCCAGGCCTCTCTCAGTGTTTGTGTTTGAATTAGCGTAGCAAGTTGAAAAATGACCACCTCTAGGCTAGTTTCACTGCAGCCTGTCAGCTGCAAATATGTAGTACTATAGCCCTTTTTTGGGACTTATTTGTTGTTGTTGTTGATTTTTGATTTAGGATTTGTGTTAATGTTAAATAGGCAAGAGTTGCAACATTCTAACTAAGTCATCTTACCGTAGACTTCCCCAATGCTTTAACCGCAAACCGATCCCACAGTCTTGGTCCTAGTTGAGTTATTTCCTCACCTCATCATTTCACAATTGCCGTTAGAGTGCTCTGCAAGTCAATCAGTGAGGCAATGTAACAAGTTTCACCAACTGAGATTAAGGAGCATTTTGATCTTGATAACAGACTTTTAAATTGTGACATGAAATGGAAAACAAAGCATGCAGGTTTTTATGCTGGAAAACAGGGAAGCAAGGGATGGAGTGTAATGACGTTGAGCCAAGCTCCTGTTTAGTGCTCGGGAGCCCCAGGCAACTGTAAGGCATCAAGGCCACCTGGGTGCGACTTTATTAAAGGATGAAATGAGAGGTCGCACGTTCCAGACCCTCACATGACATCCTGCTGCTGAAGCTGTACGCTGCCCCGCTCTCCTCCAGTCTGGCTTTTTTGATGGGTTAGCCATGAAAGTGTTTTTCATTAGTCCCTCTGAGGGACCCCGGAATGCTCTTTTGCCAGCAAATCCTATTTTCATTGTTGATAGGTCTGTTAGAAGCATGCCGTGTCTATCATAGTCTTTTAATTAATGCTGCATGATGTGTTTGTGGGGGATTTGTAGATAGGCACTTTTTTTTGTGATGCATTCATCATTGTTTGAATATTTTATTTTATTTATGATATGTATTTATCATCTGATGTGTAATTGATGCACACTGTTTTTGCAAACAGTAACCATCAAGCCATTTAAAGGCAAGGCAAGGCAAGTTTGTTTATATAGAGCATTTCATACACAATGGTAATTCAATGTGCGTTACATAGAAGGAATTCAAAATAATTACAACAGATGCATATGAATTAAAAATAGCATGCCTAAGTGTATAACTTTGTGGTTCATAGTTTTACTTAAGATTTTTGGCTGGTAGGTTTTGTGTTGTGAACCTGCTGTAATCTGATGGCCGATAACAACTTTATAGCACTTTTCATGGCTATAGACTGTAAATTGAATAACTGTTTGCATTGGCAGAGTGTTACCTGTTTTTATAGCAGGATCACATCATGTCGAGCTCCTTATCATTGGCGGGCACGCCAGTGTTCTCGCAAACAGCCACCTGTTTTAGCCACTTGAGCATGTATTTTCCTTTTAAAGGGACGGCTTTAATTTAAGAGAAAAATTATAGCTTGTGAAAGTGCAATCTGTTGACATATTTCAGTGTAGCATTATCGGTGCGCTCTGTGATTGGTCTTCTACGGCGTTATCATTTAACAGAGCGTTTTTAATGCTATCATTTAATTCTCCTCTCTCCCTCTCTCCCGCTCATTTGTATGCTGCTCTTTTGGTGTCTGTTTGGGCTAGCTTTAAGAAGCACAAAGCCTTTAATTGTGAGGTTTAACATTTTGCAATTAAAATCCACCCTTATTGCTCAGAGGAACGAATGACGAGGCTTTGATGTATTTTAATCAGCGGAGATGTATTGTACTTTAAGGAGCGTAGAGATCCCTGATACATTTCTGATTTTAAATCGACATCCTCTTCTACCTTTGAAGATGATAGCATTTCAAGCTGAAAGCACTGAGCTGGGGTCCCTTGAACCCTCCCCCTAGATAATAAAGATTTTTATCTTCCCGATTCTAAAGTGGACAAATAGGATTATAGGAGACATTTATATTTCAGCTAAACCAAGAACATCACAATGATTCCCCAGAGCATGAAGAATCAAATCTCTAAAGATGTAATAATTAATGGGAAAAGTTTGCACAAAGAACTTTGTGGGATGATGACATACTTGGCGAAGCTAGCGTTTTGAGCAGCACCTTAGCTCGGCGAACAATTCGATTGGTATTCTGCATCTGTGAGAACATCTGACTTTCGAAAAGGCAAGCAGGAATTCACTAATAATGGATCTCCTCTGCTTCAGTTTCCCTTTGACAGATGGACTGTGCATGCTCAAATCAAATTGGGCTTTAATTGCATTGTGGCGTTTCAAATTTATCTGCTCCAAAGGTTTTGTTTACAGGTTTAGGGGCTCATGAAATGTGATGGTTTTTTTTTATTTATTTTCTAGTCCTCTAAACAGGAGACAACTGTAATTCCTGGAGAATGTGCCATGGTTGTTTGCCCTGTGGGGATGAAACTGTTCAATAGGGTAGACTGTTTTTTTTCTCAATATGCACTTAAATGGTATACAGCTGCCTGGATGGTCTTTGGAGCTGCGTGACTGCTTGGTTGCACAATGTTCACATGATGGGGCTCATTTGGATAGGTGGACACAGTGTAATCAAATTCCTTTCTGCTTCTAAGCTCGCCTCTCCTCTCGCACATTTATGAACGCACTTTACATGTGTACACTAATGTCTTGCCTTATTAAGTCAGAGCTGTTGAATATCAAAGGCCCGTGTGCACGGTAAACAGTGCGCTTTCCTTTTATCAGCATTATCAAAACAAGCTGATGACGGTTTCGTTTGATAATGTTTCTTCGACAAGAAAAAGCTGCTTGTTAGTAGAAATTGTTTAATCGTGTTGAATTCTTGAGAGAAATCATCCAGAATGCCTCATAGACAAAAATACAACAATCGGTTACATGTTTTTCTCTGTAAATGCTTGTGTTAATATTGTTCTGGATGTTCATTATTAGCTCATAGCGTGCTTCAGATTTTCCACTGAGTGAGTCATGCTAATGTTTAACTGTTTTAAACCAAAGCCTCCACAGAATCATATTTCCATTTTGAGAGATTCAAATTTTCTTTGTAAAATTGTTGCACTGTATGTTCTAATTAAAAGTCCCTTCGTATTCTTGGATGTAAAACCCTTAACCGCTGCGCTAGTAACGCACTGGAATGAGCTTGTGAAGATTCTATCATGCCCTTTGCCACACTCTCATTTGCCTCTTCTTTGTGAGCCTGTAATATTTTTCATGTGCTTCTAATGAAGATTACCCCTCTCTACCATCCACTCACCTTATCGTTAGCCTGAGCTTTGCCCGCGCACTAATTGATGCACCCCTGCCAATTCCGACTCCGGCCCTGTCACTGACCCCCATTAAGAACCCATCCTCCCCTTCTTATGGAAATCAGCCCCAGCGTTGTGAATCCTCCACCTCCAATCAACTCCGCTCAAGTGGAGAAAACAGCCTCTCGTAGCTCGTACCAAGATCAAGCCTGACTATTGCTTTGTGTCCGCTGGCTACGGTGGCGGTGTTCTCAAAGACACTGCATTCCTTTAAAAACGTCCGAAAACTTTTACAATAGAGAATGCTCGATAATTAAGATGAGGCATTTGCAGTGATAATCAAGTGATTTTCTCAATTTTTTTTTTATGTCGCGCTGTTTTTTCGTCTTATACTGACACCTAGTGACAGCATATCGCAACAGCATTCGTTTTCAGTTACCAATTATTTTTTTTTTTTAGAAATGTTTTATTCTCAGTCAATCATGATTAACGTCTTGTTTTTTTAAAGATTATTTATAGATTTTATAGATCATTTTGATTTGTGTTTTTGTTGCAGATTTGCATTGACATGATGTTAATTAATGAAGATTGTCACTGATTAAATAAATAACTACAAAAAAATAAAAATAAAGTGGCTAGTATTTGGTTTGTGTTGTGATCCAAAAACTTAATATTGGTTTGTCATGTAATATGTTAAATAAAACACAATTTATTAGGCCACAGATATGATTAGAGCCTTAAATTCTTGTGAATTTCCATGATTTTAAACATTTTCAATGTTGTTATTATTGTCTTTATGTAAAACTTATTTAAATAACAAACAAAGCATAAACAAAGCATACCTTTAAACCACTTTCACCTAACCTGCAGGATGAAGGAGATTTTATAGTATCTGACCTGTTAGCAATGATCGTTGTCATCAGATTTATACATGCTGGCGTATTGCACCTGTTCTAATATCTTCATGCTGTGCACACCAAAGCATGTCCATGTGACGCCACCCTAGCTTAACTGCTCTAATATAGATGCTGTATCTCAACCTCTAGATATTTATGGCTGAAACACAGGGGCACTCCCATGTCGAGTTCCTCTTCACTAGATGTGATGTCAACACACATTCCATGCAGTTCTCTGGAAGCTTGACATTTTGAGATAACAATTCTGCTGTCCAGGTAGCTTAGTTAAGCATTGCAGTTAAGATGCCTGAAATGGTGACAAGCAATTTGATACCTTTAACTGGCAGCTAATATTATATGTCAGCGATATGTCCTGACTAAATGTCTTCATCTATTGTTATGGTCTTGTGGCTTTAAACCAGAGTCAGAATCAGCTTTCCACTTTGGTATAATTCAGCTGTTCAACACTCCTAATTCTGTAAAAGATTTAAGATTTCAACATTAGCCCTTTTTTTTTTAGCCTGCTATCTGCTAGCGAAGTCCATTTATCCCATTTTCCTCACAGCAAATTGTTTCAGTGGCCAGCTGAATACAGCCGGAAATGCTTATTTCTCATTCCAGTCCCAAGTGCAGAGACCGTGGCCCCTGTCTGTACTTATACTGATCTAAAACTGGCTTGGAGAAAGCAATCTGCCACATGCTAACCCTTGCAACATGTTTTTTATAGTATCAATAGTCTGCCCTGCTCTCAGACATGACATCACAACAATTGGGAATCACTTTCAGCACTCATACTCTGTGAGGGTAACAGCTTGGCCAGAGACGGATACGATACGGCAGTCGGCTCATGGGCTAGTCAATGTGTAAACACAGCATGGTAGTGATTTTGTGAGTGAGATGCACTTCAGTTCTTGTAATACATGCCTTTAAGTTACAATGCAACAAAATGTCATTGGGTCTCATTCACTAATAATTGCTAAGCTGTGTACTTGTATAGTCAGAACAGGTTCATTTAAAATGTCCACAGTGCTATACATTATGGGGACACAGTGTCCCCCAGAAAGATGGCAATATCCAAAATCCTTGTGTTTGTTTGGACATTTTTTTGGTGAGGAAAACAGCTTATAAATCATACTGATGTAGCTGTTAGCAGCTAACACTGATGCTAACTTAATTGCCAGTTAGCATCAGTGTTAGCTGATGCTAGCACTGATGATAACAGATGTAGCTGAAGTGATGTTTTTTTGAAAATGTAAAAATGCAGGTTTTCTGTGATGGGTAGGTTTAGGGGTAGGTTAGGGGATAGAATATACAGTTTATACAGTATAAAAATCATTATGTCTATCTCAACCTGCGGCCTGTCACGAATGCAAATGCGGCCCACAATATGCTAACCCCATTTAAAAAACAGATTGCAGTTTTACAATTTATTTTTATTTTTAAATTAAATTAAAATGGATTAAATGAATATAAGTTTGAACTATTATGTTTTTGTCATATATTATTTTTTATCATATAGGCCTATTTTTTTTTATCATATATTATTTTCAGACATGCGCAGACCTACTATATACTTATTTAACGGCTCTGGCACTCAGTTAGCGAACACTTGGAAGCGCGCGCTTTGGCAGAATTCTAATAGTAGCCATTATTTTTTTGTAAATGTAGGAAAATGGATAAATTTGTTATTAGAAGAAAAAACTAAATGAGGAACATACCAATGAGGAAACACATTGCAAACAAGAAGAGTAGCATCAGCAGCGAAGGTAAGAAGAATGGAAGAATGAATCAGTTTGCTGTCAATGAGCGAGATGGACAGCCTTTGTTTAAAGTACTTGGCATATGCAAAACCTACAATGTCAACAGACGTGAATTCGATGTTTGTTTGATGTACTTGTATTTTAAATCGATAAAAAATAACCGCATCGGCGCTCCCGCGGATGCTGCGCGAGGGATTGCGACGTGACAGAATTTTCATATCGTCAGAGATTGTAATTACAATGCGCTCAATGTTGTTTGTAAAGAGAGTTGAGTAACATTTGCTTATTAAGGCGTTTGTGGACTATAACATTCTGTCATTGTTTGGTGACTGTTACGATGCTGTTGAAGAGAATTTACATCCAGAATTACTTTTTGTGTATGTTCATTCAGCATTATTATCTGATTACTGTAATGCTAATGTCAGTAAGTTAGTTTTTATTTAGTGGAATACATTGTTCTCATTTTCTCTGACATAATGTATAAACCAGGGGATTGTGTAACGTGAGTTTATTGAACAAGAAAGTTTCACTTTGATATGAAGTCACACTGCCAGCCATTTCAACACACTGTGAAACAAAAACGAATTTCTTATAGTATTTGTTGATTTTGCAGATTGTGACATAAAATAAAATACCGCATATGCCACCAGAAAACACCGCCTCTTCTGTGTGTGCAACAACTAGGTATTATAAAAATAATATTAACTGCTAAGACCATAACATCAAATCTGATTGAATAGGTCTCATTTTTTTGAATGAGACCTAGTGCTATTCCAAGCAAACCACTATACTAGTCTAGCTGATTTCTTATAGGTTTATTTAAATGTGTTTACCCCAATTAGGAGTAATCAGGTGGTGTGCTTGTGTTTTAGCACAGTACATAGTCATTAGTAGGTTTAAACACCTTATGGGCACTTCACACTGTTTTTATTTTGCTCGGATTGCTTTGTTGTATTAAAAGAACAAGATGCTGTTTTTCTGTGGACATTTTGATGCGCTTCCAGATTGTCCTCGACTGCCTCATAAAATATGGCTCCTGGATCAATTAATTGTGTACAGAGTGGAAAAGCAGAGCAGCGAGTGTTACAATGGAGGGCCTGTCTCCCCTGGGCCCTAGAGGCTTGCACTGTGATGTTTCATTAACTGTGCGCAGGCCTGTGGCCCCCAGTAAACACACAGTAATTAGGGAATTTTGAGTTGTCATTTCTGAGCTTGCACTATGGTAATGATGATATGACCCCCAAAAAATATGAGGTACTTGCGAGGTCATGGAATAGGCAACCTGCATTTAATTCTCCTCGCTGGTCCAATTTAAATTAGCCTGCAACTGTTTAATATTCCAATTCTTGTGTGCTAAAATGGAGATTTATTTACAGATAAGGGTGAAGGATCATATTTGATGAATTTTTTTTCCTTTGGAAGCTAATCGTAGGGCGCAGATTGACGGACCGTTTGTCTGTGTCAGCAGCGCAGGACTTATTTGCTTGCTAATAAACACAGACGTCTAAATGTATACAGTCGTAAAAAATGACTAGCAGTCAGTGTTAATTATTCCAATGCAAAACACCAAATTGCACATTTCGTTATGCGCCGGGTGTTTTTACCTCCAATATTAACATTATATTAAGTCTCCTAATTAGTGATGGCTGCAGTCGGGCCTCGCAATAGTAATTGCTTTTGCTTCTTTAAATAAAAGATGCCATGTACAATTGCGTCTCGTTACCGATATCTGGTAAACAGCGGCAGCAGGCTGAAACCAGAGTGGCCAGGTTGGCGAGTGGTGCCCGGGCGGAGCGTCTGAGAGACGAGAGAGAGAGAGACCTGCGGATGGGGAGGCGGTGGAGGCAGCATGTCAATGAGACGACTCGATGTCACTGAGCTCACCAGTCAGGACAGCCATCTGGAAAATCAAAGGCCAGTGCCATCTGCTTTACTTTCCCACTGTTTTCCCATCTCTCTCTCTCTTTCTCTCTGCCACCCGGCCATCAAAACGGGATCTTTGTTTCTACCTTCTCCTGGATTTAAGTGCCATCTTGTTTTGTCAAACTGGCTGATGTGGAATTTTTTTTGGTGCAGATTTTGTTTTGTATTTTGACCTGTGAGATTACGGTGAAGTTCAGCGACTTTTGAGTGCCCTTGCGAAAAAAGATGACTTTTTATTTGTATTTTTAGAGTTTGGGAATGTATTTTCATTGTTTAAAGACTCTCTTTTGAAGAAGCGTCGTTGGTGAGACACAGATGGAAAGGTGCCCTGATGTTTCCCCCCCTTCTTCCGAAAGAAATCTCCTGACTCTGTAAAATGGGCAATGATGACATATGTGGATGCAGGCTTGTTCATATCTTTGTGGGGCCTTTAGGGAAATAAATATCTGAGAACATTCAGTGAAATGAAGCTCACTCAATAAATCAACCTGACACAATAAACACTTCTGGCACATGCTCCCCCCCCCATCCTTCCCCTGTTTCTCTCTCCGGCACCACCTACCTCTCGATGCTCTCGCCGCTACCAAATGGTGCCTCCCCAAAGGCCGGTAAATCAAATCGGCACACAAATACAGTGGGAATTTATTTGGAATGGGTTTTTGTTCTGTTTAACGCCCGATTGTTAGATGGACTGGGCCGATGATAAATCTAGAGACCGCCGCTTTACCCGTGCTCGGAGCCTGTTGCACCTCGGCGCCGCATATAAATCATAAATCCGATTGCATGAGAGAGCTTTTGCTGGCTGTTGACAGGAAAGAGAGTGGCAAATGAACAGAATATATGTCTGACGCTATTTATCTTCCCCCGGCTGCTACTGCTGCAGACCGCTGGAAGTTGCCAGAAAGTTTCGTATTGAATCGGGAGAGGTGCGAGGTGCAAAAACGTCCTGCGGTGTGATTAACGACCGCAGAGTCGTACGCATTTGCCACAGAACGTATCTGAAACACTGATGCACGTGTAGCCATTAACGCACCGTTCGTTAGCTGTCCATATTGACTTTGGTGTTTTATTAAAGGGATAGTTCACCCAAAAATCATTTTCTCATAATGGGGCCATTCCAAACCTGTAAAGAAGATATTTTGCCCATATAATAGAAGACAAAGGGGTACAAAACAACACTGAACCCCATTGACTTTCACTGTACGGACAAAAAAAAACTCCCACATTTTGTGTTCCACAGAAGAAAATTAGTCAAACATGTTGGGTGAGTACATGATGTCAATTTTAATTTTTGACTGAACTATGCCTTTTAATTTGTGACCTTGTGCTGATTTGAAATCCCTTCCGCCACTTGCCAACATGCTAAAATCCCTCCCAATCCCCTGGGCACTATTTAAACAGCAATAATATAAGCTGTATAGCAGGGAATAATTAGTTTATCAGTGTTTGCTATGGTAACACACGTGGTAACAGTCTTAAGTGATTGCATTTTCAAATGGCAGGCCCCGCATACATTTTCTTTTATCTAGCCACGCAGTGGCTATGATTGCTCAGTGTTATAAATGGCACATACTTTGTAAGCGGAGAGAAAGACATTGTTTACAGTTGGCCCCACACCGTGAATCTGTCCAGTGTAAGGTAATCTGCAGTAATAAGCTCCATTTGTTTTGTTTAGCTTTTTAACAGAGGGCTGAGGAAGAGTGTGAGGGAGAGAGAGAAATCTCATTTCAAATCCTACTAACCTCCTTATCTCTATTTGTTCAGTTGTTTTTAATGCCACATACTGAAAGAATTTCAATAGCTGTTTTGCCATGAAGTCATTTGTTATCCTTCAGCAGGCTTTGGTCTCCCTATTGTGTGACAGCCGCCGAGTGCTTGAATCTTCCAGATGGAGCTAGCCAGAAAGAGACGCTAGCAAACAAGCGTATGCTCACATACACACACACACACACACACACACACAAACGCAGGAATACTTTTAGCGTTTGGTAAAGGGTGAAATGATTGTGTCTTGCTTCTTACTTCCAAAAATATATACACTATATCAGTGAGAATGTGTCAGGCACTTTGTTATAACAGGTGGGACAGCTTGTCCCTGAAAGCTCCCATCTCTGTTGTTATGCAGTGGTCACATCTTAACACAACGAGAAGCGCTTTATCCTTAGGCCAGTGTCACGCTGGATTCCATATGAAGTTACTTTGCTTGTCTGCAGCATTATGTGCTGCTGACAGTCTTCGATGTGAAATTCACAGTCAAGGTGCACTGCTGTGAAATAATTTAACAGCTTAATGGCATGCACTTAACCAGGACTTAATTTATGGTACCCAAACGTTAAGGGAAACTGACGTATAAAGGAGAAATGTGAAATAGACGGTTATTAAAAGACACTTGGAATTACTTTCCATCTGTTAAAGTCGACGCGAATTGCCATTCGCATGCCATTTTTCTTCCGAAATGTGAAGCGATTCCAAGCGAAACTGGATATTCATTGGGGAAAATGGCAGAATCGAGTCAGACCGAATGCAAGGTTGCTACAACTGTGCTTTGGTATATAGCATTATTCAATCCAGCATAAGAGATAACATCATAAAAAGTTTCAGAGATTATAGAAGTTATATTCTGATTAAAGATTACAGACAAACAGTTTCTATCTTTGGAGTAGTATGCACAGATGAATAGTTTGCAATAATACCATGTATTTAGAAAGTAAATATGGACAACTTTGATTTCATGTTGACTTTGTTGTGTATACTTCTTTAATTTACATTATTACTGACAGAGAAATTTACCTCAGTGGTCAACTACATTCACAATCTAAAGCCATCATCAACATGTTACACATACTTGAAAGTACTAATAGCTAAGTTTGCCAAATGGTGTACTTTGTGGCCTTGTATTTTTTGAAATCGAAATCTTTTAAAGCAATGTCTTTACAAAGTCTTTACTGTCAATTCATTTTAATGACCCCAAGCCTTTGAACGGTGTTGTATGTTATTTCAGTCAATTTTTGTTGCAAATTTTATTTCCAAATTCTCACCTTATTGAGCTCTTCTTTACTATAGTGAATTATTCTTTCACACGACTCCCCAGAAAGCTGCCATACTCTGTATTCAAAAGAAATGCTGCCACCTCATTTTCTGGCTGCCCACATGGGAGATGTTTTACATGTTCCTTTGCAGTGGGATTCTTGCAGCAACATGTATGGGAAACCAAAGAGAGTCTGAGATGATTAGATTTTATGTCAACAGGACTCTTTATTATGTTTCCACTAACTCTGTCTTTTTTCTCTTTCTTCCCTTTCTTCCTTGCATGGCATCTTGGGCATCCCTGTGTGATGACACTCCCAACTCAGGTTAGTGATGTATTTTGCCATTGTATCTATTATGTATAAATCCTTCATGTCCACAGAGACAACTAAACAAAATTTCAAAGTAGAAACAAAAAGTAGGACAATTCATCTTAAATTACAAAGATAAAACACATTGGCCATAACACATCTAAATGCGTATGACTATAGGCCTCCCTGTATTATCTAAATACAGAAGCTCTAATAAGGTCAGTCTAATGTTTGGCTGTAATAAGCATAACAGTGGCTGGGATATGACTGATTCACAGCGGACCTCCAGGTTCCATTCGTAACTTAATGGAACTGTGCTTTAATTTGACCAAGCTCTTGATTGACAGCTGCTTGCGATATCTCGCCGGTAACCCTTGACAATGGACATTAGCGTCGGATTAAAGCAAGGTGTTAAAGTGTATTAAAAATTAAGTCGATTTCCTTTCTGTTCACTCATTTCCCCCTCAGACAGCATTAAAATTCCTCTACAGTCCATTTTTATAAGACGATAGCAACTTCTCATTGGGTCTCACCATGCTCTTTTGAAGAAAACCGAATGACTAAATATACAGGAGTATTGTTAAAAGGAAAAAGGCGAGAAGAAAGTGTCATCATTCATTGAATAAAGCATACGAATAATATATGACTTGTGTGCAGGGGAGTTATCTGCAGAACACTGGGCTTTACCTGTCAAAATGAATCTGATCATATCTCAGATGGGTTCATATTGCAGGCTGGTACACGTATGAAAGCGCAGCCCCCCCTCACAGAGAGCTTTATCTGTCAAAAAGGCTCAGCTTGAACCTCTTAATTTGCGCCGAACTGCAAGCCTGCACTTTGTTTATTGTATTATTTCACGCTGCTGTAAATAGACATAAATCTCTTGTAAGAAATATTGTTCAGCCAGACACCAAAGCTTTCCACTTAACAGAGATCGAGCGTTACTTATTTGATTCCGTTTCCCTTCGTTTATGGATTCGTGAAGAGTCTGGTTTGAAGACAATGAACTAACAAAAGATTGTTTTAACAGCTGTGCGTCTTTGATTACAGGCTTCTTTGAAGTATCACTTTAAGTTTGTCTTTGAACTTGGATAGAGATCAGAAATGATTTGGGCTCCTTTTTGATGTAAAAGGAGGGATTTGATTGTTGCAATGTTCATAAACTGTTTCCAACCGTTTCCAGTTTGGTGTTGATTTTCAAAGGGGATGAGGGGGAGAGATACTCCTCTTCATGCATGTGATCAAAAAAGACACATTGTTGTCTCTCCTGTAGAGCAACTCGAAGAGAAACATTTTTCTGTTTTTCTTCAAAAGTGTGGATTTACATTGCTTTTCGGGGGTAAAAAAAAAACCCTTCTGTATTACATTTTACATCCATTTTTTTGTCTTCATTTTCTTTTTTTGTCGATGTTCTGAATGGTTTTACAAAGAATTAAATATACTAATTGATAATCACATTAAAAATAATGCAATAAATGTTCTCATGTCATGTTTTGGGTTATATTCAAATGGTATTATAGGACTAAGTCATTCTGCACTAATCTAAGGGATTTGGAGATTTCTTGTCAGCAATCTGAGAGCCATTAAAAGCCAGAAAATGTATAGAAATGTCGAATATCAGATTAGTTTACTGTAGTTTAAGAAGTTAGATTAAAGGGATAGTCTACCCAAAAAATGAAAATTCTGTCATAATTTAATCACATAAATTGTGACTTTCTTCTGGGGACCACAAAAGGAGATATTTTAAAGAACGTTGGGAACCAAACAACATTGGAAGCCACTGACTTTCATTGTGTGGACAAAAAAAAGACATTTCCATAAATATATTTGTTTGTTCCACAGAAGAAAGAAAGTCATACCGGTTTGGAACGACATGAGATTTAGTAAACAATGACAGAATTTAAATTCTTTGGTGAACTGTCCCTTTAAGTTTTGGTGTGCCGATATGGTTATCACATTTATGTCAATTACATTAATGTAATTCATTGCTTTTAATGGCAGCAGGCTTTATTTAATGTGGTGTTACTGTTATTTCTACCTTAATGATGGAGAATAGGTCAGATGTAAGTGATAAACTCTATCCTGGGAGAGTTTTCCTTTACTTTTGTGTGGGAATGTGGAAAACAACTGGCATTTTTCCAGTGCCTGTCCAGATAGATTAAATGCAATGTAAAGACAAATGCCAATGCACAACAAAAAACATGTATCAGTGTATGCCCAAGTTTTAATTCATATTTCATTCTGCTTATTTTAGTAGCACTCTGGTCTGAATGCTCATCTCTTGAATAGATATAGTGTCTGCGTATTTATAATTGTCAGGCTTTTTTCCCCCTGAAAATTACAACCTCGACTCGTAAAAAAAAAGCAGAAACAAAGTTAGAGTATATGGCCTATATCTGTCAAAGACATTAAAAGACAGTGCATAACTCTTGATTTATATTCGTCCGGGAAAAAAAGGCAATTTTTCTGTATATTTCATTGAGTCAAGGACAAAGAAATGGATGGCCCCAGCTCACCAAATGACCCACATAACAGAATACATGCAATTCATGATCTACTTAAACAACGTGATAAATGCAAATACTGTCACATTGCCCCTAATCCCTGGGCCATTACGCATGAATCTCTCATTTCACTTTTGTTTCCTTTCTTTTCACCCTTCTGTTTTTGATACAAACACACTTGGCTTTATTCCCAAGGACTCTGATATGAATGTTATTGGAAAGGAAGGGAGAGAAAATTTAGATATTTTTACATGATGTCCTACATTTTGTCAGCTAAAATGGGGATATTGCCTGAGCGAGAGTGAGGCATGTTCTTCAGTTGTCAAAAGGCAGTAAGTAATGATTAAAATAGCAGTGTGAAACGCTGGGAGATTAAAGTGATGCTAATGATAAGTGAGAGAAGAAAAGGGCAAGCTATATTTTAATTCCTAGGAGAATGGTTAATGACTTCTATTGCCTGAGATTAAACTAAACCTGTCTCATCAGCTTTTTTCTGCTCACAGAGGAAAAAAAGGGCCCCGTGCACTTTAATTTATTAAACTCTTTTAAGGAAGCACATTGATCTACATAGGTTAAACTTTCAAAATTTGGGCAGCACGTTCTATAAAGCTGTCTGCAGGAGCAGGGGCAGTGGAGTAGCTCAAGGCACTGCCATAAAGAATTCATTATCTATGAACTGCCACATTTAATCAGAAAATATCAATTATTTAAAGGGGAAGGCTTGCTTCTGTTTAGCACTGGAGGATTTTGAGACGGTCCAGATTAAAGTGACAACCGCAGACAATGTGCTGTGTGAATTTCCACTGTAACACAAGCCCTCGTTTTAGGTGTATTCGCTACGGCGTGTCAAAGCCCGCTCTCGCCCACTGTATTCACGCCTGTGATTACAATTACATCAATAATGCAGAGGTGTACTGCAAGTAAAATATTTATCTGGCTTTTTCAGCCTTTCACGACTGACTAAGGCATGCACTGTAAAAATTTAACCGTGACATTAAAACACAACCTCCCATGACCTGAGTAATGAAACGTGTGTGTTTTTGTTGACATGCCATTACGCGTTCCCACAGACTTTATTAAACTCGGTTTTGAGGAAACCTTTTGGCATGTTCCTGGTGAAGATATGGGGCGGTGACACACATTTTTGATGCTAATTAACATGCATTCCGATCCATTGAACCCAGCATAACAGCCCGATCCTCGCAGCCGCTAGAATTTCTCGGCACCGGCGTGATAGAAGTCATTGAACATTCTGCTGACAGCAGATTATTTTTGTTTTTATACAGATGTCAGGCTTGAGTTGCTGGTGTTTTCCACTCTAGCTACAGGGCCTCAGAGCCTTTACACTGTAAAGGGAGCAAACGATTATTCTTTTCTCTCTTGGTTTGAGATGTAAACAAGGAGCTGATATTTAAAGGGATAGTTCACCCAAAAATGAACATTCTGTTGTCATTTATTTACCCTCATGTTGTTCCAAACCTGCATGGCTTACGTTTTTCTGTGGAACCCAAAAGAAGATATTTCAAAGAATGTCTCAGTGTTTTTTTTTTCCCATGCAGTGAAAGTCGGTGTGGTCCAATGTTGTTCAAAATATCAATAAAAAATGTGTATATATAAATATATATATAGTATGTTTGGGCCTCAAACAAGGATCACGAAGTTGAAAATGGCTTGGTTAGCAACAGTTAGGCTTATTTTTATGCCGACTTTAGCTCAAGGTTAGTTTTAGACGTGAGTAACGGAAATAATGACTATTTATGGAAAAAATGTATTGGGTTTTACAGGAGTATGAAGTGCTTCAAACAACGCTACAGCTTGAGATCCAACAATAATGCTTACCATGCGGCAAATCAATAGTGTCAATTGCCAAAGCTGCTATGCAGAATTTGATACCAAGGACTTGTGATGACGTTCACTGCTGGGTCAATAGCCATGTGATCCTTTATTCGTTTTCAAATACATAATGACTTTCATTGTTAAGAAAGACTCTGACACAGTGCCATTACAATTGATTGCTTCAGTTCATGCAAGAATAACCCAATAAATCACCCTTGCCAATAATGCTTGATGTGTGCCATTCAGCTGATCAGGTGTGGCACTGCGATGAGATGTCATTTAACCATATTTAGTTGTACTTTCTTATTGAGTTTGCATTTAAAGTGGCAACTAATTATAATTTGTTTGCCTGACTATAAAAAATAAAGAAATCCTGCCCAGCTCTCTGCAATAATGCATTAAGAAATCACATTAATAATGCACATATTTTTTCTCACATATTTATAGCTTTCCCCCAGACACCAACATGTCACAGTTGTTGTTAGATCCCTATTGGTTTCAATTAAAACCTCGCTGAAGCAATAAAAATAGGCAATTAAATTGGAGCAAGCACTTCAGAGGTAGAAATGGGCTGATTAAATTAACCTTGAACTGCAATTAGGGTTAAAAATAAAGTTATATATGTATTTGTCTCAAGCAACAATATTAATTTATGTTTGTTAGGCTAATACTCCTGAAAGTTTTAATTACAGCAGTTGCTTTGGTTTTAAAGTGATAAACTTTGTATAATTTCATTACTTTGTACTTTGTTTCAATACTTGAACACTTAATGAACACTAACACGTGCCTGCAGTGAGTAACTTCTCTGATTGAGTGTCGGCCATATGGCCCGTCTGACTCGCTCTTATATGGAGAGAATGACCTCAGCCTTGATATAAATGAGCTTTTGCGGGACGGCTCGGCCTTTGACTGTGACACTAATGGAATGCTTGTGCTCACAGGCTTTTACACGCCTAGGTAAAAAGGCTTTTGGTAGTGGATCCTAACACATGTTAGCTTAAGTGAAAACATTTATTTCTGGAGCAATGCACTCGCTGTCATTTCAGCTGCAGCTTGTGTCGGCCCGTGTGTCTCATTATCTTGCACTTTAAATCAACATGTAGCTCCCACCCCCGGCCCGACGGCGCAGTGGTCCCATGCCCTGTGCCTCTGTTGCGTTCTCCGGCTGTCGTTGTATTTGTCTCATTGCTGTCAGTTTTAAAAGTTTAAAAATATTCCTGTTGCTGTCCTCTTGCGACTTTTACCTTATATTTTCATACATTTCTGTGATTCTTTTAGAAACGTCCGTCAAATCCCATGAAGACACATCTGCCCCCTATATGTCATTACCTAGAGGCCGTCTGATTCTTTTAGCAACCCGTGAAGCTGATTAATTTCACTGTTCATTAAAAATGTGTTGTGGCATCTTCTGGACTATTGTCATTCTCTCTCTTTTTTTTTTTATTTTTCTGTCTCTTTCTTTCAGTCTCTCTCCCTTCTCTGCCCCGGCCACCCGCCTCCTCCTCCCTAAGCGCCCTTGGCAAATGAAAGGTCAAAGACGCTGCAGTGATTAATGAGCACCAAGCGCCAGGATCCCTCTGTCATTTCCCCCCCTTGTGTTTTTAGTCAGGCCGCTAATTCCTCCAAGACAGCTCAGGCTTTACTGGCCGATGGGAATGACATGGTGTGTATGGAGGTTTTTTGACTGAGCCTCTCTTACTGTTTGGTTTAGTGAGGAAAAGAAAACAGTTTGAAGGCACTCAGTCCCCATGAAAAACCTGCTTGAAAAATTCTCTTTTTTTATCCGCTAAAATGTTTTAGGGTTGAGTGTGGCTCATTTCTCTTCTGTTTTGTTTGCTCTAGGAACAAAAAGCCCACTCAGACACTAAGTTTTTTAGATTTTTTTCCACAGAACAGAAGTGGCCGTCAGTCGTCTCTCTCCACTTCGTGGATGACACTTCAGCGGTGCACACCGAGTGTTTATTTGAAAAAGTAATGAAATATTTACTCCCTATTGCGTGTAGGATTAGCACTGGTAATTGACTGCAGCAAAAACCGAGTCTGTGTGAAAGCGACCGAGAGAGTGAGAGCGAGGGCCCCTTGTGTTTGAATGCAGATCCTTAGCGCACAATGGTCCTGTTAGCGAGGCTGTATTTCGCTCTGTCACTCTCTCTCCACATGTTGCTTTTTCTTTGAGAGATAAGTGGCCCTAATGCTGAACAAATAGTGGAAATCAGAAGCCACTGAGAATCATTCGGCACCGGTTTTCCCATGGCACCCAAATAGACGCCCGGTCTCACGGAGAGAAGGAGCGCGAGGGGGAGAGAAAGGGGGAAAAAAACTCTCAGATGAGCGCGAAACAGTTTTGTCACTGCAAGCAAATCCAATTGAAAAGTCCCCTGGACTGCAAAGAACCGGAGTTGTCAGATCGGGCCAGCTCACTGAAAAGATCCATGAGTCCTAAATTGGCATCAGGTGTGGGGCTTCTCTCTGTGGTGATGGGCTCCCACATTGTGTCAGCTAGACATTTGGCCATTTCCAAATATAATGGGAGAAATTAATGCAAATGAGCGGCTGGAATGAAATGTATTTAAATGCAGATTGAAAGAGCCTCTGCGTTCTGCCTGATAACAAGTTGCTTTAGGAGAAGGGCCACATTGTGTTGGCTCATCTCACCCCCTACTGTTTCCATCCCCACACCAGTGTGTCCCTTTTTTCTCTGGTCGTTTGTGTCTCATAACAGGCCATTGTTCAGTGGGTAAACTCGCTCTCTAAACTATTTACATTGCTCATTTATTTGAATTTCAGATGTTGCTGGGTCTTTGGCTTCAAGCCGGTTTGGAAACGTTAATTGCACAACGACTAGAGAGAAAGAGCTGAATCATTTATAATAATGTTGCTGTTGACCATAACCTTATTAGAACCTATGATGGCATGTATTTCTCAAACAAGTTCCTGGCCGACTTCTTGCCTGTGGCTAACCATCTCTTAAAACATCCTCTTCCTAGCTTTAAAGAGCTCTTGTTTCAGGGCCTCACACTCTGTGTCCGCAGCCATTATTAAAAGAGCCTGGAACACATCAGTTTCAAAGGAAATGTTCAAATCGGAGCAGTTCAATAGGAGGGCACATTTGTTTATCTGTTTGGACAGTGCTGCTGCCAGACGCGTCTGCGTCCAAAAGAACAGGATATTGTTCTTTTGGACGCAGATGCAGATTATAACTTTTAATCTTTAAAGGGAAAGTTCAAACAGGAATGAAAATTCTGTCATCATTTACTCACCCTTATATTGTTCCAAACCTGTATGACACTCACTAAAGATGATATTTTGAGTAACTTTTTGTAAGTCTGAATACAGTGAATGATTGGACACCATTGACTATCATTTTATGGACAAAAAAAAAAAACAACCTCTTTTGTGTTCCACATGAGGGTGAGTAAAAGATGACAAAATTTACATTTTTGGGTGAACCGTCTCTTTAAAAAATGTTAAACCGTACGCAAAAATGCTGAGAAAAACATTAGGCATATGCGAAGAGTGCTGTTTTTGGAAAAAAAGGGAAAACTTTACAGATGCAATTTACATGCAATTAATTTTAGTTAATTGGATACACTGACTTCATTTATCATGCATATTTATGTCAAGCAGCTTGTGTTTTTCCCTGATTATTAACCGATAAGGAGAAACATGGGCATTTGACTCTTATCTATCTTCTTAACATTATCTGCTGTATAAAGAGACAGCCGCTCTTACTGGCATGCAGCGCTGCTGTTTAGTGTGTGTAGTGCACTGAGAGGGATGGTCAGGTTTGATGAGAGTCCAGGGCAAAGCAGGAGACCGCTGTGTCCAGAAGGTCCGGGCCTGTGATTAATGTGATAGATAATGTGCTGGGGAAATGAGTAAACACTCCCTCGCTGCCTAGCTTTGTGCTTCATCGGGTTGATGACAAGGGCAGCGCAAGGTGAGAATTTAACAGGCCTGCTGGAAGAATAGAGGGAAAAAAGGAGAGAGATTCAAAGGAGTGAACCATGACAGACTTGGGGAGAGAGAAAGAGAGAGAGAGTGGGAGTCGGCTGCTTTGCTAATAAAGCGGGCTGACAAAAGTGGAAGTTTTTCAGGAGAGGAATAATTAAAAGTGCTCAGGGGACTGCAGTTTTAATTTCACATGTAAAGGGCTAAAGATTTCATTTATAGGCACACTGAGTAGCGAGAAGGTTAATAAGACGAACAAAGCGTGCATTGTGAGAACATACACTCGGAGCAAGGCTGCTGGACTTTCACCTAACACGTTTTTAATTATCTTTCTTTACATATTTCTTGCAAGACGGGAAAAAGAATAGATTAACTGATTAACAGCGCTGGTGACCGATTGTTGATGGTGTAAAAGGCTCAAGTGTCTTGTTCTGTGTTAAACATCAGCACAAGGTACAAAAGTCCCACATTTTACAACTCATTTTGTGGTAAAACGGCGATCTTCGAGCAATTAGATGAGCTTGCGAATTGTGTTTAAGTGTGAGAAATTTTTGTTATAATTAAAAAATAATACAATATAACATTAGCCTATATAATAATACTAAATAGTAAACAAATATTTATAAAAAATAGCTCTACCCTGCAAAAAAAACTTTACTAAACATTTTTAAATTTAAATAAATTACTTAAGAACTCATACATTATAATCAAATGATTAGGCATATTCTCTCCATTTGACCCCACAATCCCAAAGCTGCTGTTTTTCTTGAATCCAGCTGCCCAAAAATGAAAAAGTTCAATATTCCTTCTGATCAAGCCCTGATACTTAAACAAAAGAAACATATTGTCTGATGCACTACTTTGTATATGTGGTCTGAGCCCCACTTTAGACAGTCTGGGTCTCGTTCCTCCCTGTAATGTCCCGGGCTGGTCGAGATCATTCTGTCAGTCAGCAGTGGATCATGGGAATGAATGATCACAGCGGCAAAATCCTCCAAATCCTTCCCCCACTGGCCTGTCACACACTCCACTCTGGGCCTGACACTTCTCTATTATATGTTTATCGGTCTCTAATGAAATGCTGACAAGTTTCGCCGCACAACGGATACTGTGTTCCATTAATAGTATTTAACGAACCTTGAGCTCTCACAATGGCTGGGCCCTATTGCCGGTGACAGCTAAGGGGCCCCACTGCTGCTCCCCGGTGAGAGAAGATATTATGCATTATGAACATTTGCAATCCCCCTCTCTTGCCCCCAGACCATCTCACTTGTCTTGCAGATAGGAGTGAGAGCGAGACAGTCCGTTGCAATATGGTCAGTGGTGTCTAGCTAGAATGGAAACCATGCTGTTGTGAATGTTATGAATTCTAATATGTGATGTTGTAATGAATAATGAGGGTGGAAAATAATTTGTCATAATTTTTGGATTTGAATGAGATTTGGATTTATGTGATATCTTCAATTTGCTTCCGTTTCTCTCTGTTTTTTTTTTTTTTTTTTTTTTTTTAGTTGAACGAGAGAGTGCAAATGTGGACAAATGTGCCTCAGTGTAAATCTATCTATCTATCTATCTATCTGTCTGTCTGTCTGTCTGTGTCTATCTATTGTTTTATCTACAGTATTGTTCTTTCTATGTATGTTGCTAACTATTTGTAAGTCCTGAAAACTTCTTAAGCTTTTTATATATATATATTTTTTTTTACTTTTAATCAAGGCTTTGTCATAGCAGCATTTAAAAAATTGTGTTCACAAACTTTCTTTTTCCAGTTAAAAATAGTAAAATAAATTTCTTTGAATTTCAGTTAATTTTAATTCTGCTTCCTTAAATTGCGATTCTGCATCATGTTTACTCAGTTCGAATTCGATTAAAATTCAGGAATTAATCTGGAATTTAAATAGCATTCTCAATTCAATTCTGAAAGGTGCTCAACCTTGGACAGCAATAGCAAAATAAATAGGCACATTGATGTCAAAGGCTGTGCACCTATTCAAAGTCTATGATCTATTAACATAATCATCTGTCACTTGGTAGAAGCTAGCCGAAGTTTCAGAACTCAAAACTTCCTTTTTAGTCTAAAAACAGCTTTTACTGAAACCAAGCTCAGAAAATGACTTATTTCAGATTTTGTCTCATTATTACATCATAGTCATTGCGTCATTGCCTCTTTAGCCCCGCCCACCGAGCATGTCATGTAGTAGTAAATACAAGACAGATTCAAACACAGGATTTCCTCTGAGGATGCCTCTGGTTTTTGCAGTGCCAAGTTGTGGAAAAACACAGTTTTTGCATTGCCATCCTTGTGATCCTAACATTAAGAAAGTGTGTATGAACTTCATTTTTAATGAAGTTCCAATCAGATCTTGTCAGTAAGACACTGTTCGTTTGTTGGCTTCATTTTGCTGTGGATTCGTTAGAGAGACTAAAAATAAAAGATGATGCAGTGCCAACTACATTGGATCAGTAATGTCGCAGAACACAAGTGTGAGTAACAGTGTTTATATCTATGTGCCACTATTGTTTTGTCTGATACAGATCGTTCGATATGTATTGAGTATTAACTATAGTGCCATAGTCAAACTGTGAATAGTTGTGATAGTTGTGATTTGCTGTTCTTTCCTTTGCTTTGACATTTATGGGGTTAATGCATTGGATTATTGAATACGGAAGAAAGCACGTAGAGTGACATCTTCTGTTTTGTCATCAGTAAGACATTACAACATGTTTCATTTTATTTAAAGGGGACCTATTATGCCCCTTTTACAAGATGTAATATAACTCTCTGGTGTTCCCAGAATGTGTCTGTGAAGTTTCAGCTCAAAAAACCCGACAGACCTTTTATTATAGCTTGTCAAATTTGCCCCTATTTGGGTGTGTGCAAAAACACGCTGTTTTTGTGTGTGTCCCGTTTAATGCAAATGAGCTGCTGCTCCCGGCCCCCTTTCCAGAAGAGGGCGGAGCTTTAACAGCTTGCGCTTTGGTTGCTCAACAACAACAAAGCTGGAGAATCTCACACAGCCAAAATGACGATTGTCAGTAACAGTGTTCAGTCTTACATTGTTCAAACAGGAGTCGGACACTGATGGAAAGACTCAGGAAGAAGTTACAACTTTTAGAATGCATCTGGACGTTTCTGAATGGTTAGTGGATAAATTTATGTAGTTGTTGTGGAGTTAAGTTGATTCAACTCATCGACTAGCATGTACCATTATGTTAATCTTTTGTGCAAATCAAGCATTGAATTGACCCTCGTTTGTGTAGTAGTCCGGTGTAAAATGACGGCATGGTAAAAACACTCTACTACAACAGCTCTTCCTCTTCTCTAAAGCAGCCCAACATGGCCTCAACCCCTTTGTTGCCTGTTCTCGGGGGCAGGGCTTATGCAAATTTTAGGGTTAGTGATATCACTAACCCGACAAGAAGCTTGTTGTAGTCCCTACCAGCCATTTGTTGTAGTCCTTAAACAGCGAATTCTTTAAAAGAAAATATCTCATTGAACTTTGAGCATTGCAACTTTGCAGATGTTGTTTGTGCTCTAACAGCAACATTAAAGTTAAAAAAGTGAAATCATAATCAACCACCCCTTTAAAACGCGACACTGCAAATGATGTATATGTTTTTAACTTTATCGAAAAGCGTGATGTGAACTATGAACTACATTCAAGTCATCCTTTGTCACTTATAACTGTGGTAACTCCAAGTACATACACAACCAAGACTTATAATATACATAAATGTTTTACATTGTTTGCAAAAGTTTCAACTATGTAACAAGATATTTTTCAACATCTTTTCAAAACAATTCCACACGTGTAATGTCAGGGACATTGAAAATTAATTTAATATGCAAAACTGTTACCCAGTCATAGCAGTGGGCATTTACTTTCAAGTTTTGAATGTGACATGCCCATCAATACTGATTGTTCAAAAGAGAGAGGGTCAAAAACAGGATAGAAAATAGCTTATTACTTCTAAATTAGGATTTTTTTTGATGTAAAACTCTTGATGACATTATAAGAGGACCTCAGAGAACATTATTAAAAAAAAAAAAAAAAGCAGTTCACAACCCCTAAAAACCAGCATTGGCCTCCATAGTCTCCTCTGTATTAGCTAATAATGCAGCAGTATCCGTGCAACATAATTCTTTAAACCCATTATCAGCCTGTGAGAAAGATTTCTGCTCCGGTGAATAATTGGACTCTCGCACCTTGCCAAAGTTTATTTCTGTTTAAGCAACCTTGTCCACGGAAGTCACTCAAAACATTAGCACGCCATGCTAATTCTAAGCAGATGCCCGTTCGACCCACAGAGTGATTAGTTTCGATATGCAAGGTGCAGAGTAAGAGACGTGCTTGAAATATCTGCGAGGGTCTGGCACGAGAGTAGAGAGCATAGATGTTCCTCATCTGTAATACACTGTGTAGACTAATATCTGCTGCTTTTTCTTATATTGCAGTGCGATATTGATCTGCTAAAATTGTACCATATTGGAGCTGTCTGTTGTGATATTCATCATTCTGTCATGCACCCCCCCCCCCCCCTCCCCCCTCCTGTAGCGACGAGTTATTAGAAGCAGCGGTTTGAAGAGGTTGAAGGCTTTAGTCGCAGAGATGTTGCAAACAATTCATCATAAAACCGAGAGAGAGATAGCAGAGAGGGACGGAAAAAATCTCAGGTGATGTCTCGCTTAAGATTTATGTGGACCAGGGCCATGCATTAAGAATTACATCATCAAGTGGTGTGAAGACTTCGCACGATGTGCTGAGTCGGACTATTTGCCCTCACACTGAGCCTAAATGGACTTTTCTTACCTCCTCATGAAGCTTTTTAATGGAATCGCGAGCTTCCAGGAATAAAACGAGTGATTTAGTTAGCGTGGTGGAGGCTGGGTCACGGGCCCTGATAAAGCTTGTCTGAAGTAATTGTCATTCTGTGGGTTTAACGACACGGGCCTTGCCTCGCTGCCATTACGCCACATTTGGCAGTTGATGGCAATCAGACAGCGAGGATGAAAGTAAACTTGTACGTGCCACATTCGATTTGTCTCCTGACTGGGTGGGGCGCTTTTCCCTCCAACTGTCTTAAAAGGTTCTGGTTGTTTGCTCTCCGCACGCAGTCGGTGATTCGTCCTGAAGGATCAAAGAGAGGCAGACGGATGCGGCTGACATGCGTTTAGCAGTCGGGCCTTGATTTCTTTTTAGCAGGGACAAATCGAGAGATTTTGTTAGCAGGAACTGTTTTTGTGGGGTCAATTGTTCTGTTTTCACAGTAAACTGCGTTCAAATGGAATTGATCAGGATCCGGGAGTCACAGAGGATGATTCGTTCTGCATAAACAGTATCTAAAAGCGCAGGAGGAGGAGGAGGAGGAGGATGGGGCGGATCGTCTTTGCCACACAGACTCGCTGTGCCGTTGTGTAAACATCGCTCTTCCTCTCCCACCACAGATCACTTCTGGACTCCCTGGAATATTTACATTTCATTAATTATTAAGAAAGCAGAAAGAGTATAAACAGTGGATAATTTTTGTTTAATGTTTCACACAGGATTCCGATTCCACAGTCCAATTAATGTTAATCATTAAGGACTTCCTGTTTAGTCCTGGCGTTAAGTTTGTTTGTCCCTGAGAGGATACAGACCTCACATCCTACATCTTGCACAATATCAGATATTTGCTCTCGTTGTAATTAGTGAGTCGCCCATTTTAGTTGAGGCCGACTGAATTAATGACTTTGGAAAGTCAGTAGGAGACTGAAATGTCAAAGAACAACCAGAAATACCGGGTTTGCGCTGTCATTTGCTAATTGAATTGCATGTAATGCAAAACATGGATGTTTATGAAACATAATTCTATGTAATGTGGGACAAATGTTCTCAGTTAAAGAAAAAAAAAGCCTCTAGATTTGTGTGTGTGTGTTTGTGACAGTGTAGGCGCACGTGTTTGTGTGGCACACTGCCTTAATCGTATTGATTCTGAAATCATATTTGCCGAATTAATATGCATCAGTCTGAGTGCTATTGTTTTGTGGCCTCTTAATTGCTTCCTCTTGTTAATATTAAAAGCACATTAAAGTCTTAACTATTGGCTCTATCTGAAGTTACTTTCGACGACAATTTCATAAGACAATGGGAAGGATTAATAAATTGCAGCTTGATCTCTGTTATCAAGCTCTTTTACTATAGGGAACCAATTAAGTACCCTTCAAGATGACTTTCAATTGCTGCACTGGTCTGTTCCTCTGCCAGAATTTGGGATTAATTGGGAATTAATATCCTCTCTAGAACAAGTTCGCTTTGTTTGCTTTGTCTGACTTTAACAATCGGCACTGAGGTTATCCCAACCTGTTCGTCAAATGCCCCCCTCCTCCCCCTCCCCGAGATTGATATGTACACGTCCCAGATCCCTTCAAGCTGAAAATATGGGCCATTAAGAGAGAATAGTCGACAATGATTTCGTTCTCCACGTAGAATTTTTTCGAGCTTTATTAGCCATGCATATTAATGACTCAATTAATTCTATTCATCCTCGCAAGTCATCTGTTTGTTTTCGCCTGACCTTTTATCTTAGAAGTATTCACGCTCGACTTGGTTTAAGCACTTCCACCATGCCGGCGTTCTTCCACAGTGGCCGAGTGCCTCTTCGAAATGGGAGTTATTTAATGTGTTGGATGAAACCTCCCTCTGTTAGAAAGCTCGGCGGATGTAAATGTGACAGGAAATATGCTATTATTACACACCAAGCCTTTTCGTCTGACATCCCACCAAATAAAATTACAGCATTTCCCCCTTTTCCCTCCCTCCCAGCTCAATCTGCCTCTAAAACACCTCTCTTTTTTTTAATTTACAAAGATCAGAGTAAACAGGCATGTGATGTGAAGGAGAGCAGGGTTGGATACTTGCCCCACACTACATCTATCTCCCATTCAAAGTTAGTGGTGAGGACAGGACATATAATTGAAAACTGCAGCTGGACTGTGTACAATCTTGTAAAAGGATGCCTTGGAAATTAGATTAATCAAGAGGCAGACATTGTGGGGAAAGTTTGTTTCGAATGCCTGACAGTATCGCTCTTTCTCTCATTTCAAATGCTGGCAGGGCAGCAGGCAGCTCCAAGGGAAATGTGCTCCTTTCATACTTGAGTAATTGATGAATTGTATGCAATATGCAAATGAGAATCCATAAATCTTATGAATGACAGCTTAATTTATGTGAGCCTTAATGAATGCAGGATTAGATTTTAATTAAATATCCTCAAAGGCACCCTGACTAGTAAGTTTTTAAAGCCTTGTTTTGAAGACTTGTTTCATATGCGTCGTAGTTCTGCGTTGTAAAGGGAGATCACTGAGAGCATATCCTCACCATTACGAAGATAAGCACAGCTCTGTTTTGTTAACCAAAGGGACTGAAATTAATAAATATTGCGATGGAAATCATATCTAGCCATCTCATTTTAACTTTCCTGGAACTGTTCATTTTCATACATTTGATTAACTGCATTTACTTTTTTTCCCTCTCTCTGCCATATCTGATCTATAACATTTTCTGCAGTGTCTTTTTAATTAAGAGAATCGTCCATTAGGCACGGAAAAGTCAACCAATTAGGCATTCTACATCAGTTCCCAGGATGTACAGGCCTGCTGCTCCTTATTAGTGCTAATAGTACTGATACAAAACAATTTTAAGCTTCACAATTATAGTACGCAATTAAGAATCGGCTTTTTGTCATTAATGATGCATTAAAATAATCAGCAGTTTATCTTGCTTTCAGATCTTTTTTTCCCTCTAAAATCTCTCTCCAGTATGAAGTTATCTCAAACGGTGTCATGTTTACCGTTGTAGTCCACAGAGGAGATTTTTTTTTTGTTTGGATTTTTGGATAAACTGGTCATAAGTTACAACAATAAAAAGAACAACCCTCAAACACATAAAAACTAAAGTCAGCAATGAGATAATTGTACAAATGGTATACACTCTGGCATAGTGTGAATGTTTTGGTCAATAACCTTTTTTCTGGCATTTCTTTTATTCTAAAAATGCCTGCAAAATGCCTTAAACTTATGTCATCATAACTACAATGGAGTTCACTTCAATTCAGTCAAGAATAGACAAACACATTATGTTTAAACAAATTCAACACAGAGACAGTTTTGTTTGGGGAAAAAGTATGTGAATCCCCATCCTATTGAGTTCTCCAAAAGCTAACTGAAGTCAGATAACCTGCGGTCCAGTCAATGAGACGAGATTGGAGGTGTTGACCAAGTCAACAATTCTTAATCTTCGTTTTTTTAATATCTTTTTTTGTTTGAGGCATGGTCCACATTAAGCAAAGTTTCCTGTGAGTAGCAAGAACTCTAAATTTGTGAGGGTTCACATACTTTTTAAATATGTTTTATGGGTAGTTGTTCTGCAAACTTTTACATGAGGACACAGCCATGTAAATAAAGCTCAAGGAAGGAACATAACTGGGTTGCGAGTTCCTTTGCAATGGCGCAATCTGATTGCCCTGCCCAGTGGCTCTTTAATCAGACTGTGCAGCGTACAAAAGCAGCAGGAAGGCCACTTTTGTAACCTGAGCAGTCTCTGTATCTCTAAATGTTACGCCCGGCGCGGTACTGTTGAAGGATTGGGCAGAAAAAACACATCTGGGGAGGAGAGGGCCACTGTTTGTAGACCGCTGAGGGTAACTGCTCCCTTTGATTGTTTGCATTTGATCTAATATATTGTTCCTCACAAAAGTTCACCGTTTACCAGCGGATGCAGCTGTTCCTGCTTATAAAACGCTTTATATGAAGTGCTCGCACATAATCCATCTATGTTGATCTGATAAGGCGTCTACCTGGCTGAGGGTGACAGGTGTGAGAAGGAGAGAGAGAGCTGGTGGCGATAAAGCAACAACAGTTCGATGCAAATAAAGAGAGTGATAAAATCTGAGGCAGCACTGATTAATGCAGGAGCGCCGGTGGAACGGGCCATCGTGGTGCTCCGGCTGACCTCTTCTGTTAGCGTTCCATTCATGTGCAGGTGTAAGTGACTGAGACAGCCACTTGTGTTGCTATATATCAGGTATCATTGCAGATTCTAGTTCTTTGCTTCACTACGACCCTTGCTGAAAACTTCTAGGGAAGTTGAAGTTGATGCTGGCGGTCTGTGTATGGAATAAAAGAGATGATTAGTGGTTTGCAAAGTCAAGAATGTTAGTGTTTCCTATTCATAATGCGATCGCAGCCATAACATGTCCATGGTGGTCCTGCATCTTTCATGAGCAGTAAAGGAATAGTTCAACTAAAAATAAAAATTCTGTCATTTACTCTCACCCTCATGTTTGTTCAAACCCATATGCTGTTATTTTTTCTTTGGAACACAAAAACAGATATTTCACACTACTCTTTTCATATAACGACATAACAAGACATGTTCTTAAGTGGAATACGGAAGGCGGTCTGGCGGAAGCTAGTTATTTTACTAATGTGTTAAATATGGATATTTTTCTTACACAAACTCATCTCTTTGCTTCAGAAGGCCTTTATTAACCCCCTTGAGCCGTGTTGAGTACGTTTATGATGGATGGATGCACTTTTTTGAATTTCAAACAGATTTCCATTCACTGCCATTATAATGTTTGGGAGCATCAGGGTGATTATTAATATAACTCTTGATTGTATTTGTCTGAAAGAAGAAAGTCATATACACATAGGATGTCTTCAGGGTGAGTAAATCATGGCGTAATTTTCATTTTAAAGTGAACTAATCTTTTAAGCCATCCATATAGTAATTTTTAAACAATAGTTGAGGTAAATAAAATGCCCAGCAGGTTGGTCAAACATTTAACCCAGTCGCTGAGTTTGTTCATATTTAACCCAACATGGATTGTTTTTAGCCCATCACTTTTTAGAGTGTGTCCAGTTCCAGAAATTATGAAAAACAACAAAAAAGTACTATAAAAGTAGTCCATATATACATATTCCATGTCTTTTGAAGCCATTTTATATCATTGTATGATAAACAGCTTGAAAGTAATTTCCACTCAGTTTTCCCCTCACTGTTTACTTGAGGACTATTGAATCTGGAACAACTTGTGAATCAAATCAACTATTTCAGTGAAGAATTATTAATTCTGCTTTTATGGTGTTTGTGTGTGTGTGTGTGTGTTTATTTTGTTTAGTTTTCTATATCTTAACATAAGAAAATAATAAAGGAATGTTTGTTTTTGAGTGAACTATCCCTTTAAAATGTTTCGAACAACCATTTGCAATCATTCCACTAGGTTTAGAGTCCATAAATTCAGATTATCCAGTCTAATGTATTGGCCTAGTTTCATGTTTCAGTTTCAAGTCTGTCCTTTCAATGTACAGAAGTTTAAATTGAATATCTTATTAACTATGATCAATTGGTCAGAGTTATGTGCTTCGATCTTATAATCAGTCCACACAAAGATTACATAGTAAAATGGAAAAGCTTTACCTGCCAGCATTCCATCTAATCAAGCCGAGTAAAGCTGCAAAGTCAGGGGGCCTAATCTGAGCATAGTGTGTTATTGTTAGTGCGGAGACCTCGGTTTGTTATCAGGCCCTTGTTTTCTCTGCTGGCCACCACCTCAGCAAAGTAATCAATGAGGCATGTGCTGCTATCACACGAAAAGAAATGAAAAATAAACCAGTGATAATCCTTCAGTTAAAAGGTTATTCAGGCTGATAAAAGCTATTTTGCTAATTTATTTACACTTTGCTTCGGTGAGATAAAGAAAGGGAACAATTAGGGAATTCTAGGTGAGAGATTTGAAAAGGGCAATGACATTGGGTTAATATTTTATAAGGCCTGATTGGCGGGCTACTGGAGGAGTCTGTATTTACAGAAGCAGAGATGCTGTGATTCGTCCGCTTGTTTTGGTTGACTGCGAGTAAATGGAATAAATATCTTCATCTTTACCTTTCCCAATGACAAACAAAAGGAAGACGGGAAAGGTTAATTGCTCCATTTGAGGCGAATCAAAACGGAATGTTCTTTCTGTAAACCTGAGCGAGACATGTATTGACTCCAGGATAACGTTTCATCAGCTGGCAGCAAAATGTGTCTCCATTAGGTCCAGAGGTCCACAAACCTGTCTGAAAAATACTGACCAAATATATTCTTTGTGTACTTCTCAAATTTGTGTTTAATAAATTTTATAAATGTAATATGAAATACTGGATTTTAAGCTGCTTTTATTTAATCTTAACTTGGTAAATTAGTTCAAATGCTGAAAAGATATTGAAACTGATTCTAGACAGATTACAAGTTCAATAGATATTATTATTATACAATTATCCAGTATGTGCCATACTGTAAATAATGGAACTATTATATTGGTCACTGATTTCCTTCTGAATGAATTATAATAATACTGGCTGTCATGATGCTTGTTAAATATACACAAAACTCTAGTTTAATACAGAGATGAAATGATTTAAACTAGTCTTTGGATACGAGTTTGAGGGAAATTGCAATTTGTGAGTATTCATGCTTGACATTTATTTGTGATATATCCAATGACTTGTTCTGGGGAAAAAAAAATGTCTTTGGATCCTCAGTCTTTTTTTTTCCAGTTATAATTAAGTATTTAAGCGTTTTTAAGTGGTTTTTATTTTTATTATACCAGGACATTAGTATTTTCTTTTTCCATAAACACTTTTTTTCCTAACAGATACTAAGAAACAACACATGAGAGGTTGAATTCAGTTATTTGCTGACTTTAGTATTGTGGAAGTGAGATGGCCATATATTTTGTGGGTTTAATCTGATTGCTTTCTCAGTGTGGTGGGACGGAGGAGATCATGTTCCAATGTGAACTCCTGGGTCAACATGGACCAAGTCCATTAAAGGAAGCATGGTTCAGGGAAAGTTCACTCTTATTTTCTTTTCACCATGAATGCAAAACAAAATGAGAATTCCTACATTTGTTACAAATTTGCCACTTTTTGGCCCCAGGCAAATGCTGTCCATAAAACATCCTAAGTTTGGAGACAGGATCTGTTATTAACTATAGTATGAGCAATAAAGAGAGATTGCTGGGTGATTATTTGGTTTCTGTGCTTGAAAGTAAATGCAATAAGAGCAGAATATATATGTGTTTTTGGTGCCACAAGAAAATGTGCAAATAAATATATTTCTTCTCAACATTATACTTGGACTCTCTTAAATGTGCTTAATGTAATATCTAAAACGGTTTAGTTTTTCCCACTTCTTTTGAGGCTAGAGGGTCACCCCCCCCATTATTTGCACCCTGGCTGTAACCCTCTTCATTAATAACTGGTTGGCTGTGTCTGCATTGCATTTTTCAGCTAATTTCAGATGTTTACCTTCTGAGTAATATAAACCACTCAGCTTTATCTAATAAATAAATGCAAGCAAACATTGCGTTCTCCCTCTAGGGGTGAAAATCTTGTTTATTTGAATTTGTCAGCATCGCGCTCAGCAAAACGTCACGGATAGCCTTGCTTCTACCATTGTGTGGAAAAATATCCCAGAGTTACAAAAAAGAAATGAAAAGGGAAAAGGATGTAACTAAGTTTGGTAGTGGTGACATCCAGTAGTGGAGTGGACAGGGCATATCTCAAACACAAGTGGATCTCATGAACCATTGTTGTGCTCTAATAGCCTACTTTTGAGGACTTTTTGTGCTGGGCTATTTAAGGACTCGGCATCCAGCACATGACAAATTGTACTCGTTCTTTTGTGAAGGTCCAGCTCTTGTTCTCCCTTCGTCCTCAGTGGCCCCATAATCGCTGTTTACAGAAGCGACAAACAGCAGAGAATGCTCATGCATATCTCAGTTAAATGACTGCAGTGTCCTCTTGAACATATAAGCACAGGCCGTCCTCTTTTAAGTGAAAACCTTTTGCGCTGTCGCATGATGGGGATTTTAGTTTCAAACACTTGATGTGATTCAGTTTTGTTTCCAACTTGTTTTTCAGAATGCTATCTTGCTGTCATAAATACAAGCAATTGACCACACACACAAAGCCATACAAAATTAAGTTAGTGTAATTGGGATGTTTAATACAGTAACAACAAAACTTCAGTATGTATCTCTTAAAGCTATAGTTCACCCTAAAATTTTGAACACTTTATTTTGATTTCACTTTAGACATTCTACTAACTGTAAGTAACTTTGCAACTACATGTCAACTAACTCTCATTAGAGTATTAGAACACTCTTAGTAAAAAAGAGTGTAGACTGTCTGCTTAATATCTGCTAACACTTTATTTTGATGGTCACCCAACAAACATCCTACTGACTATAAGTAAACTTATTGTCAACTTGCTATTGTCATCATGTAAACTTATTCTACTAACCCCAAACTTGACATCTAACCCTTAACTAACAGTCTACTACAGTCTACTAATGCTCTGAGAGTTAGTTAACATATACACTGTAAACCCGAATAAGTTGGTGTAGCTCAAAAAAATTTGAGGGAATCAGTTACATACATTTTTTTGAGTTATGATGTTCCCAATTTTAAGTAATCAGAACTATCAAGTTTTGAGTTTGTACTCGTGCATGTTAATTGCTCCTAACTTGAAGTACTGAGTTAGCTAACTCATACATTTTGACAGCAATTAACATAAAAGATTTAGTTGAGTTCTTTACTTCACTGTAACCTTAAAAAAAGTTTGGTATAGCACTTACTAAATGAGTACAGCAACTTAAAACATGTAACTTACATACTCTCAAACCAAGCAGCATGCGCCACTTGTCACCATGATGCTCTCTAAAAACCCACATTAACAGAAGCTCTTTTAAATTAACATAACAAACCATTAATAACTACTAAATCTCCCTTACCATTAATTTTGCACAAAAACATTATATAACTCTTAATTTTAACATTTACACTCTCTTTTGAGTGCCATGGGCAAAGCATGCTGGGAAATTGAAATCCCAGCCCAGTTTCAGTTAAACTTAAGTTAGACTAAATTAAAAAAAAAAAAAAAAAATAGTTTATACAACTCAAAACAATAAAACAGTTCAGTTTACTTGAAATATGTCAGTGCTGTGAACTCAAAAAAAAAGTTTTAAAAACTCATAACAGTTAATTTAACTTAACTAATTTATCTAATTTAAGTTTGCTCTACTCAAACCAATTAAGTATTTTGAGGGTTTTACAGTGTAGTTGCAAACTTATAGTTAGAATAAGTGTCGGGTGTCAAAATAAAGTATAACTGAAACTGTCATAATTTACTCAGGCTCAAATTCTTTCAAACCTGTATGACTTTATTTTTTCTTGATTTGGAACACAAAAGACAAAATTTTAAAGAATATACTTTTCCATGCAGTTATAATGAATGGGGACTGGAGCTCAAAAGTAACTTTAAAACGAGGCAGAGTCTCCATAAAAGTATCCCATATGACTCTAGTGCCATAGTTCTGTAAGTGAACAGAAAAAAATAAATCATTATTCAATTGAACTGAAGAGCTGGATCAGTCTGATTCATGAACGAAGCACTCAGACTGCTTTTGTGAACTGGATCAGTCAGTTCATTGAAAAGATCTGACTCAAAAGAATGATTTGTTCATAAATTGGACGTTGATGTCTGTTCCCCACATAAAGGTATTGTGTGGCTTCAAAAAATGAGTCCTGTGAATTTTAAGACTTTCATGCTGCTTTTTGCAATGTATTATACCTTTTTTGTTCAGTAGAAGAAAGTCAGTCATACAGGTTTGGAACGACATGAAGGTGAGTAAATGATGACAAAATTAAAACTTTTTGTGAACTGTCCTGTTAAATATTTAATGTTAAGTTAATATATTGCTGCTACAGCCTATAAAAAAGCCACTGTTCTCCTCTTCCACTCTATACTACCTTCATCAGATATGGTGTAAACACTCAGTGAGCAGATCCCATCACAGCTCGCAGGCTAAACGTCTGCTTTGTTCACAATCCCCCGCTCTTCCTGGAGCTAAAGTTGATGTGACATTTTGTCCATTTTTTTGTCCAAGTTTTTTTCTGCTTTTGGCATTGTTGAGGGAGGAGGGAGGAAGGCTTTTACCATCACATGCCATCTATTGAGGTCTTTCATAAATAATTCAGCTCAGTACATTGGAAGTGATGACAGCAAAACTGTCATGCAATCTCCTACATAAGATCAAAGAGGTGTTTCCATAGGAGGAGGAATTTCATTTTAGGACGTTCTGTAGGTCGGTCATGTGATTTTTTTTTTTGTTGCCGAGGTCTCTTTAGCTCTCCTATGACAAACTCAGATAAAGTGCTGTATTTAAAGGGATAGTTCATCCAAAAATTTAAATTGTATTATTATTTACTCACCCTCATGTTGTTCCAGTCCTGCATGACTGACTGACTTCTGTTGAACGCTAAAGAAGTTCAATGACAAAAAAAAAACAGAGCAGCTTAAACATTCTGCCCAAAATAACGAAAATTAAAGGGTTTGGAACAACATGAAGGTGAAAGCCTAATAACAGAATTATTCTTCTAAAAAGACTAAATTTGTGGCCTGCCACATGCCTGAAAAGATTAGCATAATTACGTCAAATAGAACAGCAATAAAGAACTTGATATATGCCAATTATAAACAGAGGGCACTGCAAAGATAAATATCAAAGATTCCTAAAGATGAACCTACAATAAGTGTGAAATCCCTACTGGAACATTTATACGAGGTATGAAGTGGATGATGTCTCTATTTCCGTTACGTGATGTGATGTGGAAATGATTCTGTCACATCTGAACAGGCTGATACGGTTCAAACTCCTTACAGTGTGAATGGCCCCAGGCCTGACTATATCGAGTGCTGCTCTTTCTCATGGCTAAAACTCTGAGCATGGAGTTTATGGCCTCTTCTGTTTTTAGTGTGCGAAGTAAAGAATTTCCGTTTCAATTTCATGCCTGTCAGGGATAAAACATGATAAAACGCAATGAAATGCAGCTCATCTGCTCAGTCTGTAAATGGACTAAACTGATGCACATGACAGAATTTGGTGGTACATGAATAAGTGAGTTTTTTGGCCTTGGGTCATAGTGAATGTACTCTTCTGCTTTCCTTATGGCCATGAAAATGAGGCCCTGTTTAGTCACTGGAAAAGCAGAGAACAAAACCTTGAGTTAATGAAGGTCTCTTTCAATCATGTCCTGATATGCCATTGTAACGCAAGTGCTGTGAAATACAGACAATGCCCTGAAAATGAGCTTTTCTCTGGTAACAACCAAAAGCAGGAGCCATTCATTCATTCATTCATTCATTCCAGCCCTTTTGTAATGAGCAATTTTAATTGTTAACATTCAGAGGAATATTGGTTGTCACTGAAACAATGCTACATAATAGGTTTTCATATATCATTTGACCAACTCATCATATTTTGAAGGCTTTTTGGTATGTAATTTGTTTGGAAAAAGTACTAGGGATGGAATCACCTTTTTTTTTTTTTTTTTTTTTTTTTTTTTTTTTTTTTGTCATGGGAAATGTCCACAGTGGCTGCACTGCCCTTGGTAACAACCACAACTATTATGGATGCTTTCTGTAAAGAAATATTTCTGTGAGATTATGCAAGCTACTTTTTTGTTGTTGCCAAAATTAGAGTGGAAAAATGCATGGATGAACATAACGTTGTAATGTGTGAAAAATATCTGACAATTAGCTTGGAGGGTTGTTTTTTTTCTTCCGTCGGACTTGCAATTGTTGCGTCATTAATCATTGTGTGATCTTGGTCACTCATTTCAAGTAATAAAAGTTTCCATCATAAACGCACAACAGGTCTGAGTCACTCAGTCACACCAGCTTCCAGCTACGACTCCTATTAAATCAAGCTAGCAGAACGTTTCCTAAGGCAGCCTTTTTCTTTTTAATTTCCTAAAGAACCTTAGAATATCATTCATTACCAGAACTACACATATTTGGTTTTTAAAAGTCTCATAAATCAATAGTGGCCTGACTGCAATAATTATAACAAGTTAACATGTAATTTCCAGGCTGAAAGCCGCATGGCTGGATTTTAGCATATGCAAACGAGGTAATTCAAATAGTGTAGGGATATTAATACAGAAGGGCAGGTAACGAGGTGCGGGCCATGAATTATGCATCAAAAAGTGGTTGATCTTCAATAAAGGAAATGAATTCACTGTGTAATCTAATTAGTTATGGAAGTCTATTATGTTGAGCAGCAGAAAGCAACTGTCCTTGAAAAGGAATTTATTTACAGTACATGTTAGCTCTTTGGAATGGAATTGCATTCTGGTCCGAATGTTAACGGCAACCTCTGTCCCTAACCCCTCCCCTTCTCTCTCCACTTCCCTCTACCTCCCCCTTTCCGCCACTTCACTTCTGTTTAGCTCAAGACCCGGGAGGCCTCCGAAACGGACCCAGAGTGTGACATCGCCGGAGAACCCTCACATCATGCCGCACTCAGTGCCGGGCCTCATGTCGCCGGGAATCATTCCCCCCACAGGTAACGCACGCAGACCTCCTTCCGCGCCCTGGCCCGTTCTCGTAGCGACCCGCTGCCCATCCGTTAAATGGCACACTGCAAAATCTGACAGCCCTCATCCAAACTACCAGCCAGAATCATTGACCGTTCCCGCCGGCCCCACTCCCTTCCCAGCAAGCCCCCCTGTGCAACCACAGCTCCAGAATAAATTGGAGTGGAGAGTTGTTCTCTTCCAGATTATTATAGTGGATGCTACATTCTGCCTTGAGTGGATTTTAATTAGCCCGATTAAATCCACTTCACTGCTATATGTACATAGGCCGTCGTGATGTTAAAGTAAGCTTATCGCCACAAGAATCAACAACAACCATTTGTGCCTTCAGTTCGCCTGGAGCAAGTCTTATGCTTTTGTTCTATTTACGGCTGGATTTCATTGTAGCAGCTTTGAAGTCGCTCATGAGAAAGGGTCCTGATTTACATATCGTGCTCTCGGTTGTTCTGCCATCTTTTAATAACACGCAGTCATTAGGTTATGGTTCACTCCTTGTTAATGTACAGTTAACTCCTCGTTAATCTCTCTTGTGGATTCTTGAGCAATTATTAAACACAAGGGCCATATAGTTATCATTTTAAACCTAAGTACCATTTGTTTGTGTTATTATTTTTTTCATTGCAAAGTATGATTGTTTTCTGTCCTATAGGACAAATTATATTGCTGTCACACAACAAGCTACTACTACATCTTTAGACAAGCAGACTTCATGATAACTTTACTTTTACAAGTATTTACTTTACTGAATGCGACTAAGCTGCATTTTATTTGTATGCGTGTTCCCTGGAAATTGAACTTGAAGATTTTGGCATTGTTAGTGCTAACACTGACCAGTCATCTTGTTTAATCATGTGGTAAGCATTATATAATGTTAGAATGTTATGCCTTCAAGTGCATCTGGGAAACTCATATCTCTTTTTCGACCATTCGTTATTACAGCGTGTCACAAATTCAAGTCGGAAACATAACAAAGAAACAAAACAAAATAATTATATTGTTAACAATATAATGAAATGCATGTAAAATGAAACAACTTGCGAAATCATTCATAATTCAATACAGACTTTAGCTCACTGATCTAAATTTAAATTATAGATATATACTTATATATCTATAATGTAAATTATATATCTTATATATCTAAATATACTTATTATATTATCTATATTGTAGATCAGTTTTTCTGCAATGTTTCAAATCGACGCGTTCCTTCCAACGTCAAAACTCTGCAACTTGTGTATCATCTAGAATTCAGAGTTTCCCACTTGTAAACTTGACTTCACTCAGTCATTCATGTGCTTTTAATTATGATTTTTTTTTCAACTTTACTTGAAGGGCACATTAATGAAAGTTAGTGTAAAGTGATATCTTTAATTAAAGGTAGGGTAGGCAATTTTCGAGGCTAGCAATAGCAAGCTTAGATCCCACACTCTCTTTAGAGCTCTCTCTCCAAAGCCACGCCTCCTTCAAAACACAAGAATGCGCACAGCCAGAGCAGAGTCTGCAAAGCGTCACGAGAGACGGCGTTAAAGTGCTTTATGTCTCAAAGCACATAACTTTACCATAATAATGAATGTAAACAACTTACAGAGCTCAAACTTGTACCATCTGACTGCTGCAGATTCATTTCGGCGTTGATAGTTTTGCCAGAGAAACTCATAAATCCCGGTCTGAAGACGTGAACAGCTCCAGGTAGAACGTCAAGGGTTGCCATCTTGAAATTACGGCTATGACATGACATGAACGCAGCATAAGCTTATTGTTTTGGTTCAGGAGGAACTGTAAAATGTGGCTTCCGTTTGTTTGTGGCAGTCATGACTTGTATGCAATGTTGCTTTGAATAAAAGTGTCTGTCAAATGCTTAAAATGTAAATGTAAAACCTTGAATCGAATGAGACACTAATCTAATATAGTTCATGCATAAACCTAATGAAATGTATTTCTGTCACGTGACAACTCTCGGAGAGATTGGCATGGAAATGGATATGTCAATGATCATGTGACTTGCTACTGCCAATACATTCACAGACATGCTGCTGTGAGCATGTAAGACATGCTGCTGCTGCTCATATAACATACATGAAATAACTCCGGTAGCAGATCTATACAGGTGGAGCTTTCTGAAAGTGCGCTGCAGACTGCTAACAGCAAACAGTGCCAAGTATTTGAATGTTGAGCAGCAAACTCATTGGCTGCTGATGCCACCACAACCAATCAGCTGCACTATGTAGATAATGATGTGATCGCTAACAAATTAAATTAAAGGACCTATAGCCTGTGCCTTCTAGAGTTTCACGACAGAACTTTGTATTAATTTCCTGTATTTTATTTCTTCTGTAAAGTATGCAAGTGTAACATTCTTTCTGAGAAGGAAACTATTGAAATTCTAGCTTGGCAACAGAACTGGTAATCTTGAACAATGCCGCTGAAGCATTAGTAAAACATTCTGCTTGGGAAACTGCGCACTGCCGCCCCTTTATGTTTGAGTGAGGTCAGCCTATCAGTGACTTGTTTAGAAACAGGAACTTAAAGGCCAGTATGAGAGCCTAGGATGAGAGTCTTTCCTTATTTAGTCCTGAGCAACCATGATAAAAAACCCTTTGATATCCAGGCCTTTAAACCATAAGAGAGGCTCTGATCTTGACATTTTGGTTGGAACTTCTGAAGAAAAGTAACATTTTATACAATCAAGTTTGTAAGGGTCTTTGGTTGTTTGATGAAGCGGCATACAATGAGCAGATGCAGTGAGAGTTGCTTGCATTCGGTTCATGGAGAGAAAATGTAAAAAACAGTTCAATACAGCATAAAGTGGTCTTAGGTTGTTTTGTTGATGTAACTTCATCATAAAAGAGTGTAATTGTAATGTTGGCAAATGTTCAGGGCCTTTGTGCACAGCGCTGTTAACGCAGCACTTGAGAGATGTTTTCCTTCCAGTAGCTGTCATTTAGCACCACAGTTACACTGCTAGAATAGAGCCATTTTTATCTCACTGTTGGTCTCGATTATATTGACCAGAAATTACTCACCAAAAATATTCCTAAATGTGTAGTAAATGAAAAATTACAGGTAATTTGCTATGGGTTTGACAGAAATAAGAACCATGAAATGGATTCATAATATGACATTAGTTGGGTTTCCATTACAGATTTGTGCAAAACTGTGATATTTTCTAAATGTCGATTAAAAAAACCTATTGCGAAATGACGGTGTTTCCATTAACCGATGTTATGCGGCTTAAACTTTTTCCTCTCGCGATAAGTCATTCCAAAAATCATGGTAATGGATGTTAGTATGTTTAAGTATATTGCAGCCACTGCACTACCCATTACTTTTAATCGAAGGAGACGTAGGCATGTTATCCAAGCATTAATGGCAAGGAAAGCCCCTTATATAGTCCTCCTATCTGCTATCTGAAATATTCCTTTTTTGAATTGCCTGAAAAACTACCTCATACGAATGTAAAAACTTGTTTGTGATTATATGGGATTTTTTTTTTTTGCGAAATTGATGTGTTTCCATTGTGCGTATTTTCAATTTTGCAATTTCAATTTGCGCAGGGTAATGGAAACGCGGCTACTGTACTGTATACATATATACTACCATTTAAAAGTCTGTGGTCAGTAAGATTTTTTTTAAAGAACTGAATAATTTTATTTAGCAGGGATGTAATATACTGATCAAAAGTGACCATAAACACATTTATAATGTTTCAAAAGATTTCTATTTCAAATAAATGCTGTTATTTTCAACTTTCTATTCATCAAAGAATCCTGAAAAAAATGTATCACAGTTTTCAGAAACATATTTAGCAGCAAAACTGTTTTCAACATTGATAATAATAAGAAATGTTTCTTGAGTACTAAATCAATATATATTGTGGTGGGAGGAGCAAACGACAGACACAGTGAGTGTGGCGTCAGGCCTCGAAGAGGCCTTTATTTAACAGAAATAAACAGAAAACCCCAAAAGAAGAAAATAAAGTGTCCAAATAAACAGGGGACCTGGTGTCCTCGTTGTGCCAGGGAAACGTGAAGGAAGGGTAGTGAGCAGATAGGATGGGTCCAGGTAAGGGGCGGGGTCTGACGGCCGCACGTGCTTCTCTCTCTTTGGTCCAAGGCGGGAGGGGCGGCGACTTCGGCATAGCAGCTCGTCCTCTTTAAGCCATGACAACTGAGGGGAATGGCGGCGTTACGCATGCTTCTCCATTCCGGACCATGGGTCCGGCGACTCACATCTATGGCAGTGCGGGAGTCCCTCCGAGCTCCCTTCCTGGACCCATGAGGACACCAGCGTGCATGCACAGGGGGAAGAGACCGGTCTCTTGAGGAGAGGCGCGCTCAGCATTTAACAGCGGCGGTGATGAGGCTTGATTATCTTCAGGTGTGCCTCATCACATGCCGCCAGTCTTGGTTGTTTCAGCGCCCCTCCTCTCTCTCACACCCACTCCAGTCGGGAACCTGGCGAAGGGCGGCAATTTAAAGGACGGGGTGGCGCTGATAAAAAGGGAGAGGCAGCCGTTCCGTCACAATATATATATATATATATATATATATATATATATATATATATATAAATACAGTGCTGCTTGAAAGTTTGTGAACCACTTGCAGAATCTGTGGAAATGTGAATCATTTGAACAAAATAAGAGGGATTATACAAAATGCATGTCATTTTTTATTTAGCACTGTCCTGAGTAAGATATTATACATAAACGATGTTTACATAAAGTCCACAAGACAAAAAAATAGCTGAATTTATAAATATGACCTAATTCAAAAGTTTATGAACCCTTGATTCTTAATACTGTGTGTGGTTACCTGGATGATCCACGACTGTTTTTATGTTTCTTGATGGCTGTTCATGAGTCCCTTGTTTGTCCTGAGCAGTTAAACTGCCCAATATTCTTAAAAAAATCCTCCAGTTCCCAAAAATTCTTCAGATTTCCAGCATCTTTTGCATATTTCAACCCTTTCCAGCATTGACTGGAACTTATAAAAGGTTCAAACATTCACTGATGCTCCAGAAGGAAACACGATGCATTAAGAGCCGGGGGGTGAAAACCTTTTGAATTTGAAGATCAAGGAATATTGTACTTAATTTGTCTTCTGGCAAACATGTAAGTGTCTTTTGTTGCTTCCGAAAGGCAGGGGCGCCGCTAAGGGGGGGAAAGTTAGGACAATTATAAGGGACACTTTTGGGGCCCCCATAGATCGGTTTTCATAGTAGTAACAGTCAGTGCTCGAAGTGGGCCGGTACGCACTTCTCGCGCACCAGCACTTGTCACATGTAGCCGGTACGCACTTCTCGCGCACCAGCACTTGTCACATGTAGCCGGTACTCTGAGCGCCCACACACCGAAACGTAGAATCATTAGACTATTAATTAATTCATTGTATACATCGCGTGTTCGGAGCTTTTGTAAGCTGTACGAACTGAACGGATCAATTGTCTGCGCAATATGACTGTGACTGAAGCCCAGTTGTTTAATTTTGCATTAGTGGCACGTGAATCACCGTAAGTGCGTTCACCAGCACGCTCCAAAAGTGTTAAGATTTGCACGGGCCGTTCCTATGCGATGCTGATGAAAAAATGTGCAACCCATTTGGATTCTATTGAGGATATAAAACGCTACGGAGAAAGTCGAAAATGATCTAAAACAGCCACTAAAATGACTGATGAAAAGAGGGGAAAACATCGTCCTGCAAGCTTTTTAAACTTCTCATGAAGACCACATTTACTAGAATTTATTCTATTGTATTTATTGTGGCAAATTTTGACTAGTTGTAGAATTTATAATAGATATTGAGGGAATTGATTTTTCACTAAAGATTTATATTACAACTGTGGCATGTTGTAGCTGTGACCTTCTTGAATTTTTGACTAAACAATTGGTTTTGTTTAAGAATGTATGAATATGAATATTTGATTACTGTACTGTATTTTTCTATTACATTTACATTTGCATGATAAATCATCTAATAGTGCTAGCTACAGCCATGGGAGGTCTCTGACTAAATACTGATACCTAGTGGTCAAAAGCAATAGCAAACGTAATCGGTCATTATTATTAAATTGCAGACAAAGATTTTGGATATCTAGGTTGATTTGTTTGTTTGGTACGGAATGGGTGCGGTAGGGGCCCCAACCTCATATTCTTACATAGGGACCAAATTGCTAGCGGCGCCCCTGCCGAAAGGGCAGTTCTAAATAAAAAAAAAGATATTTAAACAAAATAAGAAAAATATGGACATTGAACATCCTGTTCAAAAGTTTTCACCCCTGACTCTTAATGCATTGTGTTTCCTTCTGGAGCATTTTTTTTTCTTGTGGACCATATGTAAACATTTTTTATGTAAAATATTGTACCCAGGACAGTACTAAATAAAAAATAACATGCATATTGTATGATCCCTCTTATTTTGTTCAAATGATTCACATTTTCACAGATTCTGCAAGTGGTTCACAAACTTTCAAGCAGCACTGTATGTGTGTGTGTATGTATATATATATATATATATATATATATACACTATGTCAAATGTACAGTGAACAGTGTTTTACAGCTATGCAGGTAATGACATCAGAGTATCATTTCATCAGTCTGTCATTAGGTGGACACAATCAACTAGAAATGCAGCAAGACTAGGAGAATAGACACAAAAAGAGGTTAATGAAACATGAGGCCTTCACGCAGATGCAAGATTACACTGTCATAAACAGATCAGTCAACTCTAATGTGACTCTTCTCACACAGAGTGTCGACAGCTTGTAATTGATGTGCAGTATTTGGCTCTAATGCAGATGGAACAATACAGATGCATTAATTCACCCAGTCCTCACTGGCACAACCTCAGCTTTGTGTGTGTGATCTGTCCTCAAAAGTCACTGAAATGGAGCTAATTTCTGCAAATATATTGGGTAAATAGTCAAATTTGGCCTTGATCTCTGTTAGGAGCCCACAACATTAAGTCAGTAGATAAGCACTTTCTTATCATAAGCATGGCTAAGTCACTCTTTGTGTACTGATGTGAAGTTAATCTGATCTTAATTTAATTACACTATTAGTGGAAGGAGGCACATACATTCCTTATTTGTTATAAGAATGTTCTGACATTGAGCAGGTATGGGGCAGCCCGCATGTTAATTAATAATGAACATTCTGACAATATTCAGAGGCATGACAGCGTTAAGCCAGTCTGCTGCTGGTTCCTTTGCATATTAATAGATCCTTCATTATTATTTAATATGACAGCTGCTCCAAGGGCTACGATCAGACCCCATCTCTATTATTTGCTGTTTTGTGCGCAGTATGACAGTACCAAGCGATTCTTTATTTGTCCCCTCCCCACGCCCCCGTCTTGCGCCCGTCTGCCCGCTTGTTCTCTCTTATGCTTGGCTGTTTATATATGGCTGAAGAGATCCTTGTGTCTGTGAGAAAACAGACATGGGTGTCTGAATCTAAAGGTGACTTTCAAAAGTCGAAACATTGCGATCTGCTATTGGTGCTTCGCATACTAATGAATGCTAATTGAAGAAGGAGTGGGTTGGTTGTTGCGATGCTCAGAAGTGCACGGGCACTACAAGTGGACTTGTTGCTGATGTGAAGAACAGGTTGTGGATGGGTACTCTGATGTAGATGCTTGTAACCTATGATGGATGTTATTTGTGATCTAATGAACTAAACTATCTCTCTGAAACAACATTGAACGATAATGTAGAGGAGGACCTATCAACATGAATACAGTTGCTTGTGAATGCTTGTAGGTGTAGCAGTGGTTCTCGAATGGTTATGCTTCAGGACCCAGATTTTACATTGTACATCAAGTAGTGGCTCAGTACAGTACCAGAATGGTTTAAAAATCATATAAAAGGCAAGCAAAAATAGCATTTATGTATGGATGTATGTACACTGTAAAAAAAATTGTTTCAACTTAAAAAAGTAAGTGTTTGTGCTGCTTTAAAATTTTAAGGTTAGTCAACTTGAAATGTGAAGTTCTACTCTACTAAGTCACAACTTTGACATTTGAGTTGACTAAACTTAAATTTTAAGGCAGCACTTTTTAAGTTGAAACAACATTTTTTTTTTTTTACAGTGTACTGTATGTATGTATTTTATTTCTTTGTTTGTTTGTCTGTTTATTATTTTTTATTATTTAATAATAAAATATTTTTAAATAACTATTTAAAAAATGTATAATGTAAAATAATTATTTTTATTATTTATTTTATTAATAATAATAATTATTATTATTATTCAGTTTTTGACTGATACAATTTAGGACAAATTGTTGACTGATTTTTAAGTTTAATTGGACGCAAGGCCTTTACCTTTAACTACAGCATTTGACAAAGCTTATATTTTGCTATCATAACTATGCACAATAATATGGTTAGTAGTAGCATATGTTTTCTCCTTGCTGTCCTTGACTTTACTGCTTTTGGGTCACAATCCACCAGCTGGGAGCCACTGGTCTATATTGTAATAGGCTAATTAAGCAGGAAATTGTGGTAAGCTGTTTATTGATAACATTCATACCTGCAGGACATTCCGTATCACCGTGTCCATTTTACAGAGTTGATAAATGAATATGAGAGATGTTTATTACATTACTGAAGTGCTTAATTGTTGAAGTAAAAATTCTGGCAAAAGCAACTCGAGTACCCGACTTTTCACACAAGCAACTGGAAGGTGATTTTATTCTCTCTCTCTCTCTCTTTTTTTTTTGGTCCAGGTCTCTGCTACACATACATCTCATTTAGAAAACAGTTGACTCTCTCCCATTAGACGCAAATGAAGATTGACCTTCAGTGCGACTGGAGGCCATATTTATTATGAGTGGAGGGGGGAAGTAGATCCCCCTCCGCAGCTGTAGGGCATGAATATACAACAGCAAACGAGAGCGGCCACTCCGACACAGTGTATACGATACATCAATATGGTACTGATGTACTTTAAAATGCAAACAAGCCCAGAAAGCTGGTGGCATGCAGTGTTGCTCACACCATCTGCCTGTCTGCTGCTGGGGAGGCAAGGTGGCGTATTAAAGCCACATGTTCGATATCTTTCTTTTTCATTTTCTCTTCGCGCTCAGGAAAGGAGACAGAGGCCAAATGGCCGCTGTCGAGTCATGTCAGTGAAAGTGACACTTTAGTGATGATGAATTTACCAATTGGCCTCCCTCACGTGGGGAAAACAAAAGTCAAACGGACGTTGGGGATTTTTAGGGCTGTTATCTTGGAAGAATTTTAAATACTGACTGCATCTTTTTAATAAGTTTGCTAGAAAGCAATACTTATGTCAATTTAGTGACAAATGACAGGCTTATGTGTAATGATATGGAAATAAAACATACAATAGTTGACTTGGAACGTAAAGTAATTTTTGCAACTAACGATTATTTTGATAATTGTTTAGTTGGCCGATTGTTTTTCGATTAATCGGATAAAAATCCTAATTTAATTTATTTTTATTTTATTGACATAAAAAAAAAACACAGTATTGCACATCCCGCCCAATGTATTTCAACCAAATGTGCCAACTGAATGCTATGAAAACATTCAGTAATTTATTACACTACCTGTCATAATAAAGAGAGAACACAAATATTTTAGGAATCTATCAAAAACTTGTTTGAAACTAAAAATGGTATTACCATTTATTAGGAAAATAAACTGAAACAATTAAATAGTTTCTAAATAATATTCATACATAATATCCAAAAAAACTTTCATATTGACTGTAACTGGGCATCTGAAAAAAAAACAACAACTATGAAGTGTTTTACTTTTTCCTGCCTTTCTTGTAAAACAGTAAAATCATTTCTTTACCCTGTAAATAGGCTATAAGAAACGTCTTACATTTATATACAATTAGTTCTCCCTTTACAGTTGCTACTGTCATTAAATACTTGAATGACGTTAATTTTTAAATCTAAATTTAACTTTAAACAACAGATATTTCAGCAAAATGAATATTTTTGCGCTGAATATTAATTGTCTCTCTCTCCCGCGATCCGTCTGTCTGATGTGGGTGCGCGCGCTGGCGCTCATTCAGTAAAGTTTGAAGTTTAACGCAGACTGTCAGGACGAGCCTTTATGCAAAATGGAAATGCCTGCGTGAATTTGTAACATTTACAGATAAGAATATAGATGTAGAATGAACGTTTTGCACTGAGGACGCATATGCATCTGTCAAAGCGCCTGACAGGGCAAGCCATTATGCTTATAAGCTTAAAATAAATAATTCTCATGTTTTGATCAGCTTTGATCACGTACCTTTGCCGCAGCTGCTCAATCTGTTTCCTCCACTGTTTTAGATGCATTTTTGTCCATAGAAATGCGTTATTCAGTGCTGTAATTTGACGTGACTGGCGGAAGTCTTCCGTGCACGGTGGGCGGAGCCAACTAATCGATAATGAGAATCGTTGTCAATGATTTTTATTATTATTAGTTGTTGCAGCCCTAAATTTTTGTAATGCCTATTCAGTGTTTTATTTATCTACCACAATAATGTGGAAGATATTTTGGGGTTGTTTTTTTTTTATATTAATATGCAGTTAATTAATTAGCATATTTTAAATGAATTAGATTCGTCTTAAATTGATTAACAGGATAATAATTATTAAATATACAAGATACAGATCACAGATCTGTATAAATGATACATTAAAACAGAAAAAAAAACAGTTATGCCATTCAGTTATGATATTTAATATTTTGTGGTAGTGTTATGTTACGTTGCTCAACCCCTATCACAGAATCTAGTTTGCCTCCTAATCTCATAAATGAGGTTATTGTAACCATTTTTCAATATACTGTACATATAAAATGAGACTGCGCTCACAGGATTCACTGAACACCGCTGGAAAAAAGCTCAGCTTTGATTCATCCATTCACATCGTTTCATTAATCTTCATTCATGAATCCAAGGTCTCTTTCAAGGATCCTCTTTTTACTTTCTGCGAGTCTTTCAGGTGTTTTGTCATTGAAAAAGAGTAAATGACAGTGAGTCAGTTCCTTATCCAATCTCTCCATCTCCACTGTGCTCCTTTTAAACAAATCAAACAATGGGAAAAAATGGATTATTGCCACTGGAGCCAAAAGACTTTGAATCGCAGCGTTCCTGTTTATTCAGAGGGAATGACAATGGATTTGCCGTTTAATGTTCGTGTGTTTGAGATGTTACAGACATTTGTGTGTGTGTGTATGTGTGCATATTTGAACACGTCTTTGGTTTCCCACTGTTTCAGACTGTTTGTTTTCACTTTGTCGTACATCCCCACCCGTTTATTTACAAACAGAAACCATGGCAACATGTCAGTCCTGATATGTTCTCCTGACTCCATCTGTCACCATCAAAGCTCAACGGCGTCATCTTTGCATTTAGAGAGAAAAAGAGATGGAAATCAGAGAAGACGTACATGACAGTGAGGCTTCCAGCTGAAAATGTTGCATCAGTCCAATGGGGCCAGCTGTGTAATCAAAAACAGCAAAGCTACCGTCGGTGATGGATGCAAATGATCTGCTCTAGTTAAGACGCAGTGCTAGACTGAGTTAGGCTAGTGATGGGAGAAAAGACTGTGTCAAACATTTGTAGAGCGAGAAGCAGTTTTCCCCCCTTCTTTCTGAGGTAAAGCCCTACTCAAAGTAATGTGTGATTTAAAAAACATGAGTGTAAAATTGTTTTTTTGCCTTATTACATAATGTATTGATAATTATACATGTTTATTTCCTCTATTTTTACATTTAGATTACCTTTGCGGTCATTTGATGCTCACTAAAGGTAATATTTAAAAACAATAGGATACATTTATGATGTAATCTTTAGCAAATCTCAAAATGAATATCGATTTTCATTGTATTTAATTTTTACATTTATTTAGACACAATATAATAATACAGTACAGCCAAACATTTGGGGTCAGTACAATTTTTCTTCACGACTTTTATTCAGCAATGATGTATTAAATTGATCCAAAATACAGTGAAAACAGTAATATTGTGAAATATTATTACATTTTAGAATAGCTTCTATTTATTCTATTTTGTTTTATTATATATATATATATATGTAAATATAAGTGTAATTTATTTCTGTGATGGCAAAGCATCATTACTCCAGTCTTTAGTGTCACATGATCCTTCTGAAATCATTCTAATATGCTGTTTTTGTGCTCAATAAACTTGCTGAAAACAGTTGGGCTTAATTTTTTTTTTATGGAAACATTTTTCAGGATTGATAGAAAGTTCAAAAGAATGGCATTTGTTTGAAATTGAAATCTTTTCTAATACTATAAATGTTTTTACTGTCCCTTTTGATTAATTTAATGCATCTTATTATTAAAAAAATCTATTTTTCCCCCCTCAAAATTTGGAATGTGTTTTCATCATGTAACTGTCTCTTCTCCCCCTTGAAATTCTTGGACAATGTCTATTCTAGAAGCATTTCTTAATCATATCCTTATAGGCCCATTTGAGCTGAACCCTTACGATGCAGTGACTCCATCTTTCTGTCCTCCCGCTGCAGGTCTCACAGCCGCTGCTGCGGCAGCTGCGGCCGCCACTAACGCTGCTATCACAGAGGCCATGAAGGTGAAGAAGATCAAACTGGAGGTGATGAGCAGCTACCATGGTAGCAACACCCAGCACGGGGCCGACTCAGAAAACGGAGACCTCAGCTCCAGTGTGGGTGAGTCACCATCCACCAGCAGCATGACTCACACTGCATGCAGGCCCTGGTAACAGCCGACTCGCGATCCGTCACAAGTGGTCAGTCAAGACACATTGCTGTTTACACCTGGGAGTAACATGTTTCTCAAATGTGTCATCCTTGACTACTTGTGATCAGATTTTGAGGGGAGTGTCACTGATTTAATGACTAAATATTGATAAAGTGCAAAAAGAATTGCAGTTTTTTACCTATTATTTAGCATAATTTTGTTCTATTTAACAATTTAACCAATTAACATTGTGCTTCACATGATCTGTCACCGCATGTTGATATCAGACATGTCAAAGATGTTCAGTAAAGTCTTGATCATGCATATGTATGTGCTTTCCGAACTTTCAACTAGAAGATTATTTTCTTTTAAAGCCTCATGTAGATACAAAGTTTAAAATCCTTGTTTTGGCTCGCTTTTTGATTGGCACATGAGTTAGTGGGACTCATCAGGGCAGATTAGTGTTTACACTACAAATGCAATGTGGTCATGAGATTTCCACTTCCTTCACATATAGTTTGAGCAATCGCAAAGCATTTTGGACCCCATTTACACCTGTATTTAGTGCTGTCCACTCAGATGCCCAGAAACTTATTTAAAGAATTTAACTGTTTACGTCCACACAACAAAGTCAGTAGGCTAGGGTCCAAAAACACACTAAGAAATATTTTTTTGTTTGTTTGTTTGTTCCCTAAAAGAAACTCAGTTTAAAGGTTAATACAGATTTGGAATGACAATTTTGAGTGAACTGTCCCTTTAAGAACAAACTAATCTGCTGTTATAAAACTAAACATAGTTCATTCTATTTATCTATGCAAAATTCTTAAAATATGCTCTTAAACTCACATAAATGCAGATTAAACTACCAAATCTGTAAGAAAACTAGAAAGCTTTGTGTAATCTTCTTTTGAGCAGTCAGTTTGTTTGGTTGATTCTAAATTCATCATTAGCAGGTAATGCACTTTTAAAGTAGCTACACATCAAATGCATCCATGAGCACTTTATCCCAAAGCTAATAGCTATTAAGCGAGCCGCTAATTCAATTTGGTGAAGAAAATTAGTTTTGAATGTCCCCCGCTCCAATTAATCGTTTCTCAGATTCATTCCGATTTTTTTCTCTCTCTTTGCAACATTACTTAAAGCCATTTTTGTGGAAATTACACTGTTATATTAAACCACAAATCCATTACAAATGATTCAGTTACCATAATCCCAGAGCTGAACTGTGCGTGTGTAATTTCCATTGTGAATATCCACCCTGCGTCGAGGATTTCCCAGCTGCATTTGACACTAGGAGTTTTGGCAAAACACGGTGCGCTCTAAGCAGATTTATCGAAAGGAAGCCGCGCGGAGCTGAGGTCATCTAACAGCGAACGGCGGCGGGGGGCCGCGAGGTCACCGAAATAAAGATAAATGCGAATCGGAATAGGCGAGGCTGCGGCAATGGGGCTAATAAGAAACTGTTTTTATCTTTTTACAATTTAAATTGTAACCTTGAGCACGCAGACTCCCTGAAGAATAATAATTCCAGGCCCAGCAGTGAGCAAAGGAGCGAACTAGAGAGGCATTAGAAGCTCTGAGTGAAATATATGGCCGCGACGCCTCTTCAGCCCATCCACAATCAATTGGATTCTTTTACTTTAATATTTACTCGCAGCGATGAGATGCTAGTCTGCATGGTGATGAACAGTCTACCTCTGGCGTTTGAAGGTGACCTGTCACCGCGTATGGACAAATCTCTCGCTCGCAGAAATGTAGAAAATAAATCATTAAAGGCAGGCGGGCCTCTCATTCCGGGATTTAAATCACTCCCAGATTTATGATTTAAATTAATGCTTCGTTTGGTCAAAAGAACGGAGGCCGAGACAAATGATGTTTGGTACTGAAGCCATCCTAATATTGATTACTGGATGTCAGTGCAATCTCTTGTTTATATCAAGCACTCTCCTGTGACGGGGTGGCCAATAGGAGTCACCCGCATGATAAGAGGGCGAAATATAGCTGCTTCTATTCAGCCAGCCAGAGGGGTGAAACAAGCTCCTTTCAGCCTTTAATTGCAACATAAATTAGGTTTTAAAGTGAAATAGACAGTGTTTTCCATTCCCGTCTCCCAGCGAATTCCCTCACTGCTCCGGATCATTACGGCATTAAAACGGAAAGGTCATTTCGCCAGAGAACTGAGAGAGAGATATCGCATCGGAGTGTTTTAAAATAGTGCCAGAGAAAACACACAACTGTGAAAATAAACTCTTAGCTCCGGTGCTTTGCTGACTTCTGCCTTTCTGAGCCCTGTGATTGGCTCTAATGGTTTTGGGCTGTGAATGCCTATTATGTTCCGCTTATAGGGGCTTTTTGCAGCTGGAGTCCAGAGTCTGAAATCATTTGACAGATATAGGGATGACTTTAGAGCAGAGGAACTCAGTTAAACACTCTAGACAGGAGTGGACAATGTCATGAGCAGGAAGTGAGCCGCTGCTATATTAAAACAGCTGCTCTTGCTATGAGGTTTAATTTAGAGACACTTGGTTACATGCAAGTGTAATTATTTTTCTATATGTCACTAGGGGCAACACCACCAATAACAATAATATGCACCATCATACAAATCATTATTATTATTATTATAATTAAGATATTAAGTAAATATCAATTTTCGTCGAAATTGAGTTTTTCACAAAAATGAGTTCATTAAGCCCTCGTCTAGCTATCCCAGTGCTTCAAATAGCAATTAAACATCTAAAAGTATCTTAATTTGTACGTTTTCTGAGAGGAGTACCTTTCCTTTGACCAAATGTAGTATTTCTCTGCTCCCTTCTGGACGACTGGCGCTTTCCACAGCACAAGTTTGATATCATTGTAAAAGCGCAGCATTCCAACTTTGTGAATATTCATATCAAATTCTTGATGTCATGAGTCTAAACCAATGAAATGTGATTTTCAAACTCATGCTGATGTAAACAAAACGATCTTACTCATGCTGACTGACAGATCAAAAGCGTGCACACAAAGAAGCCTCAGACAGCGCACGATCCCGATATACATATATATGAATTACAGTATTCCAAAAAGTCTTGGTAAGTATTCACGCAAACATTATCTTTTATGTCTTAAGTGAATGTTTGGTTAACTGTTGGGGAAAAACATCTGATAAAAAACAGGCTGATAGTAAGTGTGTGAAGGACATTGTACTCTCCTCCGGACTTGTTAGTGTTGATGCAAATTGGATGGGCTAATGTTTCTTCTGCATTAAATATTCAGCTCAATCACTCTCGCCGGCTTGCATCGCTATTATTAATTACAAAAACAGAGAGAAAAACTGTCAGCCAGTTTAAGTTGGAGCCAAACAGCCTAAGCAAGAGGAGGTGGTGAACGTGATTAAACTTAGCGCTCACTTCCCTTTGATTCTTCCCCAGCATTTTTTCAAGGAGGTGGGGGTTCCCTTCTCTTACAATATGGATTGTTCCATTGACTCACAGGAAACGGCACAATTAGAGATCACAAACCAAGCAAAACATATGCCTGGAAGACACACAAACAGTGATCCGTTCTCTCGCATTGAATAGACCTGAACCAAAACCAACACCTGCCGCCTTCCAGCAAGATGAATTGTTTGATTTTTTTCATTTATTTTTATATCTTTCTTTCCTTCCTTGTGACTCATGCATTTGCTGCCTTCAGGCTAAGAAATGGAAGGAGGTGAAAAGAATCTCTCTCTTGGTGGCCACTGGGTGCCATTTTGCATCTGATTCCTTGCCACGGCAACGTTAATGGACCTTAAATCCTCTCCGTAATTAGATGGGGGAATTGTGTGTATCACCAACCAGATGATGCTGCCATAATGAAATAAGCGACAAACTTTCAGGCATGTATGTGCGCGCGTTTGTGTGGGTTTCTTTGATTTAGCGAGTTAGCGTGCTCAGACCTGGCCCAGACCTGGCGTTTAGCATTTTGGGGACGTGGGGGAGCGCAAACCTGTCACGTCAGGGCTGGTGACAGGTGTCTATGTTAGGGACAGAATTAAAAGTGATGGGGGGAGATGATGGGTGGGCCTCCCACCATCGATGAGGTCAGGCCGCTAATTCCGCCAGGCTTCTTCTGGCAGAGGAGGCCAGCACTCAAGAGATGGATCTGTAGAGAGACCGCAGCTGTAAGCGTGGAGGAGCTAATTGGTCCTTATCTTGCTGTCCCATTCATCTTCATTTTTTACCAATTACCGAGCATTATCTGTGTTCTCAGTTGGATATGGGAGTTAATCCTTTTTGGTTAAGCTGCTAGTGCAGCTTGCAAATTTCCATTGGTGGAGCGGGTGAAAGAGTCAGAGCGAAAAAACAAACTTGGGAAACTTCTCATCATTGTACACAGGAAGGAATCGATTGGAAATGACATCACGGGAGGGAAAAGAAAAAAACAGCGGGGAGGAGGGGAATCAATTATTGGTGTTATAATTCAAGCTCTTGTTTGCAAACGTTGCAGTGCCATTGATTAAGTTGTTTTCATTGCGCTTGCCATTATTGACTTGTTAAAACCATATTTTCTTCTCATCGGTGGTTTCAAATGTGCAACCAATCAACCGGTGGTGTTTCAAATCTTGTAATAATTACTAAAAATGTATGCATTTGTGGCAGAATTACCCTTTTCGATGCATGAGATGAAGAATCACTTCAAAGGGAAACCAACAGTCTCTGAAGCAGTCAAAATCTCTCTTATTATTCACTTAACCATATGGATAAGCATGCAAACACATTAATAACTGCAAGACTTGTGCCTCTTATTGTACTTGTTACACTGTCAAGAGCAATCTCGTCATAAATTCAATGCATCACTGCATCAAGCACTCTGCGCTTTTAACTGACACTGAGGAAGTCGGTAGCGGTGCGATATCTGTCTGATGAGCGCTGTCACATTTCTTCAACACCTATCAAAAAACATAGACCCTAAACCCATTGTCTTTACAGCAGGCACATCCATCATGCATCAGGGCTGTGTTGCGTCTTTATAATCAGCCGGCTTGTACATCGAGCCCTCATTTAGCATAAAGCGTTCGTGCTCAATGTCGGGGCTCTTAAAATAGCTCCCCATAGAGGACGGATTGAGTGAGCCATGCCTCCTGCTCTTTGATAGGGATCTGTTTGGTCACACACAGCACCAGCTGTCATCTCAGCCTCGACTGCTGTGATTTAATTAGTCTGTTTATGTCCTTTCTAATAATAAATCCCACACTGTGGAAGGACAAATCCAACAAGGGTTGCGCTTTGTTTTTCAATCTGGCGGCCTCGCACTGCTAAATGTGGCACGGCAACGACAAACAGCAGAAAGTTTCGGTTAAACCGTGTCTGTCTGACTTTCATTTTTTCTTCCTCTCTTTTCTTATGCTTCTATGTAAGTCGGTTATTTAACTACAATTTTATGATGTTATGGGTAAAATTGAAATTATATTCTTTTTATATGACATTTCCTGTGATTCTCTAGATTAAAAGGGGAATTTTTTATTATAATGTTTTCTGGGATTTTTTTTTCTCATCTGAACAGCTATTGTTGCTAAATTGATTCGAATGGTTTAATCCAAAAACTAAAATACACTGACACTGTTTTACACTGAATGAACACAAGATGGGAAATAGACTTCATTTGAGTGATGATGCAAATGAAACTTAACAATTTCTTTGTATCATCATTCAAGTGTCCACATGGCTTTTTTCATATATTTAAATGCTTTACTAAAACTATATGTAAATAAAATTGAGCTAATATAGCTGTGTTCTATGTATTTGACTAATATGAATGATGTTTCATTTAAACTTCATCAGAGTTTTGAATCAGTTGATTGAAGTGAACACTTTGAACTGATTCAAGGAAATTAACTTAATGGCGTTTTGCTATTAAAGTTTAAATCCAAAACATTCTTGCAATTCGTGAGACACATAAAACTAGTTTAATGACATACTTTTCAGGAAACTTACTGGCCTAAGTCCTAATATCCTAAGTCCTCCAAGGTTTATAATGGTTATGAATGGGAACCCAAATTTAAAAAAAAAAAAAAAAAAAATGCATCCATCCATAAAAAAAATGAATCCATATGACTCCAGAGGGTTAATAAAGGCCTTTTGAAGCGAATGTAATGCTTTTTAGTAAGAATAATATCCATATTTAAAACTTTATTCATTCAAATAACTAGCTTCCGGTGGACGGCCATACGCAGAAGTCGACTTGCGCCAAATGAGTAACCAGTGACGGTATGACGCAGGATATAGGAGATTCGTAAGTTAAGACACCTCTCACGGTTCAGTCAAATAGGGCTGTGCAACAAAACTCAAGCTCCTCTTCTCTTATATCGAAATAATCCGACATTTCTCTTTAAAATTTCTTGTTTTAGACTTCTAATTTGTGACCGGTGTTTTGTTTTGCTCTGTCCTCTACGCCTCTGCGTTCGTCATTGCGTCAGGGTCAAAGGTTGCTCTTCCGCCCAAATCGATGTGCGCAGTGTGCATACGGTTGTCCACCGGAAGCTAGTTATTTGAATATATAAAGTTTTAAATATGGATATTTTTCTTACAAAAACGCATCACTTCGCTTCAGAAGGCCTTTATTAACCCCCTGGAGTCATATGGATTACTTTTTTTTTTATGGATGGATGCATTATTTTTTACTTCAAAACATGGCCCCCCATTCACAACCATAATAAGCCTTGGATGACTAAGGATATTTTTAAATATATCTCTGATTGTGTTCGTATGAAAGAAGATAGTCATATACATCTAGGATGGCTTGAGGGTGAGTAAATCATGGGATAATTTTCATTTTTGGGTGAACTATCCCTTTAAATTAAATCACCACGAATATAATATGAAAATGTGAAATATTGCCCAGAAGTCTGCTGAGTGAAAAACCAGCCAGCAGCTAAACGGTGAAAACATGTTGTTCACTTCCTAGCCACTTCTGAGTCGCACCGGCAGAAATCAGGGCAATGATTCATTACTTATTACTCACTGACTGAGTCCTACCATAGGCATTTAGCATTGGAGATACTTCAAAACCGCCTCACCTGTGTCAGTTTACATTGTTGAATGCTGTTTTGTCTGGCCTTAAACATCAGCAGGGCTCTTCACGGGAAGGCAGGAAGCATTGGTAATAGCTCTGAGACCGGGATGAGAACCAAGGCTGAGTTTACAGAGACACGCAGCCTCTCCTGGGCATTCGTTTCTGAGTGCCTCTATTAGTGTGTTGTGCTCCTGGGAAGCAGGTGACAGATAAGTGGAGAGCGTCACACATTTTAATAGAATTTCAAAAAGATAACTCGATAATCACTTACTTTTTTAATGAAGTCGAATTGCTTGTTTTAATTCCGGTTGCATCGACAGTTAAGCATCAGCATAAAATTGAATATGCATGATTTTGGAAGAGGGGGGAGTCGGGTGTAAAAATGTGCAAAGCGCTGGTGTACACAAATGCCTACAACTGCAGAAACAGATTACAAAATGGGAATTGATTAAACATTATTTCTGTAATGATCCGTATCATGCTCTATCATCTCTGAAAAGCAGCACAGCTCTACGTTTCTGCAGTGAGCGTAGCCAGCACGAACGCAGTGCATGTTCATGCAGATATTTGTGTCTGCAGAGTAAATGAAATAAATAAGTAGCCGGTTTACTTGTCGGGCCTCATCAACATTAAAGCTCGTTCTTCATTAATTGGATGAATTAATTTGGAGCCGTTTGATTCAGTTGTGAGACGTGGTGCGTTGCCCATCCCTCTTTACTAATCTCTGTCAGGTTGCATTTATAAGTGGAATTGAGTGACCTTTGGAGGCAAAGATAGGGATGAAGAGATCTGCGCAATTTGAAAAGACAATGTCACATGGTGTAAATGCAATACATGTAATAAATGACATTCAACCTTTCACACACGATAAGCTTCTGCGGTCCATAATGCGAAAGATGCGTGCGCTTTGACTGTTTAGAATATTCCTCCGATAGGTCATCTCACTGCACTCAATTACGAGAAAGAAACAAACCAGCGTGTGATGCGTAACCGCCATGCCTTATGATGACAGAGAGGATGCGGTGCAATTGGAATATTGCCATGATTATTGCAGTGATAATAACATTGCAGCAATTAGAACATGAGAAATGAAGGCGCGGCCATTATCACTCACTGGTATCAATCATGCCTGGAGCCCCATTAACCCGAACCAGACAAGCGATCCTGCTCTGGGTCAGGCTTCTTGCCAGAAATCATCCCACTGCCTCAAGTTACAGAAGGTAGCCTGCATTTAGCCTGGGTGCTACAAAATACAGGAATCTGTGAAATTTGAGTGCTCAAAGGTTGCTTTTTTAAAGCTTAAAAGAGTTCTTGATTATGTTCGGTTTGTTTCAGATGTTTCCACTATATGTCTTTCGTAGTAAAGAAAATAGACACAAATGTAGACACAATATAGAGGATATCATAGATCAGATAAGTTGAAATTTGCTCATAAAGAGATCTCAGTAGTGATTTTATATATATATATATATATATATATATATATATATATATTTAAAGACCTAAAAATATTTTTAAAGGGATAGTTCTCTCAATATATTACTCTGTTTTTATTTATTTATTAAAAAAAAACAGACTTTTATATTTTATGAATACAAATATAATGAAATATTTATTTTATTTTATTTTACTTTATTTTATTTTATACTTTCCATACATTTTATCTCTAATTGCTAGACAAATGGACAAACATTCTATCTCTTGTGAAACACAAAAGATTATATTTTGAAAAATGTTGAAACTGTAATGAGGTCAGTGTGGTCCAAAACAACACTGTACCCCTTTGATTTTTGTTGTATGCATAAAAATAATTTTTTCACAGAAGAAAAAGTCATACAGGTTTGAAACTCATAAGGGTAACGCATATTTTGGTGAACTATCCCTTTAAGCACATTCAATAAGACCAAAGCGCTATGATAAACATAACAAATCTCCTTTCGCAAGGAATTTCTTTTTTGTTGTATGCATAAAAATACATTTTTTACAGAAGAAAAAATAGTCATACAGGTTTGAAACACATAAGGGTGAGTAAATAATGACATTATTTTCATATTTGGGTGAACTATCCTTTTAAGCACATTCAATAAGACCAAGGCGGTATGACAAACATAACAAATCTCCTTTCACAAGGAATTTCTGAATCACGCAAAGATGCAGCCTCTGCAACGTGATGCTAATTTTGTAATTAGAACAGATGATGCAAGAGGCTGTCTTATCCCCTGGAAAGCCGTCTCATGGACCCCTGCACTGTGTGATTGATAACGCCGTTCGATACATTTCATTTCAGAGTCCAAGTCAAATGACAACTGCTTGCCATTGACCAAAAAGCAATCTTTTTAAACGGGACCCTTTGCTCAGTATCTGATGGAAATGATTCCCCCCACCCCTCCTCTGCCTGGGTGTCACAGTCCCTAAGGGAGGGTGGGGTTATTGATTGGACTTGAATATATTGTACCCTCTGTGAAAACATCTGCTGGTTATGTTTGCTCCCTTCTGCTTTCCCTAAACCAGCAGTAGTTTATGAAGAATGATACAGGACACATTTAAGCTAAAACTAATTCAAAACGAAATTGAGTGTGCTTTCAGTGTGTGTCCTGAAGCCTGTGTCTAGGTATCTCGCACCATGCAAGTAATTGCATTAACCAGACCACAAGATCATAGTGTATATGTGGTGCCAACTTTGATGCACACCAAAAAACAAAAGAGCGAACCCTAGCCTTATTTGTCATTTGTGTTTTTATACCAGTTTTTATTTTATTTTTTATTTTATTTTGTTTTGTTTCATTTCGTTTAGTTTAATTTCATTATTTAATTTTTTTTGTTTTGTTTTTGTTTCGTTAATTTTATTTATTTATTTATTTTTTTATTTATTTTTTTATTTTTTATTTTTTCATTTATTTTGTTTCGTTTCATTTCGTTTAGTTTTATTTCATTATTTAATTTTATTTTTATTTTATTTTATTGTTTATTTATTTATTTTGTTTCATTTTTAGTTTTATTTAGTTTATGTTTCATTTAGTTTCATTTCATTATTTTTTTATTTTGTTAATTTTATTTTATTTTTTTATTTTTTTATTTTCCAGCATGAGCAAAATGCAAATGTCTACATCTTAGAAATGGCCAATAAAACTATTTTTTTATTTGATTGTTTGTTTGTTTATTTAATTATTTAAATTATTTAAATTCTTTCCTTCTTTAATGAACATAAAATGAAAATTAAAAAAAATTGTTAGAAATATAATTTTCTTTTTATTTATCATTTCATAGACATTTAGATTTACATAAAATGCACTTCAACGATACGATTCTGTATCAGAACGTCATATCATGCGTTTTCTAGCGGCCAGCTTGCAGAACAGGTAGTGACCAAAACCACTCCACCATATGCCAAGAACTGCTGCTGGGTCTTTATCCTCCTGAAGGAAGAATAAATAAATAAATAATAAAACAATACTGTCTGTCTCCTCCGTAATCCCTACCACATGTTTGCTTTGATGGTTGTGGGGGGTTGCGGGTCTGCGTAATTATGCTACCTCATCAAACCAGAGATGTTTTGTTGCCATTATTTTTTACACTCACAAGTGTATAATAGATGTTTTTCTTTACCCTCTGTTTCTTATTAAGCACTCTCACTTCTGAGTGAGCATAGTAAATGCCTGTTTTACCCAGGGATGCAGTTTCTCTGTTTTTGTGGCTTCAGATCACATCACGTACTCAAGCGTCTGGGGGTGTTTTTAGCACTCCGTGATTGTTGGTGATAATGTACAGGTCTGTTTCTTTTTTATTATCATTTTGGAGGGGGGGAGGGGGGATATTAACAAATTCAAGATGTTATTTTTATGATTAGCATTAAGATTATAAACAGGAAGAAAAGACTTTAAAGTTTTTCTCAATGACACAGAAAGACCGTGGGTGGCTACTTCAAAGTGAAATACCTTCCTCTAACGGGCCTTAATGAGTTACAGCATTTAACAGCCTTGACTAGCTATGCCGTCTGGGGAAAAGAAAACAAATCTATACCCTTACCATAGAAGCATGTCTGTTTGTGAAGGACCTATGCGTTTATTTCCGATAACATCTTCTCTACACAGATGGAGCTCTGCTTTTTTATGGTTGAAGGTCCTTTGTAATAGCCAGAATGAATTTATGAGTAGCCGGTTTTATTTTTACAATTAAAATGTAGTGTGGTTTGCTATTTGAATGAGAAACCTGTGGCAAAAGCCTTGACAGTTAGGTACTGCAAAAATAACAATCTGCCATTCTGAAACACCACATGAAAAACAATTTAAACTGTTATCCCGATTCAACAGCTACTTCAAAAGGCATAAGATTTTGGCTCTCAAATCAGAGGGACGAGCAAAAGAACGTCTGTTTAGATAAGAGCATTTACAACACACTGCTCCGTCGCGTTGTGCTCGCAAACAAAGATGGATAGGCCAGAAACAAGTCATTTAATTAGCGCTGGAACCCACGTCTCCGACTCCGGCAGCCAATTACACATTCCAACGGCATCTGCAGGTCCTATTTCACGGGAGGAAAGCAAATCTTTCCTGGCTCGGCTACATACAGTACATCTTTTCTTTTCCATTTAAGAGAAGGTAAATAGCAGAGATGGACAGCTTCATTAGACAGCATCTGAGGAGCAGGCAGGGCGGATTGTCGCTTAAATAGTGGGCTTTTACTGGAGGGCTAACCGGCGACCTCAGATCAATTACAGCTGACATTATTGTTTGTCGTGAGCTCTTCCAGGACAGAGGAGTAGAGGCAGAACGAGCCCTGGCTCTGCTGAAAATGTAATTTTCCTCCTCTTTTGCTTTCATTCCACAAACAATAAATCACTCAGTTGAAGAGATAATAAAGTGCCAAGTAGGAGCTGGTTTAATTTTTGTCAAGGGAAAGCTTCCTCCCTCACAGGATAATGCAGGATGCTAGTGCTCTGAAGGCCTGCTTTCAACACACAATGGCTGCTTCAATCTGTCTCTTTTTAAGGGCCACTGGAATCAAAGTTCATCGGTTTGACAATAATATCTTAGTTCTTAATTCATGCAAATTGCAGCAGTTTATCGCTTTTTTGATATTTTATAATTTTTTGCATAGCTTAAAGAGAAAGTTCCCCCAAAAATAAAAATTCTGTCATCATCTACTCACCCTCAAGTTATTCCAAACCTGTATGAATTTCTTTGTTCAGCTGGACACAAAGGAAAATATTTGGAAGAATGTCAGTAACCAACAGATCCCCCCCCCCCCCCCCATTAACTACCATAGTAGGAAAAATAAATACTAATACTATGGTAGTCAATGGGGGGCGAGATCTGTTTGGTTATCGAAATTCTTCCAAGTATCTTCCTTTGTGTTCAGCAGAACAGAGAAAATCATACAGGGTGTTTTGTGTGTGTATACAACAGTTCTGTTCCTCAAATTTGATTGGCTGAGAGGGCTTCCAGGAGTGCTATATATGCGTTAATACAGATTATTAGTTTAGTTTAGTTTAAAAAAAAATGGTAATAAAATATGACAAGATCTCAGAGTTAAACTGTGTCAGAAAACAATAATCTTAATTTTGATAAGTAAAACATGGTCAGGTCAAAGTGTCTGAATAATTTTTGGTTCTAGATTTTTATAAATTTTACTGGTAGTCCACTATATGAAGAATTTTTGTGTATAATATGTCACAGTTTACTTTATTTTGGTATCCTCACTTACATAAATGAACTATAGTGTCCTGCACCCACTAGTAAAAATATATAAAAAATGTCTGAATAATTTTTGGTTTGACAAATTTTTTGGTTTTTTGGAATTTTTGGTTTGACTTGATATATATATATACACTACCAGTCAAAAGTTTGGACACGGTAAGATTTTTAATGTTTTTAAAAGAAGTTTCGTCTGCTCACCAAGGCTGCATTTATTTAATTAAAAATACAGTAAAAACAGTAATATTGTGAAATATTATTACATTTTAAAATAACTGTTTTCTGTTTGAATATATTTTATAAAGTAATTTATTCCTGTGATCAAAGCTGAATTTTCAGCATCATTACTCCAGTGTCACATGATCCTTCAGAAATCATTCTAATATGCTGATCTGCTGCTCAAGAAACATTTATTGTGTACAATTGTACAAAATATTTGTGTACAATATATTTTTTTCAGGATTCTTTGATGAATAGAAAGTTCAAAAGAACAGCATTTATTTGAAATATAATCTTTTGTAACATTATAAATGTCTTTACTGTCACTTTTGATCGATTTAATGCATCCTTGCTAAATAAAAATTCTTACTGACCCCAAACTTTTGAACAGTAGTGTATAATGTTACAAAAGCTTTGTATTTCAGATAAATGCTGTTCTTTTGAACTTTCTATTCATCAAAGAATCCTGAAAAAAATATATTGTACACAAATATTTTGTACAATTGTACACAATAAATGTTTCTTGAGCAGCAGATCAGCATATTAGAATGATTTCTGAAGGATCATGTGACACTGGAGTAATGATGCTGAAAATTCAGCTTTGAATGTTTTCAACATTGATAATAATCATAAATGTTTCTTGAGCAGCAGATCAGCATATTAGAATGATTTCTGAAGGATCATGTAATACTATTTCACAATATTACTGTTTTTGCTGTATTTTTAATTAAATAAATGCAGCCTTGGTGAGCAGACGAAACTTCTTTTAAAAACATCAAAAATCTTACCGTGTCCAAACTTTTGACTGGTAGTGTGTATATATATATATATATATATATATATATATATATATATATATATATATATATATATATATATATATTATATGTATTATGAAGAAGATTATATTTTTATTGACCCATATACAAGCATAAAACAGGCATATTCTAAGATAGTATGACATATTTATATTTATCTAATTTTTAAATGTAGCCTCCAGGACTAAAGTTTGAATTTATATATAAAAAGCGTTTGTATCTTGAAATAAATATAAATTAGCTGCTAAGGTGAATTGATTTTATCCTTGTAATTTAATCAATAATCTGCAACACAATAGAAAAAGGTGTCTTTATGAAATAAAAATCTTTATTGACAAGTTAAAATTCATTAATATTGTAAAATAGCCTTGACAGTGTCTAAAAGGGTTTTGTTTTGCGACAAATTTGTTGAAAACTACAAAAGAAGGAAAAAGACATGCAGTTGATAAACAATGTGACTGCTTCATCAGACATCTGGATTCTAGACATCCATAGTTCATCGCCTTTCAGTCTGTCTGAAAAGCCTTGGTGGACCTCTTTTAGCTTGCATCATGTTTTCTTATGCTTTTCAATAGGCCATTATGGCTGAAACATCACTTAAGGATGGCGGAACATGAAAGGAGGTGGGACAGGGAGAGAGAGGGAGAGAGATTAGGCCCCTGAGAGCAGTCTGCTACTGTAAGCCCGTAGTCATTCACACACGCAGAGTTCTGCTTTGTGGAAGTCGGTCAACACAACAGACATCATTCACCGCCAGGCTGATAAAGGACACCCATTTAAATGACAAAAGCAAAGTCATATCAGACTTTAATACGTTTCTCCACTCTCTTGTAAATGTTGATTTCCTGAAATCCAGTCAGATCTTCTTGAGCGAATCACAAAGGCGCGCCGGCACTCAATCCGGCTCTCGAAAGCTTTGAAAGGTAGATACGTGCATGAATGCCTCTCTCAATTTGTTTCGACGTGGCGCTGTAAGTATCCTGCAATCACACGCTGGCGCCGTGGCAGGTTTTAATTGAGTCCGGTCCTGCGAGTGGTAATTGATTCAGACTCGGCACTCGAGGAGAGACGCCTTTACAAGGTGCTGCTTGGCCTCTCGTTCTTTTAATCTCCACCTCCTTTTTAATGTCAGGGAATGTGTTTTCCCTGTGCATCTGCTGGTCATCTTTCTTATGGAAATGTACAATGCTTCACTGAGGAGCGTTGACACTGAAGGGACCCCCTCCATCCTCCCTTTTTTTTCTTCTTCGTTTTTTCTGATGTAGACTGTCTCACAGCCCTTGGCCACTGATATTTCACACAAAAACAACTCACTGGATTATCCCTCTGTGTCTCCCGTTACCTTGAGCCAGGCAGGGAAGTGTGGGATGGAGCACGGGGCCGCCCGCTCGATCGGATCTACTGCGAACGCTCAAGTTTTCTTTCAAGCGCTCGAGTGGTGCCTTTGACCGCCCGAGACCGAAATTTCTCTCAGTTACTTTTGATCCTTCAGTTCAAAGTCAGGAGTGGGAGTGAGTGGGTCTTTAGTTCAGGGACACACACCAGGCTGTGACCTTATTTGTGTGCATATGTCCTTTGAAAAAGCGGGACAGCTTCCTTTCTACCCATTTAATCACTGTCTAAGAATGTAGCACAGTTCGCATTAGTTATATATATGAGTTTAACAGTACATTCACGTGTCCTCCTGCAGGATCTGGTTTTCCTCATCAAAATACTTTGAATGTCTTAATTATTTCAATCCCGTGTAACTATCAAGAACTTTAAAAAATGACGTTATAAATGCACTCTGTTATACAAGTAATGGAGTTTCTGGCACAAATACTCGTAATTAGCTTGTAGGCATCTCATGATACACACTTAGTTTTAATTGGCTCATTTTTGCTCATTTTAACTAATGCCTTTCATGTTTGCCTTATTTTTCCTCAGATATTTTGAATGCATTTACTATTAATGGTGAAATATTTCCATAATTTTTCCCTTTCCCAACATAATAAAGATTAGTTTAAATCTCACAATTATTAGCTTATTATGACTGTAATCACCAGAAAGCTATATATTATTAACAGCGATATGTATTATTAACAACAAAAGCGATTATTTATGTTTCTAATGACCATAATGGCTTGAAAATATGCTGCAATTATTTTTTTGTAGTCGTCAATAGCATTAATATAATACACTTTCTAATGTGATGATTATTATTTAATGAATATTTACTCTGTAAGCCACGCCGCTCGCACGATAGGTCACGTGTGAATAATTCATGGCGTTTCTCCTTTAAATCTTCCTCTCTTCTTCAGCAGCACGCTTTCTTTTCTGTCGCACACGCATCTTCCATTTGCACACAACTTAATGCCAGAAATGATTAATTAATCAGCTACTTTCCCCTCTCATCTTCAGGCTTGGAACTGCCGTTTATGATGATGCCCCACCCCCTGATCCCTGTCAGCCTGCCTCCCGCATCCGTCACCATGGCGATGAGTCAGATGAACCACCTCAGCACCATCGCCAATATGGCCGCCGCAGCACAGGGACAGAGTGCCCCATCCCGAATGGTGACATCAGTGATTAAGGTAACCCACAGCGCCGTTCTCTCATTGTGTCGTGCACATCTCTCATCAGCCATTGGGGGAAGGTGGAGGGGGCTGGGTGGTGCGCGATCCGTGCTTTCATACAGCATTGCAGGGAACAGTCTGTCAGACAATAGCCTGGGAAAGAAAGCAAGGAAAGGATGCAGAGAAGGGGTGGGGGGGACAGTGCCTCAAAAAAAAAAAAAGAAAGAAAAAAAGCATGGACGCTTGTGTGTCCATTGAGGTGTGTTGCTGAAAAGAGTGTGTCATGTAATGGCCGCCCTGGCTGTGTTTGTTTTTCCTGTTGGCTGTGCAGGAACGGGTCCCCGACAGTCCCTCCCCTGCCCCCTCTCTGGAAGACGGCAGGAGGCCGGGGAGTCGTCCCTCATCCCAGCGCAGCAGCAGCGTCTCCAGCTCTCCCGCGCACACGGAGAGCTCCTCCGACAGAATGCGTATGTTCACCTCATAAATCTCTCTCCCACTCTCTTTGTCTCTCAATTTCTCTCCCTCGTCTCTTCCAGCGTCTCCACCGGCACACATGCATTCAAGAGCTACTAAATTCCACACTAAAAATGCCTCTTGTTAAGAGCGTAGCACACGTGCGTCCCTCCCCGCTTTCTGTTGTTTTCAACAGATGGCAAAGAGATATTAACTATCTTTTTTTATCTTTAAGTTTTGCTCTGGTTCATGTTGTGCAAAGACAGACCTCAAATGTTTTAATCATTAGCTGTGTCATAAAATAAAAACAATGTCCTTAATCACTGTGAGGGCCTGTATGTATGTTTCTCGTCATCTCTGAAATATGCTACCATGTTTTATGATGTTATTCTGGAAGCGGAGTCTTAATGAGTAACTCTTTATTTTGATTAAAAACTTATTTGAGCTCCAAAAGTTGTATTTAAAATCTGGGGTTTGAACCTGGAAATATGTTGTTAAATTGATTTTAAATAGAGAATTTGTGATATAAAATAAGACATTTAGACATAAAATAAGACTCTGCTCAATTCAAAATCAAATCATTAAATGTGTGACATTGATCATGTGAGCAACTTTGTACAGATGGTCAGATGATCTTGCTTCCATTAAAGCTCAATATGCTCTTTAGATCATCACAAATCATGTGAACTTAAATCAACATAATCAGATTTTACACAAACTCGTGGAATTCATGTAGTTCCAGCTCTCTTGTTGTTAAAGCAAAACCCATTATTTAATTAATTGGTTATTTTTTTATTTAATTCTGATAATGTTAATGATCTAATTTGTAATGAAAATGTTTTATTAAATTATAAAAATGCTAAATCATTTTCACTAGTGGTCTCAGACTTTAGGAACCCACTGAATGTTTGATATGATGTATCTAGTGAATAACATGTTTTTGAGGGAAAAAAAGGCCTTTTTTATTCATAAACAGATTTTTTTTTTTTTTTTAAAGTCGCCTCATTTCAGATGTTATAGAGAATTGCACTGAGAATTGCACACGCCAGGCAGAGTGACAAATGTAATTTTGATTGACTGGCGCATTGATTTGGAGATGAGGTATATCACAAGTCACAAACAGCTGAAAGCCAAGGACGTATTCACCTTCTCTAGCCACTGGACGACGAGGGCTCTTTTCAACTAGAATCATTATTTATCACTCGAGGTGTTTTGCATTGTCAATTGAGAGCGTGGGGAGATGGCAATAATGTGTTTCTGTGTTCTCTCAAAGCTGTGCATCAGAATGGACTGTCGATGAACCAGGCATTACTGGGCCTGTCTCCCAGCATTTTACCCGGGCCTAAAGAGGGCGACCTGGCAACTCACGACATCGGCCACGAGGCCAAGAGAATGCATCTGGAGAAAGGTCAGAGTTCAAAACCTAAAACCAACAAAATAGCTCTATTATTTTATTTTATGGAAATATCTGTGAAACACTTTAGAGTATGATGCTGCTGTGCAAAAATCATGTTATTGTTTTCCATGATACTTTTTCATATTACACTGTTAATCTCTCTTTTGTACCAAAACTTGGTCAACAATGTTTGTTTGGATGGTAATGGGGTTTTTGGGCAAGTATTCTTTGAAGTAACTTGCACTATTAATTATATAGCTTAGTATGGAAATATGGTAATCACTATAGCTAGGCATGTAGCTAGTAGAATGCTATATATATATACTGTTCAAAAGTTTGGGGTCAGTATAATTTGTTTATTCACTCCTATATTTTTATATTCACTCTTTTATTCACTATATCACTCTGAACAAAAATAATATAATAAACACAGGTGGAGTGTCCATTTAAAAACTTTAAGAACACAAATTTAGACATTGATTATGATTCTCAGATGCCCTTTTACTAAATTACATCCAAACAAATCTCTAGCTCTTGAGTATAAAATTGGAGGAGGCTAAACATTTGACCAATTTCTATACTTTTCTGTTTTCACTATTTACTTTGGTAATGAAAAAAATGAAGTGTCCTTTCATATGCTTTGCATAAACACGAAATGATGCATATAATAGATTTGAGAATTCTCTCCAGGCAGAAGGCAGGGCTGGGGAAGTGTTGGAGAGGGTGATAATGACATTAAAACCACGGTGGAAATCACTGGGCTGCACGTCCCCTGCTGGATCTGCCCGGAGAGGAGGCGCTGTGTAGGTCTCTCCCATAGACCGAGCAAGCCTGTGAATCAAAGTAATTAGCATGATTATATGAATTTACAGGTCAGACCTTAGGTGTGATGGGCGGGGGGTGGAGATGAGGTGTTTGTGTGGGTCTTAGGGGGATTGGTGTGTGCGGTCGATGTGTTTTGTTCAGTCTCGATCTCACGTTTCTAGTGACTGATTGTGTACTATACGAGGCCGCTGACATGTTGGCCTGTTTATGATAACATTATCACAGTACGTGTGATTCATTTTTTCCTCTCGTTCCCCAATAGAGATGTGGAGATGGATCTGTCTAATCCCCCAGCATGCCACGGTTCCACCAGCCCCTTAAGATATCAATTGAGTTAGATTGGTCCTGATTCTCTCCGACCGAGTGAAAATCCACATTGTCTATTTGCATCGCTGCTGCATTATCATTCAGACGCTTGGCATGCTTAATATGTCACTCCTCTTGATTAGAATCCAAAGCTCTCTAACGTGTGCGGCAAAGGTCTCGGGCTGTGGAAAACATTTTTATAAAATAATCCATTAATGCAGAGGAGTGCAACTAAATTAGTTACCAATTTGCTGAGCATGAATTAATGAACAGAGCTTCTCCTGGCTCCCAGAGTTGTAATTTTCATAATAACCTCAGACCTTTATTTGGCAGGTTGTTTAGTTTTTTCGTTTGAAGGTTTTCATTAGTCTAATGAGGACTGTGCAAGGGCGAGCAGTCAGCACAATTTACATGAGGAAGCTATCATAATAAATGAGGCAATTTGAATAACACGCACAGGTTTATGCCGCGAGATGAGAGAGATCGTAGCGCCGGATCTGGAGGTAACCAATACATTAGACCAACTAATAACCAAAGTAATCCCAATAAAAGCCTTAAGTGAAGGGAATAAAATTAATGATAGATATATTGAACTGTAATGATATGATACATGATGCATTAGATTAATAAAATAAATGTGCCCCATTGTTAAAGAGGAGGGGCTCGTCTGGCTTGGCCTGCTTTTGTTTATGGCAGCCTTTTTAATTAGGGTTGTTCATTGGATCAGTTTGTTTAGACAAATGAGATTACATTCCAATGGTTTAATGATATTTCTCCACTTGTTTGATCTTTATGGTCGTGGCAGAGCATTAAATTAATGCCACGTCGTGCACTTTCGCTTCAGTGCGAAATATTGCGATTGAGATGTTTACGTCACCTGTATCCAAGCAGGTTATGGCAGCAGATGAGTTTGGGACAGTTTTTGTGTCTTGTGCATTTAGAATATTACTTCACATTTAAGCAGTGTCACACGAGCAAGATAGCTGTTGTTATAATGATACCACACAATCGTGAGTGTGATATTTCTTCAATACAACAGTTCAATAAACAAGAAGTTAATTTTTAGATGAATGTTCCTGTTCCTAAATGAATCAGGAATTAATTAATCTATTTGAGTAAATGATTCAGTGACTCGCACAACAGTAAGCAAGAAGTAAATGTTAAGTAGCTTAAATTTTAGACACAATTTTACCAATTACTTTGTGTATTTTTGGTTACGAAACTAGTTCCCAACAAAGTCAAAGCAGAATCGTTCCATTCCAAGCAACACCGAATAGCGGTGTTTTGTTCCTAAATGAATCAGGAATGAATGAATCCGTTTAAGTAAATGATTTAGCGACTTGCTCATACAGACAGTTGCTTGTTTTGTTCCTGAATGAATCAATTTATTTTGAATGAATTAGTTTAGTTAATGATTCAGTAATAAAGACATTAACCTGTTTTTTTCCAGAGTAATTAGTTGTTTTGAACAAATCGGTTGACTGAATGATTCAGTGATTCGTTCATAAAAACACTAACTTACTTCATTACTGAATAAATCAGTGTTTTTTGAAATATCTGTTGTGTTGAATGATTCAGACAATGAACTTCTCGATTTAAGACTTCAATGCTATCACTCAAAGTTAATAAATAAAAAAGTTCTACAAAATAATACATCATGTCCTTCATCTCTGTCATGTTTTGCCAGCATATCTGTGCAAGTAGAATTTTAGACCGCATTAAGTAGTGCTTTACCTTGAAGTGAAGCAAAAAAGCGAACAGTTTGCTCACATTTATTATAAAGTCTGGACTAATTGAATTGCTTCACAAAGGGAATCTGTCAGAATTGTTTTTGACAAGCCTCGCTCTTGTGAAACAGCAGGTAGTTGACAAACAAGGAAATTTGAAAGGCTCTAAAGCCTTTGGCAGTAAACTCATTTTGGACATCAAACATTTAACATGGTTCCTCTCCTTGGGGGAGCCGCTTGTGAATATATCCACATATGGGCGGGAGCTGTAGCTAAGCACCGCACAATAACAACACTAGAAGAGTAATTTATGGGATAATAACTGCAAACAGTTTCTCTTGCCCAAAGGAATGGTAGAGGTTTATTTTTACCAAATGAGAGCAACTCTCATATAAATTATTCCTGCATTATTGATCATAACAGATGAGTCATATGTGATGACATTGATGTAATGTTGATGCCGCATGGCGTGTGTTTAGTTATGCAAAATTTGATTTGTGTAAAGGACGAACTAGTACTGAAAAAAGGGGGGAAATGATCACACCTGATCACAAAATAATGCATAAAGCATCACTTCTGATTGAGTATTGCTACAAATAATTGTGATGTCTTCATTTTACAAGTGTATATATGATTATTACCCTTTCCCCTTTTCGTAGTTACCACAGTATTCAAATACGTAAATGACCACATCCTCATCACAAGCATATTGTGTGACTTTGAAGAAACATTGTACCGTCACCGAGTCTCTCTATTGACTGTATATCATGACTTCGGTTATGCGACTGATTGATGCATACACCCCCTCCTCTGAATTCAGCATTAAATGTGCGTGGAATAATCAGATCTGATTTGGCCAAATAGACAAGCGCAGAGATGCAGTCATATGAATAATGGAGCATGGCAGCCGCAGTATCACTCCGATAATTTGCCAGCTGGTCAGTGAATGGCAAAGCATGTGTTAGCCATTATATGATTTCATCATAAAATACCTCATCCCAGAGAACATCAAAAGATGCGAAAATAAAAGTTTGTTGCTTTTAAAAACTCAAATCAAAGAGAAAAATTGAATCGTTAAAAAAAGTGGTGTACAAAAACCATGCTTTTATACTTTTAAGGTTAGTCTGACTGCATGACCACATTGCATTTGTGTATTGTAACTTGCAGATGGACTAACATTATAAGATCTTGGATTTTCAAGTTTCACGACATTAAATTTGATAGACATGAAGGTAGTGGGGTAATCTACTGATTTTTTTTTTTTTTTTTTTTTTTTTGTATCTGGCAGAATTTTATATTGTTCTCAGTGCAAGAATGAAAACTCATTAGATTGCTTTGCTGATGTAATTGTCTTCACAAACCCCAAGGACAGAGGCTTTATTTCATTTAGAGCATAACGCTTGAAAAATAATCTGGCTAATTTCACTTAGCGTACTGCAGGAAATTGTACAAATCCGGTGGACCTTTTGAACAAAGTAAACATTATGATGTTTGATTCATGCTGTATCATATAGCATAATTATGAAAAGGAGGATGTTTTCCACTTTAGTAGTCTGTAAATACTAAAATGAACAGGAAGTTACTTGCATGGAAGACTATTTTTGCCTCACAGTAAAAATAAATAAATAAATAAAACAAGTAATTGTGACACAAGTTTTAAGATAAAGTCAAGATTGTTAGATATGAAGTCCCAATTGAAAGAAGTCACTAACTTTTGATCGCGTATCTAGATTTCTTGTAATGCGTTACACTGATTTCCATTTGATCATTAGGTTTTTTGGAGAAAGAAACCAGAAACCAAAACTATTGAGCAAGGAATACAGTAGTTAGTTTAGAAATGTTTCTGGTCCAGCAGTTTTATGACCGCCATCTTGCATCGTTATAGAGACATTGGTTTTTGCTTAGCAAACATGTTACTATACAACACACCTCCGGTTCTTTAACTCCATGTCTGATCATGGTAAACTTGCACACTCTTCTTTCATCAGACACACTTGCTTTCCAAGCATGTTTTCTATCGTCTTTTTAAGTGTCCTTGCGGTTCTGGCTTCAAAAGTGAAACGGACTGAGGCTTGTGCTGACTCGGCTGACTTTTCCTAAGACAAAAGGCTGGATCATTAGCCATGGGGATCTGAAATGTGACTTGGCAGACAATCACGGTGTATGATCAAACAACTTGTCAGTGTGTTCTGTCAAAATGAAGGGGTGCAAAAAGAAAAAAAAAAAATCATTCAATAGAGGATCAATCAAGTTTGTGAGCAGCGAAACAAATAGTGCTGATGATGCAAACGTGGGCCGTCCCTCCAGGACACGGCGCTTCATTTGGATATTTGTTCTCCCTCATGAATGTTCCATTACGTGATACCATGGACTGCTAATCACATTCCACAAGAAAGACAGTGCTTTTAGGAATGTTGAAAAGCGAGTGGTTCTTTCTAATCTTTGAAATGCCTTAAAAGTGACAGAATGCTTTCTCCTGCCAAGATGTAAGGCTTAGATAGAGAGATAAATATGCTGTGGTCAGCTAAGAGTATCTCACAAGCAGAGAGGCAAATTTAATAATGTATTATCATTCACTAGAGAAGGTGAAATCTCCTTGTCCATCACAACACGCCAGGGCCGTTTTATGTTACCCTTCATTTCAAAGGGAGCAATGTACTGCAGAGACACCTGCTCTGATAAAAAGGAAAGATGCAGCTCTTGGCCTAGAGGGTTAGGGCTTCGCTTTTTGATTGCACTGGTAGTTTTCCTTTCTCTCAGTTTGCAAGTGAGTTTCTTTTTGTTTTTGCACTACAAGGGCAATTAGAATGAACGTGGTTCATTGTGCAGCACGGACAGTCTCTTTGTGAATTCTAAGTACATATCCGAGCATCTGCCCTCAACAGTATGCACACTGCTGTGAACATATTTATCATTTGCTTGCCCTTGGACAGACGAAATGTAACAATTAGCAATGCTGTTTATGCTAATTTGCGATTCAAGATGCAAAAAGCTTAAGAGCAACTGTTGTGTTAAGGTAAGGCTGACCCAGACGTCCTAGACATAACAATTAAATACCTCAAAGATCATTGTTTTCTGTGCATGTCTTTGTTTTGTAAACATCATGTTCTCAGGCTCATTTACCAGACGTAACAATTAAAAAAGATGTTTTACTGACATAAAGATTTCACTTTGTACATCTATCACAAATCTTGTTAAAGGGATAGTTCACCCCAAAATTCTTTTTTATTGTTTGGACCCCATTGACTTCCAAAACATCTTTCTCCTGTATTCTGCAGAAGAAAAGCTAGCATACTGGTTCGGAACGGCACAAGGTTGAGTAAATGTTTTAAATTCATTTTTGGGTGAGATATCTCTTTAATGTTATATTGGAGCAGTTACACAGTTATGCAGCTCTCTTATTAAGCTGCTGCGTTTAGGGCAAAGTGTGTCAAATTTTACAATTTCACTGTTCCATAATTATCAGCGGATACTTAGGGCTGTTATATCCTTTCACTGTGAACAAAATCGTTCCTAATAAAAGAGAATAGGGGGTGGAGAAAAACTGCGGGAGGACTAATTCTCTTCTGTCTTGCAGCATTTGAAAGCTCGCTTAAGTGTTCCAGTCACCTTGACTTTGCAGCCACAGGCCCGGAGATGCTGTTGCTTATCCCGCCTAACCCCGGCCTGTCAATTAGGTGTTTAAAAATTAATCTCTTTAACTGGAAATACCATGCCAGCTTTCTTCCATCTGTAAATGGAGTGTTATTAATTCAAGCTGCGCAAAGCCAGTGTTATGAATAATGTTATCAAAACAGATTTCCACACGTTTAACACATCACCCGCTTTTAAAAATCCTAAGTATTTTTTTATAGCTGTGAACCAGACGCAAATGGATTTGCATCCATTTTCCTCTGCTCATGAGGGCATGAGAGACACAGAGAGAGGGCGTCAGATGGGGGGCTCCTAAGCTCTGCTTTTTAAAAAGTTTACATTTACATTTCTTTTTGTCTTTCATCTTCAGTCTCCAAAGCGGCTCAGTACATAGAGCCTGGATTAGTGCCAGAGTCGATTGTCGCCCCAAACATCCTCATTCCCTGTAGGATTGCTGCGAATCACATTAATATGTCCGCCCGTCTTCGTCGGAACACACTCCACTGTGATCAGGCCACAGACTATCTTCCGTTTCTCAGTGTTCGAGTGCTTGTTCTATCAAAGCGTTTTGATTATGTCGGTTTTTTACTCCTTGTTTGAATTTCTAATGTCATTGTGTGTAAAATGTGCAAGGCATTTACATATTGGCACCGAAACACATTTGTTTCTGTGTAAAGACAGCGATGTGCGCATTCATAAAAGATGTAGAAAATTCAACCAGATGTGAGCTGAGGGCAATTTCAGTTGACAAAAATAAAAGATGTCCACACAGACCCATCTCTAGATATGATTAGCACTAGATTGTGCAGGCGGCTTCCAGAGTGTGATTGTAGTAATCTAGCTTTCAGGTGTGCACCAGTAAGCATTCAGTGATCAATAAATGGACTCAATCTTGGCTGATTACTCCTGTAATGCATGCTAATAACACCACTCCCAAAAAAATTTTGGACTCTAGACTGCAACATGTTTGATTTAGACCTTAGTGATCATCACCCCCCACGTAGACCGTAAACAAGACCCTCCACTACATACGAGTCCTGCATATATTTGCTTTTCAAAGGCAATTAATTCAAAGGCCTTTGAGAACATTAGTTACTCATCCGTCTTTACCTTTATTAATCGGGTTATGCAACCCTCTCTCACCAATGCGTCATTCACCACTGAGGAGTGTCTGTTTACAGCAATGATGGTTGTCATTGTATGCCGAGTGCGGCCTTTCTGTAGGACGCTCACTTGAAGAAACAAAAGTAGTGGAGGGGCTTTTTTATGCAGTCATCACAGGCAGTCAAGCCTTTAATCCTCAGCGGTCCAATAATGACATCCCCTCTGCATTTATTACATGGAGGAGCATGGAAAAACGCTGACTTTGAACAAATGAACACTCTGACCTTTATGCAATAAATATGACACAGGCCGTATGAAAGGACAAGATATCTTCTTCTGCTGGGGTTTGCATCAGAGACTCTTTGCCTTGCTGCTGCTGTATGGCCAACCACAAGAAAACAAAATGTTTGTGACAGTACTGCACATGAAATCGCAAAGCATCAATATGCGGAACACAAAAGAAAATATTTTGAAAAATGTCTCAGTGTTATTTTTGTTCACAATGAAAGTCAGTGGAGTTCAATGTTGTTTTGGACCCCATTGATATTAATTGTTTAGAAAAAAACAGTCAAAGCACTCTTCAAAATGTATTTTTTTGTGTGTGTGTTTCGCAGACGACAGTCCAAATATAGGTTTGGATCGACGGGGTGATTAAATGATTACAGAATGCATTTTTGGGTGAACTGAAGATTTTTTCCATGAATTACAAAATATGATAGAATCAACATTAATTAAAAACGGTGTAAACAATGCAATAATAATGCAATCAAACAGTGTAGCCATATTAATGCCCCATTGCATGCTGGGAAGAAGGCAAATGGTATTGAACCACAAAACCACAGGCCTATTTGGACTAAAAATAAAATGCACTATCCGACTCACCTGTTATGTTGGTTCGAAGTATATAATGATAGAAACGCTGGATTCAAATCCATTACTTGTGTTACTAAAAAACGTAAGTTGTTAGATCTTTAAAGTAGGAAGTAATCCAAAAATTACCAAAGTCTTATTTTTTCATTATTTATTTGATCTAACAATCATTTTATGCTCTGTGCATGTCACTTATAATCTTAACAGTTTGTGGTTTAATCGCCTGCTGTTGTTATTTGCAGTCCTGTAGGTGAACTGCTCACCATAAAGGCTGCTTTTGTTTTTATCCCTGACCGTGTGCGACAGTTAAGGATTTATGAAGATTTCCACCCCTTCGCCTGCCCATCTGTGCGGCTGTCTTCAGCGTGGCCTTGAGAATATGTTTCAATTTATTAAGCCAAACCAAAGGACTCATTATTTCAGAAGAGGGGCGCGGAGTGACACACAGAATTGGTTATTAATGGAAAGTCTCTGCCACAGGGCAGTTGAAATTTAATGATATCCTACAAGAAAATATGATGGTGTCACTTTCCCAAAAGTCATGCGAAATGTCAGCGTTTTAAGGTCCCGACGCTAATTTTATGCCCGTGCACAGTAATGTTTGGGAGCGCGTTTAGGAAACACGGCCCAGTGCCTGTGCTGATTATCCCCCTCACCTTCCTTGTGCTCTCAAATGGGTTTGTGCAGCAAGCGATTTAATCTCTAAGTGTAGGGAACATTAGTGGAGAGAGAGAGAGAGAAACACCACAGTGCATTTCTCAGAGATAAGGCTTTCCAAGCCAAATGTTACCTGTTAATCCAGGGCCAACCGACTCCAGCACTTGACTTTGACTCTCAGCAGGAATTTGGTAATGGCTAATTTTCATCTCGGAATTAAAGAGCAGAAAAGAGCAAAGCCAAGTGGGTGTGAGCAGGGTTAGCGGTTCTGCAGTAGATAGCTGGAACAATCCCATAACACGTATGTATCCACCGTGCCCATATGCACAACATATGCACCTTTAAGTCATTCTAAAGGAATTTGCCCACTACGGATCACAGCACACATTTCTCACTGTGGTCTGCATGTGTACACATGCTGTAAAGGTAGAATTGCTTTCCCTTTCATTGCTTTTGGTTTTCTTTCTTGTTTTTCTGTTTTGTTTTGTACCCTAGTTACAGTGCTTGCAAGGCAGTGATGTATTGATATTCTTCAAACTTCTGGTTTAGGGGACTGTTTTCTGGTAAGGGTCATTTGCACATAACCAAAGCTTTAAAGCTTAGCTAAAAATTGGATATTTTTCTCTTGCTGCCTTGTAAGTGCTGACATATCCTTCAGGGAATGCGGATCTATCTGTCTGTCTGTCCGTCCGTCCGTCCATCCATCCATCCATCCATCCATCCATCCATCCTATTTAACACCTCAATTCAAATTCAGTTTAAATTCATTATAATATTTGCATACTAAGCTGTGATAAGTCTCTTCTTTCTTATGCATTCTTTTTATCCATACTGCAGATTACAATAAATCTCTCTACCTTTCTCTAACATTACTAATTATTTTTTTGTTAAACGGTTAGTTCACCCAAAAATGAAAATTCTGTCATTAATTACTCACCCTCATGTTGTTCCACACCCATAAGACCTTCGTTCATCTTCAGAACACAAATTAAGAGATTTTTGATAAAATCCGATGGCTCAGTGAGGCCTCCATTGACAGCAAGATAATTAACACTTTCAAATGCCCAAAAAGGTACTAAGACATATTTAAAACAGTTTATGTGACTACAGTGATTCAACCTTAATGTTATGAAGCAACAAGAATACATTTTGTGCACCAAAACAACAAAATAACGACTTTATTCAACAATATCTAGTGATGCGATTTCAAAACACTGCTTCATGACACTTCAAAGCTTTACGAATCTTTTATTTCGAATCAGTGGTTCGGAGCGTGTATCGAATTGCAAAAAATCACGTGATTTCAGTAAACGAGGCTTCTTTACGTCATAAGTGTTTCGTAAAGTTTCGAAATTTCAATGGTTCACCACTGGGGGACGTGACTTTGGCAGTTTGATACACGCTCCGAACCACTGATTCGAAATAAAAGATTCGTAAAGCTTTGAAGCTTCATTAAGCAGTGTTTTGAAATCGCCAATCACTAGATATTGTTGAATAAAGTCAATATTTTGTTTTTTTTTGTGGCGCACAAAAAGTACTCTCGTCGCTTCATAACTTTAAGGTTGTATGTGAGTAACATGAGGGTAATTAATGACAGAATTTTTATTTTTGGGTGAACTAACACTTTAAGTTCTTTTATTTTTGGCATTTTTGGCTTTATTTTAAAGGACAGTGCAAGAGTACACAATTATCCTTGGTTCTCCTATATTTAATCATCATTCTGTTTTTTAGAGTTTTTTTGATACTTTTACATTTTTAAAGAGCTTCTTCAAACTGACCAGTAAAGGAAATGGGCTGCAGGTGGACACTGACACTTTAAACATAGGCATATAGGCTTTGGGTTATGTCAGTAAAAACAGTTTGCTGCTGAAATATTTAATGGAATGCAGAAGAGAGAGTAGATGATACAGTTTTAAAGATTAGCCTCTGTGTAATGCACTGTTGTCTCCATTTATGAGACTGAAAGGTCATAAGCACTCCCCTGGAAGGAGGCAACTTCTTCAGCCCCATTGGCAGGTCAAATAAAATGTAATTGTCTGCTGTAGGTAGCGGCAGCGTTTGCGGAGAGGGGAACTGACATCCTCTACGTTTTAAACATTCAATTCTCCTGCTGCGAGGAACACAGGTTTGCAAGGACACAGGCTTCACCTGTCAATATATCACAGTGACTGGCTAGCCAAATGCTGCAATGCTTTTCCCCTCTCTCTCTCTTTCTCTCCCTCCTCCGGCTCAGTGCCTTCATTGGAGAAATCAGCTGAAAGGTCCGCTGGGACCTCAATTCAAACACTGCAACTTGCAACATATGGCACATTTTCAGCTCCCAAGGTCAATTAAAGCTATTTATTGAGAGAATGTTGCTAAATTTCCCAAGGTTTCCACTCAATTCATTGCAGAGTGCCTTGTCTATCATATTAAAAATCAGTGGTTTACACTCTCCTTGTCGTGACTTTCCATCAAAGATATCAAAGGCTTTTGAGAGTGGTTTGAGACATTTTATCTTCTCTTATCGCAAACATCTCTTTTTGCTCTCCCCTTTTCCTTAGCACAGCTCACAATACAAATCTAATAACATGTAAATTGGAGATAAGCCCAGATCCCTCCAAGTGATATTTTTTTTACATTCATAGTTTGTCAAGTTGATTTCTGAGCCCCTGTTTTAGCAGCACAACACATAAGGACTGAGAGAATTAACAGGAAAGGTGATTTATCATTGCTACCACACTGTCAAGGACTCCCACTGCTGCCACGGGAGGGAGGGACAATGTGCGCGTGTGTGTGTGCGAATGTTTACGTGTGATTGTGAGTATGTGCGTTGTTTTAAATTATGGCATTTCATTCCAAATGCGTCGTATTTACAGCGTCCCATTTTTATTTGCGGCTCCTATTATCCAGCGAAACAGTTGCGCATGAAATGTTATTTGTGACATGGCTGACCTAAAAGGATTTCATAAGGATTTCATTTTTGAGGCAGAAAGCTGCAAACGGACCTGTCACAGCTGCTGCTGGCAGCCCCGGTGGAGAAATATCACCTGGAAAACACAGCTCTCTCCTTCACTCTCTTCATCATGCTGGCGTCTGGCACTGTAATTAAGTCCAAGTCAATGATTCTGGACCAATGGCAGGAAATAAACAGCTAAAGCCTGGCCAAAATGGAGTGCTCGAAACAAGAGAATGCTCACAAACACAATTGCGCTCAAGTGTGGCAAATGTAAATGGAGACTGACCAAAAAAATGGCAAATTTCGGTTATTTGAGAGCTGAATTGGTCATTTGAGATGAAATGTGCTGTTTGTTTTCTAATGCATGACAGATTGTTTCCTAGTAACAAAGCAATATGAACCACCCTGTGATCCAGCATTGTGTTTGCGGCAAGGTCCTGCTGAGTCTAAAGCAGAAGTTGGTTTAAGCAATGATGTATTATTAATGCCAACACCAAATCCAGGACTACGGTGGCTGCAAACCAAATACAAGCTTCTGACATCCAATTCTCCTCTATTGTTTCTCATTTGTTGATTCGCTACATGTTTGGCATCCAGAGAATCAGAGCCATAAATGAGACAAAGAGAAGAAAACATACTGTGTATACACAGTACTGTATATTCTGTGATGTAACAATTACATAAAATTAATATAATTCACTCTGTTTACATGATCTATTAATGCTTGCACAAAACTATGCCATCGAACAGAATTAAAACATTGTTTTCTTTAATTATCTTTTAAATTTGATTACAAGCAAATCCATTATTCGACCGCCCATTGTCGGTAATGAACCGGAGTGAAATGCTAGTTAAATTGGGGAGAGATTGGAGGAGACCCTCCATGGATTCCCAGCACTCCTCTTGGCCTTTCCTCCGTCCAAGAATTTCGAATCGTAAAGTCTTAATAGTGGCGGCTGATATTCAACTGTTGGTTGGCTGAATGTTTCCAGGGCATTTGCAGATGCTCGGAATAATCTCTTATGTTTTGCTGCAATCTGCTGCGGAGATGGTTGAAATAAATACTTTAAACTAATTAATGTAGGACCAGCTGTTACCAAGCTTTGGCTGGCATTAGTGAATGCTGATGGCAGAAGAGGGGCTCCTCAAGTCGTGCCGTGTTTGTGCATGATTTAGGGAGTCATATAAACATATTAATTCTGAATGAGAGCCTGATTCTGGGGTTTGATACTTCACCTGAAATGCATGAGAAATACAATTCTAGGCTTTTAAATGACTAGTAATTTATAATCAGTTGTATTATCTTGTAAATATAATATAAAAAAATATTACCCATAGTTTACTCAAACACTCACCCTAAATTAATAAACCATGATGTATAATTTAATTAAATATGAGGTATATAAAAACATAATGATTTTTTACAGATTTTCTCATTTAGAATATTTTATCTAAATTGCAAATAAAACACTGAAATCAGTCATGAAGTGAATTTATGCATGACAATATTATAATATAAAGTATAAAAATGGATATTAATTTTGAAATTAGCTAAAGATTACATTTTACAGTGTTAAATTATTAGTATTTTAAAGATTAACATTAAGTTAGTGTTCGATGACAAAAAAAAAAAAATCATCTAAATGTAAAAATGGGGGAAATGAGCATGCACAGAATGGTACACAAATATATTTTCGCATCCCTAATAGATAAAATAGACTACACTGCATGTATATCAAAAGACATTATCATTTCTTTCATAATGCGTTACAATAAAAGAACATATAACTGAGACATTCTTCTTGGTTCTTGCCATTTAGACAGTCTGAATCAACCTGTTGTGTTCTGTTAGTTGGTGACATGCCCTGTTGTGTTTTCTCGTTTTGTAGCAGGCAGAATGTTGTCTGAGACTTATGCTGTGATTGGCAGCACGCTATGACAGCGTGAAGATAGTGTCAGCACAGGGCTGTGTGGTTTAAAGTGAGTTATGATAGTCTGTGTGTACATGTTTGTCCATGTGTGTGTGGAGATGGATACAGGGGGTTATGAGGCCTTTACGTGTGTGTAGTGATGGATGCAGGCCTATGATAGCCTGTATAAGGCTGTGGCTGTTAAGATAAATGTGGAGTTTTGATGGCCTGTGTGTAAGTGTGTGTGTGTGTGTGTGTGTGTGGAGATGGATGTAGAGTTATGATTGTCCGTGCAGCAGATGGCAGAGGTCTGCCCTAACGGAACTGATGAATGGCATATGATGTCATCAGGGCACTGACAGGCTCTGGTGGCTGTTCACAGGAAGTGAGCAGGAATCTGCTTTACATTTCAGCCCCACTTGACACCTGCTCAGTGTTCGCACTTACATTATTCTCTTTCAGATCTATCTATCTGAATCATTGACTATGGATTATGAAATGCAACTTTAATTCATGGAATTATTAAATAATGAATTATAATACTTTTTAAATGAAACCAGAAAATGTTTTTATTGCAGTGCATGTGTTCCTGTAGCTCATGGTCAAACATGGCACCAGCAACACCAAGAAACAATAATATTAAAGTGTATTGTAAATGGATTTGGATTGGAGTGTCTGCCAAATGCATAAATGTAAATGTAATGCATATTGATTGAACACGTTTACTACACTATAAAGAGGATTTAATTTTTTCATTTTTTTTTTTCATTTTTCTAACACAGGGTACTTTAGATTACTTTCATTTACCAGCACAATGTTTAATAAGTTGACATGGTGATTAATCTTGGAAAGCTGTTTGTAAAGACATGCTGCACACTTTACAGTGCTCATCCCAGCATTTTCTCTCCTTATGACATTCAGCTGGAAGTCCCAGTGGACTAGGTGATAAAATATATACTCTTTAATGTGCCAGCCCCTGTTTTTATTTGTCTGGTAGACATAAAATCCTTTTTCTTTTATTTCCAGAGGGTTTTAACGGCAGCCCCACCTGTGACATTTTACACCTGCACATTTATGTGTCAACCATCGACTGAGAGAAAATAAATGATATTTATTTTCCTCAGTTTTTTTTTTCTACCAGGTTCCTCTTGAATCTCTTCCAATCTTATCGATTTTTTATGCACTGATTCCTTTGAGAGGGTTAATTCATTTGCCCAGAATGGCATTGCCAGTCTGCTGAGGGGGCGGCAGTAGTGTTGAAACATGGTCAATGAGGGTTCACCACCTTGTGCCATATGGCCTTTGTTGAGAAGCCAGGGCCCTTGATAATCTCAGCTTGCCATATGCATCTGCTTGAATGCGGTCTTTTCCTATCAGAGAGTTTTCGTGCCATATGGAACGGGTGGGCTTTGTCTCCCAACATATCCATGCCCTCGGTACTACCGAGAAACACATAATTTCCAAAAATGCAAATGCCTATTTCTTAGAAGAGCCTCTCATTTTATCTGTATGTAAAATCTCTCAAGCATTTATAGTGGCTATAAATACAGAAGCATCAATAATAGAGTGCCGTGTGACACTGACAGAATGGGCTATCAATCATATGTGCTTGATTGGGCATGCTTGTATAGATGTTAATTTTACATCTCACAAACAATCTGGGTGTATAAACACCAATTCAGGAAAATAATGATTTATTTTACAGCACAGTACTACATGGAGTGTGTCATCTGTTGTGCTGAATGTGTATGTTTCTCTGTGTGCCACCAGAAGAAACCCCTATGTGCACGCCAACTGCGAGAGACGGCTATGAGAGGCTGTCGTTTGCGGGTCAGACTTTACCTCCAGGATTCCCTTCACCCTTCCTGTTCCCTGATGGTCTGTCGTCTATAGAGACCCTTCTGACTAACATCCAGGTAAGAGACCTCTCTGTCGGAAGATATTTAGCAGAGAGTGAAATAGACCATGAACAGTCTTTCTTGATCCAGTTCTCCCTGGACTAATTCAGACTATTCACAAAGTATTAATAAAATGCTGGAAGATATATGTGTTATGTTGGAAAACCAGCTAAGACCATCAAAGGCCCTTAGGTTGGTTTACACTAGTGTCGTCAAAAGTACCGACTTCGATACCAAGTCAGTACTGAAATTTAAAAAATGTGACACTTTGAGCGCTGTTGAGCGGATTTGTAAACACCTCTGATTGGCCATTGTGTTCACGCGCTAACATATATGTCTGTGATTGGCTTCAGTGATCAACGCGGGAGTGTTTGAAAGCACACAGAAGTGTTTGAATTTGAAAGCGGGAGCATTTGTATCTCCCGCGTGTATCTGTGTAAGCGCTCGGTGAAGAGTGTCATTGATGTCTATTTACAACATGTTTCTGTAGCCAGAAGCCAGTTACAGACATATCTGATGAGCATGTGAACACAAAGGCCAATCAGAGGTGTTCACGTATCTGCTCAACAGCACTTAAAGCGTTACATTTTTAAAATTTCAGTACCGACTTGGTACCGAAGTCGGTACTTTTGACAACACTAGTTTACGCAGGGCATGACTCGGCATGACATGATTCGAAAATGGTGTTGAGTAATGACTTTTTTTTTTGAGTAATGACTTATTGAAATGAGACATCCAAAGAAACTATCAAACAACATCCGAAATTAATGTTCAAATTAACCAAATTGCTGAACTTCAACAAACCAAATTGATGAATTGTGAATTGGACTTCTCAGTATTACCAATAAATTATAAATGTAAAAAAAAAAGGTCATAATTGAGTAATATAGTGATTCCAATAAATCATCATCATCAAAGAATTTTCCTCTTGAAGTTTAGCAGGCTATCTGCTGGTTGCTATAGTAACGTTTTATTTTATCCCACTGTGGACTGGCCAGCTGACACATGTCATGATCTTATCATGTCATGTGTCAAAACACAGCAAACACCAGTGATTTTGAAGATTACACATAATGGAAGGAGATGACACATCAAGTCGTTTATCACAATTTATGGCAGTCTTAAGCCACTGTTTGGAAAATATTGTAAAGGGAGGCTGATGTGCAGTGATATTAGCATCATGCTTGAGGTTAAGCCTAACAATCATACATTAAGAAATATTTATGCTGTTTACATGTAATCATTTAGAAGATGCTTTTATTTAAAGGAACTTTCAAAAGAGGAAAACAAGCAATTTATCATGCACAAGTCATCAATATTAGCAATGCTGCAATTTTGAATTTACAAAAACGAGCAGATGTGTAAGTGCAGAAGAGTAGAGAAAAGTTTATATACAGTTCAAACGGTTTTTTTTTGTTTTGTTTTGTTTTGTTTTTTTGAAAGAAAGTAATACTTTTATTCCACAAGGAAAGGTGACATGTAAAGCAGAACAACTGTTTTCAATATTGATAATAAAAGGAAATGTTTCTTGAGCAGCAAATCAGCATATTAGAATGATCTCTGAAGGATCATGTGATATAAAGACTGGAGTAGTGGCTTCTGAAAATTATTATTAAAATATATTTAAATAGAAAAGTTATTTTAACTATTTTAACTTTATACCCCGTGCAGTTGCCTGTGGCAGGTGTAGCAAAAAGTTAATATGCTAGTTTTCTGGGTGCTCCTCCAGCTGATGTTTTTCCCCATCAAAACAAATGCACAGCCGCATATATTCACCATGACTCCCTTGATCACCACTGTGGTTGTCATGCAAGTAAGACCCAGTCAGAAAGATGAATGTAGTTGATTAACACCGCCTCTGAGACTAATGATGTGGGTACAGTATGGGGAGTGAGAGCTTTGCTCATTGCTCTTGTGATATGGCCATCAGATCTGTCGCGCTGCTTTCGGCCCCATTGTTAATTAGCAGGACTCAGTTCAGTCAGTCATCTTTAATCATGATTTCAGGGTAATGTTTTGATTGAACATTCACACACAAATCAACAAAACGAACCCAAGCAGAAAATTGAGATAAAGCAACTTTGTCTAAATTGGGGTCATAAGAAGGAACAATTAGTATGATATAGCCCATTGCATTTGGCTTAATTGCATGCGTACAGGGAATAATTGTTTGGAAATGGTCAATGCGCTGTTTGAACAGTGAATACCACTTTAAGTGTTGTTTTGAGACAAGCAGCTTTATAGTTCAAGATTTGATCGCTCTTATACAACCTGCTGCTTCACAAACTGACAAACAGTTAAGTTATAAGTTCATTAAAGCTCATATTGTGTTCATGACATGTTGCTGTTCATTTGAAGAAGTGAGACAGTGATCAAACTTAAAAGGACAGTTCATCTAAAAATCAAAGTTCTGTTATCATTTACTCACCCTCATATCCAGTCATTTTTTTGAATATCATCGTCTTTGACATTGACTTTGGACAAAAGGTTTTCTTCAAAGTAGTTGTGTAACTTTAAAGTGCCACTGCTTTATCATAAAGTAAAGCATTGGTATAGTTTATTGACGCTTGAGTAGGTGTGTGTGGACTTTGTATAACGTGAGTTTGTCTCTTGCTGCTGCTGAAGGGTTTGCTGAAGGTGGCAATTGATAACGCCCGCGCTCAAGAGAAACAAGTGCAGCTGGAGAAGACGGAGCTGAAGATGGAGCTGTTTAGAGAGCGAGAGCTCAGGGAAACCCTGGAGAAACAACTGGCTGTCGAGCAGAAGAACAGAGGTGTGTACTACTCACACACACACATACACACACACCTAAACAACATAGAGTACTCACAATTTATATATCACCCATATGGTTTGATTCCTGGTTCTAGAGGCATTTAATTAAAAAGGCAAAGTGTTTTACTATACACACCAATTTTAGAAATTCCATTTAGGGGCCATATTTGCTCCTGTGAATTGTTTTTATTAGGGCTTTTTTTCTTGCCACATGAAAAGTATACAATATTTCATCTTTTTATGTCAACTGCTTCACTGTAATCAGCTTATTAATGTACATTCTCAGTATTACTAATTAGGTTGAGGACGTCTGTCTATAAAATTATCAATAAAAATTAAACCAACATTAGAATTTTGTGTGATAAAATGTAAAAGATTATACATTTTCTGAGTGTGTTGCTTTCATGTGTCATTTTGGGTGGTTTCGTGGTATTCTTAGTCAAATGCTAAGAAATATAGGCAGTCACAAGGGCATTGCTAAGTTACTAAAGATGCTCTGGGTAAGTTTTGCAATGGTGCGGAAGCAACCACCATTATTATACGGAGCCCTGCACATGACATGCGGGATAAAAAATATGTGTATCGTGGCCACAAATTAACAGTTTGTTCCCACAGCTTACTAATACATCAGGATGTTTTACTAATGGCAGTGGCTATTTGCGCTAAGTGCAAATAGCAATAGATGCTATTTACACTAGGTGAAAATAGCGATAGATTCTATTTACACCATGTAAAAGTATCAGTTCTTTGCAATAAGAGTAATTAGTAAATAGATGCTATCTATACTTTATATTGGCAGATACTATTTGCACCTCAGTATTTTTGTACATTAACAGGATGCAATAATATCATAGAGTGTAAATGATTATATTTATTAAAATTATTAAATGGATGCTGCCTTATTGGGAGATTAAAAACCCTCCCTACACCTTTCCCTAACCCTACCCAATAAACACTATTAAACACACTATTTTATCTCACACTGTTTCCACTTTTAGCACATTATTTTCATTTTTATTGAAAATAAATGCGAGCTTGACAAAAGGCGGATTCGAACCCTTGTCCATCGTGTTAAAAGCCAGATTTGTGAGTCTTACTCGCTATTGCTGCGCCACTGAAAATGTTGAATTCCATGCATCTTTTTTAAAACTTGAGTGGCCCAACCAGACATAGGTGGGCGGAGCTAGTGTAAATGGCATTTGCCAACAAGGGACGCTATTTGCACTTAGTGTAAATAGACACTCCGTTTACCAATTTGTTCCCTCATTTCAAGTAAATTGTGTGCCTGATATAATTCTTTGTTCCTTCATTTTACTAAATCATGACTACTTTTTAAATAATTTGTTCCTTTGTTTTAGTTAAATCAAAATGAAGAGACAAATTAGTTCAACTTGTTCACGATTTACTAAAACGAGTGAACGCATAAGTAAATTATGTCCACAATTTACTAAAACGAGAGAAAAAAAATCTTATTTTGTGTGAACGAATTCTTAATTTGTGGCCACAATATATATTTTTTGTCTGCATGTCATGTGCAGGGATCTGTATACAGTGCTCAGCGTAAATGAGTACACCCCCTTTGAAAAGTAACATTTTAAACAATATCTCAATGAACACAAAAACAATTTCCAAAATGTTGACAAGACTAAGTTTTATATAACATCTGTTTAAAGGGTTAGTTCACCCAAAAATGAAAATTCTGTTATTTATTACTCACCCTCATGCCGTTCCACACCCGTAAGACCTTCGTTAATCTTCAGAACGCAAATTAAGATATTTTTGTTGAAATCCGATGGCTCCGTGAGGCCTGCATAGGGAGCAATGGCATTTCCTCTCTCAAGATCCATAAAGGTACTAAAAACATATTTAAATCAGTTCATGTGAGTACAGTGGTTCAATATTAATATTATAAAGCAACAAGAATATTTTTGGTGCGCCAAAAAAACAAAATAATGACTTACATAGTGATGGCCGATTTCAAAACACTGCTTCAGGAAGCTTCGGAGCATTATGAATCAGTGTGTCGAATCAGCGGTTCGTGAGTGCTGCTGGTGTCGGGGAGCTGCATTTCATTGATGGCATCATGAATTCAGATGTACTGCTCTATACTGAAAGAAAAGATGCTACCATCACTCTGTGCCCTTGGGCGTCATGCACTTTTCCAACATGACAATGATTCTAAACACACATCTAAGTCCACTGTTGGATTTCTGAAGAAGAACAGGGTGAAAGTGATTCAGTGGCTCCTGATCTGAACCCAATCGAACACCTATGGGGAAGAGACAAGTTGAGCATCACTCTCCATCCTCTCTAAAAGAGGTCATTCTTAAAGAATGGAAAAAGATAGATGTTGCAAAATGTCGCCAATTGTTCATTCCATGCCTAGAAGCCCATACAAAGTACTAGATGTAGTAGTTTTTGTTGTGGGGTGTACTCATTTTTTGTATGCATAACCCTAATTTGAGTAAAACTGAAAAATGTGTAATCTAAGTTATATTATTAACCTTACTTTCATGTTATAAGTTAAACAGATGTTATATAAAACTTAGTCTTGTCAACATTTTGGAAATTGTTTTTGTGTTCATTGAGATATTGTTTAAAATGTTACTTTTCAAAGGTGGTGTACTCATTTACGCTGAGCACTGTAGTTAAGCCTAGAATACAACATTTAAATATATCAGATGTTACAAAAATCTGAAGAATTCATTACAGAGGTTTTTCCTCTTATTTTGAATTTTGTTCATATCTTGGTTGTGCTAAGAACATGAATGTTAAGTCAAATTACACCACCTATTATGGAGATTTTTTTTAGTTACCATACTTTTGATTTCTGACTAGCTAACAATAAAACAAACACAAAAAAAATGACATACAATACCGTTCAAAAGTTTATTTCTTAAAGCTGCTGTCCGTAACTTTTTTTGTGTTCAAAATTTACAAAAATTATATGATGAGAACGTACAACATGAATCCATTTTCCAAACCGTGTTTTTGTCTTACCCTGAATCATTATGGTACACTCATAATAAGTTTTTATATTCAGACTATTTCAGACCGGACTGGTAGGACCCGCCGCAGAGTCTCACAGCAACTGCCATAGACATACACGGAGAAAAGTAGCTCTGGCTACAATGTTCTTCCGCAAGACGCGTGCAGTTCTGTTTATTAACCGCTAGAGGGCCAAAAATCGCAGACTGCAGCTTTAAATAAATGTTTATTACTTTAATTCAGGAAGGATGCATCAAAAGTGACAGTAAACACTTTCACATTGTTACAAAAAACTTTTTTTTTTTTTTTTTTTTACTTTCTATTCATCAATGAATCCTGAAAAAACTAAATTAGAATGTTTTCTGAGGGATCATGTGACTGAAGTAATTGCTGCTGAAAATTCTAGGCATCAGTTTTCATAGAGACTTGATGGTGGCCTTTTTTGTCTTCTGCTTATAAGCAAGCACCCACAAAAATGTTTGCATGGACTAGTACCAAAAATCTCCTTAAATTAACTGCAATGAATATTTTCAAAGTATAGAACAATTAGTCCAGAAGTGGATTAAAATAACCTGAAAATCCATGTTACAAGCTCAGTTGTTAATTACAAGCACGCAAAAAAGAATGCTGCCAAAGTGATAGAGACAAGGTCATAAATCGAGCAGAATGAGGCATATTCACATTACGATCAATACATGAGCACAAATTGATTATGTGTGCAGAAGTGCTTGTGGGAATACAGTATATTACCGTAACTTCATACATAGATGATGTCTAAATGCGCAGGGTGCATTAGAAAGATATACTGTACAAAGTCTTCATTTGAGTGAGTGTGGTTAAACTCATGGAAACATGAATAAAATAAGTAATTTATATGGTAAATGTTTCTAAATGAGCCACAATATTTCTCGGGGGGAAGGCCATGATTGGACTACAGATTGATAATAGTTTAGCTAATAATTTAACTCTCTTTGAGATTAAAAGTGATATGTGCATTACAGATGGCCTCTAGTTACATACTCTATTGTATTTTATTATTGCATGAACATATAATTATGAATCTTTTGGCATCAATAAATGATTTAGATTTTTTTTCTGCACAAAAGTATTGCTAAGTGTGACTTAATAGTCTCATGTTCTATGTATTTATCCTACATAATGAATCAAATTGAGTTTATTAAGGCAGTTTCACAGAAGGTTCCTTATAAATGTGCCTCCAGCTTTCTTCTGTTTAATATTCAGTGTGCCTCTTTTCTCTCCTTCTTTACAGAAAGTTTCCCTTAACCTCGTCTCATTGGCATTTTAACCTAAGTTAATCCAGGTTATCGCTGGCTCAATTATTTCGCTAATGACACAGTCAATTTCTCATTGAACGAGAAAATTTTTTCAGCTGCAACTTTTCTATGAATATTTCCTCACTGACAGAGTTTGAACACCAGCTCTGCTTCCTTTAGTCCTTAATATCAGATATACTTCTGCATATGACTGGGGTCCTTGACTGCTGCTTTTCTGTGTTCTTTGCACACAGCGATCATTCAGAAGCGATTGAAGAAGGAGAAGAAAGCAAAGAGGAAATTGCAGGAGGCACTGGAGTATGAGTCAAAACGACGAGAGCAGGCAGAGCAAACCCTGAAACAGACATCACCCACAGAAAGTCTCAGATCACTCAACGGTGAGACAAGAACGTTGACGTATTTAAATTTGTTAAAGGGTGTATTTTTCCATTTCATTGTTAAGTTCTATGAGTTGTGGATTCCAACATAAGGAATTTGCAGTGTCGATGAAGGTCACTTCATGTTAAATATACTCTTTTATTGTGTTGTATTTTTACTTGCTGAGAATAATCTGATGAAATATGTTTCAGTATGTTAGAGATAATATAGTAAGCCAGTCATTACCACAAAACAAAACATTCACGTTGGGGTCTTCATTGCAGGGGTTTATTTTGGGATAATGACCGGGTGACTATAGAGTACACGATTCCAATTAATACACAGCTACTGAGCAAAAAAAATACACAAATGGGCATGAAATATTAATTAAAGTTAATTGTAAATTGTATTATATTTTAAAAAAAGGAATCATAAAAGAGACTTGAAGCTTTCACATTTATCCAGGAAATGTGTTTGGGACAAATTATACAGTGGTCATGATACACTATTTGACAGTGATAAGAGGTCATTTAAAAACCATATCTACCATAAAAACAAGCATTTTCTTTTTCAAATTTGTTTAGTGTCAAAGTAATTTGAGCACAAGAGTTGCTATTATTAACTAAAATGTAATTAAAACATGTAAATTAAAAATTTTGTTAAATTAAATAATGCTTAGATAAAATTAAATAAAAATATATGAATGCTGAACCTAAAAAAATAGAAATGTTGCCTTGTCAATTAACTTAAAGTCAACTAAGTTAAAGTGTTAAAATTACTAAAACTAAGATAAAAATAAAATAAAACTATAGAGATATAAAAATATAAAAAAACTAATTCAAGATATTAATAAATTCTAGAATAGCATATAAATAATACTGAAATAACACTGCATTGGACACATTTTTAATACATCCTAAAATGATTAAAGGGTTAGTTCACCTAAAAATTAAGTTTCTGTCATTAATTGCTCACCCTCATGTCGTGCCAAACCCGCAAGACCTTTGTTCATCTTCAGAACACAAATTCAGATATTTTTGATGAAATCTGTGAGTTTTTTTCATCTCCCGTTGAAAGCAACGAAATTACCACATTCAAGGGCAAGAAAACTAGTAAAGACATTGTTAAAATAGTCAATGTGACTACAGTGGTTCAACCTTAATGTTATGAAGCGACAAGAACACTTTACAAAAATAACAACAAGAATACTTTACAAAAATGAAGCGACAAGAATACTTTACAAAAGAGAAGAAATTGTTAAATAAAGTCGTTATTTTTGTTTTGTTTTTGCGCACAAAAAGTATTCTCGTCGCTTCATAACATTAAGGTTGATCCACTGTAGTCACATTGACTGCCATACAGTTTTTTCTACTTCTCTGGACCTTGAATGTGGTCATTTCTTTGCTTTCTACGGGGGATAAAAAAACCTCTCGGATTTCATCAAAAATATCTTAATTTGTGTTCCGAAGATGAACGAAGGTCTTGCGGGTTTGGAAAGACATGAGGGTGAGTAATTAATGACAGAAATTTCATTTTTGGGTAAACTACCCTTTAAAGTGTTGAATGAAACAAGTATATTCTACATTAGCTACATCTGTACCAAGCCTAGCAAGATCTATAGGATCAGACTAACATGTGGCGAAATGCTCTGTTCAGTATTCAGAACACCGCTTATCCATTGGTCGAAACTTCGCCCTGACCCGAGCGATCTGCTGAGCACATCCACCCTCCGCCCATCACGAAAGACGAGGCTAGAAAACTTTCCTAATTAAGCACAGATGTCATGGATGTTTAATCGTCATTATCTTTTCATTTTGCCAGACTCGTTGACCCAGGAGATAGAGACTGACCGCAGCAGTGGCAGAACAGATGCTGAGAGGACAATACAAGGTACGTGTTTTTCAGGAGACTATAAATCTCGGCTCAGCTCCGGTATATGAGCCTCGCTTTAACTTGGCCTGCTGTTCATGCATGCAGCCTGCCATCTGGGCCGCAGATCCTACAGTTCAAGACGAAGGTCAAGATCAGTGGGATCTGTCAAGAGAACATTTCTAGACTGGGAAAATATATGAAAATATGACAGTGACACAGTCTGCTGAAATGGAGAGTTAATTCTTTGTGAGTGTGTGAAGGAGTTTGATGGGATATTAAACAAGGAACAAGGAGAAGATTATACATTAAACAAGCCCACTGAGTCAATTAAAATTGTACTTTTGTTTTGTACTTTTTACCAGCAGGGATGTATTAAAGTATTATTAATATATATATATACACACACACACACATATCACAGTCAATATGGTGTTCGGCTCAATAGATGAAGGTAAAGGATAAGATTATATGGATATAATCACTGGATAGAATCATTTTACAGATAGTCCCCCTTGACAGTAAGACCTTGTCTATGTTGTGTACCTCAGAGACCAATGCAATTTAATGAGCATAATAAGAAGTTTCATTATCTGAAGATGACCCACAGTGGAGCACAACACACCCACTCAAATAAATACACACGCACTTTATAGGTTTATGGGTATTTATGGACCCGGTTTAGTCTGGTATCGTTTCACAAAAAACCACTTGCCCATTTACAAATGTTTCAGTCACACTCTTTTAACTACACCTTAAGTGTTAAGTCGCTCGTTGCTCTGATGTCTATTTTAATTGTACCCAGCAGCACATGTGATACAAAAAAACGTCATCTTGAGTGGTCTCAATTTCCCTTTGAAAATAGTGTGTGGAAATTGCTATGAAATGTGGGAAATGGCATTTTAATACCCCGTCGCAAGTAAAAGCCCCGTAACCCAGTTTGATTAGCCTAGTTAATTTTTTGTGTGTGTGTGAAGGAAGTTTTTAGTAAAAATAAATGAAGATCCAGTGCAAGGAGTATGATTTTTACCCAACTAAATCAAGTGTCATTGACTTGATGAACAGGAAATTATTTTTTTTTTTAGAGCATACAATGTCATTAGCATTATGATGGTTCTTATGTCTAAAGATTAATAATTTTCCAGCATTAATTGCTTAAGTTAGTATAAGCATAGAGGGCAGAGAAGCTTGTTCATTATTACTTGAATTGCTTTTGTTAGTAATTCTTTTGAGCAGACATATAGTGAAATTTGAGACATTTAGGTCGTATGATCTGGAGAAAAACGTACTGACAAAACTATAGTTATTTCTCCACAAGATAGAATCATTTCATAGGTTTTACGGTCAATGCCCTTGAAGAATTGACTTAAAAACTGCCCACAGGAAGTGTGTGTGTGTTTTAAAATAGCATGTGTGTCTGTTCAATTATAAGAGCATTTTTTGTGTGTTCATGTCATGGTTACTGTGGCCTACAACTAGTGTGGCATAATTACTCTTAAATGGCAAAAACATAAAAAATGATGCTGATAAATTACACTTGCATGTGAGGGTAAAATTCTATTCCAATCTGTATACAAAAAAAAAACAAAGAGACATGCTATAATTTCAGCACTTGGCTGTTGGGGGAAAAAAATAATGAGAGCATAATTTCAGAGAACTAATTATTTCTATTTGTCTTTTGTCACACTCTGTAATTCTGCTATATTAACACAGTCTGTGTTTATTAATTGCTTTTCCAGTGTTTTGAATCCATTCCAAGAATAAGCTTGACTGTTTTTCCTGGCTCCGTGCTTCTGGGAGCACATCTCGCCACTAATTCCTTGTGATACCGAACATAATATCTCCCCGGTATCTGTTCCCGATGCTCAGCGCGCGCCTCTCGATGTTTTCTGCAAGTTTACACGACCCTGTGAGGGGAGATAAAGTTCTTTGTTGCAAGATTAAACATCAAAACAGTTAAAGTGAAATTAAAATTAAATGAATGAATGTCACTGAAGCAAAAAAGGCAGTAATTAATGGTTCCCTTAATTGTCTTCATAAAATATTTGCATGGGCATAATTTGCATAATTTACATGTATTAATTAATCTTTCAAAGGAATTTTATGCTGAGAGAAGCCAAAAATTCCTTTGTTTTATTTAGTATCTAATGAAATATTTATCCTCTTTAATGAACTTTTCATCTTGATTTGAATATAAAAATGCCAAAGTTTTAACATATTTTAATGAGGGGGTTCTTTCATAAAACAACATGGCAGTCATTCGATTTTTCCCACTCAAGAAACATTCCTGGCACTGTTTGCACAAGCTAGTTTAGCTACACTCCATTTGACCCAGAATTAATATGCTAATTTGTACATTTAAGATTAGCTTTCTGCTTGTTTTTGTTGTCATTGTTCTCAGGTTGTTTAGATTTGACTGTGGTATTTTAATATTTTAATTGTATATTTTCTACATCATTTAGGATAAATAATTTTGGTTTTATTTTTTGATTTGCTTTATTGAATATTTGATTTTGTTGTCTGAGATCAAAATTCTGTATCAACCATACTAGACATCTCCAGCACCAAATATGGTTCAGTCTGATAAATTAAGGCAATCAAAATCACATGCATTTATCGTGATCTGAATCATTTTTTTTTTTTTTTGATAGATAGATAGATAGATAGATAGATAATATGGATACCTGTAAGAGCCCAGTCAGTGGCAAATAGCAGGAAAAAAAAAAAACACATTACAGCAAATCAATGTTCATCAGATTACTGGATTCACATTAATCAATATGTAGAAAAAAAGTTATTGGAAAATTATTGGAACACATCATAATGATTTCATATCTGTGGTGTTGCTGAACAATCCCAAAAAAGCCAAATTCAAAACACACAGCAGATACAGTATCTGTCACACCAACAGTCCCGTTTCAACCTATTCCACCACAGAGCTTTCTAGATCAGTCCTTTTGCTCGTCAGAATTTAATTTTATTTGCACTGTCAAAGAGAGAAAACGCTGCTTAAATGCAGTGATGCAGCATTCCCGGACACAGAGGAAATGTTCTGGTAATAAACGTCAAACAAGCTCCTGAGCCATGCTTAACAGATGCTTTTACCAGAAGAGGCAAAGAGAGCTGCCGCCTATTCAGGCATGCACTCGCCAATGAAGGTTCGCTGGAAATGGACAAAGCTCATTAGATTGTACACGCCAGAGAAGACATTACAAAATAAAGGCTGCTTTTTTCGCTAAATTCCATTTATGCATAGAAAGCGTCATTTGTGAAGTGCTTCGCATCATGAGTGCAATGTTATGTTCTTAAAATGTGACGTACATTGATCCACTGGGCTTACAGTGGTGAAATTTGTGCATTTGCATTGCATCACTGTTACTTATCATTGCTTTATGGCTTAGTTCTGTTCGGTATACTTACTTTGTCTCTCCCTTTATCATCAGCAGATGGAAGACTTTTTCTGAAAACCACAGTGATGTACTAAAAGCATGGTGTTGAAGACTGGCAGCGTGTATCGTATGAAGATTCTCCAGAGTCCCCTCGCTGGGTAATTTAGTTACAGAAACAGGTCAATCGCTCATAGAGGTGCATCAAGGGTTTATGCTTGGCCCGATGTGGAAGACGGATTGTGTCCGAATGTAGTATTAGGACTCTTATTCTCAATGATATAAACGTTATATTATGCCAGATGTGGGATTGGATATGATGAGTTGGCGAAGGTGACAATTTGAGCACAGTAAAATGTACCGTTCGGTACACTCGGTGATAATATTTACAACAAATTCACAGCACTGAAGATTTTTTATACTGTATTTAAACCAGCGAAAAAGCTTCGAAAATTAAATCTGATTCAGAGGTTTTGTTTTGTATTAAAAAAAGAAAAAAAGAACATAAATCAATGTCATAACTATTTGCCAAGATGTTAAAGATCCAAACTTGGAGAATAACCTCTGAAAATGTGAATTTGAATATATGTTGATCAACAGAAAAGACTAATATGTGCTTTTAATGTTTTCTAAACTAGAAGAAAAAAACAATCAAGTTTCATTTCTATCATTATTGTATATACAAGAACAGAAGATAGGTTAACTCACTCACTTTGGTATTTGTATATAATGTTAAAAGTTGGTATTGTGTATGCAGTAGATCTATTAGAAGAACAATGCCAACGTTTATATTGAATTTATAGATTTGTTTTGTTTCTGAGCCATCATTCTTTCAAATTCGCTGCCACTATGGTGAGGAAGCATGCAGGCATGTAAATGTGTTGTCCTGAATTCATGTTATTCAATAAATACTTAACTGTGCTGAACAAATGTACTTAGGGTTTCTTCACTCACACCCGGTGAAAGTTGATAAACACCACTATCTTTTTAACAGCTACATTTTCAATTTGCAGTGACATGAATCTGAAGCTTGTATGGATTGATTTCAACTTCAGTTTATGGAAATGTTGTATAGATCGCCAAATGTTACCCACCATTATTACACTCAATTTTGTGTATTACTTTCAGTAATAGACCCCTTTAAATAATAAGTATTTAATGTATCATATTAAATAAATATTTATTATTCTTGTCAATGGCTTCACTAACAGGCAAAAGGTTCCCATCGGAAAATTACAGACAAAATAATATTAGACCATTTTTTAAATCAGAGATAAAAGAGGATGATAACTTGAAGATAATTATTCATAATTGCCCCGTGTGGATCATATTTGATAAAAATGCATATTGAATTTGGATTTTTTTTTAGCAAATTGCAGGAATTATATTAATAATACTTTTTTTAAAGGATTGTTGACTTGCTTTTTATTATTTTCTATTTTATTGTTTATTTTTTAAATAGTTTGAGAAGATTCTTAAATCATATGACAGAATTTTTAACAATTGCCAGCAAAGATTGCAAACATCTATGTGAGTCCTTTACATATTTAACAGAAAACAAAAATCAAGTATTCATAGCAATCCCAAACTATCACATTTGAATAAGGAGTGAAACAATTCAGCCGGATGAGTTGTGCTAATTAATGGTAATGTTGAATATATTAAATCATAGATTACAGGCTTTTATTGTACCAAGTAGATGATGATGATGGTGATGAGGCACTTATTGGATAATCAAGAAAGAATATGTGTTGAAAGGATCCTTTATTAGATGGACGTATCTAATGTTATGGGGCAGCTATTTATACTATAATCATAGACATTATTTTGTCACACATTTGTCCTCAGTCTGTAACAATTCCAATGTTTATTGTGTTAAACTACATGTCAAAGTATCTTTTACCTCATCAACGAGGACTTGCCTTTTAGTTTCTTTTTATGTGATGTAAACACTGTAGCAAGATTTATGGACATATTGTTCCTTATTTCTTTCTATGGCAGTAAAGGAAACATATAAATATTGAAAGGATGTCTTGTTTTAAAGTGCTTTTCCCTCTTTTCTGATCTTGTCTCCTGTAATGACACGGTATGTGTGCGTGTGTGCGCGAGTGTGTTTTAGTGTGGAGTTGCATGAGTGTGTGTCTGTTTTCTATTCTATGGTGTCATATATGGTAATAAAATATTTGTGAGTCAATGATTATTAGACTAAGCTCTTTTACAAATGAATCACTTTGTCATTATAAAGAACCTGAGAGAGAAACACACACTGTTTATGGTATGACTTTACCATCAAATGTCGCTGCGTTTAATGCAGTTGAACTCATGAATCTATGTGATTTTATGTGGTTCAATCAACAAAGAATTCGCAAGTGTATCCTAATAAAGAGACTGCAAATTTTCAGCTGCAAAACAAAACGTCACGTATGATATTACATAAGCTGCGTGCTTATATTTTAATCTGAAGGGCAATCAAAATTGTTCATGGTTGAGTTGTAAAACATGTGTTACTGAGCAATGACAATATCTAGCAGAATAAAACCACTCATGCTTAGTACAGTGAGCACACTGCTCTACACAACACATGACTGAGAAATAATACCTTTCATTCATTCCAGCTGAATGGGCACAATATTCCTGGGAAAAGCCACATATTCAAAATGTGCATGAAGAAAGAAGGAAACAAGAAGAAACTTACATCTCTTTGTTTAATTTAATTACTTATTGATAAACTGTTAGGATTGAGCCAACCAGGGTTACTCCTGTTATGCAGTTCATTTTCATGTTTCCATCATATACAGTTTTGAATAAATAAAATCACAGTTTGTAAAGATGGAAATCATGTTACTTTTTTAATATGACAATAAGTGGATTTTAAATCATTTCATTTTACAAATGTACACCTAAATGGATAATTCACCCAAAAAATGAAATTCTACTTGATTTTGAATGGATGTCCCTTGCTCTTTCTTTCTTTCTGTGTGTATGTATATATATATATATATATATATATATATATATATATATATTTATTTTTTTATTGAACATATTCTTAAATGACAATATATGCATGGCATAGCTACATGGAAAACATCACAACCTGCCATTTTCTTTTTTTTTTTTTTTCTTTTTTTTTACATTCATAGAAGTAAATAAAGAAGAATTATACAATTAACCTGAACAACACCCTTCAGCTTCAACCAAGAAAAAATAGGAGGGGGGCATGAGGATTTCCAATGCAATAATATTCGTCTTGTCCCTGGCTGTTTCTAAGGGTCAGTTTACATGACACCGTGAAAACGGGAAAAAAAAACGGAAAACTTTTTATGCGTTTTGGCTGTTCATTTACATGACAACGGCGGGCATTCAAGTGCAGCTCTTATCTCTTTGAATGGGGAAACATCAAATTCTCCAAAGCTGTTTGCCAAGCTTTCCATTAAATTTCATACTTGAAATCTGACAACAACTGTCTCATAAATTTTGTTTCTAAACGCTCGAATCGTGACAAAAAACTGTATTTTTCAGGCAGTCCTAAAAGTGCGTCAGTGACGCGATGACTTTACCAATAGGCGATTGGCTCTTATTTAGGAGGCGGGACTTATACCACCATATTGCGCATTGCATTTTAGCATTAAGGCAGGTACACACCAAACCGACGCAGACAAACTAGTGGCGACGAAAGCAGACTGCGGGGTTGGCTCATGTCGGCAGAGTCTGGGTCCAAAGTTGGCCTGACACACCAAACCAACGCTCGACAGCCGACGGCCAAGTAGCACGTCCGTTCTGCCCCTGTGTAAGATGAAATGCCTTTCCGTACCAGTAGGTGGCAGTAGCTGAACAGCCAATCAGAATGATCAGATGGCCCAACGGACAGACGAGCTCCGACACCGATTCAACATGTCGAATCGGCTGAAAAAAGCCGACGAGGACCAACTTCAGCCGACGGTGCGGAACACACTGAGAAAACTTAGTTGGCCGACCGTCGGCTTGGTGTGTTCCTGCCTTTACATGTTCTGTCTATAGTGTTTCATTGCCATCTAATGGCCTGCCAGCAGAATACAGCCTTTTTAATATTTTTCACGGATTCGTATGAATGGAGATCATTTTGACAATGGTGTCGTCTGTACGCGGAAAACTCAAAGGAAAAACGTATCCATTTTAAGCATTTCATTGTTGTGTAAATGTACCCTAAATTTAAACTCTTAATTTTAAAAAAAGTGTTTATTTATTTTCACTTAATCTAATCAAAATGATCAAACATGTCTTCTTGGTAATGTCATTTTAATTAGTAATCATTTTATAAATTTGGCCCTTTTCCAATTCCTTAATGACATACTTAAGGAAGTGACATGAGGAAACAACGCTAACATCTGGAAGAATTAGAAATGGATTTAATGTAACATGTTGTTTTGTGGTATTAGCTGACTGGTTTGTCAGAGAAATAAATTCTGAGAAATTCACAGAAATAAACATTCAGAGAAATAAATGTAGGCCTATTATCAAAAGTTAAAAACAAAAATCATGATTACCTTCAAGTTGACACCCTTATGTAAGGTACTGAGCAATGGCTATTTGTATTTCTTTTTTTAAAATATAATTCTGTTTATTTCATATTTTGCCTTTGTGTAAATTAAGCTAGGCTACAATTAATACAGTACCTGAGCTTGACCAGAGCATATTTCTAAAAGTTTGATTCATCTTTTTATAGAAATACTTATTTGCAACACAAACATTATGTCTACAAGTTGCAGAGCTCAAAAGGTAGTGCACAACAGAATTGACTCATGAGAGCACCTAACTGTTTGGCTCAGGAAACTGTTTTTCGATGCAATGCAGCTAATTGATATTAGTGTTATTTCAAATTTATAAAAGCTTAGGCAGAATTGACACTGAATGACAATTTCCTGTCGTAAGCAATTCTGATGGAAATGTGTTGACACAGCACGCCGTGCCCAGGTCCATTTTGCATGCTTTTGAAAGCGTGGCTGTAACAGAGAGGCTTCGAGATGAATAATTGACTGATCACTGCATAATTCAACACATCATTGTAAAAATTCAAGGTCTGGAACGTTTCATGTTTTTCTTCTTTATTGAAAATGAGGTTAAAGTTTCTATCAACCTTGGAAAAACTACATATAAAGTGGCAATCAATGGTGACTGTAATTCAAGTTCGGCCCTTTCATGAGCATAAAAGGTTTCTGTCGCTCACCAGTGAAATTTGAACTGTTAGGGTTTGATGCAGTAAAAAAGCCACAAATGTGCTGTCTATCAAATTGTTTTTTGTTTGTTTGTTTGTTTTTTCAGTTTTTCTTGTCTGCCTGCTTTGTATTTTAGTAGACCGAGATCAGCATTGTAGCCCCAGCAGTGGATCAAGACTCTCTGGCTGAGAATATTTCCTCTCTCTCAGACAGAAATATACAGTAGTTATGAGCTGTTTGATGTCTTGTTCTGCCCCAGCTATTTAAGCGAGATTCACCCCTCCAGCTAGATGTTTCATATCACTGCACATATTGTAATAAATTCATTTCAGTTAGAACATGACTTTGAGGCACAAAGACCAAAATATCCACGGTGCTGTAATCGCGTCCCGTGTCGAGCACATTTATAACGAGCGTTGCTCATTCCAAACATGGACCGTGTCAATGTCATCACTTTGGAGTGTGTGTGTGTGTGTGTGTGCTTTTCTTGTGTCGAGTGTGCATATAAAGACATCCTCCAGGTGATTATTTCACAGTCTTTTCATCGCTAATACCACCATACCCAAGATGAAAATATTGGTTGATTCATTTAGTGCAGATATAGTAACTGTAAATTAATCCACGTGTTCAGTGTTACAGTGCTCAGCATAAATGAGTACACCCCCTTTGAAAAGTAACATTTTAAACAATATCTCAATGAACACAAAAACAATTTCCAAAATGTTGACAAGATTAAGTTTAACTTTTAATTTAATCTGTTTAATTTATAACATGAAAGTAAGGTTAATAATATAACTTAGATTACACATTTTTCAGTTTTACTCAAATTAGGGTGATGCAAAAATGAGTACACCCCACAACAAAAACTACTACATCTAGTACTTTGTATGGCCTCCATGATTTTTAATAACAGCACCAAGTGTTCTAGGCATGGAATGAACAAGTTGGCGACATTTTGCAACATCTATCTTTTTCCATTCTTCAAGAATGACCTCTTTTAGAGATTGGATGCTGGATGAAGAGTGATGCTCAACTTGTCTCTTCAGAATTCCCCATAGGTGTTCGATTGGGTTCAGATCAGGAGCCACTGAATCACTTTCACCCTGTTCTTCTTCAGAAATCCAACAGTGGCCTTAGATGTGTGTTTAGGATCATTGTCATGTTGGAAAAGTGCACGACGACCAAGGGCACAGAGTGATGGGAGCATCTTCTCTTTCAGGATAGTATCTGTGAATTCATGATGCCATCAATGAAATGCAGCTCCCCGACACCAGCAGCACTCATGCAGCCCCACATAAGGACACTGACACCACCATGATTCACTGTAGGCACCATGCATTTTTCTTTGTATTCCTCACCTTTGCGACACCATACAGTTTTGAAGCCATCAAATCCAAAAACATTTATCTTTGTTTCATCACTCCAGATTATAGAGTCCCAGTGGTCTTCATCTTTGTCAGCATGGGCCCTGGCAAACTCTAGGTGGGCTTTTTTGTGACTGGGCTTTAGGAGAGGCTTCTTTCGTGGACGGCACCCATGCATGCCATTCCTCTGCAGTGTACGCCGTATATTGTCACGGGAAATAGTCACCCCAGTTTGGCTCTCTACATCTTTAGATAACTGCAGTGAACTTGCATGCCGATTTTCTTCATCCTTCTCATCAGAAGACGCTCCTGTCGAGGTGTTAACTTCCGTGGACGACCTGGACGTCTCTGTGAGATGGCTGCAGTTCCATCTTTTTTTTAAATGTTTGTACCACTTTTGCTACAGTATTCTGACTGATAAGTAAAGCTTTGCTGATCTTCCTGTAGCCTTCACCTTTCTAGTGTAAAGAAATGATTTTCTTTCTCAGGTCTTGTGTCATTTCTCTTCCATGTGGTGCCATTGCTGACAGCATGAAATGGGAAGGGGTTTTAACACCATTTTATAGTCAACTATCTGCTGGACACCTGTGTAATGAATAATTAGACTCACCTGTGGTTAAATTCATAATAAATTAGACATTTGTATTCTAAAATTTAGCTTTGCTCCAGAGACTTTCAGTGGGGTGTACTCATTTTTGCATCACCCTAATTTGAGTAAAACTGAAAATTTTGTTCTCTAAGTTATATTATTAACCTTACTTTCATGTTAAACAGATGTTATATAAAACTTAGTCTTGTCAACATTTTGGAAATTGGTTTTGTGTTTATTAAGATATTGTTTAAAATGTTACTTTTCAAAGGGGGTGTACTCATTTACGGTGAGCACTGTACTTTTCAAAGACTGGTACCATGACCTCTTAGCTGATATAGCTTACATTTGAGTAGCTTATATTTTACATACAATATTGAGTAGATAATATGATATAGATCATTTGTATGTTTTGCTGCATGAACGACAAGTTTCCAATATAGCCACCGCAGAATTGTATCGGTTGCGTATTTGTGCAAAACAAACAGTAATGGTGTTCCTGACTGAATCAGTGTTTCTGAAAGAATCGGTTTAGAGAATGGTTCAATAACTCATATACTCACTTGTTTCATTCTTAAATAAATCGAGAGGTGCTCAGTGCAGAGCCAATGGGTGGAGCTAAACGGTCCAACCACAGCCTAACCCTACCCATAACCATATCGTTAAACATAACTCCACCCAACGGGTCCACAGAGGTGGAGCTGGACTAGGTCAAGCTCCACCCATTACAGCTGGATGTCAAGGATGTCTGGATGTCTGCAGTGAGCACCACTTGAATGAATCCGTATTATGGGAAAAAAACAGCTGAGTACTATCAAAGACTATAGATACAGAAAGACGGTTCACTCCTATTACTTGTGAATGGGAGAAACTGCAACGCGCAATATGGTGGAATACACCCCGCCTTCTAAGCAAAAGAGCCAATCGCTGACTGGTGAAGTCATTGTGTCACTGCAGCTGCCGTTAGAAGCTCCGATTCCCATAGAAACCTGAGACACGCGCTTAGTACTGCACATGCATATTGGCTGGTCTAGCCTGAAAAATAAGCTTTTTAATGCTATTTAAGCATAGAAGAAACAACATTTATGGGACAGTTCATGTCAGATTTTGTTGCTGATTTGAAATATGTTATTTAATTGTGAGTTTGGCAAGCAGTTTTTGAGATTTCAGGATTCCCCCATTCAAATAGTTAGGACTTGGTCTTGGATGCCTGAAATAGCTGCCTGGAGGCATTGCAAATATGGCTGCTGAGTGAACAGGCTTTCCTTGACAGGGAGTTTAGTACTATGTAGTAGATGAAAAAGTGTATGTTTGAATGACAAAAGAATTATGTTCAAATTCACAATACTCATAAAAGAGTTGACAAAAAATACTCGGATGACCTACAACTTCCAGGTGAAATTCTAAAGTGTGTGAACGATGGACACATGGGAAAGTATTTGTGAATGGCAGTGAAGCATAATGACAACATAGTAAATGTAGTACATTCATACTACACACATTCATATTTTTTTAGCGCTTGCAATGTACATTCAAAATAAGTACCTACTAAAGAGAGTATGCGAATTCGGACGCAGCCAATGCTTCGGAGAATCACTGACTTGTCGCTGCACTCAAATGACAATCACTTATCGCCACCTACTGGTGAAACAATATAACGAGTCACTGAAAAAGAACGTGCAAACAGACAAGAGGAGTGATAAAAACAGTGAAAACTCCCAGATTTTTCAGTGCTCTTGGAACATCACTCTGCCAATCAAATTGGAGGACCAGAACTAGAATTATAATATTAATGACCTCCAGGGCCTTGAGTCTTCAGGCACAAAGGGAGCCTGATGTGCAAGTTGCATTAATGAACAAATTAATACACTAACTAGCATGAATAATTCTTATTACTTCAGGTAATAAAAAAAAGCGCTAATAGCATTTGAACACACTGCCCACTTTTATCTGAAAACCAGTTATAAGTTCTGGGTTTGTTGATTCTTTTATTTTATTTTAGACAGAGGCATACTAAAACGTAATATTCGTGATTTTGGTGGTCAGACATAATTACTCACCCTCATTTGACATTCAGCACAGTTCATAAAGTAAAAAGGTATCAAAGACTCACCAGCCATGTGACTGTTCTTCATCTGCTCATCTTTGAGTCGGCGAGGAAGGAAATCGCACAGGCTTGATTGAACACAAGATAGACTTAATGTCATCTAATCAGAAAGACCATTATGTATTAGTGGAACCACCAAACAGAATTATCTGACAAGGGGCAGGCCACATTATCTAAATTAACATTTTGCAAGCATGAACATGCAAGGCCACAGTGGAAAATGAAAGGCTACAGGAGAGCGGCCTGCATTTAGACATTCGGGCAGTAATTATTAATTTATGCTTGTCTGTGGTCTTAATGAAAATGAAAGCCAGGAGAAGAGAACAGGGAAGGATAATGTGCCGTGAAATTGAGTTTCATTTGTTCGGGGGCCACCTTTTAACTTTTCCTTTCTTCCCAGGAAATGAAACCAACCAGAGTTCTTGTGTGTTTTTCCTCTGTGAACCCCCTCCCCCTACATAACCAACCAACACACACCTCTCCAGCACAGACACAGACAATCTCTTGACCTCTGCAGTATCTGTAAATATCCTGTCTACCTTTGTAATCTACTTTATAGAGCCCTGCTTCAATGACCATTATTTCTTCTTCAATAACAACTGCTCATGTTAGCACTTTGTGCTCTACCAACTGAAACTGAGAATGCAACCTGTAACAGATTGAACACTGATACAACCAATGAAGAGTTAAAGCACGATGTCAGATATGGATAATAAACTGGGTGTTTTATTTTGTTAATGATTATATCTTAAAAATACAACTTCCAATTGGCTCTTTTCCGAACTCCACCCTTAGTTATTTTTGCAAACTTTACAGAGCATTCTGTGGAAAAAAAAAACATGAACAGGAGGTTAAATGACACAAATCCTCCACAGACTTTTTATGTTATAAAAATATATTTTCTATTTTATACGCTAATCTATTGTTTGTTTGAGACAATTACCAACGGCAACGGCTTAGGTAGGACTGGTCAACTCAAGAAACAAATGTAAATGGCTTTCCTAGTGCTGCATCCTTCAAATCTACCATGTTAATGACAGACCTGAGGACCAATGAGGTAAGTGCGTGATTGTGTAGTTTTTTGTTCTCCGCCATCTTCTCCTTACGCGCTAACTGCCTGCATTTACGTAAACAAACATTATCGCCCGCGCGCCAGATTTAAATGAAGGAGACACCATTTTGAGTGAATAACACCTAAATATTTCGGTGTCTTTTTAACCACAAAGCAATCAATGACTTTAGAAGACCCGGATTAATGAACAAGATGGGCTACTTATGGAGTAGCCTACAAATGGAGCATTTTGATGCGCTTTTTTTTAGCTTGACAGTTTCAATCGCCATCCTCTCATCCTTCATTTGTGTTTCACGGATGAAAACGTCAATACAAGTTTGGAGCGACAGTAAGAGTGAGTACATGACAGAAATGTTATTACAGGCGAACTACTCCTTTTATATTGATCCAGCAACTCATTAGCACTTTTTATTTATGCCTATTCGTTTATGGGATATTGTAAAAGCCATTAAAATGTTTTATGTTTTTTGTTTTGAAACACAAAATAGCACTTTTTTTTAAAGCACATTTTATCACTTTCAAACTTGTAACATAACTGCTAATATTGTAGGCCCATGTTTAAGTACTTAAAAAGTATAAATGTAAATGAATGTAAATTTCATTATTTGGCATTTTAAAGAAAAGTATTTTTAGGGGAGTTGTGAAAATTGGCTTACAGTTATAAATGCCATTGAAGAACATTTATCTATAGATTAGACAGATTAGATAGCTTTAGATAACAAATGTCATATTATTAATGTTAAAATAATTTCAAGAGGCATGTTTATTCTGATTTACTGGAAGAAAATTTTGTTCCAATGACATTTGCACGTTGGCCCTCTGTGAACAGCACCTGTGTGACGAGAGCAAAGCCAACATGATGTGTCTTGATCCAGGGATTTTTCTTCATTTTGTCCGTTTGTCAAAAGGAAGCCTTGGGTTCATGAGGACAACATGCAAACCCTCTGAACATACAGCCATGCAGACACACAGAAACACATACAGAAGCTATTAACCCTCCTCCAGCTCATCAACTTTGCTTTGCAATCTTCCCTCAGAACCATTAGAATACCCTGAAGAAATGACTTTCCAATTAAAGGGGATCTAGGAGAAGACAGCCTTTTTATCTCTGACTCCAGGAGTTCTTTATTCCAATCATTTAAATTGGAATTGATTTTTCAATTTAGCCACTGACTGTTCTGGACATGCAGCAGAGGGGGCCGAATAGAGCTGCGTTCTGAAATATTTGTCCCTCATAAAGTCACGGTGGCCTCGAACGCATTAATGTGTTTTGCACGCCACTGCTGCAGACAACAGATTTTTAGCTCAGCATGCTGATGGAGAGAAACCCCATCAAGTGTGGCCACCTCCCTCACACTGCAAAGCACTGGACTGGTGCCTGTGGGGTTTTTTTCTGGCCGAGTTTGGGTTTATTTTTCTGATTGGGTTTATTTTTCTTGTAAGGCAAAGGCTGCTGTAACGTTGTGCACATAGTCTGACTCATTTGATCAGAAGCGATGCACTGAGCAGCAATGTAATGTAGATTAGGGGTGTTGAAACCTTGAGGGCGGTGGGGTAGGTGTTGCAGGGGAAGGGCAGTCCCCCACTTGTAGCCCACATACCCTTTGTTCACCTACCCATTTCTGGCTGCAATTCTCTATAGTTTTAGAATAGCAACATGTTTTCTCCACTCTTAGAAATTTTTAAGTTCACACCCCCAGATTTTAACAGCTTTGTTTTGCAGTGCCAGCCACCTAAAATGACGTTAGGACTAATAACTCAAATGACTACAGTAGCTCCTGCTTTTTGTCAAACCATTTAGAACTACTAAGTAAACACATTGTCAAACAATTTATGAGCCAGACTAATAAAGTTTATAATGCGGATTTGACAATATTTCTAACAGGTAAAATTTATTTTATTTATTTATTTATTTTTATTTTTTGTGCACTTGCACTAAGAAAAAGGCAGATTTTTGGAGCGGCAATGTCTCAAGTCTCATTTTCACTGTGGCCTATGAATACAATTGCTGCACTTTGACCCCTAGTGGCAGTCTTCTTTTTTTTTGTTTGTATAATCATTTTATACATTTTATTTCTAATTGTATACATGTTAAATTGTTCACATTTACATTTTACAGACTCTCTGGCTGAAACCATTCATAGTAAAAAGAGAATAGAAAAATAACTGAGGGAACATAAAACTCATAAGATTCTGACTGTACAAGAAGATGCAGATAATGCCTGAACAATGCCACAACCTCAGAAATCACTTATACCACAACCCCCGAAATGTGTAGCATTCATGTACTTGTTTAGAGTTTGTTTATGACACATGTCCTTTTGGATAAGAACATCTGCCAAATGTAAAATATCAATGTTGGATTGGACTAGTTGTACTTGGACTTGAAATCTTAAAACCTCCTGTCAGGAAAAACAAACCAGTCTGATTCTGAACTTAATGGTGCAGTTAAAAAAAAAAAAAAATTGAGCCACACTGGCCAAACTTGTATGTTTAACAGGCCTCAGCTACTGTGTAGTCCAGCCTCTAACAAGCCCTGCCGTCAGCACTGTAAATTTCCCCAGCTTCAGCCCAGGCGGAAACAGTTGTCTTCTTCAATTACAATTGGAATCAGATGTGCTTGTGTTTTCCAGCCAGGCCTGTGAAGTCTTCAACAGCACTGGCAGCTGCCTTTTAATGAGCATTTATTGTTTCGCTGGCCATGGATACCACTTTATAGGGTCAGGTTCAAGGCGGAATGATTTTCTTCGCACTGTTTTACAGAAGCGTTTAGAGAGGTTTTTGTGGACTGATGGTTCGCTCTCGGCTTCCTGACAGCTGTGTTGGCTTGTTTGGCTCTCTCCCCCATTTCTTTTTCTTTTTCTCTCTCCTGAGTTGTTTAATATAGTTGTGTCGCAGGAATACGGAATAGAAGATTAATGGACGCAAAGGATCGGTGGCAGTTGCGGGGAGATGCAGGACAGAGCAGGCCAGCAGCCATCTGTTCTCACTACCTTTATGGCTCTCTTAATGGAGGACAGGAGACAAAAGCGCCTCCGCCACCAAGCAGGCGGTGAGCATTTCTGTACAGCTACTGTAAACTAATTGTCAGTTCTTTTGACGATGCGCAAGCCAGCCGCAGACACACACACAGAGTTTCTCCCAAATGTCTTTTTACCACTCAATCAAGTGTGGTTGGGAATGGTCCAAGACAGTTGCAGCACGTTTAGAGGAACAACACTACGAGAGAAAAGTGATTAAAAGATCCTCTTGAGGCAAAACAGATCATTCACAGAGACAGGATGGCGCGTAATCAAATTAAGATGAAAATATAGAGATGGGCCTTTGGTCTTTTGAAATGAAACAGAGATGTTTTCAGAACTTCATCAAGTGTTGGCCGATGCTCAAATGCAAATGCAGTCTGGCACTGCTTTCTTCTGAACATCATAATAAGTACGAGACTTCAGTAGAGCTCATGTGGCCTTCAAGTAGAGATTGTAATTATGAGCTATGGGCACATAAATGACCAAGTGATGTTGTAAACTCATAATTGTCTATGATAGGTTAACTATAGACCCGATATAGTCTGGCTATGAGTAACCCACTTCTAGCCAAAATAGTAACCAAAAATACCAAAATAACTTGCGAGATGTATGATATTCCATCATGTAAGCGAAGTCGTTGATTAGCTACAAGGTGTTTGGTTTCATTTCTTTGACATGTCCTATGCAAAATTTTCACTAACAGACCATAATTTTCACTTGCCTTGTTTTAGCCTAGACGTCAGGGCTGTGTTTGGACGGCTATTAGACATCTTTTAAACGCAAAATTGCTTGCTGGGATATGGTCAGTGTAAAGCTAAGTAATTATTTATTAGATGCCATGCATAAAAGTCATGTGGGATTTGTAAAAGTGATTCAGATGTTTTCAAATTTGCTTATTCACAGATTGGGGCATGGTTTCACAAACAGGGCTTAGCCTAAACCAGGATTAAGCCTTATTTCAGTTAGGGTATTTAAGTAGCTTTTATAAACATACATACCCTAAAACAGTGTTACTCATTGCGCGGCTCGCCAAGCTTTAATTTGTGGCTCGCATGGTAGTAAATGAGTGGGGCAGACAGAAATCTGCCCCAATGGCTCTCTATGAGAACGCGCTGCAGTTCCATTTTTCACCACAGATTTACGTTGGAAATTTGTGGGGCGCTGTAGAGCTAGGGAGGGCTCCACACACCATCCGAGAGACCGGCTGCCCGCTTAGGATCATGAATACATACCTGCCGAATCCATGCGCTACATTTTTACATATCCTGCTCACTTTGCGACTAAAAATAGTTTAGAAAATCCGAAAAAATCTCAACCATGAACAATATAAAAAGGAAACAGAGAAACCGCCTCACCAATGAACATCTTGCATGCCTCACAAGGATTGCAAACAACAAGCTACAAATACAGCATGAAGGAAAGTCAAGGAAATGCATGCTTCCGCTCATCCCAGCATTAAGGTAATCCTGCTTTTTTGTCATTAAGGGAAATCATCTTGTCTCAGTTACAAATTTGACTGGTAAATGATAAAGAATTATTTTTTTCCCGCCTTTTTTATTTATTGCATTGAATGTTCAGGGATGACAGATTGATAAGCAGATATACTATTTATGAACATGACAAAATACTATAGTAATTTATAGTAAATACTAAAGTGTTTTTGAACCATACTATAGTAAAGTACTTGAATTAATTTGTTGTGGTAATTCTATATTTGCTGTGGTAATATAACAACTATAGTAATATAAAAAAAAATACTTTACCCAATACTGTACTAAGTTTTCTACAACTATAGGGTATATTATACTACAATACATTACAGTTTACTGTAGTAAAAACTAAATTATGCTACAGTATTTATTACAGTTTATCAGTTTACTATAGTTAATACAGTATGCTGTAGCATTCATTAAGAAAGTGCTGTAAATGTTATAATATATCCAGTATACTACCATTTACTATAGTATGGTTCAAAAACACTAGTATTTACTATATAAATTACTATAGTATTTTTTCATGTACTGGATGTAACTTTTGATACATTACTGGTGTGCATCTTGAGACAAAACAATGGCTCTGGCATATTTTAAGATATGTCAGTGCAAGTTGCTTTCAGTTAAAACAGCTCAAACATGCATTTTAGTCTAGGACTTGCTGAAGACTTGTCTGTGAAACCAAGGGGAAAGATTTAGCTTATTTGCTTTTCTTATTTGAAAATTATTTATCTATTTATTTATTTATTCATTTATTGGCTACTTGTTTCTTGTGACTTAATAGTTAAAACATAATAATATGTGACGTAGTCATAATAATGTCTTTTTATCAAAAATACAGAAATTAATCAGAAATTAATCAGAAATTCCCATGATCTCAAAGTCTGTGCACATTTTGTCTTATTTTACACATTTTATTGTACATTCCCAGAGGCTGTTATGCCGCTATTTTAATTATTTTGTGCCATTCCAGTCTATTGTTGTATCATCTAATTCAGGTAATCGCGCCCCTCATCGCCACCTAAAAACAAAACAAGCTGTGGCTGGTCACTTTAAAGGTGAAATATGTACTTTCTGCTATACTAGTGGCACCTAGCGGAATTACAAAAATAAAACATATTCTCAAACAACCTTGCAAACACCTTTTGCGCGACCTGCCTCCCCCATCACAAACACTGCTCTTACAGGTGCTTGTGAAAGCATGTCTAAAGTTAAACAGGTATAAATGTAGACTACTTTCAATAAAGGTCGGGACTACTTTTAGCTGTTTGTCATGAAAAGGCAATTGTGTAAGCTAATACTTTGTCTAGAGCAAACGCCAGCATCTCGCTTATTATAAAACCATCCCACATATATGCACCTGGCACATTTTTATGATGCAACTGTTTGAGGCTGTCTACACTGGACACATCAAAGTAAACAATATAAACTGTTACATTTGTCTTTCTGAATGTGTGTATGCTGATGCTGTATGGTATTGAAGCGCCGCCCACTGTAGCACGTAGCATCGCAATGCCCGTTTGGTTTGACGTGTTCATGACCTGTTTAATCTTTAAAGGTCTAAATGCAGTGAATTTTGACTTCTGTAACCAAAGCTGAATGCCAAAATCTTGCTATAGGTTGAGCTGGAAAGAGATTGAGAGATCTGAGCAAACTGCTCAATGTTTTGATGGTGCCTGGAGGGCTCAATGCTTACACCTTTGGGGGAGATAAATGGCATACTAATAGTAGTCAATGAACTGGTTTAAGAGAATGTATTTTAACATAAAAAAAAAAAACTTTTAACGTAAAAAAACATACTTCACCTTTAAATGTCAGTCTTCTGACTGTAGTGAAGCTGTAGTGAAGTCTAGACTTTATGTTAATAGTCAAAATTCTAGCTTTGTGAGACTAAATAAACCTTAAAAAAAAACTTAATTCTGAAATTAAAGAGAAATAAAAAAGACCTCTTCATTTCACATGGGCTTATTCTCATTGCACAAACCCGTCTTATGTTAAACAACAACCTCGCTTTTCTCTGGCGGTGTCGACATCTGTAAAGCAAAATGAAGTTTCCTCTCTGAGTATCAATCTTGTAATTGAGCTCTCGGAGGCCGCTACGTGACGCGCACACACAAGAACCCTCCCCGCTGTCAGATCCCTACACGAGGCTGCCCTGCGCTGTCACACTGAAGTGGTCTCCTTTTCTCTCCTCTCTCTCCCTCACAATCATTCTTCTGTCTGCGGCTCCCTGGGCCCTACAGTGGGAGTCCGCCCGCGCACTTAACGCGTCAGGTTTCAATTATTTTGAATACCAGAAACCTTCCCATAATGAGGCATGACACAGACATGTAGTCGAATTTTAAATTGGATTTAATTGTTTTCTCAATTGTAACTTCAGTCGGATAACAGAGACAGAGGGGGATGGATTGAGAGAGGAAGAAAGAGGGAATGGATAGCGAGAAGTGGGTGGGAAAAAGACGAATTCAGCGAGTGAGAGAGACAGATAGAAAAAGACAGGGTGAAGTCTCTGATCTGTTTCTTAACACAAATCTCTCTTTGTAAGCTCTAGCAAGGGCCATGTTTGGAATTACAACGTTCATGTCTCTTATCCCTGTTGTAATTCCGCCTCGTGTGTTCTGCTGGTGTGATACGATGGATCATGGGGAAGTTTAAGTGAGATGGAATTAAATATTTAACCAATCCGACACAAGGCCTGTCTGCTCCACAGTGCTACAATTAAACCAGGGTGCTGTGCTTTTGCGTGCGACACTCGATCCCTGCTGAACGCTGTCAGGAACATGCTACTTTACAGACTTAAAATAAATCTTGTCCTAATCTATTGAAAAACCTGACAAGTGGAGACCAAGGTTTCAAGGCACTTAGCTGAGTAGTGTAGAAAAAGGACTGTACATTATTTATGCCCTCTAATGGTGCTGCTATTCTCTGTGTGTGAATCAGCAACGGGCTTGTCCGCTAAAATAGCCACTGCTGTAATCAAAGCCATATGTTTTCTTCACCTCTCCTCCACCAACTGATGGGTCAATGAGACTTGTCTTTACATTGAGCGCATTCTTTCAGGGATATCATGCCTTATGATTAAAGAGCACAAGGTCTTTCTCCCCACTTCTGACCAGACAAGATCTTAATTCATAAGCCAGTGAGGGTAAATACAAGCACCGCTGGGAACCACATGAGGCGTTTTCTGAGATTTCTGTGGCTGATAATGAAGGGCACTATCTACCATCGTTTTCATACACCATTATCCACCTCAATTCATTAGGCCAACATGCCACTTTTGGCATGGTTTTGGATAAGATGTGATTTTTTTTTTTTTTTTCCTGCTTGGGGATGCCTGGAATTTTCAGACCACATTCTCAAAAACTTGACCACATGGTGCAAAATGAGATGAGATGAAGTTCTTATGAGAGTAATCTGCAATGTCAAATCTTTATTTGTCGATGCTGAAAGTATTATTGTTTTGAATATTAGGAGGACAGTGGGGCTAAAGACTAGACTAAAGTCTTTTTCCCCTAAAGTTTATGTCACTCAAATTTTTAAAGTTTGTATTATTATTGAATATTGACTGACAGACTTTGGAAAAATGGTATTTAAAAAAAAAATAATAATAATTAATTAAAGATTATATAAATATAAGCACTTAGGGAACTTGCAGCCCAAACTAGGGACCTGCAGAGCTGAGCTATTGTGTGCATTTATTTGTTTGTTTGTTTATTTATTTATGATATAGCAAGACACTTTTGAGTAACATTTAAGTACATACATACTTATGAAGATGCACATTTTTTTTTTTTTTTTTTCTGAAATTAAGACTTTATTGTACATTCAGTTGAATAATGGTGAAACCTGCTTTACACTATAGTCAGGGAAATTAACACCCACCAAATGTGGTTGACAATCAACCATGGTGGGTATTGCATAACTAATCTCTAGCTATGGGTTATGAGTCATAAATGATGTCCTTTCACTTTGCATGTCTGTTAGGGCAGGAGCCTCCAACATTAGCAAAACAAAGCATAAAGAGGGTCACACACTGAGAGAAGCGCTGTTCCACACCATGTCTTTAAACCCAACACAGTATTCTATGAGTGTGAGTGTGAGCAGGAGTCAAGCTACTAAAATCATTGCTACAAAAGTCATTGACGCCACTTTGTTAGTTTTTTGTTTTGTTTTTTGGGAACATTTGCCCATATTAGATTCCCTGTTTTAAAATGCCTCTATTTTATTTGAATGGTGTCTGCAAACAACGACTGACTGTTGTAAATCTGAAAGCCATTCCGTGATTCAGAATCTAGGCTATCAAATGAGTGTCAATTCTTTAAAGTCAGCATGCAATGAAAAGGTATTTTCTAAATGCATGTTATTGATCCTATTGTTAACGATTCATACATACATACAGTGCTGCTTGAAAGTTTGTGAACCACTTGCAGAATCTGAAAATGTGAATAATTTTAACAAAATAAGAGGGATTATACAAAATGCATGTCATTTTTTTATTTAGTACTGTCCTGAGAAAGATATTTTACATAAACGATGTTCACATAAAATCCACAAGAAAAATAGCTGAATTTATAAATATTACCGAAATCTAAAGTTTATGAACCCTTGATTCTTAATACTGTGTGTGGTTACCTGGATGATCCACGAACCATGTTTTTATGTTTTATGATGGTTGCTCATGAGTCGCTTGTTTGTCCTGAGCAGTTAAACTGCCCAATATTCTTCAGAAAAAACCTCCAGGTCCTAAAAATTCTTCAGTTTTTCAGCATCATTGCATATTTGAACCATTTCCAGCAGTGACTGTATGATTTTGTGATCCATCTTTTCACACTGAGGACAACCTGAGGGACTCAAACACAGCTATTAAAAAAGGTTGAAACATTCACTGATGCTCCAGAAGGAAACACGATGCATTAAGAGCTGGGGGGTGAAAACCTTTTAAATTTGAAGATCAAGGAATATTGTACTTAATTTGTCTTCTGGCAAACATTTAAGTGTCTTCTGTTGCTTCCGAAGGGCAGTACTAAATGAAAAAAAAAAAGATATTTAAACAAAATAAGAAAAATTTGGACATCTTTATCCTGTTCAAAAGTTTTCACCCCTGACTCTTAATGCATCGTGTTTCTGAAGAATATTGGGCAGTTTAACTGCTCAGGACAAACAAGGGACTCATGAACAACCATCACAAAACAAAAAAATGGTCGTAGATCATCCAGGTAACCACACACAGTATTAAGAGTAATAAGGGTTCACAAACTTTTGAGTGGGTCGTTTTTATAAATTCAGCTATTTTTTGTCTTGTGGACTATATGTAAACATTTTTAAGTAAAATATCTTACTCAGGACAGTACTAAATAAAAAATAACATGCATATTGTATGATCCATCTTATTTTGTTAAAATTGTTCACAAATTTTCAAGCAACACTGACTGTATGTTTAATTTTCTTAACGGAATTTTTAATCAAAATGTCAACTGAATCTTCTGGTGAAATGACTTCTCTGGTGACTTTTTGCTTGTCTTCTCCAATCATTTCGTCCCTATAAACCCCACCCCTTTCTTACAACCAACTGCAAGATTGCATTCAGATCTGCTACAACTGTTTTGTAGTCACATAAATTGTACTTCAGTCTTTAGGCCGCGCAGTAGTACTTTCACCATAATGAACTGCTATAAAAAAACAAATCCAATATGTCTGATAAAATGGTTTCTATTTTTAATTCTTTAAGAGCTCTGTGATATTTTTAATGTGGATGCTGTCTGAGTCATCTAGTACATGTCTAGAGTTCAAACACATGTCCTAGGCCGTTCACATCAATCCCATTCCCCTTGAGTGGTCTGAGGAAGCCAGTCAGACACTACCAGTTCTAGTCATGTTTTTTATATGATTCGTGAATTTGTCTTTGGAATAAGTGCTCACGAACAGTAGAATCCCATTATAATTCCCATATCACAATACAAAACTGCAACAGCTGAGGCATAAAAACAACACCCTACCAACTCCATTGAAGTCACCGGAGACACTATGGAACAATATCCCACCAAACACATACCGCAGGCCCACTCTGATCATCACTTGATAGTGTGCTGACAAGCAAACTCTATTAAGCTGTCTTCAAATATGCAAAATGATATGATTTTACAATGATTACATATTCACTTCCCAGCTGGCTGGCTCCATGCAACTCCATTTGTCATTGACTATTGTGTCCAATTATATGATTAGCTCCAAACACTCCGCCACTTGGAGAGCTCTCGTGTGTTCCAGTGCACTGACTGATTCACAAACAAAGTCATTACAACATGTATTCACACATATCAAATAACAAACAGATGGCCATTGTGCGCCGGCTGATTTGTTTGTAACACGAGCGGCAGAAAAAAGGTAGTTTTTTGCTGGGCTTTGTTTAAGCACCGACTGTTTTATTCCCAGAGAAAGACATCTGGCTGCCGAGGCGGCTAAATCAACTCAAATGAAAGACAATCTTGTTTCCATTAATTTTTCCTACGGAAAAAGCACTTGTTATGAAGATTCTAAATTACTGAGAAAGCTTCCAGATAATTCATCATATGGGCCGGACAGAAGACTGCAGTTGCTCAGAGAGTGTCTGTCTCCATTAACTTACTGTGATGTGTATCAGGTGGCTAAAGTGTGTGTGTGTTAATGTTTGCAATGCACAACTTACAGTAGCGTGATACTGTTATTTTGGCCAAATCCATCCGTCCATGACAGGTACTGTTTGTTTTTGTTTTTAACAAACTGGTCTCAAAGGCATTTTTTTGTGGATGTATGAAGTTAGTTCCCCTCAAGTTCACACAGGTGTCCTAACTAGCAAAATAACCAGCGGTGTAGTTCATCATATCAAAACCTTATTGAAATAGAAGTACTAGTTGTACTATTTAATTGTGGCTTATGTGTCCAAATTCTTTTTGGGGGCAACTATAGATGTAGTTTTGGGATGTAAGAGATTTACATACATTTAAGAGCTTTATAAACAACTGTTTCAAAAACATATCTACTGCTGCTCTATTGCAATTGTTCATCCAAACTGGTCCCATCCCAAACTCAAGCCATTGGTTGAGTCTGAAATTGCCATGTCAGACTGCTTAAAAAAGCAGTTTTAAAAACGCCATAGAGCCACAGTGTTTACACTCTTCAGAAAGACTAACTACTTGTTTCTGCACATAACAGTAGACAGCACTTGGGAAAAAATATAGAAAGAAATGTACATGTATCAAATTTAATAAATATGCTTAATCAAGTGAAGTGTAGGGAATCCATTAAGTATATTGGTACTGATGCATAACAGGTCCAGAGTTTAGTTTAAAATTGATATGAATGTATAAGCTCCATAATTAGTCACAAGTGGTCACTAGGGGTGGTGGGTGGGCTTCACCTTTTTATTATAAATGGTCCTGCATGACATGCACTTTAAAATGGCAAATATTCCATACAGTCTCTCAATTAATAAAAGTTCACAAAAGCTTCAAACATGAATAATAATTACAACAGAATGAGAAAAGAAACACTTTTAGATGGAATATAGCATGTGTCACCACAGGATGTCAGCTTCTCAAAGAATAAATCTGTCCATTAGACAGCAGTCACATATTTTATGGAAAGTTATAGAACACAAAGAGAAAATGTTAACTGAAAACATCACAATCTAAAACTAGGAGTAGAAATAATGCCACTTTCAAGTAATTTGTTTATATTACATGACACCACCTGATGGTGATATTGAGGCAAAGCACTGTAAGAGTAGCATGTGCCCTGGTCAGTAGCGCCACCTGCTGGCGCCTTATATACTACAGGAGGGGTTCCCAAACACAATCCTGGAGTGCCCTCAACACTGCAAATTTTGCTTGTCTCCTTTGTATGACACACCCATTTCAGGTCTCTACTAATGAGCTGATGAGTTGAATAAGGTGTGTTTGATTAAGGAGGCATGCAAAATGTAATAGGTTTGGGGATACTCCAGGAATGTGGTTGGGAACCACTGTACTACAGGTCAAGTTTAATATAATACCAAAGGCCTATTTCAGTTTGGTTTCATTGTGATCAGCTTTTGTTAAAAGAAATGGTGCAGAATGTTTTAAATTAGTATTTTAATCACATATATTTGATTAATCGTTACTTCTTTTTTTTTTCTTTATAATTAACTACATTATTAAAAATAAAGTGCTGCTATGTAATTTAATTACCTTTTCCCTTTTTGGGAAATTTAATGTGCACTACATCATACAATGAAAGGTAGTATCTCGTTTTACACTTCTGTAAGGAGCAAATATCCTAGTATGAACTCCTTTTGAACTAACCTCATCAAAGACAATCACTGTTTTTGAAGATCATACTTGGTATGTTAAAAATCACGCTTTGCAAGAGACTAACATGTTTTGCACAGATTTTGATAAGATTGCAAAGAAAAGTCTTTTAAAACAACAGATGCACTTGCAGCATGAAACACAACAACTAAGTTTGTCTTAGGGTGTGTTCACACATACAGCGATTTGCAGCCCAAGTAAATTAGCGATGGGAGGTGATGCATATTCGGCAGCAAAACAAAACTTTTTGCAAATGACAAGTGATTCAATGGAGTGACTACCAATGAAGTTACTGGTGCACATGTGATTTGTCTCGTGAATTAACTGTAGACAAGAAGTTACTGTTACTGTGAGCAGTTTCAATATTCAGTGTGGGTTGTTTCTGTTTGGAAAAACATAACTGAGTTTGACTCAGGCATTGATAACCGTTCTTCTTGTTCTGTAATTTAGTTACAAACATCTACATGTTTACATTCAGTTTAGATGGTTTTCATCTGTGTTATTGTTCAGATCATGGCACTGGTCAGGTTGCTTATTGAGCGAATACTGTTGGTGTGGCGGCTCTTCCTGCGAACGCTCCTCAGGTAGTTTCTGTACAAGATCACGCTGATCACACGGTCCTGAAACTGCTTGGACACAATGTAGAAGAGTATGATGTCCAGCACTGTGCTCGCATTCATCAGGAAGGTTGTGAAGGTCCCCCAGGTGTTGTAACCCTGCCCGCTGCTGGCCAGCAGCATGGAAACAAAGCAGATGTGGAAAGGCACAAAGCACACAAGTACCTGAATGATCAGTGTGATGATGATCCTGATGGACTTCTGCTTGACTTTGGGCTTCAGTTTGGATGTGCGGCCGTGAATTAGGTTTTCCACGATGATCATGTAACAGCCCACCATGATGCACACCGGCACCAGGAAGAAGAAGACGATACGTGCGAAATGGACGGGATTGTCACGGCGCAAGTAGATGATGTCGTGCATCTTGATGCAAGTGGTATAGTTTGAGATACGGTCTGGGTCTTCTTCCAGGAGGACGAGCGGAGCTGTGCTGCCTAGGGTCATGATCCAGACTCCTGCACAGGACAGCAAGGCTTTACGAACACTTTTTAGTTCTCTGGTGTGTCGCGGCTGCACTATGGCCACATAGCGATCTGTGCTAATGAGAGCGAAGAGCCACAAGGCTAGGCATGGATAGAGGACCGTTAGTGCGGCGTTAATCCTGCAGAACACGTCCCCAAAGGGCCAGTAGTCTTGACTGTAGTAGACAATTCGAAAGGGCAGAAGTAAGATAAATACCAAGTCCACTAAAGCGACATTGATCATGTAAACAGTGATGGAGTTCCGTCTTTTAGTGGTCAAGGCAAAGACCCAGAGAGCGGTCAGGTTGACCACTGTGCCTATGATGAAGATAATGCTGTAAAACACTAGGCTAGCAGTCCGAAAGACTTGGGGGACGTGGCTCTCCATGATGACAGGCAAAGATGTGTTATGATCCATAATGGTTTGCCTGATTTGACCATAAAAAAAAGAGAAACAAATGTAAAACAGTAGGTTTTTCCCAATGTTTTTAACCCTTATGTTGTGTTCGGGGCATTTTGACCTGGAAAGGATTTTCTTTTCCCTGAAAATATTAATGTTATCGCATTAGACTAAACCTTACTGACTTTGCTCACACAGGGTATAACTACTTCCCAAAAGTTTTTGGATAATTTTAGTACTTTTCTGGGACTTGTCCCGGTCAAAAATTACCACCATACAAAAATTACTTATAAATCTCTCGTTATGCTATATTATCACCAAATATTGGATTCAATCTTGTTTTCTTTCAATTAGGAATGGTTTTGTGTTTCTTTTCAGAAATGATTGATCATAGGCCTCATTGATCTGAGCTTATGCACCTCAGTTTTTAATTTTGTCAATATTCAATAAAATATGAAAAAAATGCACCATTTATCACACTAGTGTGCTTTAATGTTTAACCAAGAAGTTTGTTTTGAAATGCTTTTATCTTGTACAAAATGGCACAAAGTCACACTTGTGGTGGTTTTTTTAAACTGACTGATTGTAGGCCTCATTGATCTAAGCTTATATTGGTCAAAAATGACCATCCACTAAAAATGGGGTGATGGGGGAGATAAGAGAAATATTTAGTGTTCAGGAGCATGTTCATCATATTCATGTTCATATATTTACATGTGTGCTGCAAAGATAAAGTCAAAAAAGATAAACTTTGTCCTCAGATCAATGAGGCCTACGATCAATCAGTTTCAAAAATAAATACAAAACCTGTCCTAATTGAAAAAAAACCAAGTTGACAAAAAAAGATTGAATCCAATGTTTGGTGACAATGTAGCATAATGAGAGATTTATAAGCTATTTTTTTGTAGGCCGGTCATTTTTGACGGGGAACACCTCAAGTGTGACTTTGTGCCATTTTGTACAAAATAAAAGCATTTCAAAACAAACTTCCTGGTTAAACATTAAAGCACACTAGTGTGATAAACAGTGCAATATTTCCATTTTTTGTAGAATATTGACAAAATTATCCACAAATAATGTTTTTTTCCCTCAAAAACTGAGGTGCGTAAGCTCAGATCAACAAGTTGACAAAAAGATTGAATCCAATATTTGGTGATTAAAAAGGCCGGTCGTTTTTGACCGGGGACATCAAAGGTGTTACAGGGTTTTCAGCACAGCATAAGGGTTAACTATAGAAGCCTATTTCAGAATTTTAAAAACAAAGTAATAGACCTTAGACCTTACCTTAGGATAGCGCTATGTTTAATTTTTGGCAGAAATGAAAACAAGCATCTGAGGGATAGAAGTACAGTGGGTTTAATGGATTGCACTTTTTGCACTGTTTAACAACATACTGATTCTTCAGCGGACTAAAAATCTTTCCAGACAAAAATGTACACTGTAAAGACTGTAAGTCTATCCCTCACAGCCTCCCTTTCATCTGTATAAAATTCAATATGGCCTCTACCCTTACTAAGGTCTATTGCAACTTTACTGTAACTTTATAACTAGTAATTCTGTAGTATTCTGTTTCTTGTATTTGTGGCTGAATATCTTACAATTGTGACTTTATTTCTCACAATGTGTCTTTATATATTATTTTAAATTCTCTCATTCTCTATTTTATTTTTTAATTCACTTTTTAGTCAACTTTTTATTTAATATAGTAACATAGTATAATAGAATAGTAACAGTAAACACAATAGAAATGTACAAGTAGAACAAAATAATATGTCTTAAAATGATTTGCATAAGGATGCAAATGATGACAGAATTGTCTTTTTGGGTGAACTATCCCCTTAAGACATGCCACTTATTCTTCATTTGAATTTGAGAAAAATTTTGAAAGGAAACAAACTTCTGAAATATGAGTGTTAAAGTAATATGTTGAATATCAATCAATATACTAGTGCGTCACTTGAAGAAAATAAGAAGAATGCTATTTCACTTTTCTGAATCTTGTCAAAAATCTGTGCAGTATCAATTTACATCTTTCATCAAGTCATCTGGTATCTTAAATTAGTAGTTATAATGCCACTCTACAAAAGTGTTTGAATACATACTGTTGATAAATGGTTTTATTATTAGATTAACTTTATATAAAAACCACATTTAACCCACAGCATTTGTCTTCTGATATGATTGGCTGTTTTTAAAACCTATAGTTTTGTTGATGTTGTTCTACAAGATTATAAAGTAAAACATTGAAATGTACCAACCTCAGAGATCCATGTTGTCGGCATCGTGGTAACTGTTCTGACGGCTGTACTCATGCAACATTGCTGCCGAGCTTCGATCTAAGATAGAGGAAGTCATGAAGCCAATGTCTTTATTTAGATTAGAATTTTTCTTTTGGTTTCTGTGAAGCCCCTTCACTTCCTGTAATGCACGAACTGGTACGGAACATATCTCAGCAGCAAACTGTATGTCATGTGCAAACTGTATGAGTGGTGGAGATGTAAAGATGTGACAGGTTTGGGTGCTGGTTATTGATTGGGAAAATAGGGTTTGTCACACAGCATTAGCTCTCTTGGGAGCAGCACACAGCAGGTGGCAACAGAAGGCATCTGGTGTTGAAGAGTTTTAATTAAACACAGGATGCTGAGGTTATTGGTGTATAAACAGGAAATGAGGTCGTTGTAATGTAGTCTTGAGATGGCAGCTCATCTTAAAATCACCGACGAAGATATCAAGCTTTAGACCTGGCCAAACAGAACACTTTTAGACTCAATTACATTTGCTGAGGTCAATTGGCTATCTGAAAACATATGATTGTTGTCTATGCCACATTTTTCAGGCAGTATTAATTATGAAAAAAAAAAAAAGCTTTAGTATTGTGTGTGAAGGGTTTTTCATAAAGAAAAAATACTTTTATTATGGCTGCCATTTTTGATCTGCATTTTGAAGGCAAAAAATAAATTTTGTCATCATTTGCTTACATTCATGCAGTTCCAAACCCGCATAACTTTATTTCTTCTACGGAACACTAAAGAACATATTTTGAAAAATGTCTCAAAATATCCCCTCCCCCCCAAGAAAAAAATCTTTGGAATATAAGTAAATGATGACAGAATGTTCATTTTTTGGGCGGTGAACTATCCCTTTAATTTCTTCTGTTGTTGTTCTGTGTCTAACCTGTGGTAAAAAACCACACGAATAAAGTGTTCCAGCAGTGATATTCAGCCGGAAGTTTAATATTCTAGTGTGAAAGAAGATACTTCAAAAACATCAACACTAAAACACTGTAATCTGTGTAGTACATATTCAAATTTTCCATCATTACAGCGGACCATGTGTTCCATGGTGAACTGTGATCTCAAAGAGTTGTACCAATGTGACACCTACACTGTACATTGACTGATTCATTCACCCTTTAAACGCTGACATTTCCTCTGTTCAACAATCGCCCACATCAGGAAGTCACTAGTTTTAACTTGCCTATATGGGGATTACTGACACACAAACAACAGTCTGTTAACATATCTATAGTAGAAACTTTGGGATTTTTGGTAAAGATTGTTGTGAAAGAGAAATGAACTGAAATGAGGAACGTCTGTTTGGTCTCTGAGTGCACATAGTTGATTTTTTCAGTTCCTCTATATTACAAAAAAAAAAAAGGAAGGAAGATCTACAAGACCTCTATACTATAGCAATAATATATATATATATATATATATATATATATATATATATATATATATATATATATTTTCCACACCTGTATATTTATTTATTTATTTATTTATTTTTTATTTTTTTTTGTCAGTTACAGTTTTGTCAGCCTGTGCACAGATATGATGATTAGCATCATGAAGGAATGTATTGCATATATTAGATAAGCAATTACAGAATTCATCACATATAGGAAAATAAAAACAGGGAATTAGGATGCTTTTGTATAGGTTGACCTTCATTTCTGGATGCAATTTTAGTAATTGCAAATATTATAATATTTAAAACCAGAAAGGGTAGGTTATGAAGCACTCTCACCATTATAAGTGTACTTGTATCATTGAATCGAATCTGGTCAATGCAAATTAGACTCCCAGCAGGCCTTATAAGCTGAAAACTTTTTCTCCAGAAAATACAAGTGAGACAATGGTTTTATATTTAGTCTAAATGATTTCATATGCCAATGGCATACATAGTATTATACTGTAGATTCTAGAGAAGTGAATATTATAGCTCTAGAGAAGAAACACCTGAATAATGACTTAATCTCATTTTGTAGTAAAGGCTGGCTCTTTCAAGTCCAGGCTGAGACCTAATAAGGTTGAGACTGAGTCAAGACCAATAACAGAACATGGTCCAGTCTGAGTCCAGATGCTTGTCCTAATATGGTCTTGGACTTGAGACCGAGTCTGGTCTTGAGCACTACAACACTGAAACACTATGTTCATATTTTTTGTTGAGTTGTTAAGTTGGTACATTCCTGTAATCTTAAGACATAGAGGTAAATGGGTAAACAGTAGGGGTGTGACAATATATAATTAGCTCACGAGATACACAATATTGGGTTCACGAGAATAAGACACCATTATTAAGAAACCTTTAATGACAAAATATATGACTGGAAAAATATTTATTTTCCTTGACTGAAAGTCACAAAATGCAAAACAATGCAAGTGCAATTTTAAATATTTTAACTAATCTAGTGCTGCCATTTACAATTATTTTGGTAATGAGTAATCAGTCGATTATTTTTTACAGTCAAAGGGTTAGTTCACCCAAAAATGAAATTTCTATCATTAAGTACTCACCCTCATGTCGTTCCACACCTGTAAGACCTTTGTTCATCTTCGGAACACAAATTAAGATATTTTTGATGAAATCCGAGGATATCTGATCCACACATAGGCAGCAATGTCATTGCACCTTTTGACGTCCAGAAAGATAAAATAAAATAGTCAACGTGACTACAGTGATTCAACCTTAATATTATGAAGCGACGAGAATACTTTTTGTGTGCAAAGACAAAACAAAAATAACGACTTTATTTAACAATTTGAACCGTTGTCATACGTAGTGACCTCAGTGCAGGCTTCCTTGTTTATGTCCAAACGCCAGCTCAGTATTGGCCGAAGTTGCATGTGATGCTGACACAGGATCCGGCTAATAATGAGCTGGCATTTGGACGTAAACAAGGAAGCCTGCACTGAGTTCACTACGTATGACAACGGTTCAAATTGTTGAATAAAGTCGTTATTTTTGTTTTATTTTTGCACACAAAAAGTATTCTCATCGCTTCATAACATAAGGTTGAACCACTGTAGTCACGTTGACTATTTTAACCATGTTTTTAACTACCTTTCCGGATGTCAATAGGTGCAATGACATTGCTGCCTATGTGTGGACCAGATACCCTTGGATTTCATAAAAAATATCTTAATTTATGTTTCGTAGATGAACGAAGGTCTTACGGGTTTGGAAAGACATGAGGGTGAGTACTTAAAGACAGAAATTTCATTTTTGGGTAAACTAACCCTTTAATCAAGTAATCATCAGCGGTGGCTGGTCCAGCGGGGCTGGGGTGCCGCCCCCTTCAAGTTAGCCAGAGAAGAAGGCTACTTCCATAGAAATATATACATAGATGCCTCATTAGCGGCAGTTGAATTGAAGTTTCATTAAACTTTTTAACGTTTTTTTAAAATACAATTTTTTTTTTAATGATTAATTTATGACTGATATTATACCCACATTAAACTCATTCACTGCTTATTTTGCGAGACAGCTGTTCACCTTGACGAGAAATATCATCACGTTTTAATGTCGGATTTTGGTCATTGGTACAAGATCTCGTCATAACCATAGTTAAACAGGTAATATAAATACAGCCATTATAAGACAGGTCATGACCTCAGTGTAGATGACATAATATAACTGAACTGAACTGAACATTTCATCTGGATACTGCATTGAATATAACCATAATATAACTTGAATGTAATTTGTCTTTTGAAATGTTTGCTCTTTGACAATTTCACATAATACTGTTGTCACAGTTCCCGTGTTCCCCGGACTCCATTTCCCAGGATCCTCTTGTCTCCTCACCTGCACTCACTTCCCTCGTCTTCTCCCCATCATCACTGATCACCTGCACCTGGACTTCATCATCTGCACTCCCTTTATAATGGACACTTTCCCTGCACTCCTTGTCTGTTCTTATGTTTAACTAAGTGTGTGTTGCTGTTCATTCTTCCCATGGTTGTCAATAAAGCCCGTATTGTTGTGGATTTCCGTATTCGCCTCGTCTCTACAGCAGCACCGTAACAACTGTAAGGTTCAAAAAGAATTATGGTATTATCATGACATTCTATGATGGTTTAATATGATGTGTATTAACTTGAGTGGCTGTCTTAGCATAAGCTTCTAATCATGCACCAAATAATACCCCCAAAAAGTACTCAATCTCTAGTTGCTGGAATGTAAATGCTCCTGTTTATTTATTTGGTTAGACAGTGCTTTTTGAGTCAATTATTGACAGACTTTTACACTGTAACACTTTAAAATAAGGTTTCATTAGTTAAATTAGTTAACATGTCATGAGCTAATAATGAACTGCACTTCAACAGCATTATTAATCTTTGTTCATTTAATTTCAGCATTTACTAATACATTATTACAATCAATTGTTGTATCTGTTTACATTAATTAATGCACTGTGAACTAACATAAACAAACAATGAATTGCTGTATTTTTATTAAAGTTGCAGTGTGTAAATTTTAGCGGCATCTAGCTGTGAGGTTGCGAATTGCAATATAGAGAAGCTACAGTGGCTAACACAGGACAAGGATGATATCGTCTGAGACAGCAGAGAGTAGCCACTCCAGTACCCATTTAGGGCTACTGGAGAAACATGCCAGCGCAAAATGGCGACTTAACATGTAAGGGGACCCACGGTGTATGCAGGTAGAGATGGTTCATTATGTAAGTTTGTTATACACCACTGAAAATATAGTATATTACATTAACGGTTCATTACAGTATGTAAGTTCTTTATACATCACTGAAAACATACATTGCATTTCATTACATAGATCTTCCTAAAATTTACACATTGCACCTTTAACTAATGTTAACAAAGATTTACAAATACAGTAACAGGCCTTCAGTGTAAAAAGTTTTTCTATCAAGCTTACAAACTGTGTCCCTTTTCCTGTAAAAAGCGGTTTGATGCAACACAGCAACTTCTGTCCATTTTAGCAAAAGTTTAGCTAACCACAATTCCCCCTGCATCTGCTTCTCTGGGGTCTTTGTCAAGAAACTACATATTGGTCTTCAAACTTCTTCCTGTTTTTGTCTGTGGTGTCACTGATTCAGTCTTTCACATCCCTTCTGAAAATAAATGATTTGGCCAGCTTTCAGACAAATTATTTTGATGAAATGCTAACAACTTTCAGTCAGTTAACCAATCACAATAAGTCTGAAGTAAACATTTGCTACAATTGTACATTCTAATGCCTTTCTGAAGGGCAGAAATACAAGAATTTAGGATAACAAGCAAATTAATCTCCCCTTGTCTCTAGCACTTGCTTTTCACCATGAACTAACTGAACACTAAAATGTCAATATAGTTCCCTGTGCAAAGAGGAAGAAGTGACATCTGTTGTACTAGTAATGAACTTCACTTTTTGCTTTGTTATATCTCCCTCTTATGGCTCTTTGTTGTAGCTGCACTGAATTCAAACTTTACATGGCTGTAAGATCTTGGTCAAGAAGAAAAAAGAAAACATCCAACTAGTCTCTCTGTGTGAATTTTATGTACACTTGTACAGAAATGTCTCCAGGATTATTATCTGCTACATCTATCACATAAGATGGGTAGATGTTTGTGCTTTATTATTATTATTTGAGCTGTTGGCTATGTGAGTAAAAAAAAAATCTACCCTGCTAAAAAAATGTGGTTTGCTCTTTGCTGGTCCCATGTGGTTAAAGAACTGGGAACTGTCTGGTGCCTAAAACCAATCTGAAACAAGCCAAAAGGGTTGGCCAGCTAGAACCAGCAGAAGGGTAGAATGTTTTTCCATTACAAAGAGGCTTATAAAGAGGGCATTCCTAAAATACTACTACTAATAAATTATGCTAGTGTAAGATTTTTTATTTCACCAGGGTATATTTCATAACTTATCCATTAACCAGTAGATATTTTCAGTTTGATTGTTGCAGAAAGATTACTGCTTGGCTAATAGCCAGTGAAACAAAATGTTTGATATTAAACATGTTTTTCTGTTTTTTTTTTATTTATTTACTTTTTATTATTTGTTACTAGAACTAGGACAGTGGTTTATACCCTTTATACCACAGAGATACTGCATTGTGCTTTAGTAGGTACATTTGTCTTCAAATAATTATTACAGTTTTGGTCAAAATTAAATAACAATTAAATAATAATCTATCCATATTGAATTTTGAAACAGTCAAGCTCATTTGGTTAGTTGGTAGAGGTTGGGAACCTATGTGTCACACTAAAAAATGCTGAGTTAAAAACAACCCAAATTAGGTTGAAAATGGACAAACACAGCAATTGGGTTGTTTTAACCCAGCCAGTTGGGTTAAATGTTTGACCAACATGCTGGGCAGTTTTATTTAACCCAACTATTGTTTAGAAATTACTATATGGCTGGCATAAAATGAACCCAAAATAGGTTGGAAATTAAAAGTCTGACATAATTACTAGAGGCAACAATAATAATCAGAAAGTCAACATTTATTAATAAGCAATTTAATGAATATTTATTGTTTAATTATTATTCATTATACTTATTAATTCTTGTTTATTTATTAAACATATTAATAAATGTTAATTTACAACATAGTTTGGGTTCATTTTAAGCAAGCAATAATTTTTAAACAATAGTTGAGTTAAATAAAACTACCCAGCAGGTTGGGCAAACATTTAACCAATTCGCTGAGCTAAAACACCCCGATTGCTGGGTTTTTCCATTTTCAACCCAATTGGGGGTTTTTTCAACCCAGCATTTTTTGGAGTGTATTTAAATGGATGATAACAGTTATTTGACAGTGTGATTATCAAGTTTATCATTCTGAGGCACTAATGAGGAACCACTGAGGTACACATGTGACTCTTTCTAATAAGATGTAAGTTCTGTAAGTTCACTACAGCTTTATGTTATAAAGGTTAAGTTATGTTATGATTGTTCTCTACTATGTTCTGTCTCAGCCCACACTATAATACTACTTGCCTGTGCTCTTCTCTTTAAACTCAGGTAAAATCACAAAATGATCACATACCTCTAAAGACTTCAGTGAGGAAAAAAAGAGTAAATGACCCAGTGACTGATTGTAAATATGAAACATCACTGATTAAATCAATGATTAAATCTGAATCTATTTGTGACTGGAATCTCATTCTGTGGAATCACATATTTGAGTCACTAGGTTTACTCTTTCTTGGTACTTTACGAGTGCTGTAGCTCATCATTTCACTGCATGTGTTTTTGTCATTTCAGTTTTCAGTTTTCTTTATTATTCAAAAGATCAATTAAAAAACTCCAGAACAAATTCTGTCATTTAAATGAACAAAGACCAATGTGCAATAATCTTTAAACAGCATCAAAAACTATTAACTACAGACTGAGAACCAATAGCTTGAAACGTAATATAATCCAGAGGTAAGAAATTTGTTGTTGTTGTTGTAAGTCTCATACAGTCACTGCATTTCTTGTTCTTGTTTATAGTTCAAAAACATTGCTGCCATTAGTCGCTCAGTAGCACACTGCTTCTCTCTCTCTGAGTGCTTCTGGAGCTCATCTGAATTTTGTCGTTCCCAAACACGTCTTTGGAGGAGCCTTCAGGAGAGGTCCTGACCACGCTTGAGAAGGACATGCTGACTTGCTGTCTGAGCAGTCTGAGTACCTTCTTCTTGTATCCTTTGCAGGCGAAGAAGTAGATGAAAGGGTCGAGGCATGAATTGAGATTCATCATGCAGACGGTGATGTGAAGGGAGATCTGAAAGTCGTGCAGTTCTGAGCAGTCTGGCTTGTACCTTAGCTTTCTGATCATGTACTGCAGGAGGTCGATGTGATATGGACTGTAGCACACCACAAACACGAGAATGACTGTGCAAATCACGCCGATGGCCTTGCGACTGCGACCCGACTTCTCTGTCAGTTTATTGGACCTGGCCAGGAGGCGGAGCTTGGAGCACAGTGCCGAATAGCACACCAGGATGGTGATCACAGGGAGGCCGAAGCCGAGCAACACGGCACCGATGAGCATGACGGGCAGGTTGTCGATTTTCTCAAAGTTGGGATACTCCATACATGTTATGTGACCACTTTGCTCGTTGTTCGTAATGGGCATTGACAGCAAAGGCAGCGTCTGCATCAACACCACGACCCATACGGCCACACAGATGTACCGCACCTTCTGAACCTTCCGGAAGCGGGAGAAGCGCAGCGGCAGCACCACTGCAATGAAACGGTCCACGCTCAAACAAGTCATGAAGTTGACGCCAGCATACATGTTGATGTAGAACAGCAGCGCCACAGCCTTGCATAAACCCTCCCCCATTGGCCAGTGAAATCCCATAGCATAGTAAACCACACGCAAGGGCAGAGCGAACGAAAACAAGATGTCTGACACCACCAGGTTGGCTGAGTACAGTGTTGTGGAATTGATTTTTTTTAAATTAGGCCAAATGACATGCAAAGCCAACACATTTCCCAGCAGTCCCACCATGCAAATCAAAGAATATATTGCCGGCAGGAAATACTGTGCCCAACCACGATGGTCGTACAGATTGGTACAAATGTCAGAGTCATTGTGAGTTGAGTTTGTAGCTGCATCCATCTTCATACTGTCAGTTATGAAATCTGAAGAAGGGAAAACGGATACATTACTACATGTAGAACACAATCAATGTTTGTATCAGATTGCATGGTGTTGTTTCACTAAGGAAGTGCAACATGTTTGTGCCGTTTTTTTGTAACGGGCATACTTGACAGTACAAAGGAACTGCCACAAGCCACCTGTGGTTTCAAGCAATCACTCACCCCCAAACTCGTTACGACGATCTTTTTATGAACGTGTCAAATTATTTTTACGTGTATGTACGGAAGTTTGTGATACCACTGTGAATGGCATGGAAGTTTTATGTCAGTCATCAGCGCAAATGCGAAGAATGGAGGACCAGACTAGAACCGTGCTCCATTGGGGCAGCAAAAGGTGTTTCCTGCAACTGGCCTTACAAAGACCTTGACTGCAAGAAAAACATGTCTGGGTAGAAAACAATTCTCTGTGATGGGGTAACAGTGATTGTGCAATGGCTAGTATACTTCTGCAAAGCCAGTTACTGCTTTTTGAAAGAGAGTTCGAGGAACAATACTTATTCTTAATCAAAATTTTAATAGTAGCTCAAATCAAAGTTTTGCTTTTTTTTTTTTTTTATTAATATACTGCTTTAGCATGTTGCAATAATTCATAATTGTTTCACTGTATAGTGGCGACCTTGCTATTCATAAATTGAATCACGATTTGCAGTATGAGTCAGAAGTAGGATCTTTTCATCCACTTATACATCCCCACATGATCTGAAGCAACACGGAACAAGCAAACTAGAATATTTCTAGAATATAACTAGATATTTCAGATTATGATCATTTGTATTCACATTTATGTTTTTACTTAAATTATGCAAGCTGAATTATATATATACACACTGTCTGAAGCAAAAAAAAAAGATGAAAACCGCTTCAAAATATTTAAAGAAATGTATGAACTCTCTGGTGAGTTGTCTCTTAGAATATGTATGATTTTTGCCTAATGTACTATTTGTGTGAACCATAAAAAAGTTTAAATGAGTCCTTCACAAACATTATTATAAAAACATATGTACTTACCAACACTTTCTTTTGCCCCAGTTTTTGTGTTTTTGTTATGTCAAGTGGTCTGATCATGGCAGTGTCAAAAGTGGCACCTCCTGGTCCGGCATTAGCCACGTTTTCTAACACACCCCAACTGAGCAATGAAATACTTTTTCCAGCCAGCTTTTGTAACCATGACGACATAATTTCCTGTACTGCTGATTGAGATCTGCCCATTTTTTTTTTCTCTTTATTTTTCTCAGTAGTTCTCATTTGAGTGAGGACTTCTCACTGTCACATGTTAATTGCCAACCTACACACGTTCAGCTGTGGTTTCAGAAAGATAATACTCATCAGGACTTAATAACCTTTATTAAGGGTTACTTTAATAATGTAAACTGTGACACAACTAGCAATAACATCAGCTATTAAAAAAGAAAATGATTTATATATATATTTTATTGTTATTTTTAAAAAAACATATTTATGTGCATTATTAACAAGAAGAATCCTGCTTAAGTATATAGTTTTACATGTGAATTGGAATGGTCAAATTTAAGTGGATATTCACACATCTTTCATCAGTTTAAATTAAATGTTTTTTTTTTATTCTTTATTGTGCGGTTTGCAGCACTATCGGGTGTGACAGCAGTTGTGAAAGTGCGCAGTTCTTCGTTCTATTGTTAGAAGTTGAAAATTACATCTGCAAGCTTTTGAAAGACTTCCCTGTTTAGTTTGATACATCCCATATGCACCTGTATGCATATGTTACAACCACTTAAAACAAGGTTTTGCTTTGTGGTTGTACTACATATGCTAGATATGACAAGTAGTAACATATCTGTGACCATGGACCACAAAACCAGTAAAAAGGGTCAATTTTTTGAAATTGATATTTATACATTATCCGAAAGCTGAATAAATATAATCTTTATCGCCTTTAAAGTTGTCCAAATGAAGTCCTTAGC